>JBAJHW010000003.1:204580765-205815765 GCA_037013535.1 Intellagama lesueurii | reverse complement strand
TGGTAGGTGTTTGTATTGCATAAAAGAAAGACAAACTATACTGGGAAATATATTGTTGTGTTCTCATCTTCTTCTCCCCAGCCCAGCAATTATGTTGCCTCTATTCCTAACCTGTTTTTGGGACAACCAAGAAGGAAAACTTCGGTTTAAAATCTGCCCGCCTTATTCGCTGCACTTTATAAGTTATTGTTCTTAAATGATTGGGAACTGTCCATCACCAGCAACAGAACTTGCAGTTTACTTAAGAAATTGCACGTGTGACAAAAGCAACCGCTGGAGTGTGGTGGCCGCTGTGAATAGAGGGAGGGAAGGCAATTAGTTGCCGTGTTGTTGGAGCTTTTTACTTGTCAAACTGGAGCCTCATTGCTTTTGTTATTGCTATGTAAAGGGAAATTGCAGGGTTTTGTTTTGGTATTAAGGGCCTTAACGGTTGCTGGCTGACACTTTATGTGCAAAGGCCAGATAAGTGTAGAAAAGGATGGTGGTAAGAAAAGCAAACAGAAAAACTCTGTCTATCTCAGCTGATTATGCTCTGGCAAGTTTCTCCAGCTCTTCAAGATTTTGTGTCCACTTCCGAATTAAAGACCAGTCTGTAAAACAATCATAGTAGTACAGCATGACAACAGTTGTGGAGATTTCTGTGATTTTTTTTTACACAAGTTATAAAAAAAAGTAGTGTAAGTTCAATGACAACAAACAAGCGCAGAATAATCTATGACAGATCTTCATGCCTTTTCCAGATATATGTAGTATCTTGTGTTTTGGACATTTCTGGAACTCTTTGTGTTCATAAAATTAATCTATTTTCGTATGAAAAGTTGCTCGTGATTAGCTTTCTGTTGCTTTTAATTGTTTTATTCATGTATTGATCTGTACTGAACATTGAAAATATCATCATTGTGAATTTATGGAGCATTATGCTCTTTAAAATTAGAAAGCTGCTTTTGCAACTTCTTTTTTTTAAAGCAGTGCCTATCAAGGAAAAAAAATTGAGGGATGCTTCCTCCGTGGTGAAAATCTATCATTGTTGTTCCATTCACTTTTGGTGCTCTCTTATTGGATATAGTACTTTGGATATGGAAAGTCTAAAATATGAGAAGATTTTCTTGTTATAGCTTTCATATAAAACAACCAGTTTGAATCAAGAAAATGCAGTTTTTAGTACTATGACAAGTTAAGGCATGAGAAAGTGATCTAACGATTAAAAACCTGCTGAATGTCACTTCCATGTCACAGTGACAAGAGAATCATCTCCTTTCTGCAGGTCCCCTGCTAAGAAATTTGTTTGGTGGGATCTGACAGTAGTTCAGATGAAGTGACTGTTTGTTACACTTAGGTGCTCATACTCCCTCATGGCTATCGGCTGTTGCCTCACTACGTTTAGTGTTACCTGTGCTGTCTGAATTGTTGTAGCATTGTCATTGATTTCCAAGGTAACTGCATTTTTAGCTAGCCTTCCCAGGCATCAGAGCGGGTGGGGGTGGGGGTGAGAGAATTTGTGTATTAGAAAATAGATGTGATTATTCTGAGTTTGATGCTCACAGTAGATTTAAAAAAAATTAAGTCCTTTTCTCAGCCGACATCCACTGTCACAATGGATGCTGAGCTTTCACAGGATGCCAGGCCTCAAAACTGGAAACATCTTGATTTTTTAGGACTATACTTTAAGTGAAATCACATGCAGGGGATGGGGAAGCAGACAAAAAGTAAAAAGCTGCAAGGAAAATAATACAAAGCCTGCATAACTGGCATCTAGACAGTGAAGAAAAAAAAGTATTTTTTAATGAGATTCAAGAGTGGGAAAAACGAAGCCATTATGTACCCAAGGGATGCAATTTTAGTGGGAATGGAAGATTTGAGTGGTAAAGGAGGACCAGTCGCCTCTGGGTTCTCCCTATTCCAGCAGCTTGGCTGTTGGCATCTCAATTTGAATTGTTGGGTGAGTAGCGTGTGTGCGTGTGTGCATGCATGTGTACACACATGCTTTTCAGGGTTGACCATTCAACTAGTTGTATGATTTGCTTTTGTGTGTGCAGAAGCATGTGGTTTTTTTTAAAAGAAGATGGAACAGTCAATTCAAGCTGTGACCTTTGTGTAATAGTTTGTTTTTTTTAATACAGTACAAGTAAGTTTTGGGGGGGCAGAGGATTGCCTTGTCACTGACAGTTCTTAACATGATATAAGGGTTACAAAACAATAGAAATAATGTCTTAAAATCACATGCAAAAGCTTTGGATGATTTAAAATATTGTTGGAAGGTGGGTTTTTTAAAAATTATTTTATTTTGTGGGTGTTGTCACAGAGAAGGGATGTTTCATAGTATTACAGCTGGTTGCATTTATTGAATTAAAAATGTTGAATGTAGCTTGTCAACAAAAGGAAGTGCTCACTTGCATGTTTGCGCGCATTTTTTCCCCGTAATATGAACTTTTCCTGCATATGCTGAAGTGGAACATTACTTGTTTATTTATTCTGTGCTTACTTCATAGTATTTAGATATTTCACGTACTTGCAGATTTCCTACTTTCAAATCAATCTCTGGGTTCAGCTTGGCAAATACAATTATCAAGTTTAGTAAAGTAACAGTCCTATACATGCTTACTCCCAGGTATATGGGTATATGATTGCAGCCTCATTGATTTTAAGTGGACAAGTGGTTATTTAAGCTTTGCAGAGCTAAGTGTGACTTAAATCATCTACGTTGCAATGTTTGTTTTGTATACCATTAATCCATGAATATTTTTTGTTTAGATCTTTCCCTCTCACTGCACTAATCTGTGCAGATTTGTTACCACATGCTTTTCACATTTCTAATTATTAATAGTATTTGTAAATCAATCTAACAGGCAGAAATGGGCAGTAACTTATTACATAATACTTATTCACATTCAAAATAAGTCTACTATGTGTGTTGCCTGTTAAAATATTTTTTATATAAAATGAAATTAAATGTGTCTGAGAAACTAGAATTGCGTTTAAGAATTATTTTAAATCTATAAGACTGCTGAACATATTTTGTGATGCTGTACTTCTTAAAATACTAAAATATATGCCGTTGTGGTTTAGGCCCAATTATGGATTGTCTTCTATTCTTGATGTCTTTCAAATCTGTTGAAGTGCTGGAATATATAATAATGCATTTTAAAAGTTTTCTGTTATCACCCTAACTTGGGGGTTCATTAGTTGTGATGATAGAATCCTAAACATGATGGCTGAGAAGTAAATCCCACCTCAGTGAGGTTACTATATGACTAGCACTGCAGCTGTAATCACAGGATTTTACCCTTACAGTGCAATGCTATGCATAAAAAATATGCCACATGGAGTTCAGTGAGACTTAACTCCCACATGAAAGTGCATAGAATTGAGACCCTCTCCCTCTCCCTCTCTCTCTGTGTGTGTGTTAAATCTTTTTGAAAGGTAGTTAATCATGATTTAATGTCTTTGGATGTGTGGGAGGGCTAATGTATTTTAAGAGGCAGAGCATTGTATATAGCTTGATTATAATGTTTTAATTTATATATGATCTTAGGATGTTTTAATGCTGAATTTTAATTTTTTATTACTTTTGTTAGTTCTGGAAAAATGACTATTTAACTTGAAGTAAACTTGATCTTGCTCTCTTTATCTAAATCTTATCTAAAATCTCAAATACTAATACCGTGGCAGACTTCATATTCTTTTGTAAGAAACCCCTGCCTACATTAGGCTGGGTAGAGGGAATTATTACACTGTCTCACAGAATAAGGATGAACAGAGTTCATGTTCTACTGGCATATTACAATTGCTGAATGTTTTCTCAGAATCAAAAACTGAAGAATTTTTGTTACTCTAGTCAGTCTCAAATACTGAAGATCTAAAACATTAAGCAGAGAGTGACTTCTTCCCGTTTTCTAAAACACAACTGTCTGTTTTCTGTATGCCATTACTCTTCCAATGCTTAGTTTCATTTACTTTTGTGATTAAATAGCAGCTCTGCATGCATTTCTGCACATTTCTTCAGAGCAAAGTATCACATTCATGATAAAAATTGTTCTGGCATTGTGGACATTGTGTTCTTTAATTTGATCAGCATTAAAATTAATCAGATCTCTGTGTGTGATAACCTAAAAGCAAAATATTTGCATGTGTATGAAACAATATAAAGTTCCATGAAAACAGTGTTTGTTGCGATATTTCCACTGTTTGTGTGAAAATCCATGTAGCCATCCATTTTGCCTATCAGTTTCCTGTATTAGATATGTACCTGAGAAACATAAATGGTTAATCATTTTAACCAGTCTGCAATTATGTAGACTACGACTGAGTTTTGAATGTGGTTGTTCATTTCAAGTAATACAAAGGCCAAGTCCAATAACAGAACTGTTATTTTATGTTGGTAATTACATTAGCATGAATTAAGAGGAGAAACTGTGTTTAATGAAATTAATCTGCAAATTTAAGGAAGATTTGAAACTAACTTCTGACTATCTTGCTTGATCATTTAGATACTTCTCTTAAAACCCTACCCATGGCACAATATTTTAGGTCTGTCTTAATACTTAAAACATACACGTTGAGAATTGCTAGTATGTTGTAGGGTTTATCATACAGTAGTATAAACATGGATTATCCATTTGAAGCACTTCTTTTTAAGCATCTTTGGTTTTTCTGAATTGTTGTGTTAGTGGAGCTGTGTGCAGTTCTGTTTTTCCTAAGCAGGTAGTGATTACTCATTATTTCAGTGACAGCCCAATCCTAACTGCATTTTCTTGCAACTTCTTTTCTGGTATTTTTGTTTAGGATTTTAACCTTTGTTTTTTGTTATGCAATTAAGTGAAACTGTCTTACTATCTCAAAAGTTGATTTTATGTATCTTTCTGTGGGGATGAGTTTATAAAATGTCAACTGGAAGTGGATATGAGGATGTTGGATCTAAGCGACCTTTTTCCTGAAGCATTTTACAGCAAAAAGCTGACGTTATTTAGTTAACTTCAGGGCCACTTTAGTTAACTGTTGGAAAACTGGCTGACTTTTGTTAAAGCGGGTAGGCCCTAACAATCTTACAGCTAGGAAGCAGGCACCAAATTTTGCAGTTTTTCAGAAGGGGAAACTGAAGGGGATGTAGATGTATGTGGGTCACCCCTTCTTTAAGGCATGTATAGTGGTGGAAGGGTGAGTGGGGTTTTTTTGTTTTGTTTTGTTAAACTCTGGCTAGGGAGTATTGTCCCTACGCATGGTTGTCAGTGCTCCTGTCATCATTTGTGTGAAGGAAGAAAATGAGCCCCATTTTAGGATAGGGAGCTATGGTTATCAATGGAAGCCTTGTCTTTAGTCACAATAGGGAGAGAGCTTAGGGCAAGACCTTAGGCAGAAATGAGCTACATTAAACTTTGAAAGAGTCCGGAGCACTGTATCAATGATAATGGGCTAAGGGAGATACAGGAAAATGCTAAGTCAGGTGTGAAAGCATTCTTTTTGTCAAGAAATTGCATGTTGGGTAGGTAAACAGAATAATCTTTAAGAACCTAATTCCTTAAAGGAAATAAATGCCTTTCAGAAGTTTGCAAAGAGTTTGTTTTATTAATGGACTCTTTAGTATATCAGTTTTGTATGGGATAGATTATTAATTAATTATTATTAATATCTTATTCCAATTAACTATAGACTTTTAAAATGTATATTCTTCATATCGTAAACATGACTGAGAACTTATTATGGCTGCAGGCACAAAACAGGATAGTTAAAATATTTCTTTTTTAAAAAATTGAAATCAGCAGAACCGTAGAGCTTCTTTTGTGAAAATCATAATAATCTATGATGTCCCAGAAGATATCCATGCTCTGTGTGGCTGATGTTCTAGAACAATAAACAATCCTTTTCAATTATGAAATTTGTCTCAAAAGAAGACGCATCTGGAAATCTGTATTTGCAGGTATAGTGCTTTTTTCCAGATGCTTGAATAAAGTCCAGATCTTCTGAAGAATGTTCCTGGATGAACAAATCTTTCTGAAATGAACCCAAAAATTATAACAAAGATAAATGAGATTAGATCATATGCCTGCCAGTCTTGAGAATGAAAGTCAGTGAATCTTTCTAATCACAGGCATATTATCTTCTACTAATACTTTATAGATTGCCATAACTATAGCACAGTATTTTAATAAAAGTAACTACTAAATACTTCCTTAACAATATGTATCATTGCTGGCATGCTTTGCTTGTGCTCAGAGCTGCCTCTGGAAGAGCACAGAATTGTGCTGTCATACAACCTCCCAAAGAGAAACAAAAAAGAACTTTAAAACTCACTGTGTGTGTTTGGTTTTGATGTATTAAGTTTATCAACAAAGCATTAAGTTTCCAGTCCATTTTGTATTCTACAGATAGAGGGTCTTAAAGATGAGGGCATGGTGAGGGTGGAGGAACAGGAGGAGCATTTTTGTAATGCATTGTTTTAGCAGATTGAGAGGTGAATTATGAATGGTTTCTTTTGATTTACCCCTTCATCTCAGGCCTGTGTGGCTTCAACTCTTCTACAAGACGGGGATGAGTTTTTCAAATTTTAAACCTGCCATAATCCATATGGAAGTGGGGTGATGAGGATGTTGCTGGTTCCAGACTCATGAACTGTGGACCGGACCTGCTTTGTTCTTACTCAGTGCTCTACTTGGAGCCAGTGTGGTGTTGTGGACAGAGATATGGACTAGGAAACCTCATTTATATTTCTGCTTGGCCGAGGAGGGGTGACAGTGATAAAGCCATTCCCTAAACGTTTCACATACATTTCACATACCTGTAAAATCTTAACAGGGTTGCCATAAGTCAGATGTCACTTGTTAACATAGTTTTTCTGGGCATTTGCTTGTTTGCTTGAAGTACATGTGGTCAGTCAAGTTATTTTTGTAGTGTGTGAGCTAGCAGAGTATCTCGGGATGAAATTTGACATCTAAACAGAATGCTAACGTAGGGTGGCATTCCCTTCCTTTTGACCCCCCGTCAGCCCCCATATGCTCCAAAAGGTCCCCTAGAGTAGATTTTGAGGTTGTGCAGAAGGGATGCAAGAGAGGAAATCATTCTCCTTTCCGTTCCATAGATGGAAGCTGTCCGGCAAGAGGGGTCTGTAATATAATCCAGGAGGGGGGATTACTGGTTTTGGGAGAAGAAGTACAAGGAATCTACTGAACGTTCAGCTGTGCTTTCGAATACAGTTCAGTTTCAAAAAAGGAAGTCCCATCTATGCTTTATGTTATCTCTGTTTATACATGTGCTAAACCATCCCTAATTCTTGTTTGGTAATTTTATTGTGGATTCCATGAGTGTTATTTAATCTGCTTAGCTTCAGGCATATGCAATCAAGAAAAAACAACAACGAACTTTCCCAATTGTTTGTATTTTGATTTTTTCCCCAGTCAAGAACACTAATTACCAAGTTAAAACAAAAGGGATGCATTACTTCCTTATTCATCATTTTCCATTTTAGACTATTTACCAGGGTAACATGCGAATAAAAAGAATTACTGTGGTATCCATTAAAGGCATTTTTAAAAAATGAAGTTTCCAAAGTTCTCTCAGGATAACTATTAGTTTTAATTATAAAATAAGCATGAACAAGAACAAAATATACTCTAGAGAACAATCGTATATAGGCTAAAATAGTGTAATAGTCCTTTTAATCTGATTATTGTAATTTACCTTTTATAGCCACTGGATAGTGTTAGAGACCGCTCTTCTTCATCAATCAAGCCTCCTGTTTGCTTCAAAAAGAGAAGTAAATAGAGGATTAATTTTCTTCTCATCATTCACATTGTTAACAGTCTCTTCCATGTTTACTCCAAAAGCTTATTTAATACAATTCCATAACGCTACTTCTAAAACCAACCTTTTTTCTTACACAACCAGAAGTACTTCCAAAATGGTTTGTTCTTTCCTCCTGCCCATTGTTCGTAAGAGGAAGGAACTTTAAACTGAAGGTAGATTCCTATCCCCAAACCTTCCTTCTGCACTGGCTATGCCTTACTTCGCCTCCTCCTTAGAAAAGGAACAAAACCAAATTGCAGCCGGAGAACAGAACTGCGGCGTTTTATTTTTCTTATGTATTTGCATCTATATATAGCTTTAGATATGATAATGTATAGATTGTAATGTTTTTTCAAATTTTTGTTTAACCTCATGCTACCTTTATTTTGTTTTTCTAACACTGTGCTCATCACAAAAGTTGCATGAACTCTAGTTAGAAATCTTATCATTGACTTCAGATATAGTGGAGAACAGGGGAAGGGAGGGCGGGTAGGCAGCATATGAAGGACTAATGAGAATTTGGCATGAGAAGGAAGTAGACCATAGAGAAAGATTCAGAAGAGGTGAGGCCAGGGAGGTTACCTTTACTGTAGCTGTGGAAGTGGAAGAACAACCTGCAAGAACAAATTCCCTCAATGACCGTATCAGATGAGGCTGCTCCAGGCAATGTATACTTCACAGCAGCAAGAGAGTGAAAGGGAAGCAGAGGGGTCCTTTTCTCAGCGTGGTTATTACAAGTCTGATCATAACTTAGAAACTCAGCTATGAAAATACATCTACAGTACCTGAAATTCTGGTATCAGCTCATTGTTTGATTAACTGGCAGAAAAGCCAGTGTGCCCAATCCTGAACTCTTATGTTGCTGGAAGAGTAAAAACCAGGCTGTGAACTACATACACTCTCATAAAAGCAGTAGTTTCTTGGCAGTTGCTTGAATGAAACAGAATTATTTTCTTATGTAAAGTGTTTCAAAATGAATCTCCAAAGTACTCTTGGTAGAATGTTCCGTGTCAAACATTTTAGCTGATCATGTTCCATGATTTCTTATGATTATTTATGGAAGCCTAGCCTGTGGACTGGAAACCTGGTAGTAGCATCTGAAAATTCCATGTAGTGCTAAGGTGATGCTTTGCTTGATGGCTCTTAGGGTACAGTTTAAAATCTATGGATTGATGTGACTCTTTAAACTAGGGGTGGCATCTCATTCCAGAATGAGCCTCCCTCTGTTCAGAGCACAGGTCTCCTTACACTAGAAGCATGTCACATTTCTGAAGATGGGGGTAAAGGTGAAGAAAGCACAAAAGAATGGGGCTAGCGTATATTCTTTATTTATAGTAACCAAGTATTTTGAAAAGGATGAAGTAATACTGGAAGTGAAGATGTTCAGTTCTAGTGTGTTTTTTGTTTTGTTAGAATTTAGCATTTATAAGTATGAACGTACAATAAAATCTTAGCTTATAAAAACAAAATACTATGAAAAAACACATATGACAAAAAAAAATCATTTGGTCTTGCTGACTTCATAAGATAGTGAGTTGTCTTTATTCCCATTTTACAGATGGGAAAAACTGAATTTAAGAGAGCATACTTTCCCAAGATTACACTTAATATAATCCTACATGTGTTTAGGGTTTATCCTTATAGTGAACTCCAGTATATACGTTTTAGAAAGTATGTGTCAAATTTACTTCCACGTAAGTGCTCATAGATAGGTAGTGAGTGATTGTGTTGGAATTGTAACCTCATTTTAACCAGGTCTGACTTTTGTTTCTGTTAGTTAAAAAAAACACCAAAAAATTCGAAAACAAATGAACCAAAGCTATACAGAATTTTAATACATGACTGAAGTTAATCAAAGCAGATTGTAAAACACATATTTTTTCTTCTTAAAGAAACAGTACATATTCTAGTTTCATATAGTCTGCTGAAAGTGTTCAAACCACCACTACCCTTTGGAATTGCTGTTGGTATCAAAACAGAGGTTAATAGGAAAGACTCTTGACAGCTCCTGGACTGAGGTGGCGCTCGTGGGCACCACTGCACGGTCCCCTGGTTCTTTTAGTGTAATGCCTTTTACTTGATGTTAATGCAAATTGTTCCTTACTTAAAGTAATAAAAGGAGATGAAGACACATTTGAAAATGAAAGTTGACTCTAATCCATTCGTCATCTAATACTAGCCTCTTTATCTTTGCTGCTACCTAATCTGGTTAAATGTCCCTGTTGTAGGATTTTAGTGTAAATCCTCTATGGGGAATAGGGTTCTTTCTCTCTGTCTCTTCCCCCCCCCCCCCAGCCTCCCTCCTACTTGCAATTGGATTACTTGCAATAAAATGTCTCAGCAGTTTGGTTCATTCAGCTTAATTTTTTCTTGGTGATCTTGTGAGAGTACTATACCATCAAGGCTTTACAGAATGATAAGCTGCAGCAGGTATCCCCCCCCCTTTAATTTGCATTCTTTTGTGTGTGTGTGTGTCCTGTGAATAAATAATAGCCTTCCATTTTGCTTAAAACAGAAATATAATGGAAACATTGATATTCACATATTTTCATTACAAATATCTGCTTCAGATGTCCCCCACCCCCATTATATGACTGTTCATCAGAAGTTGCATATTAGTGTGCTGTGACAAACTGAAAATTGCACCACAATGCTATACATACTTATTCAGGAGTACATCTCAATAGGGCTTAACTTCCAGGTAGGTCTGCAATCTGAGACTGTGCTATAAAGCACTGCAGTCCCAACCAGGTCTTTTATGCTACTTTTTTTTTCTGCTTTGGAGGTTATATTTGAATTGCCAGGAGACTACCTTTCATTCTTTTAAATATTCGTCCTTCAATCATTAGGGAGCCAAGTTGTTACTGAGTATAGTAGATGGATACTTGGCTGTGCCTTGTTCATGCCAGATAATAATATAACTTTTGAACTGCTAACACATGTGTCTCACTTGTGGTCTGATCTGTGTCCTGAGATGAACTCTGCAATACACATGTCTGGTTTTGGGTGAGAGCTGTGCGTCAGCAGTTTGGATGCTACATTATTGGCAGCTGAGTGTAACTGAAAGTGATCCTTCTGTCTTATCCTTCTGATAACAGTCAACAATCCATTGCTCCCTTAGGCTTCCTTATAGTTCATGATGCTGAAAGCCTTCAGAATTCCACATCACAAGCATCATGCGTTAAACAAGCATCTTTTTAAAAATGTGCACATACCACAAAACTGCTGCTCTTCCCATATTGTCATTAGGTGCCCATGGTGGGTGGGCACCTAATGACAACAATCTAGGTGACTTTTGAGTGTATCAACAGTGGTTACTACTGGGAAATAAAAAGGCTGCATTTTACAAGTCAAAGGTTTCAGTCTGAAAGGTGATCCTTTGATTGACTTTCAGTGGTTTATATATCAATAAAATAAACTGAGAAGTAGGGCATTAAGGGAAACTGTGATTCTTAATCTTCACTATCAGTAGAAGGGTGAAGCTATCGGCTGAAGCTATTCTGATGCATAGTCATATTGTGTTTGAAAATCTGTAGCCAGTTATATAGTGTTGGGGTTGAAGGTGGTGTGTGCTTCTTAAACTGTGCCCTTAACATTTGTACTTGAGTAGCATTCTTAATGTAGCATTATTCCCATACACTCTTCATTTTCTCTTTTCACAGTCTAACAAAGTCCCAGTTGTGCAGCACCCACACCATGTACATCCTCTTACGCCGCTTATTACGTACAGCAATGAACACTTCACACCAGGGAATCCTCCTCCACACTTACCAGCTGATGTAGATCCAAAAACAGGTAGGTTGAAAGGGTTATTGTGAAGTGAAGGGATTTTGCTTTGGGAATAGAAGTTTTCTGAAATAATATACTAAGGAAACATGGGTGGGAGGAATATTAGCTTAGGGGAAAATATAATAGAAATATGGTTTTTCAAAGAACAAAAAAAAAAAAATAAACATGTTGGTTATAATTTTCTATGTAATTGTCTGCATAATTGTCCTCAGGATGTAAGCCCTATCATTTAGGCCTCAATTCCATTTTAGCGATAACAAGTAAATAGAGATAACTACAGTGTGTACCATTTTTAACATTTATGTTTGGGTGGGATACATTGACAAAAACCAGAAAAGTCCCCATTATTACATTCTTTCCTTAAAACAACATATAATACTGTGCAAGTCCTCTCTGTTCCAAAGAGCTGCTGTTTGATGAATTGTATCTAATTAAAGACTGAAAGCATGGTAGAGGACTGTTCAAAGAAAATCATGCTTCCATTATAGGGCTAAGTGGGGCAACTTGCTCCTATCAAATTTGTATGTGTGTGTTAATTTGAGATAAACACTAAATTTTCAGTCTCATTTCTTGATGCTTGATTTTTAGATAGTTATGATAACTGAGAATTCTCTTACATTATCTAACCCTGCTCCTGGATAAAATAAAGCTTGTCCCAACCTTACTGTACAGTAGCTTTCCATAATTTCTGCTCTTTAAAAGAGCCAAAATCCGCTGTGCAGTTCTAAAACTACTTGGCATAAGCTTGTTGACTTTACTTGTATTATTTTTATGTGGTTCACTACTTGCAGACAAAAAAAAATGATATGCATAAACTTTAATCCAACATTGAGTGAACTTCCAAATTCACATTGTGCCTGTGTGGACATTTGTAATTTTTAACACCTCTGGTATATTCATGGATTTTAAAAGTACAATCTAATTGTGGTTATTGTGGACAAACAATACTCTTAAACCCTACTCAGATATATTAGTGTTAAAGGACTAGCCTTGATTTATTTTGTGAACTTATCTTGATAATTTATCTTGTTAGTCTTTTTTCCTAGAAAACGTAATAGCATCAGTCTTTCTTCTTCTAATTGTCTAGAGACTTCTGATAGCTTTTTTTTTTGTTTTGTTGTTTTGGTTAGTCCAAATTCCTGCAAGTTAATTAAAAAGTAAATTTGGTGAATACATGCCAGAGCTTGTGAAAGAACTGCCACAGTTGTGATTTACATATTTAGATAACATACTCGAGCTCAATCTATGAATGAATGAACTGGCACATCAGTTATGTTTTTTCCACATGACACTATGTACTTTGGATTGTCTTTTTATCGCTAACTTTGCATAAGCTTAAAAGGAACCTCATCCATCCATCTGAATATTGCAAGTACATGGCAGCATAGCTTGACACCTATTTAAATAATGGTAGTACAGGGAATTGTTTTTAAATGACTGCTTTAAAACATATGATTAGTGTCTGTAGACTGTTTGCTTTTCTTCCATGAACACTCTTTCAAGTGTGCAAACAGTCCACTGTATGGTTAAATCCCAGTTAATCTGTTTGGTTTTTGTAATTGAGAAAAAGCTGCATCTGCCTGAAAATATCACACAGAAAGATTTAATTTAGAGATTAAAAGCTCCCTCCAATGAATTTTTTTAAAAAGTCAGTTGTGAATACAGTCTCCCTTAATTTTAATTCTGGTTTTACTATATTGTCAAGACCTTAATTCCTTTGAGAACTCAACCCTGTGAAATTTACTCACCTGTGGAAGTTTAAAAATGTAAGTATTGTAAGCTATCCATTTATAAACTATTTAACTGTTGGCAACATCAGAGCTCCTCTTGGGGCAGTTAAATAGTTTCACAAAGCTAAAGTCAAATAGAACATTTTTTTATTCCAGACTGATAGTGTAACAATTATTAGTTATATGTCATTTAATGAATACCATCCTCTGATTCTTATTTTATATTGGTCATTATTTAGAAGGTAACCAGTGTGGTGTAGTGGATAGAGTGATGAACTAGAACTCTGAAGATCAGGGTTCAAATTCCTGCTCAATCATGGAAACTCACTTGGGGAGTGGAACTGGTGAAACCACTCCTTAAATATCTCACTTACCTCTAAAGGGTCACTGTAAGTTGGTTCCAATGAAGGCACATAATTAACATTATGAAGTGGCCATGTAAAAACTGTCAGGTTTAAAGATGACAAGCAGAATGTACAATTTGGAAATTCATATGTGCTCATCAAGAGCCAAGATTGGTTGCAGATGTCTGGTGACTATTCTCAGCAGCAAAATGGTTTGTTCTTCACTGACTGGGGGGTTATTAGAAACTGCCTCTTCTACATTGAAACCAAATTCATAAATATGTTCCAATCAGTACTTTATTCTTGTGAAAACCTAATAATCCCCCTTTTCCAGCCTTGATTAAGAGATAGAAAGAGTATTGGGATTCACACTGTTGCCTTCCCAGCTGCTCTTCTCTTATATGTCCTGTATATACTTCAGCCGTTGTTAAGGATTAAGGTTCCTTTTTCCTACATAGACATAAGCATTGGGGGGGGGGGGGGAACCTAAACTACTCTGGGATTTTAGACTGGTTTGGGGATTTTATTTTAGGAAATAAGCAGACTTTAATCTTCACTGTGGTCCAAATCCATATCAGCCACCTCTCCCCATACCTAAAATTTGAACAGGAAAGAAAGAACAATTCAAATGAATGTAAGCTTTTTCATATGCATACTGTACAGGGGGAAACAAATTGGAAGCACAGTGGAGATTAAACACCCCATGTTTGAATTATGATAGCATTAATCATGGCTAAGTTTAGTTCAAACATAAATCTTAGTGATATTTAAAGCCATCAGGAAAGGTTAGGTAAGGTAAGGTTGTTGAAAATGAGAAAGCAGTAAGCAATTCTGGGGGTATTCCAGCCTCTTAAATTTAGTTAGAGAACAAAAGCATTTCATCTGCCCAAATCTTTTGTCACCTTAGATACCCTTTTAATGTGGGTTAATGTAGTTTTCTAACACTCTCTTGTTAATATGAATGTTTTCTAAGATTTTAACTGGAGATTATAAAAAGGGCAGAGCAATCTTGAGTGTATCTAGGGATGTAGAGAGTGATGAATCCAAAACTATCCCAAGCCATGTGTAGCCAGGCCAAAAGCAGGGGATGGGACAGTTATTTTATATTTTTCACTATGCCCAATGGTCCTATCACAAGGGAACACAACACCTTTGCATCCAATGGATCCAAAGCCCATTCCACACTACTGGTGGCAGAATGAATAGCCGGAGGCTACTGCCTGATTTGGCACAGCAGGGGTTCTGACATGGTAAATCCCCCCCCCCCCGGTATAGCCCTCGACCAGGTCTTAAGATAGTGTGTTGGTGCTTCTCTGCCAGTATCTACCAACACACTATCTTGAGCCCTGCTTGCTGTTTCAGCCTTTTCTTCATCATTAGTACACTTAGATTTGCCACTCTGTTTTAGCACCTTGGGGGTGAAATCTGTTATTTTATTATTTTGGAAAGAAACAGAGTTCAGAAAGAATCTTTAAAAATGACTAAAATGTTTAAAGGGTTTTAATGTGTATTAAATAAAGATGTGCCTATCTTCTCTCACCTTAGACATACTTGTTCTTTATTTTATTGTTGAAGACACTGTATATATCAGAACACCATCTTCTTTGTCACTGTCGAAGTGTTGCTCCACTCCAAAACAAAATTGGAACAACTGTGGCTTATGTAAGCTTCAAATGGGAACCTCTTGGAAGTAGGAAGACATTGCAGCCATAAAATGCTTTATTTTAGAAAGCGCCTCTGAATTGACCTGAAGGTGGCCGCACAAGGAGACGACACACACGATGGTACAAAATGAAAGTAGGGTGGGAGCTTCCATCCTTTTAAGACTTTAGGAGAACAAAGTCCTGCATGGTCTTTGACTGTGGGAAGGAAAACAGATCAAATGTCCTTCTATAGCTGAGTCTCATTTGCTTACTGTACTAAGTAGGCCGCTCTGGGGAGGATAGGTGAAGGCAGTAGGCCATGTGTTGAGAATAGGAAGTACAGTTATAAAAGGCAAAAAGAGTTACACTTATGGTGTAGAAATTTGTATGACTTCCTTTTTCCTTTCCTTTTTTCCTTTATATTACTTCTTTTCCTGCCCTGACCCAATTTTATCATGCTTCCTTTTCCTCTTCCTTAGGAATTCCACGGCCTCCGCACCCTCCAGATATATCTCCTTATTATCCACTATCACCGGGCACTGTAGGGCAAATCCCCCATCCGCTAGGATGGTTAGTACCACAGTAAGGAGTTCCATTTTTTAACTTTTATTTTTTATTTTTCATTTCTGTATATACATGTATGCGCTTGTACGTGCATGTGTGTGTGATATGTGACTATAAGGGTTGTGTGTGTATGTTAAGCATAATGATTTCCTTTACCTGAGATGTATATATTAAGGTAATCATGTCTGCAGCTGCCAGTTTATTATGTGGGCAAAATCAATAATTTGCTTAATAAAGATTAAATAAACAAAATAATGGGTCAGGAAGTGTTAAATAAGTGCAGGTATAACTTCATTTGTTCTAACTTCTGATGACCTCTGAAGCTTAATTTTCAAGCATTAGCCCAAGAAGTTAGAGGGGGAAGGGATGAAATGTTCCTGGATGGCTAATATTGACTTTGCTAATTTTTGTTTATAATGTGCTTCTAGGGTTGGTGGTATTACAATCAGAAATGCATTTGCATCAATGCACTATCATTTCTTGCTCATAGGGCTTGGGATAATGTTTCATTATCCAATTCTTTATAGGTTGGTACATGATTTTAAATATTGGGAAGAGAAATGAGCAGGTGAAGCCTTATAGGGAAAACCAGAGTTAATTTTAAAAATGTATGACAACACCTAGAAGAATAACAAAGTTTTAAGTCAATATTTTTCCTTCTTGCAACATAACTAATGATAAAACTTTAAATGATGTAGGCCTGAAGTATTATAACAAGAGACAATAAATGCTACTTAAGTGATCATCTAAAATGTCACTGCATTCTTGAAAAGATCTAAATAGGGAGGGAAACAGTTTTCATTCACCATGTGTATTCAGAGTTGTGTACTGGAATCAGCAGAAGTGCAGGTTATTTTCTCTCTCTTTTTATGATTACTGTTCCCTGCACGATCATGGGCATTGTGTGATAGTGTTGGTTTTAATAATCTGAAGACAAAACAAAAAGGCAAATCTTGTGCTCTAGAATGAAAAAAAGAAGTCTTAAAGTGTGTAACATGCCTGATACTCAGAAGAATAGTTACAGCAACACAGTAAGATTTGCACAGCATTTAAGAAGACAACCAACCCTAGTGGTCAGAATGAATAGGCCTGTAATACCACAATAATTGGTATTTTTAAGTGTTAGTTTGAGTTGGGCTCTTCTCTTTTCACATTTTTATGACTTCTTTGAATTGTCCCTTCTTTTCCTTCTGTTTCGCTGTTACTCATAAGTTTGATTTGAAATGATATTCTGTGATGCATAAATCATTTTGTAGGGCAGATACTGTCAAAATTCCAATCATTCATGAATTCTAAAATAGGAAGAATGCTGGAAAAGGTGCAGCGCGGTGCAGTTCACTGCGGTACTGTAAACAAATCAAATAAATATGGCATGGTTTGAACCTATGACCTTTCTTAAATGGCAACTTGGGTACAACTGTTTCCTTTTATTAACTAATTATGCCTGGTCCTGCGGGACAACCATAGGCGGTCTGTAGGCTGAGCAAATGTTGGACTACCTCACCTGTGCTCAGACCATGAAGTGTGCTGCCTGAGAATGATAGGGTGCTGTTCAATTTTAGACATGTTAGGGAAAATTCATACTTAAGCAGGAAAAAAAGTTTGAAATTTAATATGGCTACTCTTCAGACTTCTCTGTAACAGCTATCCCATCAGACATTGCAGTGGCATTTACTATATTATTAGAAGGCTTTTTACAATGTCTTGCCTTTCCATTGGCTGTCTTGGTATCATCTATGAACATGTGTAGCTTCTACAGAATTAAAAAGTAATAACTGCTTGGATGTTTCTGTAACATTTTAACAGCAATCAGTTTTTTCCTTTTCTCTGCTGAAAAGTTCTATTGTACTTTTTAACTAGCTTTAAAAGATTCACCATTCAACTGGCATTCATTTTGACCAGTCTAACCTCAGCAAACATAGGATAGATTCTGTACAGAGATGGACACTGCACTCTATTTAGTGGAGTACCTCTCAAAACATCAACACATCTCAAATAAAATCTTACTATCTAGTTCATACATTTGAAGGACAGATGAAAAGGACTAGCCACTGCCACCACAGACAAACCTCAATCAGAAAAAGTTGTGTAGCTTTCATGAGGATGCTGTTTTGCATGTTGCTGTATTTTTTAATTATTGTAATGAGGTATGATTGTCTATTGGTTACCCACAATACTTCTTGGGGACTCTCCCCCGGTAACTCTTGTCAACACTTGTTAATCTGACAAAAGGCTACAAATTAAGCGCTGTTAATTTAATGTTTTCTCACCGAGATCTAAATACCGAAAGAGGCCCAAAGCGCAACTGAAGTCCTTTGATTCACTGTACTTTATTTTGGTATAAATTTACATTCATTATTGTTTTCCTTTGGATGTGTAGCCCTCAATTAGTGTGATGGCTCCATTAAAGCAAGCAAGACTTCGCCTTTAATTATTACAACAAAACACCTAGTTTCAGCTTGGGGAGAGGGTCTCTATTGACATAAGCAGAGGTTATAAAATTTAATTAGCCATTCGTATCAGATTTATGGCATTCAAATTGTTCTGTGTTTCTTTCCTTTGATCTGTGCTGTACAATCCCCAAGATTTTTGTTCTGATCAAATGAGAATAAAGCTTACTGTGCAGAGAGGAAATTTTTTAAAATGCAAAAAATACACACCCCTGTTGTTGTTTTACTCATTTTGTCCCCCATCTTTCTAGGCAAGGTCAACCAGTCTATCCAATCACAACAGGGGGATTCCGACATCCCTACCCAACCGCTCTGACTGTCAATGCTTCCATGTCAAGGTGAGCAGAAAGTATCTAAGTTCAGAATCAGGGGGCGTGTGTTAGTTGTGTTTATTATTCTTTGTAGAGCAATGGAACCTTGCTAGAATATTGCTAGAATATGCATTGATATAGTTATGCAGTAACCTTGCTTGGGGTGGGAGGGACTTCCTCTCTACTGTTTCCAGTAACAAAGCCCTGAGGCTTTATCCTGTTCATCACTCGCAGTAATAACGCCCTGTAAGTCAACTGTTGAACTACAGTGTTCAGGAAGTTTATTTTTTAATTGCTGAGTAACTGGGGGAAAGCATCATAATAACTCTCTGAAATACAGCAGGCAAGAGTTTATGTTCTTCCATATCTTGCCTTCTCTATGGCTCTCATGTAAGTCAGGCTTTTCTATGAAGAACTGAGGCTGTAGTCTTTCATTATGCAAGCAGAATTAGAAGGAGAGGGTGTCACAATTTCTCTGCATTCCCCAGGTTAAAACATTTTTAGTTAACATAAAAATCCCCACCTGATCCTCCAAAGATTTAAAAGTATATATTTGCTCTCCTTGTGTCCCAACCTCCAATTAATTCCGTCTAATTTTCTAAGGGTTGCTAGTTTTATTTACAAACTGCTTGGCAGCACTATGTTTAAGTAATCACTAATTGCTCCTAATGATAGTTTTATTCTCTGTTCATCTGATTTTCAGTCTAGTTAATTAAATCGGTGGAGGTTTAGACTTTCCTGATGGGCTGAAACAGCTAATCCATTTTGATGATGGCACATAATTAAATTAGCATGCATTACATAGCAAGGTTCCACATTCCCCCTTGTCTCCCCCCTCACTGCACCTTCCAGGCCCTGCAGTTAATACATAAAGGTTAGATTACAGAGGAGGGAAGCTTGGAAGATGCAAAAGGTTTGCAGAAGCCAAAAGGAAATTTCTTGGCTTATAGATACCTCTCATAAAGTTGCAAAACTAGATAGCAAAATAAATTGCGTGTGCACATACAATCATACCAGATTCCCTCACATTAACCTTAAAAAACATTGCACATATGTAGGAAAGGCAGACTGATTGAGAAAAGACATTTAAATTGAATGAGATATTTTTAATTATTATTGTAAGACTCTTCTGTTTATTTGTTTAGAAGAGGCAGGAATGAGAGTAATAAAGGGGGGATATGAGTTATATTCCTCAGATATGCCTGTATGAAAGGAATATAGTTAAAAAGGGTATACAGCAAATTAAATACATTATTGTGATAATGGGACGACAGAAGTACAAGTCTATTATACTTACAGCAGTTATAGGAATTGTATGCCTTTTGCCCTGTTCTAGCACATCCTTTGATATTCATTCTATTCAGCAGCAGGGCCAGGACTTCTCAGAATTAAGTGATGGGTCATTATACTTTAAACACCATGGAGAAGCCTAGATTGGCAATTAAACAGCACTTGCTGACACTCGCTTGTGCCACTCTGTGACCCCCTTTAGATTGAGATGTTGGAGCTCGGGGCCCTCAGCCTGCTAAATTGGTAGCAGGCACTTCTCCTGACGAGGGCTGGCTCTGAAATCTGCCGGCTTCAAAGGGAGCAAGATCATGTATAAACCATAATGTGGGTGCACCGTGGCTAAAAAAAAAAAGGGGGGGGAGGAAAGGGGGGAAAGGCAGGGATAGATGAAATGTTACAAGTGCAAGGGGAAAATGAGAGAATAATGACAAATCTAATGCAACTTAAAGCAGAATCGTTGCACAGAAAAATGCATCCCACTGCTTGTGCATAAAATCAAGGCAGGCAGATGACATCCAGTTAACAGAATCATGTCAACAGTGAAGTAAAGTGAGAGTGAGTAAGAGAGAAGCCCCTGAGACAGCCAGGAACAAAAAATTAGTTGTCCTTAACAAGTTACGGCTCATCATTATATTCTGGCTTGGAGCCATAAAAGCAGACAGGGGTATCTAATGAGCTGCTTAGAATTTTTAGGGTGTTTATTGCAAGTCATATAATACAGGTCTACTGAAAGGAATTTCTTAGTCAAAAAGGCATGTTTATATGTGTGTCTCCTTTATACAGTATACTGTGCTGTACAAACACACACACACACAAACCATATGTATCTTTAAAAAAACAACACAACTCTTTATGTCCATAGAAAGACATGCGCTAGCATACACAAGAAACATGTTTAATATTCAAAATACATCTAAATATGTATCTTTATGTTTGTCCCATATTTCCATACTTCTATTTTATTTCATTTTTTAGTTCTAAGGTGAAATTTTCAACAGCACATATAATGTGATTAAACAGTTTTTGCTGACATGCATTTTCTTCAAGTGTTAAATGCATGCACATGTAATTGAACATATATGACGCAATTGCCTTCAGAGGTTGATGCTTTTCTTTTGACATGCAGAAGTGCAAGATACATAACTTTTGTTATCATGCCCTGTTGTATCAAATAATATAGGATGGATGATAAACATTTAAGAAATTTTTAACTGTGTGCGTTCTCATCTGGATGTAAATACTATGTAGTTTGTGGTTTTTCCCCAGCCCCTTCTCTCTCTCAGTCTCCCCACACACACACATATACAGTTTCCAAGGTTTTTCCTTTTAAAATTGTGTCATTGGGAAATCAGCTCATGTTTTGTCACTTCTATACTACTGAACCCAAAAGCTCTATCCGTCTTTTCTGTGCCTTGCCATGCCCCAAAGCTTCAGCAAACTGAATAACTACTTCTTTTTACAGTTGAATATAAAACTAAACTCTGGAAGAGCAGCTATATTAGTTGTTACAGCCAAGTATCCTGTGTAACCTCCTAAATCCAAAAATATTAGAGCTTTTGAAGCTGTATCTGATAAAGTAAGGGCCTACCTTATCAGATACAGGAAGTGGTTCACTGTTTCACCTCTTCACAAAACAGAAAATACTATCTGTGCTTACTTCATTCCTACTGTTGGAATGCCCCTGAACTTTACCTTGCCTCTGATTCTAGCCATTTTGCTGGAATTGAAATCCTGTTAAAAGGAGTGTAATAACTTAGCTTTCCCCACATCATTTATTATGTTCATTTATTACTGCCTTCTTGCCAAATTTCCATGTTACTTTGCAACAAGTTTGTATATGGTAGCTTGTGTAGTCAAGACCTTCTCGTGATTGAATATTTTGTGTGAATAATATTCCAGGGGTAAATACGTTAGTTGTCATATGATCTCTGTGATGTGGGAATTTTCCATTTTGTTTCACAGAGAGGAGGCTTCTTTATACAAACCATAAAAATATGATAAAGGTGCCTCATGCTTTGCTACACCAAAAACAATGTAAAATTGGTTCTGACAATGACATTTCAACAGTGCAGGAATTCATTAGCAAACACAGCACATCCTTGAGATAATAGTACACTGTGTTTCTCATTTTCCTTCTCCTCTCACCACAAAATCAGAATAAAGTCAGTGCAATATTTTCTTCTGTTTCTATTCCTGTTTTGAGAGGGCTGAATTATGAATTTGCTACCACTTATTTTGCTTCATATTAACTTACATCCACAATAAGAGTTTTCAACCTTATGTTGAAAGCAAAAGTACCTTCTTGCTTACTATTTTGTTTATTAATCTTTTAAAATGCTGAGCAGACAGCACATAATGTGCTCTAGATAAAAATGTTTTCCAGATTTCTTGTTGTCTTTGGATTTTGGCTTTTCACCTGTGCCCTACTGACTTTTGGCACTCTCCTAATTCGAAAGCATGCAAAATGCAAAAATGCGAGTAGATAAATAGGTACCACCTCGGTGGGAAGGTAAACGGCGTTCCATGTCTAGTCACGCTGGCCACGTGACCATGGAGGATTGTCTGCGGACAAACGCTAGCTCTATGGGTTGGAAACGGAGATGAGCACCGCTGCCTAGAGTCGGACACGACTGGACAAATTGTCAAGGGGGACCTTTACCTTTTAATAACTAGCAATTTTGCAATTTTTGCCTAAATATATCTATTAAGGAAACCATTTGAATGTAGACTAACCAGATTAAACTAGCTTCAGAATAAGAACAAGGTAACAGACTGTCACCTCAAAGGTTGGGTTTGGTAGCACTGAGTGGAGTCCCTTTCCCCTTCCATCCTCCTTTCTCCAGCTATCCTGTCTAATCCTTATTGCTCCCCATCCCATTTGCTCTCACATTTGTCCCAGATTGTGAACATGGAGAGGGAGGGACAAAATGAAGTGTAATGGCATATCTGTATGAATGCTGGTACAAGCTTTGAAGGGTTTGAAGCCTCTGTGAGCTGTGATAAGGAGTCACCGGGAGATTCAGAAAACATTACTGTATATGTTACCAGAACCATCTGTCCTTGTGTTTGTTGTGCTGCATCAGTGAGACAATGAGATGGAAGTGAAGAGTTTTTTAAAAAATGAACTGGACAAGCAGCATTTTGTTGGTGAGCAACAAAAACACATGGTGTTCTACATTTTCCACATGAGACCACAATATTTCCAGTGTTTTCTGGGCCTTCACAACTCTTGGCCCTACCTGTTTTCAAAAAGAAGGGTAGATTTTTGCCTGCCCTAGTAGCATCAACACTCTCCCTCCCCTTTAGGTCTGCCAAATAGTGTTAATTTATTCAGCAGAGAGTAAAGATACATCTGCAGCAGTCTAATAATTGAGCAGGGTATGTCATCTCTGAGTTCTTTGATTAGTTATTCTATAATAACATAAAAATAAATAAATTGAGCAACTTGCTTCTATAAGGAAGTCTGGGGAATTTTTACAGTGCAGTAAGGGAAAGGAATGGCTTGCCTCTTTGTCCCGTATGTCTTCATTGCAGCCCTTTCCCCTTGTATATTGCTCCTCCTTTACCAGGGTAATAGAGCAGGACTATGTGAATGAGGTAGCTCCAATAACTGTTTTGTTTCTTTTTGACTGGTCCTATCTTCAGTGCCGCATTTCTGTTATGCCTGGTCTTTTCATGTTTGAGGTCCAAATGTGGAGAGAAAAGACATAATTGTGATGGAGATGATCAGATATCATACTTTATCTGTTTGTCTAGTCATTGTTTATACATCCAACCAGCTGTCTAACCCCTGCCACACCACTACTAATGAAGGGATTTCATTTGTATTGGACAGCACAAACATAGCAATAATTCTGCTGTCACTTTGAATACTTTTGAACACATAAAATCTGAACTATTTTGACTAGTTTAATGTATATTTATCCATTTTTACTTAGCAAAATATGGTTTTAAGAACTTAGAACTGGTATTGGCAGTTGATTCTGTTCCTATTAGATTGTGAGATTAGGTTATACATTTTCTGTGTCCCTTACTATACTGAGAAAGACTTCCTGCTTTCTCTCTTTGTAATGTTACGCCTATCATACTCTTTAATATTTGTAGGGCTGGTGCTCATGTGACTTACTGTGAAATACATTTGAAAGGCATGGGTATGCTTATATCTTTGTGCAGTGCACACACATCCTTTCTCTTCATGATTATTTATTTCTCTCTTCCTAAACTTGCCTTTAAATTTCATTCTCCCCAAAAATCAAAAGAAAATTTGGTTTTCTATACCCTGAAGACATATTGTAGGGTATGGGTTAAAGGGGGGAATCTAAATTTCCTTATGCTGTATTTAAAGAAGCTACAATTAATAAGTTAACAAATTACACACAAATGTTTGTACCATTAATATTTTATCTGCCTGTTAATACGCATCAACAAAATAGCCACCATTTAACCCTCAGTCTGAATTGAAGTTCAGATCAAAAGTTCAAATCTCCAGAGACTGGTTTCCTATAATTTGCTTTGACTAGGCTTTGTGTTCAGCAAAATGTGCTGAAATTTGATTGGGTTTCCATCCAAATCCATGAACTAAATTGTTAATTTTAAAAATATTTTTAGAGGTCTTCTTTTAGCAGTGATAATGAATGAGTGATTAATTTAACAGTAGCAGAATCATAATTTTTAAATTATTACTACTTGTTATGTTACTGACAGGTTTTGTATGGTTATGTAGATTTTGTGTACTTATTAAATAGCATTTATTATATGTGTGTAAACACCCCTCCCCATTCATTCATTTTTATTCTGACGATTTACACAGCTTTCTCTCCTCTAGGTTCCCTCCACACATGGTCCCTCCACATCATAGTTTACATACAACTGGGATCCCTCATCCAGCCATAGTCACCCCAACAGTCAAACAGGAATCTTCCCAGAATGATGTTGGCTCACTCCACAGCTCGTAAGTAGTTGGGCTTTCCCCAAAAACTTTCTTTATCAACTTCAGTATAATATTTTGTTTACAATTTTCACTTCTAGTTTCATGGTAGGAGGGGTAGAATATAGAAAGCTGCCTTACACAGAGTCAATCCATCTGTACAGGCATTAAGTTCAGTATTTATAATGACTATCAGTGGCTCTCCAGCAATTCAGACACAAATCTTCCCAAGTCCTACTAAGGAACTAGTAAGGGTTGAATCTAGGACTTTCAGTGCTCAAAGTTCAAAGTAAGAGCTTTTTTACAGATTTACAGCCCTTTTCCTTTAAAACAAATAATTTAGGCTTGCTTATATCAGCATGTGTGCTATGATCCTGGCCTCTTAACTCATATCAGCCTCAGATTTGATGTGCAGGAAATAATGTCACAAGAATTTTAACAGATCCCACACCATTTGCGAAAATAATAATAGAGTCTCTTTCCTCCATTTAGAGAGTACCTATGTATTTACATATAGAGATCAGAATATCTGACAAATGTGCATAGTTTTTTAATAAGCCATGATACTGAACAGAAATGTTTATACTTGATGTACTGTGGAATGCCTTATCTATGTGTTTCTGATGGCTTCCTGATAATGTTCATTCTCTGAATCAACCTCTGGTATTCTCGCCAAGCTGTTCCCAATAATTCAGGCTACCATCCATATCTGTGATCCTGAATGCAGTCTATGGATTCCAGTAAGAATGATACATAGATATTGATTCCAAGAACATAAAATGATTCACTTCCATGTGTTATGTACTGCCTAAATATAATACCTGTTTACAGTTAACCCAATCAACATTTAAATTTCAACACTTCAGACAATTCCAGCCAGCAGAGCCCAAACATATGCTGCTAAGTCTTTCATTTTGGAATCATTATGATTCTGAAATTCTTGTCAACTCACTTAGCTGTGCTGGACCATTTAGAGATCACATACAGGCGTTATATCTACAGGCATTCTGGAGATATCTGAGAGGTCACTGTTGGAAACTTAGACCCTTGGTAAGATTGCTTAGTTTCTGCTACTCGGACTTGCTACTACACAAACTAAGATCAAAATATATTTCTACTTCCCAATCCAAAATGGGGGGAAGAGGGACTCTTTTCATTAGACTCTGCCTAAATGGCTCCAAACCCCAGTTTAAACCGAGATATTATTTACAGTTTAAAGAGTGTCAGTAGTAGATTTCCCTACTTTATATGAAAAAGGTCCCAGGTACTAATGAAGAAACTGGCTGGATAGTTCAGTGGTTTTGGTAGAGGTTGGGGGTTTGCTATGGGGCAAGCTACACAGTCTTAGAGCACCGATATAAGAAGGGAATGGTAAACCATTTCTGAGTACTGTGCACCTAGAAACCTCCCCCCCCCCCCAATTTTTCATCAGTCAGAATTGACTTCACGGCGTATAATTATTAGTATTACTATTGAAGAAAGTACGTAATACGAATAATACTATCACTGACATCCTCAGTTGGTTGCATGACTGGTCAATACATTCCTGTCCAGAATATGAAAAAGCTGCTACCAGGAGAGTAGCTAATCAAGCAGTGGTCTGATTCTGTATAAGCCAGCTTCAAATATGTAACATATTACATGGCTAAGTTGTTTGGTCGTCTGAATTAAAAAACTTGAAGCATAGCCAGGTAATCTCTAGAGAAAATTACAGAAACACAGAAAACAAAATTATTGTAAACTGTGTATACCCAATTCCACTCCCAATGAAAATAAACCTTCAGGCCAGAATCTCATTACTAGTCCCAAATAGAATAGTCAATGCGTTTTATATAAGTGTTGATTCACCAACAAGCAGTTTCAGTCAGTAAGTCTACTCTAGTTTGGTCTATCAGTAGGATTTAAGTTACATTGTTTCTTGAGCTATTCTGGAGTGGGAAAAGAAATGGTAAAAGCATGTTAGGAAGGCAGTTGCTCCACAACAAAAAAATGGGACAAAAGTAGCTTTCTCTCTGCTGTGACTTCATGGAAATATTGCTGACTTTGAAACTAAATTCATTTCTAAGTCCTAATTGGAGTAGACACATTGAGAATGAAATCCTGTTGACTTACGTGATTGATTGTGAGGGCAATCTTGCAAGTGATGTGAGCTGATTTCCTGGCTGCCCATTGTGCTCTGGGACTTCTTCTGGATGTACAATTGATCTTGCTCCTGGGGGCATGATGGGCATCCCAGAAAAAGTGAAAGCACTTTCACAAATGCTGTTAATTAAGCATTCAGAAAACTTCTGTTATATTTTGGTCACTGCGATTTGCATAAGTGTTGTCTTTTTAAAATCCCATTGTCTGTGCTGGTTGGGACTCATGAATTGAGGGGAATGGCTTCAGAAATCTGAAAACTGGTGTGTAACAAAGAAAGTTAGTAGAAACTGGTTTATACTCTGTAGAGCTGAGAAAATGGCATGTGTTATTGTGGACTAAGACGAATATGACTATTATATAGCCAGTGTAAAAATGAATGATGTAAGGGGATTGCAACGTCAACAGTGCTGTGTAGATAGATCATTGAAGTAATACTATCAGTGTATTAGCAACTGCCTGCCATTTCTCTCTCCCCCCCCTCCATTATCTATATAGCTCCAATGAAAATAGGCATTTCTTTCTAGCCTAAGAATCAACTCCCCTATAGTGTGTGTGCGTGTGCGCACGCACTCAAAGCTACACAGTGCCCCATCCATTCACTTCGCATCCCACGTGGGTGGGAACTTTTTCTTCAGTTATTAGTTTATTTTAAGATATGCTATATTTAAAATATCTTTAAAAATGTTCAAACTGACCCTAAGCCTTTGGAAATCTGGGAAAGTAATAAAATAGATAAATAAATCTCCTCCTCTCCCAATATTCTGTAGTATACAAAAATCAAATAGTGGATTTCTTTGGAAATCAGTTCAGCCATCAAATCAGTTCTGACTTAAGATGATGTTTTTCATGCTTTTCTAGAAATAGACCACTCAGAAGTATACAGAAATGGTTTACCATTCCCTTTTTCTTGGGGGCATCCTGTGACTGTCAGCTTGCCCAAGGCCACATAGGCTGGCTCCTCTAGCATGCACAGTAGGGAATTGAACTTGCAACCTCCAGCTCCACATCCTGATAGCTCCACAACTTGTTGAGCTATCCAGCCAACTGGTCCTGTCTAGCTAACTTTAATAATACCTTGGGCAAACAGGAAGTAAACTTTTCTCATGTACATGCATACTAGAATGATGATATCATTTACACAAGTAACTTGTGAAATGTTCAAGTGTAAAGTAAACAGTAGTTTTCTCCTCCTGATGTGGTTTTAATTGGGAGTAGAGAGATTGAGATACATGTATGGTACAATGTAGAATTGATAATGTTGTTCAAGCTCTTTTTTTTCTGTTTCTTTCTGTCAACCATCCAGAAAACATCAGGACTCCAAAAAAGAAGAGGAGAAAAAGAAGCCACACATAAAGAAACCTCTTAATGCATTTATGTTATACATGAAGGAAATGAGAGCAAAAGTAGTAGCAGAATGCACACTGAAAGAGAGTGCAGCCATCAATCAGATCCTTGGTCGAAGGGTAGGTAACTAGTCAGGGTATGTCTGTGTAATTTTATCAGTGGGTGGAAAATCAGCATGATATATGTCTAAAACGGTACAACCCACACAGTTTCTTCAAGTCTGACTGAGCAAAACTTGGAAAAGTTACTTTTTAGATGACAGCTCTTGGAGTGCATTCTGGCCACAACTCCCAGAATACTGTCTGGAAGATTCTGGGAGTTGTAGTCCACAAAATAACTCTCCAAGCTCTGTGATTAGGGTATTTGGCTGCCCATTAGAACACCTGAGCTTTCTCTTCAAATACCCTCTTCTGCTGCAGCCAGTAGTGCTTTCAAAACATCCTTGTGCTTCACATATAGTGGGAGAGAATAAGTATCAAATCTATAAGCACATGCATTTCAGTTACATAATTACATAATATTGTGTTAGTCAAGGCCAGTGGGTACCTTTCTGCACTTAAATCTCTGTCTCCCTATGTGAACTCCCTTTGGATGTAGTTGTTGCCTTTTGAATACTGTTCACTTCTTCATCCTTGCTATAACATCCCTGTTTATTTCCTTGTGTTCTAAGCCAGTGGTTCTTAACCTTTGTTACTCAGGTGTTTTTGGACTGCAACTCCCAGAAGCCTTCACCACCAGCTGCGCTGGCTGGGGTTTCTGGGAGTTGCAGTTCAAAAACACCTGAGTAACAAAGGTTAAGAACCACTGTTCTAAGCCATAAGTGAACTACTCTAGCATTGAGATTTCTTTAAGATGGTGCTCTCTAAAATGCTGAATTACAGCTGCTTAGGGTGATGGGGGTTGTAGTTCAGAATATATGGTGTAAACCTGGTGAGGGAAAATTTAAATTTTTAAACTCTAAACATACCTCTATAGTCTCATTGGGTGCAGGAATGTTGTGCTCAGAGTAAGAGAGTCTATTACTATCCATTCTGTAGATGAAGGAATTTTGCATCTGAAGGTTGTAAGAGTTGCGGGTCTCTTTGTCCATGCTGATTTAAGATGATGGGTAACACCATTGTTATCTGGAGGGTAACAGAATGTGTGATGATTTGAGGGTTGGGATGTGGAGACATGCCAGATTCACAAAACACAGTAAGTAAAAAAGGGAAGTGTGAGTTTAAAGCATAAACTACTTTGTTGATACTTCTTGCATGCCTCTTTTCAAATATTTATTGGTTACATTTGAGCAATACTTGAAGTATTACAATACCTTTTTGGAAGTGAAAGGCACAATGTATATGATTGAGTAACTGAGTATTGGCTGGACTCACTTAGGTAAAATAGTGTTATTAATAGTGTTATTAATAAAATATGTCTTATTATAACTTGTCTGCTATAATTGGTTTGTGGTTTTCTGATGTATGAATGAAAACACAGATTTTATAGGCATTGTATTACTGACATACTCTTGTGCTTGTGCTTCTGTTTCCTTTCTCTCTTCAGTGGCATGCATTATCCAGAGAAGAACAAGCTAAATATTATGAACTAGCCAGAAAGGAACGACAGCTCCACATGCAGCTTTACCCGGCTGGTCCGCACGGGATAACTATGTAGGTGGCTATGTAGGTGGAATTTTTTTTCAGTTAGTAGAGCTTGTAGACAAGTACTGCTGTAATCTGCTGAAGTACACCCACACACGGAAGACAAAGCACTACCAATCCGGTAAACGTGGCGGATGTTTCGGTTTTTTTCGCCAACTGAATTCGGCAATTAACACCTATTGGACTGAGGTGTGTCAGGAGAGCTCTTGTGAGAACAAAATTCTTATAGTGTGTCCACCATCAGGACACTGGCTTTTGTGCAGTTTACCAAAACAAACCAAAAAAACTAAAAAACAGAAAAGAAAGAGCTCTCTGTCTATTCGTATCCTCACCTTCCTTCCTCCAACCCTCCAAATTAGTGCCTTGTTGCATACCTGTGTGAGAGTATAGTGGAAAGTGGAAGAATGGCTTACCCTAGCTTCAGAGAAGGACTGGCAAAGACTTGTTGGAAGTCCTTGCTCTCAAGTGGGGCTAAATAATTATTCCACCCTCTACTGTTGTATATTTTACTTTGTTGCACTTATGTCTGTTATAGTCATAATTCTAAAATTGTTTATTTCCCAAATACTTCCAGTCTCTTGCAGCAAAAAGAGTAAAGAAACTTCTGGCATTCTAAAACTTAACAAGGTTTATCAGTTATAGCGATAACTATTGATTAGCCAGCAATTTGATATTTACATTTGCTGTGGTTTCCCCATTTGAAAGATCCTGAATGTGGCTGTTCTGGTTTTGAAGATCATTCTCCCAAAAGAGAACTCTGCATGAATACAACATTCTGCATGCATAAACAGCTCTGTCTATGTATTGACAGTTCAGATGCATTGTGAATGAGCATTGCATATTGCAATGTCCATTTGAGCTCTTTTGAAGTGGCTGGATGCATCTTTTGATATGAAGGGGGTACAGACCTGCATCTGGAACCACCAGCTAATATGCATGACTTCTTGCCCGTTTCTGTGGCTAAGCATATTAAAGGAGAGTGGTATGTTCTTTCATGAGAAGTCATGTATTGCTGGGAAGTTTTTTCTGGGATTATATATATTTTTACTGGGTGTATGTTGCTAATATCCATAAAGCATCTCAAACACATTTAACTGGAAGATCACAGAAAAAGTTCTGATCGTGCTATGCAAAATTCAAATGGAACCCAGATGTCTTTTGCTTACTTACTTATTTACAGTGGTCATGTTGGACTGGGAGGATCCTAATAGTTGTAGTCAAAAAAAGTAAATTTTCCAATCTTTGTGTCAGACCTACAAAGCTAATGTTAGATTATACCAAAATACTTGGTTCTTCAAAGAACAATAACTGAGAAGGATCTGCTTTGTGTCCCTTTTGGTGGCCATATGCAAAGGAACTTCCTTAAGTTTTATATGGAAGACAAAGAATTTCAGATGCCACTTTATTCAATCTTCCATAGAAGTTCCACCTCTGAAATTCCCTTTTATATAATTGTAATATGTACAAGATTCCTGATTTCCTCAGTATTTGATCATTCTACCTGTTTCCCCGAAAATAAGACCTACCTGAAAATAAGCCCTAGTATGATTTTCAGGATGCTCCTAATATAAACCCTACCCCCAAAATAAGCCCCAGTTAAGTGAAACCCTGCCCCTCACCACTGTGCAGCAACCAGAAGAAGATGAGTAACTGTATTTGAATAAATGTAGATTGTTGTACATGAAAAAAATAAAAGCATCTCCTGAAAATAAGCCCTAATGCTTTTTAAAAAATTTATTTATTTATTTATTTATTTATTTATTTATTTATTTATTTATTTATTTATTGAGCAAAAATTAATATAAGACCTGTCTTTTTTCCAGGGGAAACATGGTATTATCCCTGTCAATCTTATTTTTCTTACTCGCTCAGCTCTTGGTAATGCATTATACTTAGCAATTCCTGTTGGATAATTCTCTGCTACATTTCCTACTCTAACATGCTAATACATTTTGACAAAGCCATAAACCTGCCCTTCTGTAAGCTGTATTCTTATACATTTGTGTGTGAGGGCTACAGAGAAAGTGAGCAGCAGATGAATATGTTCTGAAGCAAGATGTAGAGAATCCTCTGTATTGGAGGCAGGTTGCTTTCCTCTTCTTCCTCTAATTCTTCTTCCTGCCTGTTTCTTCCTTTGCTCATGAACATGAAACAGTTACCTCCATAGACTCTGTAGAGGTATCTCTACCCATCTTTGTCATCACCAAATTCATAACCCCCATTTGCTGCCAGGAATTGCCTGGAATGAGGGCATCGGACCACAGGGCTCATTCATTCTTGGTACTCTGCAGGCTTATTTCCTCTTGGGAGTTCCCAAGGGAGGAGTGTTGGGACGTGCTGTAACACTTGAAAGATTTTCAGGAAACGTTTTCTCTGCTTTAGTGTGACTCTGTCACTGACAGATGGGCATGTATGGGGTCTTAAATGGTTAGGACCTTTACATTTGTCCTCAGCATGTGAGCACTGAAAATCTCTTTCTTCTCAAGCTAAAAAGGAGAGGATAAGAAAGCTGACGCATTCCCAGCTGCTTCAGGTTCTATCCCCACCTGACCTTCAGGGGGAACCTTACTTCAGTAGGAGAGCTCAATAGCTTTGGATCACACAAGCACATTATCTACAAGGGTTTTGCTTTTCTCTCCATAGCACTCAGAATTCTTGGCATTTATCCCCTTCCACAGGCATTCTTTGGACAGCAGCCTTCCTATGGATGTAGAAAAGAGTGGCTATGGAGAGTGTGCTGTGTGATGAGACTAGATGTCCTCTCCATCCCTTTCATCTTCTCTGTATCACCTGCTTTATGGGTGTTTGTGATGCCTAATGACACACTGGAGATTTTGTGCACAATTCCCTCTCTTTTCTTTAAAAAATATCTAGTCAAAGTTAGACATGAGAAATGAAATGTTTGGATTGTGCTTCCCTGTCAAAATTCAAGCAATAAATTTAGGTTTCCGCTCTTATTATCTAAAATGGCATTTGTAAATAAAGTAAGAATTATATGTATTTGACTGACATCATAAAACATGATATACCACTTCCTCAAGTAGCTAAGAAATTGTTTTCCTTTCCTTTGTTTAATGTTTGTTTTAGTTTTAAAATTCACTTCAAGATTTTCAGTTTCACCCTGAAATATGTTCAGTTTTCATTACTCCCTGTGAATTTCCAAGAGGAAATTTCTCTTTGATCTCTGTGGTTCTAGAAAATTTTAGTTGCACAGTGGGATGTAAGTCGAATAATTATTAAATAATGAAAACATTTATTTAATTCACCATCAGTTCACACATGGTAGTGCCATCTCCATAAGGTTACCTGTGACAGCATGAGGAATCATCACCAGCCTAATTCACACTCATTAAAAGGTACCTTTTGCAGAATCTGATTCTATAGAGATGCTGTATCTGTGGGGTTGGTGATTCTTTGAGGAAATTGTGGCAGATCTATATTCTTCACCCACATGGAAGCCTTGGCTCACTTACCATGACACCAAGAGAATGTGAAACACCTATATTACTACGAGCTCCAAAAGTAATCTTTTGGGAGCTGACAGATTAGTGGACAGATACTGTAGATTCAGTTTCCAGTATTGTTGCCATCATGTTATAGTATCTAAGTTGCTTTTTAAAAAAAACGGTGATTAACAATTGCATTCCAGCAGATCATTGTTTATTAGTGCATAAGTCTATGCAATAACGGTTCTGTGAACTTTTAGAGCAAATTGGCAAAATTAGACATAACAATTTACCTGGGTTGATAGGTTCCTAGAAAAATATTACAGTCATGAGTTAGGAAGTGATCTGGTTTGGCAATCAGCCGGAAACATGAAGCAGGCCATTGAATAGAAATATGTTTTTCATAATTGGGAAAAGTAAATGGTGATTTCTCACAAAGGAGTTTTATTAAGGCTAGTGAATTTCTTCCAAAATGAGAGTATGTGTCTTTTGCATATACAGAGTCAGGATGGAACATAGAGGTTTTCGAATCTGTAGATAATATCAAAATATTTAGGATGGTGAAAATCTCAGGCAAATTATGATGCTTACAAATATCCAAACAAATCTCTCCCAATTGGAGGAATGGGCAACAGGATGTCATGTGAGACTGAGTTTATGCAAAATTATGCATATAGGCATAACATTAGTTCATAAATAATAATTTCAAATGCAGAACGTCAGAGTCTCATGGGCTATGACCATTCATGAAGAGGTTTGTTCATTTAAACAATTTTGTATATTGTTCTTTGTAATAATTGTTTATCACAGTGTCATTTAGAAGTGCAGTTGAAAATCGAAAACAACTACAGTAAGTGTGTGTCATGTATAGGTATAGGTGTGTGGACAGTTATGTGCTGTTGAGTAGTTTCTGATTTCTGGTGATATTCCCAGGGTTTTCTAGGTATAAACTACTTGTTCAATGACAAGGCATTTAACCCCATCAGATGCACAAGTTCTGGATGACCTAGGCAACCCCTTCTCTTTGGTAGCACAGTTGGGATTCAAACAAGTTGCAGCCAACATGAAAATATTACTATGTGAAGTTCCATTCAGGATTCAAGCATTATATATTTCCTACTGTTCAATCCACCTATTCTCTGTCAGGCAACATTGTGTGACCACTTTATCTCCAGCCCTCATTTTGGTGTTTCAGGGGATCTCCTCCTCCCGAAGTTTGGAATTTTGGTTGGTTTTTTTGGGGGGGAGGGGTAGACCTTGTAGTTCTGCTGAGCCTGTTGTATGGTGCCATTTTAGCTATGTGAGCAATGGGGATCACAACCTTCCTATTATCAGTAAAGGAATTTTGTGCACACACTTGCGAATCCTCCATATTCTTCTATGAAAGCTATACAGTACATCTCTTCTAGGATTTCAACACTTTAATAGAAGTAAAATATTTTCACTATTTTCCTTGTGTATGATGTAGATATTGGAGAAAATATGGAAGGACCCTGTTAATTAACTTTGTCAGGATTAACACAATTGCTAGCTATCTTTTAAAAGTTTTTTATATTATTTTAAAAAGCTTCTTGGAGTGAAGAAAATTCACCTGTAAAGATGATTTTTGAGGGAAGGCAGTTCTGTTACAATATTTACCCCTGCCAGATTAGATTATCTTAATTTGCTTCTCCACAAGCTCTTGAGTTATCTGATGAAGGAACATGGTTTAGAATAAAGATATGTTTGCATGACTTCTCTGAAAAAAGGTTTTCACTTTTGCACCCCTGCCTCTGCAGGAATTCATTCAATACCACAGCTTGAATTACTACTTTTGATGACTACAATTCTTAGAACTGCACCAGCCAGCATGGCTCAGAATTATAATACCTGTCCTTCCCCAATCTTGTTCCTGAAAAATAGTATTTTTCACTATGAAGTATGTTGTTTTTCGATGTATTGTGCCTGATATAACATTTAACTTTTTTAGGATGGTGAATAACATGTTTTGTGTTTCATAGTTTGACTCTCTTGCTGAAATTCTGTTGTGTACTTAAGCTGCATTAAAATGATTTTTCAGAAATTAAAAAAATGACACAATTCCATGGAATCCTGTTTATCACGGTGAAGATGTTGGGGGATGCAGGATGGGGGAGGGAGTCAACAGTTTTTGAAAATCGCAACTGCAGCAGTCATCCCAATGGTGGTGATTTTTAGAAATTGAAGATTTTGTCATGATGAATGGGATTCCAGAGGAGCCTTGGGAACTGGGGATGTGGGAAGAGAGATTGGATTCCCTCCCCCAAAAATCACAGCAGCTTACATCATCAGCCTTCTGTGGTGCAGCTTAACAAACAGGATTTTAGCCTCTGCTTTGCTAGTACTTGTATATCTCCTTACTCATGCAATATGCAATTGAAACAACAGTCTCAGTTGTATTGACTCTTTCACATTATTAGTTAGTGCAAGAGCCCCTGAAACATTAGTTTCTTCTGGTGCTGAGCACAAGAGTATAGCCAAGATTCATTTCTGCAAATCATCTAATGTGTGGTATTCATGAAGTTGGGCTTTAACTAGCATGGGCAATTATTCCATTCCTGTAGTGTTGCTACAACATTCCCAGGAGATGCATGAAATCATAACAAAACAAACAGGCCCAAACAGAATGGTCTGTCTATCATCAGAAGACCTCCTGAACAAAACTCTACTAGTCATCTCTCAAACAGCAGAATAACAGTTTGCAACCTGAATGAGCAAGGAGGAACACATTCAAAAGCCTTATTCCTGGAGACCTGCAGGAGAAACATCTTCAAAAGAACATTCACATGTACCCTTCATACTGGTACCTTCCAAGGAACATAAACATAGTAGTGGATATGCTGAGTTGAAATCTAAAATGAATAGTTGAAGAGGGAACTAGACCAGGCTGCTGAATAGAAGACATCACAGATCTAGGAAAATCTTTTCACCACCCACCACCTTCCTTAGATTTACAGTCGGATATTACCTAAGCACACAACCTTTCTCATTTGGAGGACATGATTTCAGTTATCATATGAATAAATGGAGTATCTGGTAGCTCTTGTGAATTTCCATCAAAACTTCTTTTCCATGAATTTGCGAGTGACCACCATGCTCTCTGTAGCCTGTCTGCCCAGGTTCAGCAAAGCCAAACGTGTTTAAGCAGCTCTTTAATGCTTGCTGAATGTTACTAATCATGTTCTATGGGATGAGGCAGGCTATCACTGACTCCTAACAATCATAGAAAAGTTACACATTACTTAGAATCTTAGAACTGCAGAGCTGGAAAGGATCCTGTGAATCATCAAGCCCAGCCATTGTCAAGGAGACACCGTGAAGAATCAAACTCCTAACCTCTGGTTTTGCAGCCAGATACCTAAACCACTAAGCTATCCAGCAGTTCTACTGAAATCCTTGCATCTTCTTTATTATATATAGGTCAGAATCCTCGACTCCAGTTGAGTTGTATAAAACGGAAAGTGCATAACTGGTATATGCAATAGTTCTGGCTGTTGCACACTTGAACATTCCCATGCCATGCACTCAGTTTTGTGCCCAAATATCCAAACATTTTGAAAACCATTAGCATGATTTCCCTTCCGTACAAGGCATTTTGCAGTGGGATTTTGGCTCATAGTGGTGTTCCTTGGAAGGGATACTTAATAATCCGCCTTTACTTTTATTTGGTTATATGTTTTTGTCAGACATCATAGGCTATATTCTGGGTATGAATGTGTGAGAATAAGATCTTATCAATATTTGTCAGTTTCTTCTTAAATGGGGCAGAAAGAATTTAAGATTGAAATTGAGTAGGTGAGATAGATGCATACTGATGCACTCATCCAGACAGGATTTTGAGTGTTTATGATTGAAACTTTCATTTGATTGTTTTGTTGATGAGAACACACCAAAAATCACACATTTCATGTTAAGATTTAAAAAAAAAAGAAATGTGGAAGAATATGAAACAGATTTGTTCAACCTTACTTTTGAATCCAGTATCTCTCCCACCTCCTGCTGATCGCATTTGTTCTGTGAATTGAAAGTAAAAGCACAGTCCAGCTGGATCAGTTTGATCAATTATGTAACCCATTGTAGTCTTGTTTGTGGGCCAGTTTTGGATTCTTTACTGGAAGTGTTAATGTCAAGTGGTCCATTGGATTACTCATTCCTTATATGAGACAAAGAAATCAGGAACAGTCTGTATCATCTATACTTTATGGATTAATCTCTGTTTGTTTCAGAGAGAGAGAGAGAGAGGTGGTTGGTATGTTAGATGTAGGGAGGGCTGTTGAGATTGTTGCACATCTTCTCACTTCTACCTCATCATTCCTGGTTCTTACATCTTCCTCTTTCTATACAGGGGCTGGAATCTTGTTGTGCAGGTATTTAAATGGCATAACTTTTATACACCGTCTGCTATAAGTTAAGAAATCTCCATATGCATCATCTGTTGCATGCCTAGTTGTGCAACTCAGTATGCAACAAATAATGTCTACAGAGATTTCTTAACTCAACAGCAATTCGCTTCCAGAAGTAACACTGTTTGAATAACTGCACAATGGTATTTCAGCCAGTGTCAGTTATATGATTGAGATGGATTCTGATGACTGGAATGAAATATTAAAACAATGTGTACCTTGAGCTGTAGAAAGCATTATATTGCTACACATGTAGATTTTTTAAAAAATGTGCTAGTTTTATCAAGCTTCACAAAATAGCCATTTTCCCTTGTCTTCTTTTGAAATAAGGTTTTGTAACTAACTTTTCATATATTTGTGTTTCATTCAGGGCAAGAAGAAGAAGAGGAAAAGGGACAAGCAGCCAGGAGAGACCAATGGTAAGTAAAATATCTTATTTATTCTATAATGCAGCAATAGAGGCCATTGAGTCCTTACATTGTTTATTAAGAAGAAAGCTAGAAATCTGGTGTCTTTTTTTCTCATAGGGCTATTACTATTGCCAGCTTTTCTATAGAATTCATATCTTATTACCCACCTTTTAAAATTAGTGGACAAATAAATGCATGAACAACATATTGAATTGGTAGGCATGTTTGTCCTTTAATAACTAAAAACTATTCACTTTAGACCCATAGTTTGTTAACACTTTTTTTAACAAAGGATGTGTGCTGTATGTGTGTGTATATGTGCATGTGTGTGAATTTGGTGTTAATCTGGGAGATGTCTGTGTGTTCTGATGCATGCCTTTACAGTGGTAACTTGCAGCCATTTTTTTTAATTAAGGAGGTTTGCCATTTTCTCTAGAAAATTAGAAATACTGCATAGGCAATCTCATAGTCAATTCTGAAAAAGCCCTGATTAATTTTTTTTCTTTGAAGCCTTTGTATAATTTGTTCTTTTTTTTCAGAACACAGCGAATGTTTCCTAAATCCTTGCCTTTCACTTCCTCCGATTACAGGTGCTAATGTCATTTTTCAGCCATTTAAAATAATTTTGTAAACTGCTTTTAATTTTTTTATCCTGCCATTTTAGATTTTATTAACATTTAAACACTGACATTAAAAATAAACTTATCATTCACATGTTTGTAGCATACAGATATATCTATCTATATATATTTATAATGTTCTATGGTAACGTTTTAATTTCATTTCTGATTTATTATTCATTACAATTGTGATTAAACAGTAATGCAGTAAAAATAACAGTCAAACAGTTGTACTAACTGTGCAAATTGAATATGCAGTATTTCTTTAAAGTGACTGATATAAACCTCCTTAATCTAATGGCATTTTATGCGGCACTCACTAAGTCTTCTCCATGCCAGCATGCAACCTTTTTTAAAAAAAATTTCATTTCTTCTCAGACATTTCCATAGCTATTTACCCGCTTTACTTGCATACCGCTTGCTTCCATGCTTCTGATCTTTTTATTTCTGGCTGAAACTAACATGTCCATTTTGCTATCTGCCTATTCTGAGCCATTTCTTTTCATTATTATTATTTTTTAAAAAAACCAAATGGTTTATACCAAAGCTGCATTATCCCCACCACCACCAGATTACAGTTTTCTTTATTCCATTTTGTTTGAGTCTGCAGGGAAAAATAAAAGCATGTTAAGAGAGTTTTATACTGAGCTTCTCCCCATCTTCTTTTTTCCCCTTTTTCTTACCAGAAGTAAATATCCATACTAAAAGTACAGTCCACCAAGAATTGTTCCCATGTAACCCCTTTCCATTTGTTTGGGACTTACGCTGGAAAATCTGATCAGTTGCACCTCCAATGCTTTTCAGTCCGTTACAATTTCCTCCTCTATTGTGTTTAAAAAAATAAAAACAAAAACAGTCCTTTCCAAAGGGATACTGCAGCTTTAATTGCAACAGCTAATTTGAAACGTTTGATAGATATGATAGTCACTATTTTAAAAACTACACAATCAGAAGTTGATATTTTGCAGTTAATAATGAGGTCATTGATTTTATTTCCTTTTTATTTTTACTTTTTTATTTTATTTTTATTTTCTCCTTCTCTCTCTCTCTCTCTTTCTCCCTCTCCCTCTCTCTCTCTCTTTCTGCTCGCTTCTTTCTTGACCTCATTCAGACCTGAGCGCTCCTAAGAAATGCCGAGCGCGCTTTGGCCTTGATCAACAGAATAACTGGTGCGGTCCCTGCAGGTGTGTATAGTCTTCCCCCGACTTGCTGTGGCTGGTTTTGCAGCTGGTTTATTTGGTACTACCCATACCCCTTCCTCTTCTCCTGCTTTGTTGCTTTGTAGCTCTGTGTTGTGATCTGGAAGACACAAGGGAGTGGGTTGCTGCTGTGAATGATCATCTCTTTCTGTTTAAAGGATTTGCTCTCCCCCCCTTCATTTTTGTTTCCTCCACCCACCTCCTCACTGCCGCTAGCTGAAAAATTCCCACTGTAAGAAAGCATCAGCCTAGGCTTGCACACAGACCTAACCACATCTCTGGAAAGATGCATACATTTTTATAATCCGTTGTCAAACATCTTTTAATACAAGAGGGCAGAGTTCAACAGAGAAGACTGAGGACCAAGTTAAGGAAATGCACAGCAAGCTTAGGCATTGTAGGTGTTGTGTTGCCTTGCAGATACACACTTTCTTTCATGCCCTTTGGTCTGAGAGATTGCCAGTGTATTAAAAGAAATGCTAGCTGTAGCTAAGATTTCACATCCAACTGAGCTCTATCCACCATTGTGTTGTATTCTTTTTGTGTTTACCTTGTGCTAACAGATGCAAATACTCCAAAGAAGTGTCGGGCATTGTTCGGGCTTGACCGACAGAGTTTATGGTGCAAACCTTGCAGGTATATTACCCATTAGGCCTTTGGGAAAACTAAAAGCATCCTGTCATCTTAGTGTTACATATGTGATTTAATTTTAACTCCTTTTTCCCTTCCACTTTCTGACCTTGCTTCTACAACATTACTTGCTAATAAATATTGATCTTCAAAATTCTTTGCTAATTCAGTGCAAATTCTTTTCTTTCTGGATCAATAACCTCTCTTTTGGTGGTAGAACTGGGAGTTGGTATACACATCTGAAGTGCAGAAAACTCGTATTTCTTGCTGAAACAAACGTGTTGAGAAGACAGTTGTACAAATTGTTGCCTCTGTTCTTGCAGTCTACTTAAGGATGTAAAGACTTCATAGTTTGCAGGACTGGTATTTCACCCAGGACCAAAGAGGATACATATTTGAATTTTACAGCTTTAGTGTTGAATCTTTCAAACTGTGAGTGGACTTCCACTTGTGGAAAATGTGTTTCTGCCTCCTCCCTCCTTCTGCAGACCTCTGTCTTGTTTTGGAAGGGAAAAAGATGCTTCCTGAGGGGGCTGCAACTGGCAGGGAGGATAATCCACCAAACTGCATTTACATGAGTGGAAGTGTCTGTTCACTTTGATCCAAGGCAGTGTACATTTTAATCTAGTACTAAATGCATCAGTCAATCTTGTGTGCTTTTGGAAGCTCATCTTAGTCCAACATTCATATTTAGCAAATTCATAAGATACCTGAAGGAAATCTTCACAGTGCTACACTTGTTACTGACTTGTTAAATTCCAATCTCCTGGACAAGTTATTTTTGATTTTAATCAAACTGCAGGATATCATTCTGCATTGCTCAAATTGTTCATTAATGGCACTAAAGACCAGTCTATCTACTGAAATGGCCTATGTTCTACTGCAAGTTTAAATGAAACTGAAATCTTCATTGAAAAATTCTGTAGGAAATTGTTCCTTGGTGAAAGGAAGCAAGCTATCGATCTCTTTTTCTTTTTGTGTTCTTTTCCCCTTAATATGGTTAAATTTGTTATTTCTCTGTTCTGATCCAAGCAGTCTTTGAATTTGGAATGTTATGATGGTAGGTATCTTAATCTGACACCCACCCTTTTCTGTATGTAGTGCTTCCCCCTTCACCATTCCTCTGATTCACATCCATACCATGTGTTTCATTCTTTTTTCTTTTTCTAGAATGTAGAGCAGCTATTCATATTATTATATGCATGCTGATTCTATCAGTTTCGTGATGCTGGGTTATATACCTGGAGTGAAAATGTACTGTACATTTGATTGTTAGATAAAGTTCATGTGTTGTCAAGGGTTGTGTTCCCTCCTACAGCTTGTAACCTCCCATCAGATGCATGCTAAAGCACGGTGATTTGTGTGACAGGAACAAGAGTGATAGCTGAGGTGGTTGTCAAATCTTAACCTTTAGGAAATTATGCAATTACAAGAAAACCTAAAGAGCAATAAAACAACTGTACAAAAACATTAAGCTATGAAGAACATGAAGACTTGGCTAGGTGTCTTACATTTTAGTTCAGCTTATCTAGGAGTTATTTGAATACCTGGAGCAGTCCGTATGTGGCCTATGGAACAACCGTATTTATTAAACTTGATGTGCTGAGTCAGTGTAAAAGCCTGGGTCTAAATCCCGACACCCACATAAATGGGTTTATTTATGCTGGGAAAGGGCAACAGAGTTGGTTTTGTCCACTTGAATTTCTGCCACACAAGCAAGACATGGGGAAAAGCTCTCTTGCCCTCTTTCTTATGGCATATACACTAACAGAGAGATTACCACAGGTCTTCCTTTGGGTGCCTCAGTTGCTTACTGCCATATTTGCCTGTGTCTTGCCTTGTGTACAGGACTGAGGTGCGTAGATGCTGTTTACACTGTAGATGAGAAAGTAAAGAACCCTTTGTGGGTATCCTGGCTTGGGAAAACGTGCCCAAGGGCATGGAAGGAGGGATTAGAACAGGAAACCAGAAACAGGGAAAGGTCTTTGGGGATCTGATGGGATCCATGTCTCATCAGCTGCCTGTCCCTCTTCTAAATTGCAGTCCTATTCAGTTCTTATAATCTTTCTCAATACCAGTTTCTATCAACGCTGATAGAGGGTGGTAGCCAGCCCTGCCCCTCTCCCTCATCACCTTCCCTGGGACTAAGTCAGGTTTCTGCTTGTACTCTATGCACACTAACAAGAACCCTGGAAAATCTACATTCTTCCTTGTGTTTAAAGTCCCCATACAAACAGGAACCTCTCCCCTTTAGGCTCTTCCATGCTCATGGCAGGGAGAGGGGAGGGTTAGTCACATCTCTATCCATGTTGCCGATGCTTGATAAGGTAACAGGCTCATATATAAATCTATTTTAAACCTTAAAATTTGCATGATCTTTTGCTTTCCTTTTAGAATTAACATTAGTGCCATGCACTTGAATAGACTACACATTTGAAATGCTGCACTAGTTATTGGTACATGGCAAAGTACAATAATGGAGTAGTAATCCTTTGAACAAGGATCGATTTCTTGGTTTCTCTCAGTAACAATAGCATAAATTTCAAGGAGCCATTTTATTGGTTATAAATGGGCATCTACTCTGTTATTAATATTTGCAGAGTATTTAATATTGCAAATATGTATTCAACTCTGGCAGTAAGTAAGTACTGCAGTCTATATTTCATGAATGCATCACAAGAAGGGCACTGCTAATGAGAACAGAAAATTTAATGCCTTAAATGTTAGTTCAATTAAGTGTAGGGTTTTGATACTAATACTGAGTTTTCTATAACTGCTACAGTTCCTACCCCACTTAGGCGCACCATTATACTGTAATTGCAAAGTGACTTTGAAATTCCTGGATTTTCCTTCACATTAGGTCTTCTAGTCTAGATTAAAGAGTCCAGATATTTACCACTCAGAGATGCTTTGATGGGTGGCAACTTTAAACATGCTTTTCAGCTAAATGTTTGGGACACATTCTTCCAGCCCCAAAGTTCATGGAGGGAGAAAGAGCTTGGTATGCTTAAGAGCTTATCCAGAGCTATGTTTATATTTAGTGCTTCTGTGTTGGCACTGTAAAAGCACATCAGCTGTTATTGTGTGCGGTAAGATACCCCAAGAATCTCCATTTTTATGTTTGGAAAACTATGCAAGTTCCTAGATCTCAGGTCCTAAGACACCATCAATTTCTTTAGTCTTATATTCAGTAGAAGCCAGTTTGCCTCAACTACACTGGAGAAGAGGTTCACTTTTTGGAGGGGTTCTTAGAATGAAATACTGCAACCCAGTAAACAACCACAAAATGCGTGCAATAAATGGATGTTGATCATGCTACATTTTACCATAGGGTGCTCTAGCTTTTCTTGGACAATTGACAATGAAATCCTTATATTGTAAAGATGAGCTGGGAGGCAGGGAGGTGGAGGAAACTGAATTTGGGCCCTGATTAAAGATAAAATTCATGTTTCAGCAGGGTATATCCTGTTGGTTTCCATGCATCTGTGCAGTTGCAGCTTGAGGGAGGGGTAACATCCAGATATCCCAGTCATTGAACCATAAAGTGTATGCATGCACACATATGTCCCTCTTATCTTTTTGTGCTGCATGGCCTGCCAGAGCCTTTCCCCAACAGCATAATGACTTATCCCCAGGGTCGCCATGACATTCACCAGTAGAGCTGTTTGTAATGTTCAGAAAATGTTGCTTTGTTCAGGCAAGGTCAGAGTATTTTGCATGCCAGATGTTGAACATCTTCATATAATGGGATCCCCTAAATATTAGCACCGCTCTGTTAATATAATCTTGCTCATTTCCCATGGGCTGGTCCAAAAAAAAAATTGCTGCTTTGAACTGTTGATACGTTAACATTGCCTTCTTTCTGCCTGAAGGGACTAATTAAAGAGTAAGGCATAAAGAACGTGAAACAGTTCAGGCCAGTGGATTACTGTAATTTCTTGCTAATAGATTTTCAATTTTTATTACTTAAGGTGTAGGAGACTTCTAGCAAGGTTCTGTTTAGAGCCCACCAAGTTGCTTTAAAAATATTTTAACTTGCCTTAATAAAGCATGATTTGCTGTTGCCTGCTATCTTGCTTTTGCTCTTTTCTGATACCTCTAGTTCTTTGTTTCTGTTATTTTCTGTTCTGTGCTTTGTTGCTTTAATTCTCAAGGATTTACATGCATGGCTGTCTTAGTATCTAGCATGTATTGATCAGCAGGCTACTGTGGTTACACGTCTCCATGGCCCTAACAATTGACTTTGTTGTATGGAACTTTGGGCAGAACCTTAGTCTCATTTTTGAAGGGAAAAGATGTTAAGCCCTTGCTTTTCAGATACTTTTAGGGGTTATATGTGGTAAGCTTGCTGGGATTCCTAGTGATTCAGAAAATTAATACCTTTTTAATATGACCTGCTGCCTTAACACTGAGTCTTGCCATTGGTCCAGTGGCCCTGCCAGTGGTTTTATATGGGAATATGTCTTCCAAGGACTGAATCTGGGAACACAAAAAGAAGTGTTAGCATCACTTCAAGGAAAAATGATGCAATGGCAGATGGCTGCAAACATGCAAGCACTAGTAAGATGAAAAAGAGATGGTTACCTAAGGGCAATAGTAGTAGATTTCATTTTTAAGCGGGCATATTTCTTCACTTGGATTTGCTAACAGTAGCATTTAGGCCACATGTATGACTAGCTGATATTCACTGGTGTCATATATAGTTTTACCAGTTGAAAACTGCATCAGCTCACTTTTGTATTTTGAGGAATGGGTCAGCTTAGAGTCATTGTTTTCTTTCCAGTACCCTTATGGGTTTTTGCTTAACTTTTAACACAAAGAGTAAACTTTCAGTGGCTACATAAGCTTCCATACCTTTCTTCTTTTTACAAATCTTAGCTCAGCTTCTCCTGATTGCTAACATGCAAGTGAGGTGCCCTGTATTACATTAACATGAATGCTTTGGAAGAAAAGCTGTATTTGCAATTACTTTTTAAGAATTTATTTGACCAATGGAAATTTGCTCTTCACGATACACCCACCATGTGCCTAATAGTTTTGCTTTGCCACTACACCTCTCCTGAATGTTAGGCAGTAGCTGCAGTGGGCATCTACACACATTTGAACAGTGGGATAGATTCTGACTTGGCTAGTAGGTTTGACATTTTTTGTGAACTTCTTACTGTTTTACTGTGATACCTGTTGCTCAGTTTGTGCACCGCACCTAACCAAGGTTTAAATTTTCTTTGAAGTTGTGGGAATGAATTCAGGCAACATTCCTATGAACTAAAATAGAAACCAGGCAGTTCCTTCTCCCACCCCCACCCCCTACAAAAATAAAATAAAAATGTGTGATAATCCACAACCTGCAGGTTATACAACCAGTTATTCTTGTTAATTTTGGATATTTCTATTCATCTCCTTTTTCTTGATTCCCACTTTTATTCTTCCTGTTACTCTCTCTTCTTTTTTTTATGTGTGACATTGATTTTTTTCCCTCCGCTGCTTCATACGGTGTGGCTCTAAACAGAAACGAGCAGGAGTGATAGATCTTCGGCTTCAGTTTATCGCAAAGATGGAGTCTCTTCCAAAGCAGGCAGGGAGTCACTTAAGGGGAAATCCAGAGTCAAGTTTTCAAAGCGATGGGTGTCACCTGAGGGGGAGTATCTGTAATTTTTATAGGGCAGTGAATCTAGAAACAATATAGAATGAATTAATTTGGTGCTAGGGAGAATGTGAAATGGAACATTAAAAAAATGCTAAATGGGACAAAGTGCAAATTCCTCTAGTTAGCAGAAAGATAGATTCCTCAAAGCACTGATAATCCACCCGCATCTAGCATCACTGTACTTAGCACAATGGATATGATTAAGCGGAGCCTTACATAGTTTGTTAGTGGCTCTTTTATTTGGGGTTACTTTTTTTTAATTTTGTTTTCCAATAGAATCTTTGCCCTTTATTCACAGATGACTCTTTCCCTGTTTCTAGGAGAAAAAAAAAGTGCGTTCGCTACATACAAGGTGAAGGCAGCTGCGTCAGCCCACCCTCTTCAGATGGAAGCCTACTAGACTCTCCTCCGTCTTCTCCCAACATGCTAGCCTCCCCCACAAGAGACTCAAAACCACAGACTGAACAAACCCAACCTCTCTCACTCACATTGAAACCCGACCCACTGGCACATCTCCCAATGATGCCACCCCCACCGCCCTCCATAGTCCTGACTGAAAGCTCTGCTAGCAAGCCCAGTGGTTTGCCTGCTAGTAACTGTCAGAACGGAGCGTTGGACCATCAGTCGGCCACTTTGCACCAGTCAGCACCATCCTCCTCTTCGTTAGTGCAACCGTCAACATCCTCCTTGCATTCCCATAACTCTTTGGCTGGGACCCAGCCTCAGCCATTGTCACTTGTAACCAAGTCTTTAGAATAGCTTTAGCCTCTTGTAGAAATTTTTATTTTATTTTATTCTTTTGTGTCAATATTTTTGTTTGTATTTTTTTAAAAAATTTGTGCCATATGGCTGGCTACATTAGTTGATGTCTATCGAGTTCATTGGTCAATATTTGACCCATTGTTATTTCATTTTTTTTCCTTTTTAAATATGTAGATGGAGAAAAAAGCCTCATGATTCTGCCAAAATTTTTATCAACAGCTGTTTAAAGTCTTTGTAGCGTTTAAAATATTATATATATATATATATAAATATATATATACATAACTGTTATGTAGTTCCAATAGCTTAGTTTCAAAGACTGATTTTAAAAAATGAAAAAAGAAGCAATTTTGAAGCAGCCCTTGCTGAAGGCGTTGGTTCTTTATTATTTGTATTAAATACGAGCTTGCGAACCAATCATTTTACATCTGGTTTTTAAAACTTTTTAAGGGCACAATGAATGCAGTGCCGCTAATTTTTTTCTTTTTCTTTTTTCTTTGTGTGATATAACTTTTCTTGTGATGTTACTTGTTATTGTTTAAATGTACAGAAACAAAGGGTTAAAATGTGTTAATATACCTTGTTCCATGGTGTTGTTCTTTTTTGGGGGAGGGAATGCTACTCAACAATTAAAAAGTATCACAACGCTATTGGACCAGTAGTATTTATTGCTTTAGAGATTGCTTGTTGTACTTGTATGTGGTTCCTTTTTAAAAAATGTTTTCCTTTCCTCCCTTCCTGGAAATGTGTAAAGTTTTTTTTCCCCTCCTTAGTGTAAGCATCATATATATAACAACTCATTTGTACAAGGTTTTTAAGTTTATATATAAATGTGTATATATATTTTTGTTGGTTTCTTTTAGTTTGTTTTAATTTCATTTTTCCCATCACACAGTTGCCACCAAATGGACATTTACAGATGGATCAATAGTGTAAAAAAGAAAAAAAACACTTTAAAAGCCATTACATAAAATAAGACTTGAAGATTTATCACAGGAGTTTTTAGCAAATCTGTTGGAAAGTAGCAGTGACTCCCATTCAGAACTGCAGGTGACTTCCCCTGCCAAGTTGTAGGCTGTGAGCAAAACCTTTTACGTGCCAAAATTCTCAGAGATTTTCCTCTTTTCCCAACAACTTTTTTATGCTGTATTTTTTTTGTTCATCCTGTTTTGCTGTGATGTTACATAGGTAGATATGTATGTAGTTTTTAATGTCACCTATTACAGACGTGTTTGGTAGCCGATTGTCCAGAAAGCATTTAAAATGAAGAGGTATAAACCCTAAAGGGCCAAATTCTGTATATTAGATTATTCATAAAAGGAAAATCAGACTGCCACTTTTATGTACACTTACTACATACAGGTAGGTAGCAAACTTTAAAAAAAATCTAGGCATGTTGATGTTGCAAAAAAAAATTTTTTAAGATAAAATGCTGTATAAAGCTGAAAAAAATGTTCATCTGTTCATCCAGTGCCATTGTAGTTGACATGACGCGATTGTAAAACTGTCTCCAGTTTTCTTCTCTGGTTTATTAAGATGCTAACTATGACATTTTTTTTGTGAATCCTTTGAATGTTTCCTAACAATTGTGATGTTACTGTTCCGTTTTATTGCTCTTATTCCAATTTTTCATTTCTAATGGTTTGGAAGCCATTTTTGTAATGAATAAATGTCCATGCTGTACAGTATCTGTAGCATGCAGTTCTGGATTAATAAAAGCAACTTAGTATGTGCAGATGGAGACTTGCAGCTCATTTACCTGTAGGCTTTCTTTACTGTCCCTTTTGCCATCAGAGGAGGCTTTCAAAATGGTGCCTTTTGCATCAGCCTCAGTATAATCCCTGTTACAATACATGTTTCTTAGAATATCTGTTGATAGATTACTAAATAAAGGACCAAATATTTTAGGGCTTATATTTAATATTTTATGACTGCCTAACAGTGAGTATATTTTGTAATGTTTGAAATATGAACAGAATTGTCCAAGGACTGATAGCACACTGTGTTGATATGCCAATTCCATTTGGCAGCACTGTCTAGAGATTATGATTTGCCAAAAGTGCACAACCTGAACTAAACCTGAATCCCCAAAATTTAATTCTCAAGACTGTTATATTTTGAAATGGATAGGATTTCTGTTTTCAGTTAAGAGAACTGAAAGAGAAGCAGGTGCTACTCTGCAAGTCTCAAGAAGAAAAAAATACTACACATAGGCTCTTGCTCTCTACAGCTTTTTGCATTGTACCAGAATGGGAGCTTCCTAAACCCCTCACATGGAAGATACATGAGTTTCATATGTGTGTGGTGCTCAATATCTCCCAGAGGCGCATATGTGAAATCCCTTTTCTCACAACACAAGAAAGAGCAAAAAGAAAAAACGAGAGTGCACATTTTGAACCTTTTTCAGTACTTCTTAAAATGTTCAAAATGTCCCATAGTATTCTAGAAGACCTATTCTGAGGAAGTTTGGCTAATGTTTCATTCCCAGTTCTATATTACTGCTGAAGTTTGCCACAAAAGTCACATACTCAAAAACTGGGAGGAACAGATATCTGTCTACTACCTTATAGAATTAATTTGCAGATGACATCTCAAAATTTTTGTTAATGCCAGTAATCCCATGCTTTAGGTTCAACTACTAATTTCAGCTACAGTAGACCTATTGGATAAATGAAGTTTCTGTAAGTGTTGGCAACAATTGATTTGAAAGATCTGTTCTAGTTTGAACAAGGTATTGTGTTTAGGCCCATGAGAGTCTAGGCCTTTATCTTGCTGTGGATCAGGGTGGACAGCCCCAAAGGACAGGGTGTGTGTGTGGCCTGTGGATTGCATGTATCCCCATGGCCATTTTTGTGGCATCCACCACTCCTGGAATTTCTTTTCATTGTTAAAAACTGCCTTTCTGTCCTCTGGGGATGTGGCATTTTTTCAGGACCCCTTTAGCACCTTTGGGCTTCGTACTCCCCCCAAGATTTAACTTTTTAGTTGGCCGCCAGAGGGTGCAAGCGTGTTTTGGGGCTGCCAGCAAATCTGGGGGGAAAATGGCACTTGTACTTGCTGAGATTGCCCACACCTGTCATAGATGGTGAATAAAAATATCAGCCATCCATTGCTGCAAAGCTACAATATATCTGAAACATAAAAAGCCAAGGACTGTTGTGGCCAGAAATTTATAGCCACATAAAATTAGCTTTCCAGATCTGGACAAATCTGTTCTCCGGGCATATGTTTTTCCATCAGTTAAAACCAACTTGTCCAATCAGTTCTAAGAATTTATATTCTAATTTCAGTTTTCCATGCTTGTTCTGTATTTACCTATCTGTGTTGCATTGTTTCCTCAATAAAAACAAAGAACAGTAGCATTTTAGAGACTTAGAGAGACATGTGAGAATAAATAATTCCTCTTCTGCTGCTGCTACTACCACTGGTGTCTCTGAAATACTATTAGAACTTGCATAATACAACAATAGACAAAACATCCACAGAATGAAAATTTGAAGATGATTTTTGTGTATGAATGTTCTAATGCAATCCCATACATGCCCTTCAAAAGGATGTCCTATTGAGATTTTTTGTGGCTTGTTCACGGAAAAGTGGATGTAGGATTCCAGTCTTACAGTGCTACCCTAAGTCTACTCAAAAGTAAATCCCACTGCTGTCAGCCAGGTAGGTGGTTAGAGGATGGCATCAGCCCTCTTCCAGTGAAACAGCAGATCCAGCATTGCAAAATGATGTAAAGTGTGTGGAATCCAAATGTGACCTTTTTATTTTGTGTTTTCATCCTTCCCAAGAAGAAATTATGGGAATGTAAAAGCAAGAATGCATCGAATTGCATATGTTTGTCCTACTTGCTTGAAAGTGCAAGAGAACATAAAATGTAAAGTTAATACCTCTTCCTAACACATCAAAATACATGTAGGAATATGTGGCCTTATACCAAGTCTAAGTTAAATATCCCTGTATGAAATGGGCAATTATGCACAGCTTTACATTATATTTTCTTCAGTTTGATCTACTTTTTATAATTTCTTGTGGATTGGGAAAAAGGGAGGACGCTGAAATTCCCACACACCCAAATTTGGAAAATCTGAGTCAAATATTTCAGCATGCCTTGTCCAGCTACATTAAAACCATCCTTTTGTAGCCAGCTATAAGGACTGCACAACTTGCCTTTTTATAAAATAAAAACTGACTTTCCCAGGGATATGACGTATGCATCCTTGTGTTCAAGCAGAACTTAATGGTGAACATCATCTTTGACCTAAAAAGGATTATCTCCTTTTTCTGGCAAGAGTTCCTCTGCCTCATCATAGCTGTATGCCTGTCAAAAATGAAACAGATACAAGTTTTCCCATCCCTGCATCCCAGGGGGCGAGGAGCTATACTTGTTGAACATCTGTACCATGCAGCTCATTAGACACAGGGGGGACTCCATCAGGAAATCATGGCTACTTGATGAAACTACAAGAACTCCACTAGGAACTCAGAGTAACATTTTGACATGGTTGAGTTTTAGTACTAACAATGGTGGATCAAGAAAAAAAATGAATTGTTTGTTCAAAGTATGTGAGATTCAGCTACACTATTCGGCTACCTTAATGCTGTCATACACTTCCTCTGACATCAGAAGCCCTATGCCTCTGAATGTCACTTGCTAGGAAAAACAAGTAGGAAGGTGCTATTGTGCTCATAACCTGCATATGGTTTCTCATTCAGACCTTTGTTCTCATCTAGCAAACTTATATTGCTAGTGACATCAGGATCCATAGTTGGTAAAATTCCTATTTCTTCAGCCCACTTAGGGTACAGTGGCCCTGGCAAAATCCAGACCTGAGTTTGGAAAAGTTATTTTTAGGACTATAGTTTCCAGAACGCCCCAGGCTGTGTGGACATTTGTAGTCTAAAATGCAACTTTTCCATCCTTTAGTCAAGACAGAACAACCATATCTACTTACTGGCCTCTAGTCCTAGTTTTCCATCATCTATGTTCTCCTTGTTTCTTCCCTTTCACACCTAGTGTGAAATGTTGGGTCACAATTTTTTTTTTGTTTGATCGTCTTTTTGTTTCCACCTTTTAAAACACATTCCTTCATGCTTTCCCCGTCAGCTACCTTCTTTGAAGCATACTGTGGTGTGTTCCACTTCTCTGAACCAGTTTCACAGTTCTCTATGCTACCTATAGATCCAGCATAGAGTGACCTGAAAGCCCCCCCTGTTTTGATAATCATTTTAGAACTCAAAAGCTAGAAAGGACCCTATGGATATTTAAATCCAGACTCTATCAAGGAGGCACAGTGGGGAATTGATCTCCAAACCCCTGGTTCCACAGCCAGATACCTCACCACAGACCTATTCAGCAGCCCTTTTCTTATACTGCTTCAATTTCCACCTTCTATGTATGAGCATCCTGTTCCTCAGTTTGTTCTGCATTTTTCCTTCAGTTACCTTGCCTTTCATTTCTTGTCCTCTAACGTCATAACTTCCCCAGACTGTCCTAGTTGTTCTTCATTCTCACAAAGGTTTCTCTGTTGGTAGGCTTTTGTTGGATCTTAATCTAAGTCAAAACAACATATTTTCCTTCCCGTTCAAAACAGCATTTTAAAAAGAATCTTCAAAGTTCATGAAGGACAACATGTTCCATTTTACCGGAGCATTCAAGTCAGTGTTTTGGTATCCAGAGCCATAAGTACAATGGAATATAAATTACCTTAAAATGGTTCTGAATGCCACTCAGAACATTCATTCAATCCATGACCATTCCATTGTGTCAACGAATAGTCCACAAATATATAAATTATGTTAAAATGAATAAAATGTTCTGTTAGAATCTACAAACATACCTACCAGAATGAATAAACCATTAGAATTACTATTCCCTTTCCACAACTGGGCACTGTTTTTGCAAATCTGTCAATTCCCAATGTATTCTTTTCTCAAAAATGACAGTGCAACATATGCCTTGCTATCATGCACAGTTCTTGATTATCAGATGAAAGAGCAAAAAGGTAAGGTGGAAAATTGTAATTATCTAATAGAATTCCAGCCAGTGGAATGTATTTCTGAGTAATATACATAGGATTGCACTAGAAACCAATTGAAACTGCCCCAATCAACATACTATTACTTTTAATGCAAGATCTTCAGCAAACTTGTCAAGCAATATTTTAGGAAGCCATTTTCTTCATTTATTTTACATTAGATGGAATGCCTCTTCTAAGATGATGGCTGCTACAACATTTGCACATTATTGAAAAATAAGTGAACAGGTGCACAAAGGTAGGGAGCCCAGAAGTTAAGGAGCCATCCACCATGCATGAGAAGCAGGTAGAAGCATTGGAGTGACATGTGATGGACACACAAAGTGGTCAGGAGAGAGGGAGGAAATTTAGGAGCGAGGGCTACATGTATAAAAGGAGAAAAAAAACCTAGGGGAGGGAGAAGGAGACAGAAACACTAATGGTAAGGGTCATGGGATAAAAAGATTGAACAAGGCATACTGGCCAAGTCCTTGTGGGAAACAGACTCTGTCTTTGCTGATATCCCTTGGTATCAGGCCCTGCAGACTGTACCAGACTATATATTTGCCCTAGTACCCTAGAGGGAGGGCCTGCCCTCCTCAATGTAGAAGTGGACCACGTCCGAGTATTTTGTACCTGGAAAAACCCTGAAAGCACATTAGTGTTGTTGTTGTCGTCATCGTCGTCACCTGAAGGGGTACACCTGGATACAATTTTCCCATGCATATTTCAAATTTTTAGAAAATATTTTGGCCACTAGAGATGCAAGTTTTTCCTTATTGTTGTCAACCCCTTTTTCCAGTCAATGAAAATCTCTTATAGGACCCTTTATAATAACCACAGTGTTAATTAAAGTATGCAAATTAGCCCCTTTCGCCTGGCTCTTGGGAGTGCAGCCTTTGGGATGCTGATAGATCTGGAAAAAATGGCCCTTTGTCCCACCATAATCATCCACACTTAGTCTAGACCATTGATTTTAAATTTTTGTAATATAAATGCGCAGATAACATCCATTCTCAATATAAGCACTTGGAAACAGTCTGATAATTAGCCATCTACATTTATTTGCAATCATGAAGAATTCCTAGTGTTTTCATTAATAGGGAACAGTAAATGTGGAACAGAAAGTTGGGCCAAATACATCTGCAAACAAAATGACTAGTAGCTGTGTAAGATGCCCCTGGGCTCACAATTAAAATATGTTGGACTAGGCCATGCTCCCTTTTTTGTCTGAAAACAGATTGTTTCTTCTGCAGCTTCTACATAATAAAAACACAGAGGATCCTACAATAATGCTGACAGCAAGCATAGAAGAAAATAATCAGGTTTTTAAGAACACAGTGGAACCTGCTTGAGCAGAAAATAACCAGAGATTACAACTTTTGTTACAAGATTTTTCCCTTTAGTTTAAGGGGCTTTAAGGAATGAGGCCTGTGTGTGTGTGTTTTCCTGCTCTTTTTATAAGAATCTATCCAGCTGATACCACCAGGAACTGAACACAGTCCTGAAGCTGATTCACAACTTAATGTACATGTTTATGAGGTTCTGTTCCAATTCAACCCCCATCATTCAATAAATGAGTATATTTGAAAAATACGCAAGAAAAATGTGTATATTGTTCAAATGCTCACAACCATTCTTAAGACAATGGGAGAAAAATGTATACAGTTTTGTAAACTGCACAAAAAGATGTGCTGTGAGTAAAACGTGCTCTGGAAAGACTTATACTTCTTCATGCCGGGAGAAAAAGGCCCCAGAAGCAAATGTCCTCTCAATCTAAACAAGCTTTGACATGGGAAATGAAGAACCCCAACAAGCTTGAGTTTACTCATCATGAAATCATAAAACACATAAAAGGCAGAATTCTTAAATATTTGGGTCATGTAATGGGAAACAAAGACTACAGATTGTTACCGCTGCTTATTTGAGATAAAATAAGGAAGAATGCTAAAGAACCTGGGCAGCTGGTTTGGATGCAACATAACAAAGACCTGCTACGTCCAAAGTCAAAGGAGTCTTGATGATGCCCAAGAAAGCAGGAGAAGATCCAAAATAAGAATCCAAATTCAAAGATGTGTGCGGGCACACATTCTCTCTGTTTAAAAAAGTGACAGAAGAGAGGCAGAGGTAGTCTGGCCCTTGACAGAAGCAAGAGCATTTAGGGAGAGAGTACCCATGACTGTGTCTATGCATTTTTCCAGCTGTAACGTTAACAATCTGAAGGGGAATCTGTACTGACATTCCTGCCACTTTCCTCCAAAAAGTGTCTGCATTACTCAAAAGAAGCTTATGACATCAGAAGCAACAGTGGTCCAATTACAGCTCAGTGGTACAGAACAAGCTGCAATAAGAGCTGAGTTTCTACCTCTGGTATCTCCAGAAAGGACTAGAAAAGCCCTTTGACTGAAACCACAGACAGCCACAGCAAGTTGTTATAGATTACACTGAGGGAGACAAATCAATGGTCTGATCAGTAAAGCAGCTTAATATATTCATACAAAGGATTGTGGATTTGATAGCTGCCCAGTCTTTTGGTAGCTCTGTTTGTAGGCTTCTTTCTTCTTCCATCTTTCCATTTTATCTGAAACTTTAAGGAATGAACTCTTGGCTTCTAGGGATTCCATTCATTTCTCATATAATAATAACAATAATAATCACGTGTCATCAAGTAAATTCTGACTTATGGCAACTCTTTCCATGGTTTTCTGGGTACAGAATACTCAGAAACGGTTTATTATTCCCTTCTTCTGGGGGCACCCTGAGATTGTGCAGCTTGCCCAAGGCCACACAGGCTGGCTGTACTCACAGGAGGGAGGCACAGTGGGGAATCAAGCTCCCAACCTCTGGCTCTGCACCCAGATACCTAAACAATTGAGCTATCTATATCAAAAGTGTTTAAAGACTCTGCTGGGTCATGCCCCCCGCTGCTGGAATTCCAACATTCCACATTGGTGTAGGATGGCCACATGCCCTCTTTCAGGGATGACAGTCCTCCATTGGAAGAGTCATCCTCCTTTTTGGTGATGCTGCACACCCTTCTTTTTGGTGACATGTAAGTGGTCACCCCACCTCCCAGTGAGTTTCCCTGGCCAAATACCAAAAGTAGAGGCTTTGACTGGAAAAGATATCTACCCTTCTAGCTTTTCAATATAACGGTTCAGTGGGTGGGGAAGTCATTTTGTAATAAAAGATGCAAACCACACAACTGACCAACAGCAGGAGGTATATGGCATGGCATGTCAGTTCTGTACAAACATCAGATGTGAGGTCAGTCCCAGGACTGGACATTCTGAAAGCACAGTTCAGACCATTCCTCTGAACGAATTAACTGTTGCCTAGCTGGATATTTCAACAAAACAGTGATCTCTATATAGTTTCTCTATATATATACATTCATTTTCAATAAGCGGCAGAAAATGCAATGCACAGGTCATTTTAGAGAATTACGAATCACAGTGCTTTATTTGATTTATATCCCATCTTTATCTCAATGCAGTGTCCCAAGGTGGTCACCACCTTGTGTAATAAGATGAGCGGTAGTGTATTTCTGCTTAAATTATAGTCATAATCCCCTGATGTTTGCATATATCAATTTAAATTAGTACATGTAAATGTACTAATTTAATGCACCATCTGCAACTCTGCTTCTTATGCTTGAGATCTTCTGCTGGAAATGGGCCTACATCGTGTTATTGCCTACAGGTGCTACCTCCACTGAATTGGACCAAGCAGTGGGGAACTTTATCTCAAAATGGCTGAGGTAGCTAACCCCTTCCTTACTCTGGATCTGGGGCAGACAGAAATCTTCTATGTCTGTGAGTCACCAAGGTCTAATCCTCCTCCCCTTCTTCCAGTCTTAACCATGGATGCCTGCACTTCTGGTATATTTGTGTTTTTTCCTTCTCAAAAAGAAAGGACACACATTTTACACTGGACAGTCTTATCTGGAAATTACAAAGACTGACAGGAAAAATAGCACTCTTGCCTCGAGGTGAGAACAAGGAATGTAAATTTTGACTTATTCCATTCTCATGGGTGAAAACAAAACGTTTCAAATGTTTTCTGAACTGGTGGAAGACTATGACAGCTTCTCCTGTATTTCTATAGTTCAATAAGGGTTCCCCCCCCCCTTGAAGGTTTTTAACACATAATGTAAGGTTTTCATTTAAAACTGGTGTTTTGTGAATGCTGTTAATGGTGACAAAAGTGCTAACCTTTTAGCTCTCGTAAAAAGAGTGAAAAATTTCACAGCAGTGGCCCATTTTTGCAGGGTATCTCAATGTATGGAGATATTCACCCTTCTTCACTAGGGATGAGAAGATTTGCATTTGTTACATCCTTAGTGAGAAATGTTGTAGGGGCTGAAAATTTCTTGCTGAACTGTCTCAACAAGTCAAGACAAGCTATATGATTGAATTTAGCACGTATTCTTTATAATCCAAATAGCTTTGTGGCATATTGTGCAACGTGATCAGTTTTAACTGTTTTTTCTACATATGCTTTTCTACACGTCAGGCACAACTGGAGTCAGAATAAGCCCTTTGATTCTTTCTCTTCCAACACTGGCCACACATCTCATAATGTCAAGTGAGTCAAAATATATCAGTTAGCATTATGCTATCAATTACATTTATGCTAGAATTGCAGTGTACAGTTGCTTAACCCAACAACAGCAAAATGATTAGTTAATGCATTGTTTTAACATTTTACTTCCAAGCTCCACATGCCTTTTGAGTTTAGCTACATTCCTCATACCACTGAGAGAAAGGAAATGCGCTTCCCCAGCAACAATATATTGTTGTGAACTATTCCTGTTGTAATGCAAAGTATTTTGAAGGCAGCTTGATCTTGGATATATACACCATGGAACAGCGGTAAATTTGGACACACAGCTGCTCTTTGTGACAATTGCTATAGCCAGACTTCCCTCCCTCCTCCTTGGAAGGCCTAAAAATGCAGTCACCTGGTTTGGTCCATATCAATGAATGAAGATCAGGTATTTTACAAAGTTAATGACTCTTAAATCTCCAGTTATGACCAAGCTCCCTTTAAATGGTTTACACTACAGCAGGGATAGTTTGCAACAATATACTACTCCTGGGGGAAAAAACCAAACAAACCCATATCTGCTCCAACGATTTTGAGAACTGTAGCTAAGGTCAAAGGAAACAGGGAAGCCTAAGAAGGGTGATGATGTCATAGTCCTTACTTCACATAAAGTAATATGCAAGTGGCTGCATAATTAGACTTTCCTTTTGGGCATGTTCAGAGGAATGGCCATGGAAATTACCTACTATTCACTATTACCACAATATCATTGCGTAATAGAGTTCATGCCTTGGCCCACACAACTCAGTAAACCTAATTTTAACAACACGTGTCTAGGTACTTTTCCATCAGCATGCATTACTCATCCTGCTGGCTGGATGTTTGCATTATTCAGACATCCAGCCAGCAGCAATTTATTTATTTATTTATTTATTTATTTATTTATTTATTTATTTATTTATTTATTTATTTATTGTATTTTTACCCCACCCATCTGGTCAGACGACCACTCTAGGCAGCTAGCAACATAAAATACAGCCAGCATCTGACCAATGTTCCAAGTTAAGCAACAACAGAGGGAAGAGAGGCTAGGCAACCTCCTTAACCATGTTGACAAGACTGGATTCTACAACTGAGTAGGGCTTTAGCTAGTTAGTTATGGTCTTTACTCCACCTTTCAGGGCAGAGTCCCAGAAGCAGTTCTAACCAGATATGGAAAAAAGAATAAAATACCAACAGAAGACGTGTGTATTTTGTGCCATCAAGTCACATTCAACGTACAGTAACCCTAACAGAGTTTTCAAGATATGTGATCTGTTCAAGGAATGGTCTACAATTGCCACCTCCCAGAGGCTGTCTGTGGCTGAGTGGGGGATTTGAACCCAGATTTCCTTGGTCTTAGTCTAATATTCTGCCTGCTACACCACATTGGCTTGGATATATATGTTACAAATTCACTAAAACAATTTAAAAACCAAATATGAAAAATCCAGCACTGCTTTTTTTTCAACAAAAATCAGTAACAGTACCCAAAACCCCATTAAAACAACTCTAGTTATAAGAAACGGGCCTCCCAGTTTTGTTTTGTTCTGTTGTTTAATCCAGACAAGACAGAGATGCTCCTGGTCAGTCTTGGCAAATCAGGGAATGGGGATTCAGCCTATACTGGATTGGGTTACACCTCCGCCACCCCCTGGAAAAGCCAGGTCCGCAGCTTAGGTGTGCTCCTGGACTCAACCCTGAGCTTGGATGCTCATGTCTCAATGGCTGCCAGGGGTGCATTTGCACAATTAAAGTTGTTGTGTCTGTTGAGTCTGTTCCTTGAGATGTCAGATCTAGCTATGGTGACATATACCTTAGTTACATCCCATTTGGAATCCTGCAATGTGCTAATACACATTTCCAAGAGCATTTGGAAATGTCAGCTGGTTCAAAATGCTGCAGCTAGACAACTGACTGGCATTGGCTATAGGAAGCATGTAACTCCCTTATTACAACAGCTTCACTGGCTGCCAGTCTGTTTCTGGGTCCAGTTCAAAGTGCTGGTTATTATTACCTATAAAGCCTTATACGGCTTGGGTCCAGGCTGTCTGAATGATCAAAAAAACCCCATATGAACCTATTTGGCTTTTAATATCTTCTGGGGAGGACCTTCCCTTGGTTCCACCACTTTCTCAAGCTCATTCAGTGAGGACACAAGACAAGGCCTTCTCAGTGGCTGCTCCCAGACTTTGGAATGCACTGTCCAAGAATCCAGGTGGGCCCCCTCCCTCTTGTCCTTCCATTGTCAGACAAAGACCTTCCTCTTTAGGCAGGCTTTTAAAAAGGTAAAGGTAAAGGTTCCCCTTGACATTTAGTCCTGTCGTGTCCGACTCTAGGGGGCGGTGCTCATCCCCGTTTCCAAGCCATAGAGCCAGCGTTTGTCCGAAGACAGTTTCCGTGGTCATGTGGCCAGCGCGACTAGACACGGAACGCCGTTACCTTCCCACCGAAGTGGTACCTATTTATCTACTTGTATTTGCATGCTTTCGAACTGCTAGGTGGGCAGGAGCTGGGACAAGCGACGGGAGCTCACTCCGTCGCATGGATTTTGGTCTTCTGACCCTGCAGCACAGAGGCTTCTGCGGTTTAACCCACAGCGCCACCACTTAACGCAGGCTTTAAAGCATTAAGTTATCTCAGGAATGCTGGTTTTCAACATTCAGGTTTTTAAATATTTTTTATTGCTTTTAAACTTGATTTTTTATCTTAATATATGTATAATTGTTTTTAAATATGATATTTATATAGTGTTTTTAAATCTGTTGTTTTAGCTATTGTAAGCCACCTTAAAATTGCTAACATGCGCTGGATTATGGAGAAAGCCAGAGAGTTCCAGAAAAACATCTACTTCTGCTTCATTGACTACACAAAAGCCTTTGACTGTGAGGACCACAACAAACTATGGCAAGGTCTTAAAGAAATGGGAGTGCCTGACCACCTTACAGTGGTGCCTTGACTTACGCACTTAATTGGTTCTGGAACTCTGGTCGTAACTCGAAATGGTCGTAGGTCGAAGCACCATTTCCCATAGGAATGCATTGAAATGCAATTAATCCGTTCCGGCCGAAGAAAAAAATCACCAAAAAACCCCCAAAATAGTGCAAGACCCATCGGAAATGCAAAAAAGCAAAGAAAAAAGCAAGCAAACCATGCAAGACCCATCGGAAATGCAAAAAAAAGCAAAGCAGAAAGCAAGCAAACCGTGCAAGACCCATCGGAAATGCAAAAAAAGCAAAGGGAGGCGGTGACAGATTTTACTTTCTCGGGCAGATGGTGACAGCAGCCACGAAATTAAAAGACGCCTGCTTCTTGGGAGGAAAGCGATGACAAACCTAGACAGCATCTTAAAAAGCAGAGACATCACCTTGCCGACAAAGGTCCGCATAGTCAAAGCTATGGTTTTTCCAGTAGCGATGTATGGAAGTGAGAGCTGGACCATAAAGAAGGCTGACTGCCGAAGAATTGATGCTTTTGAATTGTGGTGCTGGAGGAGACTCTTGAGAGTCCCCTGGACTGCAAAGAGAACAAACCTATCCATTTTGAAGGAAATCAACCCTGAGTACTCACTGGAAGGACAGATCCTGAAGCTGAGGCTCCAATACTTTGGCCATCTCATGAGAAGAGAAGACTCCCTGGAAAAGACCCTGATGTTGGGAAAGTGTGAGGGCAAGAGGAGAAGGGGATGACAGAGGACGAGATGGTTGGACAGTGTCATCGAAGCTACCAACATGAATTTGACCAAACTCCGGGAGGCAGTGGAAGACAGGAGGGCCTGGCGTGCTCTGGTCCATGGGGTCACGAAGAGTCGGACACGACTTAACGACTAAACAACAATAACAACAAGCCACCTTAGGTCCCCTATGGGGAGAATGATAGCATATAAAATTTTTAATAAGTGTATATATAAATAAAAACTCATCTGAAGGCTTTGAAGAATTGCTCACTGAGTGGGAGCCAAACGGACATTGTGTGCGTCAGCATTTCACAATCAGGAGACCCATCTAAAGTAACTCCTTCCGGTTACCACCTGCCTGAACCCAGAAGGTAGGAGTTTCTCAAAGCAAGCCTTAAGGGCAAAGTTAATGCATAAGCCAATGCATAGTTGATGGCATTACTAGTCACTAAGATCACCAAGAGAATTAGCTTGGTCTCAAGACTCACAAACTACTTTCCCTCACTTGATGTACAGGGTGACTCCTCAGGCCTATTTCCACATCAACCAGCCTCTATACTGAGAACATTCTCCAAGGCCCTCCCTGGGCACTTGTACAGTGTTACTGCTATAAAGCTCCTGATCATGCACTATTCAGGTGAATGCATTTACAGGCATTACTTTCAGCCCCCTGTGTTTTCAGGCTATAATACCTCAGAAAGGGCTCATAAGTTCACACAGTAAACCAACATGGGAAACCAGTGCATGAGTGCAACCTCATCCCCTCTCTCATGTTCTCTGGCAACTGATATACAAAGGCATGCTGTTCTTGATGCATATTTGGAAAACTAAATAAATACATCCTTTAAAACTAGCTTTAAAATGGGACCTAATGTTGGCTAAGCTTTAGGTCAATGAAACACAATTTGCCTTGAGAATATGAAAATGTATTTTCAAGAATTATTTTTATTTAATAAAAAAAGCATTTGCCATAGAATACCAGCAACTAATAAATTAACCACAGTATCTGGTTTATAATTATAATATCACATGTCATTTGTATTGTCATGTTCTGGGCTTTACCCAGCTGTTTGTTGTTTGTTTCAGAGTGAAAACACATCTGTGTTTTGCTTTATAGGGCTTCTTACAGAGGGAGATCTGTTCCAAAGAATGACTGCAGCTCCTGCTTAAAATCCTAGTGGCATTTCTTAAGCATGTGCTAAAAATAATTGAACATATATATTGAAATGAGTTTTCTGTAGGAAAACACAATGCCAAGCAAGGATACAATTCTGTGTTTAACAGTTGTCTTTGCTGAGATGGAAATTCTCCCTTAAGAATTTGGCTGGCAAGAAGAACTAGAAACGCCTTACGCCCTGAGTGGACTATACAGTTTGCACATCATTAGAAGTAAAACTCTCTGAAGGAACAGAAGATTTCTGATTTTCTGATTATCATGAGCTTTCCTCCCTCCTCATTTTTAAATTTAAAGAAATATGTGCCATCAACTCAACTCTGACTTATGGTGATCTTTTCTAGGGTTTTTTAGGTATTGAGTACTCAAATGTGCTTTTTAATGTGTTGTTGGTCACTTGGAGATAACATGAACTTCCTTTGCAAGTATGCTAGTGCATTGAATGAATTGCATAGCTCTGGGGGTCAGCTTGTCTCCTAGTTATAGATTTGGATAGAGATGGGAGAACCAAGTGTGATGCACCCCTACTTGTCCCCAGGTTATTTCACTAGCCTGAGGCCTATGATGCGTTCCCTCCTTTATGCTGCCACCAGTTGACCTCTGTCAACAACCTTTAATTAGAAAGATTGAGGACCAACCTGAGAGTAACGAACAAAACAGGTTTATTGGTTACAGATCACATAAACAGGTTCTTCAAAGGCTTAAAGTATTCAGTAGTTTAATAATAACTTGTTTCACTCTTAATTCTCTTTAACTCTTAACTCTGCCACTCTAACTCTCACAGACAAACTTCTACTTCAGACTCTAATCTCTGACTCTAACTGACTTCTCATGTCAGACTCACTCACGATCTTTTTCTAACTGTCCTCCTCTGACTAACTCCTCACTCCTCTTCTCTGACCCACCCCTCCCTTCTGGTTTCTCTGTCTCCGCCTCCCAACCGCTCTCATTGGTATATGCAAATAACCTACTACATGAGCCAAAGCAGGGTGATAGCCACAGTCCTCCCCCCTTAATAAGTTTGTTTTATGAGGGTAAATCTAGCAGTTTGCCCCCAGAAACAAACAGCTAAGTACATGTAAATACAACAATACCTTGCCAATACTTATGCATACCTTATAATACAATTTTCTATCCATTACTATGTTTACTAGACCAAGCTTACCACTTTAAACATTTAAGACAACCAATATATTTAAAACATTTGCATTTAATCATTGAATTTATTTAATCAGTAGGTCTTCGGGACAAAGCATCCGCAACCACATTCAGGGACCCTTTGGCGCTTCTGATTTCAAAATCAAAGTCCTGTAGAATCAGGGCCCATCTAGTCAATTTACTACTGTTAGTTTGCATAGTCCTCATCCATTTTAATGGCGAATGTTCAGTGCAGAGAATGAACTTCCTTCCCCATATAAGTTTCTGCAACGTCCATACAATAGATAGGCACGCCCTCTCAATGGCAGACAAATGTCTCTCACCAGGTTGGAGTCTCCTGCTGATAAAAGTCACTGGGCGTAGACTCCTGCTGTCATCCGCTTGGCACAGTACAGCTCCAAGTCCAACGCTCGATGCATCCATGCAGATGAGGAACTCCCGGTTGAAGTCCGGTGCAACAAAGACAGGTCTTGAAGTCCGTGCTCTCTTCAGACGATCGACAGTCACCTGGCACTCTGACATCCACTGGATGTCCTCGGCTCGCCTTTTCTGGGTGAAGGCTGTTTTCTTTTCGACTCCTGGCTTCACTTTCTCAACTGGGGAAAGGGTAGGCAGTTTCTTCCACTCCCCCAGAACAGGGGGACTAATGGATCAGGATGGTTTCCTGAATGCTCTGGGGGATTATCCGTCTGATATGGTCGGCGCTCCTGTCGAAGCTCAGGTCACCCTATGGAATAGGGAGATGACCAGAGCGGTTGACACGATTGCGCCTAAGCGCCCTCTCCCTGCACGCAGAGCCCAGACAGCTCCTTGGTATACTTCTGAACTGCGGGTGATGAAGCGAGAGGAGAGACGGCTGGAGCGCAGGTGGAGGAAATCCCGCTGGGAGTCCGATCAAACACGAGCCCATTATCAGGCCTATTTCGTGGCAATACGGCTGGCAAAACGGCAATATTTCTCATGCCGTATTGCTTCCTCAGAATGTCGTCCAGCAGAGCTGTTTTGGGTGGTCCGGGATCTTCTTCAACTGGGAAATCTGGTGAAGGTCCCGGACTGCTCATCAGCTCGCTGTGATGAGTTTGCCATTCATTTTGAGGGAAAAATCACTCAGATTTGCAGTGGGTTGGACTCCACTGTTACTGCAGAATCAGAGGATGTGTCCAGTGTGCCGTGCTTAAGTCAAATATTAATGGATGAGTTTCAATTGTTGAGACCTGAGGATGTGGACAGGGTGCTTGGATCTGTCCGTTCTACCACCACTCCGCTCGACCCTTGCCCATCTTGGCTAATTGGAAGATTTGCCAAGGGGGTTCGCACCTGGGTCCAGGAGGCTGTGAACGCCTCTTTGAGAGAGGGAGTGGTTCCTACCACCTTGAAAGAGGCAGTAATTCGGCCACTCCTAAAAAAGCCTAACCTTGACCCAAGGCTGGTAGTTAACTACCGACCAGTGGCAAACCTCCCTTACTTGGGCAAAGTGTTGGAGCGGGTTGTGGCCGGGCAACTCCAGACGCTGCTGGATGAAACGGATTTTCTGGATCCATTTCAATCGGGTTTCAGGCCGGGTTTTGGTACGGAGACTGCCTTGGTCACCCTGTACTATGACCTTTGCCGGGAGAGAGACAGGGGGAGTGTGACCCTGTTGATACTCCTGGACCTCTCAGCGGCTTTCGACACCATCAACCACGGTGTCCTTCTGGATAGGCTGGCTGGGTTGGGAGTTGGGGGCACCGCTTTACTTCTGCTCCTTCCTGGCTGACCATGTCCAGAGGGTGGTGCTGGGGGACAGTTGCTCTGTCCCATGGCGTTTATGTCATGGAGTTCCTCAGGGCTCGATACTGTCCCCCATGCTGTTTAACATCTACATGGAACCGCTGGGAGAGGTCATCAGGAGGTTTGGGCTGAGGAGTCAGCAATATGCTGACGACACTCAGCTCTACCTCTCGTTTTCCACCAATCCAGGTGAGGCAGTTTCTGTGCTGAACTCGTGTCTGGACCTGATAATGGACTGGATGAGGGTTAATAAATTGAAACTCAATCCAGACAAGACGGAAGTGCTGTTAGTGGGTGCTTCGCCGGACAGGCTGGAGGGCCATTTCCCTGCCCTGAATGGGGTTACACTCCACCTAAGGGATAGGGTCCGCAGCCTGGGGGTGCTCCTGGACCCCAGTCTAACTCTGGAAGCCCAGGTGGACTCGATGGCCAGGGGCGCCTTCCTTCAGCTGCGGAAATTATACCAACTACGGCCCTACCTGGACGAGCGGAGTCTCATGACAGTTACACACGCACTGGTAACATCTCGTATAGATTACTGCAATGCGCTCTATGTGGGGCTGCCTTTGAAGCCAGTCCGGCAACTGCAACTGGTCCAGAATCGAGCTGCGCGGCTGGTGAGTGGTGGGGCCGCTAGGGGACACATCAAGCCGATTCCGTTTAAATTACATTGGCTACCAGTTGCTGCCCGGGCCCAATTCAAAGTGCTTGTTTTGACATATAAAGCCCTAAACGGCTTGGGCCCTGGATACCTGAAGGACCGCCTCCTTCCATATGAACCTACCCGGCAGTTAAGATCTAGCCAGGGGGCCCTTTTGAAAGAGCCGTCCCTCAAGGAGGTAAGAGGGATGGCTTGTAGACAAAGGGCCTTTTCGGCAGCTGCCCCCAGACTATGGAACGCCATCTCAATTGAGATTCGCCTGGCGCCGACGCTGATGACATTTCGGTGCCAGGTCAAAACCTTCCTGTTCCAGAAGGCTTTTAATTGAAATATATCAACTGTGGGTCCTGATGGCAATTTTTAGAGTATATATCTTAATTGTATTTTAATTGTGTGGTTTTTTTTGTTTTGTTTTTTTACTGTATTTTAATTGTTGTAAGCCGCCCAGAGACCTTTGGGTAGTGTGGGCGGCATATAAGTTAAATAAACAAATAAACAAGTTAAATAAATAAATAATTTAAACTCTGCTGTCTTGTTGCTGCTGCTGTGACTATAGCTAAATCCTAGTTTTTGCCGTATGGAATGGGACTCCCAGAATAAAATGATCCAAGATCCAACTGGTTGGGTTTCCAGTGGCCTGGATAAATAAGAGTATCTTGCATTTCCATCTCTATTTTAGCTCCCCACCCTTAAAAACAAATACAATAAAATGTAAACATATTGACAGCTTGGGATTGCCTGAGCATCAGATCAATGCTAATTTCTCTTACATGATCCACCAGTGGCTTCAGTGCTCTACACGAGGCAGCTGTTACACCAAGACCTCCACAGTTATTAAGACAATTGGAGAGTCCTGTTTATCTGATTTTCACTCTCTGTCTCCAGTCCTGAGATGCAAGGTAATACTTAGTTCTAAAACAAAACAAAACGAAAATGAACAAAATATGTATCCATACAATTACAAACATTTAATATATTTAAATGTTCCCAGTTTGTGTAATAGTGTGGGTCTGGGGTTACTTTAATGGGAATTCTAACTAACCTCAGCAGCCCAAAATGTCAAAAATAATAAATGCTCTGGAACTGGTCTATCCATTCATTCTGTGTCATTCAGTGGAGTTGTGTGTTGAAAGACTGGGGCCTTTTTTACGACAGGTTTTGTTTCCCTACGCAACCACTGTGAATCATCACCTGGTTTACAAACTGCTTCCTGCTGATCTATCACAAGGCAGCCAGGATATAATTCTGTGTCTAAACTGGAAGCTTTGTTTCCTTCAGAGGTCAATTCTTTCCATTCAGTTTGTGATCAGCCATAAAGATACTTGTGCTAAGGTTGGTCCTTGTATTCTGCTGAGCTTAATGAGTGCTGTGGTGTCATCGCTTCAAGGGACTGTTATATCTTGGAAGGAAGCAATCTGGGAGGGCAACTCAGGAAAGTAGGGCTGGGGTAATAGACAGACAGAAGGTAGGAACTCTACGAGTAAGGGAAATTGGACAGAAGGTTCCCAAGGCTGTTGATGTGGAAGATTAGCTTTAATTATGTATTCTTGTAAATAAATTAGACATTTTATGGCAGACTCTGTGTTCTCAGTGACACAGCATCATGAGGCAATACAATGGTGTCTCCTTATGGGACCATGTAGCAGTCACACAAATGGCATGTGCATACTGGCTTGTGCACATAGTAAAAGCATCTAAATCATGGCCATGTGGAACACACAGGTAAATGTTTTGACAGAGGCAAACATTACATTTAAAAAGCCATGAATCTGTTTTTTAATGTTCTGTGGCCAATGGTTTCTGTAATATGGGATAACAATATTTAACTGCCCTTGAACCTTAACTTGTTAAGACTCTGACCTAGTATGATCTTGGAGCAATAAATTATGGAATTCTTCAGACTTGTCCATTTGGAGAAAACTCAGCTTTCTGCTCAGTAAAAGCCCCAGGCCTCTCCATGGTTCTGTAACAAAAGTCAATAAAACTGCTTAATTTCACCCGGACCAGTGAAAGCAAGCTAGACTGAACTACACTCTTTCCTGTGTGGTAGAATGTAGAAAGGCTATTCATATTTGTGAAGCATTTACAACCTGTGGCTGTGTGCGTGTTATGTCTTGCTTGGCTGCAAATTTTCCCGTAGATGGGCAAAGCAGGAAAGCGCTGAAAAAACATTGCTGTCGTATTTGCAAACAATCCCATTTTATTGCTGCTAGATGCCAGGTTTTCCCAGATAACTTTGTTATCTTCCCCTGCGAACAGGCTGCTGTTTTCCACTTGATTCCCAATTGTACCTTTGAAAGGCTCTCTCCACTTTCAAATATGGCAGTACAAAAGGAGCCAAGCAGGTGGTAGTTTTAAAAAGCGCACACATACAACAGAGTGAGTGGGCATTTTTAGGTAGGTGGGGAACTAAATTTGGAATGGAAAACGTACAGCTTTGGAGCCTCTCTGCTTCTGCCTATGAATAGCAGTCGTTGTTCCCTCCTGCCTTAAACACCAGTTTCAAGACCACCGTCAGCCAACCAATCAGCACTCGGTTATTTAATTATAACAAAATTCTTAGCTCTGTCGGCTGCTGTTGCTGCTACTGCTACCGATGCTGAGGCTGCTACTGCTGCATGGAGAAGTGAGGTGGGGTGGGGGGTGCTGGGTCAACTTTTGGAGCCAGGCGGGCTTGCCAACAATAATTTTTCTTTTCCCAGAGGGCCCACGAAGCCCGGAGCAGGTTCCAAGTTCTTCCTAAACCGACTGTTCAATTTAGGCTCTGTACCAGAGGGCTTGAAAAGGGTTATAGAAAGACAGATAAATGCACTTCTTGTTGCAAGCGTCCCTGACAAACCAGGCCTCAAGAACAGTGATCTCATTTCTGCCTTATTATTAGTGAGGCCAGATTTTTTCCATTAACAGGTAATTGAGTAGAAACTAAAATAAGCAAAGTTTGTTTTATCCGGGCCTTTTTCTTCTTGCTTGCATGGAAAGGCAAGACACTCTTAGAGGAGTCTGTTCAGAGAATGTGTTTCTTTTCTTCACCGTTCATTGTGTGTGCGCATTTAGCCCAGACTGCAAGGATTCAGATTGTTGCTTAGATGTCAGTGCTTTAAAAACAAGCACACTGTTATTCCAAAACAAACTCACGCACAGAATTATGGTGATCAGTCTCTCGGCTTGCATGCAGCGGGTGTGCACGTGCCCAGACATGCGAGCACACGCAGATCACTTTTACGGATTGGGGTTTGCTCATGATACAGAAAAGAAAGCAGCAGGGATTGACTGAATACTCCCAGGCATGGGGAAGACATTCTTGGAAGATCAGGCTAAAATACATTGTCTAACAACAATGGTACATTTAGCAGGAGTTTTCTTGGTGGACAAGTCTATCTTGCTGCCTTTCTCTCATAGGCAAAAAAGGCCACCATTGTGCCTCAGACCTGCTCAGATCATTTGTTCCTAGTTAAAAGTACAGCTTGAAAAAGTAAAAAGTACATCTTGCAAAACAGCAATGGCCATCAAGGAGCTTGTCCTGACAGTATTTTACCTTTATTTAAACATTTGTATGTTGCTAAAAATAGTTTCTGAACTATATACACAGCCTAAGAATAATCTGATGGAAATCAAAAGATTCAGCTCAACTGGGATAGTATAAATAGTCAAGCTCTTTCATCGCACCAGTGTGTACCTCAAATCATGCTAGAACTGCTTTTGCTTTTCATGGAGTCAGGCTGCTTTTTAAACAGAGTAAGTGCTCCTTTACAGCCAAGTGCAACCTTCAGGTCCCATCCCAACTGTCCATTTTTTCTCTACAGCTACAAAGCTTCACAGCAGGCTTAAATAGTAGAGACTAGAGATGGGGACGAAGCACCAAAATGGCACTTCATCTTGGTTCATGGATTGTCATGTTTGACAAACCACTAACCACAAATTGCCCCCCAGTGACCCGACGAACAACGAATCAATTCGTCATTCATCGGGTAATTTTTTTTGTTGCTTTCCCTTCTCTTGCTATGCCCTGTGGGGCATAGCAAGAGGAGGGGGAAAGGGATCAAAGCGATCCCCCAGCCTGGCTGCCTTTGGTAAGGCAGCGTGGCTGCAGGATCGTTTTGATCCCTTTCCCCCTCCTCTTGCTTTGCCATGGGCTGGGGGATCCCTTTGATCCCTCTTTGATCCCTTCCCTCCTCTTCTTATGCCACGAGGGCATAGGAAGAGAAGGAAAGGGGAACCAAGCCATCCCCCAGCCCCGGGGGTGGGATTCCCTTTGGGCAGGCTTTAGCAAGCCACCGAAAGGGAAACCCCCTCTCTGCTTATGCCCCGAGGAACAGCTGATCCACCAGGGGCATAAGCAGATAAGGAATATAAAAGGGTTATATTCATTGCTTCATATTCATTGGGGTCTCTGGACCCCAAGAATACGAAGCAATGAATATCTGACAAATCAGGGATATTTAACGAATATCCTGATTCGTTTTTATATTCATCCCCATGTCTAGTAGAGACTTAGTTCCAGTGTGGTGTAGCAGATAGAATGATGGACTAGGACCCTGGAGAACAGGGTTTGATTCCCTACTCAGCCATGGAAACTCCCTGGGGGAGTGGAACTTATAAAACCACTCTTTAAATACCATACGTATCTTGAAAGTCCTGTCAGGGACACTCTAAGTCAATTTTGTCTTCATGACACATAACAACAACAGTTCTGGGTGGTGGTAATAATATGCATATTATATGTATATATGAATTTATTTTCCTTTTAGTAGGCTTTGTATGGTGGGTGTGGCACTAAGCCTTCTAGGCTCCTTAAAACTGCACTTCAAATGGAGAGTGTTTCATTTCCAAAAGATAATGCAAGCCCTTGCTTGTAAGAAAACCACAGTCATCTGAACAAACTGCCTCCTAATTCCAGGTGTCTGGAAACTTGACATAACAGGCAGCAGGTACTTTACACATGCTTAGAGACATTTTGTGTATCCTGATTGGTGCCTTGGCATGAAAAATAGCCATTCTGTTAGCGCTCTAGTTTATGGAACTTGCTTCTGCAGGTTGCTGAAAATCAGAGCAAAATAAACTACCTCCTGCCAGATTGGGGGGGGGGAGTGATGATTTATCAATGAAAAACACCAGATTTGCCCACCCTTGCCTTTACGTCGTGTAGTTCCTCTTTTTAAGTTCAGTTTTATTCATGCCAAATCTGATGCAAATTTGTGGATCTATGTCTATAGACATAGATACTGCTGCCCCCCTGTGTCTATAAATGGCTCTTAATCAATAAGGAGGCATTGGGCACAGTGGTCTTGTGAAGCCAGGGCCCACAGGGTCAAAGTCCTGGGCCTTCCTAAGTAGCAGGGACTATGACATCATCTGCCACTCATCTCAGGCTCGCCTGTATTCTCTGAGTTTAGCTGAAATCATCAAAATAATTGGGGGGGGGGGAGGGAGATAATGTTTCCAGAAGCAATGGTTGAAATCCTGTTCTTCTTCACATAACCTAAGATTACCCTAGCATAATCATACTGGGCACTGCAGCCATGCAATCTGGATGTGCAATTAGATAGCAAAATCAACTGCATACTCCTGTTTTTCTTGTTTCATGGCGTGCACGTGGAAGTGCTTTATGAATAGCACTTCCACCTGGTTGCACTTTTCCCCAATGTTGCTATAGCTTTGTGTTGTGCATGTGGACTCGACAACAGGATTTCAGCCACTACGTATATTGTTGCAAGCTATCTGTTTTGTAATGGATATCATTTTAGGGAGAACAGGCAATTAAGAACCATTAGCATTACAAAAGACTTGTTCCCAGTCTTTTAAATTTGTTCATGCAAATTTGTCCTGACTTCTAGGGCTTATATTCTGCAATATACACATGAACAAGGTGGAGCTTTTCCAGACTCCATGTTGCTTCAAGAACTTGTGGAAGGTTCACCTTAACCCCACTGATGAAACTTTTCCCCAAGGTTTAGGGGGCTACTGTCATGCTAAAAAGAAAGGTCAAATGTGGTTCTTTCCCCCTTCCATTCCCTCACTCTGTTTGCTTTTGGCTGCCCCGCAATTGAAACACACATACAAAATGTTTGCACTGAGTCTGTAAGTCCTGGTGCCAACCGGGAATGGGTGGAGATGCATGCCCAGATTTTAAAGCCATCTCACAAACAAAATTCAAACTTCCCCTTCCTTCTGTGCTACTTACTCTGAGATTTTCCTTCTTGCCTAGTGATCCAGAGAAGCTCCTGAGACCCTAATTGGCAACGAGAAGAGGAAACTGTTCCACCTATGGTATCTTTGGCAGTGGGTGTATCTAATAATTAAAGGCCAACTGTGAGAAAAAGCATTTACTTTATGCCAAAATGAAGTTTGTTTGTTTATATTATTTATGTGTCACCTTTCTCCCCATAGGAGACCCAAGGTGGCTTACAATACGTTTTTCCTATATAAATATCATATCCAAACATTTAAACATATATTAAGATTAAAAATCAAGATTAAAGACAATGTAAAACATATACAAATCTGTCAATTAAAAACCAGCATTCCTGAGACAACTTGCTTCTTAAAAGTCTGCCGGAAGAGAAAGGGTCTTTGCCTGACACAGAAGGATGAGAGGGAAGGGCAAACCTGGGTTCTCGATGCAGTGCATTCTAAAGTCTGGGAGCAACCACAGAGAAGGCCGTCTCTTGTGTCCTTGCCAAACAAGCTTGAGCAGTTGGTGGAACTAAGAGAAGGGCCTCCAGAGAAGATCTGAAAAGCTGAGTAGGCTCATATAGGGTGATTACGATCCTTCAAATATCCTGGACCTAAGCCATAGAGGGCTTTATAGGTAATAATCAGCACTTTGAATTGGACCCAGAAACAGAATATCAGCCAGTGAAGCTGCTGTAATAAGGGACTTGCATGCTGCCTATAACCAGTGCCAGCCAGTGCTCTGGCTGCTGCATTCTGAAACAGCTGAAGTTTCCAAACATTCTTCAAAGGCAGCCCCATGCAGAGTGTGTTGCAGTAATCCTAACACGTTGCGCCTAATGCATGCCACTAGGTCAGATTGGACATCTCAAGGAAAGGGCATAGCTGGCACATCAGCTTTAACTACACAAATGCACTCCTGTCTACCTCTGAAACCTGTGCATTCAAGCACAGGGTTAGGTTAAATCATTATATTACTGACTCTACCCATTTAAATAGAAGAAAAAATGCATTAAAATAAGTGTATGTCTGCCCTAATTAAATGTTTTTCACCTGATTTTATTTGGTGGCCATGAGATTCTATTAAAACAAACAAACAAATAAAACCCAGAAGTTTTAACTCTGCCATGCCCTGGTCTAGCAGCAGTGTTTTTACTGATATTTTGTGGTAGTTCTTCATAGTCAGCACTATGTACAATATAAGGTAGTTGCCTAATCTGAAATAGAATGGAAGTAGTCAAGGTACTTTACTATACACTCCCACAGCTATCTCTATAGGATCCCTGTAGCATAGCCAGTATTATGCATGTGTGTGTGTTCTGTATAGCAACCTTAACAGGGCTTTCAAGGTAAGTGAGATATTTAAGGAGTAGCTTTACCAGTTCCACTCCCCAGTGAATTTCCATGGCTGAGTGGGAATTTGAACCCTCTTCTCCAGAGTCCTACTCCATCACTCTATCCACTACATCACACTGGGAATCACCCAGTATTATTACTCCCGTATTGCAGTGGCTTGTTGAAGGCCACCTTGTCAGTTCCTTGTGATGTAAAAGTTGAACGTGGCAGTGCTCAAATTCGTAGCAACTTACTCCATGAGTCTTTTCATGAGTCTTTCACTCCCCTTGCCCCATCGTGTTTATCATTTCTCTAACATTTTCATTGTTGAGACCCAAACTACTTAGGTGTTGCCCTATCTCTTTATGATCTTACTATTTCTAAACAAATCCAGGTTCTTCTTCTACTTCTCCCTTTGTATTTCATCAATACCATTGTCCTGAGTGTGTGCATGAGTGTGTATGTGTGTGTATATCATTTTCACCCTAACAGATGTGACTCTGAGCGCACTTCCTTTGACCAACACCAATCAGTTAACATACATGACATCTTTAAACTTTAATACATTTCCTCACTATAAACGCCACCAGTCAGCTTCCGTGTAGGTAGGCTTCCATTGTTAGTTGTCAAAGTCTTCTTGAGTGGATTTCCTACTGTGTCACTTTTGTGTGAGTCAAATCAAGATTATAGGTAACAGAGAAGAAAAAGAAAAAAGAAGAGAAGGTTAGACCCTCATTTTAGAGTTTAAGAAAAGTCTGCCAGCAGGTTGCAGTTTGAGTTGGTAATATACATGAAAGGAAGAGTCCAAGCTGTGTCACCAGTGTCACTATATTAGGCTTTCAGGAAAAAAGCATACAAAACACATATTGTAGTGGTCACACACAGAGACATAAATTTAGGAACAAGATCTGCCTTGGCTTGAACATAGTTGGCTCTGATAATAAGGAACAATGAACGGAGGCTATTATGAAATGAAACCCAGGTGCCTGAATGGATTGAGCTTTGAGTTGAGTTCTCCCAGGAAAGGAAAACACACACACAGACACACACACCACTCTAACCTTTTCCACAGGCTAGATTCTGTCCTAATTTTCTCTGTTCATTTGCCCACCTCTAGGTTTAAAACGTTGGAGGCTTTATTTATGGATCAGTTTTGTGTTCAGTGATCGAGTGTTCCAGATAAAACAAGCTGATAGTTCTTTAGATGCTATGTATTTAGTTTAATCATAGGGTTGTGGGATACTGTTTTTGTCTCTTAAGAAAATAAAAATATCACTGTGTGTGAAGTCTTTTCAATAGATCTCTCTGTATATTTAGGCTTACCTGCCTCCATAGGATTGTACTATAATGACATTTATGTCTGACAGCAAGCTTCTTTTGGGAAAAAGGAGTGCAGACCTGTTGACAGGCCCTAGTGTTTTTATTTGTGAAGAAACTGCTCTCCTTCTAAGCATGGTAAAGGTAGTAAAGTATATGATATGTTGGCTGAAATCCTGTTGCTTAGTGTAATATGTCACACTGGAGCAGGCTCATTGAATCAGTGGAGATTTGGTGAGTCAACTCCTCCATAGGTTCCACTGATTCAAATGGGCCTACTCTAGTGTGACGTACTGTGCTAAGCAACAAGATTTCAGCCAATAAAGCTCTCAATATAACTACATAAGATGAGCACTGCTAAGTCCTATCAAAGAAAGATCTAACTCATTTGGCACAGTGGTCAACCACATGCCTCTTGAAAACTCATAAGCAGGACATAAAGACAACAGACCTCCCATATTGTTGATTCCAGCAAATGTTATTCACTTGGTAGACTGCCCTTGAACAAGGAGGTTCCATGTAACTGTCATGGTGGACCCTATCCTTTATAAATTTATCTAATCTTCTTTAAAGCCTGATCATAAATCACAACTTGTTTCAACAAATTACATATATGAATTATGTAGTCTGTCTTTTGTCTGCCTTGCATCTCCTGCCAATCAGTTTCCCCAGATAATTCTTAGTGTTAGCATTATAGGAGAGTTGAAGGAAGTCATCTTCATGTTATCTACACCATTTATTTATTTATTTGATTTTTTACTCAGGGCGGGTTCCATAAACATTAAATATAAAAACACTTGAACAATTAAAATTAAAATAAAACAATTCAAAACAATAATATTAATATTAATAATACTCAAGATAGAGAAAAAAACAGAAATTATAATAAAATAAAATCAAATATTGACAGGAGGTAAGGCCCGCCTGAAGATCCAAGTTTTTAATTGGCTCTTAAAAACACCCAGCGAGGGAGCCAGGCGGATCTCTGATGGAAGGTTATTCCAAAGCCGAGGGGCCACTGCCGAGAAGGCCCGGCTTCTTGTTCTTTCTTTCCGGGCCTCTCTCGGCGTTAGGCCCCTCAGCCATCCCTCCTGGCTATGACGGGTGATTCGGGTAGATCTAGGTGGGAGAAGGCGATCTGCCAGGTATCAAGGTCCTAAACCGTTTAGGGCTTTATACGTCATCATCAACACTTTGAAGTCAATGCGGAAGCGAATGGGCAGCCAATGCAAGGCAGCCAGAGTGGGAGAGATATGTTGGTATTTTCTCACCCCACTAAGGAGTCTGGCCGCTGCATTCTGCACCATTTGAAGCTTCCGCAACAATCTCAAAGGTAGCCCCACGTAGAGCGCATTACAGTGATCTAATCTCGAGATTACAAGCGCATGGACAAGAGTGGTGAGGGCCCCACCATCAAGATAGGGTCGCAGCTGGGCAATCAGCCATAGGTGGAAATAGGCGGAGCGGGCCACGGACGCCACCTGGGTTTCCATGGTAAGCGCCGGGTCCAGATGTATCCCCAAGCTGCGCACCTCACTCTTTGCGGTGAGAGTCACCCCCCCCAAAAGAGAGGGAGTTTCCCAAACCGCCAACGGAGGGGCCACCCACCCTCAAGACCTCCGTCTTGTCCGGGTTCAACCTCAACCCATTCAGCTGCATCCATTGGAGCACGGCCTCCAGGCAGCGCTCAAGGGACGAGACAGGTGAGGTAGGTGAAAAGGACATGTAGAGCTGAGTGTCATCAGCATACTGATGGCACGAAGCCCCACACCCCCTGATGACCCCTCCCAGCGGCCTCATATAGATGTTAAACAGCGTTGGGGAGAGGATCGACCCCTGCGGAACCCCACAATTGAGACTCCATGGGGCCGAAACACTCTCCCCAAGCTGTACTCTCTGGGGACGGTCCTCCAAGAAGGATCGGAGCCAGGCAAGCGCCAGGCCACCGATTCCTAACTCGGAGAGCCTCCCCAGGAGGATACCGTGGTCGACGGTATCAAAGGCGGCTGAGATATCGAGGAGGACCAACAAGGACATTTTGCCCCGGTCAGCCTCCCTCAACAGGTCATCCAACAGTGCGACCAGTGCCGTTTCTGTGCCATGACGCGGCCTGAAGCCCGACTGGAATGGATCCAGGGCATTGGTTTCATCCAGAAGAGCCTGAAGCTGATCAGCCACCACCCTCTCCACCACTTTGCTGAGGAAAGAAACATTGGCATAACACCAGGCATAAATGTGTGAATTTCCATTCTGTCACTGCACACACAGCAGACTTTCCACTCAAAAATGCTTTGACTTTTCCTTGTAAGAAGCCACAAACCCTTGGTGGGTTTGGCTAACTTTTTTTTTCTTTTTAATTTCTACAATATACTTTCTAGGATGATGAAACATGCATAGAGATGTCCATATGTGGCTGCACTATAGATTTTTTTTATGAAGAACTTAACTATTTACTGTCTTACTTTCAATTTCTCTCCTAATTGTATCACATCAATTGTTCCCTTTTAATCACCATTGTGCTGACAATTTAATTGAGCTCATAAAAGTGGCTTTATTTAGTCATTAAGAATTAAGATCTTATAATATATAAAAAGCTGAGATTTTTGCACTAATGCATCACTTTGCATGCCATAATATGTCAATGCTTTGAAATCTGCCATTTTGTTGCAGTCCAGTCCAGAGATATCTTTTTGAAACTGTTTGCTTGTGTCCTCACCATTCCAAACAGCTTTGTGGCACTTGCAAATGTGAACATCTGTTTGCACATACCTGATTACAGAGGTTATCTGATGAGCAGTATCCAATTAGAACTCCTGGGAAACCCCATGACTATTCTACATTGAGAGAGCTGTCCTATATAAATTGTTCAAAAAGGACAGAAAGAATAGAAAGGGAGGTGGAGTAGTACTATATGTGAAAAATACATATTCCTGCATAGAAATACAGGAGGATGAGTTTGGTTGTCCCATCAAGAGCATCTGGATTAATATAACTGGGGCAAAAAACAAAAGGAACATGGTAGTTGGAGTCTACTACCACCGTATCAAGAAGAAGATGCAGATAGAACTTTTGAAACACAAATTGCAAGAATTTCAAAGAAACACAATGTAGTAGTAATGGGAGACTTCAGTTATGCTGGTATCTGTTGGGAGACAAATTCCGCCAAATATGACCCTTCCAAGAAATTCCTGGTTTGTGTGGTTGATAATTTTCTCCTACAAAAGTGGAGGAAGAAACCAGAGGAATAGCTATCCTGGACTTGATCCTATTCCTAACCAATAGAAATGACTTGGTGGAAGGAGTAGCAGCAACTCTGGGGAAAAGTGACCATGTTCTACTTAAGTTCTTGATTTCAAAAGAAATGAAAGCAGAGTGTAACTGCACATATACGCTGGACTTTAGAAAAGCCAATTTTAATAAACTCAGAACAATGACAGGTAAGGCTCCATGGCAGGAAATCCTAACTGGAAAAGAAGTCCAATGTGGGCAGGAGTTTCTCAAAGAGGAAATTCTAATGGAATCATTACAAACAATTCCAACAAGAAGAAAATATGAAATACAGCAAAAAAAGACCAATGTGCCTTCACAAAAAGCTCAGAGATGACCTGAAAAACATACATAGGAAGTGGAAGGAAGGTCAGGCTACAAAGGAAGAGAGTACAGACACGTAGCAAAGAATTGCAGGGATGGTGTTAGGAAGACATAAGCTGAGAATGAGCAGAGGTTAGCAAGAAATGCTAAGAGCAATAAAAAAAGCATTCTGCAGGTAGCAAAAGAGAAAAAAACAGTGGCTCAGCTATTCAATTGGGATGGGAAAATGACAACAGATGACAAAGAAAAGGCAGAATTGCTCAATTCTGACATCAGTTCAATCTTCTTGCAAAAGACAGTCTATACTTCTCCAGAGAGATGTGAAGTACAAAAGGGAGGGGCTAGGATTGCCGCTTGAGATTGATTAACAAATAATCAAACCTTACTACTTTAAATGAGTTCAAATCCCTGGAGCTGGATGAACTGCATTCAAGGATATTGAAGGAACTGGCTGAAGAGATCACAGAACCACTGTCTATTTTTTTCTTGAAATCATGGAGAATGAGTGAAGTACTAGATGATTGGAGGAGAGCTAACATTGTCCCAATCTTCAAAAATGGCAAAAAAGAGGAACCCGGGAACTACAGACTGGTCAGCCTGACATCAATCCCAGGGAAAATTCTGGAGCAGATTATAAAGCTCACTCTGTGAGCACCTTGAAAACAAGGCAGTAATAACTAGATGCCAACATGAATTTGTCAAGAACAAATCCTGTCAGACCAGTTTTATCTCATTCTTTGATTGGGTAACCTTCCTGGTAGATGGTGGGAGTGCTGTAGAAAGAGCTTTTTGCTTATTGAAATTAAGGAAGCTGCTTTAATTTCTTGTTTCAGGTTTATGGTAAGTACTCTTTTGTTCATTCCAGCTTATTTGATAACTTTATTGAACTGTATTGGCTGTGCTAGTTTATATATTTCTCACTTGTCTTGTTTTTGCTGTTTAGGATTTTTATTGATTATTTTGAACATCATCATGTTTTTGATTGGGTAACCTCCCTGGTAGATCATGGGAATGCTGTAGACATAAAATATCTTGATTGAGCAAGCCTTTGGCAAAGTGCCCCATGATACTCTGATTAGCAGGCTATTGAAGTGTGGACTGGATGGGTGGACAGTTGGTTACAGAATCATACTCAGAGACTGCTTATAGATAGCTCCTTCTCCAACTGGGAGGAGGTAACAAGTGGGGTACCCCAAGGCTCAGTCCTGGGCCAGGTGCTCTTCAATATTTTTATTAAGATAGGGAATGCTTTACTCAGTAACATTACAAGTGAAGGATCTAGGAGTGTAGATCAAAAGCTGAATATGAGCCAACAGTGCAATGTGGCTGCAAAAAAAGCAAATGGTATTTTAGGATGCATTAACAGATGTATAGTCTCCAAATCCCACAAGAGACTAGTTCCCCTTTATTCGGCACTGGTTAGGCCTCACGTAGAGTACGGTGTCCAGTTCTAGGCACCACACTTCAAGAACGATGCTGACAAAGTGGAACAAGTTCAAAGGAGGGCCACAAGGATGATTAGGGGACTGTAAACGAAGCCGTATGAGGAAAGACTGAAAGAAGTGGGCATGTTTAGTCTTGAGAAAAGAAGATATATGATAGCACTTTTCAAATACTTGAAAGGTAGTCATCCAGAGGATGGGCAGGATCTGTTGTCAGTCATCCCAGACTGCAGGACACATAATAATGGGCTTAAGTTACAGGAAGCCAGATTTAGGCTGAATATCAGAAAAACTTCCTAGCTGTTAGAGCAGTACAACAATGGAACCAATTACCTCAGGTGGTGGTGAGCGCTCCAACACTGGGGACATTCAAGAGAAAATTGGACAACCATCTGTCAGATCTGCTTTGATTTGGATTCCTGCACTGAGCAGGGGTTTGACTCAGTGACCTTATAGGTCCCTTCCAACTCAATTACTCTATGATTCTATTCCTGCCATCTTCATATTGTTGTTTAACCAGTTATTAATCTGTAAGTCCTGCCCTCATATCCTGTGATTACATTTATCCCATTGACTTTGGTGTGGAATTGTAGGCTCACAAAAATACCTGGTCCTCTTTTAGATTACTTCTCTTAAAATATAAATGAGCAATCTTGGAAAGTAGGATTAGCAATTTCTTATACAGTGTGTATGTGTGGAGGTTGCCATCCTGCTGCTAAAACATGTAGGAAAGTAACCTTAAGCAACTTTCAACAAGGAATGTTTTTATTGATTAATCAATGGCTACATAAAATAAGCAGCTGGCTGCTTTAAATCTAAACTCTCACATGAGCCATAATACTAAATAATGCAGCTGAAATGTTTTGGACTAACCTTGTAAACTGAAACATGCAACAGAGAGAATTCTGCTTTCTGCTGCTCTGTTCTACAACTGGTGTGTTGTGGAAAATGTGCAATATAATGCCTGTTGGGGTAGTCTTTTGTAGAAGTTATTAAAAGGGTATCGGAGTTTGTGGACTCAATTTAAAGATTTTTCCATTTGCAGCAATGTGTTATTCTTGTGCACCCAGGTAACACATGGTTGGTGCTCTCAGCTTTTACCACAAACATATATAGAATGCAGGAATCAAGCCATGGAACTTATGTGTTCAAAGTTTTGACAGTTGGCAAAAGGAGTAGCGATGTACAGCCTTAAAAGCAACAGTGGGAGCCAAAAACAAGTGAGCTTACCTTTTGTTTAAGAAGAGGAATTAGGTTAGAGAAGATGAAGACTGGAATGAACGATGAAACTCATGGAAGCAATAAGAGCCTGAAGTTGATGTACATAATGATCACAAGCCTGTCCTGAAGGTTGAGAGAGGAGAACTCTGACAATAGTAATGGGGAGAGGGAGCTCTCCTCCAGCACCATATTTTGAAAGAATCAGTTTCCTTCTTGTCAGCTTTCTTCAGAGTCCAGCTTTCACATCCGTACATAGTAACCGGGAGTATGAGACTGTGAATGATCTTGGCCTTGGTTTCCAGGGACACATCTTTACACTTGATGACATTTTCTAATTCCTCCATTGCTGCCCTTCTGAGATTTCTTGGCTGCAGTTTCCATTTGGATTGATGATTGAACCAAAGTATACAAAACCTTTAACAATTTCACTTGCTTCGTTGTCTACATTAAAGTTATGAAGTTCTTCAGTAGTCATGATTTTTGTCTTCTTAATGTTCAATTGCAGTCCTGTTTTGGCACTTTCTACTTTCACTTTCATTAAAAGCTGTTTCAAGTCATTATTGCTTTCTGCTAGTAAGATGGTATAATTCACATATCTTAAATTATAGATGTTTCTACCACCAATTTTCACTCCCCATTCTTCTGAATCTAGTCCAGCTTTCTGTATATGTTCTCTGTACAGATTGAACAGATAAGGAGATAAAATGCACCCTTGTCTCAGCTTTGCCTACAGGAAATCATTCTGTCTCTCCATATTTTATCCTAATTGTAGTGTCTTGTTCACAATACAGGTTACATATCAGGATAATCAAACAATGGTCCTATAGTTACTGTATTCTTTGGCATCTCTTTTCTTGGAAACTGGAATGTATATTGCATGTTTCCAGTCTGTGGGTGACTGTTTTGTTTTCTACATTTGTTTGCATATTCTTGTTAGGATTTTGACAGATTAATTCACTGTGGCTTAACAATGTTCTACCAGTATTCCACCCACTCCTGGTGATTTATTTCTTCCAAGAACTATCGTAGAAGCTTTCATTTCAGTTTCTTCAGTATACCATGTCCACCTTCTCTTTATTTTCTCCTGGTCAGATAGTGTTTTTCCCTGTTGGGCTTTCAGCAATCCTAATCTAGGCTTAACTTTCCCTTTAATTTCTTGGATCTTATGGAAGAGATCTCTTGTTGTTCTCTTTTATTTCTTTGCTCTGGCCATTATAATAGTTCTCTTTGCCTCTACATTGCAGTTACTGAAATGCTGCATTCAGGATTCTTACCTTACTCTTGTAAACTTTTCTTTTTCCTTCTCACCTGTCCTTAACCATTTAAAGTGTCTCTTCCACCATCCATCTAGACGTTTCTTTCCTCTTTACTATAGGAATTGTCTTTTTGCATTCTTCCCTAATAATATCTCCAGTTTCAATCGACAGTTCTTCTGGTTCGTGGTCTGCTGAGTTTAGTAATGCAGATGTGTTCTTTATGTGGGCTTTAAATTAATGTTTTTAAAATATATTTTAGCACTAAGATTCTTTTAGTGCTCTTCTTCAGCTGAAGAAGTGAATAAAAATTTTAATTCAAAATATGCAGAATACATCATGCAAAAGGCTGGACTGGAGGAATCCCAAGCCGGAATCAAGATTGCCGGAAGAAATATCAACAACCTCCAATATGCAGATGATACCACTCTGATGGCAGAAAGTGAGCAGGAATTAAAGAACCTCTTAATGAGGGTGAAAGAGGAGAGCGCAAAAAATGGTCTGAAGCTCAACATCAAAAAAAACTAAGATCATGGCTACTGGTCCCATCACCTCCTGGCAAATAGAAGGGGAAGATATGGAGGCAGTGACAAATTTTACTTTCCTGGGCTCCATGATCACTGCAGATGGTGACAGCAGCCACGAAATTAAAAGACTCCTGCTTCTTGGGAGGAAAGCGATGACAACCCTAGACAGCATCTTAAAAAGCAGAGACATCACCTTGCTGACAAAGGTCCGCATAGTCAAAGCTATGGTTTTTCCAGTAGTGATGTATGGAAGTGAGAGCTGGACCATAAAGAAGGCTGACCGCCGAAGAATTGATGCTTTTGAATTGTGGTGCTGGAGGAGGCTCTTGAGAGTCCCCTGGACTGCAAGGAGAACAAACCTATCCATTTTGCAGGAAATCAACCCTGAGTGCTCACTGGAAGGACAGATCCTGAAGCTGAGGCTCCAATACTTTGGCCATCTCATGAGAAGAGAAGACTCCCTGGAAAAGACCCTGATGTTGGGAAAGTGTGAAGGCAAGAGGAGAAGGGGACGACAGAGGATGAGATGGCTGGACAGTGTCATCGAAGCTACGAACATGAATCTGACCCAACTCCGGGAGGCAGTGGAAGACAGGAGGGCCTGGTGTGCTCTGGTCCATGGGGTCACGAAGAGTCGGACACGACTAAACGACTAAACAACAACAACAACATAGATGTATGGTTTATGGATACCATGGAGAAAGACAAATAAGAGGTGTCGCAATTTGACCCTTTTTAGATCCCACACCTCTGGCACCTATGTGGCGTTGGACCCACTCGTGCCTTGGTCTGTCCACCTAGACTCAGACCTCAGAGCACACCAGGGCAAAACTAAACTCTTTCCTTTCTTCCACTGCTGCCACCAGGAGATCCCTAGATCCCCATAACTCCTTTAGAAAGAATCAGGTCCACTCTTTAATGAAATAGAAAGATCTTTAGTTTATTTGCTTTTTTGTTTCAGCACTTCAACATTCAGTTCTATTCCTTCTCCCTTCCAGTCACTGGTCAATCACTTCTCAGATCTCCTACTATATTTTCATCATTCTAATCACAATCACATAAATCTCTGAACTCTCTAATCAAACTCCTTCCAAAACTCTCATCTGATCTTCTTCTCCCCCTCAGGCTCTGCCTCTTATACTCTGCCTCTTGGCTCCGCCTCTCAGCAACATAAATATGCATGACTCACTCTAAGTAAACCTGAGCCATGACCACATTTAAAGGAGAACGCTACAGACCTCCCCCCTTACTTAGGTTTGTTTGGGAGGGGAAACACGTTTTTCCTCCTGAACAAACAGCTGCAATAGCTTAAACTTTTTTTTTTCTCATAACATTTTACCTTTCACATTTTTACTAAATATCAACCAAATACCTTACCTTATCATTTAATAATCAATACAATACTTTACCTTATCATCTACTAATCAATAATATACCTTACCTTATCATTTTACAGAATTTACAACCATACAGAAATCACGATCATGAACTTTTACATAAATAATTAACTGTGAATTATAGTCCATTTCAGTTTATAATAAAAGTCCTGGTATCATTCATCTAGCCTCCTGGAAAGCACATCTGCGACAACGTTGTGGGCTTTCGAGGCAAGAACTGAGTCTCTGTTGCAAAGGCAAAATTTGCAAAGTCCAAGTCTCTCACTTTTCCATCGTAGTCTGGCGTACCATGGACTGGTCCGGTTGTGGTCATCTCCTTCAGCTGGACACACCTCTGCTGGTACTCAGGAGTCCCTCTGTTGACCACTGGCTCCTTCCTCCGCACCCTTTTCCGTCGACTGGCGGTCATCGGCCACTCGGTTGTCCACAGGATGTCATCTGCTGGTCGTTTTAGTGTGACGTCATCTTTAAGTCTGGCTCGGGGCGTCACTTGCTCAGCTAGGGAAAGGGTAGGCAGTTCCCTCTTCTCCTCCCGAAATCTTTAGATGCATCGCTCTTTAAGGCATCAGGGCCTTCCTCCTTCTGTATCACATAATTGACATTGTTCGATTTTGTCCCTACTTTATAGGGATCCTCCCAAGCTAATTGTAGCTTGTGACCTTTGACTGGCCTAAGCAAAAGAACTTCATCTTCAGGCCCAAAAGTTCTTTCACGGGCTTTCTTATCGTACCGGGCCTTCTGCTTGGTCTGGGCAGCCCTCAAATTCCTCCCAGCCAACTCCAGAGAACGTTGCAAGGTGTTTTGCAACTTATAGACATATTCGACCACTGACTCTGGGTCACTTTCTCTATGGTCTTCCCAGTTCATGCGGAGCAAATCTAAAGGTCCGCGCGCCTCTCGTCCTAGCAGTAACTCAAAAGGACTAAATCCCGTGCTCTCTTGAGGGATGCTCCTATAAGCACATAGTAAGGGTTGTATTTTGCAGTCCCAATCATTTGGGTTCTCTGCTACATACGCCTTAATCGTGCGCACTAAAGTGCCATTGAATTTCTCAACTAGCCCGTTGGTCTCTGGATGATATGGAGTCGAGTTGATTTGGGTAATTCCACAAGCCTTCCATAACCTTTTGATCAGTTTGGATGTGAAACTCATTCCCAAATCGCTGACTATCTCGCTGGCAAATCCCAATCGGCTCATGTAATTGATTAGGGCATCTGCCACGGTGTCAGTTTCCATGTTGCGCAAAGGAATTGCCTCGGGATATCTAGTGGCAAAATCCATTATGGTCAAGATGTATTTATTTCCCCTACGGGTGGCATTAGGTAAGGGACCCACTAGATCGATTCCCAGCCTTTGGAACGGTGTAGAGATGACTGGCAGAGGACATAATTTGGCTTTGGTCCTGTCCTGCCCAGTCCCTCGTCTCTGACAGACATCACACGTTTTACAGAAACTAGTAATCTGTTTGCCCATACCTGGCCAAAAGAAGTTCTGGCCAACCCGTCTTTTGGTTCTGGTGATCCCCATGTGAGCTCCAAATAAACTGCTGTGAGCTTGATTAATGATTTTCTCCCTGTATTTACTAGGGACCACTAATTGCTTTCGGGGTTCCCCTTTTCCTCGGTATGGAGTAGCTAACGTTTCCCTGTACAGCAGGTCTTTGGTTAAGCTAAAGCTCTCAGGGCACTCAGGAGACAGTACAGTGGGAGTCCTGGCAGCTTCAAAGCAAACTCCCAAGCTAATGTCCTCCTTCTGCTCCTGGGCAAAATTGTTATTTGTTTTGGGATTCTGTAGTAGCATGAGTTCTGCCTCAGCCCTATCATCAAGCTGGGTTGCCACGGTAACCGCTCCACCTGCTACAGTATCGGTTTGAGCTGCAGAGGGTGAGTTTTGACCCCCCTTTGAGCGGGTAAGCACTAACGCACTCTTGACATGCTCTATTAAATCCCAACCAAGGAGAAAAGCTGCTGGTATTTCATCTGACACAGCTACTTGCCACTTTCCAGACCAATTCTGGTATTCTACTGGTATCTCAGCCACTTTTAAAACCACGGTTTCCTTCCCAATTCCCTTTAAAGACATTTCTTTGCCAGGAATAATGTCATCCTGGGCTACTAAATCGGAATGGACAATAGAGATTTGAGATCCTGTATCTCTTATTGCAATGTACTTCTTTCCTTTCACAACTATCTCTTCACCTGCGTTTCTGAGAAGGGTCTGGTCATTGCTGATATAGAAACAATGGACTACTTGGGCTATAGGAATATCTTCCTCCTCATGGTCAGTAGAAGTGGTGGTGGTTATGGGATCAGGTCTCTGTCTACTATTTTCCTCCCCTGATTCCACTTGCTTGACACAATACACCTTTTTGGTTAGAGAATCATTTCTCTGCAAGTTGGAGTATGGTTGCCTACACTGGAATTGTAAGTGGCCTGGTTGCCCACAGTTAAAACATTTAAAATTCCTTTTGTCATTCTAAGGTACTTTGGCGAACCGTGCCTCAGGGTTGGATGTTTTTGGCGGGCTAGCCCTTGGCAACTTTGGGGAAGTCCAGCCCTGACCTTCTCTCTCAGGATTCCTGCTGAGGTAATTTTTATTAAAAGGCTTTTTATAGTTATTGTCCCAGTTTGGTTTATTTACTCTCAGCTCTGAAAATCTAGGGTTCCTGTAAGCATTAATCAAATCAGTTTGTTCTCCCGCTTCCCATAAATTTTTAGGATTCTTGTCCCTTACTAAATACCGTAGTTCTCCAGGTAATAGGGAGTAAAACTGTTCTAGCCCAATTCAATCCTTCAACTGTTCTAAAGAAGTGATCTCCTCTCTTTCAATCCACTTTTCCAGAGTCTGCGCCAATCTAGCTCCCAACTGAGAGTACGATTCATCCTGCTTTTTAGAGAGAGAGCGAAATTTCCGCCTCAGGTGTTCAGAGTTCAGACAAAATCTTGAATAAACCATCTTTTTATATGCCTCAAAATCTCTTGCCTTCTCGGGATTCATCTGGGCATATATTTCTGCCAGATCTCCGCTAACCTGCGCTCTTAAAACCATCATTCTATCCTCATTTCTGATTTCAAAGTCATTGCAGGTGCGTTCAAAAGCAATGAGGAAGGATTCAGGACAGTCCCCTCTTTTGTACTGGGGAAACTTCCTCAAATCTATCTTTGACAGGATTCCACCTCCCCCACTGTTGTTATTATTAAGATTATTGTTTAGAGCAGAAATCTCTAGCTGTCTCATCTGTAGTTGAAAATCCATTTCCCTTTTTCTCTCCTCCTGCTCAAATTGTCTGGCCTCCTGCTCAGCTCTTTCTTTGCTTTCCTGTTCCCTCCTTCTCTCCTCCTGCTCAAATTGTCTGGCCTCCTGCTCAGCTCTTTCTTTGCTTTCCTGTTCCCTCCTTCTCTCCTCCTGCTCAAATTGTCTGGCCTCCTGCTCAGCTCTGAGCTGTAGTTCCTTAAATTTAAATTCCCGTTCCAGTTTCCATCTCTCAAATTCTTGAGGGCTTAATTCCTTATTTGACTCCAATTCCTGAGGTAACTCTTCAGACTCAGGACTCCCCCTTGTGGCGTGTTTGGGAGGCATCTTTTCCTTTTTGTTTTTTCTTTCTCTGAGGTGATAAGAGCAGCGTTCACAAATTTTTTTAAAGGACCTGTTTTTTTTTCTTATCTTACTTCCAGTTACTGATATAAATTTATTTCAAGCCTTTTCTTTTAGTACTTTCCCTCAGATCTGCTATGACCTGGCTTCTGCCTTATCCACAGCGCTCTCCTATCTCAGAGCCTGGGATTTTACAGTAAGCCCTCTGATCCTCAGATCCTGAGGTAAACTCAGAAATTCCCTCTCAGAGAATTCAAGCCTTTTCCTTAGGTTCTCTCCCTCAGATCTGCTATGACCTGGCTTCTGCCTTATCCACAGCGCTCTCCTATCTCAGAGCCTGGGATTTCACAGCAAGCCCTCTGATCCTCAGATCCTGAGGTAAAACTCAGAAATTTCCTCACAGAGTCGTTCCCTATCTTAGACCCCCCTGATCTGGGTTCTGAGGCCCCGCTACTAAGCTTTTCCCAAAAGCTCTAGCAGGAACCAAACCTCATTGCCACAGATCCTGTCTAAAAGGTACCCTTGACTCAATAAATTCTTTTTATAATCAGGTTTCACTGGATTACTTCAATAGGCTTCACTGGATTATTTCAATAGGCTTCACTGGATTACTTCGTTTCCCGCCGCTGGACACCAATGTCGCGATTTGACCCTTTTTAGATCCCACACCTCTGGCACCTATGTGGCGTTGGACCCACTCGTGCCTTGGTCTGTCCACCTAGACTCAGACCTCAGAGCACACCAGGGCAAAACTAAACTCTTTCCTTTCTTCCACTGCTGCCACCAGGAGATCCCTAGATCCCCATAACTCCTTTAGAAAGAATCAGGTCCACTCTTTAATGAAATAGAAAGATCTTTAGTTTATTTGCTTTTTTGTTTCAGCACTTCAACATTCAGTTCTATTCCTTCTCCCTTCCAGTCACTGGTCAATCACTTCTCAGATCTCCTACTATATTTTCATCATTCTAATCACAATCACATAAATCTCTGAACTCTCTAATCGAACTCCTTCCAAAACTCTCATCTGATCTTCTTCTCCCCCTCAGGCTCTGCCTCTTATACTCTGCCTCTTGGCTCCGCCTCTCAGCAACATAAATATGCATGACTCACTCTAAGTAAACCTGAGCCATGACCACATTTAAAGGAGAACGCTACAAGAGGGTCTAGATCAAATCACGCTAGAACCTTCACTAGACACTAAAATGACTAAATTAAGGCTATAATACTTTGGACCAACATACCTTCTAATTTTCAGCCCCACTGTTTGGGGCTCTGCCTCTCTCTCACACGACTTCGCCCCTGTGTGCGTACGTGACTCCACCCTCCCGTGTGCAGGGTTCCATTGCGACCAGAACCAAAGGGGTTGAAAACGATCACTGCGCAGAGGAGGAAGGAAGCTGCGTGAAGGGAGACTGAGTCAAACGTACATGTGCGTGCGCAAGCCTTAGAGGGAAACTTGCTTTGGACATATCATGAAAAGACAATGGCCAAAATTCTTTTGAGGAGCTACATTTATGTAGCTCAGAATTGTGTAAATGGTAGCCACAATCACCCTAAGGTGAGAGTGCTATTGATGAAGCAGTTCATCATGTGTGTAACGTAACTAGTCACACTGTGAATTGCACGAACAATTGCACAAATTGTGCAATGGAGACCACCTGGGCATAACACTCTGCAAACTTTCACAGGTGTAACTTTACATTATACAAACAGCAACCGGATTTCAACCAATAATTCCACAAAAAGTGGAAGGCAATGGGAAAAGAGGAAGACTGAACATGAGATTAATTGACTCAATGAAGGAAGCAATGGCAAGGTCTGAATGAAGCTATTAATGAGAAGATCTTTTGGAAGTCATTAATTCAAAGGGTCACTATAAGTCAGAAGCAACTTGACAGCATGTAACAGGAATTATTGATATATTTTAATAGCCACAAGAACCATAAAGGACATCACTCATGTCTACAGCATTGTTAAACATTTCATCCATTTTGCAGCCATTTTAGAGGCTCCACACCTGGTTCTTGTTCATTTCTCTGAGCTCATTGTGATACCATTGTGGCCCCAAATGTTAATGAGATGAAGAGGTAGCATTTCCACAGCAGGAGCAATATGGGAACATCATTATGAATGTCCTTACAAAATGTTGCTTCTCTACATAAGGTTTCCATATCTGAGATCCAGACAGAGAATCTCAACAGGGCTCAAGCAGTTAATGGAAAGTACGTTCTTTAAATTGCTCTTACTATTTAAGATTAAGGTGCAAAGTATATGCGGATGTTTGCAGACATTTCTCCAGATTGTCAGCTGCAGAGAATCTGCCCCCCTTTAAAAAAAAGTTATGTATTAATCCGAGAAACCAGTCATCTGACAAGCCCAGAGCTAATGTATAAAGTTTACATGCCAAGTTATGGTATCAAAACAACAAAGGCCCATAGTGGTGAAACATATATAGTTATAAGCAATGTCTAATAGATGTTTTTGCAAATGAATGCCTAAGTCCTGATTCTGATATATTCCCTCATGTCTTATTATTTCAACAGTACTTCCACTAATTACCATAGAGGCATTTTTAATTAAGTATTTCAATATAATATCAACTAATGTAGCCTTTGCTGATCTTGCAAAACGTCAAGGATTATAATAGTACCAATGACAATATATGGAGTATTTGCAAATTTTAAATTTTCCTCATTTGGCCTTTATGAAGGAAAAACTAATATCAGTAAATACCTCTTATGAACAGCATGGTGCCTCGTCTTTGATATCTGAGCAAATATGTTCCATCTTCTAAACTCTTGGTTGCTTTTCATTCAATGTATGACATTCACTTGCATGTCTAGCACTTCCAGATTTATCCTACCCATATGGTATTGAGGGATCCTCTGCAAACTCAGCTAATGCTTTTCTCATTCGGTTGCCCTTTTCCTGGTTTAAAGGTCCACCAGGTAGTACAGTCTGGAAGAAGGTTCCGCCACTCTTGTCCAACTCAGGTGCTGCCTAAGGAAAGTTGCTTGCTGTTTCTTTGCACCTAGGGTTGGGTTCTTTCCCATATATGGGGCTGAATTCCTGCTTTCCACTGGGACTGCCCTCCCATCCCACTTCTCCTTGCATTAAGGCAAATGGGAGACCAGTCTGATAATACCAATGTATCATAGAAAAGAATAGCTGCGAGGAGCTTGGTGTTTCTCACCTTCTAGGAAGAACACTCTGCATCAACCATTGGGAAGGATGCTGGGTCTCAGGTTTTCGCCCTCAGACTGATGCTTTGGGGTCCATTTCTCCAGGTCACAGTCTTTGGATCTGAAATCTCATAGAGTGGGATGTTGCCAACATGGCAACCCTCCATTTTTTAATTTAAAGTCCCAGTTTCAGGACTTGCCATTTAGATATGCTCAGAAGCACCTTTGTTGTTTCCTTTACTTTACATGCTCTAGAGCTTCTGAAATCCACATGGTGGAATTTTAATTCACCACCGAGTCTATATTATCTGTCTGTCACACACCAACCATTTTGTAGTTGTTGAAGGCTTCATCTCCCACAACATCACAAGGGCCCACCTCTGCATTATGCAGTTTCTAACTGTTGATGTTGTTGCAGCCACCACCACTGCTGCCACCCTTGTCAAATGCCAGTGGGTTGATGCCCCTCTTGTCCATATTCAATGGAGAGGGACAGAAAAAAGAAGCTAGTTCCATTGCATTTTCCCAGTCAGGCAAACAGAGTGGGGCAAGTTTCATATTTGTTTCTGTTCCTCTCCCTTTGTAGGGAAAGAAGCAGACGTTACCAGTGCCTGGGGGGGGGGGGGGACTGGAGCAGAGCTGGCTGGCTGGCTGCTTTGATCTTTCTTCATTGCTTTGGGAACTGGGGGAGCACAGTGTGTAGAGGGGATGACAACTGAATGAATCAGGGGATTGGGTGGGCAACCTTCCTCCTGGATGAATTGTAGGACTGCTGGATCGACCTAAGGAATGAGCTTAGTATTGTCTAGGGACATGGTATTATCTACCTCAGTCTTGCACAATTTATTATTTTTTGTTGATTCCTTTTTATGCCAATAGTTATCATCCTGGGAAACATAGTGGAGTGTAGCACTGATATTAATCACACTGCATTCTAATACAAAATTTAAATGTAGCAGTGCCAGCCAAAAACCACACATTAAACTATTTATTTGAAAGGGTAACAAATCTCAACAGTTCTCACCAGAAAACCCCCCAACACATATTATTTAAACAGTATGATTCAGGCAGCCCTGGCTAAACGTCTTAAAATCCACAATAGCTTTTGACAATGGCCTACTACTACAAAGAAAAAGCTCATCTGCCTTCTCAATTAGGAAATTCGCCTTCTTTTCTCAAGTCAAAAGTATATTTTGTTGCATGATTATAGAATCATAGAATTGAGTTGGAAGGGGCCTATATGGCCATTGGGTCCGACCGCCTTTTCAATTCAGGAATCCAAATCAAAGCAGATCTGACAGATAGTTATTCAATTTTTTCTTGAATGCCTCTCGTGTTATAGAGGGACATTATCAAATTTGAAGGAAAGGTAGTGTCTATCTATATTTATCTTGAAATAAAGAATACTGAGATATTCTAAGAAATAAGCCAGGAATCTGGCAAAGTTTGGTATTTTCTTCCTCTATTAAATATAGAAACAGTAAGTATAACTGCTTAACAGGACCAGCCAGTCCTATTACTAGGCAGAGGGGGAAAATTTTGGGTATCAGAAAAAGCCAGTTAAATTGTTATTTACTTCACTGCTATATTTCTGCTTTCTTTCCCTCTGCTGTCAGGTGAGAAGAATGGTAGCTGTGGTATATTCAGTATCATGTGCCAAAATAGCTTGGCTGGGTTTGCCTACCAGGCACCTTGATATGGGTGTGTTATGAGAGGTTAATATCATCTTGATATTGTCAGCCTCCCTCTCACCTACCAGCTAAGGGCACCATTAGGTGACATTATAGAAGAAATGACTTTTAAATTCACTCTCACAATCCTATATATATTTACCTTACATTTAGGACCCAATACTGTAGGACGTCTTCCAAAGTAAGTGTGCATAAGACTTCCTGTTAAGTTGTTTTCAACAAGCAAACATTACAAGACATCAAGCAAAGTCATGGTTCCAAGGTGAAAAGCAGAATTATGTAAAAACAGCCCATTAGACTTCTTTCTGTAACTTGCTACAGCTAATTGCAGCTAACTGATGAGGTGCCAGGTCTCAGTCTCGTTCACCTGCCCAATTGTGCAACTAAGATGCACCCTGGTACCTCATCAATTAGCCACAACTGGTCATGGCAAATTCGACAAATCTTATGAAACACCAATCAAATTCTGGCCAGAATATTCTACGCTGCATGCTGACTGGGAGCTGTAGTCCAAAAAGTATTCCCAATCACCAGTGATATTGTAACTGAAAGAATAAACACAGTAGAAGGCAAAAAAAAAAAAAAAAGAAAAAAAAAAGGATGGTAACATCAGTACCTACATTATTTGCATTTCTTGGCTGGTAAAGGTTACTCAACATGGCAGTTTTTCAATAATCTAGGTGAAAATCTTGCTGGCATCCAGTAAATACATCTAGCTTTGTCTGGACAGAAATCTCATGCTTCATTTCTGTTTTGGAGACAACTCTGTGTGGGACACACACACACACACACACACACACACACACACACACACACACACACACACACACACACACACACACTGAGCCAGGGTAATTGTAGTGCCCTCAACATTATTGCCATCAAAGCCATCTAATGACAATAAAGCTTATGTCATACATTAATTAAAAGGTTTCCATGCTGTCTTTCAGGAAAAGCTTCCCAGGCTTTGGAGTTGTCAGTTTAATGTACCCAATCATGTTTTCTTGTCCCAAGGTGCATGGAAAAAAGAAGGGCTGGGGTGTTCAAAGTTTGACACTATTGTGTATTGCTTGAGTATTTGTTAAGAAGGAGGCTCACACCTGTTCCTATAGCTCTGTGGTTTGCCTTTTGATTTTGCTCAGCTCAATGTTCCTCTCTTATTTCTTGACTACTAAATCTCCTCCTGCCTCATTTTGAACTGAAATGGCTTTGATTAAATGAGCTCCATGTCCTTCTCTAAACAGGGCCTTCCATTCTCCTCATTTTTTCTGCAACTCCAGTCCTTCTGGCCTTGGTTTCACCACTTCTTCAAGCACCACTTTGTCTTTTATAGATATTCAGAGACAAGTCCAACCCCACTTATCATTTCTAATACAATACGTCTGCCATTGATCCCCTGCCCAGGCTCTTCTAGGGCAGAAAGATGAGCCTTCATCTGACAGAATCCATTTCTGTCAAACAGTCTCACACATCTTTCCCCCTGCTCCCTTTTACACTTAGGGAAGGGGGAGGGGGACGTCCATATAAAAACGTGCTCAGCCATGACCCATACTTTCATTCATCTGGTACGTTTTATCCTGAAGGTTTTACAAAATGTCATGCAGAGCAGGGAACAATGTCACCCACCTTTAGAATGGCACCATATGACAGAACGACAAGTTGTTCTGATGCAGAATGACAAGTTTCCAGGAGTGAGATATTTAAATTTGTGAATGTTTAAAAAAAACAACAGTGGTTTCTTCTTCTTTTTGGTTTCTCAGATGATAAGGACCCAGAATGAAATAAACAAGTTTGAAATGTGGTTCTTGAAGTCAGACCAAGACTTTTAAGGCAGTCTCTTGGCCTAGTTTAGTTTTTGTCACTCAGGCTGATTTCTATTTTGATTTTGTACACCAAGACTACAGCCCCTTAAGAACACACACAGGAGAAAAAGAACACAGGAAATATTAGGAATGAGAACAGGCTATTCACCACGTTGATGCCTGTCTTGTAATACAGCATTTCCCCCAGGACAGCATCTAATTGCTTCTTGAACGAACTTAGTGTCTTTTCCTCAACAACCTTGCCCAGTAGGCTATTCCAAACATTTATTATTCTTTGAGTGACAAGTCACTTCCTTCTCTCTCCTACTCAATTTGTTTTTTTGAACTTAAATTTATGCCCCCAATCTTATCATCTATCTACATTATATCAAAAGTATGTAACATGCATTGATTCTGTGCATTCACCTATGATTTTTGTATAATTCTACACTGCTTTAGCTTTTCCTATTGCTAAGTTGACAAGATTTTGTCAGCAGTAGCTTTCTCCCAATTTTAACCTGAAAACAAGTGACCAAAAAATCTTTCTTGGTGACTGAATTGCACGAAACTAAAGCTAAGCAACAGCATCAAACCCATATTTTTGAAAATGACCCCTATTTTCAAGTATTAAACTATATTTCCCTGCCTTTACACTCATTGTGTGTTATTTTGAAAAACACACACCAGAAATATTATGTCTGGTATGAAAAACAAGCAGAGTCTGGGAATATTGATTAAATAACTTACCAAATACACCTTATAAATGCTGAAAAGGAACACCTGACTGAAAAGAAAATAGGTACAAAATGGGAATTTCTTGGAACATAATTCTTATAGACTTTTATTAAGGACTTAGGGAAGCCAAGTGAATGCCTCCCGATGACATGCACATTTTCTGAAATAGGTCTAGACTAATGGATTTTGTGTATAGCATCTCTGATTATACTGCTCAGTACATATCCCACTTTTCTTACAAAAAGACAGAACTTACGATTGGATAGTTTTCATTAATTTATTTCTTGATAACATGCTTTTCTTCTAAAAATCTTTCAGGAAGCATATCTGACTGTTAATAATGTACAGAAGACAAAAATGTTGTGGCACTTTAAAGACTAACTGCTATATTTTAATGTACGTTTTTGTGGACAAATCCACATCTTCTAACTGTCTGAGGAAGTGGACTTGTCCATGAAAGCTCATATTAGAATATAGCTGTTAGTCGTTAACACTACAACGTTTTTATTTTCTTTATTTTTGTTTTGTTTTGCCTGATAGGCTAGCACAGACTTATATGGGAACCTCTTCTAAAACTAATAATGTACAGCATACATATTAAATAAATACATATGTATGTACGTGTGTGTGTATGTGTGTGTGTATTATTATTATTATTATTATTATTATTAAACACAAGACAGTCTTTGATTGCTATTATATAATATATACAAGTTTTAAACAAAAACCTAAGTTAAATATCAGTGTAATATGTATGCTGTTCCTAATATTGCCATTTTTTGGCAGCTCTGATTGTGTTATTTCAAGGATTATAATATTTTATTAAATTCCACAGCATTGTTCTCAATGGCCCAATGATTGTGGGGACCACTGAAATGTGTTTCATCCACAAGCAAGTTATTTCTATTGCCAGGTCTCTGTATTTTGTTAATTTTTCCAATTCTTTATCTTCAGCTCTGGCATCCCCTGGAATTGCAATGTCAATTATCCACACATTTCTTCATTCTGTTATGTCTGGTGTATTCTGCTCAAGATGTCTGTCTGTTTGAATCCAAAAGTCCAACAAGACCTTAACTCGATCATTTTCTGACATTTTCTCTAACTCCTGTTCCCATGGATTCTTGGATGCTGCCAGGTTATATTTTTTACATATTGGCCACTGTATTAATTTTGCAACTATCATGTCTAGTTTCATAGTCTATCTGCACAATTATTATTATAATCCCTACAAGAACCCTATTAGGATTTAGAATGTACAAAGGACTTAGAAGCTGGCACATATGTGTTTGTAATCTTTATCAAATTGAGCCATCTGAGATGTTACCTTGCAACATAATAGATTTATTCCATGTAGATTAGTCTTACTTGTATGTGAAAACATAAACATTAAGACTATGAAAGTACTGCTGAGGGTCAAAGATGTTGACATATTAGATGAAAGCAGGCTTTGGATTGAACAATATTTTCCTTCTCTCTGACCATTGCTCATCAAATCATCAGAGCAATTTGTCCTTTCAGACCTACCAGAGTGTGACTTTAACATTCATTGGTGTGGATTGCTTTCAGGTAGTTATACAACCCCATCTAAGGTGGGTAGTATATTGTGTTTGGCTATATCTCTAGAGTTTATGGATTTATGTGCTTCATATTCAATGAGCCTTACTTAGACAAGAATCCAAATACTAGAAGTTCTCATTGGGTGATCTGCTTTTGAGGCTTTCCTTCATGGATATTAGCTGGGAGCCAAATTATGTACATGGAGAGATGCCAGCAGAGGGAGAGCTGTGGAGGTACACTATGACAGACTACTTTATATGTGAGGGTCTTTATGCACGGAGTGTAAGACGATATGGAGCTCTATGGATATAGGTCAACGTCAAGTTCATTTTTGATAGTGAGAGGCCATTTGTAAAGATTTGACACTATTATATCGGCAAAGACCCAAAAATAACATTTTAAAATTGGATTTGTTGATGAATGCATACCTTCGTTTCATGCCTTTCTCTTTAGTTACTAGAGATGCCTTGTTTGCATATTATTCTGCATACAGCCCTTGACAGCATCTGTCAAGGAGAAATGGCTCTCAAGTTCTTCAAGGATGAATGCCACTGAAGGAAGTAATAGGTAGGTTTTCATATATATTTGAAGAAACAAGGGCATCCTTGAACCAATTGTTTTCTTTCAGATCAGGCACCACACTTCAGCAATGAGGGGTCAGCTGAATGATGCTGTGATAGAGAAGCTAAACAGACTTCTGCTGAAAGTGGGCACTTCAGGTGGTGTTCTCTTGTGAAGAAACATCAATTTCAAGATGTGGGTTTAATTGTATTCCTAATGTGGATCACTGGGGATAAGAGAACACAAGGCTGTTGGACCACTTGTAAGAAGGAATAAACAGCTTATCTAATTTGATTGTCTCTTTGGCTAGATCTGTTAGATGCAATGGATAGACCAGTGGATACCCGGTGTCAGTGGCTTCTCTGTTCAGTGTTCATTGTCTATCCAATTTCAGCAAAATACAAGCAAATAGGTGGTTTTTTTTAAAAAAGGGAAGCCATAAAGGCAAGTTTAAAAAAAAATTGAAAAAGAAAAGAGGTAAGGTGAGAGAGAAATATGAATGGACATGAAAGAGATATCAAACTTAGTGAAAAGAAGGGAAAGAAGGAAGGAAAAGAAAAAGGCAGGTAGAAGGAAAAATAGAGAAAAATATAATGGGATAAGTTTAAGAGAAATCTCTTTTATATCTAGGTAAGTTTCCTTTTTTAAAACCCCGAAGTATGGAATGTGAAAATATGTGCACAAATCAATATATTATATTCTTTTAAAAAGTCTCTCAGAAGTAGTAAAAAAACATTTATGAAGACTTATTTTGCAAAGAAAAACTTATTTTGGATATAGGAAACCTTCTACTCTGTACAGTATAATTTACATTATTCTATAGCATACAATTGTGGTTTTCAGAAATTTAATATTCTAAACTGTCATTAATACTGACTCTTCATTCTTTATATATAGTCATGTGAAAAAAGAAAGTACACCCTCTTTGAATTCTTTGTTTTTATGTATCAAAACATACTAAAAATCATGTGGTCTTAGCAGGTTTGAAAATGAGGTAAATACAACCTCAGATGAACAACACATGACATATTACACCGTGTCATGATTTATTTTACAAAAATAAAGCCAAAATGGAGAAGCCATGTGTGAAAAACGAAGTACACCTTATGATTCAATAGCTTGTAGAACCACCTTTAGTAGCAATAACTTGAAACAATCATTTTCTTTATCAGTCTCTCACATCATTGTGGAGGACTTTTGGCCCACTTTTCTTTCCAACATTGCTTCAGTTCATTGAAGTTTGTGGGCATTTGTTTATGCACAACTCTCCTAAGGTCCTGCAACAGCATTTTAATTGGGTTGAGTTCTGAACTTTGACAGGGCGATTGCAACACCTTGATTCTTTTCTTTTTTCAGCCATACTGTTGTAGATTTGCTGGCATGCTTGAGATCACTGTCCTGTTCCATGACCCAATTTCGGCCAAGCTTTAGCTGTCAGATAGATGGCCTCACTTTTGACTCTAGAATACTTTGGGTATACAGAGGAGCTTATGGTTAACTCAATGACTGCGAGGTGCCCAGGTTGTATGGCTGCAAAACAAGCCCAAATCACTCCTCCACTACTGTGCTTGATGGTAGGAGGCGTTTGTGCTGATATGCTGTGTTTGGTTTTCACCAAACATGGTGCTGTACATTATGGTCAAACATCTCCACTTTCATCTCATCTGTCCAAAGGACATTGTTCCAGAAGTCATGTGGTTTCTCCAGATGCAACTTGGCAAACCTAAGCTGTGCTACCATGTTCTTTTTAGAGAGAAGAGGCTTTCTCGTTCCAAACAAACCATATTTGTTCACTCTTTTTCTAATTGTACTGTCATGAACTTTAACATTTCACATGCTAACTGAAGTCTGTAGAATCTGAGATGTAACTCTTGGGTTTTTTGCAATTTCTCTGATCATTGCACAGTCTGACCTTGGGGTGAATTTTCTTGGACGTCCACTCCTGGGAAGATTGGCAACAATAAAGAATGATGGACTTTAAATTGTTTGGAAATGGCCTTATAACTCTTCCCAGATTGATAGGCAGCAACAACAATTGCTTTTCTATGATTATTGCTAATGTGTTTCCTCCTTGGCATTGTGTTAACACACACCTGAATGCTCCAGACAAGCAAACTGCTAAAACTTTGACTTTTATAGAGCTGATCACACTTGCTAATGATCAATTACTCAAGGGCATTTGGTTAGCAGCACATGGCTGCTACTTAGCTTCTTAATTTCTGTGGAAGCAGTAAGGGTATACTTTGTTTTTCACACATAGCTTCTCCACGTTGACTATTTTTGTAAAATAAATCATGACACGGTGTAATATGTCATGTGTTGTTGTCTGAGGTTGTTTTTACCTAATTTTCAGACCTGCTAAGGACCACATGATTTTTATTATGTCCTGCTACGTAAAGCCATATAATTCAAAGAGGGTGTACTTTCTTTTTCACATGACTATACATCCTTTATCTTTGCAGACAATGACCCAAATCCTATTGACATACAGTTATTGAGTGGAATGATGTCCTCATCCAGCACCAGTAATAATTTAAATTAATTGAAAGCTTCATATTCCCCCATTTTAGGTTCTGAGGCTCCAGCAGTGGTGAGCTGACAGTGACTTTTGAATATTAAAGTCATCCTCTCTCCATCCCAAGGCTCCCAAAGGCTTCCTTGTGGCAAAAGAGAGCTCTAGGAAACTTACAAACTGAAACAGGGAGAAAGGAAGCTTTCAATCCAATTCAATTAAACATTATCAGCCTCAGAAGATGACATCATTGGGCTCCACAGTGTAACTGTATGGCAACAGGATTTTGTTCATTGGCTTTGATTCTTTGACATTCTTCTTGTATGGCTGGGAAGTCAAAATTAATTTAGGGCATGAACCAGACAGGCATTTGTCCTGCTGTTTTCCCCATGTTCCTCACTGATCATTTCAATATTCTCTCTGATGATCAGACAATGTTCTTGTCTGATCATCCTGAATAGATCCGATCTTTTCACCTGAGTATTCAGTTCATTTTGTGTTCCTTTTGTTGTTTTGTTTATATTGTATGAACTTTTTTTGGTCCTCTTGGAACATGGCTTGGGAGTGTCTTGAGAACATAGATCAAAAGGAGTAGTGTGTCTTGAGACATAGATCAGGATGTATACTGTGTGTCCTGAGAATATAAATATAGATCAAGACATATACAGTGAGGCATGGTGTGGAAGTGAACTTTTTCTTCCCACTGATTTGCAATGCCATTATAATTACAATAATTTTTCTACAATAATTCTAATGCTAGATCAGTTGACAGGAACTAAACATTTTGTGTTATACTGTTAAACCATTTCAACACTATATTGGTTATTAAAAATTAAGAAAGGACTTTGAATCAACAGCTATATGCAATAGAAGGATGAAATGCATATACAACAAAAAAAACATTTGGAAACCATGTGGGGAAAACACTGCAGTTTTAAGTGAAATGATTGCTCTGTTCATAACTATGAAGAGTTTTGCATGACATTGCTATACTGCTAAACAATGTTAAGACTTTGTTGTTAAATCAACAGGTAGTATGCATCAACATGGACCTTCACCCTGTCTGGTCTTTACTCAGAAATGACTTGAATCTTTAGGTTTCATTCCCAGTTATGTGAAACTCAAAATGAAATGAGTATTCCATTTCTTGTCCTCCTCTTAACTATTTTTTGTGTTCCATTCCTCCCTTTTCATATTTGCATTCAAAGGAAGAAGAAAAAAATTCAACATGAATGATTGTCCTGTATTGTTTGGGATATTGCCTTGTAATTTAAAAGATCCAACCCCAGTAAGCGATGAAAGCCTTCAGTAGATCTTGTTGTTGTTTAGTCGTTAAGTCATGTCCGACTCTTCGTGACCCCATGGACCAGAGCACGCCAGGCCCTCCTGTCTTCCACTGCCTCCCGGAGTTTGGTCAAATTCATGTTTGTAGCATCGATGTTGGTAGCTTCGATGACACTGTCCAGCCATTTCGTCCTCTGTCGTCCCCTTCTCCTCTTGCCTTCACATTTTCCCAACATCAGGGTCTTTTCAGGGACTCTTCTCTTCTCATGAGATGGCCAAAGTATTGGAGTCTCAGCTTCAGGATCTGTCCTTCCTGTGAGCACTCAGGGTTGATTTCCTTCAGAATGGATAGGTTTGTTCTCCTTGCAGTCCAGGGGACTCTCAAGAGTCTCCTCCAGCACCACAATTCAAAAGCATCAATTCTTTGGCGGTCAGCCTTCTTTATAGTCCAGCCCTCACTTCCATACATCACTACTGGAAAAACCATAGCTTTGACTATGCGGACCTTTGTCGGCAAGGTGATGTCTCTGTTTTCAAGATGTTGTCTAGGTTTGTCATCACTTTCCTCCCAAGAAGCAGGCGTCTTTTAATTTCGTGGCTGCTGTCACCATCTGCAGTGATCATGGAGCCCAAGAAAGTAAAATCGGTCACTACCTCCATATCTTCCCCTTCTATTTGCCAGGAGGTGATGGGACCGGTGGCCATGATCTTAGTTTTTTTGATGTTGAGCTTCAGACCATTTTTTGCGCTCTCCTCTTTCACCCTCATTAAGAGGTTCTTTAATTCCTCCTCACTTTCTGCCATCAGAGTGGTATCGTCTGCATATCTGAGGTTATTGATATTTCTTCCGGCAATCTTAATTCTGGCTTGGGATTCATCCAGTCCAGCCTTTCGCATGATGTATTCTGCATAGAAGTTAAATAAGCAGAGAGACAATATACAGCCTTGTCATACTCCTTTCCCAATTTTGAACCAATCAGTTGTTCCATATCCAGTTCTAACTGTTGCTTCCTGTCCCACATAGAGATTTCTCAGGAGATAGATAAGGTGGTCAGGCACTCCCATTTCTTTAAGAACTTGCCATAGTTTGCTGTGGTCGACACAGTCAAAGGCTTTTGCGTAGTCAATGAAGCAGAAGTAGATGTTTTTCTGGAACTCTCTGGCTTTCTCCATAATCCAGCGCATGTTATCAATTTGGTCTCTAGTTTCTCTGCCCCTTCGAAATCCAGCTTGTACTTCTGGGAGTTCTCGGTCCACATACTGCTGAAGCCTACCTTGTAGGATTTTGAGCATAACCTTGCTAGCGTGTGAAATGAGTGCAATTGTACGGTAGTTGGAGCATTCTTTGGCACTGCCCTTCTTTGGGATTGGGATGTAGACTGATCTTTTCCAATCCTCTGGCCACTGCTGAGTTTTCCAAACTTGCTGGCATATTGAGTGTAGCACCTTAACAGCGTCATATTTTAAGATTCTAAATACAGTGGTACCTCTACTTACGAACGTCCCTACCTACGAACATTTCAACTTACGAACAGCTCCGTTCGCAAAATTTTGCTTCTACTTGCGAACGGAGCTTCAACTTACGAATGGAAAAAAGCAGGGGAAAAGGGTGGGAAATTTAAATTTGCTAACCGTTGGTGGCGAAGAGGCTGCTTCTTTGTAGCTCTTTCGCCCCAACGGTTAGGAAAAGGGAGGCTCAGCCTCCCGGCCTTCCAGCGCCACCGCGATCGGCGCCTTCAGAGGCCTCCCGGGGCTTCCCCGCCGCCATCGGAGGCCTCCCGGGGGTCCCCCGCCCCTGCGATCGCCACCATTGGAGGCCTACCAGGGCTTCCCTGCCGCCATCGGAGGCCTTCCGGGGGTCCCCGCCGCCGCGATCGCTGCCATGGGAGGCCTACCAGGGCTTCCCCGCCGCCATTGGAGGCCTTCCAGGGGTCCCCGACACCGCGATTGCTGCCATGGGAGGCCTACCAGGGCTTCCCTGCCACCATCGGAGGCCTACCAGGGCTTCCCCGCTGTGTTTCTCCGCTGCCGCGAGGCTTCTCCACCACCGAAACTGCCGCCGAAAGGGCCCTTTTGGGAGGCCTCCAAAGGCACCAATCGCGGCAGCGGGGGACCCCCGGGAGACCTCCGATGGTGGCGGGGAAGCCCTGGGAGGCCTCTGAAGGCGGCGATCGCGGTGGCGGGGGACCCCCGGGAGGCTTCGGACCGGTAAGGTGCTGCTTTTTCCTTTAAATTTTTTTTTGGGGGGTGGGTTTTGGAGGGTAGGTTTGGGCTGGGGGGGTATGTTTCTGTGTTGTTTTGTTTTTTGGTGATTTTTTTTTTGCAGTCCCAGCGTGGGACTTGCTCCAATGTTTATTTTTGGATTTCTTTGTTTTTTGTTTTTGTGTTTTTTGCAGTCCCAGCGTGGGACTTGCTCTGTTTATTTTCATAATTTTTTTTGGTGATTTTTTTTCTTTGGCCGGAATGGATTAATCGGTTTTCAATGCATTCCTATGGGAAATTTTGCTTCTACTTACGAACGTTTCAACTAACGAACACCATTCCAATACAGATTAAGTTCGTAAGTAGAGGTTCCACTGTAGTTCAACTGGAATGAAATAGTTCAACTTAAGATCAGTAGATCTTAAAGAACAGTAAATCTTGACTTTCTCTTATCCTGGTCTACTTCATGGGGTCACTATAAAGATACATTAGGGGGTAGAATACAGTGATGTATAACACTTTTGTCTTACTGGAGGAAAGGCAGGATATAATTTAACATAAATTTACACTTTGGTTTGATATGGTTTTGAAAGCAAAACATTGACATAATTGAGATTTCCCCTTGTAAGCAGAACAGCATCCAGGCCCCTGTCAGTGGGCCATCTCACCTCCTCATGGGACCTGTTGAGTATAAAACCTCCAGCTGCCCTGTTGACTGGGGTGAGATCATGATGTCAGAGAAGGAGACTGAGAAAACAGAAAGCCTTGGAAATTCAAAAAGCCCAGGAACAGGAGAACGACCTCTGGAAGAAGAGGACAAATCAGGAGGAAAGAGAATAAGTGGTAAGTGGACAGCCTGGTTCTGAGGGGAGGGTCCAATCAACCCGGCCACCTATGGTGGCAATATTCATAGTTGTCTCCCCTTGGAGACAAATACAAATATTCCATCTCTAGTGTAAACTCCTGCCTGGCTGAGGTGAAGAAGTCAAAGGCTGAAGAATTACTGGAGGAGTGGAAGTATGTATAAAAGAAGGATCCTTGGACTGGGGAGCTAGTCTCTTTGTGGGTCCCCAGGACAGAAGCTGAATGTCTTTGCAACACCATGGTTTCTCCCCAAACCTTCCTTTTGGGGGGAAAGAGAGAGAAGGGAGAGATGGAGACAACTACTGGAAAAGGAGAGATTAAGAATATGTGGTAAGACAAATCCAACCTGGCCGAACACACAGGAGAAGGCTCACCAGACCCCCTCATCATTTTGACAAGGGAGAAAAGTATCATGGCTGCCATCATTGTCATCATATAAGCCATCCTTGCTGGGGTCACACCACACCAGCTCAGCCACTGGCGTCTGGGCAAAGAGCACATTGGTGAACTGGTGGCAGAGGTCAGGAGACAGTTGTCCAGAATCAGTCTTTAATAAGAGATGGAAAGTTCATGAAAATGATTACAAGTTGTTTAAAGTTAGCCCAGTTATTGACCCATTTTTTAAAAAAATAAACCCCATTGTCTTTGATTAAAATATGTGTGGTCTCATGGAGCAAAATATGGATGAGGGACTTCCAGTAGGACCTGGCATAGTGGGAGGGGTTGACACCCCTAATGTCTTGTTATTGTCATTTCTAGGCAAAGAATGAAAAGTTACTGTAATACTGAATGGGAAATGGGTACAAAAGACAAGTGATAAATTCTGAGACTAACATTGGCTCTCCTCCCCTTTTGAACAGTAGACAAACATACGCATCATAATTTTGCCTTAGTATTGAATGTTGTTTCTTTTAGGATATGAGGAGGGACTGCTGATAGAGGAGCAGATACCCAGTCCTCTTTGTGTGTGCAGTGCTAGTTTAATGTTTTGTTTTGTTTTTAAATTAAACCAAGGTTGTTTAGTGAATAAGAGATGGCTGAAATGTAACCAGTGACCTTGATTTGACGTTCCTTGCTGAAAGCTTGAGTCATAGGTTGCCTTCTCCTCTCACCCATTGCAGTTCCCTTATTCCTTTAAAATAATATAATAACCTTAGGGCTGAAGAGCTGGACGGGCAGGTTTGCTGGTTTGCTTCTTTTTCCAGTGACCAAATGAAGTAATTGCCAACACAAACCTGCCCATCCCCAGAGCATTCCCACCCACACATTTTTGGGTCCCTGTCAGGGGCTACTGTTTTTTAGGTGCAAGTAGAAGACCCTGATGTTGGGAAAGTGTGAAGGCAAGAGAAGAAGGGGACGACAGAGAACGAGATGGTTGGACAGTGTCATTGAAGCTACCAACATGACTTTGACCAAACTCCGGGAGGCAGTGGAAGACAGGAGGGCCTGGCATGCTCTGGTCCATGGGGTCACGAAGAGTCGGACACGACTTAACGACTAAACAACAACAACAAAAGAAGTATTCTATTTTGGTTGGTTTCCAGAATATGCAATCACTTAGAATCGACTCAAAGTGAAGCTTTCTGCTTTAAATTTCCCTTCCACTTTTAATTTCTGTAGAGGGGCAGAGGAGGCCTATTAGGACAGTGCTAAAGCAGTATATCTGGGACTGTGCAGCTTGTTCATGACTTCACAGGCTGGCTCTTCTCCCAGAGCGGAATTGAACTTCAAACCTCTGACTCTGTAGCCAGATACATAAACCACTGACTTATCCAGCTACATTACTTTAAACAAACTTATTTAGACCACTTCAGCCTGCTCTAATTGAGGTGTGTTGCTGTGGCGAAATGCCTACAGGTGACGTCATTCCTGCCTGTCAGTCACAGGAGCTCTAGAGGGAGGAGCCAAGGATAGAGCAGGAGGGGCGGAACCACAGGAGACAGTTAGACAGTTAGACAGACAGTTAGACAGTTGGAACCTGAGAAAGAGAGTTGAGAAGTTGGAGCTTAGAGAGAAGAGAAGTATTAGAGTGATCTGAGGAGAGAGTTAGGGAAGTGAATTAAGACCAAGGTTATTAGAGTGAACAAGCAGGAATGAGAACACCTAGAATAATAGAGATATTAAGTGATTGAAAGTATATACCACAAGCCTGAATATATGCCCCGTCCTACCCAAACTTAATCAGACCCCTGTTACAGTGACTACGTGATTTACTTTGTGAAATGATTAATAATAAAAGGTTATCTGTTATTCAAACCAACTGATTCTGTAGCTCAATAAACCTGGCAATTGGCAGCACATGTGTCTAACACTCAGAGGTGGTATTGAGATAATAATACCTGGTGACAAGTGAGAAGAATCAAGAGGGAGAGAACCTTTGTGAGGGCCACAACAAACACAGCCACAAGGGCGATCCCCACAAGTGGTGGCAGCGGTAAAGGGATACGAAGTGAATCCCCACAAGAGGTGTGAATTCCACAAGTGAAGGGATTCAAGTAGAAATCCAGTGAGCCAAAAGAAATAATAGTCCAGCAAGAAAAGCCATTGAATTTTCAGAGCTAAGGAGAACTATTAATCAGTCAGAGAGACGTGTGTGAAGGAGTAGTGAACCCTCTGTTTAGGGAATAACTTAGGGACTCCAGGGCACACAACGTAGAAGGACTGAAATAGTAAAGCAAAGCTCTGAGGGAAAATTCAAGGGGGGGTTTCAAATTACCTCACGGGTGAAGTGAAGTCCAGGCTAGCTTGGGACCCAAGCTCTAAGTGAGCATTGCAGGGGCAAGTGGAGGCCGAAGGGACAAAGAACTGAGGTGATTGAACAATAAAGGCTGGGACCATTACTAAAGGCAAATACTTCTGTTTATTCTCTGTGGCCAAGAGCAAAAAGAGACGTTGTATCAGGCCAAGGGACTGGCTGAGGGCCAGAGGAGAAAAACAGTGTAACCAAAAAAACTCAGTAGCTGCCAGCAAAAAAAAAGAAAAGAAAAAAAATTAAAGCTAATAGAAACAGTATCACTCTCTCTCTAACTCAAGAAAGGAAAAAAGCCGTTTGAATTGAGGCTTGTCTTTCGAGATTCAAGCAAATCATTAATAAAGATGCCTACCAAGAAAGGAAAGGGGGCAAAAGAGGCATCATCAAAGCCACAAGATTTACCTCGTGAGGAGGGAATCTTAGAACTGGAGGAGGAGGATGGAATTGTAATCCAGGAGGTTGCCTCAGGGGAGGAAACCGCCTCAAGGGAAGAAGTAGTTGTCTCAAGGGGAGAATCTACCTCACTAGAGTATTTAAAATGGAAATTTGAAAGGGAGCAAGCATTTAAATTAAAAGAGTTAGAATTTAAAATTACAGCCCAAGAAAGAGAAAGAGAAAGAGAGACTGCCTTAAGGGCTGAGGCAGAAAAAGTTAGGGCGGAGACTGCAGCCCAGGAGATTGCCCTGAGGGAAAAAGAAATGAATTTTCAGTTGGAAATGAGGCGAATGGAGCTAGCAGAAGCCCAAGCTAATAATAATAACAACACCAACACAAATTCTGAGGGGGGATGCTTATCGAAAGCAGACCTTAAGAAGTTCCCTATATATAGGACAGGTGATAACCCCGAAGCCTTCATGATCCTGTTCGAACGCTCGTGCTGGGACTTCGGTGTTGAAGGACCAGAAAGAATGGTAGTAATGAGGTCTCAGATTAGTGGTGAAATGGCCGAAATCTATGCCCAAATGCCAGAAGAGGTGGCTAGGGACTACCAAGAATACAAAAAGATGGTCTTCCTACACTTTGGCATCAATGCAGAAAATCTAAGACGGAAGTTTAGAGCATTGATCAAAAAGCCAGATGAATCCTACTCCCAACTGGGAGCAAAAATGACTAAATATCTTGACAAATGGCTGGAACAGGCAGAAGTTCAGACCCTAGAGGAAATGAAAAATATAATAGGGCTTGAACAATTCCTCTCAGTTCTACCTGGGGAACTGAGGTATCTGGTGACAGACAAAAAGCCGAAAAATATTAGGGAAGCCAGTGAAATGGCGGACCATATAACACATATAAGAAACCCAAGATATTCTGAGGTAAAAATTGGAGGAAAAACCTGGGAGGATAGAAAAAAGGAACCCAGAGAGTACCTCAGGAACCAACAGGCAGTTGGAAACCATTTTAAGGGCCAAACCTCAGAGCAGAGCCAGCAGAGATATAAGAACTGGGAAGGAAAGGGAGATAAGTCCCCAAGTTTGGAACAAAGAGTCTCTAGATCCTGCTTTGGCTGTGGGGAAAAAGGACACTTCATAGCTCAATGTGCTAAGAATAGGGAGTTTGGGCAACAAAAAGTGAATTTGCCTAAGAAAGTATACTGCATACAACAGAATAAAGCACCAACAGGGGCAGTTGAAGTGGGCGCCATAGCAACCCCAGTTACTGCTAGAGCAGAGAGCCCAGAACAACAAGAACAACAACTCCCAATAGCTAAAATTCTCCATTGTTATTTGATTGAAAATAACCAGGAACTTGTTAGATGTTCTGGGGATAAGATTTATATAAATGAGACCAAATATCTAGCTCTAAAAGACTCGTGCTCTCAGGTGACGTTATGCCATCCAGAAATAATCCCTCCAGAATATATATTGAAAAATGAAAGCCTAACAGTCAAAGGAATTGGGGCAGAGATAATTACGTTACCAGTGGCGAAAATACCGATAAAATATCAAGGGTGGACTGGGATGTGGAAAACAGGAATTACTGATCAATTACCAGCTCCATGCCTAATAGGGATAGATCTCTCTGAACATGTCAAGAGTGTTTTAGTGAATACGCGCTCCCAGAAAGAAAATAAAGAAATATCGGAAGAAAGACATGGATTCCCTAATGAACTAATAAGAGGGAACGATGAGATAGCTGATTTAGTAACCATGAGGAATCCAAACAAGAGTCCATTTAAAAAGGAACAAAAAGCAGATTCTACCTTGGAACAATACTTTAAAATGGTTAGCGAAGGACCAGTAAACCCTGAGAACCCCGAGAGGTACTTTGAGGAAAAAGACCTTTTATATAGGGAGAGCTTAATAAATCCCAGGAGGAGGGGGAAGAAATTTAATGGAACCCTCATGCGTATGATTAGGGCATACACTGCAGGGAATCCCAATAATTGGGACCATAAATTACAACAATTACTGTATGCTTATAGATCTGTACCCCAGGAAAGCACCGGGTTCAGTCCTTTCGAACTGTTGTTTGGGCGGAAGGTGCGGGGACCCCTAGATTTACTCCGACAAAATTGGGAGGAACTAGAGGAGGAGCAAGATCCTGAAACAGTAATTCAATACGTAGTTAACTTAATGAACACCTTGCAGAAATCTCTAAAGATTGCAGCAGAGAATTTACAGGGCCAGCAAAAGAAACAAAACCTAGGGTATGACAAAAAGGCCAGAGAGAGAACATTCAATCCTAGAGATGCGGTTTTGGTGTTAAAACCTGTCCAAGGAGATAAATTGCCAGTAAACTGGGCAGATTTTTGTAAAATAAAATCCAAAAGGAGTGAAATAACTTATATTATTCAGGAAGAAGGAGAAGCCGGACAAATAGTGGTACAGGTTAAGAGGATTGAACCGGACCATGGGAAAGAAAATAGTGAAACATGCACAATGAGACAAGTGCCCAGAAAGAAATATGAAAGGCAATACTGGGAAGGAAGAGGTATACTCTATAACTGGGAGAAAATAATAATAAGCTTTACTCTGCTCATGAAACTAATAATAGAAGCAAGAGTAAAAGTTTTAATAAGGATAGCAGGCTATTGGATAGGTATAGCCTCTCCTTTAGAAAATTTAAAAGTTAAAAGAAAAGCTGAGAGGATCCGGAGGTCGAGCGGAGGCCAGGAGACCGTCGGGAAGGTGCAGACTGCAGGGATGGCCGATCATGTCGTAGGAGGTCCAGAGTTCGGGAGGGACTACACCATCTTCGCTGACGCTGAAGAGTCCAGATTCGAACCAGGAGTCGTGCTGTGCCGAGAGAAGGACAAAGGGAACCTGCACCAGGTGGCTCTGAGCAACAAGAAACTCCAGGCAGGTGAGAGACATTGGCTTAACAACGTGAAAGCGAACTTATTAAATGGTAGGACATCGCCAAGACTGAAGTCTTACGTGGGAGGGATGAGATTCATCCTTGGGACAGATTCATTTCCTCTCATGGAGGTACAAACTGTGAAATCCTATAAAAACAAGCTTGCAAAACGGACTAGGAACTTGCAAGATTTTGAATTTGAAATCCGCAGAAAAGGAAAGACTCACAAGATGGTTGCTGAAGCCTGGTCTCGAAGACTTAATAAAGAATAAACAGACAACAAAATGTAATGAAATGAAATAAAGAGTTCTATTTCTGTATAAATAAAAGAGAAAAAAATGTGATAAAAAGGTGATAATATGTTTAGTTATGAAATGTATAAATAAAAATATGCAAGTACAACTGTAATTGAAACTTCCTGCGAAATGAACTAACGGTAAGCAATGAAAATACATTGAATGAGTTGAAACTGTTGAATGAGTTGCACCGCACTAGTTAAGTAAGTATAAATGTGATTTAAAAATGTAAAGTATTAGGAATATTATTAATACATGTTGCAAACTGTTTTATGTTGTTCATGGAGCAAACTACTTTAAGTTTTGCTCCCTGAAACAAACTTTTTAAGGGGGAAGGTGTGTGGCGAAATGCCTACAGGTGACGTCATTCCTGCCTGTCAGTCACAGGAGCTCTAGAGGGAGGAGCCAAGGATAGAGCAGGAGGGGCGGAACCACAGGAGACAGTTAGACAGTTAGACAGACAGTTAGACAGTTGGAACCTGAGAAAGACAGTTGAGAAGTTGGAGCTTAGAGAGAAGAGAAGTATTAGAGTGATCTGAGGAGAGAGTTAGGGAAGTGAATTAAGACCAAGGTTATTAGAGTGAACAAGCAGGAATGAGAATGAGAACACCTAGAATAATAGAATATATGCCCCGTCCTACCCAAACTTAATCAGACCCCTGTTACAGTGACTACGTGATTTACTTTGTGAAATGATTAATAATAAAAGGTTATCTGTTATTCAAACCAACTGATTCTGTAGCTCAATAAACCTGGCAATTGGCAGCACATGTGTCTAACACTCAGAGGTGGTATTGAGATAATAATACCTGGTGACAAGTGAGAAGAATCAAGAGGGAGAGAACCTTTGTGAGGGCCACAACAAACACAGCCACAAGGGCGATCCCCACAGTTGCCAAGCTCTTAGTTTGTGCTGTCCCCAAATTTGGAAGGTAATATAACTTTATGCCATTGAATGAGAGGAGAGAGGCAAAGAAGGGAGCATATGAGCCCAAGGCTTGTCAAGAGCTTAAGATATAGTTGTAGACTATGGCTTGATGTCACATTTGAACCATTCCCCAAAGTGACTGGTTCTTGATCTCTGCATTGATTTGGGACTTGGGCAAACTATTTTTGGGGACAATTCTCATTGCCATTCAAAGGGTCCATTCTGGCTGTTTCTCACAAAACTACAGTCAAAAAAAGGAGCTTTTCAGAGCTCTGTGCTGACTAATGTAGAGGATACATGAGACCATATTACTTCTTGACTGCTTGACATTGAAATAATTCAAAGCACAATTTCTCAGAGGCAGACATAAACTAGCCATTGGTAAAAAGGACTCTCAATCTGCCTGCAGCATTTCTGATTGCCCTATTCCAAGACTTTGCCCCATTTCCCTTATCTGTCATTGGGGATGCCAAGTCAGCAGTGCCCCATTCCCTCAGGGCTAAAACCTGAACCAGGGGAGGGGAGGTCCTTGTGATGTCATGAGGAGGTCTTTATTTATTTATTTATTTATTTATTTATTTATTTATTTATTTATTTATTTATTTAACATATGCCGCCCACACTACCCAAAGGTCTCTGGGTGGCTTACAACAATTAATTAACAATTTTATGCTGTCATCAAGTCAGAGCAGGCCAGAGTTGGGAGGCAAGCAAGCACAGAACACATTCGAGCACTTTTGCACTGAAACAGTGAGTGCTGGCACTAAATGGAAATGGATGGAGATGAGTGCCCAGGATTTAAAGCCACCTCACGGACACAAATCAAACCTTCTTCTTTTCCAGCTCTGCCCACTCTTAAGATTTGTCTTCCCACTGGAAGACCCTGTGGGAATCACTGCAATCCTCTGAGATTTCAGGCAGCACCCTGAGATATGGCAAGCCTCGTTGTTCCCCATAGCACTGCCACTGCAAACCACATGTAATTTGTTTTGCTCAATGGCTTTCTTGTTTTATAGGCATGTAAAGCCACTGGTTTTATCCGACATTAAAAATATGACTTTTGCCTCCTGCGATTGGTTTTGTGACATCAAACAGTCTCTCCAGTATCTTTTTAAAAAAAAGAACAAACTCTTGAAAATATGAAGTAAAATTGGAAAAAGGAATCCTATCTTGTGTAGCCTGCTTTTCAATGCAGCTTTTAAAAAAAGATCACCTGGGATTCAGGTAACTAACAACTGTGATAACAAGATTTTTATTTTTAATCTCAAGGCCCAACATTATTCATACTTCCGCCCCCCCTTAGCCTGTGAAAATATCTTTAGATAGCCCAGGTAAAGGAAAGTCAGAAACAAAGCAACATCACAAAGCCATTGCTTTATGCAGACACTTTCAGCTGCTCTACACAGCTCTCATTGTCTTTGAACCCTGTGTAATGAGAGAACTGTCTTGGACTCCAGAGACTACTCTGAGTTATGTTTTTACTTCAGCATTCAGAAGTGAATGTTGAGTTTCTCAGCTTACGAAATATGTTTGGCAATTTTTCTGCAACTCTTATGTTTTTCCCTTAGTTTTCCTCAAATGGTCTAGAAAATGACTGGAGCAACTGACACCTAATAGGATTTTCAAGGTATATGAAATGTTTTAAGAGTAGTTTTCCTAATGCCACCATCCAGTGACTTTGCATGGATGAGCAGAGATTTGAACCCAGGTCTCCCGAGTCCTAGGTTATTTACTCTGTCCACTACACCACACTGGGAGCGCCACTGAATTTTATTAAACTACATTTAAAAAGTCAGTTCCACTCAACTAAGTGCCCCTAGTCTCCACTTAGTGTCTTTTTTTCTTTAAGTTTCAACTCAGTGCTGGAAGAGAATTTCACTAAGGCACTTAAGAGAACTAAATAAACAGAAAAGAAAAGTGGAAGCTGCCACTTAGCACCTTGTTAGCATTTTATGGTAGCTTCTGCTATTGGAGTTCTGTGTAAATTGAGCTTTCTATTGGCTCCTGCAAATTGTTGTTTGGGCAGCTACTACAGTTCACTTAGGGAAACTCTATTTCATAACTGTGAATACACAGTAGATCAAACCATATTTCTCCCTCTGTGTCCCCCTAAGAAAACTAAATCTGCCAAAGTAAAGTCACTGGTATAAACCAGCATTCCTCTTGGATCTATAAGGCCTTTCTGTCTATGAACATCTTCTATGAGAATGTTGTACATTTATCTTTTGGGCTAAACCCACAGTGGGATCTAATTTCAAGCCTACGAAGGTTGATTTACCCTCTTTTTCAGGCTATGTACTCATTTGAACTAAAATTATCCCACTGCCAGTCTCCTTGATAGCAATTACATCTAAAGAGAGCAAGAGAGTGAACTGTTCTACTTCATGTATTGGTAATGGATTTTCCTTCTTTATTTTTCCTTAGGGATAAAGTTGCATGGGAAAATTAGGCACATTAAGCCTGAGAAAATAGTGAACAAAAATACATATTTTATATTTTAACAAGAACTCTCCTGCTACCAATTAGAGGCATTCTTTAATTCAGGTACTTTAGCATTGTACAGCAGTATTATACGATGGTCTACAAAACCATTTTTTTAAAAAAATACTTTTTTTAAGGTCATTCTAAATATGCATAAGAATAGTATATTTTAATTTTCAATAAAACCAGCAGACTCTAGTTTGCAGATTTTAGCATAACCAGCAGGAAAACTGTTTGATGTTTTAATTATGTCTCAGAAAAATGCTGAATGTGTTATAAAAGAAAACTGTAAGGGGGGCATATCACTGCTTGCAGGGGAAGATGTTTAGCACATAACATTAAATATGTAAAATAGAATAATAGTAATGATGATTATAATAAAGAACACAACAAGTCAAATAATTCTCTTATGCTAAGTAGGCCAAAGATGTAAAGTCATACATGTTGATTCTAAGTCATCTATGAGGGAAAATGGAAAATAACTTTTAAGCAGACATAAAGCTTGGAGGAATGGGAAATAGCTTTTTAAAATAGCTAATGTCTTTAAAATTATAGTTAAGATTAGCCAGAACACTGTAACTGTTCCCAACAAAGTATCTCACTGGATTTCAGAGTTCCTGATTAATGCGCTGACCTACTGGACTCTGATGCAATAAGTTCAAAACCCAGCTGGGTATTCTCACTCCCGATGAGGCTTTGGGGACTTTGCTAGGCCCAATCCCGATGGCATGAGGGTCATTTTCCTCAGTGAGACTGGAGAGAAGTTGTCCCTAAGGGAAACAAAGAATGAGAACTTGAGTCGTTTTGAATGACCTGAACCAGATGTATAGTGCTTCAGTAATTTGAGCATGAATAATAGTAGAGAATGAGGGGAGGGAGGAAGAGATGATTTTTTTTTCTGTCAGCACATGACATAGGAAAATGAAAGCAAATTTATGAAAAGGAATCACCAGACAAAAGTTCTGGGCTTGTTTTAGAAGGAAAAGAAACTCGCCAGAAGATATTATGGCGAGCTATGTTTGGAGTTCCTTCACCTCACACAGAGACTGTGGCTATGAAATCTATGGCTTTTCTTGTGGGATTATTCTTGATTAATTTTACCTTTCTAGGTGTTGGAGAGAAGATTGCTTCTTTCGATAGAGTCGGGCTCTGGATTAAAAGACAATGGAGGGAAGGAACAGGAATTCTTAGATTAATATAAATATTGAGGCAGCATTCACGTGCCCCAGGAAACAGGAAAAAACATGAAGACCTACAAATAAGAAAGGAAAGCAAAAGGGAAAAAGGAGTCTGGAAGTGGTGCTTTGTTGGTTGCTGACGTTCTTCACATAAGAACTGGAGGATCTTTAGATTTGTGTGGGAAGTTCCACCATGGCAAGCAACCAAGATGGAGTTCCACTACAAAGGAAGCCCTGATGATGTGACCTTCATTGGGAGGTGAACATTTGCTCAGGTAGCTTCAGATAAGTAGGTGGCCCCAGCCTCTTTCCACTCTTAATTTTCTGTCTTGTCATCTTGACAATTTATTTATTTATAAGAAAGAAAGAAAGAAAGAAAGAAAGAAAGAAAGAAAGAAAGAAAGAAAGAAAGAAAGAAAGAAAGAGTAACACTAAAGTTCTATGAGGCTATTTGCTTAATACAGTGGTGCCTCGACTTACGAACTTAATCCGTCCCAGAAGATGTTCGTAAGTTGAAATGTTCGTAAGTCGAATCAGCGTTTCCCATTGAAATGCATTGAAACCTGATTAATCCGTTCCGGCTGTTTTTTGTTTGTATGTAGAGGCGCTGTTTGTAAGTCGAAGCATTAGTTCCCATAGGAACTAACGCAAAACCGGTTAATCCGTCCTCTACCACTAGGGGGAGAATTTTTTTTATTTAACCTAATATGACTTTGGTTAAAAAAAGGGCAGGAAAGGAGGGAGGGAGGGAACAATGGGGAAAAGAGGAAAGAAAGAAGGTTATCACTGGGGCACACAGACCCCTCAGACAAAGGTTTGTGCTTTTAAGCACAAAAAGAGAGAAGACACAGAGAGAGAAGACAATGGGGGGGGGGGAAGAGAGGGGAAATGTGTTTAAACACATTTTAAACCCACACATGCTAAACCCACACATTTTAAACCCACACATTTTACACCAACACATTTTAAACCAAACCAAGCAACTTTTAAACAAAACACATTTTAAACCAAACCAAGCAACTTTTAAACAAAACACATTTCTTTGGAGCCATGAGTACTGTTCAGCACACCACAGTACACAAATCCTAGGAGCCACAGAATCCAGCAACCATTATTCCAGCAAACAGACCCCCTCAGCATAGGGGGGGAGCATAGAGAGAGAGAGAGAAGACAATGGGGGGGGGGGAGACTTGAGTCTAAACTCCATTTTAGAGCCCACCAGCCAGCACAGACCTTTGCAAAAAAATTTCTGATTTTAAAACCAAAAGACTAAACTCCATTTTAGAGCCCACCAGCCAGCACAGACCTTTGCAAAAAAACTTCTGATTTTAAAACCAAAAGACTAAACTCCATTTTAGAGCCCACCAGCCAGCACAGACCCTTGCAGAAAGGGTCTGCAAGACACATCAGAACACAGAAACATAATCCCCCCACCTAGCCACCTAGTCCAACCCCAAGCTGCAAAAACCCTGTATGTACAGTAAATACAGTGTACTCACCCAGAACAGGCAGGCTCTCTGTTTTAAAAAAGAAAGTCAAAAATCCAAAAATCTAATTTTTTAAAAAAAATCCAAAAAAAAAAAAATCCAGACGTACAGTACAGTACCAGGCAGTACCAGGCAGTCTGAAGTCTCTCTCCGTATCCACACTCTCTAACCACTGGGGTGAGCGAGGTAGCAGACAAGCAGCCTCTTCGCTGGCCAACGGTTAACTGAAAGTTCAAATTTCCCGCTTTCCCCACCTTCCCCGCGGTTTTTTTCTGTTCGTAAGTCAAAGCTCCGTTCGCAAGTTGAAGCAAAATTTTGCGACTGGAGCTGTTCGTAAGTCGAAATGTTTGTAGGTAGGGGCGTTCGTAAGTCGAGGCACCACTGTATTGATGAATCTTGCAAACACAATTTCACAAAATGAGTCTCTTAGTTGCATTTCTATAACAGACAACTTGAGCAATTATAACAACAATAAAATGTTCAGGGCAATCAGCTGGGAGGTGGGCACATGCTCTGAGGCAGTGCCTCAGCTTCCCTGGAAGGAACCTAGTTCCTGCCTCAGAGCATAGCACCTGTGGAGGCGGTGGCACAACAACGGCAGCACGACAGGAGCAGGTAGCACTCCAGGCATGAACTATAAACCAAATCGCAAAATAGTTCGGTTTTCCAGTTGTTTTGTGGTGGGTGTGGTTAACCACGATCTATCATGAACCACCATTTTTCAGGTTCGTGCCCATCTCTAGTAATTTTCAACATCCCAACATAGCTACAGCTGGCCCAGTGTGCTGGCTCAGCTGACCCTTAGCCATCTTGGTTAGTTAGGACTGCAGTCTTCATGCCTTAGAGTTAAGGATCAGTACCTTGAATAGACAGCCATCCAGTGTGCTTCCTTCTGAATTGGCATAATGTTAATTTTTCTCACTGCACTGGTTACAATTTGAGTTCTGCATTTCAGGAAGCATCTTACTCATCTTCAAGCACAACCTCATGTATGATGAATTTTGATGACCCAGTCAGGATTTATCAGAGCATCCCCTGTGATAATGGTATTGCTGGCCTGGAAAAATAATAGCTGACAAACCTGCCCACGTTGATAAAAGTTGCTCTTAACTACTGAGACCTTTTGGACCTTAAATGATAAATTAAATCCCAACTTTGTTCCCCAAGGGGAACCCATATTCTCTCAGGAGGAATATCATCCTATACAGAACAAGAGGCATACCTAAGAGCCATCTACTTACCAGGCCCAAGCATGCAGTTTCAATGTATTGACCTTCATCCATCTACTCCTGAATTCAGATGTTGGTTCAGTATTTGTACAGCCTCATCTGACTTAGATGAAACAGAGAATCATAGCTGAGTGTCATCAGTATATCAGTGACTCCACTCTCCAAATCCCTTGTTGACTTCATTTAACAGTTAAACTGGTATTTAATTGATTATTATAATTTTGTTGTTTTATTACCAGGAAGGAATGTCTGTGGAATTTTCTGCCTTGGGTGCCAAAATAACTTGACTAGCCTTGACTATTGTGCACATTGACTTTTACTAGGGGGGGAGGAAGCATCTTTGCTGCTCTTCCTCAGACAGCAAAATGCTTTGCCCTCCCATCCCGGAATAATGAGGCGAGACACAGATTGTGGGTAAATGCTGGGCCACACTTTATTAATAAACGATAAATGTCACTCTCCCCAAAATCAAAGAGGAGGCCTGCTGTAGTGCGGAACGATTTGCAACTGGGGTCTCCTGGGATCTCATCAAATGAACACGGGCAAGTCCCATGCCCCGAGGTCTCACAGTCCTGAAGACTGCAGGCCCTCAGCCAGCACCAAACTGACCACCCCTGGACCTTGAGCCCCCATCCCATTGGAGACCGTTGGTCCAGGAGTGGCCCCAGTGCATCCTTCCTCCACACATTGTACTCTCACGATCCGCAGTGCTGGGAGGTTGGACGAGCTATTAGCGTTCACTGTGTTCACTAGGGGACTCACTAAACCATCTTCATTCCATACTACCCCCCATAGCACTGGGACTAGCCTCTAAGTCCTATGCCCGCCAACACACCTTAAACCTCCAAAAGCAGGCCCCTCTTTAAATCTGCAAGGAACAGCTCTAATCCCATATTGGACAAGTGTACTCCATCCATCCTGAACAGCTCCAGGCGATCAACTCTGATGTCAGGGTGACCAATAACCGTTCCCAAAGCACCACAGACTGCACGGCAAACTTCTCTATTCACTCTTCGCCATGCCGTGTTAATACATTGAGGGGAACATTCTGCTCTCCATGTCATCCGAGGAATCATTGTGGACCACACAATACGCATGGAAGGATGCTCAACTTTCATAGACTGGAGATCTTGTATTATATTGATTATTAACGACTTGCCACTATGTTTGGCCAAGTCATTACCGCCTAATGGGCTTACAAAGGTATGTTGCATGGGGTGTGCACAACTGTGCCAATAACGAGCTGGGGATGATGGTAGAAATGCCACGTAGCATCTAAGCAGCCCAAAAGCTGGTTGGAATGAATGGAGAGCCAAAGCAGTTCTGCACATAGATTTCTAGGTCGTGCAGAGGCAATTAACTGAAATGCTGTACCTGTTCTATGCCAGGAATAGGCTGCTGCATCAGGAAGAAGAAGGCTTCACAATTTCATCAGCAACAGAAGGTGATACCATTATTTAAATAAGCGCAGCTCTCCCTTTGACCAGTGTTTCTGCACACTGAATGCTCTGTGACTTAGTTACACTTTTTATTACGTAAATGGTTGTCAAATGCAGCTCAGGGATATTTTGGAAAACTGCAAGGTGGGAGTTTAACTCTGTTCTCTTCTTGCTGCCACATTCCTGGCCAAAATCTCTTTGGAACTGAATTAATAACAATGGAAGCTTCCCTTTGGAGGGATGATTTTTGTTAAGACTGTGGAAGGGAAAGCACACTCCCTTTCTCATCCCCTCGCTCCATAGTCAGGACATTGCTGGGGCTGCTATTTACAGAATAAAAAGAATGTGCTCATTAATCTCACCCATGCAATTTACATCACTTTCAGGCTTTGGCCCTTCTCTCTCCTTTTTCATTTTCTTTTTGACAATATTGGCAAGCAACAAAATGCCATAATTGTGTTCCTCATCCATCAGCCAGCTCTATTGAGATGGTGAACATTCTTTTGTTTTTAAAGCAGCAGTTCTATCTGTCTGAGAGCTTATAAGAAGGGGGAAAATACTTTAGAACCTTTGCTTTTTGTACACATATAAAGAAACTGGGAAAGAACTGACTCCACACTCTTGGGGAATTGGTGACTGTGAGTAAGACTAGAGACTTGATGTGATCTTTTTCTGTGTGTCTGCTGAAGGCAGTGATGGGAGCTTGTCTTGGCTTCGCAGGCCTGGTTGGTTACCCTAGAGAAATTACAATCAAAACCCCTTTGCTAGCTAGATTCATGTTTGGTGGCAGGTAGGAGGCATCAGGAAGAAGAAGGCCGACAAGACATTGGCAATGCTCAGATGAAGTTGTTTTGATTCTGCTTTTGCTTATAGATGTTGCTTCTGGTTATAGCTCCCACTTTAATGGGACAAAGGGTAAGAAAAGTGCAAAGCCATTTCTTCATCACACAGTCCCTGTGAACTCTGGGAAAACATGTAGTTTTCCTTCTCTAGACTCCAAAACTATGCTTGAGATCTAAACTATTTCCTGTGTTAATGTGTATGCATGTTGTGAAACATCTGGCTATTTCAGATGGCCCTATTCTGTAGGAAATGCAAGATTTGCTAGCTAGGGGAAAATAAAACTTAACAGTCCCATAGCTTTGTGTTTCTCTTTAACCCAAGTCATCCATTAGAGCACAGTGTACTTCCGAATAGTGGAGGTAAATTTCATATGGCTGCTTCTATACCAAAATGGGGGGCAGAGTTATCAATTATATGTTTACAGAGACCAAAAATAATTGGGCAAGGTGGCCATATTCTCCCTTGGATATTACAGGGCCTTGGAACTGGCATGACAAGGGTTGTCCCAAGACCTTTTACTGCCAACAATGTAATGGTGTCTATTCCTCTTTCAGCATACAGAGGTTGACTGGACTGGCAGCTGCATTTTATTTGGTACTAGACGATGGAAAGCATTCTTAATAATATAAATCCTTCATTCCAGCGAAGAAAGCTGTTTGGAATTCAGAGCTCCACCCTCTAACTAAGGTTAACAGGTGGGCAGATAGTGCAGTATCTGCCGTGTGAAGCAATCACTTCAATCTACTTTGGGCATGTTGTAATCACACAAGCTCAACAGTTCATTCGAGGTTGCCTATGTTCTTGTGAGCTCCTTGAGTCACCATTATTTAGGGTACTCAGACATTTTGCCCATTTCTCACAACTAAAACTGCATTTAGCCAGTGTGGATGAAAGTAACTGAAGTCACCCATTTTTTACAAAACTTTCTTTTATGCATCACTGATTTAATTACTTATCTCAAATCATCCCGAAAACTTTTCTACTATTTTGAAAATGATTAAATGCAGTGAAGGCATATTGTAATTAATTTTAGATTAGGGCTGTGCAAGACCATCCTTTCTGAATCCAGGACCTGATTCAGCAATTTAGATTTGGCCTTGATTTTGCTTGGGCTGATTTGGACCTGATTTGACCCATTCTGAAGTCAAATCTGAAGTGGTAATGAGATCCATAGTTATACTGAGAAATAAAAATAATCCAAACTTTTTGATTTGGTTTGTTTGGTTTGGTTTTACCCATCCATGGATGCTCCATCCCCTATACTTGAAAACTTAAAGGAAGAAACAAACTGGATCAACTATTGGCCAAATAAATGGGCAACACAGACAACTTGATCCAGAAATTCTTTTTAAATTTTGTTCATCAAATGTAGACATATTAATCTGAATGTAAGGTGTGTTTTTTGGTAGAAAATCAGACCTACTGATGGAAATGTAAGGCTTTTATTTTTGTCATTACTTTAATCCTGACTACTGGGTGCTTTGTTTCCTGTGTTGTTCAGTGTACAAATCCATTAACCTGGCTTCTTCTTGCTAAAGCCAAGATGTTACTTACAATCTATCACTTAAGCTATTCATGTAGCATTTTATCCTTTCTTTCCCAAGACAATTGTGACTTCAGTCAAAAACCTCTTGACAAAAGGAAATGGGAGCCAGAGTACGAAATGGCAAAATGCCGTAGAGTGCTTTCTGTACACCTGCAAAATATGATGATATGCCATTACTTTCAAAATTATTATGCTGAAAGATTTGGCTTATGTCTTTTCTTTTCTTTTTTTCTTTTCTTCTTTTCTTTTCTTTCTTTTTTTTAGCTGCCATCTACTTCTCATTTAACCTTGAGGCTCGCTTGATTCTCCCTCCTCCATTTTCCTCCTGACCTCATCACAGCAGCTATTTCCTTTGTTGGTTGCATTTTGTATAATTATGTTGGCACTAGAGTCATTTTAAGAACATTTGCTTCACCTGGTCTGAAACTTCCTTCTGCATGCTTCTCAAACAGATATTAAAAGGGTCACATGTACAATCTTCTCTGTATTGTTAAGTTCTCAGAAGTAGTTTAAAACAGTTTGTTGTGTGTTATTGGAGCAACAAATAATGATCAGCGAATGGAGGTAACTCATAGTTCCCTTGTTCTTCTGTTGCTGGAGTTCACCACCCCCTTTGGGACAGAGTTTAGTGTTGTTTGGAGATTACTTGGTTCATGGCAATAACACATTTCTCTTACTTATTGTTGCCTTTCATACATGAAACATTCTTATGAACAAATAATAGAATCTGACATTTTCTGTTTGGCTGAATCATGCAGTTACTTGAGCCTGGTCTGGCCATAAAAGTTCTTAGTAATTTTGGCTGTATATTGCATCCATTCTAGGCTTCTGTTTTTGCAAAAATCCTGACAACTATGACTCCCAATGAACAGGACTTTTCCAATTATGAATGTATAGAAGTCAGCTAGTTATTCATTACTGTTTCAGCCATGACCAGGTCTTGAAAAATTTTAGAATGTCTCACCAGTCAGTCAAAAGCTTCACCAGTCAACATGACCCGACTATAGCCTTGCAATTTATGTTTAAACTTAAATTTAAATTTAAACTAGGCACTTTCTACATAACAATGTGTACAAACCCCAAATAAATATACCTTCAGACTTGGGTTGTTTTATTACCTGCGTGCCTGTGGGGTCATGAAGCTTTTATTTTGAATGCCTTTCTTTTGAATGTCTCCAGCAAAATTAAAACTGAAAGCAAAAGCGCCCGGCCTCTTAAGGACCCAGGTCGTTCGGTTGAACTTGGGAGCAGGGAATCTCCATATTCTCCAGCATGGGACTACTCTACATTCTCCTGCAGAGCTATATATCTATGTGCTACTTGAACATACCTGATCAAGTAATTGGGCACCTGGCCAGGAATGCAATTAATGAGTGTTAAATGAGTGGCAATTTGCCTGTAAAACAGAAGAAGAAGAAGAAGAAGAAGAAGAAGATTTACTACCCAATATGTCCACCGCAATGTGAGTGCTGTGCTAGAGCACTGAAGCCCTCCACACCTGAGCTGGCTTTTAAAGGAGGCTAAAAGTAGACAAGTTTATATAGCAATCTGCTTGACAGTGAAAAGAGATTCAGGATAGATAGAAGGAAGTAATTCACACAGAGTGTGGTTAAATTTTTGTATTTGCTAGATGAATGGAGAATAAAAGGACTATTGGACAGAGACCTGGAAGATCCTGGTTCAAGCCCCTATTGGGCTGTAATATTCATTGGATGAATGTGAGCCAGTCACTTTCTTACAGATTTCTCTTGAATTCACTGGAGGCAGAGTGAGATATAAAAGCAACTAATTTAAAAAAAACTTTGATTAATACCATTTTCTGGCCGCTATGATCAAGGCAGCACTACTGAGCCCATGTCCTTCTCTACCATAGCCATCTTATTGGCTACTGTGGGAGCAGAATGCAGGACTCATAAGCCTTTGGTGTGGTCCAGCACAGTTTTTCTGATGTTCTTACAAAAACATTCTTGTGCAGTGGTCAGTATGGAAGGGCAGGTGCTTATTTTGAAAACCCACATGGCCAGCCCTCTGAGGAGAGCCCCAAAATGCAAGCAGCTAGTCCCATTCTATATTAACAAGTTAGCTTTAGTCATGTTTGTTTCCACCAGAAGTAAAGCTGGTCTGTAAAGCCAGTGGTTTGTAATTATCTATTCCAGATCAAACCACAATTAAACAATTTGCATTACAGCAGGGGAAATTGGGGTTTCCCTTGCCTACTGTGAGGATTGCAGCTAAGATCAGCGGGAATTGTAAAGGCTATGTGGAATGGAAGATGATGACATAGACCCTGCTGGTCAGAAAATCCTGGGGCTTCAACCCTGTGAGCCCTGTCTCCACTATACCACTGATCTTGCATAGATCACATAGCAACTCACTTCTCATTTAACTTCTACATTCCAAGTTCTAGCTGGCTGGTTTCTAAAATGCACACCATCATATGCTCCATCCACTAACAATAAACACATACATATGTTCCTCAAGATTTCGGATTCTTTCTTTGCCCCCCTCTTTCAACTCCTCATTTATTCTTCTTCTTATTGGTTCCCTTGTTGATTTCAAATTCTATTTCTGCTTTTTCACTTTCGCTTGTCTCTCCCACATACTTATTCACAGTACTGCTGTTTCCACCTTCTGGACCACCCCGCTGTGGTTCTCATCCTGGGAAAGAATGATATACATTAGTTATGAAAAATAATGTTTTCTTCCTAGGAACAAAAACAAACAAACAGAAAAATTCCATCATCTTTTAACAATTAATTCCAAGTACAAATCATTTTTCCAGAATCATTTCTGACATGGTGCTTGTGACGAAGAAAACTATTTTGGAATATATTAATGTTTTTATACTTGCTCAGTTTTCACACACAAAGGAAAAGAATAAGAAAGAAACTCTTTATGCTGCAAGAGCAACTGGAGAAGTGAACTCACCTCTACCGCTTTGCTTCAGGTGGGTTGGGAATAGGGATCCATTAGAGCAGTACTTCACAGCATAATTAGAGGAAAATGGGGTTTCCTCCTGCCTTGCTTTCCTAATTGTTTTTCTCACCTTAAACCTGTCCGTGGACTGATAATTTATCTTGCCCTGGATTTAGGAGCCTGGCATAAAAGAAACTCACTCACCAGGCGGTCTTTTCCCAAGTGTGTCCAGCTCTAATTTTAACAGAAATGCTTTGTACATATAATTATAAAACTAAGGGCCACTAAGTGCAGCCATGGAGCAAAATCTTCACTGTCCTCTATTCTGTTTTAATTACGAAGCCTTAGAGCAAAAAATTCCATTTCAAAGCCAATGTGCTGTACAGGCCTCAATAGAGTTAAAAGAGGAACATTTTAAGCTGATGAGCTGACACTTGTAGAAGCAAATATATTAAATAAATCATGATTCGTTTTGGGGGCTAAGGCTGACTTGCATCAACTCCTGGAAAAACTGGATCCTTAATGAGTGACAGTTTGGTGTTTTCTGTCACTTCCTACAGTAATGGCCCCAAGCTGACACTGCTCTGTGGGAGTTTAATACTTCTGAACAAAAGTTTTTTTGGAGTGAGATAGACAAGGTAGAAATCCCAAGGTGACTGAAAGGAATGTCTAATGACTGGAAAGACATATTTACCGGCAGTCTGCATGTAAGCTGTGACAGTTGACAGGGTTTGATTGTAATAAATATAGTTGATGAAGAGAGGACTGACAGGTGAGGACAGTGAGAGAAAAAGAGTCAAAAGAGCCTGCAATGGCTGAACCTTATTAACGGTAAGTTGGTAACAAAGCCCAAAGTCATGAAAGCAGCATCTTGAAGTGAAGCCTAAACAGTGAAATGCCTTCTCTTCGCATGCAGCCGAAACAGGCTACCATTTGTTGATGTTTCTTCCAGCTACTTGAGTGAGGCTTGTTTTGCCCAGTAATTCGCACCAGGGAAGAAAGGAAGTATTAGAAGCATATACATAATGATTAATCCCTTTATTAGAGATCTCCCTGATCAAGGCTGTAATTATTGCTTTGGCCTCTCCAACTTTTTGGTGCACTTTGATCAGAGGATATGATACATGCCACCGGGGCTCTGTGAACGATGAGATCTCACTTTTGAAAACAAAATGAAACCATCGCTCCTTCAAATGTAAATTAGCCAAACTGACTAGGACATATTTCTCTACAAGCAGAAAGAGCCATTGACACTGAAAATTAATATTATTTTGGTGTATTTACATTTTGACACTTTTAGAGGAAGGAGATTCACTGCAGGATTTAAACAATAGGATTTTTGTTATTACTGTATTCCTTCTTTAGAAAAAAATGTTTTTAGCTCCCTAGAAACAAGTAGCATCCTTTTTCTTTTAAATATCTTATGTGCAATTTCCAGTGCTTAATATTTGACATCATTAACCCTTCATCACACTCACCTCTCATTTTTATCCATGACTATGGGGAGGTTTGTTTGCAAGCAGCTCTCTCTCTCTCTCTCTCTCTCTCTCTCTCTCTCTCTCTCTCTCTCTGCATGTGTGTGTGATGCCTTTTCAATTGAAGGACTGAAAGGGTGCTAACTCTGATCATTTTTTAATGAAGGAAAAAAATTGTATGCTAAGTTGCCTGAAGGAAAGCAAGAAAGACATACAAGATCTTAATGTGAAGGTTAATAAGAAACAAAAGAATCCTGCATTCTAAGTGTCTGCTGAATATTCCATCCAGTCTCTCGAAAGGTATCTTTCTGATTACAACGTTTGCATTTGATTTAATGGCAAAGAACACTGTGGAGTGACACACATGTACACAAACATACACACTTACTTCACTGATGAAATGAACATGAATTACTGTAGTTTTGTTAGGATCTGCAAAAAATATCAATAAAAACAAACATAAGCCATTTAAAAGAAAACAATAATAAAATTTTAGGATTTGACAAGTATGGCTTCCACACAGTTGCTTCAAGCAGTACTACCATAAAGCGAATTCAAGGAGGTGCGGGGGAGGGGGAACCCTGATGAGGCCATGTGGGCCCATGACAAAGGCCTCTGCAGCAGCACAGTTCTTATATGTCAGTCATTTTAATGTTCCCTCTTTGTTGGCTGGCTGTCTCCCACAAGGCCGTGGTTCAGGCAACTTTACTTAACATAGCTACCTTTCTTATAGTGGCAGTATTCAGAAAGGCAGCCATCAGCATGGGAGATGTCAGGCTAATTGACACACACATCCACTCTCTAGTTTGCCCACACAATGGGCCTGACTCCCAGCTGCCACAGAAAAGTGTAGCATGATGAAGACTCCTGCACTAGACGACACAGATTCATACCGATTTGAAATCTGTAACTGATACAATTATTCTGTCTAATCTACATATTCTTTCTATGCATGTTTAAAATATTTCTCCCATCAGCACGTATGTGTTTTCTTTCATGTATACTATGCCTGTGATCCGGATGAAACACATGTTCATTTTCTATTTGCTTATGAAAAAAAGTGACCTTGTTTCATTGATCTCAAATATAAACCCAATTTAAGTGACAAAAGGTACACACTGAGCATCTGTCAAGAAGGGGCAATACCCCTAAGCTTCATGTGTATTGCCAAGGAGACTTCCAGTTTTGCCCTAGAATAAGCATGCACCTTGTTTTAATGCACACCTTGTTTAAGGAAAGGTACACACTGAACATCTGTCAGGAAAGGGCAATACCCCTAAGCTTCATGTGTATTGCCAAGGAGACATCCATTTTTGCTCTACAATAAGCATGCACCTCATTTTAATGCACACCTCATTTAAGGAAAGGTCTCCAACCCTCTTGTTCAGCAAGGTGAGAGACCTACCATTATGGCGAAGCTCACAATGAAGTCTGCTCATCACAATGAAGTCTGCTCAATGTGCACAAGGAATTTATCCTGGATAAATTCAAGAAACAAATCAAGTATTTTTGGGTGGTTGTGTAGCTCATTGGGTTTGGGGGACCCTTACCCTCAGCCCAAAACAACACCATTACTATGGTAGCATAATAATGTGAATTATGTTTGCTCTTGCTACTCAACTGAAATAAAAGTTCTTTTAAACCTAATTTCATGCATGTTCAAGGATAGTGTGCATCTCAGATTGGGAGGGGGTACCAACTGCTGCTCTAACCTCAGATAGCAAAATGTCTTGGATTTTCCCTGCTTCAGAGACAGAGGTCCTGATTATACTGGTAACAGAACTATTTAAATCGCATTTAGCTGCAGTTGCATCGATATCAAAAAAGTTGATCACACGATGCACAGTAGATCTCTCCCTCCCTGCTCGATCCTTACATTAAAATTTTTCCCAAGAAGACAGTGTTTTGGGGCAGATCCCATATTAAAATCATGGGGATTCAGTGGGATCCATGCTTGGATCAGTGTTTTTGCACCATTGTAGGGCCCGGCACCCTTCATTTCTGTGATGTATTCTATCGGTAGAAATGGAAACAACTGGGTCATTCTTAAAGGGACAAAAGCCACTAGGCTTTCCAAAAGGATAAGCAGATTTGCCCTCTCAATCCCTCCCTCAACTCACCACAGCAGTTGGGGCAAGTGGCTAGCATGAGAGCAGAGCAGGCAAGCTTCAAATGAAATGATTTTAAAAGGCAGTGTAGCCCCCTCAACAGAGATACAACACGGCAGTTTTCCCAAGAAGACACACACTCAGCAGTGTAAAAATGCAATGCCTTAACCACTATCTCAAGGAGATGTAGACAGCAATTCATATACCATGTGAATGCCATATGACTTTCAAATCACAGCAGAAAAACTCCTATGCATATTGCGGGATTAATCAGTAATGTAGATAAGCCCACGACTACTCAATTCAGAACCCAGTTAAAACAGAGATCTGACTAAATTCCTCAGGACCATTGCAATTTAGCAAATGATGAGGCTGTAGTATATATTGCTAAAAGCCCTTCGGTAAAAGGGTATGTAAGTATGTTTATAACCTGGGTGTGCGTTGTCAACAGATTATTCTTAGTACTAGAAAGCTTTCTTTTCACACTGCAAGGATGCAGGACTTCCTGTTTATTTCTACACTTTATAGGTTATAACATTGTAAAATACACTCAAAGCCAAGGCATATATGATACAGGATGACCCATTATTCCATGTGGCACCAGACTCCATGCATGTTTCAGCTAAACAATCTTTGGATATATTAAGACATAGGGTTGCTTTCTGTAATATTTAGTTAAGGAAAAGCATGAGGTAGTATTACTGAGCTCTTCAGCATTATATCTCTGCTAAAGAGTCCCTAGAGAGATAAATTTGAGAATCACTGTCATTTAGGGTTGGGAGAAGTATGTTTGATAGCCCATTGCCCTGAAACAATGAATGCATTGGTTTGTGTATATAAATATTCTGGTTTGTTTGTGTGTATTATTCATTTATGCAAATCAGGCTGCCAATAGAGAAATACAAAAATAGTTTCCCTATCCAAAAGACTGGTCTTCTCTTCACAGGATTATATTAGCAGGAAGCAAAGTGATGGGACACATGGTGATAGGGAACAATAATAAATTTTGAATAATTGAGGGTTCAATAATTGTGAAGTTTGCCCCTTTTCTTTTTTACTAGTAAACAGTATGTAGTAATACAACTGGAATAATCCTGACGGAACAGTAACCTACTTAAAAGTCTGCATATGTGCAATTTAATGGCAGGGAGTCAATTTATCAGCATGGACATGACATTCTGAGTCTTCGATATTTAAAGAAATAACCTGAGAGAGAAAGAAAGAAAAAAAAATGTTACTTTTCCTTCAGCGTTTGGTGGAAGTTAATGCCCAGGGCCTCAGCTACACGACTGCTGTTTTCTCCTATACAAGTCACTCATAAAAGCCTGCCAAACACATTGGATCTCATTATATATATTCCCTGTCGTTATAATAACTCCATAAGAACACCCTGAATGTGATTCACTCCTGAGGACTAGGGTTTTTTTTTTCCTGAAGAAAGTGAGGGAGAACATGGCTCTGAATTATGAATAGAGAGAAAGATGTTTGGGGACTGATGAGTAGGTCACCTATCAATGCAGTAAAAAAGTGGAATATATCAGGTGATGCCTTGAGGAAATGGGGGGGGCAGTTTGCACAGAGGGCCTATGCTACCCCTCATGTAAAACAGCTGAGCTCAACAGTTACTCCAAGGAATATTTTGCCCCGCTGTGTTCCAGGGTTTTACACCGAGTTTGATTACAATAGCAACATAGAATTGATTTCTGGGGCTTAGGACAGTTGGCAAACTTGACTAGACTTAAAATAAAGCTCTTTGATTCTATCTGCAAAATTAGAGCAGATTTGATAAAGTAAAGATGTATCCTTTGAAGTATTCCCTATCAACATAAGTGCTAAGAACACTTGAGTGAAGGAATTTTAACAGTTTTGAAAACAGTAGCAAAGGAACATCAATAAGGATTGCAGCTGAGGGCATGCCCACAAGGCAGAAGACTAACTGCATCTATCCTGCAGGCAAGAAGCAATTGCTAAAGATTTCAGACTTTTTAAAGTTCAGAGTTCAACTCATAAAAACTTTATACTTAACTTGTGATAGGTTTTTCTATGTGGTTTGGGTTTTGTTGTAAGATACTCAGGTACAGTAGGGTGTGTGTGTTTTTATAATTGAAAATTCTTGTTTGCCTGTCCATAGGGGAATGAATCAATGAGAGTTTCCCTTCCTTTAGCAGCAAAATAATGCCAAATGAAGGAACCATATGATGTGGGTGGTTATAACATTTACTCTTGGGAACAGAGGTGCTCACTGAGAGATGTGTTATTATCTCATGAGGTGTTATTCCATGGTAAGGGTGCTGGTGGAGAGACTGACATCCAGCGGCTAAGAATTTTCCAACTGGCATGCCCCGCCCCACCCACCATCTTTGAAGAAGAATGTGTAATATAAGCAAATGTGGAGCTTTTAGGAGGACTGGTAGTCATTGCTTCATCAAATGAGAGAGGGGGAAGGAACTGTGTGAGGAGACCCAGGTGAATACCAGGACAAAGGCTGCCACAAATGAAATGTGGCTCCATGTTGTTTTTATCTGGAATTGTGATCTATTTGGCTTAGTCTCTATTTATATATTTGTGTCTAAGCTTAAGTCTTACTTCTCTCCTGTTTCATTTAATTTGTTGCATTAAAGTTAGTTTACTGCTATCTATTCAAAATTATATTGTTTAATTTATCTATTGATTGGGATGGTTTTCTGTAATTATTTCTCATGTTTTTGAATTGTTATTGTTATTTGGTATGTGTGAGCTACTTAAAGCACTAGTAGTGGAGAAGTGGGATATAAATAAATAAATGATGATGATGGCGAGGATGACAATGGTGATGGCAATAATTCTTAAGATTTGGGAGCAGGGAAAAATCTCTGCCCCTCCGCCCAGTTAATATTTGATGACAGACATGAAGCTTGTTCTTCTTTCCCTATCCAAAAACACTCATGAAACTGCAGTTTTTTACAAGGCCACGCCAGACATCCTTGAATCAAAGCATGGAATAAAATAAATTCTGTTTTGTGGCATTATTTATGCATATCAGAGCTCCTTTACCTACAATACCTTGCTTACTCAGGGCACCAGTAATCTGGCTGCTTTGAAGACTGGTTTTGAACTCAAGATTTATTCCAAATCACTTTTTGTTTGATTTATTTAACATAATTTATATTTGGCCTCTGCACCAACTACTTGAATTACCTTGCAGTTCTTTGCTTGCATTTCAACATTGTCTTAATGTGTAGTGTTATGAATTATAGCTGCATGGCAGTGCAGCTATGTTATTGTGCAGCAGAACAAATCAACATTCTACCATGCAATTCTAAAAATGGGGCAGCCGAAACAAAAAAGTATAGCTTTGAAAGTGGACGTTGGATCAGCACAAAATTTGGCACAGATATAGTATACAGTCAGCTCTTGCTCTGTGCCAAATTTGGGGATGCAAAGGGTTTTTGTGTTATGCATTTTTAAAAGTAAAACTGTTACCCCCAATGCAGAAACAATTGAAACACTACAAATGCACAGAGCAGTTGTGTCTGTCCCAATGTCGAGTGCTTTCAGTAAACATTATCTTAGGATTTCTAAGACCAGACTCTTGACACAAGTCTTCAAAGGGGAAATCAGCTCCAGGTTTGGGGCAATTTGAACTAGCATTCACAAAATGACACCAAGCAAAGGAAAATCAGAGAAGCTGACTCCTATTTTTATCAGTTAACCAGTTCTCACGCAAACACAAAGCAATTGTCAGGTGTGAATGGGAGTGAGTACAAGGGGGTATCCTGTATACCATCTTGACTACTGCCATTGGTGTTGTCGACATTCAGGCTGCCCTTTGCTATGTAAAGCTTGGCATCCTTTTTCCTGCTGGCAATGGGGCATGATAATGTGCAGTAGTATCAGGCCATTTCCTGGTGTTTTGAATCACGGATTGAGAAGTACAGTATCCCACAATTATTAACTGGAGGTTTCTTGAATAATTGAATGTTGTTGTTTTTTAAAAAGCCACTAGCATTGTCCTGAGCTTTCCAGGTAATAATTAGTACAACTAACAATCTGACACACTTGGGCTGCAAAATCTTCTCACTGAATTTGCTCCTGTGAGGCGTCTGTGCTTCCTCATGAATTCTGTGAAAGCCGGTAAATATGGGCTGATTATACAACCCCCAGGCAGTGCATCTTAAATAGTCATTAAAAACAATCATTATGACTCGAAAGAACTGCAACTGGCTTCTGCTGGAATGCTTGCTTATAATTAGGTAATCCTTTTTCAGAATCAAAATGAATGTGTAATCTGAGAACAAAGCAAACAGTTTGAGAGTTCTGAGCTGGCTGTGCCAAGATCTAATGCATCAGACAACCTCAAAATTAGTGCATAAACAAGAGCTGATGTGTGGTGGAGGAAACAGTGCATTCATGAAGTTAGGAAGCAGGGTTACCCAGAGCAATAACTCACATGCTTCAGTTTGAGGGTAGTTGGAAACAGGTTTGCCTGTTACTGAAACAAACCTATCCTGATCTAGCTCACTACATCAGAATAGTGAAAAAGCAGCCCTCCCAGTTATTGCTGAACTCTGATTCCTACCATTCCTGAACATTGACTATGCTGGTGGCTATGGCTGGGATGGTGTTTTATACTAAATTGTCTGTTTGCGGATTTAGCCTGTATTGGCTCCCCTACATTTCTTGGCCATCCTGACTGGGGGAATTCTGGAAGTTGTCTGCTGAAAAAATCTATTTTTACAAGATCTGCTCTTCTGCTTGTTTTCTCATGGTCTCAGGCAGAAGATGTTGCTATCCCTTATTGACTAATCCTCTTAACCATGGATGATACCATGTACTGAAGTTGGCCCCTTCTGCATACAAAGAGCTATGATTCCTCTCCTTGTTCATTCCTGCCTACCGAAGATGTTAAAGGTGCATGTAAAAGAAGAAGAAGGAGAAGACGACGATGAAGAAGAAAAAGAAGAAGAAGATGATGAAGGGTAAATGAAACCAGTGACTGCAAACACTTATGGCTTTCAGACCAGATAAGATTGATCTTGTCCCCACTGAGTATCAACTATTCAGTGAATTGGAGTATCTGGTTGCACAGCCAAGGGTCAGATTTGATTCCCCACTGTGCTTCCTTGGAGGAGAGCCAGCATGTGTGGACTTGGGCAAACTTTACAGTCTTAAGAGTGCCACCAGAAGGAGGGCCTGGCAAACCTCTGAACTCTTTATTATATCTAGGAAACCATGTTAAAAGTCACCATAGGTCAGAATCAATGACAGCTCGTAATTCATTAAAATATTAATACACATATTGGAAGGTATCTACATCACACAGTTATAACAGACTGATACTACTTTAACTGTTATATCTCCATCCTAATCAAGTCCTAGGACTAGAGATAGGCATGAAACAAACCACAAAGCAAAAAAACCCCACGAATTGGGCCATTTCGTGGTTCATTTTGGGGCGCTTCAGGGAAATGCACCTGCCCAGAACAAAACAAAACGCTGAACTATTATTGACATTGGCAATTTGTATGCTTTGTGGTTTGTGTGATTTGGGACTTCTGAGAGTGGTAGAATGCCCCCACATAAGAAAGAAATGCCAAACTCATAGTGCTCTTTCCTGGGTGGCCTACTTGGGGCAGGGCAATAACTCAGATTTCCCAAATCCAATCTTCGCCAAACTTGGAGTGGGAGGGGAGGATTTGTGGTGAGTTTGGTGTCTCTAATTCACACAGGAGCTGTTCTACCACTCCTGGAAATCTCAAACTGCACAAACGATGGAACAGTTTGTTTCACTGGAAAGTTCTTGAAAGTCCATTTATTTATTTATTTATTTATTTATTTATTTATTTATTTATTTATTTATTTATTTATTTATTTATTTATTTATTTATTTATTTATTTATCTGTTTGTTCGTTCGTTCATTCATTTATTGCCATGCCTTTCTCCTAAGAAAGAACCCAAGGCAACTTACATCTTTAAAACACAACATTAAAGCTGGAGCAGTATTCATGCATCAGAAGAGGTCAATGATATTAAATATATGAAAGCAACAATATTACAGTGCTATAAAACCACAAATGTAGTGTATCAACATCTATGAGTGTAGAACAACAGCAAAAATACAGTTTCATGGTTCGTGATTTGTGGAAAAGAAACGTATCTTATAATTCTCTTGGCCAAGAACATTTGACCAGTTTGCTAAATGTATATAAAAGCCACAGCCTTGTGTGGGACCACACAGTCCATTTTTTTGTATGCCGAGAAAAAATGAATTGTGCTCATTAGCCACTTCATAATCATTAATGATCTCAGAATCCCAGAGTTCAGGATTTGAAAGGTTGTGCATTTGCTGTAATGATTAAAAGCCTCCCGTGCAATGGTGGCTTCCCACTGGATTCCAGAACAGCAGCAGTGCCCTGATCTCAAAGTGCTTCATTTGCAGAAACAGCAAAACCAAAGCAGACAGTTTCATCTGTAGTCCCAGAGCACTTGGTGGACAGCAGTGATGTGCAGCACATTAATGTACAGGGTACACAATCCAGTCCCTCAACGTAGAGCATATACTAAAATGACATCAGCTTGTGGTGAAACAAAAGGCTCTCTACTAATTGAGGAGCTCCAGTTGTGCCTGGGAAAAACGTTTTTCCATCACGGCTTGTTTGGGGATAGTCCATCTAGGGCTGCTATTATTCTGTAACCCAGACAATGATGGCTGGTGCCAATTGAGGTTGAACACAGCAATTAATGGAGTGCAGAACCAAAGCAAATGTCAGTATTCAAGCACACACACACTGCCATTCTGCCCCACCATCTTTCTCACACACAAACACACAGGGACAAGTAGCCAAGCATTCACATATACAAACATACAGAAATGGACTGGTGGCCTGAGCTTGAGGTATAGCAGTGCCCTCTGTGCTCTAATGGACAGGTCTACACTGAGCCCAGCCATCACTTCAAGCACCCGTTGGCTATGTTAATGGTTATTTTGGATTAGAGAGTAAGAGCAGACCTGAGAGGGAAACTTTTTTCATCCAGGGCAGACTTTGGCATTGTTGCCCTTATGCTGTTACATGCTATCAAGTCATTTCCAACTTATGGTGAGCCTATGAATCAGTGGCCTCCAAAAGGCCCTGTCATTAACAGCCCTGCTCAGGTCTTCCAAGGTGTGGCTTGAGCTATAAGCTATAACCATTATTAAAAACTGTTTCCTCTTTCCTGGTGTCTTTCTTATACTTCCAGTTGATGGGAAGAAAACTGGGGCATAGGATACTCCATTGTTGCTGTTAGTATCTGAATGTATATTGCCAACTGGGAACACTAAATATTATATATTAAAAATTATCAGAATAATAAAAACCTATAAGACCAACTGCCTATACAACATTAAATCTCAAAAATCAACTTGCTATCTGTAGAAACAATAAAGGAAAGAAAGGGAACTATACTATACGGTGTTCCAAGTGTCTTAAAAACAAATGCTGACAAATTGTTTCATTAAATTATTTTCTACTGCTGTAATCCCTGAGAGGTAAACCAGCATAAAAACATGGTCAGCTGCCATTTAATCCAAGGTCTCATGTTTTGCATAAAATAAACCTGACAGAGTCTCTAGGCAGTCCATTTGTCATTCCATCCATTGCTCTGCTCAAAATTACATCAGTACGTTCTGTCTTCCATCAACATCCAACTCCTGTAGAGGTCCTTGGCCATCGACCTTTGGTCAGCATACATGGAAAGCATTGTCTTGGCTTCACATGCTTATCATACACTATGTAGGTAAAATTCTGCAAGTGCATAATTTTAGCAAGAAATTAGTTTGCTCTTGTGACTAGGCAGCGTATCGCATGTGAAGAAAAGAGCAACCATACATACACAAGTGACTATGGACCTGATCACACAGACAATTTGAATACAGTGGTGCCTCGACTTACAAACGTCCCTACTTACGACCATTTTGAGTTATGACCAGCTCCGGCCACAAAATTTTGCTTCTACTTGCGACCGGAGCTTCCACTTACAAACAGAAAAAGGCAGCGGAAAAAGGCGGGAAATTCAAATTGCTAACTGTAGGTGGCGACGAGGCTGCTTCTTTGTAGCTCTTTCGCCCCAGCAGTTAGAGAGTGTGTGCATCGGAGGAGGCTTGGGACTGCCTCCTTCTGCTTCTGAGTGAGCATGTGTGTTTGCAGGGAGGCTTCGGGCTGCCTTGTAAGGTAAGGTGCTGTTTTCTGCTTTTTAAAAACTGTTCTGGGTGTTTTTGCAGCGTGGTTTTGAGCTGGGGGGGGTGTTTATGTTTCTGTGCTGTGATGGGTCTTGGGGGGTTTCTTTGTTTTTTGTTTTTTTCTCCCCCCCCCATTTCCGATGGGTCTTGGGGTTTTTTTGTTCCTTTTTGGAGTGTTTTTCCCCATTTCCGATGGGTCTTGGGGGGTTTGTTTGTTTTTTGTTTTTTTCCCCCATTTCCGATGGGTCTTGGGGGGTTTGGTTGCTTTTTGGGTTTTTCCCCCCATTTCCGATGGGTCTTGGGGGGTTTGTTTGTTTTTTGGCTCCCCCCCATTTCTGATGGGTCTTGGGGGGATTTGGTTGCTTTTTGGGGTTCCCCCCCATTTCCGATGGGTCCTGCATGCTTCCCTTGCTTTTTCCTTTGTTTTCTTTGAATTTCCGACCTGCCCCCTTTGTTTTCTGTGCATTTCCAATGGGTCTTGCACGCTTGATTGCTTTTCTTTTCTTCTCCCCCCTTCGGCCAGAAGGGATTAATCACGTTTCCAATGAGTCTTGCAGTGATTTTTTTTTTTGGTGATTTTTTTCTTCGGCCGGAACAGATTAATTGCATTTCAATGTATTCCTATGGGAAATGGTGCTTCGACTTACGACCATTTCGAGTTACGTCCATCTTCTGGAACGGATTATGGTCGTAAGTCGAGGCACCACTGTAGTTTCCTTTTCCTCCTTTTTTCCATTGATATATTTCTATGTCACATGGTATATATATCGCTGTGCCCATTCACATGGCTGTCAGTTCAATCGGTACATTTCTTGCTATTTGTGCCAGTTCTGTAGGCTACATGTGACATCTCATATAAATGGATTCATTTGCCATCATATTTCTGGGTCTCCACTGCCCTACAATTTCCTTTCTTTTAAAAAATAGTTCATAAGTGATATGTTGTTATTTTCCTGTCACTTCCAAGTATAGGTTGAAGCACAACCTGGTAGTATATGTCACCTGCAGCCCTTCATTCCTTTCCTTTTAAATTTTCACTTCCCAATTCCTTTCTCCACTTGACATTTTTCTTCCCCCCTTTTCCTTTTCTCCTCCTTCCCTTTTCCATGCCCTCCTTTACTCACTTGTCCCCTTTTCCTTATTTTCCTGCACAACTCTCCCGCTCAGTTCTTGGCTTTCATTTTTCTTTTCTCCTTTGAACAGTGTCAGGAGGCAGAAGCAAGTTTTAAAAGACTTGCAAAGTATTGTGAAGAACAGTGTTTTTAAAAAGAGATATGTTAATACTATATCCCTTTCTTTCTCTCCTCAGACAATTTAAAGCAGGAATTAGCCCTTTCTCTGCTCAAGCCCCCTTTCCTTCCTTACACCTGCAAGGGGGGAAGGAAGGCTGTCTTCTTCTGAGCAATGTATTCATGTTGTTTTTGTGGCTGCTGCTGCTGCTAAAACTGATTTTTTAAGGGTGCAAGCACAGTGGCCATGAGTGCTACTCATGCTTATCTTTTGCTGTTTCCCAGTATCCAACTCAGTCTCTTTTTCAGGTATAAATACTCAAAAGTGTTTTACTATTGCCTTTTTCTGTGCCGTACTAACCAGATTTAGCATGACTGTCACTGCTACTGTCTAAAAAAGATCTGTTACCAATGTTATCCTGCACTTCTCTTGTCCAGCAGCTGTATTTCCCCATGCCCATGATCAATGGAAGTATCAGTTCTCTTCTGCTGATGTGATATTCCTGAAGAAGGTAGGTCTATCTTAATTTGTTGCCTCAGCTTTGACCATTGCACCTTGGATGTCCCTCTTAGAGGTCCAGACTCATAACAGATCCTAGCTTCTTGATAGTATTGCTCTCAGGTTCCCTGGCACACTCAAAACCCCTCACCATGTTAAGATGTGCACCCAAGTGAAAGAGTGCCACTCTTAGTGGTGCATAGAAATAATAGCTACTGTTTTTCTATCCAGTATGGACAAGGTATGATATATGTGTGGTGCTGACATTGCTCTACACACCAGCGTGTGTCTTCTCACATTCAGTGAGTTTTTGCAGAGGGACTGGCTAGCAGAAGCCAGAGGCTTTGACTGCAAGTAGGGCAGTTTGAGATGTGAGTGTATAGCAATTAAGCTTTAATAAGTCAATCTTAGAACTGGAACAATGAGAAGATGCTCTTAGTCTGGAATCTAGGTACCAAATCATCTTAGGATCTGATGAACTTCAAAACCTCACAGTGGTTTGCTATTCTCTTCTTCTGGGGCCTTTTGGGATTGTGCAGTTTACCCAAGACCACACCAGCTGGTTCTTCTCCCTGGAGTCACAATGGGGAATTGACTTCCTGACCTCTGGCTCTGCAGCCAGATATCTAAACCACTGAGAATAGTAAGATTAAAAATTGTGACTTTTTGCAATGGAGATACAACCCACACCTATAGTTTTTGGGCTGTAAAACTCATTCTGTTCTGCTGGCTGATCATGTGATTACCTTCCAAGAACCTAAGTAAGAAATTAATCTAGGAGACCTTGACGAAGGGAACCAAGAATAACTCCAAAAAGTGAGCTGAAATCAATAAAGTGGCCTAACTCGAGTTTTATTTATACAGAGAGAGAAAGAGAGAAAACAGAAATGAAATAAAGCTTGTATGTCATGACATGTGTTTCAGATTAGCATTGCTTTTACCAAGTCATCAAGTACTAAGACTATACTCTAGATTAATTGTGGATTGAATTTCTCCTAGTAATGCTCTGAATCTTGTATTAGGATGTAATAATTGCATCTGCATTTTTTCCTGATTTAGGAGTTTATGTTGTACAAGTTTTGAAAGGCTAAGACACTGGAATTTCTACCCTGTAGCACCTGCAAACTATAGGCAGGAGGCCATCTGGCTGACTGAGAGAATGCAAGACTAGTTACTGAGTAGATCCGATTGTTTTATTTTATTTTTTAAGCACCTGCAGGTATGTCACCTGGGAGTTTGAACCTATTACCGTTCTTGTAATTGAGGCAAGAGATGATGTCGTTTATGATGGTACATGAGCAGCAAAAGACTATAACAGAGTGTCCATGCTTAGATGACAGGAAATCATATTTCCAGCAGAGTTTAGGGAGTGCATTCTTTGTAATGGGGTTAGCTAATCCAGATAGTAATAAGAATAGGAAAGTCAGCAATCATAATCACATTTAATAGATTCCAGATGGAGAGATATAATTGTTCTCATTATCATTGTAAAAACTCCAAGGAAATACAATTCCAAGATACTTCCGCTTGACAAGCTAGCAGGGAAAAAAATAACTCAAGATTGTGGTTATGTAGATAAAGTTTCCCATTTATTTTATTATTTGTTTGTTTGTTTGTTTGTTTCAAAAACAAAACAAAGTCCATCATGTCCTGTTTTCACTATAATGGTGTGATTACTTTACTTCGATGAAATATATGTTTAAATGTAAATGAGTGTTTTAGAAAAACCTGACAAGATTTCTTTTTGCTGCAATGAGGTGGTGACTTGTTGAAAAAGGAACAGAAAATGAAAACAATTGGCTTTCCTTCACTTCTCTGCTCTGTAAAATCTACAGTGAACCTAAAAAGAAATGGTGCTGGAGAAATGTTCCCTTCTTCAGTGCAGATGTTCATTTTTGCAAACTGGAACTGGTCCCACAGGCCTATTTGGTATTACCTTTTGTCTTTCACTATCCTGCCAAAGCATGTTCCCCCCTGTACCCAAAAGCCCTGTAAATGGAAGTGCTCCAAACAGTGACGTAACTGGAGCAGGCCTTTATGAACCCTGACTCCACAAATGCTTTTTCCTAAACCAAGACAGGGCAAACAGACATTGATTTCATAAATCCTAAGTGCTATATAGTCCAAAGAATACTGTTTTGAAAAGAACAGGAATGGAAGACTTGATCAGATCCATCAATAGGAGAATCAGCAGGTTGGATATGACTTAATCATATTCAGAGTAGGTCTCGTAAAATCAAGGGGACTTCACTGATTTCACTGAATCAACCTGAGTCTAGGTCCAGCCCAATGAATTCAACCACAAGTGGAGATACAAAACATAGTTTCAATGTCAAATTTCTCTGCCTTTGAAACTAATATGAACATGTCAAAGAACATAATGTACATCTGTTAATGCAGGCCATCAGTTCAGATCTCAGTGCAAAAGTCTAGGAGTTTCCAATGTATAGGTGCAGCAACCCATACAAAATTTGTGTTCATTTGGACTTGTAAGGTAGAGTTTTCACCAAAAAAGGAAACCAAGTGTAGGCAAAGCCAACTAATTTTAGTTTTGTTGGGTGGGGAGTCACCCGCAATTTCCATGCAGTACAACTTCTTGCCATTTAGTATTTGATACAACTAAAGAATAGCTTTATGTTGTTTCAGAAGGTTTCTATCCTAACTTTCTCCTCATCTTAAAATTGCAGAGCTTGAAGGGACCCAATGGATCATCAAGTCCAGCCCCTGTCAAAGAGGCAGGGGAATGGAACTCCCAACCTCTGGCTCTGCAGCCAGAGACCTAAACCACTGAGCTATCCTGCAGTGTTCCTACTTCACTCTAGTAGTAACTTGTACGATGCTTTCTAGCCACTTCTGTCCTCCAGTTAATCCAACACTGCAAGGTGAGAAATGGCATGTGTAAGGATAGTGTGTTGTCTGGTCTATGTGTTCAGAGTGAAGAGGAGACATGTTGCATATCACACATGAAGACACACTAATACACACACACATGCCCCTGGACTAATATTCTATAACTGTGTCAATGGCCAGCTCACTTCTCAGTCATCTTGAATATCGATTTATACCCTTTCCTGCACTGGAATCCAAAGTGGTGACAATATATGTGATAAAATGCTAGTGCTGTCAGACTGTTGTGCTATTCTTCATCTTGGCTCTGGAATAATATTTCTCTGCTTCCATCCACTTTGTTATCTTCATCTTGTCTTCAGACTCTTATCATGAATTTAAATGGGGAGAGAGTGTTGGATGTCAGCATTATGGTGATATGAATTTCCATTCTCTGAAAAATGCTTCATTTATATTTTAAATTGTTTTAGGTACAAGAGAGAACTCTGAGAGACACCATTGGCTAAACACAACAGCAGTGAACACAAACTCTATAGCACAAAACACTGTAATCAAGAACTAAAACCACCAATAAAACAGTTCCCCAAAACTGTCAGACACAAATACCATGTTGTTGCTATACTCTGTCAAATCACTTGTGACTTATCAATGTATGACTTGTGAAAGGTCCTGTCATCAACGCTCTGCTCAGGTCCTGCAAACTGAAGACTGCAGCTTTCTTTAATGGGTCAATCCATTTCATGTTAGGTTTTCCTCTTTTCTTACATCCTCTTACTTTTCCTAGCCCTATTGCCCTTTCCAATCTAATTGTCTTCTCATGATATGTAAAAATTACGATAGCTTCAGATAAGTAATTTTAACGTTTAGTGAGAGTTCAGGCTTCATTTGCTCTAGAGTCCACTTATTTGTCTCTCTAGCACTCTGTGGCATCAGTAAAGTTTTCATCCAATGCCACATTTCAAATGAATTGATCCCCTCCTTCCCTGGGCTATATTTCTTCATTGTCCACCATTGAGAAATATAGTACAGGTAATCTTGACCTTTGTCGCCACAGACACATTTTTAAGAATCTCTTCTAGCTCCTTCACAGCTGTCCTTGCAAGTCCCAGATTCCTTTATTTATTTATTTATTAAAATTATTTTATTTTTGGTTGGCTTCATTTTCCCTTTGGATTGATGATTGAACTGTTTTGAACAATTTCAGTTTCTTCATTGTCAACATTAAAGTTACATAATTCTCCTGTGGGCTCCCCCCCCCCCCAACTATGGGAATAGTCATTTTGCATTATTCTCTGCCAATACCTCTGGTTTCAATTCACAGTTTTTCCACTTTGTAGTCAGTTGAATTGAGTAACAAAAGTCTGTTCTTTATCCACTCTTCAAATGGGTAAAGACTTGGTCTTTACATGGGTTACGTTGGCTTCACATGGTTACATGCAGAGTATAAACAGCAGTTAGCCAGCGGTCTAAGGTGAATTCAGTTCCATTTGAAAAGACTGTTTACATGAGGATTTCACAACCAGATTGGATCTCTTAATGGCAACCAATGGGGATGCTTTAGATAATGGTGATCCATATGTGCAACTTGGATACTCCCCAGTGTGCTTTATATTAAAATGTCAGTTTGGCTGTTGTACTCTCCTCACATCTCTAGATATGGAGATTAGACAAGAAAGATCAGCATCTGTACTCTTATCCAGATTTTACTAATGAAGTCAATCTTCTAGGACTTGTTGGCATAGTCCCTAACAATATGCAGACCATACAGCTGTTATTATTTTTGGTTTTGTGCAGACTGATATTTAAAATGGGGATAATGGCAACATTGATCACCTTATCAAATCTGAATGGTGTACAATATAATTATAAGTACCATTCTTGGTAATTATATTCGCCGTAATGATGCCCATTTCCCACCTATTTGTTATAAACTGTTCATAACATGATGCATGGTATCAGTTTTTAAAACTAGAGAGGATTCTTTCTGCCTTCTACCCCTGCTCTCTCTCTTTCTCTCACACACTCTGCTTCCTTCCTTCCTCCTAACAGCCTCAAACTGTAGTAGAAGTGAAAAGCATTAAAGTGTATGTCTCTGTACCCTGACTGGATCAGAATCTTTATTTTACAGGAAGTATCCCTTAGAGAGAGACACATCTCAATTACACTTCATATTCTAGTAAGCCTGCCTGGAGATAGGAGCCATCAGACTTACAGAATTACTTGATCCATGGCAGAGTCAAAGTATTGCTGTGGTACTTTTCTAAAAACAAGAAAAGACTTCTTTTTAACAATGTTTGCCTTTCTTTCTTTTACCTATAGGCAGTAGAGAGAATATATATCTACTCAGGAGCTTCTGATTCTCTGAATGCGTAGACTTTTAAGATTTGAGTTGCAGTATAGTATTCAATATTTTTTACACTTTTTAATTAAAATGAAGAATCTTTTTATGGGATGGATGGAATACAGAGAGAGAGAGAGAGAGAGTAGTATTATGTATCATTGGAGCATAAAAAGGAGCCTGTGACTGTAAGCTCATTTGTGTTCAGATAGTGGCCAACCAGTTGTTCATAGGAAACGTGGCAGCAGGACTTGAGTACACCTATACCTTCCTCTGTGGCATTAAGTTGTAATGGCAAGATTTTACTGTGAAGAGAAAGACTGCTTCTACAAGGAAATACTAGTCCTGTTTAGCAGAAAGGCTTCCTTAAATGAAGTTTGTAATTGAATGAATGAGAATCCTCTTCCAAGATGCTTTGGGTCATAAGCAAAATGCATAGGAAGCCATTCATGAGACTAGTATACAATTATCTGTGTCAGCTTTTAAAAAGCAACGGTCCCAAGTGTTATGGCTAAACATATTCTGTGGCTTTTGGAAGTCACAGAATCAAGTGGTACCAGAAGAAAATGCTACCCTGAAAGATTACTCGAAAGCTTGAAAATGTTGCATAGAGATGCCCGCTTTGCCACCTTAAGTAGCTGTAGTGCAAGTTGCAGAGCTCATACAAAGGATTCCTTGTGATGCTGCAGAGGAACCTGGGATGTGGCCCCTGTTGCTTTACTGGCACCTGGTTTGGGCAGTATCCCTGGCACTGCAACAAATCCTGGGGAACAGTTCCTGAATGCCTCCCAAGAACACATTGTCCAGAACAATGAGTCTAATGCACACCAAGGAGATTCTTGGAGTGTTCCCTTGATGCAGCCAGACCTGTTGTTATACTGGCGGAACCATTCGGTGACCTTTATTGTTTGCTGTACCTTTAGCATTATTTGTGGAATATTATACTAGAAATCAGGAGAAGGAACCTACTCAGGTTCTGCTTTCAATTTCTATTACTCTGAATTGTTGTCAAAAACAAGTGCCCCTTTGAAATTTTTCCCAGAGGGTCTCCAACAAAGATTCTGGATATCTGGAGAGAAATGAGATTTTTCTTATCAGGCAAAACAAAGATGAAAACACTGTGGCCCCTTAAAGACTAACTGCTATTTTTTCATGTGAGCTTTTGTGGATCAAGCCCACTTCCTCAGATTTCTACCAAAGCTCACATTAAAATATAGCAGTGGGGCCACAGTGTTTTGGTCTCTTGTTTCATCGTTGCGGTGGTGATGGTGATGGTGTGTTTTATTTTTGGATCTGATGCGCTTGCACATGTTAACATGACTATTTCTTTGAAAATGCAGATTTTTTTCTGAGCTCTGATGTACTTGCTGCTCCTAGTGAGTGTTGAATTTCTGCCTCTTTCCATTTTTGCAACAGTTGCAGCTCCTACAAGAACAGAACTGGGACATGGAGAGAGCGTTACTAGGTTTCAGTATAGGTATTTGGAGTTGCTCTCAGCCCACACAAACTCACCATTATTTGGAAGACCAATCCAAGATTGTGAAGTTCTAGCCACTAGACCTTTTCATTCAAGAGAGTTTAACTGCATGGGGATGGCTTTATGTTTTATTGTTGTATACATAGCTGACTTTTAAAATTCTAGTATCTTATTAATCCACTGTGAGCCCCTGTTTTTTATTACATGGCATTGGCAGTGGTCTGCATTTAGTCAATAAGTCTAAACTGTCCAAAGGAATAACTAGTGAATATGGCTTTACGTTTTGGTGCATCTCCTCCTAACTAATGAACTGGCAATACTGAGAGCCAGACTAGGAAAAATTTCTGCTTCATCAGAAAAGCTCAGGGACTGTACAGTTCTCTCCTCCCCTGTCCCCTTCCCAGGCTTCCTTTTGGTTAACTTTTGGGACTGCACACTTCCTTGCAATCTTACAAAAAATTTAGTTTGAGTTTATTTACACAATTTTGTCTCAATTATGATTTAGTGTATAGGGCAGGGTTGGAGAACCTTTGTCCTTCCAGATGGTTTAGACTACTATTCCCATAATCACTTACCTTTCGCCATCCTGTCTGGGGCTTGTAGGAGCTGAAGTCCTAAACATCTGGAAAGCCAAAGTTTCTTCATCCGTGATCAAGAATTTGGATACAAAGCAGAGGCACACATTTGATTTCTATGACATTTCCTTGGCTATTTTGCAAAAGGCTTCCCCTCACAGGATGTGCACATTTGGATATAAAGATCAAATCCATAAAAAATTTGGCTCAGCTCCACATTGACCAAATCTTCATTGACTATTTTTGTTGTTTTTTAGAAAAAGCATATATTTTTTGCCCATAAGTTCTTAAGGACGCAACCAAATCTGTATGCTGGCATGCTACTTCAGATGCAAAGCCAGCAGTAGGGAATGTTAAGTGCTGTGGAAAATTAAGAAATGGGTACAGACATTTTACATATAAGTACATCCAACCATCTGGTTTTTAGAGTGATTGAGTTATCCTCATCCTTACCCTGTAGAACCTAAGCACCTACAGAAAAACTATTCCTTTGCCTTTGAGTTCCCTTCATTATTGCCAGGACCAGCTCTCTGAATGTCAAATGAGATGAAGAACAAGAGAAGTGGAATCTACTCTTTAGCATCAATTATTTTTCTTTGTGAGTACCAGAAGTGACTTCAAGAGCTCTAATTCAGCCAAAATGACTCTTTTCTTCTTTGAAATTCCATTACTTCCTATATCTGCTGTTGCAGTACAGATATAAGTTTGCCAGCACAGATGTCAGCATGAGATGAGTGTAACTTCCCTTTCCTGCACATCCTTTATCTAAACTTCCCTCCCCTGCACACCCTTCACTCATGTCCTATGGCACATGTGAAAAGAAATTTGAACCAAATTCCGGATGTCATTGGGTGTTCTAACCTACATGAATCCCACTGAATTGAGTTAAAAGCACGCAAGATAAAAGAGGGTGCATTAACATAGCATTATCTTAACCTTGTAGATAAGATCATCTGATGTGAGGAAGTGGCCATCTTTTCTGTTGATTCCACAGTGTTATATAGCAGCTCTTAGGAAAATGAATGGTTTGTTTAATGTTCCTTCTGAAGCAGTCACTAAAGCATACTGTGAGCAGGACAGCCACATTAGCAAATTAATTAGCCACATTATTGTCATTTACCTTGATCATTACTAGGCACACCTCTCATAAAAGCTCTAAACTGCAAGCAGGTACACAAGAACTGTGGATATTTTATACAGCACATCTTCTTCTAAGCAACAATATGCCATTGTCAGTGGCTTTTTTCCCCCTTGAATGTTAACTGGGAAATACCTATGGGTTAGTCTGAAGTTGAACAGGAAGGGATAGTGTGGGCAGATAATGTAGAAATCAGTGGAACAGAGTGGAAAACGACAGCATAGATGAGAAAACAATGGACTATAGGCTAGGCTAGGCTAGACTACACTTTTTGATCACGACCTCATGAGCCATGTGCCAACACCAATGTAAGTTCACTGAGAGACAATAGGGGAATATTATGAAGGTAGAACTCTACAGTGTGCAAAAATGCAAAATATATTTCCAAAAATTAAGAACTAAGAATCTAATCACCAGGAAAGAACCAAAGGAGAATGAGCATGGGCTCTTCCTAAACCAAGCAGTATGTGGTACTCACCCCAAATATCAGAGAAACATGCCTGCTATTGTCATAATCTAACTGAGAGACTGAGCATTGTCAATAGCTATGATATGCAAAATGATTTATTACTGTGTAAAATCAAATTATTACATCTTAGGCATCTGTATACATGTCACCCACAGGTTTGATCTAATAAGCATTCTGATGAAAGCAAGGCATAACGTTGTTTATGATGGTGTGATGAGCAAGAGACTTTAAAAAAGATACAGTGATTAGAAATTGTATTTTCAGATGTAGTTCAGGAGTGCAGTTGTGAGGAGGGGAGAATAGATTGCCTTGCCTAGAGGAAATGGCTGTCCAGAACTAGACATGGGAAAAAGCCAAACTCCTGTTAGGGAATTGTGTCAGTGTAAGTATAAATAATGCATAAATCATAGAAGAGAATTAACATCAATTAATAACATGGCTGTTCACATTCCTTGTCATGCACCAAGTCATATGACTGGAACATGACCAGTAATGAGAATTGCATCTCATAAATTAGCATAAATTCACAACTGCAACTTAGGCAATTACACTTAAACTACTGTAAACCCCAAACAGGATTCAGACCTCAGAATCAGCAAGGCCAGTGGGATTCTGGGAATGGTAGTCTCAAAAAATAACTTTTCCCATCTTTGCCTAGAACCCAAAAGAACACTCCTTCTAGCAGTATGGGCACATGTTGGTATTCTTCTTGGAGGTCCCACTTGTATATGATATGACAATCTCTACAACTCAGAAGGAAAATGATTATCATAATCTTTCAGTCAGCTAGAAGTCATTCCTGCTGCTATAGATGAGGGTGAGCACATCCTAGCAAGATGGGGTGGTAAGTATCAAGATGGGGCAGTTAAGTTTTTGGATATAGAACCTTTCCTGAGCACAATGCTGTATTACTGTAGACCCAATTCACTGCTAATGGTATCATGTGCCCTTGGTGTTTGAAGGATGGGTGTCAACCTTGTTTATGCAGGGGCAAAAATAAAGCTCTTTTGATACTGTGCTCTGATTTGTTTTTAAAGGGCAATGGCTATTCTCCCTCACTGGAATTAAGGATAGCATTGTTTGTTGTCAAGTCACAATAGTGACTTATAGTGACCCTAACAGAGTTTTCAAGGTAAGTGAGATATTTAAGGAGAGTTTTACCACCACCCCACAACCTCTCAGTGAGTTTCCATGGCCAAGTGGGTTTCTTAACCCAGTTCTTCTGAGTCCTAGTCTGCCACTATATCCAATGCAATACTCTGGTGCCTAATGGTTTGCAAATAACTTGCTTTCCTCCCATTTTTCTTTTTTAAGAAAGGGGAATTCATACTGGGTTGAGAGAAAATAGCCTTGCCGGTACTGTCTGGCTGTTTTTCCATTTTTAAATGAAAAGTACTTCACGAACATACCAGTGCTTGACTTTAGAGTGGCTCTGTGAAAAAGAGAGCAGGTGTCATGCAGATCACACCTACAGAGGCTCGGTCTTCTTTACAGCTGTAAAAAGTGGAGGAACTGTCCTTTCCCCCCATCTGGCCACCCAATGCTTAAGTGTTATTGCAGATGTATGCTGCGTCTCTAAAATGGGGAAAGAAAATCCCCATGCTATACCTTTCTTCTCAGGAGCAGTTCAATGAGTCTAGAATTCCAGGCTTGCACTGCAATTCTATATCTGTCTACCCTGAACTAAGCCCTCTTCAGAATGAAGCCTTGAAGTGAAAAAAGGTCATAGACATAGTCTTAAAATTTGCCATCAGTTATTCTGCAGATACTGTTTGATACTGTAGCTTCATATGATACTCTGGAATAAAGCACTCATTGCTAGAGCAAGTAAATTTGATTGAAGGAATGATGATACAACAAAATGTTATCCTTTTGTGTGCTCCGCAAATGACTTCTTCTTGCCATCAATGCCTTACCTTTGATGAATTCTACATGGTGAAACATTTTTCTAAATTGATTGTTTATTGCCTAGTAATAATACAGGACTTAAGAAAAAATTCTGTTGGAATTAAGGAAATATTATTCTGTATCTGTAGTGATGGATTTTCCAAACACCGATTAAGTTGCCCAGATACTGCACCACTTATTACCCATTTTGGTAATAAGTTATACCAATGGGTGTTAATGGTAGAATATTGGTACAAATGGAGAAAATTCCTTATTTGGTATTATTGTTGCCTTCCGTTTAGCATATTTTGTGGGCCTCAAATTGTGCCAAGTGATTATCACTTACACTTAACAATCAGACAAATTTAAACACATTAAAAATTTGGTATCAATAAATGCAAGTTAAATGCAAGTTAACGGCAGGGTTAACTCCGTCTGTGAAATCAGCTGGCCTCAGAATTATTCACTTTGTCTGGAATGTTGCCAATTTTATATTGTTCAGGCTTGAACTTTGGCTAGATGGCTTTGTTTACATTGGATCACCAGCAACCATGATCTCTAAGGACAATGAAATTAGAAAGCAAACACTAGTTCAAACTTTGAGACATGGTATAAAACTGGACATCAACAAGAGGAGAATTCATCATAATATTGCGGAAGAGAAAGTGTTTGGCATTCATATAACCATCTTTCAATTATCTCAGCTAATGTGGGCCTCTCTGTATTGCATAAAACGAATATGCCATTGAGACTGTATCTGTAATGAATTAGCCACAGTGGTATAGTACTACAGCATATTCATGACTCTTTGACCTCCAGCAATGAGGTAGGGGACACACAATAAAAAGACCTCCATGTCTTCATGAAGCCAGTGCTGTGGTTATGATTCCAATCCTGGGCTAGGTGGCTTTTGGGCTTTGGAGCTTTGGAGGAAAATGTTGTGCTATTTCCTAGTTGCCCTGTCTGTCAACAATTTATGAGTTAGCAGCCTTTCCTAATCCAGCACCCCCAGATGTGTTGAACTTCAACTTCTATCATCCTCTGATTAGTGTGTGTGTGTGTGTGTGGGGGGGTTTATGGGAATTGCATTCCAATACATCTGAAAGGCCCCAGACTGGAGAAACCTGAAACCAGAGAATGGCACTTGACTTATCCTTGTCTTTTTATAATGTGCAATCTTTGTATAAAAATACATACGCATAACCTATCTTTAAAATTCTTGAGCAAAATGAATGATGCTTCAGCTGAGAAGTTCTTTGCTAACACAGTGAAAGATAGAAAGTATTTTACTGGGTTCATATCTGTTTGTAAGGATACAGAAACAGCATTCTTCCCTGTCTGAAGACAAGAGCACTACGTCTTAAAGCATACACAGTACTGTACATGGCCCAGTAAAATTACCAATTGGCCTTTTTCCCCTACTGAACAGTTTTCTAGAGGTTTAGAAAAGTTGTCCTGTTCTGCAACTTTTGAACCCAATAAAAGATATGCACAGCTAGATGTGTATCTGCTCAGTGTGTCTAAAGTTTAGAGTCAGCAATATTTTACTGGCGAGAATCCTATTGGTGATTTACACATGTATTAGTAAAAATGCATACATTATTGCTAATTAACAAGATACTGCTTGCATTTCAAGACTGGATGCATTATCTGGCCATGTGACGGGCACACAATCAGGGTTATGACTGTTATCTTTTCAATGAGCCACAATGCGTGTAATTTCACTTCTGTTTAATCACTAATAGGATTCTGGCCACTTTATCCAATGCATGTTCCAGGATTATTGAGAAGGGAGGTAAGGCTTAAATAAGAAGCCTTCAGTGGCATCTGTTATATGACTGCCAGTTCCATTTTGATTGCCAGACTTGCCTGCTCCTCATTTGCCCCCATCCCGCCCAATCAGTACACGTCTCAAAGATATAGCAGGTGGAGATTACTGTTTCTCCTCACTCCTTCCATTTCTTGCTTATTCTGAGAAGACAGGTGAACAGGCTGCAGTGAGGTCTAGCAGCATGAACAGAGAAGGTTCAAGGGGAAGTTCAGGCAACCTCCACCAATCCAGAGGCTGGTTGCATATGCATGAGCCTTGGAGGGTCACACCCACTCCCATGACTCCTTCCCCCCACTTTTCTTAAGAAATTGGAAGATTTTTTTAAACTAGAAAATAGCCCCTTTGACCCTATTTAACCACCTGGAAATTTAACCACCTGGGAACTTCTTGCAGCTCAGCTCTGAACCCCAAAGGCAGTATTTTGTGTGGACAGGTTGCTGTTCAGAACATACTGTGTAGGGGGAAATCGGCTTTATCAGAAACTCTCAATTGGAGCAGTTGTTTTTGATCATAGAAAAAAGGCCTAGGGTAATTGTAGATGCCTATGAAATATGACAGAATGAACAACAGTTGTCCTGTTCAGCTTTGGATAGGACATCACAGAGGGGGAGTGCATGGAGCATGGGGACTGTGAAGCAGAGACCCTCCACAATCTGTAGACACTCTCCTTGTGAGTTACACTGCTGATTTTCCAGGCATCCAATTCACACGGAGAGCATACATGGATAGCAGAAGATTTTTACTTGGGGCTGGTCACTTTCAGCACATAATAGGGCAAAGGAAGAGATGGAAAACCGGAGGAATAGAACGCTCCCTTCCTGGTATGCTCTATCCACGCATGAAGTGATGACTGAATAGGACTAAATTTTTTTTCCTAGAATAATATATTTCTGATACACCCTTTCCCTGTTATTTTCCTTTTTTTCACTTAAAAATAATAATATTGGCACACTCTTTGCACTTCTTCACACAGATACTTACTTTTAGAGTTTTTAGTTTCATCTTTACTTTCTCTTTATATGTCTTCCCAGTCAGGATCAAGGGTTGATAGGCAGTCACACAACCAAAGCCTATGAAGAGCAGCCAAGATCTTATTAGCTGGCTAATTAATGGCATGTTGGCATTCTTTCCCTGAAGAAGGACCTGTCACATATCATGTTGGCCTTGCATACTTGATCAAGAGACAAATATTACCTCCCCCTCACCCCAAAATTAATATCTTCCCTCGCTCATGTTTTTTTCCAAATCAACCTGGTTCTTCTCCCCTCTTGAAACTCTTTTCTCTGTCTTTCAGCAAATGCGAAACAATTTTCTCCTTTCAAGAACCTAGTGGCAAGCAGATTAATGAACCCTTAGCACAACATGGAGCATGACTGCCAAAGAAAATGTCTGAAATGCATTCAGCGGTCCCCACAGTGCACGGTGTGAGGGGCAATTATAGAAAACAAAAGCCGCAGAGCGGTTGAGCTAAGTTTCCTGCAGTCAGAGGGCTTGCATCAGGCCTGGGAAGCTACAAAAAGGAGGGGGGTGCTTTATAAGCAAGCGCCAGGTAGCTTTTAGGATTTCATGGATACAAAGCCACCACACACAAGTCAGCTCCAGGGATGGAACTGAAGATTCAAAATTTTTCATAAGAAATAGTATACAGAGGGAATCCCCATCTATCAGAACATATTAATTTTCAAGAACTTTGCTCAATCTTCTGACATTAAAAGAATCAGAGAAACACTCTCTCTCTCTCTCTCTCTCTCTCTCTCTCTCTCTCTCTCTCTCTCTCTTTGTGTGTGTGTGTGTGTGTGTGTGTGTGTGTGTGTGTGTAAGTATCAGCCTTTGTGGGTCCAGCTTGCTCTTGGAGTTTCTGCACACTTTTGACTGGAACACGAACTCCTTGAAATGCAAAACAGATGGACGAAATGTGGGACTTGAAGGTATTTGTTTTGGAACAGTTTTGTATATCAACAGCAACAGAAGAATTTCCAGCAGCTGGGACAGGCCCCTGAGACTATTCACTCTTCAACACAAAGGAAAGCCCCAAAGAAGATATATATATATATATATATCTTTGGGGGAGAACATATATATTCTCTCTCTCTCTCTCTCTCTGTATGTGTGTGTGTGTATTTATATATATGTATATAAATAACTGGTCATGGTTTCTGCAGCCTTGACCTGCAAAATTCAGTAAAAATTATGGACAATAGATGCGACACTACATATAGAGGTATTTTGTGTTTAAAACCCAAGGCAGTTTCAGCTTGAAGTTCCATGTCCATGTAAAAAAAAAAAGAGAGAGACATGTAGACCAAAGGACAAAACTTTACTTATTCTTTGCAAACATAGTATCAGAGATGGTAAAAATTATTATTATTTTTTTGCCCAACAGCTCCCAGACTAACCCAGCTCACAGTGGTATTTTAGAAACATCATTCAAAAAAGTAATTTTTCCCATCTCTGTATTCTGAAGACATAAGCATAACCATTTATGTCTCATTTTCCAGGTCAGCTTCTGAATTCATTGTTTTTCCAAAAGGATTCTTCAAAGATCTGCTCAAGGTCCTTTTAAATGTGCATTTTTAAGTGTATGGCACACATGGCTACATATACAGTGTACTGAAAGAACTGTTCTGTGTTTGGGAGCTGGCCTTTGCTTGTTGTATGAATAATAATAAGAAAAAACCTGAGAAAAGTAATTTCCCTTTGCAATATAATTTTTAGAAGCCCTCAGAAACCTAACCATCATTTTTAGAGAATTAATACATATTTGTAAAGCACCCTAATATTAGATACTCACTGTACATATCCCATGGGAAATCAAGGAAACATTCTTTCACAAACTGCTGAAGCAACTGCTAAGCTTACGGGGCATCTAACCTGGGAGGAATTAGTATCAATGTTGTTTGACCAAGGGGAAACTTGATCGAAGCAAATGCGTATTGCCAAGTCTCCTAAAATACAAGGACATACAGAGGGCAAGGAAACTTGGGCTTAACTATTGTGTCATAGGGCTATGCTTAAAGTCAAAACCATTTTAATTCAAAAATGCCCATGCCAAATAAACACCATCCATGTTAGAAGAACACCAGTTGTCCTAAATGTCTGGAAGATTGGAGAGAAATGCTACAACTGTCAACTTACGCTTTCATACTCAGTCAGAGATTTTGGCCTGCGTTAGATAGTGGTGATCTTCCAGATGAATAAGTATCCATCCTGTATGTCTGAACTTATGTGAGAATGAGCAAATGAAAGGAAGAGAAGGGAAGCATACTGCTGTTGGTGAGTGGATGATCACCTGGGGCAGGTGGGAGAGGGAAGTGCCCGGCGCCCGTGGAACACCTCCATGGGCGCTGTGCTGCACCAAACCAGGCCAAACCGCCCATCCACAGTTCCTGCCCATCTCTAATCACTTTGTTTTTGACTTTAAAAAGAGAAATCCTGTTTGAATGCCATCTGGCTGCTCAATAAAAATGCTCTTGTTGCGACTGTCCTGCAGCCATTCTGAAAATGAAAGGGGCACAGTCTTATACTGTCCAGTGTAGATCTATTCAGATATTTGGCTGAAAATGTGAGCACACAAACTACATAGGTCATGTTAGGGTGCATATGGTGGCCCCACATTCTCCACTCTCTGTCTTTGCGTTTTCAGCTAGTACAGGTTTCCTAATGGCAAGAAAGCATCTAAACACAATAATTGAGTATTCATTGAAACTGCCCTTCAGATGTTTAAATTGAACATGTAAAATTTGGGGATAGAACACATGGGGATATTAGGGGCAGGCATGATGCATGCATGTTCGTGCCCCCAACACAGTTTGTGTCGTTTGTGCAGGCTGAACTCCTGAAGAATAATAGTGCTAGTGTTACTAGAGAAAAGAGATCTTGCCATTATTCCAGGAAAACCATGATCCAGTGCATCCATGATGAGCTGCCCACTGCTGAAGCCCTGGCTTTTATTAATATCATTAAAGAAAAGGAAGGAACACATAACTTTTGACTCCTACATCTCACCAATGTATTATCTCCAACTAATAAAGGTTCTAAATATATGCCACAGAAGTATGCCATTTTTCATTTCATGATGTTATGTTGTATGCTATCTTGTTCTTGTGACTTCTTGTTAAAACATTTGTTAAATTTCAAATCACCTGTGCCTCTGTAGTTCACAACTTTAAATGCCACATGGAATGGCAAAAAAGAGCAGTCTGTTACTTCCAGCTCTGGGTATTGATTCGCCATGTTGACCCATGGTCCTGTTTATTCAATCTGGTGCAATCAAGCTCCTCTCTGTTTTGATCCATCTCCTGGATCTGGACCAATATTCATATTTCTGAATCTCTAGAAATTTTGTTCATTTGAATGGTGACAGTGAAATAGCTCTAACTTGAGAAATCTTCACTCATCATCATGCAACATAGCAAGGTGGTAGAGTTTGCAGAGAAGATGTCACAATGCCCTAATGCAGCTCTTTGAGTCTGTGGACAAGTCACCTCCCAAGTCTGCTAATGCCTCCCAGGAATGCATGTTTATGTTGAATGTAGTATGGGAGAGGAAACAGAAAGCAAGAGGCCCTTAGGCAGACCTCTCTTTCCATTGGCAAAATTTGAAGCAGCTCAGTGGTTGCAGCTGCCATTGTGTTTCTGCTAAGAATGAGCATCAGACCTCAATCAAGGCAAAGTAAAACTGAAGTGGCAAATAGAAGGAAGGGGTATAACGAAGAGAAGGAGCAGGGAAGAAAGAGAAGCCCCAACATGATAAAATTTCAGCTTAATCCCTTAACACCCATTCAAAAATCCAAGTAGCTGACACAGCCACCCACACTTTCATCCCTGAGTAAGTCAAAGGAAAACTAAGTTTAAACAAGCCAGTGCAGAACGTAGCCTGACCTAGCCATCACCAAAGAAAAGTGAGCAAAAACAGGGTACAGAAGGCAACATAAGGCTCATGTGATCTCATACAGGGACCCTCCCCACACTCTCAGTAATTGGAGAGTGCTGGAGAGGTCCTTTGCCTTCATTGGGTGATGAAGCTATCAGTTAGGTGAGCCCAGTTCTTCCTTTTCTTCATCTCCTGCCATTTTTGCATTTTCCTGATTTGGCAATGGTGAGCAAGCTCAGGGGGCCATGTTTGTGCCCCAAGCCCCCTCAGCAGGCTACATAAAGCTGGGGGGGGGGACCCTGAAACCTACTGTATTTTCAGCCTTTTAGAAAACTGCAAATGAGATGTATCTGGATGGGCACTTCCAGCTTTGGATATTTTTTTAAAAAAAATTTAGATGGCAAATGCCTTAGAGACCCCTCTCAAGACTCATATAGTGAAAACAGAAAACAATCAAATTTTTTGTATGTATTTATGTATGCATCCATGTATTTATTTTACTTTTTACAGGGAAATCTTGGTGACTGCAAAAATTCCTTGGAGCAGCATGAGAACCATGGGACACACTTTGCCCACCTCTTTTATACAGTATTGGAGAATCTTTGTGATTGCCCCTTCCTTTTCCTGCTTTTCTGCACATTTTAAAATTGTTTTAACTTGCTAAATGACACTTTTTTCCAGAGCAACCTGGATCAGCCCTAATGTACTCTGGAATGATTCTGAGGCTGCTCCCTTCAATCCAGACCACGCTCAGTTTGATACAAATAGCCCTAAGTTGAACCAAAATTGTGAATTTGTCCAGAACAACTACATAGCCCTACCCTCAACAGGTATGAACATCTGATTGTAGCAACTTTTCAATGCATACCAGCGTTTACTTTTGAAGAAACTGACTGAGAGGGATTTGTATGTTCGTGCATCATGAGAAAAACAAGAAAGAGACTGTTTTAAAAGTATGAATAATGTGAACTGTAAAATTGGTGTGAACTGTCTTTGACAACAATCTAAGTGACCATGATAAAGATGGAAGAAGATGTGGTTCATAGTAGGACCCACTTGCCTGACTGCAATGTTATAAAAAATAACAACAGAATCATAGGTATTTTAAACTGCAAGAACTTCAGGTCCTCGACCCCTTCCACATCTTGTCGCTTCTAATGTCTTGACTCACAAAGAGATTCAATCCTTAAGGACTTATCACATAATAAACACTATGAAGCCCATTATGCTGAAGTCAGACACCATGTTCAGGCAACAATGAGTTTACTTTACCAATCTGTCTACAAACAGGTAGCACTGCTGTTATTATAATCTTCATAACATGATGGAGAGCAGCTGCTTGAGTGTTTTGCTAGGATTAAATGGCAGGAATAAATTAAAGATTACTTCATCTTAAGTGTGCAGTGGGAGCCTGACAGGTTAAAAAAATCAATCTGTCATTGGATATTTTTGTTAAGTCACTTGTAATGAGGAGATCGGAATTCTACATCTTTTTTTTAACAGATAAAAGGAGTAAATTTTTATGAAAGTAACAGTTTAGAACATGTATTTCTTAGTGGATCATGTAGTAGGTGGCATTCTGTGAGGGAGTTGCCTGGAGCATCCCCAGTGGGTCATCTGGCTCCACCCCAAAAGCCTAGAGGAGCCCAAGAGACAGTGAGTATTCTGGGCCCTACCTAGCAGGGATACATCAACGCAGGTGAAGAAAGGGTCACCGTTAGACATGGGTTATTCGTATTCATATCCTTGGGGATACAAATACAAACAGCTGCACCCCAGGTGCCGCAGAGGCCCATTCCCCCCTCCCCAGAACTGGCCAGTCCACTCACTGTTCACAGTGCAGTGCTCGGCTCCATTGTCATTGCGCCAATTGCAGAAGGAGGCCAGCCAGCTCTTCCGTGCCTCCTTGCACAGCCAGCCATTGTGGTGTGGAGCTGGGACAGGGAGTCTCCCCGCTCAGCTGATGAGTTGGCTGTGCGGGGAGTTTGGGAAGAGCTAGCTGGGCTCCTTCTGTGATTGGCATGACAACTATGACAACGGAGCTGAGTGCAGCACTGAGAACAGTGAGTGAACCAGACGGTTCTGGGGGGAGGGAATGGGCCTCTGTGGCGCCTGTGGTGCTGCTATTCGTATTCGTATACACAGGGATACAAATACGAATAGCCCATGTCTAGCCACCATTTGATGTGGGACAGCTGGAAGAGGGTGCAAAGGTGGGAATAAGAAGGTGGAAGTTGTAGGGCTCAACATTGTAATCAACCTCATCAGATGAAGGGGAGATGTGGGAGGAGGAAGTTGAGCATGGGGCCCCTATCTTTGGTGCTTCTGCAGAAGTGCAAACAGGGATAGAAGACAAGGGGATCTACCTTCTCCAGCCCAGCCTGTTCATCTGTCAAAGGGGTTGGGGCAATGCAGCCCCAACTGACCCAGGGTCACCCCAGCTTCAGTGTCCTTGCCACCTGAGCCTACCCCAACCCCACTTTGGTGATGGAGATGCACAACATATGCAGCAAAGAGGACTCTGGGAAGAGCAGCGCTATGGATCTCAGTTCCCATCATTCACCTTTACCAGCCCTCTCTAAAAGGATCAATATGAACCACAGATCAGGACTCATACTTATCACCTTTTTCTATGGACCTGGACTTTCAGGGAGCCTAGTGAAGTCAATGGGGGCCCAGCTGGACTGATTGTGCCCAGGGGGTTACTGTTGGAAACTCAAGGGGCAGTAGGAGCTGCTTCTGTGCCTTCAATAAAAGCTGCTGTGAGTGATCCAACCAGGCTGGAACCCATGGGATTTTTGCTGGGGAACTCCTCAGCTGCTGGGCCCTGGTTGACTTCACTGGCTTATGTCCACCAAACAATCTGAAGAGCAGCTCATGCTGGCCTTGGCAAAGATAATGCATTTTGTTTTTTATTCCACAGAATACATGCCCTATCACTTGATTGGAAAGAAGTGGATGTGCTATGTAATATCAAATGTTCTGCCTCAAGAGGGTTCATTGTACACGTTTGGACAAAGATCATCTTATTCTTTAGCAAGGATTTCCAGAAATCTTTCATGTTAGGGACACAGGGGTTGAAACTCCCTTTTCAATTAGCATTGTTGTTCCGCTTCTTAAGGGCAGATCTTGTGATAAATAAAATTTGGGGGAGTGTCGACCTCCTACAAAGGGTATGCAGGCCAGAATCTGAAACCAATTAATGGAAACATTGTATAATGAAATTAAACACATTTTGTGAGGGATCAAGATGCTTTTCTTATTTGAAAGATTTGGGCTTCTCTTATTTTGGGTGGAAATTTCAACATGTCCCAGACTTCACAATTTAAAAATAGCTTAAGAACAGGCCCCCGCAGGCATAGAAAGCTCAGATTCATCTGTTTAGCCCAGATAACGTTTATTCAGCATGCTTTAGTGTTGAGAGTTTGTGGTACATTGCTAGATTTAAACTGGAGCACTAGGTTATAATTTTTTACCACAAACCAATTTATTTTGCCTTTTTGTTAGCCTATGCCTAGTATTGCCCCCTCTTGGATGCCCATCTTAACATGATTAAGAGGTTTGAGCGTGTCAGAAAGCTAAGAGAAATATGTTCTGGAGGCTAAATTCCATTACATTTGATTGTCCTGGTATGTAAACCCCTACTCTGGACAAGAGGCTACTGACAGGTCAGAAAATGGACAAACAGAAAGCTTTCCACTTGGCAAAGGTGTCAGAAAAGGGTATATTTTGTCTCTCAATCTGTATGTAGAACATATACAGAAATCTGGATGAATGAAAACTAGTGGAAGAAATAATAGCAACAATGTAAGATATGAAGATGACACGATATTAGTGGCAGAAAGTAGAAGACTAGAAAAGACTACCAAGGAAAGTTAAAGTAGACAATGCAAAATTAGGATTACAGTTAAGCATTACAAAGATAAATACAGAGTAGGAAGGGGGAAAAACTTGCCCAAAGCGAAATCTTTCTTGCATGGAAAGAATAGTTGAGTGCTGAAAATGCAAAGAAGTCAAAGGTGGGCATAATGGAAATATACCAACCACTGGCATCACCTTTCAGATGTGAATGAGCAACATAATGTCTTGCTTCCACTCCCATTGGCAACTTCACCCATGGGCTAGAGAACCCCTAGGACCAGCATTCCTGCCTGCAGAGGAGTCGACGTCATCTGCCGTCTCACAGGGCACTAGGTGAGAGACAGTGTTCCTGCTGCTGTGGGCTGCCAGCTTCCCCTGTGGGAGTTGGCTCCAGACTCCTACTGCCCTGCAGGACTGGGTCCCTGCATCTGGCTGCTTCCCACCCCCTTGTCAACATGGGCCACCTGGCTCTAGGGGAGAAGGGGCCTACATAAGTGGATCCTTCTCAGCAAAGGGGCAGATTGGTGGGGTGTTGGTTGTTTGGTTTGGGGATTGAGAAATAAGGATGAGGTCCATTCTTCTTGCCTAGAGGGATTCCTTTTTATTTGCCTGCCTGTTGCTGTCAGTCTGGGGTGGGAGGGATGTGTCTTTCAAATAAGGAGGCCAATGAGGGGGAGCAGGGAGCTGCCATTGGCATTATGCTGGGTAGAGGGAAATACAGGGAGAGGAGACAAGAGAATCATTGTAGGAGAGGGGGAGGGAAGAGGATCCTAGTCACCCCCAAATTGTCTCCCAGTTCAGACAGCCTGGATAGCCGGGGCAATAGTCCCCCTGGGTTAAAAATGCTGCTGCTGAATGCCAGGCCAGTAAAAGGGAAAACATCAGCCATCCAGGACCTGATCCTGGAGGAACATGCTGACCTGGCCTGTATTACAGAGACCTGACTGGATGATGCTGGGGGAGTTAGCCTCTCCCAGCTTTGCCCACCTGGGTTCTCTGTGCAGCAGCAGGCCAGACCTGGGGGGTGGGGAGGTGGAGTTGCAGTAGTCTATCATGATTCCATCCCCCTCACCAGGTGCCTTGTCCCACAGTTTTTTGGGTTCAAGTGTGTATACTTAAAGGTGGGCACCTGGGACAGAATAGGGATTCTGTTGGTGTACCATCCACCCCCTGCTCAACAGTCTCCCTTCCTGAGCTGACTGAGTTGGTATTGGAGGTGATGTTGGAGTCGTCTAGGCTGATAGTACTTGGGGACTTCAATGTCCATGCTGAGACCAACTTATTAGGAGCGGCTCAGGACTTCATGTCCTCCATGACAACCATGGGTTTGTCCCAAGTGGTTTCTGGCCCCACACATATAGCAGGGCACACTCTGGACCTTGTTTTTCATGCTGGGCAGCATGATGGTGATCTGGGTGTGGAGGAGCTCTCTGTAGTTCCGTTGTCATGGACAGATCACTACCTGGTGAGATTTAGACTTGCTGTAACTCTTAATCTCTGCAGGGGTGGAGACCAATTAGGATGGTCTGCCCCAGGAGACTGATGGATCCAAGTGGTTTTCTGACAGCTCTTGGGGAGTTTCCTGTTGCCTTAGCAGGTTATCCTGTTGAAGCTCTGGCTGATCTCTGGAATGGGGAAGTGGCCAGGGCGGTGGACATAATCGCTCCTAAGTGTCCTCTCCCACGAAGTAGAGCTAGGCAAGCCCCCTGGTTCACCAGGGAGCTGGCATTGATGAAACGAGTGGGATGGAGACTAGAGTGACAATGGCGGAAAACTCAGAGTGAATCCAACCGAACATGGGCTAGAGCCTATTTGAAGGCCTATTCTGTGACAGCGGCTGCAGCAAAGAAAAGGTTATTTGCTGCTGCCATTGCATCTGCACAAAGTCATCCAGCGGAGTTGTTTCGAGTGGTCAGGGGCTTAGTACATGCTCCACCAAAAGAACGAAATATTGACCACTCCACAACCCGCTGTGAGGAATTTGCACAAGACTTTGCAGATAAAGTTGCTTGAATCCGCTCTGACCTGGATGCTCTAATTGATACAGACCCAGTGGATGTAACTCTGGCCCCGGCTTGTCCTGTTTTAATGGATACTTTTCAGTTGGTGCAGCCTGATGATGTGGGCAGGATTCTTGGAGAGGTGAATGCCACCACATGTGTGCTGGACCCTTGCCCTTCCTGGCTCATAAAAGCAGCCAGAGGAGGAATGGTCGACTGGGTACGGGGAGTGGTAAATGCCTCTTTGCAGCAGGGTAGGATCCCTGCTTGCTTAAAGGAGGCAGTAATAAGACCGCTATTGAAGAAGCCCTCCCTGGATCCCAGTGTATTGGATAACTACCGGCCAGTCTCAAACATCCCATTCCTGGGCAAGGTACTGGAGCATGTGGTGGTTTCTCAGCTCTGGGGATTCCTTGAGGAAGTGGATTATCTAGACCCATTTCAATCTGGTTTCAGGCCTGACTATGGAACAGAGACAGCTTTGGTTGCCTTGGTGGATTACCTACGCAGGGAACTGGACAGGGGGAGTGTGTCCCTGTTGGTTCTGCTAGACCTCTCAGCGGCTTTTGATACCATCGACCATGGTATCCTTCTGGGCCGTCTCTCTAGGATGGGACTGGGAGGCACTGTTTTACAGTGGCTCAAGTCCTTCCTGGAGGGGAGAACTCAGAATGTGGTGCTGGGTGACTCCTGCTCAATGCCCTGGCCATTGGCCTGTGGCATTCCTCAGGGTTCTGTTTTGTCACCCAATGCTTTTTAACATCTACATGAATCCGCTGGGAGACGTTGTCCAGAGTTTTGGGGTTCAGTGTCACCAGTATGTGGATGACACCCAACTCTATCTCTCCTTTTCACCTAATTCCAGGGAAGCTGTCTTGACTCTAAACCAGTGCTTCGCATCAGTAATAGGCTGGATGAGGGCAAACAAACTGAAACTTAATCCAGACAAAACAGAGGTGCTACTGGTTAATCAGAAGGCAGATGAGGGAATAAGGATACTACCTGTCCTGGATGGGGTTACACTCCCCCTGAAATCTCAGGTCCGCAGCTTGGGTGTACTCCTGGATTCATCCCTAAGCTTGGATGCCCAGGTCTCGGCGGTGGCCAGGAGTGCATTTGCACAGCTAAAGCTGGTGCGCCAGCTGTGCCTGTTCCTTGAGATGTCGGATCTGGCTACAGTGACACATGCCTTAGTTACATCCTGTTTGGATTACTGTAACACGCTCTATGTGGGGCTGCCTTTGAAGACAGTTCGGAAACTTCAGCTGGTGCAAAATTCTGCAGCCAGACTACTGACTGGGGCCAGCTACAGGGAGCATATAATGCACCTGTTACAAGAACTGCACTGGCTACCAGTCCGTTTCCGGGCCCTAATCAAGGTGCTGGTCATTACCTATAAAGCCTATACAGCTTGGGTCCAGGCTACCTGAAGGACCGTATCTCCCTATATGCGCCTTCTCAGCAATTAAGATCAGCAGAGGAGGCCCTCCTCTCGGTCCCATTGCCAGCACAAGCACAGCTGATGGGGACACGGGAGAGGGTCTTCTGTGGCAGCTCCCAGGCTATGGAACGCTCTCCCTTGGGAGATCAGGATGGCCCCTTCCCTTTTATCCTTTCGAAAAAAGCTAAAGACCCATCTCTTCAGGCAGGCTTTTAACAATTATAACTGAATCCCTGAACCCCATTTCAGCAGAAATTTTAATCACTTTTATGTTTTCATGTTTTAATCTTTTAATTGTATTTTAAATCATATATTGTTTAATTTATCTTTTAATATTTAACTTATTGTGTTTTTAAATTGTGTGAATTTTAATGTGGTGAGCCGCTTTGGATCTCTTGTTGGGAGAAATGTGGCATCATCATCATCACCATCATCATAGGATGTGAAATTTCTTCTAATCACTGATAGGATTGTTAATCAGTATTTAATTGATCTCAACCTAGTATCACAGCCTGAGAAACTAGAATATTTTCCAGAGTTATATCTTGTATAACTCCAGGGATGGGCAGGATTTATTCAGGATTTCTTCAATAATCTTACTCTTTTCAGAAAGAGTGACTGTCAAGGTTGCTGTTATTGTAATGGTGACACAGGAAGCCCAATTTTGAAATCAACAACAGTTGTATTCTTTTTACCTCTTTAGAGACTGTCCCACCTGGTTGCTGTGATTCATCCTTTCCTTACTGACCTCCCCAAGTCATTCTAGCAAGCAGCTGGGACCATAATTCAGCGCTTGGGGAGGGAAAAGGAGATGCCTTAGTAGTCTGCAAAAACACTGTGGCTGGGAGAGAACTGTAAAGCAAGATGACAGTTTTCTGTCTAATGTGTGAAGTGTGAGCAGGCTTCCATCCTGGAAATATCTCGAAAAAACATATACATTATTTTTAAAATGTCTGTGTGGTTACCTTTTATCCTGACAACTTGCAACTTGTTATTCAGGTCATGCAGTGTAACATCATCATCCTTCAAATTACGCATGTGAGCGACGCAAGCACACACTCAGAGAGTGAGAATGTGTGCATATGATTGAGAGGGGGACAGCAAGAGACGAAGTTTTACGTTCTGTCTAAGGCTGGCCTGGCACAGCTTGTGAAAGCGGTTTGTAGGTTTCTCTTCCTCCCTGCCCCTTTAGAGAATGGCAGCAACTGTGCTAGAAGAAAGTGGAAGAAGTTTGGTGGCGAAGGCAACATAAAACAAACACCCCTCAGTGTCCCCTGCCAATGGCTCCTCCCTGGAGTTCCTTTTCCTACTCACATCTTTATTGCCGCCCGGTACCAGCAAGTTGAGTTGCTGGCAGGGGGCATACTGTGTGTGTGTGTGTGGGGGGGGGGGGTTGTTGGGAGGCAGACAGTGTTAGTTTACATTAAAAGTTTCCTGCCAAGCAGGAAAAACAACAAAGCAGGGAAGTGACTGAGTTAGAACATTTCTTGCTCAGATGCTAGTTTTGTTTTCAGACATGCATGTGTTTGTGTATATGTGTAATTTATATGAATGAGTATTCAAATGTGTCTTCTCTCATGAATACTCCAAACTTGAGTTCCTGTTGTCTTTAAACAATAGATAGGCAAAACAGAGAAAGAGGAAATTTTGGGTGCTCAGTATGACAACCCCCAAATTCAGCCTCCTCCCCAGAAGAGTATAAAATGCACACAGCTCTAATGGCCCACATCAACAAACAAAGGAGCAAGTCATTTGCAAAATTCATGGCTCTTACTCATTCAAGGTGAAATGATCCTCAAGCTAGGATTTTCTGTGTTTGGACTCTGGGATAGTTTGAGATTTTGCATACTGTTTTATGACAGTCTGCATGTCTAAAACTGATGAAAATGTTTATCGTGCTTCTACATGCTTCATTCCTTTATCATCCATCCATCCATCCATCACGTATGACCTGATGAACAATCCTGTGACATGGTTCACGTTCTTGATGCACATGCTCTGAATATGGGTTATTTCATACTTCTGACTGAGACACAATGGTAGTCTAGGTTGTGTGGATGCATCTGTGGTGGTGTAGCACTATGTGGATATTAGACATAGTAGCTATGAACTTGTATTAGCTATAGACTTTTAATCAGGCTTCCACACCGAGTTTGATATTTTGCATTACAAGACTCATTAGACCCAGCCAGCAGGGCCACTTGTCACCAGGACCCAGGGTATTGACTGAGGACTCAGAGAACTACTTGTGCTTCTCTGCTTCTCGAGGCAGAGCAATGAAAATCAGCATGAGTGGCACTGAAGAAGGAGAACATCTGATTTTATTGTGTATGGTGGCTTTTAATGCCTGGGGCTCCCATCTCCTCTCCACTCCCAGCTGGCACCAGTGTTCACTGACTGACCATGAAGGTGTTTGTATGTGTGTTGCACTCATAATTCCTGTTTAGTAGGTTGTGCACAAAATTTATGATAATGATTGTTTAGGAGGAAGCACAGGAAACCCTCATGGTCTATCTCACTCTCTCACACATATGTACTCATAATATTTTGCAGTTATCACCAGTGGTGCAGTGGAGCCAGAATTTTCAGGGTCAAATCCCCACAACTTTCTGATTTTCAGAGACTATGTCATCATTACTTTCCTGTCATCTTTGAGCCTCGCTTAAATCTACACAGTTAACAGAAACGGATTTCTCCATGAATGGTATACAGTGGTAAACTCTTCCTGTTGCAATGAGAAGGACTTGAGGGTCATTTCATCTTGAATGAGTAATTAAGAGCCACAAACTTTGTAAATGACCCGTTTCTTTGTTTGTAGAGTTGTGTGCATTTTATACTCTCCTGGGAAGGAGGCAGACTATGGGGGTTATCATGTTGAGCACCCAAACTTCCAAAGTTACAATCACTCCACCTACTGATACACAAGCATTGGCTCTCTGAACAAGGCAACATTACTAGGAGATGTACTTCCATCTCAGCATATGAGAAAGAAACATCTTAACCCAGCCCTTTCCCTGCTTTATTCGTTTTTGATTTGCCAGAAACTTGGATTGGGATATTTCAGGGAATGTGAAGCCACTGACCTAGCAACCTATCAGTAGTCAAGAATGATGGGAGCAGTACTCTGAAACACTTGGGAGGACTGGGATGTGGAAGGCCTTGGATGAACTAGATGTCTTTTGCGCTAGTTTCAGACTCTTCACCACAGTGAGAGAGAGAGATGCTTGCCAGGGTGGGCCAGCATGCAATACTGTGTTCTTTTGGAAGCCCTCTCCACCACTGGGTATAACAGCCAATGAACAGAGCAAATAGATTTCCTGTGGTGGAGCAAATAAGTATTTCTGGGAAGTCAGGGTGAAAAGGAAATAGCTTCCTCCACAAAGCAGATGATAAACTTTAAGATAACATGCATTTTACGGCCTGAGTGCTTTCATTGAGTTCATTCATTTACTGTCGTAGTCGATAAAAAGATGGATAATTCAACAAAGTGTGCTGTAAAATGAGAGAGAAATAAATAAAAGAAAGAATAACCAAGCCTGACTGCATTTACCTTTAATTTTGACCAAGTTAACAGTGATTTCTAGAAAGTAACTTAATAATAGAACTGCATTAGCTTGGAAATCTTTGCCAGATCCATGTCATTTGTTGAAGGCAGCAAGAAGGCATGGAATTTGTAAATTTACGGGAAGGTAAATCTGTTTGCGTACACTCATGTATGGAAAGAAGGAAAGAGTATCCCAAAATAACCCATATGACTAATTTCATGTTGGTTGCTTTCTTATTAATATGACTTAATTTTATATATATGCATATATGACTAAAACCAGTGCCTACTTTTATGTATTACCAGAGAGCATGGATTTGCACAGTGAATCAATTGCTTTGTGGAATGAGACCGGTAAATAAGTTTTTAAACAACAGAGGCACAGCAATGCCAGAGCAGTGCAAGAGGTCCTGTTATGGACATGTTGTTGTTGTTTAGTCGTTAAGTCGTGTCCCACTCTTCGTGACCCCATGGACCAGAGCACGTCAGGCCCTCCTGTCTTCCACTGCCTCCTGGAGTTGGGTCAAATTCATGTTGGTAGCTTCGATGACACTGTCCAGCCATCTGGTCCTCTGTCGTCCCCTTCTCCTCTTGCCTTCACACTTTCCCAACATCCTCATCCTCATTTCACAAGAATGTTTATATATCTACAATATCTTTTTAAAAAAATAATCTAAAAGAGAGATTTTGTTTGTTTGTTTGTTGGCTTCAGTAATCTGGGATAATATAATTATATTATTATTCTATTATATATTCTAATTGAATATATATCATAGCTGACTTATGGGGACACTATGAATGAGTGATCTCCAAAATGTCCTGTTCTCAACAGCCCTGCTCAGCTCAAGGTTGGAATCAATCTGTCTCATATTTGGTCTTCCTCTTTTATTTATTTATTTATTTATTTATTTATTTATTTATTTATTTATTTAATTTATACCCCACCTATCTGGTCAATTGTGACCACTCTAGGCGGCTTACAACACACACTAAAAACAATAAACAGATAACATACACATAACATAACATAATTTTCCCAAAGATGGCAAGAAACAAGGTGTATTATAGTGAAAAAAGAGTAATAGGAGTTAACTGGAAAGGGGGAAGGGCCTGCCTAAACATCCATGTTTTCAGTTGTTTCTTGAAAATACCCAGCGAGGGAGCTGCGCGAATCTCAGGAGGTAAGCGGTTCCAGAGGCGAGGAGCCACCGCCGAGAAGGCCCGGTTTCTTGTTTTTTCCTTCCGGGCCTCCCTCGGCGTCAGGCTCCTCAACCTCACCTCCTGACTCGTGCGAGTGACACGGGTAGAACTGGGTGGGAGTAAGCGTACCGACAAGTATCGAGGTCCTAAACCGTTTAGGGCTTTAAACGTAAGCATCAAAACTTTGAAGTCAACGCGGAACCGAATGGGCAGCCAATGCAACGCGGCCAGAGTAGGGGAGATGTGATGGTGTCTTCTTACTCCACTTAGGAGTCTGGCCGCTGCATTCTGCACCACTTGGAGTTTCCGCGTCAGCCTCAAAGGTAGCCCCACGTAGAGCGCGTTACAGTGGTCTAATCTTGAGATTACGAGCGCATGGACCAAGGTGGTGAGCGCCCCCACATCAAGATAGGGTCGCAGCCGGGCTATCCGCCAGAGGTGAAAAAAGGCGGTGCGGACCACCGACGCCACCTGAGTCTCCATGGAGAGCGCCGGGTCCAGATGGATCCCCAGACTGCGAACCCCACTCTTTGCGGCCAGGGTCACCCCCCCAAACAAGAGGGAGTCGCCGAAGCCGCCAACAGTGGGGACACCCACCCTCAAGACCTCCGTCTTGTCCGGGTTCAGCCTCAGCCCATTCTCCTGCATCCATTCCAGTACAGTCCCCAGGCAGCGCTGAAGGGACAGGACGGCATCACCTGTAGTTGGTGAAAAGGAGATGTAGAGCTGGGTGTCATCCGCATACTGATGACACGATGCCCCACATCCCCTGATGACCCCACCCAGCGGCCTCATGAAGATATTGAACAGCATTGGGGAGATAATCGACCCCTGTGGAACCCCACAATTGAGACTCCACGGGGCCGAGACACTCTCCCCAAGCTGTACTCTCTGGGGACGGTCCCCCAAGAAGGAACGGAGCCAGGCAAGCGCCAGGCCACCAATTCCCAGATCGGAGAGCCTCCCCAGGAGGATACCGTGGTCGATGGTATCAAAGACCGCCGAGATGTCGAGAAGGACTAACAGAGAGATTTTTCCCCTGTCAGCCTCCCTCAATAGGTCATCGTACAGGGCGACCAATACCGTCTCTGTTCCGTGGCGCGGCCTGAAGCCCGACTGAAATGGATCCAGGGCATCCACTTCTTCCAAGAGAGCTTGAAGCTGGTCGGCCACCACCCTCTCCACCACTTTGCTCATGAAAGAAACATTGGCGATGGGCCTATAATTGCCAATTTCGTCCCCCGCCAAACTAGGTTTCTTTCTTATGGGCCTAATGAGTGTTTCCTTGAGGGCAGAAGGAAACCTGCCCTCAAGGAAAGACCCATTTATTATTACAGTGGCCCATTCTGTTGTTATCAGCCTGGCTGCTTTGATTAGCCAGGCCGGGCAAGGGTCAAGGGAGGAGGTGGTGGCTTGACAGCGATCAAGGACCTTGGCCACAGAATCGGGCGTGACAGGCTGAAAGGTGTCAAGAGTTACCGGGCAAGACGGAGCGCTGGACATCTCTGCTCGACTTTTCTTTCTGCCTTCAATTATAAAAAATAATTATAAAGTTATTTATTATTTACATGTATTTATTTATATTTATGTAATTATATAATTCCTCTTCACGGATTGCTGCCTTGTCGTGGCGAAGGGGCTTGAGTAATTCAGAGAAGCTATGGGCTATGCCGTGCAGGGACACCCAAGACGGACAGGTCATAGTGGAGAGTTCTGACTAAACGCGATCCACCTGGAGCAGGAACTGGCAAGCCACTCCAGTATCTTTGCCAAGAAAACCCCATGAACAGAAACAAAAGGCTAAAAGATATGACGCTGGAAGATGGGCCCCTCAGGTCGGAAGGCGTCCAACATGCTACTGAGGAAGAGCGGAGGACAAGTACAAGTAGCTCCAGAGCTAATGAAGTGGTTGGGCCAAAGCCGAAAGGACGCTCAGCTGTGGACGCGCCTGGAAGTGAAAGGAAAGTCCGATGCTGCAAAGAAGAATACTGCATAGGAACCTGGAATGTAAGATCTATGAACCTTGGTAAGCTGGATGTGGTCAAACAGGAGATGGCAAGAATAAACATTGACATCCTGGGCGTCAGTGAACTAAAATGGACGGGAATGGGCGAATTCAATTCAGATGAGTACCATATCTACTATTGTGGGCAAGAATCCCGTAGAAGAAATGGAGTAGCCCTCATAGTCAACAAAAGAGTGGGGAAAGCTGTACTGGGATACAATCTCAAAAACGATAGAATGATTTCAATACGAATCCAAGGCAGACCTCTCAACATCACAGTAATCCAAGTTTATGCACCAACCACCGATGCTGAAGAGGCTGAAATTGACCAATTCTATAAAGACCTACAACACCTTCTAGAACTGACACCAAAGAAAGATGTTCTTATCATTATAGGGGACTGGAATGCTAAAGTAGGGAGTCAAGAGATAAAAGGAACAACAGGTAAGTTTGGCCTTGGAGTTCAGAACGAAGCAGGGCAAAGGCTAATAGAGTTCTGTCAAGAGAACAAGCTGGTCATCACAAACACTCTTTTCCAACAACACAAGAGGCGACTCTACACATGGACATCACCAAATGGGCAATACCGAAATCAGATTGACTATATTCTCTGCAGCCAAAGATGGAGAAGCTCTATACAGTCAGCAAAAACAAGACCTGGAGCTGATTGTGGCTCTGACCATCAGCTTCTTATAGCAAAATTCAAGCTTAAACTGAAGAAAGTAGGAAAAACCACTTGGCTAGCCAGGTATAATCTAAACCAAATCCCTTATGAGTACACAGTGGAAGTGAAAAACAGATTTAAGGAACTCGATTTGGTGGACAGAGTGCCTGAAGAACTATGGATGGAGGCTCGTAACATTGTACAGGAGGCAGCAACAAAAACCATCCCAAAGAAAAGGAAATGCAAGAAAGCAAAGTGGCTGTCCAACGAGGCCTTACTAATAGCAGAGAAGAGAAGGGAAACAAAATGCAAGGGAGATAGGGAAAGTTACAGAAAACTGAATGCGGACTTCCAAAGAATAGCAAGGAGAGACAAGAGGGCCTTCTTAAATGAACAATGCAAAGATATAGAGGAAAACAATAGAAAGGGAAAAACCAGAGATCTGTTCAAGAAAATTGGAGCCATTAAAGGAACATTTTGTGCAAAGATGGACATGATAAAGGACAAAAATGGTAGGGACCTTACAGAAGCAGAAGACATAAAGAAGAGGTGGCAAGAATACACAGAGGAATTATACCAGAAAGATCTGGATGTCCCGGACAACCCAGATAGTGTGGTTGCTGACCTTGAGCCAGACATCCTGCAGAGCGAAGTCAAGTGGGCCTTAGAAAGCATGGCTAACAACAAGGCCAGTGGAGGAGATGGCATTCCAGTGGAACTATTTAAAATCTTAAAAGATGATGCTGTTAAGGTGCTACACTCAATATGCCAGCAAGTTTGGAAAACTCAGCAGTGGCCAGAGGATTGGAAAAGATCAGTCTACATCCCAATCCCAAAGAAGGGCAGTGCCAAAGAATGCTCCAACTACCGTACAATTGCACTCATTTCACATGCTAGCAAGGTTATGCTCAAAATCCTCCAAGGCAGGCTTCAGCAATATGTGGACCGAGAACTCCCAGAAGTACAAGCTGGATTTCGAAGGGGCAGAGGAACTAGAGACCAAATTGCTAACATGCGCTGGATTATGGAGAAAGCCAGAGAGTTCCAGAAAAACATCTACTTCTGCTTCATTGACTACGCAAAAGCCTTTGACTGTGTTGACCACAGCAAACTATGGCAAGTTCTTAAAGAAATGGGAGTGCCTGACCACCTTATCCATCTCCTGAGAAATCTATATGTGGGACAGGAAGCAACAGTTAGAACTGGATATGGAACAACTGATTGGTTCAAAATTGGGAAAGGAGTACGACAAGGCTGTATATTGTCCCCCTGCTTATTTAACTTATATGCAGAATACATCATGCGAAAGGCTGGACTGGATGAATCCCAAACCGGAATTAAGATTGCCGGAAGAAATATCAACAACCTCAGATATGCAGATGATACCACTCTGATGGCAGAAAGTGAGGAGGAATTAAAGAACCTCTTAATGAGAGTGAAAGAGGAGAGCGCAAAAAATGGTCTGAAGCTCAACATCAAAAAAACTAAGATCATGGCCACGGGGCCCATCACCTCCTGGCAAATAGAAGGGGAAGATATGGAGGCAGTGACAGAGTTTATCTTCCTGGGCTCCACGATCACTGCAGATGGTGACAGCAGCCACGAAATTAAAAGACGCCTGCTTCTTGGGAGAAAAGCGATGACAAACCTAGACAGCATCTTAAAAAGCAGAGACATCACCTTGCCGACAAAGGTCCGCATTGTCAAAGCGATGGTTTTTCCAGTAGTGATGTATGGAAGTGAGAGCTGGACCATAAAGAAGGCTGACCGCCGAAGAATTGATGCTTTTGAATTGTGGTGCTGGAGGAGACTCTTGAGAGTCCCCTGGACTGCAAGGAGAACAAACCTATCCATTTTGAAGGAAATCAACCCTGAGTGTTCACTGGAAGGACAGATCCTGAAGCTGAGGCACCAATACTTTGGCCATCTCATGAGAAGAGAAGACTCCCTGGAAAAGACCCTGATGTTGGGAAAGTGTGAAGGCAAGAGGAGAAGAGGACGACAGAGGATGAGATGGTTGGACAGTGTCATCGAAGCAACCAACATGAATTTGACCAAACTCCGGGAGGCAGTGGAAGACAGGAGGGCCTGGCGTGCTCTGGTCCATGGGGTCACGAAGAGTCGGACACGACTAAACGACTAAACAACAACAACAATTATATAATTAAATACAAATATATTTTATATTATATACTATATGATATATGTTAAATTACTAATAAGGTATTAATAAGAAAACAACCAACATGAGCAGGAAATATATATCCATATCTATGTTTGGATAAGATAGATAGACAGATAGATAGATATGGATATAGATATACTGTATATCTCTAGGGTAGCACTCTAAATGAAAATGCACACAAATATCCTGCTAATTTTAGTTGTTTTCTCATAAATATTACTTAATTATATATATGCATATATATATGTTGTGGACTTGATGGCCTTGTAGGGGGTTGGACTTGATGGCCTTGTAGGCCCCTTCCAACTTCACTTTTCTATGATTCTATGATTCTATGCATATACATTAATTGCACACACACAAACACACGTATGTTGAAAATGTACTACATGCTTCTGAATAAACTTGTAAAGGAACTCCAGGTGTGATCACACAGGCATACAGCTCACATTCGGGACTTCTTGTGATGTGGTCTGGTGTAAGCTATTTAATCACACAACATATGGAGAACAGCACCCCAATCCATGCCCAAGGTGGACTTTTTAGGTCCAGCACTAGTGTTACAACTTTTGGGGGCTGTGCTGGGCTGATGCCCTGACAGATGGAAGGGTCGCTTTAAGGGACACTACTCCTGGAGAAGTGACTATTCCCGGTGTGATCAGACACAGTCCTTTCTTATCATCTGATCACACTCTCAGTTGTTATCTAGCCAAATGCCACCAGCTCTGATAGGGCTCATTGCTATAGAAAAATTATGGCATGCATGTACTGTATATATTCCTTCATATCTCATATATTCCCATACATTGCATATGTACATGCATTTCTTCCTAACACCTCCATGCCATACAAATGCTTAAAAGATCTGCAGGAAGCCATGTCATGAAGCAAGCTAACATGCACTGTTTTCCTAACTAATGTTGCTTATTGCCTTGCCTTTTCAGGTAAACATTTCTCTGTTTTCTACATCTACTCATCTCGAACCCTGTACTGCATATATATATTTAGCTGCTCCACCACCACTGGATTGTCCTTTAACTGGGTTTAACTAGACTGCCCACTCAAAAAGCTTACATTTTCTTGTCCAGTTAGTAAGTATGCAAGATGGAGATCTTGCGCATGGGTGGCCCTGGTGTCAGTGGGTTGGGAAACTCCCTTTCCTGTTGGGGGGTGACTCTTCCCATGAAGAATGAGGTTCACAGCTTGGGCATCTGTCTGGACCCATATCTCACCATGGAAACTCAGGTGGCATCTGTGGTCCAGGCAGCCCATTTCCATCTTCTGAGGATTGCCCAGCTGCGCCCCTATCTAGATGCAGGGGCACTCACGACTTTGATTCATGCACTCGTAATCTCGAGAAGAGACTACTGCAGTGCTCTCTACGTGGGGCTACCCTTGAGGTTGATGAGGAGACTACAACTGGTTCAGAATTCGACGGCCAGATTAATAACTGGGGTGAAGAAATTTCAGCACAACTCCCCCATTCTGGCTGCCCTTCATTGGCTACCGGTTCCTTTCCGCATCGACTTCAAGATTATGATGATAACATTCAAAGCCCTAAATGGTTTAGGACCTCGGTATCTAGCAGAACGCCTGCTCCCAGCCAGATCTGTTTGGAATACCCATTCTTCACAGGCAGGGCGGTTGAGGGCCTTGGCCCCGAAGGAGGCCCGGAGGGAAAGAACAAGAAGCCGGGCCTTCTTGGCAGTCGCCCCCCGCCTGTGGAACAATCTGCCCATGGAGATACGCCTGGCACCCTCATTGGACGGGTTTAAACGAGCATTGAAAACTTGGCTCTTCCGTCAGGCTTTCCTTGAGCATTAAGTTGCTGATATCTCTGCTTCCCTTTTATCATCCTTTTTGCCATCCTTTCATCATCCTTTCTACCATCTTTATAGCCATCTGTTTTAATTTATCCTACTAGTTATTGTATCTGTTGAATGTTTGTATTATTTAATTCTTATTGTGTTTCAATATTGTGTTGTTTGTCTTGTTGTTAGCCGCACAGAGTGGCCTGGCTGCCAGATGGTGCGGGGTATAAATCTAATAAATAAATAAATAAATAAACATTTGCTAATCTCTCCAGATGCTGAGTGCAGTTCAGAAAACCACCCTAATATCCATGCATATTTCATGTGTCCTTTTCTTGCTGAACTATGTTAGTCTATTATCTTGCAAAACTAATTCTGACCGCAGTGACATTTTTAATAGATCCATCATTACTTCAGACATTATTGTCAGTATGTGAGTTGTTTCATCATCTTCCAGCAATCCAGCGGGAGTGGGAGAGGCACACTGAAGAAGGCCAGAGATTTGGGGCGTCAAGGAAAAGTCATGTCCTTAGACACCAATACCTTATGAGCCAATCAATACCTATTAGAGTCGTCACCTTTTGATGCAGCTGATAGAAAGTTGACTTAGAGGCACTGCTTCAGCATTATTTATCCCTTTTCTCTATGCCTCAGCAGAAAAAAAGGAATTTGCACCTTGCTGAGTCAATGGCACCAGTGAAGAGCATTGCACTGCAGTCATGCTGTTAAACCTAGCCACCATCATGGTAAACTAGAAACATGACCTGGGCAGCATGAGTCTATGAATTTGTTATTTCTGTAGCAACAGTTCAGAAAACCACCCTAATATCCATGCATATTTCATGTGTCTTTGGATTTGTGCTTCTTTGATAAAGAACTATTTAAGTATGTGTTAACAATGTTAACAGAGTAGACCTTTGGTCTAGCTGGGCGGGGTAGAAGTCCAATAAAATAAATAAAACAAAACAATGTTTTTACAGGAATGTTCAGATTGACTGTTTTCATAGGATTGTGTCATATATTTACACACCATCAATCATTTGATTATATGTTATATCTGTGCTATAGTCTCTGTACCGATATAATTAGGACTGCCAGGTCTCAAGGTGCTGTCCGGAGTCCCAAGATATAACTATGTTTCCCTGGTTCTCCACCTCATCCCCATTCCCACAGGTACCCAACTGGGAGTTCGTATGTGTGTTGTGCATGTTATATTTGCTTAAAAGCAGTGCAGAAAATCCATATTCGTTCTTGTCTTCCCTGTCTCTTCCTCTTTATCACACACACACACACACACACACACACACACACACACACACACACACACACACACTTGTTACACAATAGCCGACCTCCTGTGATGACACAAGCTTTCACCCTCCGGTTTCAGGTTTTTGCCCTGTAATGTCTGAGAATGGGAAGCGGCTGCCCTCTCAGCTGTTGGTATAACACATTATTTTTCAGCATTATTAATAAATGCTTATGCCATACAGATTTATTGCCTAGTTGACAATAACTCACAAGGTAATAATAATATGCTTGTTATGTCTGTCTGTGACTGATCTTTGGAAGTTGGGCTTCATGTGATTGTAGGAGTCCCCTGCTCTCCTTCCTAGGATTGAACAGTAATCCAGTACAAGAGGTGACTCATAATCATGGTGGGGGGACCCCATCCCCAAATTTTAGGATGAGGTACCCATTGCCACGTGCTCCAGAGGCCAGCTTCTGCTTATTATTGACCTTCAGCCATCTCAAATACCAAATTGAATGTGGTCGAAGGCCTCTTCCCCCTGCTACCTCCAGTTTGTCCCCTTCCCCTCATGCCTGCCTCCTTTATGAACAAAAATAAAATAAGAGTATGGTATGGATAGAAGCACAACAGATATTGTATCACAGAAACAGTGTTTTCAAAGTTTCTTTGACTCAAAGAAAGCTCTGACATCCCATAGGGGAAATGAAACAGAAACACCTTAAACGTATAATGGAAAGATATTATCACGGATTGCTTGCCGTGGAAAGAAATAGGAACTGGCCAGACGTCCCACAGATATGGAAATAATCCTGTAAGAAATAGGGCACCCATCTGAGACTGCTGCATTGTGTCCACTAATCCCAAGGTGTGGAATAAATATTGTGCCCTACTGGAATCAGTTCTCCTTTTCTTGCTGAACTATGTTAGTCTATTATCTTGCAAAACTAATTCTGACCGCAGTGACATTTTTAATAGATCCATCATTACTTCAGACATTATTGTCAGTATGTGAGTTGTTTCATCATCTTCCAGCAATCCAGCGGGAGTGGGGGAGACACACTGAAGAAGGCCAGAGATTTGGGGCGTCAAGGAAAAGTCGTGTCCTTAGACACCAATACCTTATGAGCCAATCAATACCTATTAGAGTCGTCACCTTTTGATGTAGCTGATAGAAAGTTGACTTAGAGGCACTGCTTCAGCATTATTTATCGATTTTCTCTATGCCTCAGCAGAAAAAAAGGAATTTGCACCTTGCTGAGTCAATGGCACCAGTGAAGAGCATTGCACTGCAGTCATGCTGTTAAACCTAGCCACTATCATGGTAAACTAGAAACATGACCTGGGCAGCATGGGTCTATGAATTTGTTATTTCTGTAGCAACATAAGCCATCACAAGTGATTAATGTATTAGTGATTTGTAACATTTATATTCTACTTTTCTTCCAAAGAGCTGAAGGTTCTGTACACCATCATCTCTCTTATTTTACCTTCAAAACAACCTTGGCCAGTATCTTGTTCATCAGTGTGCTGGGTGTTAAGCCCAGCAACAAGGAATTATGCCATGCAGTTACACAATTGATCACATGTTCCTAGCCTGACTGACTGTGCAATGCACCAGCAGAAATGGTTCAGAGATAGTACTTTCATCTTGGTGCACTCACAACTCCAGCTGTGTGTGTGTGTGTAATTGCGCAATAGGATTTTGGCCCTTGTAAAGGTGGTAAACTGAGAGACTGATTGGCTCAAGGTTATCATGGCATAATGGGGACTAGAACATGCATCTCCCCATTTCAGTCCAACACTCTCGTCCCGACATCACATAAGGTCCACCTCAGCTAAAAATGCTGCTCATGCTGTAGGGCATATTCTGCTCATTTGTAGTTTGTAGCTCCTCATTGCTGGCCTACAAAAATCTTGTCTCCTTATGTTACTACTTTTGGGTTGTGTAATGGTGCCAAGGTGACTTCAGAGAGCTCAGCCTACAAAACCAGGGGTCATATGGAACAGAAGTTGGATAAGATAATGGCTGCATTTGTGTTGACTAAACATTGTAACATGCACCCTAAGATCAGGTTATAAGGCAATGGTACACTTATTATTCTTTGCAGAGGACAAACCACCAAGACATTTTTACCTTCATGCACCACCTGATGAAGGCAAGGGTGGCCTCCCTTGATCAACGTATTTCCACTTCACGTATTGAATTTCGCCATGGTTCCTGCAGTTGCTAAAGGCATGGGGAAAGAAATCATGCCACTAAACTATGACAGATGCTTCATAAAGACTCCTATATAGTCTCTTTGGGATTTATCTTATTTGGTTAAAACTTCTGCAAAAACAGAACATGGCTTAGAAAAGCCATGTGTTCTTGACTTTCCAAAGTTGACTTTAACAGCTTTTGGTGTAAGGTTTGAGAGTGTATTAAACAATTTCTTAGACTGAATGAAAACAAGCACACCCTTTTTTTGGTCAGAAAATATATGCTGGAATGTATTGTATGGGAGGAGGGGTAGAATCAAACAGCTTTGTGTAACATGTTGCAGACTACAATCTGGTGCTCAAAACTGGCTGATTGATGATACATGGGTGCATCTTCTAATGAAGTAAGGTCTCAACTTTCATGTAAGAAGTTTTTTATTATCATAACTTTGATGGCTGTGCTTTGAGCAAGTAAGACAAGTACTTATAATGTTTCTAGTACTGATTTCAGAGAAGTATATAGATGTTTGCAAACCAACCTCCGCCTCCCCCACCCCTTAATTGTTGAATAGGTGAGAAGTGGAATTAGGCCCAATAGCAATGACACTGTTGACCATGGTATCCTCCTGGACAAGCTCTCTGAGATTGGGATTGGTGGCCTAGCACTAAGATGGCTCTGGTCCTTCCTCAAGGACCATGTCCAGAGACTCCAGCTTGGGGGTAATTTGTCAGTTGTGGGGTACCTCAATTGTGGCGTACTTCAGGGGTTGTCAATATCCCCATTGCTGTTTAATATCTGTGTTAAGCCACTGGGGGAGGTCATCAGGCGATTTGGAGTAAGGTTTCATCAGTATGCTGATGACATGCAACTCTATCTCTCCTTTACCACCACTGCAGTGGATGCTGTCCAGATGCTCAAGTGCCGCTTGGCTTCAGTTCTGGAATGGACCAGGGTTTACAGGCTCAAACTGAACCCAGACAAGATGGAGATTCTGCTCCTGGGAGGCATCTTCAACAGGTTGGGTGGGCTACTTCTAGACTAGACAGTGTTTTCCTCCCATTCAGAGATCAAGTTCATGACTTGGGTATTCTTCTGTAACTGTCTCTCTCTTGGGATTCCCAGATTGCAGCCCTGTCCAGATCTGCCTCTAACCAGCTGAGGCTGAATCCCCAACTCCGCCCTTACCTAGATGAGCATCTGCTCAGAAAACTGGTGCATGGACTGGTCATTTCCCAGACTGACTTCCGCAATGCTCTCTATGTGGGGCTTCCCTTGAGGCTGACCCAGAGACTGCAGTGAGGTGGCCTCTGGGAAGGCTTTCCATACCAACCCTGTCTGATTTAATGCCCCCTGTTCTGGCCTTTGGTGCCACTTGTTCCTATTTTATTATTATTTTTAATCTTTGTGTACTTATAGTGTATCATTATATGTTTTGTCTATTGCTGTAAACCACCCAGAATAGTGCTTTACACTAATGAGGCAGTATATAAATCAAATTAATTAATAAATTAATAAATATGCCAGTCCATGCCTGCCGGCAACTGAATGTTTGATGGCAGCCTGAAGGGACCCAACATGTATACAGATGCATGCACATGAACACTCATCTAATCAGAGCCCCTGCCTGCTGAAGGTGGGGCAACATACATGTATGACTGGCATTTGCATTGGCCTCAAGGGGCAAGTTTAGTGGAACATGTAAGACTGGGAACAAAGGCAAAAGGAATCACATAAAACCTGCTTGTAAAGTTATTTCACTCTCTCCATATGCAATGGCGAGAAAGCAACAATGGCAAATTATACTGAAATAGATAATAGAGATATATGAGAATATGGCGGGGCTGAGAAGCCATCGCCTTATTCCTGCCTCTGAATATTCACCGCTGAAAATTCATGTGGATCTTCAACTGTTAAGCAGCAGCATTTCCCCACTTTGGGCTAAATTGAATTTTTTTTCTGTTTGCTCAGGTTGGGAATATAGGTTGTAATCTACATCTCAGTTTGACAGCAATATTTTCACTAGTTTTATTACAGCAAGGCTAGCTTAACTGTAGTTATGCTTCAAAATAACAACAGTGAACATGTTCTCTGTGAAGAGACTTGCCCAGTGCCTTCTTAATGCTTCCCAGGTCCTAGACACTTTGTGTGGCCACCTCCTAGAGTATGGAGAACTTCAGAGCAAAAACTGAGCTTGGCTCTGAGAAAATGCAGGAGATTGGCTGCCCATCTGCAATCCATGTTTGTGTGCAAAAAAGGCTGGGTTGTGCCTAAAACCCTTGCTAAGGTTTGCCATGTGGTCAACAGAATGTGGAACCAGGTACCAGGAAACACAACCAAATTCACAGGCGCTTCTATGGTTCAAATATATACTACGAAAACAGTATGATAATAAGTCGGTTCAGAGTGGATGAAGAATGTCCTAAGTAACACTAGAGAAAACACAATGCCTCCAGATGCTCATGTGGGTCAGACTATTTGTAAAGATAACATCTGTTCTAGATGCAGTTTTCAAGAATATAAATAGTATATGCATCTTTCAACCTAGAATAGCAATCAGATATAAAGAAGCTGGAATTCAGCAAGAAATAAGCATAAAATGAGACAAGGAATCATTCAATGATTCTCAGTTGGTAAATAAATATCCCATTTTTCATACAAATTGCTTGGAACAGTTTCCTACTTGAAATTTTCTGGGATAGTCAGAAGTGTACAGCATTAATGGTGCCCATAGCATTCTGATAACTTTCATAAATTGGGTAACCAGAGAGTGGTAATAGAGCAGAGAGTGGAAAAACTGCAAAACAGATTCAATGGCTGAAATCCAGTAGTAAGTTGCAACTAGAATAGGCCCATTGAATCAGTGGAATTTACAGAGGAATTGACTCACCAAATCCCACAGAGGGCCTGTTCCAGTAGCCACTTACTACCAGATTTCAGCTATTAGAATAAGTAATCAGTACGGGTGCTCTCAGAGAGATGGCTGGGTTGAAACCTGAATGACTGTAAAAGGCAACTAGTAACTGTGAAACATGTCGAATGGCACTCTGTGAACAATATCTATGCATTATGCATAATGAAGCTGCTCTACCTTGATTAATCAGAGGACTTGTCGTCTACAAGATAAATAACTATGGAGAAATATGCCAAATAGAACAGGATATGGGTAGTGGCTTACATCCAATTTCTACCGTATGAAACCAGTCACTGACATCCAGTTCACTACTCTTGTGTTATCGGATCTAACATAATATGAAGATGGCCCTCGGGCACCATCCAACATTATGCTAGACTTCTGTAGAATTTCAGGATATATGAAATTGAGCTTAAACTCTTGGATTCTTATTCTTATTCAAAAACACCAGGCACAGTCAAAATTATAAAAACATTGACTGATATTATATAACAGATACAAGTTTTAAGCAGAAACCTAAGTATCTGTTAAATATTGGCGCAGTATGTATGCTGTTCCTATTATTATTATTATTATTATTATTATTATTATTATTATTATTATTATTATTATTATTATTATTATTATTATTTTGCTAATGTCATGTCTGTGAAACATTTTGCCCGAAAGGGGCCTGTTCTTCATAAATGCTCTTTGGCTCTACTTTTAAAATAATATAAAAATCATAATAAAAGGATCTTGTAAAGGAGTCACAATATAATAAAACATCCTGAGAGGAACAGCAGTTAAGTTAATGATACTAAAATGTGATGTAGGCTTTTCTTTGTGCTGGCCTGATTAAAGAGATAAATAAGTGGAAGATGGGAGATTTTGTTTTTTAAAAAAATGAGCTAAAATGTCTTGAGGCAGCTGATAATGGACCCAGTGATCTTTTTACAGTTGTTAATGGATATCTAATTGGGATTTATTTCTATGGAAGTTTTGTGCCTTCAGATCATTTAAACACCAAGGGAATCTTTTAGCCATAGGGATCAACATGGTCTCTCCAGAGGTCATGTTTGAAGAATAAAATTGGAAGGATATGACTTATAGGCAAAGTTCATTACCATTTAGAAACAGCTACTGGAGCATTACTATTTCTTTTCAACTGCATCTGTATCTTTGGATGGATTTTTTATAACTGACAGTAAGATGGTCACCTGAGGAACAGGTACATAAAAGAGATATACCTGTATATAAATATATACATGTATAGTCAATGTATGGAGATGGAGAGTGAAAGGATATAGTAACTGGAAAAAAAATTCTTAAGATGAGCTGAAGCTTAATGTATCTGATGTGCATATTTTCTACTATTTCAGTAATATTGGCATCTTTGCATATAAAGCCCACATTAATTTGATTGTCTGCAGTGTATACTTAGCCTCTCAAGGTGTATTGTAGAACATACTTGTCCATCATTCCTCGGTGAGCCAAAAAAGTAGCCTAGTTTGTTTTCAGCAAGCAAGCCACATATGAAAAAAGAAAAGAGGAAGTGTTTTTTTTGCAACCATCTCATTTGGTGATCTGACTATAGATGCTGGCAACCATCCAGTTAGGTGTATGAAAAGTATAGGGTTAGCTTCAGAGAGACAGGTGCCAATGAAAGTATTTCAGCAAACAACAACATAACCTTAATTGGTTCTGTGACTAAAATTATGCTTTTTAAAGGGATAAAATGGATTTTTTTTTAAAAAAGGAAGAAGATCTGTTTACAATTGAATGAATTCTGCAACTACCTATTATGTAATTGAATAACAGCATAATCTACCATAATGATAGGCAGGAGCTTTTTAATGTCTGGGGTAAGGCTGCTATTTTCTTCTGACTTGGATATATTTCAGCCCCAGTGTTATATAATTCTTTGCATTATCCCTTCTTTCTTGAAATTCATCCATGCTAACTGCATTTAACTCTGTCATTTTTATTATACTTCCTTGTCAGTTTGCGTCCCATTTTAGTCATGTCTAGATAGCATTGTAAACAAATGATTGGAGCTTTCATGTGTTTGCTGCTATAGAATTAAGCTAATCCAACTATTCTTCCATCTGTGGTTTCTACACATATGGGAAAAATCCCCATGTCATAGAAAAGGATACTCTAAAGACAGTGGGTTCTGTAAATGGTGCCCAGTCAGTGGTTTTGCGACACCCCTCCAATTTTCAAGCAGACAGAGCAACTTATTATTTACTGTTCTTTTTTCCCTTTCTGAAAGCAATGTTATTCAACATTTTCCATATTTAGAATGTTGATACTATACTTAATTTTTTTAAGGCCAGAAATCTTGAGAATTTTAAGTTTATGCAAGTGGGTGTTCTATGAGTTATATCAATGACAGCCAGTTTTGAGCAAACAATCTTTCATTTTTGTTCACAATTACTAGACATTGTAATACATGATACTGTTATATCCTGAGTAAAGCCTTTAGTATATCTATCCCAGTATAAAGCATGTAAAATTAGTTTTTATAAGAAACTGGCTCCTGTTATTCAACATAGTATTTGAGAAATAATTCATTGCATATTAACAGAGGAACTTATTGGATTATCTGTTGTGTTGATTGTTACTTTCATTAGTTTACATTACTAATTGAATGTATTTTATTGTGCTTACAGACTGGTATCTAATAAATGGTACAGTATAAAAAATGTGTAATATATACTATACCAGACAATGCATCCATTACTTAAAATTAATAATTTTAAGAATGGCATCACACTTTAAAATATTCCTAGGAAAATGTCTTTAAAATTGCCTGAAGTTCCCTTTAAAAGTAACTTCAAAATTAAACAGAAAATCTGACCCATAACAACAATAAAGTTCATTCCCAATTGTGACACTGCTTTTGAAATGTAATTTTATTAAACCATCACTACAAAAAGGTATTGCTATGGGTAACAACATGATGTCCCCTCTTCTATTGTGAGATGTTGCTGCTAGCACCTTTTTAAAAAAAAAAATCTTTAAAAATCGTTTTATTTAGGCAGGTTTTTAAAATTATTCCGTCACGAAATGCTCCACTTTATGTTTGAGTTAACACCTGCATCCATTTGACTAATTTAGCTTTATTATGTTTTAATGCTGTTCTTCTTTTATTGATGTACACTGCCCAGAGTGACCATTGGTCAGATGAGTGGTCTAGAAGTCCAAATAAATAAACAAACAAACAAACAAATAGGGTCACTAGAGATGTTTGATGCAGGCAAATCATCATCATCATCTTAGAACTGCAGAGCCCTCTGGCTCATCGAGTCCAGCCCCTGTCAAGGAGGCATTGTGGGGAATTGAACTCCAGACTAGATGCCTAAACCACTGAGCTACTCAGCAGTTAAGCAATAACTTGATTTATTTACAGTACCTGTATGGGATATGTTTGTGCTGTGGCGACACTTCAGCCATCAACCACAGTCTGTGGCCCAGCTTTGTCACAGAAAACAGCCAGCTTAAGAGCTACCAACCTTGGCTAAATGCAATATATTCCTAGTTCCTCCTAGAGAAATAAAATAAGGTGGATGAATGAACTTGCCCAATTTGGATAGCAGTTTGAATTCTTAGGAAGTTGGCTAATCAAGCTTCATAACACCATAGATAGGTTCTATTGCAAACAAATGTTCTCAGTGACATAGATGGGTTTGAATTTTCTCACATTTCAGTGCAAGAAAAAAAAATGAAATGAAGTTTCTGTGCTGTGCCACAGAACATGAATGCTGTTTTCACTAAGGCACCTGAAACAAATGTTTAGCATTTTTTTTCTCAGCCTATTAGCTAATAATATAGGAAGGTTTGTTCCATGATCTGGGATTTGTTTAGCCAGAGGCTAAGGTAGATTGGCCACATGTGGTTTTTTGAACAGTACAATGAAGCCCATGAAATACCTCCTACACATTTTGAAGCACTGTTCTTAAAAAAAAAAAAAAAGAATGATGAAGATTGGCTATTGTTGCAGTTTAACCATTTTTGTGTGTGTGTATTCAGTTGTTTGCATTTTCTTTATTTTTGAAGAAGGAGGTAGAACTAGTTGGCACCTTAACAAGAATTTTCTTTAAAAGGGGGGAGGTGAGGAGGCCCACTGATAAAAGAGTTGCTTTCATTTGCAGCTCCAGGCATCTGCTGTAAAGAAGCCAAAGCAAATGTGTGAGCATCAGAGACAGTCACGGGTAGAGGAGAGCAGTTGAGCAGTGGAGGCAACAGCCAGAACTGTAAGTAACTGTACATAAACATAATTTAAATCAAAACAGCTGAATAACAATTTAGGGCTGAAAAGAAAATGGGAGAGGCAGAATGAAATAAAGGAAAACAAGCCCTAACTTAACCACCACTTGATATGAGGAAGATACAATAAAACAGCAAATGGGAAAAGGTGGGAACTGAAGGAGAAAAATCACAGAGGCCCAGTGCATCATCTGTGGCAAGTCATCTGGCACTTTATGGAACCTGGCTCAGATTTTCAGTGAGGTCCCTTGCTTTCCAAGACTCTTGGGGTATAGAGGACCTTTGTTCCAGCTTCTCATCTTTCTTTACAAGGCCCCTCAGAGTTCTGCATTATCCTGCTCATAACCTTTTGCCTCTTACAGTGTCATATTTCTTCTTTTTGCTCCATAATGTTCCACACACCCCTTTTCTGCATTTGGTTTTGACAAATACTCCTCAGCCCCTGCTCTTTTTTAAACCCCTGTTTAAGCTAGTATTAGATATCATCAGCAGTGGTTTAGATTGCATAAATCCTATTGTGTTGAGTTTGGGAAGTTGCTTTTAAGAAATAATTAGTATGTTTACAGTTCCAAGGCCCCCCCCCCCCAAACATAGTTTAGTTACCATAACAGTTTCAATTATGTTTTTAGTCAACGTATTTGTAAACGACATTCTCTATACAACATTGGGCTCAAGCTGTTCAAAAAAACCAAATAAGAACAATAATTTAATTATATAATGTAATTGTAGATAATTACAATTATGTAATTACAATAATAGTTGATATCTGTCCAAAATAATTGAATAACTCAATTACAATTCACAAAAAAATTTCAAGCGTTTACATAAAAACGACTTGTACCAGTAAGTCAGTACTGAATGTGAATAATACTGATAATGTGTTTGTTTTAAATAACAAACTAAACAAGTTATAGCAAAACCCAACAAAACTATACTTCACTCCCATTAGACTTGCAGCAGGAGATAAAACAGAACAATTTAAAGGCACTTAAGATTCCCCACCTCAATGCTCCCTCACCATGGTCTCATGCCATGAACCAGGAAAAAACATTCTCACCCCTGTAGTTTTGGAAGAGGCAGCTGTGTTAGTCTGTGCAAGCATATCTCGCAAAATTCAAAGAAACAAAACAAGACAAAAACTTGTGGCACCTTAAAGACTAACTATTATATTGTAATGTGAGCTTTCGTGGACACGTCCACTTCCTCAATGTTGAATGGAATATCAGTTTCATACTATGAATGTTCATTGTCCTCAGGAATTTTTACAACAGATCCCTAAAACAACATAAGCCATAAATTACTGCGTGTAAATATAACATACATCCAAGAGCCAATGACTATTTATTATGAAGTAGCAGTTATCCTCATTTGGTGCATATAAATTGTACATTTGCACAAAAATGGGCTGTTTTCGTGCAAAAGATGTTTCCTTACCATTCTTCTTGTGAAGGAGAACAATTCTGTGATTTCTCAGCCTCGCCTGTGAAGGCAAGATGAGGTAGGATAGGAGTGTTGTGGTGCAGTGATTAAACTGCAGTACTGCAGCCAAGACTCTGCTCTTGACTGAGTTCACTCCTGACAGGTACCCAGCTCAAGGTTGACCCATCCTTCCAAAGTCAGTAAACTGAGTACCCAGGTTGCGAGGGTGGGGTGGGGAGATAATAGATAGCCTGCATAATTAAACTGTAAACCACCTAGAGAACATTTTAAGCACTCTGGGGCAGTATATAAGCAGCACACTTTGCTTTTTTTGCTTTTAGGCGTCCCTGTTCTGAGGTTCCCATACCTACTGCTCTATGTGGTCATTTTCTGCTTTTCAATGGGCTTGTGGGTATTGTTAGCAGTTTCCCAACTGAAAGGTAAAAGCTATGATGAGCTATTCTTACCCTGCTACTTTGACAGTTTGTGGTAAGTGAAAAGCATGCAATTTGAGTTTGGGAAGTTATTTATAAAATGTAATTTGCTCTAACAACCCATCCACAGGACTTGTTACTGTTAACATCATATTTTTTAAAATAACTGGATCTATTACTTGTTGCTCCTATGCTTTTTAAAAAATCCATGTAAAAGGATGAGAAATGGCTTAAAATTTGAAAACAACCCCTCATTGCTATCCAAAAGTTACCTCCCCCAAAAGTAACAAGAAAAAGAGGTGACTAAGCATATCATTATATGGAAAAAAGTAAAAACATTATGAAGGGTTACGTTATTTGTAAAAGGAAGGTTGTTACACATCTGTTATTCTGAAAGGGAAAACATTACTTCCAAACTTTGATGCAATTGTGCCAGTCATAGGGAATGTAAATTGTTAACGTTAGATGACCCAAAAAATAGTTTTTCAAGCCTTTCCTATCAGATACCCACTCAATTACAGTGGTGCCTCGACTTACGAACGTCCCGACATACGACCATTTTGAGTTACGACCAGCTCCGGCCGCAAAATTTTGCTTCGACTTGCGGCCGGAGCTTCCAGTTACGAACACAAAAAGGCAGGAAAAAAAGGCGGGAAATTCAAATTGCTGACCGTTGGTGGCGAAGAGGCTGCTTCTTTGTAGCTCTTTCGCCCCAGCAGTTAGAGAGTGTGCGATCGGAGGAGGCTTCGGACTGCCTGGTAAGGTAAGGTGCTGCTTTCTGCTTTTTAAAAACTGTTCTGGGTGGGTTTTGCAGCGTGGTTTTGGGCTGGGGGGTTATGTTTCTGTGCTGTGATGGGTCTTGGGGGGTTTGTTTGGGTTTTTTTGGTTTTTTTCCCCATTTCCGATGGGTCTTGGGGGGTTTGTTTGCTTTTTGGTTTTTTCCCCCCATTTCCGATGGGTCTTGGGGGGTTTGCTTGCTTTTTGGTTCCCCCCCATTTCTGATGGGTCTTGGGGTGTTTGGTTGCTTTTTGGTTCCCCCCCCCCATTTCCGATGGGTCTTGTGGGGTTTGGTTGCTTTTTGGGTTTTTTCCCCCCATTTCCGATGGGTCTTGCATGCTTCCCTTGCTTTTTGCATTGCTTTCTTTGCATTTCCGATGTGCTCTGCTTGCTTTTTTGCTTTGCTTTCTTTGCATTTCCAATGGGTCTTGCATGCTTCACTTGCTTTTTGCATTGCTTTCTTTGCATTTCCGATGTGCTCTGCTTGCTTCGCTTGCATTTTGCTTTGCTTTCTTTGCATTTCCGATGTGCTCTGCTTGCTTTTTGCTTTGCTTTTTTTGCATTTCCGAAGGGTCTTGCACGGTTTGTTTGCTTTTCTTTTTTTTCTTCCCTTCGGCCGGAAGGGATTAATCACGTTTCCAATGGGTCTTGCAGTGATTTTTTTTGGTTATTTTTTTCTTCGGCCGGAACGGATTAATTGCATTTCAATGCATTCCTATGGGAAATGGTGCTTCGACTTACGACTATTTCGAGTTACGACCGGAGTTCCGGAACCAATTAAGTTCGCAAGTCGAGGCACCACTGTATCTTCATTCAGAGCTTCATAACTTCTATAATATGGTTTATATGGAGAGACTGTGCATGCTTTTTAAAGAATGCATAGAAATATGGAATAAATAGTTCACCAAAAGTCAGTTTTATACCTCTTCAAGTCATTATTTATTTCTCTAAAGGATAGAGGGCACTCTTGTAGCCACTTACAGAACAATACATTTTCAATAGAGTCTCCCCCCCCCCCCGAAAGCTGTTGTTGAGAAGGAACCTTGTGTTCAGAAAGCTGAAGTTGTATATCTAATTTTGCACTGCTTTCACATTCCCAACCTGGCTGTCCTGAGCCTTTTTCAAGCCATCTTTGTATGGTTTGTATTAACATAGCTTTGAACAGAGGTAGATGAATGTTCAAGATTGTAGAAGTACAATCAGCTGTATTGTAACCTCCTACCTTGGGTTGACCTTTTGACCACAACATTCTTCCTATGTATTTGATGAGGACATTCAGTGTCATAGAGTTCTGTATCTTACAGGACGGAAGAAGAGGGGCAGGAGAAAGAAAGGAATGTACATCTATTCCCCTCTCTCTCTCCTTCCTCCATACATGCTAATACACTCTGCTGACATTGCTTTGCACATTTTAATTCATGCAATTTTGTTTACATCTAAAGAGGCACAGAGTACAAATGACTTCATTCTCTCTCAGGTAGAGAATTGGGAAACTCCCTCTCTTTTGGGGGAGTGACTCTCACTGCGAAAGTTAGCAGCTTGGGGGTTGATCTGGATCCGGCGCTCACCATGGAAACCCAGGTGGCGTCAGTGGTCCGCTCTGCCTATTTCCATCTCTGGCGGATTGCCCAGCTGTGTCCCCATCTTGATGTTGGGGTGCTCACCACTCTGGTCCATGCGTTTGTAGTCTCGAGATTAGACTACTGTAATGCGCTCCACATGGGGCTACCTTTGAGACTGATGCAGAAGCTTCAAATGGTGCAGAATGCGGCGGCCAGACTTCTCACTGGGGTGAGAAATATCAGCATATTTCACCCACTCTGGCTGCCTTGCATTGGCTGCCCATTCGTTTCCACATTGATTTCAAAGTGTTAATGATGACATATAAAGCCCTAAATGGTTTAGAACCTCGATATCTGGTGGAACACCTCATCCCACCTAGATCTACCCGAATCACTCGTTCTAGCCAAGAAGGGCTGCTGAGGACCTAATGCCGAGGGAGGCCCAGAGAGAAAGAACAAGAAACCGGGTCTTCTCGGCAGTGGCCCCTCGTCTTTGGAACAGTCTGCCTACAGAGATCTGCCTGGCTCCCTCGCTGGGTGTTTTTAAGAGCAAGCTTAAGACCTGGCTCTTTAGGTAGGCTTTCCCTCCTGTCATCACCTAATTACTTTTGCCATCTTGAATTATATTATTACAGTTGTCTTTATTTTATTATATTGTCTAGATGGGTGGGGTATAAATTGAATGAATGAATGAATAAATAAATAAATAGACTGCAGTCTGTCTTCTATGCAGGAGCACGCAACTTCAGAAGGGCAATTTTCAACTGCCAGAAAGCAGCAGACGGTGCATAAACCCACAAATGATTTTTTAAAATATGAAAAATTAACGTCCTTGAACATTGGCTTCTGGCTTAAATTTTGTACATTTGGGTTTAGGAGGATTGGGCCCTACACAATATTTTAGTGCAAAACTACCCTTTCTGGGCTCTTCTACGAGAGTAACAGGACTTTATGATAGCAAAAAGTGGCCTGGGAGCCAGCACCTGGTCCCTTAGCGGCACTTTTCCCATGGGGAAGGGGGATTGGGTTCAGAAGCATTGATGAGCTCATCCCTGGTCCTTCAAAATGAGAGTGGACATGCAAGACATAGTGGGAAAGGATTATTTGGTAGAAGAAGCTGAACTGGAATCAAAACTCAAATGGATGTTAAAAGGCACATTCTAAAATAACTGCAGGAAATTTTGTCCTCCTCTGGCATCATATACCGTATTTTTCCATGTATAAGACAATACTTTAGTCTAAGATCCATTTCAATTGGGTTTCAGGCCGGGCTTTGGTATGGAGACTGCCTTGGTCGCCCTGTATGATGATCTTTGCTGGGAGAGAGACAGGGGGAGTGTGACCCTGTTGATACTCCTGGACCTCTCAGCAGCTTTCGACACCATCGACCATGGTATCCTTCTGGATAGGCTGGCTGGGTTGGGAGTTGGGGGCACTGCTTTACGGTGGTTCCGCTCCTTCCTGGCTGACCGTGTCCAGAAGGTGGTGCTGGGGGACAGTTGCTCTGCCCCATGGCGTTTATGTCATGGGGTTCCTCAGGGCTCGATACTGTCCCCCATGCTGTTTAACATCTACATGGAACCGCTGGGAGAGGTCATCAGGAGGTTTGGGCTGAGGAGTCAGCAATATGCTGACGACACTCAGCTCTACCTCTCGTTTTCCACCAATCCAGGTGAGGCAGTTTCTGTGCTGAACTCGTGTCTGGACCTGATAATGGACTGGATGAGGGTTAATAAATTGAAACTCAATCCAGACAAGACAGAAGTGCTGTTAGTGGGTGCTTCACTGGACAGGCTGGAGGGCCATTTCCCTGCCCTGAATGGGGTTACACTCCCCCTAAGGGACAGGGTCCGCAGCCTGGGGGTGCTCCTGGCCCCCAGTCTAACTCTGGAAGCCCAGGTGGACTCGGTGGCCAGGGGCGCCTTCCTTCAGCTGAGGAAATTATACCAGCTACGGCCCTACCTGGACGAGCGGAGTCTCATGACAGTTACACACGCACTGGTAACATCCTGTATAGATTACTGCAATGCGCTATACGTGGGGCTGCCTTTGAAGACACTCCGGCGACTGCAACTGGTTCAGAATCGAGCTGTGCGGCTGGTGAGTGGTGGGAACACATCAGGCCGATTCTGTTTATATTACATTGGCTACCAGTCGCTGCCCGGGCCCAATTCAAAGAGCTTGTTTTGACCTATAAAGCCCTAAATGGCTTGGGCCCTGGATACCTGAAGGACCACCTCCTTCCATATGAACCTACCCAGCAATTAAGATCTAACCAGGGGGCCCTTCTGAAAGAGCCATCCCTCAAGGAGGTAAGAGGGATGACTTGTAGACAAAGGGCCTTTTTGGCAGCTGCCCCCAGACTATGGAATGCCATCCCGAGTCAGATTTGTCTGGCGCCGATATTGATGACGTTTCCAGAAGGTTTTTAATTGAAATAATATCAACTGTGGGTCCTGATGACAATTTTTAGAGCACTGTATTTTTAATTGTATTTTAATTGTTTTATCTTTTTATCTTTTTACTGTATTTAAATTGTTGTAAGCCACCCAGAGACCTTTGGGTAGTGTGGGTGGCATATAAATAAATAAATAAATAAATAAATAAATAAATAAATAAATAAATAAATAAATAAAATATTTAGATTAAAAATTGAGGGTCTTACACAGAAGTAAGGGGGGAGGGATCAAAGCGCTTTGATTCCTGCTTTCTCCCTGCGAGGAAAGTGGAGGGGGAAAGCACTTTCCTCGCAAGAAAGTGGAGGGGAAAGCAGGAATCATCAAAGCGCTTTGATTCCTGCTTTCCCCCTCCACTTTCTTGTGAGGAAAGTGGAGGGGGAAAGCACTTTCCTCACAAGAAAGTGGAGGGGAAAAGCAGGAATCAAAGTGCTTTGATCCCTGCCTTCCCCCTCCACTTTCTTGCGAAGAAAGAAATTTTGGGTTAGAAAAGTGGGGGGGTTGTCTTATACATGAGGGTGTCTTATACACGGAAAAATACAGTAATTCATGGGCAGTGGGAAGAGATTAATACAGCCCCCCCCCCGGATTTTATTAAGTGATAATGGTGTGGCACATATGGTTTCTGTTGTTTTTCAACAACAATTCTGTGGAAGTAGATGCAAATAGCAAACGTGCAATTCTCCATGTATTGCATGAAACACAAAGCATCCCTGCTTTCTTCTTAAGATTAGTTATTATTATAATTTGCCTTGTAATGGGCACAAGAAACGGATCTCCAGTAGACCAGTTGTAGCACAACAACCTGTCCCAAAGTCTCAGCAGATGGTTGAATATTTAAATCATTAACATTTTCTCATAGTTTCGACTGAAGCTCATTGTAATCTCCTTTTGTGTTGACTTGTTCGATAGGCTAGTGGTGGGATTTACAAGTCCTTCTGAACACTCTGAAGTGGTGCATAGCTAAGGTGGCCACTTACATATCATCCCCAAAAGCAAGGGCATGCTTTACCAGAAAAGAAGATAAAAGAGAACACTGATTTGCATAATATTGCACATAATAATTTATAAGTATAGATGCAAAATTACAGATGATTTTTATAATTCAAGTAGTATTGTAACACATCTAACTCAGTTGGGGATGTCTATGTTTGCTATGTTGCTATGTGTGTGCTGAGTCTACCAGGGACTAACTACGGGTGGGTAATTTCAAAGCCTCCATCTCCCTCTTCATAGCTTTTTTTATTTCTTTCAGTCAGCTTTTTTCAGGACTGTCAGACTTCCAGTGTGCCTTGTATTATTTGTATGCTTGGCATTTATCATTTCATTCTGTATGTTTTGGTTTCCTGAAAAATGAAAAACAACAACAACATTGTATACCTCACAGTTTTTAATGTGGAAAATGATGATCTGAGGGCCTATGTCGTATGAGAGAGAAATAACCTTTTCTTCAGTGTTGTTGTGATTATCAGTTACAGAAAGTGAAAAGGAGGTGTAACAGCTGTATAAGTATACTCCAAGTAAAGAAAATATCCATTTGAATTCTAAAACACTGCCTAGTTAAACTGAAATGATTGGAAGTAGGTTGAATATTTTTGATTGAATTAGATTGGACAAATTTACTTGAAATTCAGAAGCCAAATACTGTATTGTAAAAGTGCTGAGTTGGTTTAAATGGATTTATTCTTTCAATGACAATTTTTCACAAGCAACTTGACCTTCTAGTGGCTTTGGAAGCTCGCCATCTACCAGACTGACTTTTACAGGCAGCTCCTATGCAGCCATCTGAATTATAATATACTTCCAACACACCTTTTTTGTTATAGTGTGTGATGCCAACCAGTGGAAGGGTGACTGGCCCTGTCTTGGACTGGTGGCATCAAGCCTTCAAGCCTATTGCTCCTTACTACCCCACGCTTTCTGGCAATTTCCCCAAGTCCATTCCTTTGCTCTGCTTCTCTCACTTTGGAGGCCCATGCAATGTAAATGTGTTGTATGTAGGTTGACAAAATGCTAAATTAACTACAATATGACAAATATTTATTTATTTATTTATTTATTTATTTACTGTTAGCTACAAATTACATTTATATCTCCCCCTTTCCTTCATGAGCTCCACATGATGATATACGCCAGTCACACTCTCACTTTTGTCTTTCCAACAGCAACCCTCTGAGGCAAGTCAGAATGTGAGAGTGTGACTAGGCCAAGGCCATTTAGCGAGTTTTGTGGCTCAGTAGAAACTAAAATGGGATCTCCTAGGTCCTAGTCCAATAGTTTAACTACTTTGTGATGCTGGTTTTTGGGAAGGTAGGAAGGAAGTGTTTTAAAAAGAGACAGGGATGTGTCGGGATTGAGAAAAGGAAGTCTTGGTTAGTTCTTTGACAAAGCCTAGTTTGAAAGGCAAATGTTATTTTTGTGGAAGACAAAGAGGGTTTTTTTTTAATTATTATCATTGCTGAACTGCTTAGTATGACAAGAAGACCTTCACATGTGGTTGTTGACCCATACTTGTGAATCCTTAACAGCAAAAGCAACCCTTAGCTGGAGGTATTTGTGGAAGCACATAGATAAAAGCTTGCATTAAGGGAACAAGGAGGCTAATGAATCAATCATAATTATGTTATCGCATTTAAAAATAAAAGCATGAAAAATGTTACCTCATTTATGTTCTAAGGACTTTAGTTGAATCAATAAGGTAACACTGGAATACGTTTAGATTTAATCGTGTGTTTCAAATCAGGTTTTCTGCCTTGTTAGCTGGAGATCATCATTGCTTTCATTTAAAATTTGTACCTATCTCAGCTTCATTTAAGAACACAATGTGAACATTTTATTTTTTTTAAATCTCCCATCATTTTCCCTCTTTAGCTGAGTTGAAAAGGAAAGCACCTCACAAGGTTTCCTTTTTTTCCCCTCAAGTCACTTTTAAAAGATTGCTATTATCTCTTTATATTAAAGTTAACATATGCTGTTGAGCTTTTGTTGATGGTGATGCTTAAACTGGGATGTTGTTTCCTTTGGAGATTCTTTCTGCCAGTCATTAATTTACATTTTTTTGAAATCTTACAGAGAGCTCTTTGTTGATGCCTGTATTCATTTTGCCATGTTCTCTTTTCAGGTCACATTTGAGAAGATTCTTCAAACAGCAAGTTAAGGAGAGAGAACAAAATCGGTGACATCTGCCAGTCACGTTCACTTCCCATCCTGTTTATCTATAACCTTTTCTTGTGATACTTCTCTTCTCCTATTCGCTGGGCCAAGTGCAGGTTGTTCCTAAAGACATGTGAAGAAACTGAAGAAAAGACTTTCAGTTCAAGGTTTGACTGGGTTGTCTCACTCCCTATTTCCTGGACTGTCCACATGGGAATGAAGGTTGCACCCTGGAATCTTCATGTTGACAGACGATTGAGAACATGTCCAGAAAAAATATGCATCTTTGAAAAGTGCGCGGCTCTCATAGGACTCCTGGGCCAGAACTTTGACCCCTTGATCTTTGACATTTCCCACCCCTGCTTTAGTCAAGTGGGGAATAGATGACAAACATGACATACCTGGTCCTATAATAATGGCAGGATAGCTAGCTCCGTGGTTTAGATGTCTGACTAGATTGGGAGATTGATTCCCCCTGTGTATCCTGCAAATACAGCCAATCTGTGTGGCTTTCGGCAAACTGCACAGTCCCAAGGCACCCCAAAAGAAGGGGATGGTAAACCACTTCCGAGTATTCTCTGCCCAGAAAACCCTGGAAAGGCTTGCCATGAGTCAGAATTGTCTTGACAGCATGCCATTTTCATTATTATTATTCAAAAACACCAGGCACAGTCAATCAAAACTATAAAAACATTGACTAATATTATATAACAGATAAAAGTTTTAACCAAAAACCTAAGCATCTGTTAAATATTGGCGCAGTATGTATGCTGTTCAAGAAAATTGGAGATATTAAAGGAACATTTTGTGCAAAGATGGACATTATAAAGGACAAAAATGGTAGGGACCTCACAGAAGCAGAAGACATCAAGAAGAGGTGGCAAGAATACACAGAGGAATTATACCAGAAAGATTTGGATGTCCCGGACAACCCAGATAGTGTGGTTGCTGACCGTTAGCCAGATATCCTGGAGAGTGACGTCAAGTGGGCCTTAGAAAGCATGGCTAACAACAAGGCCAGTGGAGGTGATGGCATTCCAGTGGAACTATTTAAAATCTTAAAAGATGACGCTGTTAAGGTGCTACACTCAGTATGCCAGCAAGTTTGGAAAACTCAGCAGTGGCCAGAGGATTGGAAAAGATCAGTCTACATCCCAATCCCAAAGAAGGGCAGTGCCAAAAAATGCTCCAACTACCGTACAATTGCACTCATTTCACACGCTAGCAAGGTTATGCTCAAAATCCTACAAGGTAGGCTTCGGCAGTATGTGGACCAAGAACTCCCAGAAGTACAAGCTGGATTTCGAAGGGGCAGAGGAACTAGAGACCAAATTGCTAACATGCGCTGGATTATGGAGAAAGCCAGAGAGTTCCAGAGAAACATCTACTTCTGCTTCATTGACTACGCAAAAGCCTTTGACTGTGTGGACCACAGCAAACTATGGCAAGTTCTTAAAGAAATGGGAGTGCCTGACCACCTTATCTATCTCCTGAGAAATCTATATGTGGGACAGGAAGCAAGAGTTAGAACTGGATATGGAACAACTGATTGGTTCAAAATTGGGAAAGGAGTACGACAAGGCTATATATTGTCTCCCTGCTTATTTAACTTATATGCAGAATACATCATGCGAAAGGCTGGACTGGAGGGATCCCAAGCCAGAATTAAGATTGCCAGAAGAAATATCACCAACCTCAGATATGCAGATGATACCACTCTGATGGCAGAAAGTGAGGAGGAATTAAAGAACCTTGTAATGAGGGTGAAAGAGGAGAGCGCGAAAAATGGTCAAAGCTCAACATCAAAAAAACTAAGATCATGGCCACTGGTCCCATCACCTCCTGGCAAATAGGAGGGGAAGATATGGAGGCGGTGACAGATTTTACTTTCTTGGGCTCCATGATCACTGCAGATGGTGACAGCAGCCACGAAATTAAAAGACGCCTGCTTCTTGGGAGGAAAGCGATGACAAACCTAGACAGCATCTTAAAAAGCAGAGACATCACCTTGCCGACAAAGGTCCGTCTAGTCAAAGCTATGGTTTTTCCAGTAGCGATGTATGGAAGTGGGAGCTGGACCATAAAGAAGGCTGACCGCCGAAGAATTGATGCTTTTGATTTGTGGTGCTGGAGGAAACTCTTGAGAGTCCCCTGGACTGCAAAGAGAACAAACCTATCCATTCTGAAGGAAATCAACCCTGAGTGCTCACTGGAAGGACAGATCCTGAAGCTGAGGCTCCAATACTTTGGCCATCTCATGAGAAGAGAAGACTCCCTGGAAAAGACCCTGATGTTGGGAAAGTGTGAAGGCAAGAGGAGAAGGGGACGACAGAGGACGAGATGGCTGGACAGTGTCACCAAAGCTACCAACATGAATTTGACCAAACTCTGGGAGGCAGTGGAAGACAGGAGGGCCTGGTGTGCTCTGGTCCATGGGGTCACGAAGAGTCGGACACGACTTAACGACTAAACAACAACAAATGTTGAATTATGATCATGCTTTCCATCAATATTTCTCAGGTGTTGTCCATGTAGTGGTTTATTTTTTCAGCTTTTAAATTTATTTTCAAATACTGTAGTTGTTTCTTATATTGAGTGTTCGTTTTTGTTGTTTTCAAAATATTCTCCATTTTTACTGCCTTAAGTAATTTTTCTCTGCTTGTACTAATATAATCATTTAGGCTTATTTTTTCCTCCTCTACTTTATTATTATTATTATTATTATTATTATTATTATTATTATTATTATTATTATTATTATTATTATTATTATTATAGATGGGGGTATTCGTATTCGCACAGCTGGAAATAAATCACGATTTTGCAGCTGCCGCCGGCTCCACAGAGGCTTCCTATTGTGCTGTTCTCTGCAATGGATTAGCCACTCTTGTGACTTGGCAGAGAGGCATGTCATCCTGCCTCCTCGTTATTTCCATCTGTGTGGGGATATTCGTATTTGTATACAAATACGAATACCTCCATCTCTTCTTCTTCTTCTTCTTCTTATTATTATTATTATTATTATTATTGTTGTTGTTGTTGTTGTTGTTGTTGTTGTCCAGCTATCCAGCCAGCCCTATTCCTGTTATAATGTTGAATTCCTAGTCAAATCTCCTTTAAGAGCATATTTCCAATTGAAGTGCATGAATTGATGCTTGAATCCATTATAGTTAATCTCAGCACCAGTCCAGCTTAAGTGAAGTTGCATGATCACCACTCAGCATGACTCGTGGTCATGCTGTTTTAGGATGATGGATGTTGTAACTCAGTACAGTTGGAGAGAGCCAAGTTGGGGAAGTCTGTGTTAAGCATCATGTCAGGAATGATTTTATTGTGAAGGGTCACCCCATGTGCTGATTGTGTTTGGCCCTCAAGAATGGCGTTAAGGGGTCATGGCATTTAAGGGGTAAAGAGATAGAGCCCACAAGCAAAAACTTGAATGGGGCACCAAAGAATAGTCTGTCCCTCCTGGATCTCCATATTGTGGCACCAGCCCATTATTGCCAAAACATTGCGATTCCAAACTTTCTGCAAAGTTATGAGTCATCTTAAATTGTGTTGTTTGCTTCCCTGTTTTTGCTTCCCATCTCCATAACAAGCAAAATAAACAAAGCATATTAAAAAAGCAACCACCCCACTGAACTCTTTTCTCCTCCTTGCTTCAACATCTGACAGAACGGCATTTGTTGAATTGCATCCAATAGTGAAATTGACTAAGATGAAAATCAGAGAATATTCCCATATGAATTCTCTTTGGCTTCAAATGCCATAAATAAATATTGCATATTGGAATAGGATTTGTGGGCTGTTTTCTGAAACACTGAATTTGTAGTGATGCAATCCCTTTTAATATTTTCATTTACTTTTTGTGATCTGTGACCGCTGAATCAGAGATGTATTGTAAATTGGCCTGTTTGCTCAGACCTACTCCATGCAATTGCCAGGAACGGATCCAACAGGCATACCACAATACATTCAAGCATAATATGCAGTAAGTCTCTTTATTAGGAGCAGAGCCAAACAAGTCTTTCTTTTCATTATGGTGTAGAATATTCTGTGTGAAAGCATTCTTTACAGTTAATGACATACATTTATAACATATCACTTCTGCCAAAGGTTGGCTAATTTTAGGACTGGGGGAGTTCCATTTTCAGCAAGGATAATCAATATATTATATCCAGTTCTATTTCATACAGCCTCCTAAGAATAAGAAATAATTTTACTAATCTATGCTGAAAACTGAACAAGTTTTATAAATGGGATATTCTTAAAAGCCATGGGAAATCCTTATGTGCTTCATTGGACCACCATTCATTTAATTGTGCAGGAATCCCACAAAATCTGTGGTATTGCCATTCACAAATACATACAATGAACATATGAAACCAAGCAAGTATTCAGACATATAGTGCTAGACTTTAAGGCTATATTAGATTTCTCTGCACAAGAAGCAAAGGCAGACTTTCTCTTTTTTCTGCTTATGACACTCTTAACTGCTGCCCCATAATCAGCTAAAATTCTTTTCTGCCCACCAAAGTATCACCTGTAGCTATTATCTGAAAGCACAGTGATGGTTATTTTGATACACAACAAGCACCTTCCTGTTACCATGCACAGCAAGGAGTTTCATGTTGCCAATTAATACTGTAGACTGAAAATGTTGTCACAAATTAATTAGTGTTGTATGTAACTAGTTTAATACCTTTATAAAATGTCCTATTTAGGACTGGTATTAATAATAGGGAACCTCCCTCTTGGATTAAGCTTCGAACTGAGTTTGAATCTTTTCCCACATCAGAAAATAGGGCAAGCCCAGTCCATAGCCATACTAATGATATTGGTGAGCCCACCAATATCATTAGCAGCATGAAAAGTGATCCATTCCTCTCAGCTTCTCTCCTTCCCCAAATTGTCTTCCTCCCCCACCCAGAATGCAATCGGTGGATCCTCTTCTCCCTCTCCCTCCCACACAAATCCACTCTTTTTTCCCTTCCCAGGCCACTAGCATCAGGAATAATAATGGTACTGGGAAGTCACATGCAGAAGCATTGCTCACATTGGTGCCCTGGTGCAGTGCTGTCCATCGTGCTGGGGTCAAGTTCACCATTTTACCAAGGTCACCTACAGATACCAGTAATTCTTGAGAAAAACAGAGCCACGGGTAGTGTGAGCAAGCAGTTCATACTTTGGAGCCAGGAAATACAAGTTTCAGTGACATCACTAACATGGATTGGGTAAGAGAAAAATATACAGATAATGGAAGAGAGACTGTTAGACGTTTCCACATAAACATTTCTTTCCTGATGTCACTGTAAACCAGCAACAAGAGAAAACTGACACCCAGTATGGTAGAGTCCAGTAATAGATTAGAAACAGTGCTCAACTGACAATGAGGAGAACAGAACTATTTCAGAAATTGCTGTAGAGATTCTAGCACTGGTTATTTCTTTCAGTCAGGTAATAAAAATGCTGGAAACTTGCCTTTCTTATATAAAGAGTTCCACATAGATGCACTAACCTCATCTGTGATCCCCATAGATTTTTTTTCCCTTACAAAGTAAAAAAGAGAAAGGTTAAAAAGTATTGTATGGAAAAATATACAAAGGGAATACCAAATCTTTTATTTACAAGGGTTTATTGGGGTTGATCGATATTATTCATGCTGGGATCATCATCTCAATTTCTTTTGCAGGTCTGCGAATGAGTGAAGACTATGGGATCACTGGCAGCAGCACTTTTCATAAGGGCAGGGAAGTCCAGCTGAGATCTTGTTAAGAGAGTTCCTTAGGGGCCTACTTGTATCCTTCCACTCCGCCCCAGTTTAGTTAAACATTAGGGCATCAGGTTAGGAAAAGATCACTCTTTAACTAGGGAGGTAACAAAACTGAGCCATTCCTGACCTCTGCAGTTAAGAAGAGAGGAAGATTGCTATTTCCAACTGCCATTGGTTAATCTGACACCACATTTAAAGTTCAGAAATGATTATATAAGATCATGCTTTTAAAGTATGCAGTTCCTGTTCAGTTTATACCCCACAAATTATTTATTGCATGGATTTTAGCTCAGTTAAGTTTGCCTAATTTTATTGGCATGCTTTTAATGATTATTGGCCAGGTGTTCACTCCTAATTCCGTACAGCTCTAATTTCTTTTCATTGCTTCATCTCACAGGGCTAGAACTAGGAAGGTTATTTTTTTCAACGGGTAATTCATGGCTGTTACTTGTTATTGTGTTTAAAAAGTAATTCATTCCTGTTAAATGTTACATTATTTAAAACGTAACCTATCATGTTGCTCATAACTTTTCATTACTTTCCAAAAAGCACTTCAGTATTGAAAAGAGAACGGCCTAAGGCTTAAAAAGGTCTTGTCAAAATGCTTTTGAAAATGCCTTAAAATAACCTCTAAAAATAATGTTTAAAAGTAACTAGGGAATGTTACTAGTCACACCAATGAGGTGCCTTCATTTTTACCTATTATGTTACCTGGAAATGGGACTCATTATACCTCAGCAGAAAAAAGAAACATTACTTTTTTTATAGATAACTCCTTTGCTTGCAACTCATTAGTTCCAGGCTCTGCACCAGGCAAAATTAAAGTTACCATTCTGGCCAAGAGAATGGAAGTTGCTTCTTACCAATATCCTTGCAATTGTGTGCATAACTCAGGAATAATAGTTTGGAAATTAGTCAAATTGAGTTTAATATAATTTTCTCCTGGAAAAGTGAATACAAAGCACCTTCAAAATCAGGTTAATGCTACTAATTTTTTATTTCTATTGATTCTCTGTGTTTCTTTTTTTAAAAGAGATAGGCAGGTAAATAACATGTAAATAAATAAATCCACAAGCAAGAAAAGAAAAGGGTGACAATATTGTGATACTTTTAAGATTTATTTTAGCATAAAATTCACTGGATTACAAATTACATCCTTATATACTTGCAGTACATTATCCAAGCCCCTGTATATATATACACAGGGTACATTATTGTGGGCAGAGATTGGAATTTACATTTCAAAAGGAACTTGTTTCATTACTCATTACTTCTTGACAACTGATCTGCTGTTACATTATCTTTGTTTGGTCACAGAGGTAATGCACTATGTGTATTATTAATGTTTTGTGTTGTGCTTTCCAACAGGCTCCTACATACAGGGAAATACTCTCAGGTTTCTTCCAGTAGCCAGTTCTGATATGGGACTTTGGAAAGATTTGTATAAATACAAAAAACAAAAGAATACTTCCTTTGCCATTTAGAATTGACAAGAGAATAGCGTAAACCCCTCTCCGCTTGGTCCCCACTGCTGCAACCATGTTCACTGTACATATAAACTGTGGCCTAAATATTATAGTGCACAAATTTTAGGAAGTGGATTGTAATCCATCAAAGCTCACATTGAAATTAATCTGTTGAGACCGGAATGAAATGGGATACAGAACATTACAACTATATTGCTAACAGTGGTCAATACGTTTAATGGGTTGGTTAGCAAGAATATCCTGCTAATAAGTAGGATTAAAAAAATAAGATAAATAATGAATGATCAATATCTATTAACTAATGTACAGGTCTTCTAGGTTGTTAATTGTCTCTGAAGTGTAAAGCAATTAGTTCTGCTTTCAAAAAAATGTTGGTTCTGTTTTGCTAAAGCCAGAGTACAACAGTGTTGTATATCAGGCAAAAAGAAAATAAAAATTAAAAAAAAAAGTCTGAGGAAGTGGACTTGTCCATAAAAGCTCACATTAAAATATAGCAGTTAGTCTTTAAGGTGCCACATTTTTGTCTTTTTTATATTTTTCTTTTTCTTTTGTATTTGCCTGATATGCTAGCATAGACTAACATGACTACCTCTTCTAAAACTACTACTATGGAAGCCAGTATTGCGTAGTATTTTTTGTACTTTTTTGGCTGAACAAAAAAGCAGTTGTGAAAACCAGGCTATTAATACATGTAGTCTGCTTAGAAGTTACAGGAATTTGTGAAATTAGAACATGATGATTATTAATAATAACAAATAAACATCCCACGTTATTAACATCAGAAGTGATAATATAGTATATCGCAATACAGTAGCAAATGAGAGATAAGATGTCAAGGTTGGGTAGAACATACCAAACAGGAAGCTTACTTTATTTTATTTTCTATAGATAGTTATATTTGATATATTTGAGTCTGAGATTACCACTGTTACTTGCCATTTCTTATCCAAGTAGGGGAGCAACTGAACAATCAACTAAAGAAGGAGCCCTTTTACTTATTTGCTTTTTAGCCTGATCATCCTCAGTATTTACAAATTAATAATTCCACAAATTTCACTAGGGTTGAGATTATTAAGCTTCTTTGGAAGCTATCATTCTGCCCTTTAAATCAGATTTGTCTTGTTCTCCCTCCCCCACACACATTCATTACAGTGTTTAACTACATAACAACACTAAGTAGGACAAAGTGAGCCTGATGCTTTATCTGTTCCAACAGGTGGTCTAGGAAAAGAGCTTCTTTGTAGAACCTTCCTCACTCCCACCTTCACTGAACCTATTTTTGAAAAGTCCTGCAAGGTCTGTTTTGTTTCAGTAGAGAAGCAATCTACTAATTAGGGTGAGACTCTTTAAGAAAATATGTTTTCTATTCCACTGATAGTCAGTTACAAGCGATAACACTGTTAAATGTAGTGCCTAATAAATCTAGAAAAACTACCCCATAAATGTTAGTAATAACAATGATTAACAATAAATTAAATACAGAGAACCTGGAATGTACCACATTATTTTTAACTGGCCTGGTCCATCAGGTTCTTATTATTCAGTTTGTCCTCTGCACCTGGAATTTATTAGAGTGTAATACAAACTAAACAGTCCCTTAGAGAGGCCACTGGAAGGGCTTAGAATAAAACAATATACAAATTTAATAGTGGTAACTGACCTTTTCTCTTTTTTTTTTTAACCATAAAAACATATCTTCAGAATGTAAGCCCTGAGGAAATCTATTGCCTTTTACTTAATCCTAATTGTTAATTTAAGGGTTTCTTTCCTTAATTCAGGCCATTCCACATAATTCATGAGGTACAAGTATTCATGGCAAGTGTTTTAGAAATACATGGGGTGACCCTTATTCTCACATAGTCTCTCCCCACCCACCCCATGTCCTGTTTTCCACCAGGAAGGCCATATGCAGGATTCAAGCTTCAGTTCTGATTTCAAATATCCTAAGGCTTTGAGATATTCAGATTTCAACAGCTTTATTCTGACGTATTTTTCAGGTATAGGGGCTATTTGAAATCCAGCATGGCTTTTGAACGCCTTGAAAATGTGGGGGCTGTGGCAACATAGTGCAGAATTTTGGGCTGAAGCAATTATGGACATGCAGACTAACACAGAGAGAGAGACAGAAAGAGAGAGAGCCTTTAAAAACAACATGTTTGTAATATAGACAGTATCCTATTTCTGGTCTCAATTAGAATAGATTATTGAATCAATTGAAGAATCAAGTCGACACTTGATGTAGATCCCAGTAACTCAATGGCTCTACTTTAGATGGGAGTAACAATAGGATACTGCCCCCCATTTTTTTGTTTACAATTATGATGATTAATCCAGCTAATTGAAACAAGGACAAAGATAATAAAACAATTTAGATGAGCTGACTGCTGCTTTTTAGATATTAATCCAATATGCAGCAAACTGAGCCATTTAGGCTTCCTTCCTTCTTTAGGACTTACAAAAAGAAAAAGAAAAAAAGAATAGTGGACAATAATAAACCCCTTTCCTTGTTCACTTTCCATGTCTCCCATTGTTACCATTATGACATCTAATGGACCACAGTATGTTCCCACTTCAGACATTTTTCCATGTTGGAAATGAATTTAATTTCATGTAGAATTAAAATATATACAGCAAGCTAACCACAAGTGTTTTTAAATGTTACACATTTCTTTAGCAAGGAAACAATTTCTGTATATAACGATCTGTGATATTCAGCACATTATGTATCGTAAAATTAAAGTGCCATTGTTTGCATTCCGGAATTGCATTGCATTTTCTTTTTTCCTTTTCTGTCCCTCTCCTTTTTAAAAACAAAAACTCAAAGCAAGATGTCTTTGAATGTATTATAACCGAAATGCAGCAATACAATTTAAAAAAAAAGAAAAGAAAAGAATTTTCTTCTTCTCTTATAACACTAAAACCCAAGGTCATTCCATTAAGCTAAATAATGAGAGATTCAGAACAGATACGTGAAACTCATTGACATCAGTAGGAAGAAGTAATGTGTGAGCTGGTACAGCTCACTGGTGTTGAGTTTAAGTTCAGAAGTTCAAAGGGGAGGGCTTCCTGAGATCATCCAGAGAATGCATGGCCGATGAAGTTATTTGTCCTGCCAGCCTTGGGCAACCTGCATGGTCCCAGCATGCCACCAGGAGGGATGGACTGGTAAACCATTTTGAAGTACTTTATACCTTTAAAAAAAACTCTGGGAGAATCACCATAAGATGAAATGGACTTGATAGCATATGATCATGAAATGGAAATACTTGCTTCACACAGCACATTGTGAAAGCTGTTGAATCCACTATCACAAAGATATCAGTGGGCACCGCCTTGAATGGCTTGAATAGCTTTCATAGAGGATAAGGCTATCAATAGCATGAGGGTATTCATAAGACTATCAATGACTATTGATCAAGTTAGCTATACTTTACATCCAATAATAGAGGGGATATGTATCCCAGTACCAGAAGCAGGAGAAGAGTGCTATTGCATTCAGGTCTTGCTTGTGGACTTCTCATAGGCAACTGGTTGACCACCGTGGAAACAGTATGTTGGACAAAGTAGGACTTTAATCTACTGCAGTACACCTCCTTTTGTGTTCATAAAATTCAGAGGAATGGAAGAGCCACCACTGATCTCATCCCTCCTGTTACTCCGTAAGAGGGAAAGATGTCTTGTTCCAGTCTTGACAAACCAATGGGAATTGCTTTTTGTGCAAATTAAGCAAAATGACAGAAGCTGTGGAGAGCCTAGAGAGAGGGGGGAAATAGCACTTTTACTTGCAGGTGAGGAATTCTATAGTGATTTAAAATTTCTTGTCAAGATATCTTTGTCAACTCAAGACAGCTTAAATAAGTGAGAATTTTGCAAGTATTCTTTATACCCCCAGTAACATCACTGAAACAATGCTAGCAAAAGCAGTGTTATTTACGTGTGCAAAAAACCTGTGTGGCGTGAAAGTTTGGGGCTTATGACTGTGACTGGCAAAGAAGGCAGACAGTAGTCTTGTGCTGTAAAATGGTCACAACTAGAGATGGGCGCAAACTGAAAAAATTGTGATTTGTTACCATTCATAATTTGTCAAGGTCAGTGAATCACGAATCACAAATTTACATTTTTTAAATCAATGAATTGATTCATCAATTCATTTACTTTAAAATGCCCCCCCAGCACCTAGGGACACCAATATCACAGAAAAGCTTCGTCTGACTCTTCTCTACAAGCCCTGCTAGTTTGGTGATGTTTGGGTTTTGGATGTCCAAGTTATACACCCATAAAGAGGGGATCCTGAGGAAAGTTCCCTCCAGGCACCTAGAAACACCAAAATCACAGAGAAGATTCACCAGACTCTCATCTTTACTTTACTTTACTTTTATTGTATTTATATCCCGCCCAATTGGTCAAATGACCACTCTGGGCGGCTAACAACATTTAAAAACAAAACAATTTAAATATAAAATCAATATAAAATCAATATATAGCATCAAAATCAATTATTCAAGATGGAAAAAAGGAAAGAAAAAGAAAAAGAAAAATCAAATAGTGACTGGAGGGAAGGCCTGCTTAAACATCCAAGTTTTTAGTTGGGTCTTAAAAATGCCCAGCGAAGGGGCCATACGAATCTCAGGAGGGAGCTTATTCCAGAGGCGAGGAGCCACCGCCGAGAAGGCCCGGTTTCTTGTTTTTTCCTTCCGGGCCTCTCTCGGCGTTAGGCTCCTCAACCTCACCTCCTGGCTCGCTCGAGTGATACGGGTAGATTTCGGTGGGAATAGGCATTCCGCCAGATATCGAGGCCCTAAACCGTTTAGGGCTTTATACGTAATCATTAAAACTTTGAAGTCAACGCGGAACCGAACGGGCAGCCAATGTAAAGCGGCCAGAGTGGGAGAGATATGATGGTATTTTCTCACCCCACTAAGAAGTCTGGCCGCCGCATTCTGCACCATTTGGAGCTTCCGCATCAACCTCAAAGGTAGCCCCACGTAGAGCGCATTACAGTGGTCTAATCTCGAGATTACAAGCGTATGTACCAAAGTGGTAAGCGCCCCAACATCAAGATAGGGACGCAGCTGGGCAATCCGCCAAAGATGAAAATAGGCGGAACGGACCACTGACGCCACCTGTGTTTCCATGGTGAGCGCCGGGTCCAGATGTATCCCCAAGCTGCGAACCTCACTCTTCGCGGTGAGAGTCACCCCCCCAAATGAGAGGGAGTTTCCCAAACCACTGATGGTGGGGCCACCCACCCTCAGGACCTCCGTCTTGTCCGGGTTCAACCTCAACCCATTTTCCTGCATCCATTGCAGTACAGCCTCCAAGCAGCGCTGAAGGGACAGAACGGCATCCACTGCAGTTGGTGAAAAGGAGATGTAGAGCTGTGTGTCATCAGCGTACTGATGGCACGATGCTCCACACCCCCTGATGACCCCACCCAGCGGCCTCATATAGATATTAAACAGCATTGGGGAGATTATCGAGCCCTGCGGAACCCCACAATTGAGGCTCCACGGGGCCGAAACCCTCTCCCCAAGCTGTACTCTCTGAGGACGGTCCTCCAAGAAGGATCGGAGCCAGGCAAGTGCCAGGCCACCAATTCCCAACTCGGAGAGCCTCCTCAGGAGGATACCGTGGTCGACGGTATCAAAGGCAGCTGAGATATCGAGGAGGACCAGCAGAGACATTTTACCCCTGTCGGCCTCCCTCAAGAGGTCATCATACAGGGCGACCAATGCCGTTTCTGTACCATGGCGCGGCCTGAAGCCCGACTGGAATGGATCCAGGGCATTTGTTTCATCCAAATGTGCCTGAAGCTGATCGGCCACCACCCTCTCCACCACCTTGCTAATGAAAGAAACATTGGCGACGGGCCTATAATTGCCAATTTCGTCCGCCGCCAAACTAGGTTTCTTCCTTATGGGCCTAATGAGCGTCTCCTTGAGGGCAAGGGGTACCCTGCCCTCAAGGAGAGACCCATTAATTATTGCTGTGGCCCATACTGTTGTTATAGGCCTGGCTGCTTTGATTAGCCAGGCCGGGCAGGGGTCAAGGGATGAGGTGGTGGCCCGACAGCGATCAAGCACTTTGTCCACAATATCTGGTGTCACAGGTTGAAAAAGATCAATAATCACCGGGCAAGACAGAGCGCTGGACATCTCAGCTCGATCCACTGTATCCAAAAAAGGAGAGAGCTCCCGGCAGATGGCCTCCACTTTAGATTTAAAAAATGCTGCAAATTGGTCTGGTGAGATACTAGAGGGAGGCCCATCACTTTGACCAATTCCGGATAGGTCGCGCACTATACGGAAAAGCTCCGCCTGCTGGTTTGAAGCTTCGCTTATCCGGTTAGCAAGATGTACATCTACAATCCCTACAAGTATGGTGAAGATTCAAATCAAAATCAATAACCCACCAGTCTTGCTGTGTTACTTAGGTAATTGAATGTATGCACCCATGGTATCATATTTAATACATAATTAAAGGATACATTCATTTTAGGAGCCATAAATGGTCTTGATGGAAACAATGAGGGCAATTGGTTGCAAAGCACTTCAGTTCAGATAATCACACTCTCTCTGATTTGTTAATTACCACAATAGAGATGCTACTTGACCCAAGAAGATTAGATGCAAGACAAATTTCTAGAAGTATAGACTTAATGCCTTGACAGAGGAGGACTTCGTTATCTCGGTGGACTTCATTTCCCACAGATGAAGAAAGCCTTGGGGAATGAAAAATTGCCTGATGGACCAACTAAGGTGCCAAATGGAGGAGTGCATCTCCAAATAGCACCTCACTGCAGATTTGGCATTACTATTAGCTCCTTTGAGGTGGCTGCCCCAGATAGTAGAGTGCTGATCTGGATCTGCACTCCCTTGAAGATCTACATGGCAGACAGCACTCCACAAGTGCCTCCTCCTCCTGCTGTGCTCCTCCTCTTTCATGTTATGAACACAAGCTTGGGGAAAAAGGAGGTGGTATCACTTCCAGAAGCAATAGGTTGTCTCTCTTCAGAGTTGGCTTCTTTTCTTGAATGCCTGACTCTGAATGCCTGGTTCTGAATGCCTGTTTTACTTTGGGTACAAGGATGTCTTAGCTCAGAGGACCCCCTCACAGCTTGCATGCATGAAACAAGGTCAGTTGCATGGAAAATTTGCCTGTCTCTTCTGGAAGTGCTGTCCCCTTTGCTTCCTTCTCTGTGGTGGGATACAGAGCTGGGGCAAAAACAGCAAGAAAAAGAAGTGCCTTCACTTTCCATTTTCTCCTCTTCCCCCAGCATGTACAGATGATGTCATTGTTTCTTTCACCATGTGAGGGAGGCAGTGCCTTGCTTCCCACCACTGGTGCTGGGCAAGCTTGGGCTGCCCCTACCTCTGTGTGCTTTGTGATGCACAGTTCACCTAGACTAGATGTTAAGCTGGCTGCCGTGTAATTTTCTGGATGCTCCCACTACTCATCTTAGATTCTTTTCTTTTAAAAATCAGTACGAAGAACAAGAGAAAGAGAAAGACGAACAGAGCTCAGGCAAGGTTTGTTCAAATTTCTGAAAAAGGCACTGTACCAGGTCAGACAATGACGGTTCAACCCTTTTTTGGAACAGGTTTACATAAGGGTTTTCCTCAAGTATTTCTGAATCATATGACTTTTTTTTCTTCTCATGATGAAAATACAACTTCAGTAATGAAGATGCTCCAACAGACACACGCAACAGATTGTAACTAGGTTTCTGAGTAATAATAGGATGCTTAACATTCATCTATGCAAATGAGATATGTATATTAAGGTCTTTTGATAGTTCTTCATGAACACAAACAACAGCATAAGCAATTAATTGTTCCTTACACTATTTTTGTTCTCTAGCCCCTAACTTTACCCTGTCCACTATTCATGCATGGCTCTGCATACTTCAGTAGCTTAATGTAGCTTATATCAATTTTAGGGACGTCAGTACAGCTCAAAATGAGGACTTGATCTTTTGTATTCAAGTATCATTGCATTGTTGTTATAATAGGAGACTATTACCCTCTGTGCAATGTGTATACCTGCAGCAGGCAAGGTGTTCCTCCCCATTGGTCTCATTCCCTGCTCTTATCGATATGCAGGAACAAAGAAAAGAAATATACTTTAAAAGAAATATATTTCTGGAACTTCCTGTTCTTTTCTATACCCTTCACCTTGCAGTGGAATCAAGCACAGATTTGATCGACATGAAAAACTCCCAGGGAAATCAGGCGGTCTTCATGTAATGTTGCATTTTAACTGCACAGCAACATCAACAACTGATGGAAGAAATATAGATTTTTAGAATCAAAGGAACCAGCTTCCAATAGAAGGCAAATAAAATTCAAATAAAAATGCATAGACATAGGTAATGATAGCTTGGTAGGGAGCTGGTCCTCTGCAATGGAAAGCATTGAACATATAAACAAACACCAGGTTTTACATAACCCATTTCTTTTGGGAGTCAAGGCCCAATGCATAATTAAATGAGTTTCTTTTTTATCCAGATATATAGTGATGCGATGTATACTCTCCAAACAAAATAAATATCTTTTACAATGTGTGAACCTCATGATCGTTGTGGTTCTTTTCTTTTCTTTTCTCTATAGAAAAACCATATGCTGTACTCAGTGCCTATAAAAACAGTTTTTCTTGTTATGGGCTATGGGATCATGGGAATTTCATTAGTTACAGCACTCCACACAGTGCAGAGAACTATTGTGTAATTTAGTAAATAGGAACAGAAGATATAATCCATGGGCCCAAGGCTTTAATCCCAGTTCTTCCAGTTAACTCTCTCAGACTTCTTCCACTATCACTACCCTCCACCAAATGAGAGCTTGAGGCCTCTCATATTACTAGGGCCAGTTTTTCAGTGGATATTATCTGGCAAGCACTGAGTATCTATAAGCACTGTTGAAACAAAGGGGAAATGTGGGGGAGCAGCACACTCAGCACCGACCTCTTGAGCAGTTAGTAATAAAGCAAGCAATAACTAGCTGGTTAGAACTGAAATATGAGGTACAAAGCAGGATATGGCTGAAGGAACTCACCAGTTTGGAGAACTATAATAACTGTAAAAGGAGTGTTGCTTTGTATGTTCACACATTCTTATTTTAAAAATAAATGCAAGTGGACCTGCAGGGCCTTCCCATTTTTAGTCCCAAATTGATAATCAAATACTGTCTCATGTAGTTTATGTATGCAAATACATCAAAAAAAAAAAAAAAACTAAGATCATGGCTACTGGTCCCATCACCTCCTGGCAAATAGAAGGGGAAGATATGGAGGCAGTGACAGATTTTACTTTCTTGGCCTCCATGATCACTGCAGATGGTGACAGCAGCCACGAAATTAAAAGACACCTGCTTCTTGGGAGGAAAGCGATGACAAACCTTGACAGCATCTTAAAAAGCAGCGACATCACCTTGCCGACAAAAGTCCGCATAGTCAAAGCTATGGTTTTTCCTCTAGTGATGTATGGAAGCGAGAGCTGGACCATAAAGAAAGCTGACCGCCGAAGAATTGATGCTTTTGAATTGTGGTGCTGGAGGAGGCTCTTGAGAGTCCCCTGGACTGCAAGGAGAACAAACCTATCCATTCTAAAAGAAATCAACCCTGAGTGCTCACTGGAAGGACAGATCCTGAAGCTGAGGCTCCAATACTTTGGCCATCTCATGAGAAGAGAAGACTCCCTGGAAAAGACCCTGATGTTGGGAAAGTGTGAAGGCAAGAGGAGAAGGGGATGACAGTGGATGAGATGGTTGGACAGCGTCATTGAAGCTACCAACATGAATTTGACCCAACTCCGGGAGGCAGTGGAAGACAGGAGGGCCTGGTGTGCTCTGGTCCATGGGGTCACGAAGAGTCGGACACGACTAAACGACTAAACAACAACAACATTTCTTAGTTATCTTAGCTGCAGGGACTGTATTCTGGTAAAGAGAACTCACATGTCAGTTTTCATGTAATTTTCATGTTATTTCTGGGTCTGACAGTCAACTGTATTCTGGGACCAGAGCTTGCAAAATACTACATTTTTGGACTACAGTTCCCAGATTGCTCCAATCTACAAGCTGTGGCTGGACCCACTTTAGTGCCCTACTTCATCTCTCTCTCTCACACACATACACACTGCAAGGCAATATTAAAAATCCTCTTATGGTGAGAGGAAGCCATTGTTTGAATCAACTTGTATGGATGCAACTACACAGTGAGGAAAATGTGAATTCACGCACTGCGAGGTCACCCCTGGGAATCTGGGTTTTCCTCAGTAAATGTGAGTTAAGTGGCCACACAAATAAAGAGGAGGAAATTATAAAAATAACAGATGGGGGAGGAATTCCAGGCTGATTTGCTTTTATGTCATGTGGCCATGACATAAAAGTATGAATCAGATCATCCCAATCCTGCAGCATTTCCCGCATTTTATGTCAATGTAGTTGCAGCCTATGTAATTTCTTATGGGCTGTAATTGGCCAATTAATTGACACTCTCTAAGCTAAACTCCGGGAGGCAGTGGAAGACAGGAGGGCCTGGCGTCCATGGGGTCACGAAGAGTAGGACACGACTTAACGACTAAACAACAAAAAAGCTAAACGAGATCTTAAACTGAATTGGTAGTGAACTCTTCACACACAGTGGGACCCCCACCCCAGTCACTCTGGAAGGAGACCAACGCATTACATACAAGAGGTTGGCAAAGGAACCATTTTGCCAGCTAATCAAACCACACCTATAGCACATGGTCTTATTTTATTTATGTTCACATGGAGTATTGGCTGGGATCTGAGGTAGTTGGAATGACTCAGTTTTGCAATGTCTCCTTTTTAAAAAAACAAAATATTTCAAAGTTAAAGCAGGCAGAGGATTTTAAAAATCTGTGTCTGTGCTTTTCTTAAATCCAGGAAGAGTCCAAGCTCATACCTACTTTTGAAACTGTGGCCATAAGTCTTGAGAATCCCCTTTTAAAATCAATGCTTCAGGCACTTGATACCTCACAGGGAAAGTATCATTAATTCAATTTCAAAGCTAGAAAATTTACAGAGACAGACTAAATTAAGGTTTTAATTGACTTTGTAAAGACACCCAGATTTGCAGTGTTTTGTTCACAGGATGGTATCCTGGTTAAATCAGGGAAAGAGATGTTAAAGGAAAGCCTAGCAAATCTCTGTAGAAGTAGAAAGGATATGCGACAATTTGCATTATAACAGACTGAGTGACTGTTTAGTGTTAGAATTCAAGATATACTGATGATAGTGCCAAGCAAGTCCTCCAAAAATTCTGTGTGATTAAGTGAAATACTATCAGAAATATGGGCAAGGATTCTGGTGTATTTTACTCCCCATCAAACAGCAAGGGGTAGCATTTGTAACTGTCAGAGAAGAGTTTTTCTGTTGACACCAGTGAACACTGCATCAGAGTCTAAACCCTGACCTGAAATTTCTGCAGTCTGCTCTAGGACAGGCATTGTCCAATGCATGAGGCTAGTTTCCACTGTTGCTGCCTGAGGACCTGAATGAATGGCTTATAATTGCAGGGGGCCAACCATTTGGTCTCTTGACTTCTGCTCACAATGGCAAGCTAAAACTGTCTTGATGTGTATGGCTGAGCAAGGTGCTGAATGAGTTGTTGACTAATGGGGTGGTTCCAGCCATCCTTAAAAGAGGTGATCATGTGACCTGTTTGCACCCCAGAAGTATTGGATAACTAGGACCAAGGTATTTGGCCCAGCTTCAGGTGCTCTTGGAAGAAACTAAAGATGCAATCACAAAGGGAAATATCTCACATTTTGTTCCATCTCTGGCACAGCGTAGTGCCTATTATTTCCTGGTGATCACATGACATGCTGGATTATGAACCAGCCTGACCCTGATCAATGCCCAAGCTGGACATTTTGGGTCCAGCAATAGAACTATTTTCTTTGGGATGCTGAGGTAGGCAGCTGTTTTACTATGGTTTCATTCCGACTTGGACTTGGTGACAGTTAACAGCTGGCAGTGGGGGGGAGCACGTCAAAAGGCAGAATGCCTAGGTTCTCATGGCTATGTTAGAAAGTCATGATACTCCATTTTGTCCCCAGTTCTAGTCAAGATCTCTATGGACCATTGAGTCTGGCCAGTAGGTGATTTGGAGCACAGAGCCATTCACAGCTACTTTTTTCGGTCAAATGTGAATAAGGAGAGAGGCTATAGACCAGTGTCTATACACAGTGGTAGACTGGACGCAGACCAGTAAACCTAAACTGAGTACTGGTAAGACAGAAGTCCTCTGGGTGAGTAATTCCTGAACCTGGAAATTAAGCAGCTTGTTCATTCTGGAAGGAGTTACACTCCCTCTGAAAAATCAGGTAGGCAGTCTGCTGGCAGGGCCATCATTATTGATGGAAGCCCAACAGGGCAGTGACCTTATACCAGCTCCAGCTAGTATACCAGCAATCAACATTGCTAGAGAAGAATAACTTAGCCATAACAAACTATGCTTAGTAACCATACATCTTGATTAGTGTAACTAGGTCCATTTGGAGCTATCCTTAGAGTTGTTCCCAGGCTGCAGTGAGTATGGAATTCAGCAGCAAAGATATTGTGTACTTAGCTACTGGAATATAACACCACTGTTGAAAGAACTCCCGTGGTTGCTTATTTGCTACTAGGAGGTATTTGGGATTTTGGTATTCACTTATAAGGACTAAACAACCTGAGACCAAGATACATGAAAGGATGCCCCCCTCTACACTTGGCCACTAAGATCATTATTAGAGGCCTTTCCAGTTTTGGGGCAGCCTGCAGATTTCCATCTGATGATAATGAGAAACAAACACTTTTCTCTGATAGGACCAGAGCTTGGGAAAGTGTCCATTCTAGTTGAGGGATTCTATGGGTGTAATTGAAAAAGGTAGTGTTCCCAAGTTTTGGCTGACATTCATTGGCTGAAATCCTGTTGCTTAGTATAGTAAATTGCACTAGAGTACATCCATTGAATCAATGAGGATTTAGAGTCAACTCCTTTATTGTTCCATTGGTTCATATAGTACTACTCTAACTGTATTAAAGTAAGTCACAAATAGACTAGGCCCTTCAGTATCAATGGAACCTATGGAGGAATTGACTCACCGAATCCCTACTGATTCAGCAGGTCTACTCTAGTGCAATTTACTATATTATGCAACAGCATTTTGGCCACTGCCAGTGATAAAATTAATCATTTTATTTACCTTAGGTTGTGGTCATACTGGCAATAAGAACCACATTTAAGAGTTATTTAAATTAATTTAGATTTATTGTTCACACGATGCAAGGGTGAAATCCATTTATATGGACTGAAAAATGAGTTTTTGTCAACTGGCCAGCAGAAGCTTCTAAAAATATGTATCTTGCTTCTAAAATCAACTCAATTCAATGCAGTTTTGTGGATGTGAACACTGCTGTTGTTTTAATTTTTGTCTGTGTAGATTTGGGTGGCACAGGCACTGCCAGGAGCATCTCCCTGCAAAGGAGCTGGAAGCCTTCCCACCACTACTCATTTTTTTCATCATTAATTGGCTGGTGTCACCTCTCTGATGTTTCCCATATGGTTTTTGGCCACTATTATGACATCAGGTGGCACCTCCTAGACAATTAATTTATTGATGTATCACTTTTTTTGGGGGGGGGGGAAACAAAATATTTAAGAACAGTGTGTTCCTAAAACAGATAGGAAATGAATTGATTTCAGTAGTGTAGATGCCAAAACCAGTTTAAATAACCAGGAATAAATTGATTGCCATTCAGTGCATGTAAACGTTGTCACTGGTTTAAATACCGCATGACTTGAACTTGATTTTTAAAAAGTCTGAACAGAAATAAATTCAAATTGCCAGTCTGACCACAGCTTTAGTGTTTGACAATGTGCACTTAAGATTTTCCATTAATGGCTCATATATAACTTTAGCTATGATGTGTTATTACTTGTGATGTGTATTTATACTGTTGTTTTTATGGTTGTACATTGCTTGGATATATTTGTACATGACACATAATAGAGAAATATTATACATAAGTAAGTAAAATAAATACAAGAAGGAAATTAGATTTATGCATAGGCCAAATGTAGTTTTTTTTAAAAATTAAAATATCTAAATAAAGAGCCTGGAAAAGTTATATTTTTGGACTGCAACTCCCAGCATTCACCAACCATCTTGGCCATTAGACCCAAAAAGTTGTGCGCCAAGAAACTAATGTTTCGAAGTGCAAGTAAGGAGGAACACAGCAAACCGCAGATCTCCCTTCCTAAAAGAAAAAAAACAGAAAGGTAAAAGATAATAAAGGTATCACCTGCTTTTCTATTGTACAATGACCAGACAAGTTGACAACTTGAGTCCCTTATAGGAAGAAAAACAATACATAAATATAAATAAACAAACAAACAAACCTTGTTTTTTCTGAACTGTGGAAAATACCCTCAATAGTTGTGCAGAGCACTGTCTAGAACAGTGGTTTCCAATGTTGGGTCTCCAGATGTTCTTGGACTACAACTCCCAGAAATCTTGGTCAGCACAACTAGCATTGAAGGCTTCTTGGAGTTTTAGTCCAAGAACATCTGGGGACCCAAGGGTGAGAACCACTGGTCTAGAAGACAACATGGACATTTAACATTAGCCAAGCATGACAACTGACCAAAACATATGCTTCCAACACTAGTTGACTTTGGCTTTAACTGGCTACACCCAGTGGATATTCCCAGTTCTCTGATGGGGGTTTGCAACATTTCTGTCCTTTCCATCTAATAAACAGGAACTTTGAGTCTCAAAAGAGGGTGATGGGGAGGAATGCCAAATACTGGCAGCATAATATATTGCTGCACATCCTGACAAAGCCTACTATAGGTAGAAAAGTAGCCTCTTAAAATAATAATAATTAAAAAATTATTGCTCCAATAAAGGTATTACCTGCCCTTGCTTTTGCCTTCCTCAAAGTGTAGCTTTTGGGTCCCTGCATGGTGTATGGACAGGAAGACTGCTTGGAGTTAATACCTTTTTTGGTAATCTAGCAGATAGTCATGTTATTCTGTTATAGCAAAAAAAACAAAAAACAAAAAACCAGGAGTCATGTAGCATTGATTAAGACTAACTATTTTTTTTTATTTTTTATAAGCTTATGTGAAGAAGTGTGCTGGGAGTCACGAACACACGCTCATGATAAAAATTATGTACTCTTAGAGGTGCTACTTGATTTCTGCTTTACCTTTTGCTGTTCAACTAATCTTATCAGATGGGAATGAGCACATATCCTGTCCAGCTGGAAATTCCTTGTTTTCTAAGATGATAACAAAACAAACAAATAAGCAAACAAAAAAATTAAAGGAGGTGCAGGTGGTAAATTGTTTTTGTCTTTACAGGAAGGACTGCTCAGACTCTGAAACCCCAATATTCTTATGAAACCTTATTTTTGACCCAGTTTACTTCACTTCTCTGGAACTAGCTGTATGAATAATAGTATAAAAGTAAGAGATGTTGGCCATGCTCAGAGCAATAAAGTTGGATGCTTTCAATTTTGGCACAGAGAAAGGATGAAGAGTCAATGCCTTGGAAAATTAAAATTTCATTGTGACAAAACTGGCTGAAGAACCGCAGCATCAGATTTTTTTAAAAAAATCCTTATTAAAGGCTAACTTTAATGGCTTTGACTCCACTCATACACAAAAAGAACAAAATTTGAGATATTTGCAATTGATAGAAGCAAAAAGTGCTTTACCAAGCAAGGGAGTTCTATTATTTTAGTATATAGTTAATGAGAAAACCAGATCTTGGTATTTAGAAAATGTAGAGAAAACGTGAGCTTTCTAAAATTTCACATATTGTTCCTTCTAGTAAAATGTGGCAAACAAGGTAAGAGGGAGGAAAATGTGTCCATAAATAAATGGGGATTTTGCAAATAAAAATATGCATACAAAAATAATAGCTTGAAATATCTGTCCCTATAAAAGAGTAAAAGAGGGATTTAGAAACATCTGGCCATTTTTTCCTACCTCTCATGTTTTATCACTGTTTCATATAAACATTTTCCTATCTTCCTCTCAGTGAACTGATCCCCAGCTCTCTTTCCCTCCTTTTCTGTCTCTTTCTGGGAATCATATACTGTATAATGGAGATAAGGCTAGTTTTCTATAGGCCAACCTGACAAAGTAATTGTTTGCTTCTACAGTCCAGAGAATCAAACTTAGCTTAATAAGGCTTGGTGTCAAAGGCAATCCATATCCTCAGTGCACTGCCAGTGCCACTGTCTTTGGGCTGTTGCTGTATCATTGTCTAAGGATCCAAAAGCATATCATGAAGTGGAATGTTGCTTCACTAATGGAAACTGCTGACTAGCTCTGTGGGGCAGTTCCTTAACTTTAACTCCCCCAACATAGTGTTAGAGACATGGGTTGTCTCAGTCCATCTTGAAGCAGCTAGTTGATTATTGTCTACCAAATCTTGTCTGTTATGAAACTTACTGTTGGAAAAATACAATCTTGCATGCTTCTCCTTTAACACTGAATGTTTGTGGGGAGTCTGTTCTGTATCTGCCCCCATTACCTCAGAAGCTTTGAGATCACCCCTTTCTTCCTGTTTCTTCCTTTACCCATTTTCCTCCTCTTCTTCATTTTCCGCTCCCCAGATTTTGATGTGTGGCAATAAAAGACCAAAGCAATGAACATGTTTTTGTTTCCTTTGATCAAGAAGTATTCAAGCTTACAATTTTCTTGTCCAATACAAGTGTGCATAGCTACCATTTATTTATTTATTTATTTATTTATTTATTTATTTACCATGGGATGTGTAACTTCTCTAAGAGCACATTGAAGTAATGATTTATGATCTGTGTTAATGTGTAGAAATCATGGCAGCTTAGATATAAGGTCATGTAGGGCAGCTGTACACTAAGAAATTTGGAGGTGGGGATGAATTACCTCTGTTCCTGGAACCATGGGGCCACCTACCGGATTGAGTGCAAATTCTAAACATTTTTGTATCAATCTCTTGTGATCTAGGTCAAGTGCTCACACAGACTACTGCTTGAGGAATGTGTGAAGGAACATATGAGGAACCTGAGTTTTGGACTCCAGCTCCCTAAGTCAGCATAGCTAATGGTCAGGGACAATGCATGTTGAAGTGCAATGACATCTGGAGGACCTTCTTCACTGAGTGTGCAGAACATAAGTTAAAGGAAGAAACAGAAACATCCAGAAATCATTCTGCCTAGACACTAAGTCATTAGACCTGAAATTAAACTGCAGTTAAATTAAACTGAATACCAAGTTGGTGAATTAGAATTTCTTCAGATATATGCAAGCATATGAAGAACCTATGCCTTTAAGCACTGCGTACAATGCTCCACAAATGTGGTTCTTTTTTGCAGTGGACTTCATCCTTTTTTATTCTGCAAATTCCTGTAAATCTCCAGTGCTTCCTCCTGCACAACATGCAAAAAGATTGATGATTTTAATTTACAAAACTTTTCTTCCACCCCTTTGGCAGGAAGATAGAGTCTAAATCTTTGCCTGTATTTTCTCCAGGTTTCTGCAAAAATTGCCAAACATCTGTAGGCTGGGTGGGGCTTTCAAAACTCCTTTCTTCTTTTAGACCACAGCCAGATTTAAAGCTCTTGGGCAGGGCTCTTCTCGCCCACTGTAATCAGCTACCCTTCACCCACTTCAGAAGTTATTGGACCTCCCCTTGTGCCACCATGTAGAAGGAAGTTACTTTTTTGCTCTACAAATGCTTTGGGGCTTTTGGCAGCTATAGTCCAAATATCATGCCATAAGAATTCAAAATTAACTATCAGTTCATTGATATGAAGGTCACCAGGTTAGATGCCTCAAAGGTCACAATGAGCTCCTAAGAGTCCAAAAAACCCTGTTCATTTCAGACTAACCCACGGCTCAGATTTAACATAAATACATCCCATCAAGGAGATTCTGCCTTATGGCTGCCTTCTTCCAGGGCTTTCTAATAATAATCATATGCTGTCAATTCTGATTTAAGATGACCCTTTTCAGGGTTTTCCAGGTAGAGAATAGTTAGAAGTGGTTTATTATTCCCTTCTTCTGGTGATGCCCTGGGACCTTATAGGAAGAGAGGAATGCAAATATCACACAAAATTAATTGTCAGTGATTTCATTTGGATGGTAAAACTCAGATTTCACTGTGTGTGCCCAGAACCACTTATGCTTCGCAACCAAAAATCTGAACTGAATTTCCAGATTAGCACTGCATGAAGCAGCTGCCTTTATTTCACAAAACTACCTCCTGTTCCTTCTATAAATCAGTTTGATCTTGCTGAGTTCCTTTTTTATCTATATTTAAATATGAGACCAAACAAAAATGTGAACATAACCAAGGAGGGGAGTCATAAAGCCAATGGAGAGAGTCCTAGAGCTGGTACTTAAGGTCTTGCTGAAAGATTCAGCTCCACCGTGTGCTCATGTGATAGGTCAGGATGTTTGCTTTTAATTCTTCTGCATCACATTATTTGTTCTCTGAATGATATGGAGAACAGATATTCTCCTTATCCCTGTATTGAAGTCAGAAGAGTGTTCATTTCCATCTTTGAACCTGCAACTACAGAAGACGTTCCTGTAATTGAAGTTCTTCTATTACAGTCCCTTCATAGCAAAGGCAATTGTCACCTCTTCGTCTTTTTTAAATCCAGCTCCTGTGCTGTAGTTGATCAATTGCAAAAGCACTACGGAAAAAAAGTTAGTCATACATGATCAGCAAAATGGCCCAAATGATGTCATCCATCAACATGGACATCGCAATTTGCCCACTATTTTCTCATAAATCAAATCATAGTCCCACAAGGAAGAAGAGCAGCTCATGAAGAGGCTACATGGCAGTGGTTATCGGCAGAGTGAGAGAAATGCTCCCTCAAGGATACAGTAATTATTTTGACTCGATGGGAAATAAAGAGGGGAAGAGATGGTAGTGGAGAACTGGAGAGTGTCTGCCTCACTTCATTACTATTCCCCAGACTAGAGACGCAACATATGCTTTTCATTGGGAAGCCAATAATTCTGAATCTTGGGACAGGTGAAAACTTAAATGACATTTGCAAACCTTGATTTATATCCCTGCTTAACTCTGAAACATGCTTGTGATGTAGATCCATACGTTCCCAAAGATTAGCGTTCGATGTCTATGCATTTTCAATGACTTATTCTTAGACTTCATCTCTCCTTGTCACATAATTAAATGTTTTAGGTACTAATATTTGCTTACAGAAATATACTTTCCTTTACATTTTTCCCTTTTACTTTATAAAGCAAAACTCCAGCTCTCTCTCATCTCTTCCCTGTCTTTACCCCACGTCCGAAATGTTATGCTGGCTGGAAAACTCATTAAAAGTTATTTATGAGCTGTTAGTGATCCCATAAGGATTACACCTAATTCAGTTTGTAAAGCTTTGGAGTTACATTGCTTCCCAGGAATATTCCTCACAACGGTGAGGGCCACCTTTCTGATTGCTCCACTCTTTGTATTTTAGAAACAAAACAGGTCCACTAGGTTCTTAGTAAACGAAACATTCTTGTCATCTTATCTCAAGGACAGTAATTTAGTGCAGGATTATAGAGGGTGGTTACGGGGAGTTTCATTTGGCTCCGAAATTAGCTATCTACATTATCCTCCTTTATTCTTCAACATAAACATGAGAACCTTGTCTATTAGGTAAGTGGGTGGACCATGAACTAAGCCACATAGATGTATCACAGTCCACTTACATCACAACTGTTATGGATCACAGATGGCCCATAGAAAGGACTCGTGTCATATGACCTGCTGCATAGAAAGCCAGGTGAACAACTTAGGTATCAGAAAGAATGCTATGTATGCATACCCCAGTTTTGGTTCTGCAGCTTCAACCCAAGTCCATCACCTTCATTCTTTATTACTGTGTTATATTCATCACCATATGCAGAATCCATGTTGTAACATGATGCTAAGGAAGCTGATTATTTTTATTACCTTCCTTCACACAAGAGATCTCTCTCAGGGCAACATGGTAATACTTACCTTGTTGAGGCAGAAGCAATGTGAATTCTGCAAAGGAGGCAGAAGCTGGATCATTGTATTTTTAAAAGCATTTCTTGCATTAATCATTACTTCTTGGCTGCCAGATTGCTATTATCATTAAGGTTCCTTCAATCAGTTCCTAATCTTGCACAGTAACACAGTACTTTGCCTTCTTCAATGGTCCAGGGAAATGCTCTCTGGTTCCCTCCAGTGCCCAATTCTGACATTGCACCTTGGAAATATTTATAAAAATTCAAAAGCCAAAACCAAAGAATATTTCCCATGCCATTTACAATTCATATGGCATAAATTCTGGACAAGTCCCATCCAAATGCCTCTGGATATGCACTAAAATGTCCTTTAAAAGCAACACTGGAAAATAACTGAATGTTATGTAATACACCACAATAACTAAGGTGTTATTCATAATATCTAAAAAGTAACTTTGTAACTACTAGTTACATTACACAATATCCCAAAAGCAACTAGTTACAGGTTACTGTATTATTTGTAACTATTTACTTTCAAGCTTTGAAAGGATGTTTTATCTCACCAATCTCTAAGAATTCTTTAAGCATGCAAATTGAGGCAATCCTAAAATTCCTTAGGACAGTTTGGTGAGGAACTTGGCAGAACTAAAAGGTTTCTTTCTTCCTTTTTTTTTTTTTAAAGCTTCCTCACCAAACCTTCCTAAGTAACTTTAACAGTGATTGGAAAAGTTATCCTCTTATGGGCTGATCCCTGGTTATCAATAAGAAAGAGAATTAAAAAATCAACCTTGGAGTAAACAAGAAGTGCTTTCTGCCAAGACATTTACACTGAGACTGATGCGATGTCCATTCATACATGTTCTGAAGTCAGTGCAGAACATAGTGTCTGGTGGGGCAGAAAAGCAGAGCAACCAAAAACAAGCAGAGACAGGAGCAAAAGCACTTAGGCTGAAACGACATCATTGCAATAAGCTGGGGAAAGGGTAGTGACTGCTGGTTACCTCCAGATAGATGTGACTCCACTTTTAACACACATCCAAGTTGCAGCTGTGTATATTGTTACACACAGTGGGAGATACTACAGAGTGGATGGGAGCGCACACTGTTGCTTCGGGTGCCTCAGGGCCTGGGTGTAACATCACATGGTGTGAGCATTGTGCTCCACTCTTGGCCCCTTTTTATGTTTTTAAAGAAGATATTTTTGCATATGTGCAGATGTTTGATTGCATGTGCACCCAAGCTTGTACATCTTTCTGTGTGCATTAAAATAAATGAATGATGAGAGGCAACAATTCCTTTTCAACCCCAGTAGAAACCGATATGTATATACACACAAGAGAGGCATTACACAAAGGGCAAAACGCTTGGAAAATGTTTCGATTGCTGCAGCTCCTGCACTCTTCCTGCCCCCCAAGCTTCAGGAGACATGCCATATCTTCGAGGGACCATGACACACCGTTCACCCTGGAATTAAAACCCTCCATGCAGAAATGGAATTATCAGATGTGCCATTTTAAATACAGATATTTAAAAAGGAATCAGTCCTTTCCATGTGTGAATGGAGGCACGATGGAGGGGAAAAAATGATGTCAAGATATTGAGGATAGACAGATAGGGCAGTCAAGGGAAGACTGGTGAACAGGGGCAAGGAGGGGTCAGGTGGACAAATGGCAGAAGGGAAACAAGTAGTCATTAAAACACATGAAACTGTAGTGCTACCATAAAAATAAATAAATGGACCAGGGCAGAAAAGAACCAGTTTGGGTGCCATTTTGAACTGCTGTATGGCTTGGCACCATGTGCTATGACAGGAGTCACTCGAGATTCTATCAGATTTTTCTGGGGAGTGTAGTTTTCACCTTCACAGAAAGAGAGAAATATGAGGAGTCTGAAACTGGCACATTGTTTTGTTTTGAAATTTTAAAAAGTAAAAATATTGTGTCAGTGTTAGGTACTTCTCAGCTGTGTGAGAAGGAAAAGGAGAAAGAAAACACAGTAAAGGTAATTTCCCCCCTGATTATAACAACAGCTATGCTGTGATGGAGTTAGGGAAAAAATAAAGAGGGAGGACTCTGGAAACGTGGTTCTTTTAAGTGTTTTGTCTTTCTCAGAGAAGGGGAGCGTATTCCTTGGAATGAACAAAGTCGGGATTTTGGCAGTTTATAGGATACTGTCCATTACAAAGAAGAGCATTGCCTTTACTGCTCAAGGAAACATATTTGCAGGTATTACCTGCAATTTTAAATAGAAATACAATACATTTTGCCATTATAGGGAAAACAATAACTGTTGTGTTTGTTCTGTGTTTGCTCAGTCCTTTTAGTCTGTTGTTGTTATGTGCCATCAAGTTGAAACCAACTTATAGCAACCCTAATTGGGCTTTAAAGGTGAGTGAAGTATTTAAGGAGCGGTTTTACTAGTTCCACTGCCCCAGTGAGTTTCCATGGCTGAGCAGGAATTTGAACTCAGTTCTCCTCAGTCCTAGTCCATCCACTACAACACCCCAGGTTGCCCCTGTTCAGTCTAGGCACTAACTATAGATTAGCAACTCTAAGATCCCTGTTGTCCCTTCTTATGGCTCTTTGTCTTTCAACTGGACTTAGACTGATGCCCTTCAAGAAGAGGAAAGCCTCAAATTAGAGGACTGTCTGTCCTCTGGCAGCACTTCAGCCAGAAGGCTGTCGTCAACTCTCTCAAGCAGAACACACGCCTGTCCTACTCTCTTTCGCTAAATGCGGATGGCAGGTGGGACATTGCCAAGACAAGGTGTCTCTAATAATATAGAGTACTTGAGATAAAACACCAGAAAAGAACTCTTCTTTTCTTCTTTATGCCTCTTCTTTTCTATCGCTGCACTGAGGTTGGCTTACCTAGGAACAGAAACCTGCCGCAAAGGAAAGAATTCAATCCAGGCATCTTGTGTTTCACTCCACATTTTCCACAGCCAGTCCTTTTCTCTCGAACAATGTTTAATTGGCTTACCCAGCCCACCTGGTAAACTTCTGAAATGTTTCAGGTCAGGCCTTCAATAAGGAGAGAAATTTTAGGAGGCAAAAATAGCTCACTTGGGATGTAACAAGTTTTGTTTCATCAGCTGTCAGGCAGCTCTGCTTGTCTTATATGAAGGGAGGGAAGCAGAGGGGGAAAGAAGGTGAGGCGAGAAAAGTGTTGTTTCTCAACTGATGTGGTGAAGAGGGAGGAGAAAGGTCAAGACGAGATGATCCATGATACCTGGCTTCTGAAAATGTCCTTTTACTGATCTGTGCCTGTCATAGATTCTGATTCTTCCACAATGTTATTAGCTGTCTTGGTTGTTGTCCAAGAAGTCACTGTGAGGCATGGTGTACAAGAGTGCCTTCTCCTTTTACATACTTACATTTTATTGCTGCAATTAGTGAATGTGGTTGGGTAAGGGAAGAAACAACAACAACAACAAAAAAGATATAGTTGGATGAATTGCAACTCAAATCGTAGTCATTATTACACCAAGTTATGCTAAATTCCTCTTGGGAATTACAAATAAAAAGAATGAACATTTTGAAACGTGTCTCACGCTTAATCATATAACTGAGAACAAAGACCACATTTCTTCAAAGTTCTCAGCTTTTCCTCTCAAACAGTATAAAACTAGCTTCGAGATTTGTGGTTTACTTGTACCCAAGCACCACTTGGCAATGTTTCAGTTATATTTAGATTCAACTCCCCCCCCCCCCCCACAATTACTCTCTCTCTCTCTGCCTTGCAAATCATAGCTTCCATTTATTGTCCTTGCGGCATAATTCTCAAACATTCTTCACTATAAGGGACACCCTTTCTTTTGTTCCTTTTCTCTCCCCCTGCACCCCAGCTGTCATGTCTCTTCCCATGAGTTTTATAAATCCAACCTATTTTCCCAAAATCATGTTCTTAAAAGGCATGAAAAACACATTTCTAACAGAGTATTCTTAGTAGCTGCACAACAGAACTATAAACTGAGTTCTATAACCTTTCTTATCACTGTTACAAAACTTAAAAGTTCAAAAATTTAGCTCTGGGTAAAGTGAATTTACACAAGAGTATCCTAGCCGTAGGCAACCAATGGGAAAGGACCAGAAAGACACTACAGATAGCTGAGAACACATTAGTGTTGGAGAGACATGATTGAAACAATCTTTTGTGAGAAATGGAAGAAGCCCCTCCTGTAATTTTCACACACAATCATCCTTTAAAGATTTTCCTCTTCTATCCAGTGTTTAGTTGCCATCTTTTAGGAACAGGGTGTTTGGAGTGAGATGACACTTCTTGAATGATGGTGTGTGATATTTCTCTGGATTGCTTCCTCTCACTGGACAATAAAAGGGTATTTCTTCTGACAGGAGCAATTTATCAATCTTTCCCATTCTTGCCACTGATATCACTGAATAAAAGTGGTGCCCTGTTGTTTTACCCCAGAGGTATTCTCATGAGTGAGCTTCTTAGCATTAATAAGACCACTATTTATTTATTTCATTTTTATACCACCCATCTGGCCAAGGCCACTCTGGGCGGTTTACAACATATAGAAAACAAGAAGTCATGAAAAACAATTCTGACAAAAGAGCTTTTCTGACAAAAAGGTATTTTAAAAGCTCACATTATTTCTGGTTACACATAATTATCACATATTTTCATATTTGTAAGAGCAGTTGGCATTTAGAGAAAATGGTTCGGATACTATGGACTGAACCTTTCACAAATGTTTGTTCTGTTAGTCATGTAGGCCTACAATTTTGGCTGTTTGAGGAGAAATCTTAAGACCAAAGCTGGACCTTTTATAAGACAGAGAATCATGAAAGAACTATGCCATCATATCGTACTAATTTGTTCTCCTTGCCATGCCACTGAGTAAAGAGACAGATTGCTCACAGATGGGCAAAAGTTTTATGAACGTTTTCCAAATAAATGACCATTTCATATAACAGGCTTCCTTTCTTTGCATCACTAATCACCAGGGCTTTATGTCCCTAAAAACTAAGCTTATCATTTTTGTTGCTGCATCTCATTTTATTTTTTTTGCTGCATTTGAATTTTTTAAAAAAGAAAGAAAGAAACAAAACAAAACTGGAAATGTCGGGAGTCTTTTGCTTTCATTTATTCAGTGTATTTACAAAAGGCCTTCAAATGAACATGTGGCATCAGACAAACACCTGGCAATCAAAGGACCCAGAGCCAGCTGTTGTCTTTGCTGTCGGAATAATAAGTACGTATTACCAATCCTTTACCCTCACCATTTCCATCACTCATGAAAGCAGCAGGAGGTAATGCTCAGGCAGACATTTGGAGAGATTTAGCCACAAAGGATGCTTCTGTTCATTGTGCTCTTGAAAAAAAAAATATTTCCTGAGAAGTAAACATTTAAACTGGTGGTGTTTTGCAGCTTGGGCTTGATGACGAATCCCACTCTGTTGTTGAGATACATGTTTCTTCAGGGCACTCTACTTTTGACAACTTGCTGTTAAAGCATCTAACTTAAAAACAATTCCTTCCTGACCTCCCTCCAGCTGATCTATGCAGTATTACTCTTGCTCAGGTTCATAGGTCTTCTTTTCCTCTGGTGTATATAGCTGCTGAGCTATTGAAGGCTCTGAGTAACAAAAGATGCCTGGATTGCCCTCTCATTCACAATAAAAGTTTCTGTCAAGAATGCCATGTCTCTACTTTTTTCCCCATTTTCTTTTCCACAGGCATTCAAATACAACCTGACTGTACACATCACCTCTTGATGAAAACACTATTGGAGACTAGAATGAGATTTGAGCCCATGTTAGTCAATAAAGTTTTATAAAACTTGCTCGTAAAACTGCCACGGAAGTTTCATCAGTGCATACAGCAAAGATGAATGTAATTCATTCATGATGGATTAAGAGACAGTCAAAGAAAGAAAGAAAGAAAGAAAGAAAGAAAGAAAGAAAGAAAGAAAGAAAGAAAGAAATTCCACTGGGTCTTTTATTCAAAACGTATGGAAAATATCAACATTTGGCTTGGATGTCTGTGACCTAACAAAAACAATCCTCTGAACCCCAATGTGTATAGACATTTGTTCTGCTGCGCATGTGCACATAACCAGCTCTCATACATAAAGAACAGATGTGAGGAAATGGCTGATACAGTGCTACATCTGCAGAGAAATATATATTTTTTTAAATGACAGAAGGAGCAAAGAATGAGTTTCCCCGACAGCAGTTGATAGACACAATCCCTTGAACAGTTCATACCCTCTCTGTTGTCCCTGTCACAAGATTTGTAGGTCGGTCTCAGCCAGCCATTGGGGTTAGAGGCCATAGGCCGTGACCTGTTGATTTACCAAAGTATGATCAACTCACACAAATTATAGGCGTAAGAGAGTCCTGACAACTTCAATATGATGAGCAATGAGAGCAATTATTTGTGACATGTGAAACCAGTGTGAGAGCATAATTCTGTCACTGCATGACAAGGCATTATTAGCAGGGGCATGCAGCAGCTTGAACTGGGAAGAGCTTTAAAAGAAGCAGTAAAAAAAAGAGGGCAATTCTATGGAAGGGCTAGAATAACACCACTTCTTTGACAAAGTCGCTAACAGCTTCGTCTCCTTGAGGCAGGACCAAAATATTCTGAAAAACTGCAGGTTTTTTTTTTTTTTTGAGAAAGGAAGAAGAGGCAGGATTTCAGCAATATTTGATTGTATCACCAGTTTACTAAAATTCTGAAGGATTCTCCCCACAAAAGAAATTCTACATGCTGCTAAATTTAATTTGCATTTGGCAGACATAAAACATTGTACCTTGAATACTGGAACTAGAAGTAAAATATCAAATTCTAGAAGGAATAGCAAGTGGGGGTAAGGACAAGAAATCTTGGGCAGGAAATCACAAGTAGAAGCCTTGCAGTTTATTGAAGGCCAATGTTAAGAGCATATAAAGAGAACAATAAGTAAGCATTTGTGTAATGTCTACAATATTTTGTTGTATTTAGTTATTAGCCACAGCAATTGTTCCTTAAAAATCTGTAGCGTGATTTTTATAGGAAGCACCTCAATCCATGGTCATGGCTCTTCCACAGGTCTTCAGAAACCTTTCCAGGAAGAAACTTGGAAGCAGGTGTTGTGTTCTTTTCAGTTTATTGTGAAATAGTCAATTTTTACAGATACCAGAAGCAAAGAGGTAGATAAAAAATAATTAAAGAACACATAGGATACTAATGTACAAGACCCTACAGCAAATAATTGGCTGAACAGTTATGAATTAAAACAGTTCTAGAAGCACTGAGGGACTTAAAAGCTTCCTCTCTAAGGCTAATTTAACACATTTGGCAACCATAAACATGAGACATTAATTTGTTCCTCCCAATATACATGCAACAAATTAAACTATGCTTTCAGGAAGGGGCACAAAATCCCACAAATTTATCGTTTTTGTTGTTGAACGTACCAAGAGAAGCCTTGCATCATGTGGATGGTGCAAAAAGTACTGATACCATCAGCAAACAACCAGGTACAATAAAGAGGAAAAACATTCCATATCAGTAAGCCACTAGAATCTAGTAAAAACTGTACAACTTCCTGAAGACTTAACATACTCTGCTGCATGCGTAAACCCAGCTACAGTTAAAGTACAGAAAGTTGGCACTTTCAACTCCAAGCCTACACACTTATTCTCTCTCTTGAAATTCTCTGCTCTTTCAGTTTTGCTTTCTTTATTAATTGAAAATAGTTCTGCGATCCATTTTCTCTAAGAGGTTCTTCTTCTTGAATAGACATGACTTCAGTGTGTGACATCTTCAGATTTTTCTAGTAACTCAGGGCTTACAGGACCTATATCATTGCCACCGCACAACCCTGGAAACATGTGAGATAAGATGTTTAAAAGAATGTCTTGTGAACATGTGCAGTGTTCCTTTGTCTTGCTACTGAATAGCTGCTAAATGGATTCAGGGCCAAGATCCTTTTCAGTCAAGCCACTCTCATGACAAACATAAATGTGACATTTATGCTACATGCAAAACATATGCACCCAATACCTCCTGCTGCAAGCGTAATGGAGGACTCCTCAGTAGGAGGCACTGCTCATGGTTGCATAAATGGCTCCATTCTGCACCACTCAGCTGGCAAGGCTCTTTGCTCAGCAAAGTTTCAGTAGGATCCTGGGTTTTGCACCTAAGAAAGACAGTACAGCTTCTAAGTCCAAGATGTAGATTATTAAATTTGAGAGTATGGCCAGCACCTTATTTAGGACGTGCATAAGGGCAATTGCATGAGTGTTCCTCCTGCTCCAACATGCCATTCCTGCATGAATTCTGAGATTGGTTGCATGACAGGTTGTGTCAACTCTCACATGACAGGGAGCCTGCCAAATTAAAAGAACGCTTACACAAATTGCCCTTCTGCTCAAATGGAATACTGAGCTATGGTATACCTCTAAATGTATCATTCTGTGAATGGGAGCCATATTTTCCTCTTCACAAGGGATTTGTTCCAGCTGAGCATTTCCATTGGTGGAACTGGGAAATGAACAATACTTACTTTGCTGATTCTTCCTCTTCCTGCAGCCCCCTCTTCACCATGAAAATCTGCTCAGGGTAGTTGGTGGAGCATTCAGATAGTGCTGAGGATGACAAGTGGTGGAGAAAGGGATGATATCTACTCATGCTCCCTTCTTGCTGCCTGGGCACATGCTGAGTTGACTTCTGCTAGGTCAGTGGTTCCCAACCTTGGGTCCCCCAGATGTTCTTGGACTAAAACCCCCAAAAGCCTTCACCACTAGCTGTGCTGGCCAAGATTTCTGAGAGTTGTAGTCCAAGAACATTTGGGGACCCAAGGTTGAGAATCAATGTGCTAGTGGAATGCTTCCATTGGCAGGATTAAAGGAAATCTTCATCACTCTCCTTAGTATAATCTCTTTGTTTGTTATGAGATGCAAAACTGATCCCACTAAAGTCTTATTTAAATCTCCCATTTTAGTATAGTAGATGCAGAGTCTAGCATGGGGAATGCAGAACTTCTGTAATTTGTCTCTTTTATACCTATATCATTCTTGTAATATCCTTTTTAATTCTTGGTTCAATGTATGTGGTTGTTTGGAGAAACAGAGAAGCCTTTCACGAAATTCCCCTGAAATAACACAATTTGATATAAAATATCATTTAGGGTCACAGTTATTAAAATCAAACCTTGTCAGAGATGGTACAAGGTTATTAGCCCTTTCCATTTTTCTTCTGCACTGTGAATAATAATCAGTTTCCATGCTGCTTTTGTAGGGGAAAAATCTATTTAGGGGTAATGGGTGTTGTGACTGTATTTGTCCACTTTCCCAACAACAAAAAATAATTTCTGACGAGATATAGGTCATCAGACATTAATATATGTTCACTTTCTGTTAAGGAGATCCATTCAAGAGATACACTAAGATCAAAATAACGGAGTGCAGATATAGAAAAGCAAAGAGATTTGTCTGAAGTTCTGGTACACTGGCCATTATTTCAACCAAATAAGGACATCTGACTTTATTCTTTCAAGCTTTCTTTGCCCCTTCAGATAAACTGAAATGAAAAAGGTAATGGCTAAGTTGTGCCATCTATTAACTTGGTAAGTGTTTATAAGTTCATGAATAAGATAGCATGATTAGTGTTGATTTTGTGCTTCATTTTCCTTGTGTATGAAGTGTCTATTCCTTTGAACACTAGATGGTTTGCTAGGATGTAAAAGAGGAAAAAATAATTATGAAACCAAAGTGATAGGAATAACATGATGGAAACAGCTCTTTACCTATGGATCCTTTTCAAATACTGCTTTCTTTGATACAGGGCAGCTTCACACAGAGTCTTTTTTACTACAGGCTACACAACATGTGACCTACCAGCATGTAATGTGGCTTACCAGCTGATTGCTTAACAATCACGCTCTTTTGCAGTTCTAGGTAAGCAACAAAATGAGGAAGTTGAGCCTTCAATGGGCCAACAGCCTTGGCTTATCAGCTTGAAAAGGAAGAGGATTCGCAGACTTGCTTCCACAGTTGGGAAATAATGAGTTACAAACGAGTTACTTAAGTAGATCTTTTTTTTTTAATAATGAAAAGAGGACTTCAGTACATTACAGCTGCAACTTAACACTTTTTTTAAAAAAAGCATAAAGTGACTTCTAGGGTATTTTCTGACCCCATGGGAAATACAGAGTATTAAGAGTTAACGAAGGAGTTAGAGCTAGGTTGGAGGGTATTGTCCTAACGCCTCTTCTGAAGGAAGGTAGCCTATTTGACAACGTGAATATTCCCCTTCTGTTTCCCAGGATCATCTCTGAGCATCATCCCAACCAGAATATTCCACTTGTACCTTTTAGAAGCATCACCATAAACTAATAATAGATTTGTCAGGAATATTTTTGCCCTCATTCTTTTCTTTTTCTCTCTCGCTCTTTCTTTTGCCTCAAATTACACGGACCATGGGTGAAACTTGGTGCCATTGTTCACAACTGTTCAAGTGATGTGTGAATTCTAGGAATGGGACTTTCAAGAAATAACTTAGGAAGCAGTACTATGAAGAGCTTCCAGTCCCTTAATTTGGCCTGGAGGGAGGTTACTGACAAATTATGGAACAGGGGTTCTCCCCCTGCCCCCTGCCAAAGTTCCATCCCTGTTGAATTCTGCAGCAAAACATTGCTTTGCATGGATTAGGTTTATATTACTCCTTTTGTACTGTAATTGTAACTTCTTGGATTTTTGCATAGGAATCATATGGCAGTTGCTTTTTGTTTTTGTTTTGGACTCCAGAAAATAACAGGGCAGGATCACATGCCTGAGTATAAGCTCACTGTATTCACTGGGACTTCCTTCTGAGTGAGTGAACATTCATTCCATTGCAGATGCTGGAGTCCTCTCTTCCTTGATTATTAAATCCCCAACAGGTGTTTGATAAATTGTTGTAAATCCAACAATTCAGGTGGAAAGAACTACAGTGTGCCTCTATTAAATGCATTAGTGCAAACATTTATCACACTAATATATAATGTATGGGATATTTATTTAAATATATTTTTATTTGGTTTTCAACTAAGGTTATTTCTTCTTCAAACGTGCACTGTAATGTTCTTGTCTTAATAATGGCATTTCAGTACAAAGCAATAAAAAAAGATATTTTTAATCTTGAAGTAACCTGTGGTCAGTCTGATGGTTATCAAATAATAATGTTTTGGACTTGTAATATTAAATTTTAAAGTGTAACTCTAGGGGATCATTATACTTAATTTCACCTTGTTCTATTCCCAAAACAAAATACATGGATACGTGTAAAAATAATGTAAAAACGAATGCACCTCTTTTGCTACTAAGCAAATATATTTGAAAGTTGCTGTCCTAACTTTTATGTCAAATATAAACCAATCTGCCATTCCAAAGACTACCATTTTGAAACCAAGAAAAATAATGGACTATAAGCAAAAATGGAACAGGTTACTTTTGAGACCAGAGCTCCTAGAATCTCAGTCCATGCTCATGTTAGCCTTAAAATTTATTTATTGTTGTTACTGTTTATTAAATTATTAAAGTTTTATCCTGTCTTTCTGCCCTAGTGGGAACCCAAGGTGTGTACATTTTTTTAAAATCCACAATTAATTAAAAACATACCAATTAAAATAAAAAATTAAACTCTATAAGTCAAATTTTAAAAGACTTTTCCATCTCAGTTGCCTACCGACTCCCCCAAAACCTCTCTAAACAGGAAAGTTTTCAGTTGCTGACTGAAGGAAAGGAAGGGGCCAACCACACCTCCATAAGAGAGGGAATTCCATGAGGTGAGAGCAGCCACAGAAAAATCCCTCTCTTGATTCCTCACCAGACATGTTTAAGAAAGAGCTACTCCCAACTTGTTGAATATTCTCCCTTGGGAAGCTATCTTGTCCCCTTGGTCTTGTCCTTATGGTGAAAGAAGACCATCCTTTTTAGACAGCCTTTTGACAACTAAGTTAAGAGTCTTGATTTTGGGTGCTGCACATTGATGTTATGTGTGTTTCAATGTATTTTTAAGATGTTCTTAACTAATTGTTTTAATACTATTAAATGTTTGATTGTTTTTGATGAAATAACTTACTGTGCTTTTACTTGGTATGTTTTTAATAGCTGGGTCCCTGGGGAAAAAGGTGACATTAACAATTAAATAAATAAGTAAATAAAGTAGTGGGATTGGTTTTTTAGTGGGACTGAGTGAAGGCATATCTTGAGGCTCTTAATAGTTGTGGGTGAGATATACTGTCCTTCAGATAGCTTTGACCGGAGCCATATAGAATTATGGGAGTTCTAGAACCAAAAGATAAAATAAAGGTCCTAATATTCAAGATTAAAAGTTAATGATAACAAACTACCATTCCAGATAACTGAAATTCAGTCAGTGAGGCTCTTACAGGCTTCTCAACATCAAGCCTGTCAAAATAAATTATACACAGGTGCACAATTTCTCTATAGGGCTCACTCTGAATACTGCTTGCCCTCCTTCCAAGGCTAGGAGACAGCAAAAACCCAGTGACTGTGACGATGGATCTAGCACTACAATTCCTCTTACCTACCTGGATGATTTGGTGACTGGTTGATTGAGATGCGACAGGCTTAGAGCTTTCAGCCAGGAAAGAGTTGTATTCACTCTTTCCTGGAACAATAGCAGGGATTATCCAGGTCCCAGAGATGGTGGTGCTTTTCCGTCACAGTTGAGGAGTAGCTGTCTAACAAATATATCACTGTATAGCTTGTGAGGCTGCCAGGCCTGAGAGGTACGATGACATTACCAACATATCTTGTGGTTCAAATAGTTCTGAATTGGCATGTACATTCCTTGGACTTGGATCTTATGACAGAGTTCCATGTTGGCAAATTGCATAAAGAGGTCACCTTCCCTCTAGTGCAGAATGATTATATGAAACCACTAGACCATAAAGAATTTGTATCGAGCATACTTCTAATTAAGCATAAAAATCACCTGATATGGGAGCTGTTGTCTGGTACTTCATTTGGTGTTAAAGTGAATTCTAGAAAGCTCCTGAATTTGAGAAACAACCTATGTGACTTCCAGTTTACTTCCAGTGCTAGTTTTGACCTGGAAAGTTCTAAAGGCATCAGGAAAGGATTTATTTTGGTTTTGTTTTGTTTTGTTAACACTACCTTCCTCTATATCAGTCATTCTCAACAGGGGCCATATGGCCCCCTGGGGGTCCCTGGCACATTTGAAGGGGACCACAGACTGGAAACAATTCTTTACACACCACCTAATAACGTTTGTTATGTGACTTATACAATCCTGATTAGGCCTATATTTCATATTGTGTTTATGGCTGTCCCCCCCACCCAAAGGTGAAAATTGTTGCTTTACATAAAGGACTCAAGATGGCTCAGTCAGTGTGCCTCTTCATATCTGAGTCTGCCTATCTCATCAAAGCAGAAACCCTAGGATTCCATATGATGGCATTATGGGGAATGAAAGTGGTATCAATCAGCCATAATTATGTAGTATAGATACAGTCTGAGTCAGATCTGCACTTATAATATAGGTGGTGCAGCTCAGGTCTGTTCAGATTAGAATTCACAAAGCTCAAATTCCTTAAGGAATTCCAATTTCCTACATAAGGTTTATGTTCCTGGCCTCTTCTTTTTTTGATACGTGCTTGTATTCTATGCCCACCTATCATTTCTTTGTCTCCGTTTCCCAGTCCACATTATTTTGTGCTCTGTGCAGGAGTAAGATCTATGAAAGTGAGGGAGGAACTGCTTAAAGGGAAAATGGAGAGAGATTTACACTCTGGTAGTGTCACCTAGGTGTGTCTACGTGTATGTCAAGATGTGAAATTTTCTGTGTATAGAGTGCTAAAAATATTAAGGGGATATAGGAAAAAAATTGCAATCCTAAAAATGTATATTGTGCTTTAAAAATAAGGTTTGAACAGCAGTTTACTAAAAGTCACTGTGAAATAATCTGCCAGCTCTTCAGCCAAGTCTGGAACCAAGGTCAATGTACAATAACATTGCCTTGCAAAAGAATCTCTTTTATGGCTGATAGCTGAACGTGCAACCATATGATAAGAAATAATAATAATTTTTAAAAAAAAAACAATTGAAAACAAACAAACAAACAAACTCCTAGAGTCCTAAAGTCCAGATAGAGCAAACTGATACCTGACCAACTTAGTCCACCAGCACTTTAGGCCCATAACATTTTGTCTATCCGGTAAAATGCTTCCCAAGCAACTTACTATTCCTGCAAGTAGAGGGACGGATTTGGTCAAAACAATGGGTGCTATCTGCTATGAGGGCAAATTGCCAGCCTCATAAGTTACTAAGTTCTGCTTGTAATTTAAATTTTGTTTTTGAATGTACTTTTCTTTGCAACTTCTCCTATTTATAAGAATTTTGGCTGTCACACCTGTAGCTTTTCATAAATTGCAAGGATGGATTTCTGTTTAAGCATTTGGGCCTATAGTTTTTCCATAGCTGTAAGAATTTTAGATGTTCTCAACAACTTTGAAGTATTTTTGTGCTCTGGAACATAGAAACAATGTAGATGAATAAAGCTTGTAGAAATAGAGCCATTCTTGCCTGGAAATATTGCAACAAGGAAAAAAAATACTTTGATAACCCGATGAATTTTGATATGATTGGGAACGGTTATCTGGTTTTATTCTGGATTTAGCCCTTTCTGGGATAAATGCCAGCTGTGATGAACACAGGATTCTGATTTATTCTAGAGGTCTATAAAGTTCAATAGGGTTGTTAGGGAAATGGTCAAATGCCAGACTTTTCTGACCCAACACATGTATGTAGATGGAGATGATGGAGATAGCAGGAGTTTTCAGAAGGCTTTCTGTGTATATATTCTGTTTTTAGCTGCACTGGAATCTGTGGATCATGTTTGCACTGAAAGTAAATGGGAGACATCAAACTGTTTCTGTTGATTTCATTTCAGGATGGAGTTGTAAGTATACCATATCAAACATGTGAAGTGCTCTTGGGATCAAGTTTTATCTATGTCATCTAATTACAGATAAAGCAACATAGTATTTAACATCTCATTAATTTAAATACCTTGGGCCTTATCACATCATATTAATTTTTCAGTAGATGTCCTTATTGATATCAAAGAAGACTTGGTAGAATAAAGGGGCCCTATAGCTGAAAAATACAAGAGAGGAAAATGTATTAAACTTGGGTGGTAGTGGAATACTTAGATAACCTGAGGGAGGGAAAGATTAGGGAAGAGAAATACAATATTTTGCTATTTTCTATCTCAAACTTGCCATTTCATCTTTTTGATCTCTTGATATTCTGAAATTTTCCATAATAGAAAACTCTTCTTCAGCAATATTTGTAATAACAATATTAGATGTATATTTGGTCAATAAATCTTTTAGTGATACAGTGGTGCCTCGATTTACAACCTTAATCCATTCTGGAATGATGGCTGTAACTCGAAATGGTTGTAAGTCGAAGCACCATTTCCCATAGGAATGCATTGGAATTAATCCGTTCCGGCCGAAATTTTTTTTACAAACAAACAAACAAACAAACAAACAAACAAACAAACAAACAAAACCACTGCAAGTCCCATTGGAACACGTCAGGGCCGGGGGGAAAAAATCACCAAAAAACCAAAAAAACAAAAAAAACAATGCAAGCCCCATTGGAACACGTCGGGGCCAGAAAAAAAAATCACCAAAACAAACAAACAAACAAAAACAATGCAAGCCCCATCAGAACGCATCGGGCCCCCCAAAAAATAATCACCAACCCCCCAAAAAAACAATGCAAGCCCCATCGGAACGCATCGGGGCCGGGAAAAAAAATATCACCAAAACCCAAAAAAACAATGCAAGCCCCATCGGAACGCGTCCCCCCCCCAAAAAAATCACACACAAAAAAAACAAAACAATGCAAGCCCCATCGGAATGCATCAGGGCCGGAAAAAAAAATCACAAAAAAAACAGAACAACAAACAGAGCAAGCCCCATCGGAACGTGCTGGGGCCGAAAAACAAGCAAACACACACAAAAAAATGCAAGCCCCATCGGAACGCGCTGGGGCTGAAAAAAAAAAACCACACACACACACACAAAACAACACAGCAAGCCCCATTGGAAGGCGCTGGGGCCAAAAAAAACAAAAACAAAAAAACACACAAAGCAAATGTGTGCTGCTTATATACCGCCCCATAGTGCTTCAAGCACTATCTGGGCGGTTTACAAGTTAATTATGAAGGCTACACATTGCCCCCCCCCCCAGCGAGCTCGGTACTCATTTTACCGACCTCAGGAGGATAGAAGGCTGAGTCAACCTTGAGCTGGCTACCTGGGATTGAACCCCAGGTCGTGAGCACAGTTTTTAGCTGCACTACAGTAGTTTAACCACTGCACCACGAAAACACACCAAAAAACATCACAGCACAGAAACATAACCCCCCCCCCCAGCCCAAACCCACCCTGCAAAACCCTGTAAATGTACTTACTCAGAAGCAGAAACTCGAAGCTCCGGTCGCAAGTCAAAGCAAAATTTTGCAGCCAGAGCTGGTCGTAACTTGAAATGGTAGTAAGTCGGGACGGTCGTAAGTCGAGGCACCACTGTATACAGAAGTTTGTGAAAATAATATTTATTTAGAAAATAACTAGAATCTGTGTTGAATGTGCAGGATTTGAAATGTTATATTTTGTATCAGAGATAAAGAGCTTAAATATATATATATATTTTTAAAAAATCTGCATTTGGATGAGGTTTGGGAAGAACAGAACATTTCTCCCAGCATCTTCTAACCTGATCCATACCTGCAACAGTAAGTTAAAGCCCCTATAACATCCTGCTCTTCCAATATGAAGGGAATCAAGGAAGGGATTGTATGGAATGGATCAGAAATGGTGTCGTGGAGGATGGCTAATGTCCATTAGGGATAGTTCATCATCAGAAGCTTGATGATGAACTATCCCATTCAAGCATTACAGATAGCTTGTCACTAGAAAAGGGGATTCCTTAACTACTCACTCTACATTGTGATTGGTATTCTGGTCATACATTTGGGCTTTGTTTGCAAGTAGAGTGTCTTAGATATAAAGGTCTGCCAGAGTCAAGTTTTGGATACGCTAAAGTGATTCCAGGTATAATGACCAGTTATCTCTCACATATAATTTGGCCTTCTGTGTCAGTACTGTCCTAAATCTTATGCAGACTTCAACAGAGCAGCCTGTTTGCTTTGAGTGCTGTGTGTTACGTCTGGCCAGTGATAATAGATCACCAGCTTCTGCTAGATATACAGGCTTTATTAAAGAAGTGATGTTCTTTCTTTTTTTAAAAAAAAAATCCTTTGGTTTGAATGTTTTATTTAGAAATAAAAAAAACTGATAAGATCATGACTAAGCTTTAAAATCAAAGAATAAGGAAAGGATTATAAATGTGGCATTACTGGGATCAAATCCAGGAGATGATGCAGATGTAGAAATGCTTTTAAATATCCTGCAGTAATATTTTCTATACTTCCTATTTTACAAAGCCTGGACATTAACATTTTGTTTTCTTTATTCCCTGTCTGTTTTCCATGTACTTCTATGTAAACTGCATTCTAATTTTTTCATAGTTGGCTTCCATCTTATTTGAAAAAGGGGTGCAATCTTGACCAACAGTGTTTTATGTATCTCTCACTTTTGTCAAGTTCAGTCTAATCTAGATGCTTTGATGAAGAATCAGCTTGCTGATTATGCTTCAGTACTTGTAAAAAATAAAACATAGCAAATAACATGAAATGAAGTGAAATGAAATGAATTGTGTGTGTGTGTGTGCTCGTGTGTGTGTGTGTGTGTGTGTGTGTGTGTGTACAGAAGGTCAAATTCGTACATGAAGCTAAAAAAAGAGAATTTTTTTTCACTGATCCCCATGGACTTTGGCTAAGTCACATAGAGAGGAGGGCTTTAGTTGGACTGGTCAATTAGGACTTATTTTGGAACAGCCCAGTAAGGGGTAGGACAGATTTCATTTGAACTAAGGGGAAACATGTACTGTTTGAAATAATACTGAGGCAAACGCTACAGTGGAGAGTTAAAAGTAGTGGGCAAAAAGGCAGGGTCAGGAACATGGCAGAGCTAGGACAGAATCCAGGAGAGAGGAAGAAGCTGATAAAGGAAGATGTGTGGACAGGGAGAAAAAATCATCTTAAGCAGTGACACAGATAATACAAGATATACTGAGGAAAAAGAAAAAAGACACACACAGAGAGAATGTTTAAGGGGAAAACTTAGGAAATGGAACAAGGAAACCAGGGGAGAACTTCACAGGTCACCTGGGGTAATCTTCTAAAGTTCCAGTACACAAGTTACAATGTGGGGTAGTGGCAGCGGCAAGGAAGAAGTGTTAGTCGGCATCCATCTATCTTTGTATGAAGAAGGATCTACAGCATCTGTTCAAATAATTTGATTAATTTAAATTTCATTTTCTTTTGTGAATAAAGAAACTGATTTTGGATCAACACAGCTGGCCACAATCACCCCATTGACAGTTAACATTTACTGGCACTTGATTTTCTGTGCTCAGCCGTCATATGCAAGTCAAGAAACAACTCTCCATTTATATGAAGGCCTGTTACTGGTGGCCCCACAGTTTTCCTATCACAGAACTGGATGAATTATGAATTTATTGACCATCTTATCAGAAATAGCATTCATTGGTGTTTTTATCCAACATAAAAGGAGGGCCAGGAATCAAGTTTGGCTGTCCATTGAAGTGTCTTAACCATTTTATTAAGAAATATTTCAAACAAGTAGCAGAGAAGAAATCTGAGGTTCAGAACAGAAGCGATCTGAGAGAAGAGTTTAAGCCAATTTCTTAATTGATATATCAAGAAGCCAATACATATGTGATATCGGGGAAAGTAGGAAGCCAGTGCATGTGTCACATTTGGCTAATTCAGTGCTTTCATTAGTGCTGAAGTAGATCATTTCTGGTTTTTCCACTGTTGTTGGACTACAACTGAAAGGCCTTACTCCACACCTACTTCTTCCATACCTCCAATTATCTTTTGTGGTGAAGATTAGACATGGGGATGAATTAAAAAAATGAATCGTGATATTCATTAAAAATCGCTGATTTGTTTAATATTTGTCCCTTCATATTTGTTTATTCCAGAGACCCCAACGAATACGAAGGGATTAATATTTCTCCATTTTTATTCATCCCTCATAAGCAGAGACAGAAGACTAGCCTTCCTTCTCTTCCTATGGCCTTCCCACCCTGCCTATGGGCCTGCCGAACAGCTGATCGGAGGGCCCATGGCAGACAGCCCCCCTCCCAGCTGTCTCCCATAGGCAGACAGCCCCACTCCCACAGCCTGCCCCCCTTCCCTTCCTACCTTGGCCACTGCCGCCACCACCGCATCTGGCCGTACTGCTGCGGCCTCTGCCCTCTGATCTCTACTGCCAGCTTATTAAAGAGCAGGGAAACAGGGCCACTCTTTGCAAAGTTGGCAGCTGCAGCTTCCATTAGGGCAGGGAAGCCACAGCCACCATCTTAGCAAAGGGCGGCCTGGATTTCCTTAGCGTACCTTAAGGGAATCTGTGCTGCCCTTTGCAAAGATGGCAGCTGAGCTTTCCCTTAGGGCAGGGAAGCTGCAGCCACCATCTTTGCAAAGGGCAGTGAGTCTCCCTAACGGCAGGCTACAGTGGTGGAGGCCACTGCAGCGGGCTGCAATGGATGGTGCTGGTAGTGGACTGTGGTGGATGGTGGCAGCAGAGGCTGCCATGGTGCAGGCCACTGCAATGTAGGCCACCATGGTACAGGCTGCAGCAGATGGTGGCAAAGGCCATGGTGTCTGGCTGGTGGCTGCAGTGCAGGTGGCACCATGGACGGCGGCCATGGCGGCACGGTAACGAGGTGACAGGGAAGTGGGAAAGGGGCAGTGGGGCAGGCTGTGGGGGTGGGGACCTCAGCTTTTTTTTTTTAAAGACAGTCTTGGGCCATCTTAAAAAACCTGATGAACCAACGAACTGATTTATGGCTTGTTGGTTCATGGGCAGAAAATTTGTGGTTTGTGGTTCGTTAATCTTGATGGACTCCAAACCAGGATGAACCGCCATTTTGATTGTTCATCCCCATCTCTAGTGAAGATGGAAGATCAAAGTTTGCTCCAACAGAGTGCAATCAATGTGCATTGTTATAAATATGTACTGGTTCCATGAGAAGTTGGGAACTTCAGGCCATGCACCTGAAAGTGGCCCTCTTGTGGTTCCAGTTGAACCCTCCAACCTTCCCGGATGACCATGTTCCAAATCCCCCAAATGCCAGGCGGTATGCAAATGGCTACAACCAAAGGGTAGATACACAGTGCCCTATGTAACCTATCCACTCAAAGCTTATACAACAATCACACATGCACTCCATCCTGACAGTATAATACTATTTCAATAAACTAAGTAGTACACTGTACACATGTTGTGTGCTGACCCTGTCTGATCCCTTCCTTGTGCCTCTGTAGTTGGGGTCTCCAGGAGAGATACTTGGCTTTACGGGGTGTGGGGCGCTGGGTTCAGGTATAACTTGCCTTTTTCTTTGGTGCCAGCAGTTCAGTCTACTGTATTATATTTGATTCCCTCTTTCCTCTATTTCAATTGCTGACTACTTTTCTAACCCTGTTAATGACAAGTGGGATATTAAGGATCTGTTTTGGTATTATTTCAAGTGTGTGTGTGTGTGTGTGTGTGTGTAGCAGCTCCTTGCTTCAGCCTGTATTTGCCCCCAGATCTCACAAATACTTCAGATTCAGTCCAAAGACAGTACCCACACCAACTTAAAATGCCTCACCCAGTGCTACATACCATTGAAACTAGGTTGAAAAATGTTCCCCACCCTTGAGCTACATAAATGGACTTCAATTCCATGTGGCAACAACTCTGACTGAGATCCTAATTGCCAGTGAGAGATTTGTCCCTTGTGTCTCAAATACGGATGCACAAATGGTTGCTATTCCATGACAACTATGGGGAGCAATCAACATGTATTTGAGAAAATAGTTAGCCCTCATAAACAAGAGGAGATGGACACAAATCAGAAAAATGGTGATTCATTTTGATTTTTGATTCATCAAGGTCAGAGAATCATGAATTTATGATTTTTTTGATGAATTGATTAATCGATTCTTTAATTCATTTTTACTTTAAAAACTTATAAGATGCCCCCAGCACCTAGAGACACCAAATTCTCAGGCAAGCCTCCCCTGACTCTCCTCTACAAGCCCTCCAAATCTGATGAAAAATGGGTTTCAGACATCCAAGTTATACAACCACAAAGTGGGTTCCCCCAGAAAAGTGCCCTTTAGCAGCTGGTTTGAGGAAACCGAATCTTCACCAAACCTGGAGGGATTGTAGAGGAGACTCATGGGAAGCATCTCTGTGATGTTGGTGTTTCTAGGTGCCTGGGGGAACTTTCCTGGTGGGGCCCTTTTGTGGGTGTTTAACTTGGACATCTGAAACCCAATCTTCACCAAACTTGGAGATTTGTAGAGGAGAGTCAGGGGAAGCTTCTCTGCTATTTTGGTGTCTCTAGGTGCCTGGGGGGCCATCCTATGGCCAAATGAATCGACAAATCAAAAATCACTAAAAAGTCATTGATTTGTATTCGTCCAGATCATTGATTCATACAAATATGAATCAATGAATTAACGATTTTTTAAAGGAATTTGGCGATTTATTTTCTAATTCATGCCCATCTCTAGAGATGAGCCTTGTACAAGCTCACCCCACTAAATCCACCTTTCAGCTTTCCAGGAAAGAGACAGGCAGAAGCAAATCCATGTTGTAGATAACTCCAGCTAGTTTTCCAGCAGGGGGATGGTGAGCCCCTGAGATAGATGAGAAGCTGAACGGCTTGTAGATGCACTGCTGACAACACAAAGACCCCTGCCTCAGCCTTAAACTCTGCACCAGCTTAATTGTTTCATACTTAGCAAAGGGTAACCCTAGAAAAGAAGCCAGTGTATTCCAAGCATTCCATCTCCTACTTCTCACTGCAGGGAAAAGGATTTTTCTTTCTACTTTTCATCTGATAGTTAATGTTGCATTTTTGAAACCATTACAATTAGCACGCCTGCACACCAGCATTGTTATAGACATACTGGGCTTGCCAATTACCATTGGAGAGAAAAGAACCCCTCATCTGTCAATAAGGACCTACAAACAGAAGCCATGACTGATGGAAGATGGCCAACCTGTTTCCACAGGCCATATATGAGGCAAAAGTGGGCTCCCTGACTCTCTGTTTTGAACACTTACTGTTTTGATTTGGATCCCTAGAACCTCACTTCTCCACCACAGAGAGAACTTGCATGCTTTGCTGCATACCATACAGGTGACTATGGTCACCCACCACATTCATTATGGATGTACCTGCTTTCCCCCAAGAACAATGGATGAGCCTCATGATGCAGTGGTTAAACTGCAGTACTGCAGTCAAGCCTCTGCTCAAGCCCTGAGTTTGATCCCAGCAGGCTCGGGCAGTTGGCTCAGGGTTGACTCAACCTTTTATCCTACCAGGATTAGTAAAATGAGTACCCAGCTGGCTAGTGGGCAATGTGTTCCTTGCATAAGTACCTTGTAAACTGTCCAGAGAGTGGGACAGTTTATAAGTCGAAACAACAACAATATCTGCCATTGCCTCATAGCCTATATCATACCTTGTCACTTCAAACATGCTTGAACAATATGATTATCTCACTCTTGAAATGCAGGACTGTTACCCAAGTCCTCTCAAGTGATCTTTTGTCAGAAATCTACTTGATGAAGTACTTGATGACAGTACAGCTAATTTTATGAATTAAACAATACTGTGAATATTGATACTGTGGATGCAGTAACAAGTAGTTGGGGAGAAAACGAAGAGAGAAGACTTTGCAGAAATGTACTTTCTGTCTCTTTATTGCATTATAAATGCCTTTGCACTTTGAAACTAGAAATCCTTTTTTTTCCTCTTTTTCCTTTTTCCTTTTTTTTTGGTTTGTTGAGGAATTATTTGGTATTCTTATTTTCTTGAGGGATTTCTTGATAATGGACAGATTCTTCATCATAATGATAGCTGGGTTTCTCAAGAGTTAAGAGACGCTTTGTTCTTTGTTCTCAAGAAGACAAACTGATATTTCTTTCCCCTGAAGAAGTTTCTAATATGAAGGATGATGTATCAAGAATTAGATTGAATGGTGATGTAAATCCCACCAGAAATAATTTATCCATTATTTCATTTTATGTGCATTGCTCCAGTTTCTTCCTGACTTAAATTAGTGTGAAGAAAGCTGTGGCTGTTCCCTTTATAAGTGCTAAATAAAATTCTTCACTGAATATTTACAAGTCCTGATTCACTCCTTTTGTTGGGAGTGGGGACTTGAGCCATCATGTGATCCAAAAAGAGAATGATAATTATTTCTTTAGTAGCTGACTGTTTCACAATGGCATTATTGCAACAATTGAAAGTTTAATATATTTCACTTGCATTCTGCTGAATGGCATTCAAGAATTGTTTTTTCTTTCTTTCTTTCTTTCTTTGAAAAAAACCGTGTAACTTTTTATACTATAAAATGGTTTCGACTATATATGGCTTTTGGCCTAGAATTACATAAACAAATAAACAGATGATCATGCAAAAAGCTGACTGGATTCAGATGAAGGAGGGATGAAAATTGGAGGGTGAACAGTAATAATTTAAGATATATAGGTGATATTGGGACGTGGTGGCGCTGCGGGTTAAACCGCAGAAGCCTCTGTGCTGTAAGATCTATAGATCTGCAGCTGTAAGATCGAATCCACGCGACGGAGTGAGCGTCCGTCTCTTGTCCCACCTCCCGCCAACCTAGCGGTTCGAAAGCATGCAAATGCAAGTAGATAAATAGGGACCACCTCGGTGGGAAGGTAACAGCGTTCCGTGTCTAAGTCGCACTGGCCATGTGACCACGGAAGACTGTCGTCGGACAAACGCTGGCTCTATGGCTTGGAAACGGGGATGAGCACCGCCCCCTAGAGTCGAACACGACTGGACAAATTGTCAAGGGGAACCTTTACCTTTACCTTTAGGTGATATTACTGGCAGAAAACATCAAAGAGTTGAAATAACTACTGAGGGATGTTAAAGAAGAAAATGCAAAAGAAGGATGACAGTTGAACTGTAAGAAGACCAAAAAAAAAAAAAAAAAAAAAAAAGGCTATGTGAACTAAGGGTTTCCAGGAATTGTAGCTCTAGAAAAAGTTGCTTTCCCCAGGCCTTTTCCCCTGGCTATGCCTTTTCTTTGGCTCTACTCCAGGTCATTGATTTTATTCACCCCATCCTGTTCCATTTAGCTGCAGAGCAGATGGAAGGAACTGTGTACAACTTAGAGAAGGAGAACATGTGAGCAGGAATATTCTCCCTCCTCCTCCATTGTGTATTGTGAAAGATAAAAGCCACATGCAGGACTCCATCTAGTTTTGTTTCTGGCTCTACCTTCAGTTGGAACACAGTTCCTCACCAGTTTTATTCTCAACAGGAGAATAAAAGCTCCCATTCCAAGTTTATAGGGGTTGCAACTCCATGTCTCTAGGCTGAGCTGCAGTTTACATTAGCTTCAACCTGCCAAAATAGTTTTTTTTTAAAGAAGTGGGAAGAAAGAAAGGTGGGGAGAGGGGGTAACAAGAGAAGAAGAAAAAGGGGAAGTGATTCCCCATTTGTTAACAGACACCCCCTGTTAGGATGGGAGCAAAACTGCAATGAAACGGGGAAGGCATGAGGGGTGGTGATGGTGGATGATGTCACCATCCCTGCAGAATGACCTCCTGAGGGAGGCCGACAGGGGCAATATGTCCTTGTTGGTACTCCTCGATATCTCAGTGGCCTTTGATACCGTCGACCACGGTATCCTCCTGGGGCGGCTCTCCGAGCTGGGAATCGGTGGTCTCGCTTTGGCATGGCTCCGCTCCTTCTTGGAGGACCGTCCCTAGAGAGTGCAGCTTGGTGAGATGACTTCCACCCCGTGGATCCTCAATAGTGGGGTTCCGCAGGGGTCGATTATATTGCCTACTGCTTTTTCCTACTGCAGTGGATGCTGTTCCGACCCTTGAACGCTGCTTGGGGACCGTTCTGGAGTGGATGAGGGCAAATGGACTGAGGTTGAATCTGGACAAGACGAAAATCTTGCGTGTGGGCAGCCCTGGTGTCAGTGGGTTGGGAAACTCCCTCTCCTTTGGGGGAGTGACTCTTCCCACGAAGAGTGAGGTATGCAGCTTGGGCATCTGCCTGGACCTGGATCTCACCATGGAAACCCAGGTGGCATCTGTGGTCTGGGCAGCCCATTTCCATCTTCGGAGGATTGCCCAGCTACGTCCCTATCTAGACGTGGGGGCACTCATGACACTGATTCATGCCCTCGTAATCTCAAGAACAGACTACTGCAGTGCTCTCTATGTGGGGCTACACTTGAGGCTGATGCGGAAACTTCAACTGGTCCAGAATTCGGCGGCTAGATTAATAACTGGGGTGAAGAAATTCCAGCACATCTCCCCCACTCTGGCTGCCCTTCATTGGTTACCGGTTCGTTTCCGCATCAACTTCAAGGTTATGATGATCACATTCAAAGCCCTAAACGGTTTAGGACCTAGGTACCTATCAGAATGCCTGCCCCCAGCCAGATCTGTCCGTAATACCCATTCTTCACAGGCAGGGCGGTTGAGGGCCTTGACCCCGAAGGAGGCCCGGAGAGAAAGAACAAGAAGCCGGGCCTTCTCGGTGGTTGCCCCCCACCTATGGAACAACCTGCCTATTGAGATCCACCTGGCACCCTCGCTGAATGGGTTCAAAAGAGCACTGAAGACCTGGTTCTTCCGCCAGGCTTTCCTGGAGCACTAGGATCTCTTCCTCCCTTTTTACCAATCTTTTTGTCATCCTCTCCATCACCCTGTTTACCACCTTTATTGCCATCTTTTTTAATTTCCCTATTTGTTATGTATTAATTTATTTAATATTATGCCTTATATTGTTGTTAGCCGCCCAGAGTGGCCTGTTTGCCAGATGGTGCGGGATATAAATTCAAATAATAAATAAATAAATAAATAAATAGTCCAGGCACTCTGACTTTGTAAGTCCTGGCTCCTCCATATCACTGGTGAACAAGTTCAGGGAACAATCCTTTGTTTGAAAGACTTCCAAGGATACTCCTTTGTTTAATCTATTGTCTGTCTGAAGATCTAGCTTAAAGTTAACGAACCATAAGAAAGGGAAGCAGAGGCCATGGAACTATCGATCAACAATCAGAACATCCCCATCAGGGATATACTAGATATACAGATATACTAGATATATGGGACATATACTAGAATAACTAGACACACATCAAGATACAATCAGATAATATGACAATAAAGAAGAATAGGCCTTATTCATGTGAATATTCCAGTCCAGAATATTCTGCCTACCTTTCCAAGCTTTCACAGCTATGTAGGTGCTCCTTCTGCTAGGTGCCAGCAGATGTGTAGTTCATTCATTTCCAGGCCAGCTCTGGAAAAGATACTAAACAAGCCTTACCAACCCTGCCACTTAATTACTAGTTTTAAAGTACAACATTCTTTGTTAGCTAGGCAAAGCAGCACCTAATTTTGGAAACTAAATATGGCAAACTCCTAAGAGAGATTAAATGCGAGAACTGGCACCTTAAAACCTGGCAACCTAACAACCCAAACCTGTTCTGATGTATACTTTTGTACACAGTATTAGGTGCATTTTTGTTACACAAAAGGGGCCTTAGGGAGTCATCCCATAATATCACACTTCAAGGGATACCCAACTGGCTAAACACATCTGGTAGCTAGAAGACTGACCTCCACATTCAGAGGTTCATCTGCCCTAAGGGCTTGAAAGGCAAAGCTTCGAATAAGAATACTTTGGAATCATTAACTACAAAAGAAACATGATCAGAATATTTCCCAAAGTTTACCTATTGATATAGTCCTCCAAGACCTATTCTCCTCTATTTTCACATCACCTGATGGTCTCTTGCTGATCATCTAGTTACTACATTTCTCTAAGAGTTGAAACAAACCAGGAAATACCAGAGTATGAGAATATAAATGAATAAAGACTTAGAAATGTTTTATACGCTTTTGGTCTAAGCGTCTTTCGGATGATTTACAGGAACTTTTATTTTGAACACTTAGCATCCCCCCCACCCGAAATTACAGGAACGGTTCATTTCTTTAAACTTTAAAGGTTTTTGGTTTTAAAAATGGATGACATCTTTTCACAGATGTTCCTTCCCTTCATTTTCACGACTTATTTGGCTCTTCAAGTTTTCATTCATAATCTGCCTGGAGTTTAGGTCATTGAACAGGATAGCTTCAGACTATCATGTAGAATAAATCCTGTTGAATCCAGTGGTGCTCACCCCCAGGTAAGTGGGTTTAGGACTGTAGTCTTATTTGTCTGTATTGTTCTTCAACCCTCAAAGGCCCTGTTGATCTTGGCTTGGGGGGGGGGGGAGATATTCAAACCACTTTAGTAGCTAAATACATAAAGGTTATGTATTCTCGAAGGTTATCTTTCTCAGATAAGATCTAATGTGTATGGTCTGAACCATTCCTGGAATTTCAGAAAAGAGAGGCTAAAGGCAGGAGATATTTTAAGGAAAATCTGAGATGTTGAATTTCACTGTTTGCCGTAATTCTGATCTTCATGCTTTGGGAAATCATTCTCAACTCTTTCTCCTTCTTTTTCTTTCTTTAGGTTTTCTCTTGATGAGAAACAGAGGCTAAAATGTGTTTATGACCTTTTAAAAAAATTAAAATTACATTTAAATCTGTATTTCCAATAGATATGTGAAAATGCACAGACTTTAGAATTCTGGTGCTCTTTCAGAAAAGGTGGATACATAAACTGGTCAGTCCCTGTTCATTTTAAATGGAAATGTATGTCCTCAAATTGTTTCCTCCTGACTCAAGACTTGGTCACTGCTGATCTTTAGGCAGTTCTCAATGTGAACTTCAATACAATTACTTTTGGAAGAGTGCCACAGACTTCAGTATTGCTACTTGGTTGTAAGCACTTTGAAAACGGCCACCATGTAACTGCTTTTTGGGTTAAAGCCAAATGGCCTGATCCACAGAATATGTTGGAACAACTTCTATGTACGCCAGCATTTTACAGGCAAGACGAAGCAGGAAGTGCATGCGGTTCTATTCCTCCAGAGACCCTTTAAATCAGCACAATATGCTGCAGGCAAGGAGTGAAAGAGTTACTGAAACAAAGCATTGTTGTAACCCTTTTAAAGCCCATCGCACTGATAGACATTCCCCTCTAGAGGCACAGAATTGCACTATCCTGAGGCTTGGGTTGTTAACAGACTGTAGCTTCTCAGGGATAGCTAGAGTTCTTATTGTAGAGCTGTCATTACCTATTCATTCACTTTTTCCGTCCTGCGACAGGCTCTGGTCAAACTGGCTTCTCCAGATTTTTCAAATGCTTCAAGCTGTGCTGGAAGAAAACCCCTAAAGCTTGACAAGTGCCGCTTCAATATATGGGTGTACATTTTAGTACGACTGCTATAGTACCTTTCAAATTTTACCCGCACTCCCTGCCCATGTACCTCCTGCCAGGCACATAGTGCCTCAAACACCTTTAGAATTGGTTTTCAGGTTGTTGTTTTTAAGAGGGGAGATGCATTTTTTAAAAAAGCTAGAGAAAGAGCTTCAGTGTATTTACCTTTATCCTCTAAAGAGAAATAGGAAGTGCAAAGTTTCCCCTTGAGAATGACATTGGCTGGACCAGGAAGGGATCCTAATTTGGTCTAGTTGATTTTATATCACAAAGGAATAATTGCATTAAAGAAATTCATCCCAGCGCTGAACCTTAGTGTAAAAGTAATTAACATCCAGCTATGAACTACACATTACAAGTGGAAATTTGTTTGCCTATGGAAGCTTAGTTTGCAAATCACCTGAGAGACATCCCTAATATGGATCGTCCCAAAAGTGGCTCACCATATGTGTTTTTAAATGCTTGTGGGCTGAGAAGACAAGATATCCTCAGAAACACCATACATTTTGACAATGCCTGGTAGGCACAGTAGGTTTCTCTTTACCAACTTCCCCCAGCCAACAATCATCAAATATAAGCTGGCAGGCTTCTCTGATACTTTCCCTTCCAGGGTTCAAATGATTTCATGAAATGATTCAACATACAATATATATGGGGGAAGACATTCTACTCAGGAGGCTAGAATGACAGTCCTTCTGGCCTCTGCCACTTTGAACCTTTGAAAAGTCTTGAGCAAAAGATCTGAGCCACATGTAAGTTCATAAAGCTTGGTTGGGTAAGTACACCCAAGCAGAGTAATACTTCATTATGTGCATTTTACAGAATATAGTTGTTACTTCATATTCTTCATTTTGAGTTTTAGGGGTCTCAGGTTTGCATCTTTGCTTGATTTAATTGACCAGTTAGATTGCTTGGCTCTACAGTTTCTTAAAGAATTTCTTCGTGTCCAAGTCAGCAATAAAAACCAGAAATTGGCAAGGACCGACAAATCTTGAAGTCCGTGTTTCCTAAAGCTCTGGGATTGGTGAAGAATGTATGCAGTTTGTGGTGGCTGTAAAGAAACAATTCAAAGTAATGGATTAAACTTCGGAATAGGGTTTAATTGAACAGTTTACATCAATGCCAAAAACATTCAGGCTTTTAAAGGTAGGAAAAACCATGTAAAGTTGCCTCCTGTGTCCAGGTTCACTTTCCTTGCTTTCAGACTACAGTATACTACATGGTTATAGTTCTATCAAGCTGCCAATATTAGGTTAGGTGTGGTGTCTTCAGAGTAATAAAGAGGTAGAGTGAGGGGTAGGAAGAGAACTTTCTCATATACTTGAGAGAAAAATAAGTTTTGAGTCAGTATTGTACTTTTTACCTAACTGCTGCCCTGCTCCAGAGTTTGGACTGATGACAGATGGGAAAGAATGGGATTAACTAAAGCGATAAGCATGTGTGTGACAGAGGGAGAGAGGCAGGCAGGCTAATGGGTGGGTTTCAAAGCAGCTAACAGTAAGATAATAGGGTGGTAGTACTGCTTTGTGCTTCATCAGTAGGGATATTTTCTACCCAATCCCATGATGGTGCCAGGTCTTCTCTTACTACAACACAAGATACTGTGCAATATCTTACCTATTCAATGATATTACCCAAGACTTTTTAAAATAGTTGTCACCAATAACTGAAGCAATTTTGTAAACACCTGAAACACTGCACTAGCCTACACCACGGAACAATGTGTTTAATGTTTTTAACCCCTCCCCTTTTAAACATTCATTTTATAGCTATCTACTAACTTTCAAAAACACTTAAAAGAACAATAGTTTAGAACAGAGAAAAGTATCTACATCTTCAGAGGAAGAACATGATGAAATAAGAACAAAGGAGGTTTAATGTTGCAAAATTTTAGGAATGTCTCGTGGTTGTACACGTTTGATTTACAGAAATCTTTTTCTCTACAATTTACTGGAACATTTGTTGCCTGGTATTATATAAATTATACCATGATAGCATCTGAGCAAAACATTGTGGGCAATATGTATGTTAAAGCCTTCATTTTGAAAGATATATGATACATTATAAAGCTTCAGTCTGCAATGATCGATGTTGAGGAAGGTATCATAATTATTTAATTTGCTGTGGATTGCTGCTAGTTTTTGCCTCATGTGGATCTGTGTGTTGAAACGAAAATACCTAAACAAATATCAAGACTACTAGAAATTCTAGAGTCACAGCAATTAATTAAAAAAAAAAACTTTAGATCTGGAGGTATCAAATGGCTTTTTACTGGGGACAAAGCTGATGACTTAAACATGCACCGAATAAAGTATTGCAAACATCTGGCTGGAAATCGATTTTCTAATTCATGCAGATATTTTTTAAACAAAAAGAAATGCTTCCCAATCCATTTGGGTTGATTAGATTCAGGGAATAAAGGGTCTTTTTTGTCCATTAAGATTGAGCTTTTGAATGAAATCGCTTCCAGAAGAAGAAAAACATTTTTTTAAATAATCTGTCTTTTCTTCCTGGATTCTGTGAGGTCAATAATAATAATAACAACAGCAATAATAATAATATGGCATATGTATACCCACAAAAATTGGCCATAGCCAGCAGCAGATAAAAGTGGCAAGCTTAATTAATTAAATATATGCAAAAGGCAAATGGGGAAAACTGATGACTAGCTTCGGTTATGGATCAGACTAAAAAGGAAATAAATGACAATGAATTAAAATATTTTTTTCTGATTATTGTGGTTAATTATAGAGCTATAAAACACAAATGTAGGCATTCTAAACAGTCAATTGAGTTTCCTTTTTTCATTTTAAAACCTTCATTACATTAAAGACTGGGAAAAATTGAATAATAGTAAGAAAGCATTTAATTTTAAAACTGAATGTCTTCACAGGTGCAGTGGTATATTGTAATTCCTCTGCCAAAATACTTGTTTGGCCAGCAAAGTTTAAAATCTGTTATTAAATTGCTGGCATGTGCCATAAAACCTACTGAAAGGCATAAAGATGAGTAAAAGTCAAGTTTGAACTTAAATGTTTGACAGAGGATACGGTTCATACTTTTAAACACAGTATAAATATCTGAGGAAATAGTCACTCCCAATGATAATTGCATTGTTTCAGTTTCAGTTTCATAATAGGATTATGTCATATGCAGCTGTAAGCAAAAAATGGGAAAGTTTTAAATTATTTACTCCATATACATATAAAAGCATGTGTAAAATTAATAACTGACATTTAGTACAAGTATGAATGTTTTTCTATCTTTTTCTCTACAAGCTAGCACTCTGCAAGTTAACACATAACTTTGCAAAGCATACAGAGAAATGTGTGCTAACGGTGTCCTAAATTTAGCCATATGCCATACAAATGCTTTCATACAAATCTGTGGCTGACAAAAAGCATGAAAAGTGTCTTTAAAGTACTGTACTTGAATGGACTCTGTGTTCCAAGATACTTTGGTGCAATGGTAGTTACAAATCTAGGGGAGCGGGGTGGGGTGGGGTGGGGTGGGAGGGAGGAAATTTATCAGGAAAGAAAGCAACAATTCTTAAACAAAACTGTTTTTAAAAAAAGCTTAATTGCAGATAGGCTAACAGATTTTTTTTTTGTAATTTGAAATGAAGACATTCATTATTTCATGTAGCCAGAGTGCCAAGAGCACCGCTCTCATTATCAAATAGATAAACAGAAGAACGTGAAATTATTGCCAGCTCTACTTTTTCTTTTGTTTTCCCCATTATGAGTGATTTTTTCAAAAAAAAAAAAATATCACTAGCCTTCTATTGCTTTCAGTAGTTTAAAAACCAAATTAAAAAAAAAACAGCTAAGAAAATGAAACCTGAAAGCAAGAATTTTATAGGGTTCTAATGGGAACTGGATAAACAGCTATGCTTATGATATCCTGACATGTTTCATTGCTTACCAGTTTTCTACAGATTTCTCAAACATTGCTATTTTAGATACCACAGAAGTCTCTCCCTTGTTCAGATTTTGCTTCTCTGGATTTTCTAATTATTTCAATTCACTCATGTAGTCAGAATTATTTAAAATTTACTAACTTCAGAAAAATTCAGATACTCCATATCGTTTAGGATAAGGGGGTTATTGTTCAGCTTATAGTTTTAGAGAGGCCTTCTAAATAAAAAAATTTTTAAAGGCTGTAACCCTGTATTGAGATGCAGATGCTTACAGTAACAGAATACAAACAAATACAACTGTAAAAATAAGTGCACTGAAAGACTTTCTTATGAAGTCTGATGTAAAATTCTCACTTTTTAAAGGGTGTGGGGTTAGATCCCTCTTCTCTCTTTAATATGTTTCAGAAGCATGGGCCCAGGAAACCAATAGGGGTGTGTGAGGAGAGAAGGTTTTAAAACCTATTAGAACTTTTCCTCAGGAAATAAAAATTAGTCAGCTACTAAAGCAACATGAAACGGAATGAGGAATGTAGTGAGATGACATTTTTTGGTCATTGTACATGTTGTTTTAAGAGATTACAATTCCAAGGATTAAATTTTTTTTGGCACAAGTAATATGATTCCTGAATGCTGTAGAATACCAAATCCCAGGCAAAAGGACAGTTGTTTATTGGCTTTTAAGGACAGGAATTTTGTGATCATGGGAGCTGATGCAGTTTTTTGAAATTAGAAACTAATAAAAATATCACACTCTTCATGGTGGGTAGTGTGTTTAATTGGCTCACAGTAGGAAACAGCCAAGGAGTCAAGAATGTTTTCTTCTTCACTCAGAGAGCTGTTGTGTGTTCTCTCCATTCCTTGTGAATGAAAGGCAAAACAATGAAATAAAATGCTGTTTACCAAAGCAACTAGTAAACATAATAAGAAAACAATGTGAGCTGCATTTTTGAAATAGGTTTTCTAATGGTATAGAATAGAAATAGGGAATACTGTATACTTGTCCTTCTAAGAGGTAGTTAGCTGTGCTGAAATACATCTTTGAAAGAAATACTTGGTGTATGCAGTAACAGTTTTGGAAGCAGTCTCCATCTGTTTTAAACAATCCTGTTCTTTGACAATTAAATATTCATTTCAACAGTAAATTAAACAAAAACCTTCTAATATTTTCTCTTTTTAGGTTTTGTTTTTAATAAGAGCTTGCTGCCTCTTAATGGTAGCTTGATTTATCTGCACACAAAACATTTATAGATAGCTCAACATTGCAAAGATTTGCAGAATTATAAACAAATGCTAAGTGCGGTACTTTATCCACATAGACATTCTTGGCTTTTCCTGCAAGCGCCAAACACTGTCTTCAATCCAATCTTCTTCTAGGTTATACTTTACTGCCACCTTCTGTTTCAGTGCCCTTCAGCTAACGAGTCCATTGGAAGCAGAAATGGAAAAGCAGAAAAACTGTGTTAGTTTAAGACTCTCATTTTATATCAGATTCTGTTTATGTCTTACTGAAACATGAGCTCTTCATCTATTCAACACCATTTGAGACCTTTTGGACATTTCACCAGAGACGCTTCAAAAATTGTCATGCAAATTACTTTCTGATCAACATAAGGACTATGTTGCTTCTACTGAAACATCACTCTGATTTTCATTCCTACACCCACGTTTTGTGGGTTCAAGGAAGGAATGTGAACAAAGGGAAGAATGGTTACTATTATATATACCTACCCTTCAAAAAGTAAATTCCCAGAGTGGCTTACACAATGTAGTAAAAAATAGTAACATGGTAATACCATATAAATAAAAAACACTTATAAGAACTGAGCAGCAAAAGCAAGACAGCAAAAACCAACACCAGAGATCAAACTCCTAATGCAAATATGCTTGGGTGCCAAAATGACACAAAAGTAGGCACAAGACAAACCTCTCTGAAGAAATAATCACACAATCAAGAGAGCTGAGAAATGTGTTGAATTTTCTATTGCATTTACTCGTATAAAGAAACATCATAGTATGCTAAAAGACTTGGAAATGTACTTTGGCCATGGTGGTTGAGAACAATGCATCTGCATCTGAGAAGGAAAGACAAACAAAGATAAAAAGTTGATGTGGGTTTGTAATCCTATTTATCAAATGATAAATGTGAATTAATATTTTGCGGAGTGAAAACACTGGCAGCCTATTGTCGGCATTGTCAAAGCACACAATTTCAGCCCTTCCCCATTCACGTCTTAATTCAGGGCTTAAATGGGTGGTGGGGATGGAGCAGACTTCTAACCCCACTCCATGACCCCCAAAGGTGCCTGTAAGAATGTTCAGCAAAAGATGTGTACAACACTTGCATGCTTAGGAGTTCTGTCCTATCAAAACCCCTTAGCAGAGGAACTCAATACCTGCTTACAGGCATTTTTGCAGAGTGTGATGTTAAACAGGCAAAGGTTGTACTGACTTACAAGTGGGGGAGGGGGGTACATAGGTTGTAATAGTAGTAAAACTGATTACAGGCAAAGCCAAGGGCAAACATGGGAGTGGGTTTTAGGGGTGGTGTGGCCCTCAACTCCACAACCCATGAAGCCCTGAACAGATTCAGATAAAACACTTGAATAGGGCTTCTCTCCTCTCCCCCTCTCCCTCTCCCACACACACGCACACGCACACAGAACAACATCTTCTTTCAACCTTGTCAGTGTATCTCTGTGACAGTGGCCAAAGTTCTGTTTCCCAACGACGTGCATAACTCAAGATTGTACTTGCAGTAGTTGTGCAATGGCTGAGGCGGAAGTGTGATTCCCCAAAGCACTTTTGAGGGGACATTGCACAATTGGTCATGTGCTGGGGACATGTGATTGACTGCATAATTGCATGGCATAATCCCTTGTTGCCGGGCATAATGCCCACCACATTTATGTTGACGTAAATTGACATTATGCTGGTGCGAACATTATGCTGGCTTGTATGTATAACCTCCATGATAAGCCCTCTCTCTCTGCCTTTCACACACACAAACTCTTTTGCCATAGTAATAGTAATAGGCTTTTCATCCATGCTAGAGAACACACACATACACACGTTCTCTTACTACTCTTAAGACTATTACTATCAATCATGAAAGTGAATAAAGCATGCCCTGACTTCCTGTGTTATTATGAGCACAGTTATAAGTGTTGGTCAGGCCTGACCTAAAACTTTTTGCTGTTTGAAGAGAAAGTCAAAACAGTGTCCACTCACCTATTCCATCTTCAGAAGGTGCCTGGATTCTCTTGAATGCCTCCAGCATTGGAGTGCTTATCACCACCCAAGGTAATTGGTTCCATTGTTGTATTGCTCTAGCAGTTAAGAAATTTTTCCTGATAGTCAACCAAAATTTGGCTTCCTGTCACTTGAGCCCATTGGTATGTGTCCTGTACTCTGGAATGATTGAGAACAGATCCTGCCCCTCCTTTGCATAACTGTCTTTCAAGTGCGATCACATCTTCCCTCAGTCTTCTTTTCTCAAGGCTAAACATGCCTTGAGAACAGTTCTTTCCTCATAGGGCTTGGTTTCCAGTTCCCTGATCATCCTTTTTGGCCTCTTCTGAACTTGTTCCATTTTGTTGCCATTCTTGTTAAAGTGCAGTGTCTAGAATTGGACACAGTACTCAAGATGAGGCCTAGCCCATGCCGAATAGATGAGGACTAGTACTTCATGGGATCTGGAGACTATAGTTGTGTTAATGCAGCTTAAAATAGCAGTGGCCAATATTCGGCTTGTGGTCTACAACAATTCCAAGATCCTTCCGGCTCGCAGTATTACTGAACGACCTAATCCCCATCTTGTAACTGTGTGTTTGGTTTTCTCCCCCTAGGTGTAGAACTTTACACTTGTCTCTGTTGAATTTCATTCAATACCCATTGAAGAAATCTGAAGAGTATCAGTCAGTGCACTCCCGTTATTTCAAGCAGCGGCAAAATGTTGAGAGAAAGAAAGTACTATAAAATCCTCTGCCACATCATCTTAATGTAAAGTCTCTCCCTTCCCCCCGTTACTAAATTAGTAGATTTTGGGCTTCCTGTAAATGATTCCAAAAATGTGTTTCCTTTTAGAGAATATGAATTACCCTGCAAAAGGGGTGGGTATAGGGCCATAAAGAATACCTGCTAAATAACTCTCATTAATTCAAGCTATTTCAGTTCTCTGTGACACTGGAATTTTCAAGCCCTGCCAGATTCTTTACCTCCAGGTGAGAGCGAGAGGAAGAGTGATTTTTTTTCTGGTCAAGGTCTCTCGTAATCTGTGCAAACAATCTGTGTGCAAAACTACTGTCTTCTCCCTTTGAAATGCAAAGCACACCTACACCCAGCAAGCACAGGACTGGCTGATTGTTAAAAGCCTGCTAACATCCCTGGTAGTGCTTCCAGTCCTCAGGAACCCATAAAACCAATCAGCAACCATCATCATTTTGTGCAAGTTGCATTATTCTTATTAAAGCCTTATTTGTGCAATTTTGCTTAATTTGATCAAAACAACAACACATCAACCTTCTCATTTTCTTTTTTCACGGAGAGCATCAGGAAATACCTTGCCCCGTCAAAGGATAATTTTGCCTGTCCTTGCCTATGAGGTTAAGACAAGCAAGGTTTTACATAATGTAGCTAGTCATAATCTTGTGTTATGTTTGTATGACTATAAGCGCTGGTATAGATGTAATGTTCCCAGGTTACTAGAGCATGGGAAACTATGGCTTAATCTTAGTTCTAAAGAATTATACAGGAAGATACTAGAATCTGATCCTGGTTTAATATTGTGGTTTTAACTACAAAAATCATATTGTGGTTTGACGTGAAAGAATAATCTATAGTTTTCCACTTGGGGCATAACAGGAATCTTTATATCCCTCATATACTGTAAATTTTGAAGCTGGTAAACAATAAAGAATGCATGGGCATGATACTCATTTATGACTTGAAGTACACAGCTGATTAAGGTAGGATTGTTAAATCTAAACCAGCCCTAAGACCTCTTTATTCTAGAAAGCCAATAACAAACCCTAATAGGTTCCTTGTGTACAGATCCATAACCCAGCAAAAACCTATGCCCTCGAAATTGGTGGAAATTTGAATTGTTTTGTTCAATATAAGCTGTAGCATCCAAACCAACAAAATTGAGGTCAAGGAGACTGAATCTCTGAATGAAAGTGACTCAGTTCTCAGGTAAGAGGAAAACCCCTCCCAGCCCATGAAAATGTAGCAGGATGAAGGCACAAGCCCAGCTAGAATCCCCCAGGAGAGGTACTCTGCTGCAGAGAAAGACTTCCTAGTAGAAGAGTTATCATCTGCAATCAGGGACCTCTTTCAGAGAAAATTCTACATCTCAGTGAGCCAAATTCTCCTGTGAAGTTCCTCTACTAACTGGTCACATTTCTATAGTAATGATCTGGATGGAGCTCCAGAACCTTAGCTATATATCCTGCAGCTTAGGACTGTGAGTTCATTGGAAAATGTCTCTTCTAGCTCCAGACTTTGCCTGCTCTATATCTTGACCTTTGGTGATAACTGTGTATGTTGGTTGTGTAAGACTTTTGGACTGGATTGACTGTTCTTGGATTCTTCCAATATAGCTACCTTGTGCCAAGTTTTTCCTGTATCACTTGCAGTAAAATTTGTCCATTATCTTGATGCCGTTGATAGCAGACATCCTCAGCTGCACCCTCCAGATGGGAGTTGTAGTCCAACACATCTGGAGAATAGCAGCTGGGGAGAGATTTTTTCAGTTTTTGCCTCCCCCCTCCCCATTGGCACTAAGCATGAGGAGGAGCAGAAGTGGGGAAAGGAACGATGTTACGATATCAGAGCACGCAGATTACAGAGAGATAGAATTCCAAAATTCTACTATGGTGAACCTCATATTAACCATAGCAGATGGTGGAAATTAAGAGTTCATGAATAAATCCAGGTAATCTGACTTCACTGGTTGGATATTGCATAATATCCAAACTTTCACTGAGAGGCTTTCAAGAGTTTATGAAATTGCTCTTGTGTTTCCTAGTGAAGAAACTCAATGGAATATGATATTGAAAAGTGACTGTGTCAAGAGTGGTAAAAGCACATCTGCTGGTTCATTTTGTATCTGCAGTGGTAGAGTTGTAGATTGTTGTCCTCCAAGATCAATAGTGCAGGTGTCCTGCAAAGAAACAATCACCTCTTTCTTTGGTTATGCTTCATCTGTTTTCTTGTATCTACAAGTACTTATTTGTTATTGGTACAAATGTCAGGAAAGCATTAGCACTGCTCAACCATGCTGGTCACAGCAAGGAACACCTGGAATGTCTTTAGGAGATCAGTGTTTTTGCACTCCACATTGTGCTTAAATTTACTTAAATATCCTAACGCATTCTAGCTAACTGCATTTTCAGTGTGTGTCAATGTGTTTGTCCACATGTGACAACAGAGTTATCAGTGTCACAACAGTATTTATATCCTGCTAATGATCTGCAACAATGCCTTCATGGCTGCAGGTCATAACTATTCAACACTGCCATTGTCTTTGTAACTGCTATGATCAGTTCATCGCCTGGTAGTCAGCCTTTTTGTATTGAGACTTTCTATACTTAGATTGGCTGGTTGTCCTATGGTAAACATATAGTCTGCTGCTGGGTCCATATGTAAAGATTTACCAGATTGGTGCTACCTGCCAGATCTTGCATTTTGCTGAGATAAGTCCATGAGAACCTATGGTGATTGCTACACCGTGATAAACTAGCAGAATAAGGCCTAAATCTAATTGTTTGTTGCACCTAAAGTAGGCTCACTGAAACAACAGGAACTTGATCAATCAAGCGTTATGGAAGTTCCATTCTATAAGCTCCACACCATGGATTTACTCTAGCTGGGACTAACAACTAGAGTTAAACCAAAGACTTTATGGGAGATTCCATAATTTTTAAAAGAAAATTACATACTTATAATTAGAGATGGACACGAACCTCAGTTCGGAGGTTCATGCCGGTTTGTGTGCTTGGCACCAGAGATGCTATACATTCTTTTCCCCTGCCTCCCCAGCTGGATCCCCCACTCACTAGCCGGTGTGCACTCCTCTCCTCCTCCTCTTCAGCTCTTCAACCAGTCTCTGGCAGGAACAAGGGCTTCCCCACCCTGTCTCCTTGGCTGAGCTAGCTCCAACTGGTGAATAGGTCATTGCTGGGGAGGCAGGGGAAAGGAATGCATGGCACCTGTGGAAAGGGAATGAGTGCCATGCATATGAACCGGCATGAACCTCCAAACTGAGATTTGTGCCCATCTATACTTGTAATGCTCAAAGAAAGCTCTGGAATAGTGTCTCTCAAATCATCAAGTGGAACTAACAGCCTACCTGCATGCTTTCACAGAACTGTAGTGTTGAGAAGAATCCTATGGGTCATGTTGTCTAACCCCCAACTCATGCAGGAAAACTACATCTCAAGCATTCCTGACAGATGGTCAGCTGACCTCTGTTTAAAAACCTCCAGTCAAGAAGAGTCCACCACTACCCAAGTTACCCCATTCCAATGTCAAACAGCTCTTACAGTCAGTGAGCTCTTTTTAATGTTACTTTGAATCACCCTTCTTCTAGTCAAATTGCTTCATCTCCCACATATCAGCCCCGTGGATATCCGAAGGCTGTTATTGCATCATCTCTCAGTTTTGTCTTCTCCAAAATATATCCAACTGCCTCAACTGTTCCTTACAGGTGCTAGTTTTCAGATGATTTAATATCTTTGTCATCTCTTCTAGAAAATGTTCCATCTTGTCAATATCCTACTTAAACTGTGGTGTCTAGAACTGGACACATACTCAAGGGGATTTCAGTTCAAAGCAGAATACAATGATATTATTATTTCCTTTGACTATCCCAAATGTTATATTTCTGTTAAAACATCCTCAATCTGCACTAGCTTTTAAAAAAATGCTGCATTAAAAAAAGAGTTTTGTATTAGGAGTTTCATTTGATCCTTTGGTGGTGGGCATGATTGTAATATCCTTCCTTCCTTCCTTCCTTCCTTCCTTCCTTCCTTCCTTCCTTCCTTCCTTCCTTCCTTCCTTCCTTCCTTCCTTCCTTCCTTCCTTCCTTCCTTCCTTCCTTCCTTCCTTCCTTCCTTGTTATCAACATGTTATGAAAGATTTACATGTTCTCTTCTAGCTTATGGCTGATTGCAATTCACCTGCATCCTGACTGCTATTTTTAGTGAAATGAAAATGTAATACTAAAAATAAATCTGGATGTCATTTGCTCAAACACTGATTTTTCTATCTACCTTTTCTATCTACATTTGGAATAGAAATACTCATTCTTTTGCTGTCTGCTTATCAGTATGTTCTAATCCTGAATATGACAACCTTCTAGTATATACTCATTGTAGAAATGTTTGGGTAAGGAGACTCCATGTACGCTATGTCCGTTAGGTTGTTTTGAGACTTATTATTCTGAGTCTATAAACTTTGGAACCACCTGCCATTTTTACTCTCTTGTGTTTCTGCCCATATATGTGTGTTCACAGGTGGACTCAAATTATGTAGGAGTTTTACATCCATTCTCCATTACCTAATGAAAAATATCTTGTGAGCTCCAGGATGTAGAGAACAATGAAACTTGAGCCAGTATACTCCTTATTTCAGCGTTTCTCCTTCAGCAGAAGCAAAAATTCTGCAATGTGGGTTAATCTATCCAATTGGGAAAATATATTCCATCTCTAAAGTATTATTCACTATTCACCGAAGCACTGATTTCACACACACAAAATAAGCCAAGGCTGTAAAATATTTCTCCTGGTTAAAAAGAATCCTTTCAAAAGTAAGGATGTTCTTTTTTCCTTCCCTCCTGGTTAGACATTTACAGTCTTGTTTTGAGCACTCCTATTGGGACTCCAGGTTGTTTTAACACCCAATTAAATTAGAATAATTGGGATAGAGTTGCAATTCCTTTGCCTCCAGCTGTGAACCATAATCTGTTTAGCACCTGAATATTATTTCACTTTATTTTTAGTAGCTAGCCCATGGATTGAAAATAGTGGAAAGGATTTTAAAAGTCTTTAAAGGTGAAGAGTATTTATCACTAGTTTTAGTGACTATTGCTAAAAATACTTTACATTTGCCAAAACTAGAAGCAGAACACTAAAAACCCATAATAAAAACAGAGCAAGAATTAGAAGTTTATTGGAAAAATTGGACAAACTGTAAGAACAGTGGTAAAAATAGATGGAGCTAGCAGTTCAACTAATCCATGGGGAGAATGGGGATAACATTTTGGGTTTATGCCAGAGCTTGAAAATGTTACTTGGCCATGCTGATTGGGGGATTCTGGGAGTTGTAGTCCAAAAGAATAAGATAAGGAATGCAGGGTGTGCTTGCACCAGAAAGGGTTGTTTTAAGAAGGGCAATTTCCCTTAAGGTGACCCTTCCATCTGCCAGGGAATTGCTCCAGCCTGGTCCCCAAAAGTTGAAGCCCTACCAATGATCTTAGTGTACTTTTGTGTTGGCTCTTCAGGATGTTGAGACTGATATACAGCAATATTTGAAGACACTGTAGTCAAGCTGAGTTAGTATTTGTCCTTTGCATATGTTGTGAGATTTCCATTACAAAAATGCTCTAAGACAATAAGCTGAGGGGGGAAAAAAGACAATGTTTTATGTTTTATGATAGTGATGGATCATACTTTATGATCCTAAGAACTAATGACACTCCATGTGCCTCCCCCCATCCCTGCAAGGACAGCTAGGTTGGAATGGGAGATTATATCCTCTGGGCTTCTAGCTATTACTAAATTCACAATAAAACACAAGTTGTTAACAGCCACCATCTAATATATAACAGTAGGACGTATGTGGTCTGATCATGTATATGGAACAAAATCCATAGCAGAATAACGCTCATGGGATTCCCAGGAGGGGGGAGTCATGGAAGAGGTGTGCACCCTTCACAATAATCTGAATTTTTTTATTTATTTTAATGCACACAGGTGGTTGCTTATTCGGTTAATCAACATGAGGTTTAGAGTATCACATTGAAAGGCTGGGTGCCAGACACATACTCAGTCTCTTCAAATTTCTGAAGACCCTCCCTGCATCAAAAAAACCCAGCTCAGATAAATGCTGCTGCTTCCATTCTAATGATACTGCTTCTGTGATTTTACGAACATTGCACACCCTATAAAAATAGTAATAATACAAACCTATATTCACATAAATATTTCAGTATGGCTTTTATAGTAACAGGCATGCTTGCAACCATCTCCAGCGTTTCTTTACTGCATTCTCCTTCTTGCAGTCTGGAGACCCAGAGAGAGACAGCTTATGATATGCTAAACACTATGTGGCCCTGGGCATCAAGAGGGAAGGGCAAAGGACCACTTTCCCCAGATAATGCATGATCCCAGCTAAGAGACTTTTGCCTATGTAGATACTGAGACAGGAGGCAAAGTATGCAGCCACTATTCTGCCCAATTTTTTTGTAAGCAACTAGCCTGCTGTTGCAACATGTCAATGGTTTTTGGTCAATGAATTAAGTCATAGCAATGCCCGGCATGTCTACTCTCTGGATGCAAAATTTGCAGGTAGGAAACAGCTGCTGCCCTATTTTTTTTTTTTAAAAAAACACCTGATGCATTTTGTAAAAAAAAAAAAAGATTTACTTTACCTTTTATAAAGCAGGACTGTGTCTAATGGAACACATTTCAAAGTGCTGTTCGCCACCCGCCATTCTCCAAATTGTAGCAAAAAAGATTAGAATTCATGGTCTTCTCACCTAAAAGTTGGGTTTTCATCAGAAATTGTAAAACATAACAATCTTTCGGCAATTCATACAGAATACAAAAAATCAATCAATCAATCAGTTGTAGTCTGGTGTTATTATTCTGTTCCGTGGTGGATTGGCTTTTGTAGTGAAATTCAGGGTGGGGCTGCAAATTCATTGCAGTTGTAGTGCATCTGAAGGGTTTTGAAGGTCGGCAAGGCAGTAATGTGGCAGCCAGCCTAGCCACATTGGGGAAAACTATAAAAGGCAATTCAATGGAAAAACACTTCACTATACATTTCCAGGTAACTTTAGCCCAAAAGTAAACATTTTTTTAATAAAAGGAACACAAAAATAAATAATATTTTCCAAGTAGATTGGTTCCCAGTAAAATAACGCAGGGGTGAGTGGGAATTAAAATGGATATTTTAAAGTATCTCCTCAGTTCTGTTTTGTGGGAAATGTTTACTTCAGCCCATGTGTGCTAACATTTTCATTGTATTTTTCATTCAGTATTTGTGTTGTATTTGTGGTTTTCTTTAGGTATGATAGGTATGATAACTGGAGCCATTTGTACTTGAACAAATAATATCAAATACTGAATCCTTTATAAATATTTACAATATTTGGTGTGCCTCCCTCCACATCAGATGTGAAGTAGTAGCAGCAAGAAAGACAAACAAAAGCTGTATGTTACCGTACTATAAATATTTGCTGTGCTTATTAGTGATTAAGTTTTCTCAGAGGCATTGTTTCTGTCAAGTTTTCTGCAGTAAAATTCTATGAATGAAAGTGTAAGAAAATTAAGTTGTGCATGTTAAGTAATGATTGATGCCAAGGGATTTTTTTTCCCCCTAGCAAGAAGTGTGGTATTTTTCTGTGTGTCTTTTCCCCCCCACACACATGTGGCTTGTGAATGAGGCAAGAGTCTGGGATTTTCTAGTACAGCTGCAGAATTCATTGGCGTAAGCCTGGAAACAACATGACCCTTCATGCCCTCCCATTTCTCTCTTTCCCTTCTCCCTCCCCTTTAAGTGCAGAATCTAATTGCAAACATTCGGCATGTCCCGCACTTGTTTCCTGCATTGTATGTGGAGCCAGAAGAAGTACTTATTTGAAAAACAAAGCAAACGCCATTCAAGGAATGTACAAATGCCCCAAAGTGAATCATTCTAATTTTTTTAAATAATAGTTTTAATCCTTTGGACACAGAGTAGCTTGCTCAAAAGAGAATTGAGGCATCTCTGGAATTGTTTGAGACAAAGCCCCATCCCATCATGTTTGGACAACTTGCTTTGCACCTGCAGACACAGGACTTCGAATTTTTTGCTTTTTAAAATATAGAATTTATTTACCACTATACTCGTTTACTTCTAGTCATGTCACTAATCTGGAGCTGAAATAAAAAGGTTGCTTTTATTGGCTTAGAAATAGCCTTTGCATTTTTGAACTTTCATTGACTTTTACTGTATTCAACCTCCTTAAGCATTTTTTAGTGCTCAGCTAAAATATTTGGGCCAGCTTTTTTCAGCACTTTTAAAAATGCTTTTGGAGGGGGTATCATGGGAGTGGACAAGCTCTCTGAAGACTGGAAATCTATGTATAAAATCCATGAGAACAGTGAACATTAATGCTAGATATATTACAAAACACTTTTATTGTTCCACTTCTGTTAACACAAGTCTAACTAATATATTTAAGAATCTGATTCTCTCCCTCCCTCCTCCCGTCCATGCACTCATATTCTGCTGGATTTAAAAGAGGAGTCTAAAGCATTAAACTGGGATTAGATCTTGTATTCTTGAACAAGGAAGCAAACTTTTAACACTATCACTGTAAATTCAGTAACAATCTTTAAGATCCAGTTTTTTAAAAGGAAAGCCAAATTTTGAAATTGAAATTCAAAAATTTTGACTTATCTTTTATGATTTGAAGCTGAAGCCTGGAATAAGTTCTTTCCTGAACATCATCTCTCAGAATCTCCCAGCAAGCATAGCTGGTGGCCATGCCAGATGAGTTCTTATGGATGTTGTAGTCCAGAAGACTGAACTTTGCAAGCTGTGAGTAGAATCACTCTGAAGGCAAAATAATGAGTAGATTCCACAGTTCAGAGTTACAAGCTAATAACGTGTTTATGAATTTGGGAGCCAATGTTATGTGTGGTGTGAAGGTATCTTTCAGAGAGATTCCTGAATAGGATCTCCTGATATTGAAATCTAACAAAGGGAACATTGGGTAGATAAGTTTCTATTCAGTAATGCCAATGTTCATGTAATATGTCCTCTTTTTTCAGAGGGCAGTCCCCCATTTGAATGACTGCCAGAGGACATTCTTCCTTTTGAAGTTATTGTCTGATGGGACTATTTGTCCAGTCAAAGTCTAAAGAACCATAAGGAAGGAGATCAGATGCCACAGTGAGCTCCTGGAGAGCAGACTCAACAAGCAACAGTGATCTTGCCATAGTTTTTGCAGCTAAGGTGAGATGTACTACAATTCTACTTAAACTGTAAACACCATTTTAATTTTACACCTGTAGATAAAATGTTACATGGAATTTCATGCACATGTTTTTCTCTTCTGCCCTTTTTGGGTTACTTTTCTCAGGATTTTCTTGGTATAAAATGTTCAGAAGTAGTTTACCAGTGCCTTCTTCAGGAAGTACTCTGAGACCACATAGCTTGCCCAAGGCCATACAGGCTGGCTCTTCTCCCAGGAATCACAGTGGGGAATTGGACTCTGAACCTTTGGATCTGCAACCAGGTCTTCTATCTCACTGAGATATCCAGCCGGCTTTTGGTGGTACATGTCCTCTTTTTTGATTATATGAAAGTAGCCACCATATCCCCTTGAACCACCATGTACCTTCAGAGCTACTTTGTGTTTTCCATATCTAAAAGCAAAAGATTGGTTTTGACACTTGTTAATTTAGGACTTTCATTAATTATATTTATAAACCAGGGCCATAACATTCCAATTTATTCAATTCTCCCTCAGGAAAGAATCATATCACTGTAAACATCCATTCATTCACTTTGCTGAAAGCCCCGAAGACAGAAAGGAAGAAAAAGGAACAGTTAAGCTACAGATGTCTGTTGCACTGCTTAACTGTGGTTTTCCTTCTTTTCCCTTACTCCCAACCTCTTCTTCTTTCCTCAAAGCAAATCTTTTTTGCAAATCATTCCTCTTGAGACACCCAGCTGAGCTTCCCCTACAAGTCGTTTAATGCCCCTGCTGTCAGCTTGAACTTTGCTGATTATGAGGGTCTGCTTCAGCTGGTAAGAAACGTTGATTCACAAGTTCATATTCCTCCACCTTTTCAACTTTGCATCTCCACAGCTCCATTTCCCACTAAAACAGAACTTTCTTCTGTTTATTTTGGGCAAGTTTCTGATCACTGTGACTAGGAGAGTTGAATTCAGGAAGTCAGTTAAGAAATGAGGGGGAGCACTCTGTGCTAGTTTTGTTATGGTCCTAAATCCATCCCATTTAAAGATGCCTATGACTGAGTCTCAATCATGTTGAAATTGTAATTATGCTGAAATCAGGAAAGGGTGTTTAAAGAGGACCAGGTCAGACCTACCATTAAGAAGAATGCAAAGGTCTCCTCAGCCAATAGATTTTAGTTGTCATGGAAGAGCAGGATATTGTTATTTAAGTTATATTGACAAGTTGTGGGATTTTCCAACATGCCGAAACAATTGTCTGAGTTTTGGTACAACAGACCTTGAATAAAGGGGGAAACGGGCACAATTTTCTCCAGGCAACAAAAATATTTTAGGCCAGTCATGAAAGGTGTTACCATTTGTCCATTAAAATGAGCAATGGTTTTTTGGGGTTCCATAAAGGCTGACTTGGTTACCATGACATTAGAGGAATCTACAGGAAATTGGAGGGGGGGAGCTTCATAGTAGTGTTTTAGATTAAATATATATTGCACGTGTTGCTGCACAGCAACCCATATATTTTCTTTGTGCATGTGTGCACATGTTTTTAACCTTAGCTAATATTCAGAGACAATATCACTGTGCAAGAGTGCAGTGATGTTATTGTGCAGCACAGCAAAGCAACATTCTGCAAGGCAATTCTAAAAATGAGAGCAGTCCAAACAAAAATTTGTAACTTTGAAACTGGACTTTGGATCAGCACCAAATTTGACACAGATGTAACAGGCAATCTGCTCTTGCTTTGTGTCAATTTGGGGAAGTTTGGGCAAAGGGCTTTTGAGATATGACTTTTTAAAAAGTAAAACTGTTTTACCCCCTGTTCAGCAATAGGTGACCCTAGACATGCCCAGGCTTAAAATTTATTTATTTTATTGATTTATTTAAAATATTTTTATCCCGCCTTTCTTCTTAAAAGGACCCAAGGCAACTTACAACATTAAAATGACAATATTTAAAAGCTAAAAACAGTAAATATACAAATACTGAAAAATAATTAAACAAGCATATTAAAATGGTAAATAAAATCAATACTAGAAACACATTTAAAAGCAACAGAGCACAACAATTCAATTTGAAAAACCCCTCTCAGACTGCCAGTCACTAAGGAAGAGCTTGTCTGGAGAGAAAGGTCTTTGGCTGCTTGCAGAAGGACAGCAAAGATGGGGCCAGAGATCATATTAATTGAAAAGACCAATCTTGCTTATCTTGAAAGAGAATGCTTGGCTTTACCATCAGTTTTTAAAATTTGGAAGGAATCGAGACTGCAGGGGTTGAAATACTGATCTCAAAAAAGGCCTTTCAAAAGGGCAAAACAGTGACTTTGTTATAAACTGAGCATGTGTGGAACAGGTTCGAAAGTAGATACATTGTTGCAGCTTTGTGGCCCATTAAGGGAGATGTTTAGAGGGCAATGAAAGGGCACAGAAACAGCCAAAACAGATTTTCATTGACGCGGCAAAAAAACCAGGCTTACTTTAAAGAGAGGAATGGAGTGACTGTTCTCCAAAAAGAGACATTTTGCCATACACGGTCTTTCTTTTACATTATATGGATGATTTTGACCTTAGTTTCCAGTGACAATCTTTGCTAACTCCCAGCTCTCTCCTCTTTATTTCAAAAGGCGAGGAGACTCCTTTTGGAAAGCATGTGCACAACATGTTTGTAAAGTTTTTGTCCAATATAGCTTTCATTATTCAGGTTGCGTACCTCAAGGAAAGGGGTTGGAAACTGGAACATAGCTTTCTAGTCTGCATTCTGCAGAGCAGGCATGAAATTTACCTGAGAGGTTTACCTGAGAGGTTAAAGAGTGTGCTAGGTTTCTCCATTGTATATGCTGCACTCACTGACACTTTTGCTTCACCATTTCAGTAAGTCCAAAACAGCCCTTCAAAATATTTTGGCACAGAGGGACTACAGACATATCCCAGCTGTCCTTGCTTCTGTCCTTGTCCAACAGCCATAGCATAGATCATGTGCTCATCTTCTGGGATCATTTAGCACTGGGTAATTCTACATGAGGGAAATTTCTGTTGGAATTTTTGTGTAGTGCATGTATATTTAAACTACCATTTTAAAAAGCCAGGAAATACAATTCTTCAATAGAAGAATCCTGCTTTATGAATGTGGGATATTGTGCTTCTGCATCCACAATTCAGAATGCTAGGCAATGGCCCAATATTCCGGCACAGTATCGTACCCGCATTGCAAACAGGAAAAATGAAGTCAAATTTTACATAGCAAAAAGCAGCCTGAATGTTGGCAACACCAGTGGCAGCAGTCAAGATAGTCTATAGAACACTCACTACCATTCATGCTTGTTAAAAAACACCCATGACAATTGCTTTGTGTTTGGGTGAGAAGTGATTTTTAAAAAGGAATCACCTTCTGGGATTTTTCCCTTGCTTTGTGTCATTTTGTGAACACAAGAGGTAGCTAGACCATCCTGGCTGTTCCAGAGTGCCCCGGCCCACAGAAGAGAATGGTGACCTTTTTCTGAGTACTCTAGATGCAACTAGATGCCAAGTTTTTTCCTGTTATTTGTAATTTATTAGCACTTTAATCCCTTTTCCTTTTTAAAGAAAAAAAATATTTAGAAGAAAATAGCCTAACATTTTGGAGGGAGGAATTCTGCAAAGTACCACCAACAGCGAAAGTGGATAAAAAGAAGCAACAATATAATTTATTGCATAGTAAATATGACATTAGTAATTGTTATTTGCATTATGCCCTGATTTCCTGAAAAAGTAACATGTTACAGATAACATTATTACTTGCAGAATGTTACTTCTGACCTCTGAAGAGCAGTTCCATCACTAAATGCACCTGTAGTGTTTATTGTAAGTACTGTTTTTTTCCCCATAACATCTCTGGCAAAGTATTCCTACCTGAACGTGATCAGTTTGGTTCTTACCTTGTAAAACACCATGTTGTGGGCAGCCCAAGATCACATTGTACATCTGTTGTCATATTGATGTTCCAGATGTTCAGGAAATTACTAAAAACAGAACTATACACAGCTGCCTTCAAGAACTTATTCCCCAGATGCTGTTAATATTAATTTTTAATTTTTTTCCTTTCTTGTTTTTCTTTTTCTTTTGTATGAATTTTAGACCCATATCTGTGAATTACCATATTGAGTTATTGTTACGAGTTATCATATTTGGATCTTGTGGGGTTTTAGTTTTAGGTGCTATGATAGATAAAGACATTTCCTAAATAGAGAAATTGCCCTTGACTATTGTTGTTTATATATTATACATTTCTGTTGATACTCAGCTTGTACTCTGGAAAATTCCATTTAGAAGTATAAAAAAAACCCCATTGTTTAATTTTTGGGGATTCGCTTTTTACACATATACTATGTGTGTTTTGATATACAGTGGTGCCTAGACTTACGAACTTAATTGGTTCTGGAACTCCGGTAGTAACTCGAAATGGTCGTAAGTCGAAGCACCATTTCCCATAGCAATGCATTGAAATGCAATTAATCTGTTCCGGCCGAAGAAAAAAATCACCCCCCAAAAAATAAATAATTGCAAGACCCATCGGAAACATGATTAATCCGTTCCAGCTGAAGGGGGGGGGGGGAGAAAAGCAAGCAAAGCATGCAAGACCCATCGGAAATGCAAAAAAAGCAAAGCAGAAAGCAAGCGAAGCGTGCAAGACCCATCGGAAATGCAAAAAAAGCAAAGCAGAAAGCAAGCAAAGCGTGCAAGACCCATCGGAAATGCAAAAAAAAGCAAAGCAGAAAGGAAGCAAAGCGTGCAAGACCCATCGGAAATGCAAAAAAAGCAAAGCAGAAAGCAAGCAAAGCGTGCAAGACCCATCGGAAATGCAAAAAAAGCAAAGCAGAAAGCAAGCAAAGCGTACAAGACCCATCGGAAATGCAAAAAAGCAAAGCAGAAAGCAAGCAAAGCGTGCAAGACCCATCGGAAATGCAAAAAAAGCAAAGCAAAAAGCAACCAAACCCCTCAAGACCCATCGGAAATGGGGGGGGGGGAACCAAAAAGCCAACAAACCCCCCAAGACCCATCGGAAATGGGGAAAAAAAAACCCCAAAAAACAAACAAACCCCACAAGACCCATCACAGCACAGAAACATAACCCCCCCAGCCCAAAACCATGCTGCAAAACTCTCCCAGAACAGTTTTTAAAAAGCAGAAAGCAGCACCTTACCTTACCAGGCAGTCCGAAGCCTCCTCCGATCGCACTCACTCTAACCGTTGGGGCGAAAGAGCTACAAAGAAGCAGCCTCTTCGCCTACCAACGGTTAGCAATTTGAATTTCCCGCCTTTTTCCCCTGCCTTTTTCTGTTTGTAACTGGAAGTTCTGGCCGCAAGTCGAAGCAAAATTTTGCGGCTGGAGCTGGTCGTAACTCGAAATGGTCATAAGTCGGGATGTGCGTAAGTCGAGGCACCACTGTATCTCCTGCTTTCAAAAGTAATAAAGTTTTATTGTTCTTTTATGGAGATTCACTCTGCATCCTGTTTTGTGACCCCCAGCCAGCAACCTGATACAAGCTGGGCTGAAGGGTTGTCACTGCCCCACAGCAGGAAAAGAGGCAGACTAAATACAAGATGGACTGACTCCATAAAGGAAGGCACAGGCTTGAGTTTATAAGAGCTGAGCAGGGCAGTTGAGAATAGGAAATTTTGGAGATTGCTCATTCATAGGGCCACATGAGTCAGAAGCGACTTGATCACACATAACAACAACAAATTTGTATAATTGCATGCAATTTGCACACACTCCAAAATTGAAAAAGGAACTGTCTAATTATCGGGAAATCTGCTGTAGCCAGTGATGTCACTCGTATTGTACAAACATAGCTATGCAACAAGATATTAGCTAGTGAGTGGTGGGAGTTTCATAACAGATAAAGGGATGTGCTTCTTCATACAGAACATGGTAAAATTGTAGGATTCACCACTACAGGATGTAGTGATGGCTGCAAAAGGGAACTGGAGGTATCACCTCCAGCATCACAGGCAGTATGCGTTTGTATATCACTTGCTGAAGAATATCATAAGAATTCATTTCCTGTACACAGACTAGCCTTCTATCTTCCAGATATCCCCTTTGCTCAGCTGCCTAGCATATATCTTGGGTTAGACTACTCTATGCTTACTTCAGGACATTTTGAAATCCTGGCCTAGATGAAAGAATGGATCCACTCTTGATTTTTGTCTTATTACTCCTGTTAAAGTGTCAGAGTTCTGTAGAAAGGCAGAAATGCTACAATGCAGAGAACTTGCTTGCTTGCTTTCTGATAAACAGTAGATAAATAGTGCGCACGGCTTTCCTTCCTTCCTTCCTTCCTTCCTTCCTTCCTTCCTTCCTTCCTTCCTTCCTTCCTTCCTTCCTTCCTTCCTCTTGGTTGTCTGTAGCAGCTCTCTCTGTGTGTGAAACTCTACACACAGCTGCACTCCTGACATACTTTCACATAGTGTTTGACAGAGTGTGAAAGGTTAACATACAGTGGCATGTACAGTATGCAAGCCAGATGTTCCTGCCATCCCTTGATTTGTTCTCATGCAATTAGTTCCATTAATGAGAGGGGTTATGGATTGGCAGACTGGGGGAAGTGAAGTCATATGGGAGAGGTTAAACAAAGGCCATTACTGACCCCCATAAGCTCAGTTTACACTTCTGCGTGTTCCTATTTGAGAACTGCTGGGTGTGGGGAATGTCTCCAGTTTCTGCCAGGTGCCTTTCAAATCTTATGACATGTGGCTTTAGGAATTCTCCACAGTGCTTTTCAGGGTTTTATGATAGGAAAGAGGAAGCAGTGCAGACACCCAGTGACCTTTTAATTGTACTAAAAGCATGACGTGACTCTAACCTTGCTGAAGCACAGAAGGACCAACTCTTCCAACCATCACTGTTTGTTTGGTCTGGATGGTTTGGTAACAAAGTAATACTTAACTTTGTGAATGATCTGAAGGAGTCTGTTTGATTGGCTGGAAAGTAAAAGTGGAAGTTGGTGGATAGGAGACTGTTGGGTTTTTCTTAGCTGCATCAGGAAGGCAAGTACTGCAAGAGAACTCAGAGGGAGCAAGAGAACATCCAGTAGGCTGCATATATGGGGCACTATGTTGGGAAATGAAAAAGATTGGATGAAATGTAGCTCAAGGTGCCTTCATTACCCAGAACAGTGATGAGGAAAGAGGGAAACGTGAAGTTCTTCAGAGTGAGTTTTTCTATAGTTCTGATGGTCACATAATTGGTGGCTAGAGTTTTTGAGAACTGCTGAATATCTCAGTGGCTTAGGTCTCTGGCTGTGAAGCCAAAGGCTAGGAGTTGGATTCCCCACGGTGCCTCCTTGACAGGGGCTGGATTCAATCATCCATAGGGTCCCTTCCATCTCTGCAGTTCTAAGATTGTTTAAAACAGAAGAATAATACAACCAAGGGATTAGGATGGACCTTTCCAAACACCGTCTATGCTTAAGGTCTTGGCAGCATATATTACTGCATCTGCTCATCACTGCTGAGTTTTGTTTTTAGCAGAATTCCTGCAAAATATTATCTGCAGTACCAGTAAATATGTTTGTTGCATTTTGAAGTCTACATGCATCTCATGGATCTATATGTGAGTCATCAAATACCGTTCCCTTGAGAAATTGTAGGCTATTTGTTGCACTGAAATATGGAAACAAAAATCTAACGGGCTCAATTCTGAATGTTGGTGCCTAACCTGAAAACCATGTTCATTCAGAGCAGACCATGGTATTCTATTGACACTAGGGTATAGGTGGAATATCAAACACACATTATGTGCTACTTTTAAAAAATCGAGCTGCAGAGAACGACATAATTTACAAATATTCTAGAAGAGTTTTTAGAGATTTTTGAAGAAAGATATAAACTGTTCATACAATAACACTATGGCATTTTCCCCCACAGTCTTCCTTGAAAGCACAGAATATAGGAAAATAATATTTGTGGTGAGTAACTGTTATGTCCAATCTATAGAATTTTAAAGGATTCTACTGGTCTATGATCTATGAAATATATCCTATCTTACATATTGGGCTGTTCTGCATCCAAATAAAATTTATTTCAAGAAGAATTGCATCCATATTTAGTGAACAAGAGAAGAGAGGTAGCCCACTTTAAAAGAGGAATAACTTTTGTTTGTCAAAATGGCAAATCTGGATGCCACCGGTTTAGGGGGAACTGGTCAATTGTCTATTTTTTAATCTTGATTTCTCTGCCTCATTTTCTCCATACTTTTTAGCTTTCAAAAACCACTATCAAATTCTGTTTACCAAAAAATAATGAATGAATTTTTTTAAAATATGCTCAAGAAAAAAAATCCTTGCGTAAGAAATCTAGTTGACCCATCATGTTTTAGCCTGAATTATTCTCTTGAACTTTCATTTTCTAATCATGACATTTTGCTGCGCCATATTCTGCTATCCAAGTATTATAATATCATATCAATACAGATATATGACACGTTATCTTGCTTTTAGACTGCCCAGATTTTTAAAGAACTCCTTAAAGGGGGAAAAATGAAGGTTTGAAGAGTAAGAGAATGTATTTAAAATTCTGAATGACCCTTTCCTTTCAAATACAAGACCCAGCCATTTTCAAAAGCCCCCTGAAGTGCACAGAACATGTCTCAACTCTGGAGTGGGAGAGATTCTATTTCAGCTGCACTTAAGCAGAGGAAACACCCAATTGATTCAGAAGCAGGAGTGTGAAATAATTTACATTGCCAAGACCAACGGAGGCCATAATACCAGCATTCCCAGAGTACCCATGCCTGAAAACAAGCCCAGCTGGCCATTTATAATCATTTCCCACTCTCTCAATAGGAAAACACCACATTTGTCAAAATTGTACGCTGATGCTTTCAGATTTAGTTCATTAGCTCTCATTGTGTCAACGGGGATGGATCATTTTGTACAAGGACCAAACAGCCTCCTTGCACTCTCTTAATTACACGTCAGCACCTCTCCCCCACAAAGGAGTGTTCCCTCTCTTCTGCTTTTCTTACCTATGCAGCTTAATGTCAGTTATAAGAAAGAAACAATGGGAGACAAAGGGAGAAAGCCTCTGTAGATTGCAGGGCTGGCTCAGTCCATCCTCCAAATGGCACTCCAGCCTGCTCCGAGCCATTATCTACTTTCTGCATCACAATTCCACATCCTAAAACTAATTTGAAAATACTAAACTCTGGATACCGAATCAGGCCAAATTTGCAGTCAACCATGAAGGAATTACACCTTGTCTACAAGGGCAGGGCCTCCAGTCCCAATGGGAACAAAAATCGCTGGTGTTTTATTTTCAAGCAGGGTCTATGCCCAAATTAAATCATTGTCATCGTCTTAGAACTATGGAGCTGGAAGGGACCTTATCAAGCCCATGATTTGTTGTTATTGTTTTTCTTGTTGTTGTTGCAGTTGCTACCCCATAGATTTTGTGGTGAAGATGGAATGAAGAGCCACCAGTGTAACCTTGAGCCCCTTGGAAGAAAGGTGATACAAAATTAGGATAATGATAATGATGACGATGATGACAATGAAAGAGGAAATATATTTTTCAGATTGGAGAGTTCAACAGGCACAGCTTTATTTATTTATTTGATTTTTAGCCTGCCTTTCCCCATCGCTGAGTCTGGAAAATATATATATATCTGTACCTTTAGTCCTTTTGCTTAAGCTTAGGAAACCTGCTCTGGATGGAATCTACAAAGCTGAACAGGAACAGAAGGACTGACCATAGAATACGGGTAGGTATGCCTTGTAGCTTTGCATTTACTGACAATGGTGCTGGGGGTGTCCCATCACACATCTTTGTGTTTTGAAAAGTCGTACCACAAGGCCTCTGTGCAGACATGGTTTCAGCAACATGTCGTTTTGCATACCGATTTCTTGCTGCAGCTGCAGTTCCAGATGGGAAGGGGATTCCCCGTAGAAAATCCAAAGGGGCAAGGCCTGTCTGGTTTCCTTCCCTCTGGCTCATGAAATGGCAAATGGGGCTGGTGTCCTCTTACCATCTTCTATTTCCTCCCAAATAATAGTCAATTCTTCTGTCTTTCTCTCCCCCACAACTCTGGTTTCAGCCTGCCAGAGCAGGGTCTGTCCCCTGCTATAGTTCAGCTCTGTCACTAATTAGGCTGAGCTCCCTTATCTTTAGTTCCGTCTCCTGTCAAGGCAGGAGTTATAATTGCTGGTGACACATTTGTGAGTTTCCATTGTCATGCAGAAGAGGGCTGTGAGCAGGTTATCCCATGGCTAGGCTTGGATTATTGAAAAGCAATTTGTAGGGGAAGTCTACAGGGGAAAGGTATTTCACCTCACTAAGCCTAAGAAAAAAAAGCAACTGGGGGGGAGAGAAAAACCACTCTGGTGATAGATAGCTTTAGGTCTCTGAAGCAAACGTGTTTAACAAGGTCTATTAAAAAAATCACTTAGCATATCAACAACCATATTTCTAATGCATGTGCCGCTGAAGGCAATATTAGCTTTTGTGACATGTTGTAACAAAGTGCTGTTGCAGGATATGTCATCTCTTTCAGCAGGCTCAGTGGGGAAGTCTAGCAATCTAGCCAATGGCTTTAGATCACAATCCTCTGGCCAATATAGACAATTTCCTGCAGCTTCATACATGGAGCCTCAATACTAATTCCGCTTTTGTTTTCTGGAAGAGAGAAAATATTAGAAATCCTTTAAAAAGTACGGCCAGTTCACACGTAGAACAATTCCAGGCAGCAATGGGAAAATCTGCCATATTTAAATACTTAAACACACATACATGCATTGTTCTTTCCATCCCAATATTATGATACGTGTGAATTTGGCAAATCCTTCAAACATTAAATTAAATTGTTCCTTGTTTGCACTAGCAAAATTCATTAGACACTGTACAGGTATTCCTAGCATGGAGAGGACCATATAGCAGCTGCCTGGAGAACTGAAGGCTTAGAAGTGTTTGGCAAGTCCTGAGTCTGGAAGGATGAATCTGTCTGTTTTGGTTCCCCCTACTTCTAGTTCCTTAAAAGAGCCTTAGCCTCTTCAGTCGGTGAAACATAACTTGCTATCTAGTTTACAACTCTTGGTCAATCCACTTTGGGCATAAAGGCTTAATACTTTTCCCAACTTAGTGTTCCTCTAAATTAGTGCTTCCCAACCTAGGGTTCTTGGCCCCCAAAGGAGTCACAAAGTGTTTGCTGGGGGGTTGTAGGTCACCTTATATATCTTGTAGCCCTTATTTAATAATTTCTTCCTTGACCTTTTGGAGCAGGATATTAAAGTTAGTGTGTATGTGTATATATGAGAAACAGGCCCTTTGGGGGAGAAAGAAGCCACTACTTTCTGAGAAGGAATGACTTTACCCCATTAAAAATGCCTTTTTTATGCAAACATTGGTGTGTGTGGCAGGTTACTTGGCTATTGAAAAAGGGGGTCATGACACGAAAAAAGTTGGGAACCACTGCTCTAGATCTACTGGGTTTCAACTCCAACCATATCAAGTCACACTAGCTAGGCATCATCGGACATACTGGCTGTGTATCATGGAAACTGATATCCAATGTATCTGGAAGGGAATAAGGTTTGAGAAGCCTCTTTGCAGATATGGACTCAATCTTTGGGAAAGTTCCTTTTAAATCACCTCCTTCCAAAAGGGACCATAAGGGAATAACTGCCTCGCAGGACAGAGGTGTTCTTTTGAAATGGCCATTTAACAGGGCACTTAAGACAACAGGGTTCTAGAGAAAAGGACACGTATTAATGTTTGAAGAGATACAGGATGTGAATCTTTCTGTGAGAGCTTTCCAGAATGTGTTTAATACAGCTGTCTGGAGTAGTTGTGAGATACCCAAAATGTAACCGACAAGGATGGTAATCATGTTTCTTTTTGAAGAAACATAATTATTCTGGCTCAGTAATTGCTCAGAAATATGGTAGTGACACTGAAACATCTCACAGTTCGTCTTATTCCATCTACATAGAGAGTCACAAGTAGAGATGCTTATGAGAGATTTCACTTAGCTGTCTACAACTCTTGAATGACTGGATTATTTGGGAAGGCATCTTGCAGTAACAGCCATATCTTCTCAAATTATCTTTGTTCCCTAATAGCAGTTGTTCTGGGAAGACAGGGGTGGTGGTGGGGAGCCTCATTATGATACATGGATATACTTTTTGCAGCTAACTTGCGGACTGAAGCTGTAGGCTACCCAAAATCAAGAAGTACAGTGGTGCCTCGACTTACGAACATCTTGACTTGCGACCAATTCAAGTTACGACCAGCTCCGGTCGCAAAATTTTGCTTTGACTTGCAACCGGTGCTTTGAGATACAACCGAAAAAAGGCTCCCTCCCTCCTTTCCTGCCCCTTTTTTAACCTTAGAGGTCATCTTAGGTTTTAAAAAAAGTCTCCCCTTAGTGGATGGATTAACTGCTTTTGCGTTAGTTCCAATGGGAACTAATGCTTTGAGATACAACCAGCGCCTTGAGATACAACCAAAAAACGGCCAGAACGGATTAATCACGTTTCAATGTATTCCTATGGGAAATGGTGCATTGAGTTACGACCAACTTCAGTTACGACCATCATCCCAGAACAAATTAAGTTCGCAACTCAAGGCACCACTGTATTCCTGATCTATTGGGAGAGTATAGCCCCTCTAAAATAGGCTGAATCCCAAACACCTGGCTATTTTTTACCAGCAGCATCTCCATCTTGTTAGACTTTAGATTATTTATTTTATTTTTTATTTTTTTATTTTATTTTATTTATTTTATATTTATTTATTTTATTTATTGAAAATATTTTTACCCTGCCTATCTCCTTAAAAGGACCCAAGATTAAACTTCAAAAAATATTTTCTTTTCCTTTTGCATGAAGTACTAAGTGAAACCGTGACAGCAGACAGTTTTTTGATTGACAATTTGGCAACAATCGCAAGAATTTTTTTTAAAAAAAGATTTAATCTAAGTGATTCCAAAGCCAACCCCCCCCCCCCCAAATCACTTTTCTTGCTGCACCACAGAGGAGCAAGGGAAGTGGTCACTTTGCAGATATCCTGAAGTGGCTTGCTTATTAAGAAACTTCACAATACAGAAATTGACAGCGGAGAGAGCCTGACCTCGCTTGAGGTCTGTATGCTCTTTGGACATGAGGATCATGTCCAAATGGCATATCACTCCTCCCCACAACCTCAGGCAATCCTATTTAGACCACATGAGCCCGCACCAAAAAGGCCATTGTCATTCCAGGCTTACTCAGTCCCCCCCCCCCCCTTTCAGCTCAGTACCTCATAAATATACTCACTGAGAATCTAACACATCTTTATTTAAAAGTTATTCCTTGCCTTAATTCCACAGCTGTATAAAGGAGAATTTTGTTTTTTAATTTCAATGTGTTGGAGTCATTTTCTTCTCTACAATATTAATCTGCAGTGTTTGATTTTCTTCCGAATTGCAGGAATAAGAAGAAAAGTGGGATGGAGGTTTTTTTAAAAAGACACATATTAATATATAAAATACATTAAAACAATATAGAAAGAAGGGTTGGATCTGTACATAACAATTGACTCCTTTTCTGCAGCACAATACTCAGAAGCTTGAAATAACACTGACTAGGAAGAGACAGGAATTTTACAGATACGTTTATATTCCTTTCAATTATTGCCTTCAAACTGGAGGAACGTTAAATTCACTGTTCCAGACAGTCATCCATACTCTTCTCCGTGATACTCCATTCCACTCTATTTCTTGGTTTTCCATTTCTACAGATATTATACCAAGCTATATTTGGCTTTTTTAGGGTTTCTCTCTAAAGTTCTGTTGTATTTTGAAAGTCTTGGGGTCTGCAGATAGTTTCTGCTATTTCTGATACTTTTCCCTCATGCTTGGGTGATATCTTGGCTACATCTCCGTAACAACATCTCCCATGGTTTGCAGCTCAACTTTGGAAATGGAGGGAAATAGAACACAATCCAGCCAAAGTCCTATGTACATACACTAAAAATATTGATATACGCAGCTGGATTTACAGCCAGGAATTGTTGTTGTTGTTTGTTGTTGTTTAGTCGTTAAGTCATGTCCAACTCTTCGTGACCCCATGGACCAGAGCACACCAGGCCCTCCTGTCTTCCACTGCCTCCCGGAGTTTGGTCAAATTCATGTTGGTACAGCCAGGAATAGCTGCATACAATTAGACACCACTGTATTCATTAAAAGGCTAAGCAATGTGCTTAGCAATAGGTACGGGACTTAGACCCTGTAAGTCTCAAAGCAACAACAACAACAACTCTACATCCCCTAACCCTCTTGAGCCTCCTACAGAGCTTAGCCATCCATTCCCTCTTTCTTCCTCACAGTTACATAATGGCTTTTTTTTTTTTCAGCTCCCATAATTCTGAGAATTCCTGGTGAAATCTGGCAACTGAAGTCCAAAAAAATCCAAAAGCCCTATGCTGATGTAGCAAGTGTTCAGGGGAAGGGAGTTCCATGATTATATAGCAGTCATTGATTACTTCTTTTGCTATCAGGAAGTTGCTTTATGCTGAGTCAGAGCACTGGTCCATCTAGTCCAATATTGTAAATTCTGACGGGCAGCAGTTGCCCAGTTTTTTCCCCTGTATTTGAAGGATTGTTGGTGTGGCTGTCTTCTTCTTCTACTACTACCACTACTGGGTTTGTATTTCATTTATTTAATATACCGCACTTCTCCCAAGTTTGGAGATTCAGGCAACTCACATTGTCATTAAAAAACAGATGCAATTAAAGACACAACATGTTATAATATTAAAACACAGTTAAGCAGGTATGCAATCTTAGAAGGGGCCTGGCTGTAAAGGGGGGGGGCAGCAACTCCAAGGGATATGTTGGTGGTATCTATCCATACTTTTTTGTTCTGTTACTGAGCACTGACAGAATGATGAAAAGTAAGGTCACAGTATGCACAACACAATATAATAAGAAAAAGCAGATTGTTGTATAGCTAAGGCTTTTAGGAGTTTACAGGCAGCTGCTTCCACAATCTCTTCCTAGAAATCAGCAGGGAAATAACTGGTGTCACTCCTCACTCAAACACCCCACTCAGATTACTAAGACATTTCTCCAAAACATTTTGACTGCTTTGAACATCTCAAAATGGGTAAGCATTATGATTCTTTTTAAAGCGAGTATTGATCTTGAGGTATTGAAGTTTGCCATCCTCAGGCTGCCGTATTTCCAGCTGTAATGTTTCTTGGGTCCAAAGAGCTAAGTGTTAAGTCCCATGCTTTTTCACACACACACACACACACACACACACACACACACACACACAGAGAGAGAGAGAGAGAGAGAGAGAGAGAGAGAGAGAGAGAGAATAAACACACACACGCACACAAAACCATCTTCCTCTCATTTAGAAGAATGCCTCAGCTCATGTAAAGGTGAAAAAAAGAGAAGTTCTTAGATCATTCTTCTAAAAAGGAAACTATCATATTCTCTTTTATCAGAAAGAAGAAAAGATGTTCCACCAAACACTTTGACACAGACACTCCAACACCTGTCCAAGACAAGGTGGATTTAGAGTGTCTAAACAAAGCTTTAAAACACCAACCCCGGAGGTGCGTTGCAGTGTGTATCCTGGGATTTTATTTTATTTTTTCTTCTAAACAGAGACAAATCACAAAGAGACTCATAACAATCAAATTCTGGCTATGGAAAAATCAGTGTTGGTCCACTTCAGGGAAAAAAAGTACAGTATATATTCTCTTTCTTTCCCTTGAGAGAGAGATATATATATATGTGATCCACTCAGTGCAAAGATATGAAATGTAGAAAGTGGACTGCGGTGCTTACCTGTCCCCAAACAGAACCCTAGTGTTCCCTGATTGAAACTGTCCATCCCATGGCTTCCTCTCTGTAAGTTTTCCTACTGTTACCGCACCCCCAAAACTCAGGGTGTACCATGACACAGAAAGATGTACAAAAATCTATTATTATATGCCTCTCCATCACTGCTCTTAGAATGTAACATCTTTTGTTCACTAACTAGTAGTCAAATATCATATTAAGTAATTGAATTTGGGTTCAGGCTGTCTGAAGGACCATTTTCTTCCACATGTCTGTACTTGGGCTTCGAGATAACGAGGGCAGGGTATGGTCACTGTGGATTATTTTTCCATTCATTAACATATTTTAAATGGCGTAAATTTCTCTGTTTTGGGTTTTAGTTAATAATAATAATAATTGCATGCCATCAAGTCAATTCTGACTTATGGGGACACTTTTCAGGGTTTTCCAGGTAGAAAATACTTAGAAGTGGCTTACCATTCCCTTCTTTTGGGGGCACCCTGAGACCGTGCAGCTTGCCCAAGACCGCACAATATGGCTGTACTTGCAGGAGGCACAGTGGGGAATCAAACTCCTAACTTCTGGATCCACAGCCAGATACCTGAACCACTGAGCTATCCCTTTTAGTTATATCTGGTTTATTTGATGTTATTGTTAACTGCCAAATGTGAGATGGGTTGACTCCATAAAGGAAAACACAGCCTTGAGTGTGCAATTGCTGAGCAGGACTTCTTAAGGTCAGGACATTTAGAGGTCACTCATTCATATGGTCATCATGAGTTGGAGCCTTCTTGACAGCACGTAACAACATTGTTAACTGACTTGAGTCTCGTGTTTTTGAGAGGAATGCAGGGTATAAATCCACCAAATAAACAAAGAAGCCTCATCCTTACTTAATCAGGAAACGGTAATAAAATTTCTTTAGCTTCATTTTTGTTTGGCTTGTATTTTGCCCTCCCAATCTGGGTATTACTTAAGGGTCTGTGGAGATTTTTCATTCAAACTAATGGAATGCGAATTGGAATTTTGGCTTGTATGCTGCACTGACATAGTATAATGTTGGGGATAGACTCGCCCTTTGTGAGTGCATGCCTTGTTCATGCAATCACTTTACACTATATAGAGAAAAAGATGTAGATGGGAAGGATGTGCACACAGCTCCAATCCTCCAACCCTCTCCCCCATGCATACAAGATCTTTTTAAAACTTTTATGCATTTAACATGAAGGTCTGGAGAAGAGTTTTAAGAATGTAGGGCTGAATTACCTTAGAAACATCTGTACGGTGAAGAACGCTGATAAGGCAGGATTCTCAGTCACTCAAAGGCTTCTTAATGCATTCAGATGAATGCACTTAGAACACCTCTCCAGAATTCTACAGTGTAAAAGTCTAAAGAGGAACCTCACCCCATCCAGATGTAAGTGTGTTGGGAACAGGCCTTTATAACCCCTGCCTCTACACACTTTTAGCTATTGTTTGTTCAGGCAAAGTCAGAACTAGTCTGGTATCCCTTAGCAGTGTTTTGCTCACACATGTAGTCAACCCTGTACCAGCACTGATACATAGTTATTGATAAAATATTCCTTGATAGTAGTTAGCCTTTGATAAAGTGAGGAGCAGGTCTGGAATCAAACAGACTGCACAAAGAAAACATGATATGTATAGAATCAACAGAAATGCGATAAGGTAATAGCCCAGGTTACCCTGGAGTGCCAGAAAGACAAACAAGTGAGTCCTAGACAAAATCAAGCCTGAACTTTCTCTGGAGGCAAAAATGACAAAACTGAGGCTATAGTTAGAGCACATAATGAGAAGGCAGGATTCACTGGAAAAACCAATAATGCTAGTGCATCGCTCTCCCAGTGACTCGGTGCTTTCCCTCCTGGGGTTGACCAAGTTCTTTTGGTGGCAGTGTTGAAGTCACTGAGACTATTGCTAGCCAGGGACTTGAACATTCACACTGAGACTGAATTTTCTGGTGCAACCGTGGAGTTCATGGAGTCCATGACCTCTAAGAGCCTATCCCAACATGTCACTGGCTCAATAAATAGAGTGGGGCACCCTCTGGACCTGGTGTTCTCATCTGTGTGGGTGGGATGTGATCTAAGGATGATGAACATTAGCTTGTTTCCATTGTCATAGTCAGATCACTTCCTGCTGAAATGCAACCTGTCTGCAGCAACCCCCCTCCACAGGGAGAATGGACCAGTGAAAATGGTCCACTCCAGAGGTTTCTTGATCTCGATCTGTTTTGGTAGGTCTTGGGTGGATATCTGGTTGACTTAGTTGATGATTCTGTCAAAGCTCAGTTCAGTAGGTGGTATACCGATGTAACCTGGGTGACTGACATGACCACTCCCAAAATCTCTGCGTACTTCAGAGCTTGATGCTCCCCCTGGTTTACGGGGCAGCTCTGAACTCTGAAGTTAGCAATGAGATGTCTAGAGAGCAGGTGCAGAGAGACCCACTGGAGTAAAATTTTGTTTCAGTTAAAATTCTGACCAGAAGATATGCCAACACTTTAAAATTGGCCAAAAAAAAAAAAAAAAAAAAAAAAGGCTTTTAAATTCAATATCATTAGTGAGGCTGTGACCCAGCAAACAGAGTTTCCAGGTGGTTCATGACCTCACTAATTCTGGTCAGCAATGGCCTCATCCTGATGATTACACCAGTGATCAATTCACAGCCTTTTTAAAATCTAAAATTGAGGCCATTTGATGCAATGTGGATTTCACTGACAGTTTGGTTGATCAGGTGGAGATCCCTGGTGCATCATCTCCCTCTGCTCATTTGGTTCCGTTTCAGCCTGAAACATGTTAAGGGCACTAGTATGCTGCAGACCCCCAGCCTCAATGCTCAATTCTTGCCCTTCATGACCAATAACCAAAAAGGAGCGGGGGGGGGGGGGGAATGGGAGCGATCTGAAATGCTCTCTGGAAAAATTATCTCCTGTGTGAATTAAATGACCATTCAAGTATGAAATAAAATAGATTGCACTCAAGATAAGAACCTTTAGAAAGCAACCTAGACCACTTTAGATTCCCTCATCTTGTTGCACCCTGTCATCTGACAGATTCATCTATCCAGGTATAGGTTCAACTGATTACAAGTCCTCAGCTGAATGTCTGTACATTCAACCTTGTTTGTGGTCCTTAATTTATGTTCTTTCTGATAGGCTCCTAATCTTTAATAGTAACCTAGCAGACACATATAACATGTTGGGATGCAGTCTCCTTATTGGGAGTACCTGTACCTGCTGACTCTGGCCAGTGCAAATGGATGACAATTCCATTTGGTTCATTTTAAAAACAATAATGTATTAAAATCTGAATTTTTTTCCATAAATATGATGGCAACAACATCAGGTCTTTAAAAATGGAACATGGAGAAACAGAAACTAGCCTGCCTTTAATTGGAGTGTGCCTGCCTTTGACCCAAATGGCTCAAGGCGCAGAACAATCTGTGATCCAAACTTGGAAACATTACTTATTCAAGCTATAGGTTCCAGAATTCTTCAGTCACAATATATATGGCTACTAGGATACTGGGAGAAGTGCCAGAAGAGAACTTTTCCTCCTTGGCTGTGAAACCTACCACCACTCCATCCACATTCCTATGTATCCCTCCTTCACTTTTTCATTTTCGTTTCCTGGCTGTCTTTCTAAGTTTTTAATTTTAAAAAGCCTATGGGTGAAGCGTTGAATTTCCTGTGGCTTCAAGGAATGGGGTCTGCCTGATGGTAATAAGGGACATCTAGATGAAGTGCTTGGACCTGCCGAAGGCTCTTCGAACTGCAGGTGCTGCAGAGTCCTCGCCAATAAGAATAGTTTCTTGGAACAGAAGTGGCTATTCAGAGCCGAGCCCAGCCAAAGGCTGTGTTTTTCCTTGCAGCTCACAGCCCGTGGTCTCCAACAGGAAATGTATTTTATTTTCAAATCCCTCTCAGAGTGAAATTCCATCAAAACAGTAATAAACATTTGGATGCCCCCTCCTCATTCTGGGGGGAGGGGAGTAGGGAGCACGAAGCTGGGTGTAACCTATGCTTAGCTCTAACTTTTAAACTGATGGAAAGTATTGGGTTTGTTATGTGTGAAACTGGGAGGGGAGATTCACCTTTCCCTCCCTTCTTACCTCCTCCTTTGTCAAAATGCAATGAATCACTGATGTGCTGTTCTCCAACAGTGATCGCATAGGGCTTGCTGTCTGATCCTCCTCTTTCTTCAATTTGTCATTGATTTCCCCATCAAAATAGCTTGTGCAATGACGCCCAGCTGTATTCCTGGCACTCTGCTAGCCAGTAAATAAAATCCAAATGTTAATTCTTTTGGAGCAGAAGCTTCAATGCCAAGGAATGAATAATCTGAGTGAGGTGGAACAAGCAGTATATTGATGGGGAGGAGTTGGGGGTGCAGGTGGGGGGTGGTTGAACCAGAGAGGCAGACATGCAGAAGCATAAGGGCTTCTACAGGGGCATCAAAGGGTCTTCTGTTCCAAGAGTGAGCCACATGCTATTTGTTTTTTGTCCAATAATCTGGTTGCATGTTAAACTATTAATATCTACAAACAGCGACTTGGGCCTTCTTAAATGCAATGACAGCAGGAAGGCAGGGAGAGCTATTCTTCTACAAGGAAGCATTCAACATCGGTCTTTAAACATCAACAAGGAAAGAGCAGTGTGAGGAAATTGGCAGGCACAGATCTCTACTCCTTTTGTAAATTTAGCATCTTCCTACAGGGAGATGTAAGGAAAATGCCAAAATCCTCCTTGTGGAACAGGATGCCAAACTCATGTAAGATAAATGGAAACTGCAGCCTAAATTCAGCAGGTATTTATTCTGGAATATGGGGGCAATAGATTTTTTTTTAAATTGCCCAAAGGTCATCATAATTATCATCATCTTACAGTGTGCTACTGCAAGTCTCTGGGCAAAAGTCATTTCACTACCAGAAAATGTGACAAAATGATCGCTCACAGGACATCACAGAAGAACAATGGACAAGGATATGGGCCTCCTCACTCCTCAATTCTCCAGTGATCTATAGAAGAGTCCAAGCAAAAAAAGAATATTGACAAGATGGTACCACACTCCACAAAAACTAGCTAAAATGATGCTGGCTTAGTCTCCACTGTGCTGGAAGAATTGTGGCCAGCCAGCCTCCTATGCACACGGCTGGTGGCAATGTGACATCATGAAAAAATTCTAGTCCACCATACTTACTCATATCAAATCCATCACTGGTTATGAGATCCCCTTGAGACCAGAAGTTCTCTTTCTAGATTATTTACATGGGAAAGCACCATTGCAACACACTAGAGAGTTAATTGTCACTTTATTAGCTGCACGAAACCAGTAATTGTTACTAACTGGAAGTCTCCAATGCCCCCCATGGAACATAGCTGCCCAGAGTAGACATCGGTCTAGATGGGCGGGATATCAATCAATCAATCAATCAATCAATCAATCAATCAATCAATCAATCAATCAATCAATCAATCTATGGCTTGAGAAAGTCTGGGACTATTTCATCATGGCCAAAATCTCCAACAATTTACTGAAGGTGAACATCTATCCTAGAGAAACTAACTTTGTTGTTAAATAGTTCAGTGCAATGTGGAAGTGTGCCATATAGTTCACTTAGTATAATTTGTGTTGTTAGTTGGATAACTAACCCTGATAAAGGAAAACTTGCTTACGGCTGTATATAATATTTGGTTTAATGTTTAACTTGTATATAATGTACACCCATTCGAATGATTTGTTGGTTTTTAGTTGAAAGTTACATTTGTTGTCTTTGTTCTTGGTTCCTATTACTAAAATGTTAATAATAACATTTAAAAAAATCATTATCATAATTTTAGAACTGCAGAGCTGGAAGAGACCCTATCAGTTATTGAGTCCAGCCTCTGTCAAGGAGGCACAGTGGGTAATCGAACTCCCAACCTCTGCAGCCAGATACCTAGCATTGAGCTATCCAGCAGTTAAAGTACAATTTGGATGCAGACGAGAACTCACACCATCTGATTTCCATGCTGGTGTTGTGTCCACATAGGTTGAGTTACATTATTGGATTAGCAGGATTAGCTAAAGGAATCAGTAAGAAAGTTCCTATTAGTTTTACTCAGGCTGGGTTATTGTATCCTTCATGAATGAGTTAGCATTTCACTGGGAAGGCATTTCCCTTCATACACCAAGTCTCACAACTTGGTGGCCCTTGTCTTCTTAGCTTTGGCAATTCATTTCTGAAAGTTATGTTGACAGAATTATGCTGGTGGGGTGGAAGGTAACTAACAGGATTATGGCCAAGAAGTGAACAATTGACACAGAGTCCCAGCAAGTACATTGTTCATTTTGTAATTTGTGAAACTAAACAGGCTTGCATTCTCTTCCTATAGTTTGTCATTTGAAGTATGAGACCAAGGACTGAGTTTTTATTGCATTTCTTTGCATTGTGCAATGATGAGAGATCTAACGAGGGACTATTTTCTCTCTGCATCAGCCTCTCTGTATTTTAATAAGATTTGCATGCCATCAAGTCAGTTCTGACATGTGATGATCATTTTCAGGGTTTTTTAGGTACAGAGTATTCAGAAGTGGTAATGGTAATTCCTGGGGGCATCCTGGAACTGTGCAGCGTATTTTAAGAGAGTTTACAGTCTTTCCCCTGGGAAAAGACTTTTGCTGTGTCCCTCCACACTCACAGGCATGTTTGGTGTGAACATGGGAGACAGCCTTTCCGTGGTTGTTCCCAGGCTGCTCCTCCCCATCCACCCCATTTGTCCTTCCATTGACAGAGAAAGACTTTATTTCCCAGGTAGGCTTTTAATATAAACACTGTTGCTCAGAAAGAGGTATTAAGGGGAGAGCTATCATTTTATCTTCTGAAATGTCTTTCGAAAACGTATTTTAATGGGATTCTGTTTAGTACATTTTAATGTGTTTAATTTGTAAGAGTTTTTTAAAAAATATTTGCAATTGGGTTAACACTTTTGTTTTTAAATCATTTGTAAGCCACCTCAAGTCCCTCTATAGGCAGAAAGGCAGGGCAAAAATGAACTAACTAACTAACTAACTAACTAACTAACTAACTAACTAACTAACTAACTAACTAATCTTTTGTAAACACTGAGGAATAATTTATTTCAATTATATTTCCCAAATAATATTTCAGTATAAATTTATGCTTAATAATACTACGTACCGTAGATGAATATACGAAGACTCATACTTGACTTGCTCCATCAGTACTAGATATTGTCTTATTTACATTGCTTAAAGTTTTGATAAGTGGACGACATCAGTAATTTGCTGACAAAATATTTATTACAAAATATTGCATCATAAAAGTAGTGTTAAATGACTCTGATAAAAACAATGCTAAACCAAACATCTATAATCTATAACAATAAAGGAGAATGAGCATGTGTATGTTTGTATGTGTTTCGCCCCTTCTCTTTGTCTGTCTCCAGCACAGTCCAAAGATTGTGAACCAAGATTTATGAAATTTAGCATGAATACTAAGGGGAACCTGGTGCTGTGCCTCTTGGATTATTTTGTTCATAAAACACATTTTTTTATGTTAGTTAATTAGAATAATTTTAATGCAGTGCTTTCCTCTGCATTCCTTCTGAACCCTTCAAACTGTTCAGAGACAAAAAAGAGGGGATTTCTAATGCTTGTAGAAGTAAAGGAAGAAAAAGAAAAGAAAAGAAAAGAGGGGAAAGACCACTGGGTTGGGGAGGAGTAATGAGTGGAGCTCCTACTTCTTCTAGCATGTTTACATATTTGTATATACACACACATAGATACAAAGTAGAATGTGTATGCATCATGAAATCTAGATCCAAAAAAGGACCCTGGAGTATGCACACAGGAGTTATTTGTGTGTGTGTGTGTGTGTTTTAAAACAGATTTGATCTAATATGAATTTAAATGTTTCTGAAACCTGCAGAACCAATTCCAGTCACTAGGTGGCAATAGGGCTTACTATTAAGCAGACAAATTCAGACTTCCACTCTTATTGATCTATGAGGAACTCTTTGGAAATGTCCTGTAACACACTCTAGAAGCAGGTTTGGTATAGCTCCAGATCTCTGAAATGTAGTACAATATATTGTACCTACTGATGTCACGACAAAGGATATCCTCTATGCCTACCCTTATTCCTACAGTGTGGTTGATCAACTGCTCTATTAAGGCTATCAGGTAAAGTCCAAAGAAACAAAACAAAACAAAATTTAAAAAAAGATAAAAAGATAAAAACATGTGGCACCTTAAAGACTATTATATTTTAATGTGAGCTTTCGTGGACAAGTCCACTTCATCAGACATATGGACTAACATGGCTACCTCTTCTAAAACTACACCAGTTAAGGCTGTTATTGCAGAACTGGATTCCTCATTTTAATGGAAATATTTTATAAATGGAATCGGAATCTTACAGGTTCTGTTCTATGTAAAGTTTTCACACCTATTCTAGACAAGTGAGTTACAACTTTCTTGTACGTGTATTTATTTATTAAAGATGTATTTGTGCACATAAATATTTCTAGGCTACCTTAATGTTGAAAACCCTCCTAAGAGAGCATATGAATCCAGTGCCATATTTTGCACCTTTTAGATACAAAGATAGCATGTGTTTGGTCAAAGCATCAAGGTGACCTATAAAGCTGTATTTCTGTTTCAGGAGTTCTGGTAGAATAATCAAGACAAAATCCAGCATTCCTCATATTCATATTTGTTAGCTTGTTACCCAAATCATTTGCATTTTCACAAAATGATAATGTCCCTACTTACACCCGTCCCTGAATAAGAAATGCCTAGTAACAGTAGGTCATACATTGGTAATCTCAAAAATAGACTACTGTAATGCTCTCTATATAGGGTTGCTCTTGAAAACAGTACAGAAACTCCAGCAGGTTGAAAATGCAGTGGCCAGACTGATCGCTGGGACTATTAAATTTGATCACACACACCCAGTCTTGACATGCCTTCATTGGCTCTGTTAGTTTCCATGCTCAATTCAAGGTGCTGGTTATGACTTCTTGAAGCCCTTAATGGTTTAGGACCTTGATACTTGTCAGAACATAACTCCCAGAAATCAGCAATCCATATCACCCACTCCTCTCAATCCATGCTGTTAAAAGTTGCTACACTGTGGGAGGCCAAAAAGGTGAATTTGAGGAATCAAATTCGCCAATGTTTCTTTCCTTAGCAAGGTAGTAGAGAGGGTGGTTGCCGATCAGCTGCAGGCTCTCTTGGATGAGACCAACGCCCTGGATCCGTTCCAGTCGGGCTTCAGGCCGCGCCATGGCATGGAAACAGCATTGGTTGCCCTGCTTGATTACCTTTTGAGGGAGGCCGATGGGGGCAAAATGTCCTTGTTGGTTCTCCTTGATATCTCAGCCACCTTTGATACCATCGACCACGGTATCCTCCTGGGGAGGCTCTCCGAATTGGGGATTGGTGGCCTAGCTCTTGCTTGGCTCCAATCCTTCTTGGAGGACCATTCCCAGAGAGTCCAGCTTGGAGAGAATGTATCGGCCCTGTGGCTCCTCAATTGTGGGGTGCCGCAGGGATCGATCATGTCTCCAATGCTGTTTAATATCTATATGAGGCCGCTGGGTGGGGTCATCAGGGGATGTGGCGCTTCGTGTCACCAGTATGCTGATGACACGCAGCTCTACATCTCCTTTTTTCCAACAGCAGTGGATGCCGTTGCATCCCTTGAGCACTGACTGGGGGCCGTACGGCAATGGATGCAGGAGAATGGACTGAGGTTGAACCCGGACAAGACAGAGGTCCTGAGGGTGGGCGCCCCTTCTATCAGTGGTTTGGGAAGCTCACTCTCTTTGGGGGGGGGAACTCTCACCACAAAGAGTGTGGTCCGCAGCTTGTGGGCCCATCTTGATCCAGTGCTTACCATGGAGTTCCGGGTGGTATTTGTGGCCCGCTCCACCCACTTACATCTTCGGCGGATTGCCCAGCTGCGCTCCTATCTTGATGTCGGGTCGCTCACCACTCTGGTCCATGCGCTCGTAGTCTCAAGATTAGACTACTGCAATGCGCTCTACATGGGGCTGCCTTGAGACTGATGCAGAAGCTACAAATGGCCCAGAACACGGCCGCCAGATTATTAACCGGCCGTTAATAATGCACCAACATGAATTTGACCAAAGTCCGGGAGGCAGTGGAAGACAGGAGGGCCTGGTGTGCTCTGGTCCATGGGGTCACGAAGAGTCAGACACGACTTAACGACTAAACAAAAGACTGAATTATATAAAGCTGCCTTTATCTTCTGACTTTCCTGAGGGTTGCCAATAATTTTGTGATTTTAAAAAAATGTTTTAATCAATTAATGGATTTTTTCAGAGGGTCATTCATAATTTACTATTATAATTATTGTCTGTTCTATTACTGTATTGGTGTATTTTTAATAGTTTTTTTGTTATTGTGGTGTACTGAGGGTTTGTGAGTTTTTAATCCTGTGTAAACTGCCAGTATAGTGCTTGCACTAGCATGTGGTGGTATATAAATCGAGCAAACAAACAAAGAAGCAAGCAAGCAAATATCTTGCTTGTGGGCTTCCCATGCTTTCCTCTGGTCACTGTGGGAACAAACTACCTGACTAGATAGGCCTTTGGTGTGACGCAGCAGGGCATTGCTATGAAGCTCTATCGGAACCGTCTTTGTGGATCCTGGGAATTCCTCCAGTGCTGTTCAGACAATAAGATACACCACACACACACATACACACACAGAGGAGAGAAAAAGGAAGAAATACATGAAACTAATGCTCTTAACAAAAGCCAAATAATATGCTGAGCCAGGAATCCTTATGATGAGCTCTTTGAAAGCAGGCGGGCATTGAGAAACCGCTACCAGCCTCTGTCATTTGAGGGCACCCTGTGCTTTGATGTCGGCTGCAATTAACTGCAGGAAGAGCACAGCAGCCACCTCTCTTGATGGCGAAGCTGCCTCTCATTGAAATGTTCTCCCTCCTCCGCCACCAGCCCCCTCCAGGTCAATGCTGCAGGGACTTGCTTCTTTATTGATAGCAAGAGCTCACAGAGGGCTCATAGATCACCAGACTTATTGGTGTACTGGGGATTGGAGGTGAATTGCCTAAAGGAGGGATGCACCGGCATGCCAGCCTCACTATTGATTAATGCTAATTATCATTTAATTTAACTTCCAATTAGTTTGAATCAATTGTCACTCTCTAGCTTTGCCATTCTCTCTCACTGATTTTTTTTCCTGCGCAGATGATTTACAGCAACTCTGGACAATTGTCTAGAATCCTTTCTCGCCTTCCCAAACGGCTAGTTGCCTCCTCCTTTTTGCCTTTCATTTTTAATAGCATTCAGTGAATAATTCATGGCTGAAATCAGCCTTCAGGTCTACCTACGAGCAGCTTTGGATTTATTCATTAGTCAAAAAGTATTTGTAAAATAATTGAGATGAATCATTGTTCTGCAATGTAGTACAATGCATTCATGATAATGAACTAGCTGATATACCTGACCACATGAGCACCAGTCCTTTATCTCTCACTTGTCTCTTACGAGGGACACATGGTATCATTTTGGCTTACTGATCATGCATGCTAACACAATGACTAAAGTCTTGTCTATTGGTGTGTTGTTGTTTAGTCGTTAAGTCGTGTCCGACTCTTCGTGACCCCATGGACCAGAACACGCCAGACCCTCCTGTCTTCCACTGCCTCCCGGAGTTGGGTCAAATTCATGCTGGTAGCTTCGGTGACACTATCCAACCATCTCGTCCTCTGTCGTCCCCTTCTCCTCTTGCCTTCACACTTTCCCAACATCAGGGTCTTTTCCAGGGAGTCTTCTCTTCTCATGAGATGGCCAAAGTATTGGAGCCTCAGCTTCAGGATCTGTCCTTCCAGTGAGCACTCAGGCTTGATTTCCTTCAAAATGGATAGGTTTGTTCTCCTTGCAGTCCAGGGGACTCTCAAGAGTCTCCTCCAGCACCACAATTCAAAAGCATCAATTCTTCGGCGGTCAGCCTTCTTTATGGTCCAGCTCTCACTTCCATACATCGCTACTGGAAAAACCATAGCTTTGACTATGCGGACCTTTGCCGGCAAGGTGATGTCTCTGCTTTTTAAGATGCTGTCTAGGTTTGTCATCGCTTTCCTCCCAAGAAGCAGGGGTCTTTTAATTTCGTGGCTCCTGTCACCATCTGCAGTGATCATGGAGCCCAAGAAAGTAAAATCTGTCACTGCCTCCATATCTTCCCCTTCTATTTGCCAGGAGATGATGGGGCCAGTGGCCATGATCTTAGTTTTTTTGATGTTGAGCTTCAGACCATTTTTGGTGCTCTCCTCTTTCACCCTCATTAAGAGGTTCTTTAATTCCTCCTCACTTTCTCCCATCAGAGTGGTATCATCTGCATATCTGAGGTTGTTGATATTTCTTCCGGCAATCTTAATTCCGGCTTGGGATTCATCCAGTCCTGCCTTTCGCATGATGTATTCTGCATATAAGTTAAATAAGCAGGGAGACAATATACAGCCTTGTGATACTCCTTTCCCAATTTTGAACCAATCAGTTGTTCCATATCCAGTTCTAACTGTTGCTTCCTGTCCCACATATAGGTTTCTCAGGAGATAGATAAGGTGGTCAGGCACTCCCATTTCTTTAAGAACTTGCCATAGTTTGTTGTGGTCGACACAGTCAAAGGCTTTTGCGTAGTGAATGAAGCAGAAGTAGATGTTTTTCTGGAACTCTCTGGCTTTCTCCATAATCCATCCTCTCTGGCTTTCTCCATAATCTATAATCCAATCTATTGGTGTACAAAGTTACAACTAGAGTAGACCCACTGAATCAGTGAAACGTATGGAGGAGTTGACTTACCAAATTGCTGATTCAATGGGCCTACTCTAGTTGTGACTTACTATGGTACTTACTAAGCAACAGGATTTAAGGCAATAAGTTTAATCAAGAATTGGAGTAATTCGTGGATGTGGCCTGAAAATATGGATTCGGCTAACATGAACTGCTTTGTTACAATTCAAGACAAACAAGTAAGTTTCTTCAAAACAAGAAGTTAATGTGACCTCTCTTCTGCCTCTTTCTCTTACAGGGGACGACTCTACAGTCTTTCAATTTTGCATGAATAAATATGGTCACCTGGAAGCAGTCATCCCATTACCATGAAGGACAAGACAGGTAGAAGCAGCACCAACTCTTTCTTGAAGCTAGATTTATCAAGCTCTTCTCTCCATCCAGGATGATCTAGCAATATGCATTGCTTCAGAGTTGGGCAGTGGAAGAGATGGGATGCAGGGCCCTCCAACACTCTGTTGAGATTCCAGCAATTCTGCTCTTTGTAAAATTGGTTCTATTCCAGATGCTTGTTATAAGAGCTTTAGGAACCTGTAACCAGTTTACTCCCCACTACCACTTATTTTCTTGTGTTGTTTCTTTTTGAAAGCTTGAGCTATCTCATTATAGATCTTTGTAATACACTAGGAATATTTTCAGCTAAAAACAAGGTAAAATGCTATAAAGTGTGCTTCAAATCAATCAATCAATCAGTCAGTCAGTCAGTCAGTCAATCAATCAATCATCTGTCTCAGTCTAGCTGCAGCCATGCACTATTATACTAACCATCTTGTAGAAAAGTGTGGTGGAAATTAAATACAAAAACAATGATAATACTGAAGGGACCACTAGCTTAGACTATTCCTTTTTATGTGTCCTTTATGCATGACTGTTATTTCTTAATTTTCCAACTCTGCCCTGTAGCCAATGAATATAATCGCTGACAACTCAACCACAATCAAAGTGAATACTGGGAGAGGGAGTAATAATTTCCCTGGTACTGCCAGTCATACCTCCAGCCTATATGTTATATTTCCTATTAGCACAGGTATTTTCACAAGATGCTATGTTATTCCACATCTCCCTTATCCCTCATGCCAGCACTGTTAATATCATCCCTGCCTGCTCGAAGCTCAGAGGTAAAGAATAACTGAGCAAGTGATGGACATAGAATGAAATCCTCAACCATTACCACCTGAACTATAATAATCTTTTACCCAACACTCTACAGATAGATGTGATTGGCGCCATCCCATCTTAAAGCAGAATATTTTCCATACAGAGGAAGCCTGTGCTATGTTAAAAGTATCTATCTCACCTTAGCTAAACCAAGCAAATGAGACTATGACTCATGGGAAGAAGCAACAAACAAGCCTTGAAAATCACTGACTTCATCATAATAGTAATTATATCTTTTTATACCCAAACCTTTTTATAGTTATATTTCAGTGACATCAGAATAGAACCTATGGAAGTAATAACAACCACTGTAACTTTAGCTGAGCTTTTTCCTAGACTTTTCTTATTTCACTTTTCAGTAGACTTTTTTATTTCACAGTAATTGTATGCTGTACATTTACTCCAATTACACCAGTTACTATTTCTAGTAGTGTTATGGAAGGATTCATGTTGGGTAACACCTAAAGTAATATAAAAATGGCTACAAATAATATAACAGCTATTCTAATGTGACCACAACTGTATCACATATCTAATATCACATGATCACATTACATTACATGCATAAAGTTACAGATTGAAAGGATGGAAATAAGACCAGAGAATTGTGTAGCTGTTTTATGTTGGGATTAATGTGCAATTCAACATGCAGATTAATGCACGATCACCTGAGAGGAAGGAAGTGCTTGTAAACTGACATGCTGGGGAGTTTGCATGATCTCCCCACCACCACTTGACCAATTAACTAACACTCTTTCTTCGGTAGGCAAGGATGACCCCTCCCTTATCTTGAATCGTTTTACTGCCTTGGTTAGGCACACAAGAGGCATCTAAGAAGAAAGGATGCCCTTTTGAGTGTCTCCTCATGCCCACCCATTTATTCTCTCAGCCATGTGGCTGGAGAGGAACCCACCTTCTGTTTTTACTATTTTAATCTTTTTCTTTATTTCTTCTACTAATCTCCGAGAGCCTTTTGTACCTTACTGAAACCAAGATCAAGCCTACAGTTTGCAGGATCAGTGAGTAAAGATCTATTTTTATCTTAAAAGCAGTGTCTGAGTAATTACTTGAACTGGTTACAGGCAGTGGGGGTGGGGTGTTTGGGGATTTGCTCTACAATTTTAACTCCAAAAGTTATTAGTGTTTCCGTTGTGCAATTAAGGGAATTAAATATATTCCTCTCTGCTGGTACTACAAAGCCCATCATCCTAACTTTAACTTTCTACATGTCTCAGCAGTAATATTAAAGGCAGGACCAACTAGAAACTAGAAACCATTACAGTTTCATATTCAAATATCATATATTAGAAGGCACCTCTCCTCACGTATGATTGGGTGCCAGTAAGATCACACCTACACCTCATTACATTCCTCGACACTTGGTAAAAAACCTGCTTCAGAGGATTGGGGGACACTCTGGGTCAGCATGTGATATGGTACCTAGGTAAAAATTCACACTTGTCTCCCCATGCAGGAGAAATAATATCTCCACCTCTGCATGAGAATCTTTGGACTATTTCACCATTGTGTTTCAGATTCCCTCACTTCAAATAGCCCATTTGGATTAAATTTTAAAGGCTACAGATCTTTAAACTACAGATCTTTGTGACTAAAGGGGCCACTGATTTGGCTGTCTTTTGAAAACATAACCCCCCTCCCCCATCAAATTATTTCAGTTTCCCCAAAAAAAGGAAAACTAGATCCGAGCAGATCAATTCTGCTTGCCCTGATAAATGGAAACTTAACCTGCATTTGCCCTCACGTGTGATGCTAGGAAAGGGCAACACTTGTTTTGTTCAAATAAACTGTTGACTTTTTAGACTGATTCTTCACAAAGCATTGAATGGGCAACAAGAGAAATGGGAGCTTTTGTGCAATGTTCTCTTGGCATAACTTGCTGCTTTCAGTCTCATTATTATTGCATTATATGTAGCACAGCTGTTGCTGGTCAGGAGCCAAAGCATTTAATTCTATTAGATACATCTATACAGCTAAGTGATAATCTATACCAGGTTTATAGAACAAGCACTTAATTCTTGGCAGGGAGCAGTCGAAGGCTTGATATGGAAGCAGCAGAGTATAAGCAACAGAGGCAACACAGTTGTAGATCAGTGTCAGAAACTGGCCAGAAATCACTTCGGCATTCTTTGGCACGCAGGCATTCCAGTGTGGGAAACTATTCATTCAATTTATTGTTCTAACATCTGTAAGTTTTGGGTGGGGGTAAAGCAAGCAAGAGAAGGGGAAACATACTGAGAGGAAAACATTTACCTAACATAATACTAACTCTTTCAGGGGCTTTCACATCAGCACTCTTTAAATAATGTAGTTTTTCAACAGACATCTGGTAATATTTAACTCACAAAGGCACACAGGGATGCCTTTTGATCCACAACATTTGCCTACCTGGTGTACACGGACATGTACTTTGTTGCTTGTCACACTCAGTTATTCTAGAACCGTTGCCTTATGGATCTTCTGAAATGTATCTGTAGTTGCTGTAGTATTTGTGTAAACTATAGAAAGGTTAATTTTTCAAGACTACATCTTCTGAAATTCCCTAACAGGCCTGACCACTAGCCACGTTGGCTGGGTATTCTGGAAGCTATAATCCAAAAAGTAATTTTTCAAGCCCCAAAGCACATGTACAAATAGTACATTCTAATCTCACCACATCTCAGTAAAAAACAACAACAACAACAGCTTTTACCACTTGAGTAATGGCTAACAGGTATAATTGTAGATGTAGGCTGAATTCCAGTATGAGCGCTCTCTTTTCTAGTTTGGTCATTCAATGACTTGGATCTTTTCAGCTACCAATCTTGTGAATGCATATGAAAGCCAATTCAGGCAACCATTTTAAAGTATTGTGATTTGTGTTCATTTAGGGCAGTAACACTTTCTGATCCTATTATTCCCCACCTACATGGAGTGTCATGTGATTGGATGTACTCCACCCCACGCCATGTGCTCCCCATGTGAAACAATTAGGGAGAGGATTTGCCACAAGCAGGCAAAGACCTTTCTCTTCAGACAGGCTTTTCCTTAGTGACTGGCAGTCTGAGAGGGGTTTTTCAAATTGGATTGTTATGCTCTGTTGCTTTTAAATGTATTTTTAGTATTGATATTATTGATCATTTTTAATATGATACTTGTTTAATTCTTTTTTAATATGTGTTACTTACTGTTTTTAGCTTTTAAATATTGTCCTTTTAATGATGTAAGCCACCTTGCGTCCTTTTAAGGAGAAAGGCAGGGTAAAAAAATATTTTAAATAAATAAAAAATAAATAGTTATCCTTCACCATCTGCTGTTTTCTCAGAACTTTCTGGTTCATCTCTTGACAATATATTAGCATTTCAGTATCTTTCATTACAGGAGTACTTCAGCAAGGAAACACGCTAAGGATCTGTGTATCATCCATATCAAGATTAGAAGTAGGTAAAGCAGCAATGACTTGAAATGGCTTTTAGTGAAAATGAAAAAATAAAATGGCTAAGCCGGATGGCAGTTGAACACAAAGAAAAGAAAAAAAAACATGACTACAGAAGAACTACGCAACTTTAATTTTGAAGAAATTGAAAGTCTTAAAGATTTTGCATACCTTGACTCATCAATCAAAATCAGAAGGAGACTGAGACTCAGAAGGGCAGCAGTGAAGGAACCAGAAAATATCATCTTGTATTTCTAGTCACTATTTATGGATGTGAAAGCTGGAGAGGAAACTAAAGAAAGCTAACAAGAAAAAAATTGATTCATTTGAAATATGACACTGGAGGAGAGTTTTGCAGCTACCCTGGACTGCCAGAAAGAGGAACAGGTGGGTCCTAGAGCAAATGAAGCCTGGACTATCTCTGGAAGCAAAAATAATTCATACTTTGGGCACATCATGAGAAAGCAAGATTGTCTGGAAAATATAATAATGCTGGGAAAGGTTTAAGGCAGCAGGATAAGAAGACCAAATATAAGATGGACTGATTCCTTAAAGGAAACCACAGGCTTGAGGTTACAAGAGTTGAGTAGGGCTGTTGAGAAGAGGATATTTTGGAGATCTCTCATAGGGTCACCATAAGTCAGGCGACTTGACAGCTGGTAACTGCAAACAACGCAAGAGGCAAATCACACTCAGTATTAACTAATCCCAAAACGTATAGGTGTCAAACGACATTGATAGCCAATTTCTTTCAAATTGTGGCCATACAGACTGGGTCAACCATATTTACAATAGTGAATCCACTCAGTTTGAGAGAGGTTTCTGAATGGCAGAGGTGGTTACAGTCTGCAAAAATCTTAATATAAACAGCCAGTGATACAGTCTGGCACTGAAGGAGTATCGGGATCCTTTAGTCATTACAGAGCTCTTGTCTGAATACATTAGTGTTTTTATGATTCAAAGTTGTGGCATTTAACAAGTGTTCCACCTATTGTTTTACTATTAGTGAAAATTTCTATTCAAAATGGGGGAACAAAGGATGTGTTATCTGAATCCTGGTGCACAGAAAGACAGCATGACAAGCATTTAATTTCCAGGGCTGCTCGATGGATATGTTTTCATCCTGTGGGAGAGATGATGTTGTAAATGGAATCCCCCAAGGGGAGCAGCTTGATATAACTTATCATTAAGCCTGGAAACCAGATGGAATAGCTGAGTTCAGTGTTCCATTCCTTACACCAAGAGCACATTTTTCCATTGCTCACTTCCGCTTTGACCTACTTGGTTGCAATGTTGAGTTGATTGATGGCTCTTCTTTTTGCCACATTTCTAAAAACATAAGGTGTTTTGGACATTCCTTGCTGTCAGTCCCAATCTCTCGGAACAATTTGAGGAACACAGAAAATCAGAAAATATCTGCATCCATTGAAATGGGCCTCTCGGCATCCACTACAAAATGTTCCCCCGACAAAGATTGTTCAAGAGTGATTACATATGATACACAGACTGCAGCTCTTGATATGGGGAGCACAGCCCACCAAACAACAAGATTCAAGGGGAAACAAATGAATGAACCATGCTTACATTTTTTAAAAAATGTAACTAAATAACTAAATAATGAAACCATGATTTGACACTCTGAGGCAGAGTTCACAAATACCAGCTCAAAAGAATGTTGTAGTTTACTTCCTATGTGGCCCTGTTAAGCATGTCTAAATGCTATTTCAGTGCAGCCATATCTTCAGAATAATAGAAGCAGAAGTAGAAGTGGAAACATCTTCTAATCTCATGAGAAGGGAGGGCTCACCCTGACACACCAGTGTGACTTTTCTCTGTTCTGGGCCATGAGCTGCTAGTGGACAAAAGGAAGATGACAAAGCAAGAGGGATATGATAGTAGAGAAAGGCTGGTCAACAACATGATAGCTGCTGATTGGAGCAGAGCTGCCCTTTCTAATGTTTATAAATCACATGCCATTTAGAAGTATATGTGGATTGTACTGCAAAGTTTTGAATTTCTGTTTAAATCCTTTTTTGCTACACAGCAGAAGTACAGAGATCACCAAGGAGACTAGCTTGAAGTTCCCTAGAGTCCACCTCTTTTTCTTTAACTGGCACTTAAAGCCTCAGTAACTCACTTTGAGACACTTGTATGAGAAATAATAATTTTATTTAATATGTAGGAGAAAAAATAATGTTTACTTACAATTACTTGAAATTACAGACCTGTGTGTGCTGCTTTCTTTACTGTACACCTACTTAGCAACCAACTGAACAGATCAATGGCAAACAACTGCCTCCAAATGAGGAAAGAGAGGGAAAGAAAAACCTCAGCAGAGAGACAGTGCTCTCTTTGAGTTCAAAGTTTGAAAGAAGCGATTGGTTAGTGCTGGATAGACAATCACCCCATCCCAGAAAAGTCCATCCCAGTCACAGAAACTACAAGCATCATACAAGGTTGCAAATAAAACTACAACAGATTGATCATTTAATTCTGGTGAAGGGATAGACTTATGGTTCTATTGTCACTCCCCCCCCCCCAGCTGAAAATGCATTCACAGCTCAATGTACAATTGAAGACTGAAAGACTGACATAGTAAGTGGAATATCTTTCCTGAAAGAATAGGGAAGTGGAGGAAATGAATCTAGGCCTCTTTAGGAAGGAAAAGACAAGCTTGCAAGAAGTAGCTTAACGGGAGTTAATGGAAAATCTGAGAAGAAAAATAAATTTAGAAGTAAAATTAATTGAAAAGGAAAATTATTTAGGAATCTGGAATGGAAACAAGAAAATATTTTCAATATATGTGTGGCAGAAGAATCATCGCTGCACTCGTTTGATTTTATTTCAATCTTTTATACTTTGCTTTTAAAAATACACTGTTTTCCAAGGCAGCACATGAAAAGAAAAATCTGTCAGTAAAATCTTATAAGTCAGAGCTATATGAAGTAAATCAGTACACTATTGCAACAATAAAACTAGCAACTGTAAACAGTTTAACAGTATATATATATATATAAAATATTAAAAAAGCAATACAATTAATCATAGCAAGATATCCTCCAGAAAAAAAATGTTTTTGATGTCTATTTAAAGTTATGAGTTAGGGATTTGACATATTTTACCCTAACATGCCTGATCAATCCATGGAAGAGGAACTTCTAGGAAAGTTTCTCTTCTGTAACTATGCTGCCACCACCAAAAAGGCCTTGCACAGATTAGTTAAGTATGTTAGGATACAATTGTATTTAAAAGAATTTGGAGAGATAAATAGGTACGAGATGATAAATCAGAGATGATTTTTGTTGTTGTTTAGTCAAGTCGTGTCTGACTCTTCGTGACCTCATGGACCAGAGCACGCCAGGCCCTCCTGTCTTCCACTGCCTCCCGGAGTTGGGTCAAATTCATGTTGGTAGCTTCGGTGACACTGTCCAACTGTCCAGAGATGATGTTATTTAACTATAATAACTATAATAAAGAAGAAAAAGAAATAATTAGAACATAATTTTTATTAATATTTGAAAGTCTATTCAGTATTTTGGTATAAATATTCCAATATTTTGAGAATGATTCAAAGAGGAGAATTTTTAAAAATTGAAGAAATAAAAAAAATAAGTTAAATGATTTTAGGAAAATTGGTTTATCATGGCTGGGTAGAATAGTGGTGTGTATAATGAAGATTAATGTTTAATTATTAATGTGTCATTTATTATGTTAACTATAAAGATTAGAGATGGGGATATTCATGTTTGTAAATGAATACAAACATCCCCATTCCAGCTGGACCTAATGAGGGCCTGGTCCCCAGGACTGGCCTGTCCACTCACACATCCCGGCACCACGAAGGTCCCGTTCTTCCACCAGTGGCACCAGGAGCTCCACTGTCTCCCTGGTTGGCTGGCCATTCAGCAGCTGTGTGGGGAGACTCATCCTCCCACACCCTGCCTGGAGTGGCCAGCCAAGCAGGGAGACAGTGGAGCTCCTGGCACCATGGGCAGGAAGAACAGAACATTCGCAGCGGAGATATTTGTATTTGTTTATGAATACGAATATCCCCATCTCTAATAAAGACAACTGAAAAAGTTAAAATATTGGAGAAACATGATTAATAATTTTTCGTAATGGAGATAAGAAAATCAAGAATTAATAAGAAGAAGTGGTATAAATCTCAAAAAGTAGGAGGATTGGGACTTTCTAATTTAAGGTAATACAGCCAATCAAATAAGACATGTGTTTGCTGTTATATCTCAATCTAATAAACGAATATGTTTAAATATAGTAGCATAAGAATTACATTTGAACCTTGGAAATATTATTTTTATACAAAAAGGACGCAGTAGAATCATAGAATCATAGAATAATGAAGTTGGAAGGCAGGATGGCTGAGCGTTCTGGCCCTGAGAGAAGCCCAGAAAACAACCACTAGAAATCGGGCCTTCTTGGCAGTAGCGCCACAATTATGGAACTCTCTTCTGCCCGAAGTCCACCTGGCCCCTTCACCAGGCACATTCAAAAAGCTACTAAAAACCTTGCTATTTAGACAGGCCTTCCCTGAACAAACTATACTCTGATACAATAGTGTCCAATAATATAACTTCTATCATACTGTCATGCTCTATGTTTTTATTTTTCTACGCTTCTAATTGTATTTATTGTATTATAATTTTACCCTCACTTCACTTTATGATTTTTGATTTTCAACCTTATGTGTTAATGTTGCTATTTGCTATTTTGTTACTCTTGGGGTTTATTTGTGATTTGTGGTAAACCGCCCAGAGTGGCCTTGGCTACCAGATGGGCGGTATATAAATAAATACGTAAATAAATAAATAAATAAATAAATAAATAAAAATTCCATTGCCATATTGCTCAAACATTTAGGAAGTTTTGTTCTGAGATTTATATTAAAAATTCCTTCTTTAAAATGTGCTTTTAATTTGGAATAGGACTAGAAACATTTTTATCCCATCAATTTCTCCACTATATCCAATGGTAGATTTGGAGAAATTTCCAAGAAATTTGAAAGGAAGGATTGAGAATGTATTAAGAAAGAAAACAAGTTATTAGGATGAAAGACTTGTCAGAAAAAAATGAGGAATAAAGAGCAAATTTAAAAAATTGTTAGGAATGCATATAATATAATGGTTCAGCCTTACACAATTAGAGCAGTAGACAAAATGTGTAAAAAGAAATGGTAACTTTAGGGAAGTCATGAAATATGAAGAAATTGTATTACAAAGGGAAACCTTAGCTGAAAATAAAGCAACGAAAGAGACAGTAAGTAAAAGGTATAAAATATTATTGAAGGCAGAATATCAAGAGGACTTGCTTAAAATGTTATAGGAACATGATTTCAGAGAAGAAATAAGCACTGAATTTTGGAGAAGATAAAGGAAAGCTTTTAGTATGGAGATGGCATTTAACTCGGGTGAATTTAAATCAAATACTCATTAATTATTCCAAGCTGTGTTGGGTAAGTTGTCAGAAAGTAAGTACTTATTTTAATATGTGTTGGGAATGTGGGAATATATTGAGATTTTGGCAATTGGTTTTTAAGGAAATAAATGAAATAACTAAGTTAGAGCTTATGTCCTAAAATAGTAGTTTTATCAGTATTTGATAGGGTACAATGTAATTTTTAACAACTTAAAAATTAATTTCCATTTTATTAACAGTGGCAAGATTATTTGCAGCTAGGAACTGGAAAAACAATGTATGATTTCCAACTAAATGAATGGTATAGAGAGGTTGGGGATATAGCTATAAATAACAAGTTAATGTAATATTGAAGGGGTTGATAAGTAAGACTAGATTTATAGATATATGGGGAGAATTTGTATTAATAAAGGGGAAGGAACATACAATTTTGCAAGAATCAAGGCAATTTTGAAAGGGAAATGGGGCTTCATAGAAGTGAGGGGAGTTGGATGTAAACCTTAAATGGTCCCAGGAAGCATGATCTGTTTTTATTTTTTTTGTTCTGTGTTGTTAGATGTTTTCATGTTTGTATAAACATAAAATATTCAACAAATAATGTTTTTAAAATATTTTTTTAAAAAGGATGGAAATTTCCATAAAAGGACATGCTAATTCATATGAATAAGTACAAACTGAGAAATAATTAATTAGTTTCTAATTAAATAGGAATACATTAACTCTCTATATGTTGGAAGACTGTGACCAAATGACCTGTATGCCTGCGCCCTCTGCTCCCAAGTGTGAACTACTAATAGGCAGCTTCAAGGCCCTGCTTCCTTTCCTATGTTTCTTTATCTCCAAATTGAGCTCAAATCAGACTTTTCCCTCCAGCTTTAGCAGGCAATTTATGTCATACTTAGGTATGTCCTTTATAAAAGAAAGCTAAAGCTATCCTGTTATTCACCAATCTAGATAATGATAGGGCAGAGAGCTAGATTTCTCATTTGGGGGCTGTGGTAATTTCACATTGTGGTACAGAAATATTCTGCTGAGTCAGACCAAGGGCTTGGCCACACTACTGATTTGCATCAATTCCATTCTTGACTTTTTAAAATCGGTATATAAATTAGTATGCACGTTCACTTTGACTGAAATTACTTCAATGTATTTCTGGTACTTAAAATCGGTTTGGGAAGCGACACTGGAATTGACTCAATTTCTGTTCTGTTTGAGGAGCACACTCTTGGTTAAATTTTTGCTGTAATTTTTTAAAGTAAGTGATACATCACTAAATCAATGGCAGCATGAATTCAAAATTATTTCAAAGCCCAGTAGGCAATTCATAGAGATTGTACATAACACACAGTACCTCTTTCCATTTCATTGGTGTCATCCTAATACAGTGGTGCCTCGACTTACGACCATAATCTGTTCCAGAAGATGGACATAACTCGAAATTGTCGTAAGTCGAAGCACCATTTCCCATAGGAATGCATTGAAATGCAATTAATCCGTTCCGGCCGAAGAAAAAAAATCACAAAAAAAAATCACTGCAAGACTCATTGGAAACGCGATTAATCCCTTCCGGCCGAAGGGGGGGGGGGGGAAAGAAAAGCAATCAAGCGTGCAAGACCCATTGGAAATGCACAGAAAACAAACGGAGCAGATTGGAAATGCACAGAGAACAAAGGGGGCAGGTCGGAAATGCAAAGAAAACAAAGGAAAAAGCAAGGGAAGCATGCAGGACCCATCGGAAATGGGGAAAACCCCCCAAAAAGCAACCAAACCCCCCAAGACCCATCAGAAATGGGGAAAAAAAGCTAACAAACAAACAGACCCCCCAAGACCCATCGAAAATGGGAAAAAACACTCCAAAAAGCAACAAAAAACCACAAGACCCATCGGAAATGGGGAAAAAACCAACCAAAAAACAAACAACCCCCCCAAGACCCATCCCAGCACAGAAACATAACCCCCCCCAGCTCAAAACCACGCTGCAAAAACACCCAGAACAGTTTTTAAAAAGCAGAAAAAAGGCACCTTACCTTACCAGGCAGCCCGAAGCCTCCCTGCAAACACACACACACACACGCTCACTCAGAAGCAGAAGGAGGCAGTCCGAAGCCTCCTCCGACGCACACTCTCTAACTGCTGGGGCGAAAGAGCTACAAAGAAGCAGCCTCGTCGCCACCTACAGTTAGAAATTTGAATTTCCCACCTTTTTTTCCTGCCTTTTTCTGTTCGTAAGTGGAAGCTCCGGTCGCAAGTAGAAGCAAAATTTTGCAGCCGGAGCTGGTCGTAACTCGAAATGGTCGTAAGTAGGGACATTCGCAAGTCGAGGTACCACTGTATATCCCAGAAAGACACCAGGTGGAGTGGTTGTCCACACTGCCAATTACCTTGTACTTGGTCACACTGCACTAAGTGATACATTGCTAAACATTTAAATAAAGAATTATATATTTTTTAAAAAGAAAAAATGGTGGTGCCCCCACTTCCCAAAATCCACTCCAGCACAAATTAAAATGACAGCAGCATTCACAACCACCACAACAAATTGAATGAACTGATTTAGGAACCAAGGTCTTTTTAAAAGTCCCTGCTGCCCACTCCAAAAAAAACACCTCACTTTGCAGCCCAAATAAATTGAGTTGACCCATGCATCATGTGCCGAGGAATTTGCAAATTAATTAAAATAATGCTAAAACCGATTCAGCTGCAGTTCTTATTGCCAGTGTGACCAAGCCCCAGGTTGCATGTATTCCAGCTGTTTGTTTTTTTGCAGTCATTGTCACCCAGAAACCTGTGATCTCACTAGTTGGGCAATAAGTTGATAGCCTTTTCTTGTGTTTATTCCTGTGTTATATTCAGAAACATCTTGCTTCTTAATAGGACTGCATTTATGTCTCATTGCTAGCAGCTTTTGATAAAACCATTCATTGTGAATTTGTTTAATCCTCTTTAAAAGCCTTCTATGCCAGTGGCCACCATTATCTCTTGCAGCTTGGAACTGCATGAATCAACTTTGTATTGTCTAAAGAAGGGCTGTTGGCAGCAAAGTTTGGAGACTGCTTCCATTACTTTCCCCTGCAAAGACAGCAGAAGAGGAACAACAGAAGAAGAAAAAGAATAAGGTGGCATTACAGTTAACTTTGAATTTAAGGAGTGTTGTAATTAGTTGGGGGAGGGGATTCAGACCCCCTCCCATCACTGCCATGTAATCAGCATGTGGCCTTGGGCAAGTCACTTGTTTGTCAGACTCTAATTTGCTTTCTTTGTCCAGCCCCAGAGTAGGAAGGTCATCTCCAGTCATCCACTGAGAGGCTCCAGTCATCCACTGAGAGGCTTATTGAAAGTTTAAGAGATGCGTTGGAAGCAGGAGGGGGGACTCTTTGTTTAGAGTAGGAAATTATGCCAGCAAAGGCTTTTGGAGCAATCAAATGACATTTGCAAAACAGTCAAATAAAGGTTACTGTTTTAGTTTGCTATGCATTTTCCTCCCCCTTAAGAATTGTGATTTAAGTGACTTTCGTGCTCATGGCTTGAAAGAGTAACATTTACAATTTACTATACAAGACCCTTAAATTCAATTTCCCAGTCATTGCCTAAGGCAAACAATTATGAAGATTTGCACCTGCAACAGGACCAACCCAAAACATTTTGCTGCCTGAGACACAGCAGCAAATGGCACCTGCCACAACTCACCCAAATCAAGGTGTTTAGTACTCAAACCCAGCCAAGTTATTCTGGAACAAGCACCTTTCCTATTCCTGGCAGTAAATATAACAGCAGCAAAGTAAATAAATTCCCACAACAGTACCCTCTCCACAACTCCTGAGGATTTTTGTGAAAAGGACCACCCCTTACCTTGAGAATTTGCATGTTTGTGATGCTACCAAGACATTTCTGAAAAACAGAGGCTAAAATCCTGTTATGTAGTTATGCTAGCAAAAGGGCAGTAACACAATCTGAAGTGGAAAATTGTTAATTAATAAGCCACTACTTTGATTCCTGGCTGCATACTGAGCTAGCAAACAATGAGGAACTGAAGTGGCAACTTGTTAATTAGCAGCAATTTGCTGCTGTGAGTTATACCATTGCTCTTCTGCCAGCATAACTACATAACAGGATGTTGGCCATGTGTGCAAAAATATTTTAAAATGCAAATGGCTAAAATTGTGATCTACTGGAAAAAATACACTAAAAAACACTTTAATCAATGTGGGGGGGGGGGAGAAACTAGGTAAAAAGTACAATTAAATACACTAATGAGGAAAACCACACAAATAAAAAACAGATAAATTTCCATGGAAACCCCTCTCACATACACACATCATGTTTAGCAACCAGCACCGGTTATTTGGAAAAATACAAGGAAATGGAACCCTTTTCACAACCCTGACTACTGGCCACCATTTTGCTTCTTTCACACTGCCTTGGATATAGTTTGTTTTAGAGCATTGTGAGGGTAAAATGGCAGCAGACTCAGTGAGAGAGGAGAGGGAAAGACCTTTGCCTTTATTTGTGGGTATAACAAAAAGAAAACATGACAAAAATTATCAGAAAGTAGAAAAAAATACATTGGAAATTTCAGCCCACGTCTATAAAGTTCTAGCACACAGACACCAATGTTTTTTAATCTGATCTTAAAAGGTGCATAATCCTGTTTCTTCTAAAAGTGTGGTTATGTGGGAAGGAATGGGAAGTAAGTGTGTGTGTTGGCAGGAGGAAGAGACGGAGGTGGGGGGGGAAAGAGAGAGAGAGAATAAAATGGGGAGGAATGTTTTCTGAGATCTACCGACATTTGCATTAATTGGCGGCTGTCTATAGCCTGGGTTTATCGCTCAGCTTTTAATTAACTGTTTCCGGATTTAATCTCGCAAATGTTCTCTCTTCGTCCTTGTTTAATCCCGTATTCTAACAGTGAGCTTATTTATGCAGATCAATACTGTTTACAAACATGAAAGCTGCCTGTCCGTTTTTGAACTTTAGAAGGGATGGCATTGGTTATCAATAGCTAAAGGAGCCTCAGCAGGTGGCATGTCAATGTGCAGGCAATCAATATTCACAGAGCAGAGAAGATTAAAACTTTTAGGGTGGGGGAAGCAGAAGGTGCTTCCAGAACTCCTTGTTATGCTGTCATTTAGGACTCATTCTGCCCCTGCAAACCACCCATTTCTAGCCTGGTTATTCTTAAAACCCGGTTTATTAACTGACTAGCTGAACATTAAGGGATGTGCTAATGAGCATAGTAAGATAATGCACAAAGTTTTACACTTGCAGGGAGAAAATCAGCAAACTGACTTTGCATCATCTTTTCCTCTTGCTAACTCATCAGCAACAATATCCTTTTAGCCTTTTCATGAATATCTAGCCACTGAAGATATTTAAACAGGAAACATAATTTCCAGTGAGGAAAATAAACTGGACATGACCATTACCAAGTATAAGTAACACACATATTTCTTGCATGCAATTAGTGATGGACTATGTGGTGTGGGAATGAGAAGTCTGTTTCCTTCCTCACTATGATCCCAACAAAAATGGCCTCTATTTGCATTTAAAGGGAAATGGCCATTGGCACTGAGGGAAGCTTCCCTTGAAATGGAAATAGCTGCTTTGAAGAGGCAATTTTTAGTTAGGACCACGGCAGGGAAAGAAAGAGTTAAAATCTCTTCCTTGCCCTCCATCACCTGGGCCTGCTGAGGCTTTTCCCTAGCTACTGTTTTTTTTTTAAAAAAAAAAGGTATGTTAAAAATGCTTTCACACAATTAACAACTAGTACTTCCAATGCTGCTTTCTTTGGATTACATCTTCTAGAACTCACCGCTGCTGGTCAGCCCTGTTGACAGCAAGGGCTCCAAGTTGAGGTAACCAAACTATAAACACAATAACATTCTTTACAAGGTGGTAAAGAACAGCATATTCATAATGAGCACTTCGGTGATGCACAGATACAAATATGTGGACCTGCACTGAAATCTCATCACAACGCCTACCTTTCTTTTAGTTTACAACATTGGATTCATAAGCCGTTGAACAAGTTACAAACCACGGCAAGGTCAATATAAAAGAAGGCTGCCATTGACAAATGTTTTATTTATCAGATGCCTTAACTGTTGGTTGTAACCACATGTTGAGAACAATATATGTGACCGGTGGAATATAAATGTTTTAAATAAATGAATATGTGACACACATACTTGTAAACACCAAATCTGTATTTTTACATGTTTTTCCAGAAAAATTAAGACAATAAGAATAAAATAATTAAATAATATTTTAAAAATATTAAAAAATCCTTGTATGCATGGGGCCATTTCATGTAGTGCAGAATGTAGATTTCTGTTTGATATATTTAACTGGGATTTTTTAAAACACATGCACACAGAGATATTAGAAATAATCAAGAAAGGTGAAGGGAATTCTACCTATGCTGCTCTCTGCTGATCTGAAAGCTATTTCTGGTTGCAACCGTAGGCCCTTCTTGCCCTGTGCTATAGCTCAAAACTGCTGCCAGGTTCACACAATAAGTGAAGAATTTAGAAATGTTACTTTTTAAAAAAAAACTGTAGCTCCTGGAATCTCTCAGTCAGTATGGTCAGTGCTGGTGGTGCTGATGGCTGGAACACACTGTTGCTATTGAGGGCAGAAGGCACAGGATGGAGCTAGGAGCGAAAGGCAAAACCTTTCACTCCTAGGTACAAAATTAGGCATTCATATGTGCACACACATGGACAGAGGGGGGGGGGGAGAGAGAAGTGTGCTAGCAAGCATTCAAATGCACAGCAGGAAGGAAACACCAAGTGGGGCCCTGACCCTCTCTGCCTATGGCTTGGAGGCTGGCAGGGATGGATTGGCTGTGGGCAACCAATATGTGCTTCAGACAAGGCAGAACCTTACTTGTCCTAACAGAGGAGCCTCCACTAGCCACTGGAGTTCCACTCCAAAAAAATAACATTGCTGAGCTCCAGGTTTTGGTGGGGAAAGGAATATTTTTGTCTGAATGCTCAGCAATTTATTTAATTATTTGTTTTTGTTTCAAAACCCCCACAAATGAATGAGAACTGCTTTTGTTGCAGTATTTACTGGAACTGTGCATAGGAAGGTAGGTATAGGCTTTCCTCATACAGCTTGTCATCCTATCTACACTGGGATATAGATCGTTACATGGATCACTGTTGCCACGGTTGTATCAGAAAAAAATGAGACAGTGTTCACATGTGTTTCTAGCTAGAAAGATCCATCACGCTCCTTTAAGAGCTGTTGCACACCTTTTGGACACAGGATTAGTGCATGCATTACTTTTGGCATGATTCAGCGCAGTCCAAAATAGCTCTTTGTTCAGTCTATGAGGATGGGTACCTTTCACCGAAATGGCACTGGGGATGGTGTTAATTGCAGTGACACATATTAGGTGGGTTCTGGCATTAAAAAGAGGGTGCAGAAACTCCCTCCTCTATTTTCACCTTTTTAAAAAATTATTTTCCTAACTGACACAATGAATCTAGTACCATGCTGGGTTGGTGCATTGCCATTTTGATATGGCATTTACTTTGTTTAACAACAACAACAAAAAGGAAAGTCCCCCCAGCCCCCTGAATGGTGGCTGAGAAAAAACACACAGGGTAGGTGACTATGTTGATTCAATGGCCTCCATCCCACAAGGAAGCGCAGCCAAAGCAAAGCCCCAGCTGAGGAGAAAGATGGGAAAAATCACTCTTCTTCTTCTTCTTTGGCCTTCCATTTTGTGGGCACACACCCTCCTTTATAGTGATATGCAAGAGGCCTACCATAGCAACAACATAATGCATCTTCTTCCTTCCGTGTAAAGAATGACCTCCCTTTTACAAGAATATGCTTTACTTCATGCTTTCACCACTGACTTATTATGTGATCCTGGGCATGCCACAGTCTTTCACCTGTAATTTATAAAATGGGAATAGCAATTCACAGGCTGAAGATTGAAAATTTGCAAATGTGAACAAACCTTTCAGATACATAAAAAACCCAAAACCAATAATCCTGGTTATATATATGATGTTATTACTAATAATGCTATGTTGTCAGCAAAGGTAGCAAATGCTGTCAATCATCTTGTTATATAGAGTAGTAGAAGCATAACTCTGTCGAAGTTACAGACTGTGGAAGAGTTTGATCCAGAAATAAAGTGTCTTTAGTATCTCACTATTTTTCTTCCTCTTTCCACTCCTCTTCTACTTACCGAGACTTTTCACCTATCCTCATCACCTCTCTCAAGTCATAACAGCGCCAATGTATTAGGTGACCTTAGCTACCCGTTTCTCAGACATTTTCCCTTTGAATATGACCTGGCAGCAACTTGCAGGTACTTTTGAACTACTTGCTATGGCATATGCTAAGAAGAAGTAAAGGAGCTCAAGTATAATGACTACACTGGAATATAGAATTCAGTAAAAACCCAGAATGGTTTCAGCAAAGGAGAATGAAGAAACTTATCTGGAATACTATCCCAAAGCAGCACAGTGGTAAGTGTATTCATTAACGAGAATCATTGCAATAATCTGGGATTGACTTAGTCCTCATAAATCACAGCGTCCCCATACAGAAGGTGGCTCACAGTTAGGTACATATGTATGAGTAATCAGTACATCACACACTTACAGGGAATTGAAGTCTTATTCATTCCTCATAAACCCATTAATCCCTTTCTATTGCTTTGCCAAGGCAGTGGATTGGATCAAGCCTTGTGCTATTTATATCAGGAGTGGCTAATCCTTGGGAGCCACATGTGATGGTAGCCCACTGGTGTCAAGCCAACTAATAGGATGCCTGTATTTTGCAGCTCCCAAAGTGCCAAGACTGGGCAGTCCCTGAAACATGATAACTGGAAGAAGAGGGAAGAAGGGAATGACTGAGGAAGAAGCATGGGGGAGAGAGAAACATATTCCTAACATATTTGAACAGTATGACAAGGAGAAAGCCAACAAGCCAAAAAGGAAGAAATACAATCTCAGGGCGAGAAGAGAAGAGAAGTGGCTACAAAGGCATGCAGAAGGGCAAGAAGGCAGGAGTTAAGCCTAAACAATGGGGCCTTTCAAAAAAACAGAGCTAGGTAGTAGCCATAGCAAGCATATACAAGCACAGACAGGTTGTGACTGGGGTGGGGGTGGGGGCACTTCCTGAAATTTTGAGTGAGCCACCATGGTAAAAAAAAAAGACTCATTATCCTTCTTTTTGTAGAACGAGTAAGTTCACTAGCAGATACAAACTTATTATTTTGGTGTAATGAGTAACACCTAGGTACTTTCAAAAGTTATATTTAAGAGTATTTCACAGCATTTTCAGATGCCCTTTAATAGGACTTCTTTAAGCTTCATGCCATTCTCTTCTCAATCCTGAGTGGCAAGGCAAGTTTATTCTTTGCTTTTGTCTCTTTATACATTGTCAAGAGCAGCATCAGAATTGGCCACTAAAGGGAACCATACAGCATTTCCTTATACTTAGTTTCTCTAAAAATATAACATCTCAAGCTCTGGCCAAGAACATATCTTTTCACATCCTAGGTAAAAACACCTCATGTACCCTTAAAAGCCTATTGCTTGATGTCAGGCTTGCTAGATGTCAGATGCGACTTGACAGGGCATAACACCACACCATATATGAAAAGACAAGTCATCCATAATTTCTAACTGGACATTAAACCAAGAGAAAGGGTTTAATCTGCATCTTCTCCAGGTCTCTGTTTTGCTGGTGTTTGACCAACTTAACAAACCAAGTCTTAGTTAAGGTTAAGGTTTTCTCTCTTCAGTTATTCTCTGCATTTGCAGACAGGAAAGGAGAAATTAATCTACATCTTCTGAGATTTTTTACCTTCAGAAGACTTACAACTATCATGAAGACTCAAAGGCATTTACCTCTAATTAGCTGTGATATATGCAGAATGCTAATATCTTCTCATATTAATATAACATTAATATTTTATGTGTGTGTAAAGGTTGTGTACATCATGGGCCTCTCAAACCTTTGAAGATTGTCACCCAGGTCACAGGTCTGACAACTTAGCAACCTCAATATATATTTATCCTGATATCATTCTGTACAGTAATGTGTTATCAACCATATATCTAATAAGTCATTCCTGACATCACTTACAGTGCTTGCTGTACAATATACTTGTTCCTCCAGGTTTATGCCATGCAGTTTCAATCAATCAATCAATCAATCAATCAATCAATCAATCAATCAATCAATCAATCAATCAATCAATCAATCAATCAATCAGGCTGTGATCAACCCTCAAGAAAATTATGGACAGTGTATGCAATAAAATAATATTCAAAGAAGCTTATTTGCATAGAAAAAGGATCAAGAATTAATAAATATCTCCATGTAAACAACATAGTTAAAAATAGCTAAAAGTAACTAAAAATATCTAAAATAATTAGCAAAATAATTTTTAAAACTACTAATTAAGGGACATTGAAAATGTTAGCAAACATGTATTTTCAACATGTACTTTGCTGTGAAATTGCTTACAATTTATGGCAACCTTATGAATGGGTGATCTTCAAAGTGTCTTATCATGAACTTATCTGCTCACATGTTGCAAACTCATGGGCACGGCTCCTTATAATAAGTCAATCCATTTGATACTTTGTCTTCCTTTTTTCCTGCTGCCTTCAATTTTCCCCAGTATGAATGCTTCCTAAATTATAAAACAGATTGCTCCTTCCATCCATGCTATTTGGAAAGATTACTGCTAGAAACAAGGTGCTACCACCAAAAAGGCTTTCTCTCCAATCACTGTGTATGCGATTGTGAGTCATGTTAATCCCTTGTGGCAAAAACAAGTTTTTAGACATCTTCTTTAACAAGTTTTGATTGGCCCAAACTTTTGTAGACTCAAGCTGACTTGGTCAAATGCATCATTAGCAGCCTGAGGGGCTGATAGGGTGGCATTTATACATAGGGTAAAGGAAATGTATAATATAGTGGTTTAGGTATTTGGCTGCAGAGCCAGAGGTTGGGAGTTCAGTTCCTCACTGTGCCTCTTTGACAGGGGCTGGACTTGATCCACAGGATCCCTTCCAGCTTAGCAGTTCTAAGATGATGATGATGATATTAGCAAGTAATCATCTTAATAATAGTCCCTAAGAGATGATGAAGTCATCTTAGAATGGATAAGCAGATTAACATGGATTCAGTGATGTTCTCTGATCTTACCTGCAAGGGCATCTCGGGGAGTATCCTTAACATAGGAATCTTCCCCAAAATGCTCTTGAGGCATACATGTAGATTATGCCCTAAATGTGCTGTTTTGCACAGTGAGGATGATCAGGTTCTATACTGGGTAATTGTAAGTGATTTTTATGTTTTGTTAAGCTGCCTGGATAGCTCACTCTGTTGGAGCACCTACAGCCATGTGTTGGGAGTTCAATTTCCCACTATGCCTCATAGGAGAGGATCCAGCTATGGCAGTTTTGGCCATGCTACATGGCCCCATTGCATCCCCAGAAGAAGGGAACAGTAAACCACCTATGGTAAACCATTTCTGAGTACACTATATCTAGCAAACCCTGGGAAGGGTCACCATAAGTCAGAATCAACTTGATGGTGCATAGTTATTATCAATTATTTGTGACAAGATTGCAGATTTGAACAGGTCAGCTTTTCAAGGTTACATTTGCTCAAATATAGGATGAGTGTTTTGGAGGCTGTGGGAAATTTTGAACAGAACAAAACCAATGGGAGGAAACATCTTACAAGATATGCAAGACATAACATGCTGTTCGGGCGTAGGTCTACAGATGGTGCAATGGAACTTACTGATTCAATGGGCCTACTCTGGTCGCAGTTGGCTATGCTAAGCAACAGGATTTCAGCCACCACTTGGTTCCATCAAGATTGAATGGGAAGAGCCATTCAACAGGCCTTTTGCCTCAGTTTATCGGCCATAAAACAGGAACCAACATGTGAATTCTTCATTTTTTAAAAAATAAGCCAGCAATGTCCTTGGGGCTGTACAAGACACACACAAAGGCACTTCTTGCCCCGAGGAGCTTGCTACTTCTTTGCCAGCTCCCCAGGGTGCCAGGTGGCTTAATGAATTAATTTTGCCAAGCGCTTTGAGATCTGGGGATAAAAGCCTTCACAGAAGTGCAAAGTATAATGATTAATTGCCTTTTCTTGGTGGGAAGTTGCCATCCCCCTTTTTCACTTTCCGTGGCTCACAAACCGGAGGGAGTATTTAACTTTTTTTATATATTAAAAAAAATCTTTACAAAGTAACAAATTAAGATGTAAATCGGGAGGGCCTTTTTTTTCTTTCACTAATTGGCTGATAATTAATGAATGTGGAGCTGACTGAGCAGATGCTCCTCTTCGGAAAAAAAGAGGCAAATTTGGAGTTTCTCTATCCCTTATTTTTTAAAAAACACACATCAAGAAGACAGTAGCATGTGGTAGGTCAGGAATTAAGCAAAGGTAACTACTGACTATAAAGAACAGTAACAAAAAATGGAATATGTATATGCAACTTGCCTCCACTCTCTTTCCTCCCCTCCCCCTCTTTCTCTCTCACACACATAGGCACATATCTTTTAGACTGTATATGTGTGTCGTAGGTGTATATACATCTATCCACCTCTGTAGATATATAGATATGTTCGTATTCTGCTGCAGCTCATAATTAGCAGACAGGCCTCTGGGACCTAATTAACCAATTCAATTAACAAAAAAAGCATACAAGTCACCCTGACATTTGTCAGCCATTAGGAGGGATGTTGGGCTGGCAGGTTTTGTCAACGCATTAATAATGATTAGCTCATTTGCAGCTCACTTTTACCCTAGGTGTCCACCTGGAGAGCCCAGCAAAAATAACTCTGTACAGAGACAGAGAGAAAAAGGCTAGGGAAAGAGGAAAGCTTGTTGAAATGATGGTGACCCTCAAAGGGAGTCTTGACCTTTCATTGAACGCATAATCAATAAGGGGTCCCCCCCCCTTCTCTGGTTAAGCAAGCTACTGTCCCTTCAGCTGGCTTTTGCAGTTGAGAACCTTTAGAGGAAAGGTAGCCTCTGAGAGCCAAGGGACCTGTATTAGCTCGGAGGGCTGAGTGGACTTGTTTTCAACTTCTTCACTGGGAGAGGCCTCTACCTTACAGACATCTCCTTGTCAATAGTGCTGTTTGCTAGCATTTCCTCAGCAGGACTCCTTCTCTTGGCAGGGGTTGTTTCTCGGCTCCAGCCAAGCTCTTTGTTCTTGGAGATTGATTAACTACAGCACTCTATATAATATAGGCAGATATTTATATAGCTTTCTCTTCTGATCTCCCTTAATTGAATGCCGTTTCCCCAGCAGCTCTGATTTAATAGCAAGTTGTTCGTGGTTAAGGAGACAAAACAACCTGAGATGTGGGGGGGGGGGGTGTCACGATTTTGCCAGCCAGATGAGGAATCTTATTGTTAGTCTCACCAAACCTTCAAATGAACATCTGTAAGGATTTGTGCTTTTTATTTGTCTTCAGCCAGATTGTTTTATTTGTCTTCAGCCTATTTAAATAGAGCTGATTCCCGTGGCAATATATGTTCTTGCTCCAAATGGCTGCATGTGGAATCACTGGTGTTTACTGCAGCACTTTATCAAGAAAACTTGCCAGACTATGTACTAACTGCAAAATTCTATTGAAAGAGGCTATTTCAATGTACTCATACTGCTGAAACTCACCATTAGTACTTGTAGAGTCTAGTCTAGTATGACTGTCAACAAAGCTTGGATCATGCTACTTCTGCAGCTGTAGCTTCTGGCTGTGGTTTCTTATGTTGATCCGTCGGAAACAGAAGCAAAGCTTGGAAAAGTTACTTTCCGGATAACAATTTCTCAGGGAAGGATGTTCCATGTAGCAATGAAGATACTATGCTCCAGGTAGCTGTGCAGGCCTACTGTAAAGCTTGCAAACACAGATGGCTGAACTGCTACATTTTGAAGCCAGTTCTTTCTGACCAGTTTGATAGTACAAACTGCAATGAGAAAGAAAACCTAGCATCACTGTTGTAGGTTTTTTTTCCTTTTCCATTAATCATTTCATTGTATATTTAATTTAATCAAACAGGACATTTTGCAGCCATCTGTGGCACAGCCAGCTTAACTGGGACTTCAGCAAAAGGATATGGCTTCCTCTCCAATTTAGAGAAGCCTTTAGAACAGCCATTCTCAACCTTTTTTTTTTTTTTGGCCATGACTATAAACACAATATGAAAGAAATACAGACCGAATCAGGACTGTGTAAGTCACATAATAAACCTTATAAGGTGGTGCGTGAAGAATTTCCCCTTCAAATATACCAAGGCCCCCATTGAGAATAGCTGTTTTCCTTTAGAGGAAAGGTTGTTTAAATCTTCTTAGTTTTATCTTGCACAAAGGGTGCTAGGTTGTAGTTTTCCTCCAGATAAAATTGACCAGAATCCCTGTTACTTATGCCTGTTGGTGTAAGTCCATTGGTGTAAATGTGAGAAGTCAATTGGTACTGCACATCAAGCTGGTGACTTGCAGCAAATCCAAACATTGTCTGAAATCTTATACTGAGTTGCAACTAGAGCAGGCCCATTGAATGACTGGGATGTACAGAGGAATTGACCCACCAAATCCCCATTGATTCAATTGACTTATTATAGTTTCCCCTTACTACTGGATTTCAGCCACTGACGTCTTAACTCTTGACTGAGATTTACACTGATGGATTTGCACTGACATTGCTCTGTAACTGGATTCTGGCTGTTATTTTGCAAACACTATCAATGAGAGACTGAAATCAGTAGTTCTGTTTAATAATCCCTTTGAACTGATTTGGTGCAACAGGAATTGGGATAGCAAGATCTCTGAGGGTGGTTTTGCTCAGGCATTTGGTCAGACTTATCTATAGTGTTCTGCTAGAGACGTATAACTGAGAATTGGCAGTCTGCGCGTTACAGAGCACTGCTTCTCAGTCTTGGGGCTCTTTATAGTCTTGAATTATAACTCGCTGAGGTTCCAATGCTATAGGCTCTTGACAATTGTAACTAGGATTTCTGGTCCAAATGCACTTATAACACCACCGTTGGACAACCTACTATACATTTAGCTTTGAGGAGACAAATATGGAATGCTATTTTCCTTCTGCAAAGGGCAAAGGGATCAACTAACATTACAGTTAATAAAATTAATTTAACAAGTTACTTGTTTTCATTTTTCAGTGTAAACAGCAACAAGTTAATTTTTCCAGTCCCCAACTCTTCACCTATGTTTTATTTAAACCTAGCATTTCAAGCTTTGCTATTATAACTGTGGATACCTCAGGAATCACAAACACATAAATAACATTTGAAGTCTACGTCGTCTTGGAAGGCAGTGTGGAAGATTTTTGTAACTCTTCTACCACAGGCACAGTTTTTCGTCTGCTGCATTCAATTTACATAGCAAGGTCAATCAAACATGGAGTTTACTGTGATATCCTAAGTCTAAATCTGTATCAGAGAAAAGGTAGATATGATACCATTTTCCTGACATCCACATCTAGGATGATGGAAGATGGCACTATTATGGACACAAGGGTGTATTACTGTATTTTTTCCGTGTATAAAACAACACTTCTTCCTTAAATCATTTGAGAAAAATTTGAGGGTCGTTTTATACACAGAAGGCAGCTCTTTACCACTGCCTTTTGCGAAGGCACGGGGCTTAGCAAAAAGGAAGGGGAGGCGTTTTTCCTGCTAAGCTCCGTGCCTTCTCAAAAGGCAAGGGCGCACGGGGCTTAGCAAAAAGGAAGGGGAGGCATTGCTCCCTTCCTTTTTGCTAAGGTCCGTGCCTTCTCAAAAGGCAAGGGCGTGCAGGGCTTAGCAAAAAGGAAGGGGAGGCATTGCTCCCTTCCTTTTTGCTAAGCTCCGTGCCTTCTCAAAAGGCAAGGAAAAGCGGCAGTCACTTTGACAGCCACTTTCCTTGCCTTTTGCCAAGGCACAGGGCTTAGCAAAAAGAGAGCCCTTTGATCCCTGCTTTTTCTAATTTGGGGTTAGAAAAGGGTGGGTCGTCTTATACTTTGGGTCGTCTTATAAACCGAAAAATACGGTACATCTGAAAGTGCTGACTCAACTTCCAGTATTTCTGAAACCAGTGTAGCCACACAACTTCCAATTCATCACTCTTCTACATTATTCTTTATTAGGTACTGAGTGTTATAGTATACTAGAATAAGTCATGTTACATGTAAATAAACTTCTCCCTTGAACTGCACACATCTGAACTGCAAGGTTTTGGTTATACACATATTTTTATAAATGAATGAATAAATGAATGAATGAATGAATGAATGAATACTGTGCTCCTAGCCACCCAGAACCCCATGAGTTCAACACTGGAGTTGCTCAACACTGTAGTTGAACTCAAAGTGGCCTACTTGTCTCGAAACACAACATCTCTAATTCAGCCTGTAGCTCAGGGGTCATAAGGATCTTTAAGGTTCATTACACACAGAACTATATGGAAAGGATTGTCAGCACTGTCGAAGAGAGCCCCTATAGAGAGAACTGTTTCTCTCTCTCCCTCTCTCATATTCTCTCTTTCTCTCTCTCTCTCTATATATATCCATGTTTATACTTTGTAGTTATGTTTTTGGCAGCAAAAGAGTTATACATGGATTTTGAACTACATGGGGCTTCAGCGCTCCTAACCTCAGCATTGTTGAAGAGAGAAGTGTATTCCAGAATGACTTTTTTAAGCCTGTAAGTGTAGGACCTCTTTCAGCCTGGTTTATTTTGGGGAACATATCCTGATGTCAATGAGAACCATCCTTTCACTGGATCAGAAGAAAGCAACTTACATAATACCAAGGAAAATATGCATACCAATTTTAAGGAATGATTTTGTAGTAGGGAACGAGCTATAAAAGGCGTGCCCATCCTCATTTAAATTGTCTTCATTTTACCCACCCTGGCATATCCACTAATTGTATTGGGTTTATTTTTAAAAAAAGACATACTTGACATGTATCAAGAAGCTCCTTTCTGTGCAAATGGAGCCAAACATTTCATACAGGAAAGCTACAGAGGGCAAGATAACTATATAGAATTGGGACTATTCATGTATTAACAATATAGCAGTGGCAGCCCTTTATTGTCACACACATTGTTAAATCCACAAAGAGCAACTGGTAGGTTAAATCTATTTTAGCACGGAAAGCTTGACAAAAATCCTTGCCACCGAGCATTTGATACTGATCACAGTGTCACATCAGGGAACAAGAGCTCAAAAGAAAAAGTCATTTTTTATTTCTGAACTTTAGACGCAATGGTTTCTCCTCTGCTCTGGCTCCCCAGGTCCTAGTTCTCTTAGTAGGAGGTTGTTTTTTTCCTCCTGTATGCCACTCAACAAGAGTAGGATTTTTTTCTTTCTGAAAAGAAAGAATCACAATACCGCACAGAAACAGCAGAGGTGAGCTCAGAACCCATTCACTGTTCATAGTGTGCTCTCGAGGGAAATCAAATCAAATCCAAGCCTGAAAAATTACACACACAAAAGGTGTGGCTTGCAGTTTTTTGTCTTTTTGTTGTGTTGACACTTCATGGCATCATTATGAAATACAATTCTAGACTAGAACCACAGGAGTGAACAAGCTTTACTGCTTATACACTTGAGCCTCAGCATTTGGACAGGGGAGAGGTTATGGAGGGGACTTTTCCAACAGGTTGTCAACAGCTTTGCCCCCTGCCTTCTCCAAGAATCAGCTGTCCTGTCATCTGCCCTCAACAAGCACTCTCACCTATAGTGCATGTTGATGGAAGATATTCTAGAAATAGTTGCCACACCTACATATACTTTACAAGAGAGACTAACAAACAGTAGTGTTTAAGTCATGAACAAACAAATGAGGAAATTTAGTTTATTGCTTTAGCACACAGGCCATGGCAAATGACATAATAAAAACAGCACAACATGATGTATCTAACTTCTACATCTGTACATTAATAGCTAAAGTACTGTCTAGTAATAATAACACATAGACCTAAAGTAGCAGTTTAGAGAGGCATCGACTTCAGGTAACCAACAGTGAAAGTGAATAAGGAGGCCGGTTGCAAACTGCCTTGAGAGGACCTTCAGAGAGCTAGGAAACTAAGCCAAAACATCCCTGTTTAAGCCCATGATGAGAGAGATCTCAAGCATACCATAGTTTCATGTATGATAGGGAAATAGGGACCCATCCTTAAGTTCTGACCAACTTTTTTTTAAAAAAGGAATTCTTTTCCGAAATAATTTCAAAGGAAGAGACATTTTGGTGAAATGATCGTGTGTACGTTTTGTGATTCTATATTTCTCTTACTTATGGTCAGTGTGTGAGCATGTCTTCTATTTCACTGTACCTTCATCTCCGTGAGAGCCAACAGGCCCTTCACTCAAACTTCTTAGACTTTTGCAGAGCACATAACCCTCTCAGCCGGTATGCTCAGGGTGATCATGGCTGGCTCCTCTTCCAGGAAGCATAATGGTAACAGAACTCCCACCCCCTGGCTTCAAAGCCACATGCTCCAACCATTGAGCATTGTCAGCTATAGAAGAGAATTACAATAGAACCAACATAGCTATGGGATCAGTACCCACAGTTTCACTTATGCCCTGCCTGAAAATATTAAATAACGCACCCCCAGAAAAAGGTGTTTCCAATGTGTTAACAGACCTGGCCACTAGAGGGATCCAGAGACTGTGCTACATATAGGGTTTCTAGACTCCTGCTTCCAGGCATCAAAATTATGATGGAGGTGTCTGGGAGGTAGCTATATATGGCTATATAGCTATATATGGCTACCTCCCAGAGTCCGCCATCATCATAATCTTCAGTGGCATTAGATGAAAGGCACTGTGGAGCAAGCAAAGGGATAACAAAATTGCCAACCCAGCTGCTATATCTTGTAATGGACAGAAATCTTTTTTTGTGGGGAAGGTGAGAACAAAGCTGTGCTACAGCTATTGCTAGCTGTAACAGAGAACTTGTTAGAGATATTTGCCTTCCTGAAAAAGTCAGTGAGATGGTTGCTAGACTAAGGAACTAAGACTGGGACAGTTGTGTCCCTGTCAGTTTTGCCATGTTGGTGACATTTGATACCACCAATCAAAGTATATTTTGTGTGTGTGTGGCTGCTGTGATCTTGGGGACATCGTTGGATAGTAGTTCTGGTCTTATCTGGCAGACTGTCCTGAACTATTGTTCTGAACTGGTAATGTTGGGAACTATAACTCAACTCCTTCACTTTGGATCTGTAGTTCTTCAGTGCCCAGTTTTGTCCTCTATACCCTTGAACATGTCCATGAGGCCATTGTAGGAGGACATTTGGAGTCAGTGTGTGTGTGTGTGTGACCAGTTCACCAATTTGCTAATGATTCTCAGCTCTACGCAGCACTTAATGTATCTGTTACCCAGGAGGCCTTTCTTATAGCTGAGATCATCTTATAAAGTCTACTCACAAGTAGGTTCCATTTAGAAAAGATCCTTTCTAAAAGTAGTTGAACATTTCTCATGTGAAGATTTATCCTGCTGCTCTGATCTCTCTCCCTTAAATAGCCTCTCTAGAAGTTCAATCCTATACATGTGTATTCAGAAGGAAATCCCACTGAGTTCAAAGGAGCTTACTCCCAGATAAGCATGTATAGGACTGCAGTCTAAATTGCCCCAGTGCTACTGTCTCTTTCTGCAGAGTTGTGTGAAGCTTTGGTTTCTGGTTTCATTCTGTTTCTTTTAAAAACGGCACTGTTTCACTATTTGAAGAACCATTTTACTGTTAAGCAACAATAAAATACAAAATAACCATAGCTCACCATACCCTCACAAGAAGAAAAACTGGAGCAACTATTAAATCTATTCTAACTTGGGGCAAGTCAAATGCTATTAATAAATCTTTAATCTCCCAAACTGGATCAACAATAAAAACAATAAAATGAAATAGAATTGAACATGCAAAGAGAAGACGTTCAGTTGAAAAACACAGGAACTCTATAAGTTTGCTTGTCTGCATGGGCCAGGTGAATGTTGCGATTGTGTTTTATTTCCTCAACAGAAACAGCAAAAATCAAATGTGAATGAAAATCTGGAGTGTGGCATGCCAACAATGGCATTAAGAATATGCCCTGTTTTTAAAAATGCTGGAAGAGGTTGACCTTAGTTCTGAAAATGAGTCTGTTGAGCATGCAAGTCAATTTGAGGATAAGAACACTATGTTGTTTTATAAAGAAATCTGAAAAATATGTGCAAAAAAATATCAGATCACCATACTGCAGCCACACAGAACAGCATTAACTGAAGAAGAATAAGAATTCTGTCTATGCCTATGTTGCTAGTGCAGGAAACATCTGGCTACGACTGAAGCAAATATTTTCACTTGAATTCTCCAAACCAATCAGAGCTCTAGGGGGGAAAAGGCCAGTGTTACCACAGCATGTATGTTATTGCACACTCCCTGGTATATTCAACAGCTCCTCAAAGGGCTGATTGATCAACAGACCACCAAACCACTACTAAGACGCAAGGTGTTTGGCAAGAGAAGCTGTGCTAAGGGACTTAGCTAACCATGATGCTTGTATCTAAAATAAAATAAACCTATTTGTTGTTTCTTTTGCAAGCTGTTTGTTATTGTTTGAATTCTGTGGTTTAATTCACCAGTAATAGGAGATTTATGTGAAAGAAAACTCAGCTATGCACCATTTGAGCTGTCCTCTTCAGCATCATCTTTTTGCAAACATGGACAGAAAGAAACTGCACACAATTATCCAGAAATCAAAAGCTGAATAATTTTTATCATGCCCACATGTTTTTGCCTAGGAAAAATATGTTCTGAATCAGTATTATAATTTTTGCACTGTTATCCGGTGTTGCTTTTGAGTAGTAAAGAAAAACATGTGACATGAATGTCAGCTTTGAACATATCTTGTTCCTTTTGTTATTTTCTGAATGTTTTAATAAATCTTGCTATAAGTTGTTGTTGTTGTTTAGTCCTTAAGTTGTGTCCGACTCTTCGTGACCCCATGAACCAGAGCACGCCAGGCCCTCCTGTCTTCCACTGCCTCCCGGAGTTTAGAGGCCATTAAAGGAGACATTACATGATTGATGGTTGCTCTTGCTGCTGTTTTGATTTCTAATTTTATCCATTATTTTGTGTTGGTTTAAAATGATTTGGAAGTAACTTCTTTCTGTGAAAAAAATGGGGACTACAAAAAATCCACAAATACTGAAGCACAAAAGTCAGAAATGGAAAACATAGAGACATACCTACAAAAAGAATATGGATAAAGGCTTTGGAAAAACTAGTTTTACCCATACTTTCTTTGGCTCAGTAAATTTTATTGCAAAACCAGCTGTCCAAAGTGCTGATTGACTTTTTGTTGACTGTGTTCACAGCACAGATTGGAGAACAGCTGTATTTCTCTCTCTCTCTCTCTCTCTCTCTCTCTCTGACTTAAAACATTCTACAAGTAGATTATCTTTTCTTTCTTTTTTTTAAAAATACATTTATTCACATTTCACCCCTTCTCTTTTTAAAAAGTACAGTCTATTCAAGTTGTTTGAATTGCCCTCGGTGGCAGTGAGTGGAAAGAATAACCTTGTTAACCAATGAACATTGGGTAAATGGTCTCTGCTGCAAAACTGGCTGGCCAGATTTTGTCTGATTCTCAGCCCTGAAAGGACCGCTAGGGACAAACGTGTGAGTAGACAGCTAGAATGCAACCTCTTGTTTTCCCCCTTTGCACATCAATACATATTGTTAAAGCTTGGAACAATTCACCCACATATCCACATTTGGATATGTTACACATAAAGGTTCATTCAGACATGAAAAACATTTGGAAGAAATTCAAAATTTTAGTTAATATCTAGTATACGTTAATGTTTGAATTTTGAAAACATTTTAATTATTGCCATTGAAAACTCACTTTGATGGCTGTTTGGTGAATTTTTAAAAAACTGAATCTTAGGTCTTGATACAATATAATTTTAGCTTTCAGTGTTTAAGCCGATATCTCAAAAATGAATGCCCCTTTTCAGATGATATATGAAACAACAGGCAGTGGTATTTCTCTTTCTGATGGTAATAGTGCAATCCTACATATGAACACACCCACACCCACACACCCACACCCACATACCCACAAAACCTGGGGTTATATATATGCTGCCATAGCTATTAGGTAGACTTAGTGCCATATAAAGATATACATTTATTTTTGAATAAATGAAAACCAGGGTTTAATGGGCCAGTTGGTTCTAATTTAATTTGTTCCAAAACAAATTATGAGAAGAACAAATGTGTACAAGACAAAGTCCTGTCTGGACTATCTCATTCCTCATTTGTACCATTTAGATGAAGCTGGGGAAGGGGACTTCTCTACTTCCAGTGGTGGCAGCAAGGCCAGACTGCAAGAGGTCCTCCTCAAACTTGGGAAAGTTATTTTTTTATTAATATCCATTACAATCCTCCTGTCAGCTCAGAGTGATAGTTACTATGCCAACCAGAGGATTCTAGGACCTGTAGTACAACAACAACAACAACAACAACAACAACAACAACAACAACAACAACAACAACAACAACAACAACAACAATAATAATAATAATAATAATAATAATAATAATAATAATAATAATAATAATAATAATAATAATAATAAACTTCCACCCTTCTGGTTCCTCCTAGTGGCCATCACATTTTTCTCCATAATAATAATTGTGTGCTGTCAAATCAATTCTGATGCATGGTGACCCTTGCCAGGGTTTTCTAAGTATGGTATACTCAGAACTGGTTTACCATTCCTTTCTTCTGGGGGCATTCTGGAACTGGTGAAGCTTGCCTAAGGCTACATGGGTTGGCTCTTCTCCCTGGAGGAACAGAAGGGAATCAAACTTCCAACCTCTGCCGAACTCACTAAGCTATCTAGCCAGCCTTATATGTAGGTCATTTGAGGGCACTTGAAACAAAACATGGGGATTTCTTCTCTGGACTGTGTTGGCATTACATAAGGAGATAATTATGGCATTCTGGGGGCTTTCTGAGATTTAAAAATGGCAGCCATTAGATATTGCTGCTTGTCGTTTGCTGCCACTGCCATCTTATGAGGGAGCAACATTCTTAAGGAGGAAAACTTAGGACAAACGTGAGTATAAAAGGAGTAAGATTTGAATGGAAATAATCACTGAAGTGAGTTTTTAATAACAAACATGAAGGAAATAACTGACAAAATCCTGAAAAAAATTAGGAACTATGCATGTAGTATCTGTTGCTGGTGTAGTTCATCATCTAGCAAGGAATACACACAAAGAAGTTGGTTGAAATATATAAACCTTTCCTAACAGTGCTAAATTCAACAATATATAAAATTCAAAATGCTGACTCACACATGTACTGTATACACACACACACACATGCCTACACAACATGCCTATATAACAAAAATAGCTCCACTTCTATTAAATTAGCTAGGAGATTTTGCCAAGACATCATGGGAAATGTTCTCAGGAAGCCATGTTTTTATTCCTTTAAAAACGGAACAATACAATAGCTTGGAAGTCCTGCTTAGAGTTGAAGAGTTCTATTATTATTACTAATGCATTTGAAGCAAAATGTACATATTTAGTATATCCTGAACTAAATTTAATGCTAAAGTCATTTAGCTATGTTAAAAATGACCAAGAGAGGGGGGAAATGGGAACAAAAAGACAGTGAATTTAAATATTGAGTTCAGATGCAACCTAAAAGACCACAAAAAGCACTACTTATTTTTTAACATAAGATAAAACAGAGCTCTGATCCTTCTTTGAAGAAGGAAAATGTGCATGTTCTGCTTGTGTTGTGGAAACGTCGTCCCCATAAGACAGTTCACGCTTTATTTTCATCCTTCATTCTTTTGGCCCTTTGTACTTCTTTGACAATTTCTGTGTCTATAAATCCCCAGGTTGTTTCAATCTATGCCAGATAAAGGAACTGAAGTAAAAAAAACAAAAAACAAGAAAACCAAAAACCATTTACTGAACCTCTATTTGAAGGGCAAACAATTTAAGCGACTGGCCAGAAAGAAGCCATTGGCTTTAAAAGAGGTGTTAATGAACCTCTGAAGGGACTATAATGGCTTCATGACAGCTACAGGACTACATTTTCTCATGGGAACTGTTTGGGTGGGGTAGTGGGCATTTTATGGAATGCAGAGATAAGAGTAGAGAATGACAAAGATGCTGACTGGACGTTCTGTTGAGGAGAAGTATTTATTAGAGCCCAACTATCAGATAGCCACTTAGCTATACAGTCATGAATCTGACGTATCTGACTTGGTTTGCTTCCTGACTCTCAGACTTCTGTGTGACAGTTTTTCATGCTGAACTGTGGGGAAAAATGGAATTGAAAGCCAGCAAAATCCATATTTTGGAATATGGGTGATAGCCCCATAAGTACAAATATCCAACTAAAGCATGAATCTGATGCCATTTCCAATAATATACTAATTATTGCTGGTGTTTTGTATGGATCAGGGATTAACTCTCCCCATATGGTGACCATGATACAAACTGGGCCCTTCTCCACAGATGCTTTTTGAAAGAGAAAATTATGTTGGGAGTTCAGTCAGGAATCTCAAATGGAACAAGCAGTTTGTCCCACAGATGGCAATGTACCTTGTGTTGAGCTTACAATAAACCCATTGGTAGGGGAGACAGCAACAGTTCATTTGGGATTATGTTGTTGTAGATAGAGGCCCAATCCTTACTCACAGACTAGCTCTCTAAAGTCATGTGGATTTACTTTGGGGGAAAGGAATGGTAAGACTGGAGCCACAGTAAGCAAACAATACATATCCTTCTATGTATTTTCAACATAGTACTTCAAGTCTGTATAACCATAGGCTAGCCATTGTGGTTTATAACGAAACTGTCAAATTAATTACATCTCATTTCACCATGTAGTGACAAGTAACAGTATGATGAGTTGGTTGTGCACATGCTTGTAGATAAAAAGAAATTTTAATAGGCATTTTCAGTTTTATCTGCTCTGGAATGATTCATTTTATACATTTTTATCCCTTGCTTTCTAAACAGAAGCATAAGAAATAGCTTCACCTCAGGCTACATCTGTTTTAAAAGTGTTTACTACAGTCCCAACAACACCAGACCCATTTTTATGTATAAATCTACATAAAGGACTAATTTTTGCTGTAGGCTAATTGTGAAATTACATTGGATGGTAGTACAGAAAAAAATATATCCTTCGTGGAAAAGAAAGAGAAGGAAAAAGGAGAAGAAATATTTGAGTGAAGGCTGCTGTGTCCTAGATGTGATAATGTGACTGTTATAAAACAAAACAAAACAAGTTGTGGAATAAAATCTCCAGACCTTCCTAAATGCTGCCAAGGAATTTATTAAGATATCATTGAAACATACAGCTAAACTGCATATTATTGTTTTATAAAGGGTCTGGACTATTTTCTTGGATCCCCACTTTTATCACACCTTTACATAAACGTTTGTGAGTGACTGCTTCTAAAGTTTGTCTTGGAACCCTTTCCCATGGGGTCTCCCTGACATCTTTATGCCTTTAAAATTTTCCCCATCTGTAAACTACCACCAACTTTAGAAACTGTAACTCTAACTGACAAATTAAGAGTGGCTTTGCACAGTTCACACCAACATATACATCACTTCTCAATCTTTTCTACCTTCTCCCAGTTTGTGTTCCTCATGTTGAGTTTTTATCTTCAGCCAGCAGAAATCTACAGGTGTATATGGGTTAAGCTTTTTTTCCTCCATTATGGTTGCTTTTTCATCCTTATGAAAACAGAAAACATTTTCCTCTTTCTGGAAGAAAATTATGGAAAGGCAAACCAGTATTTATTTATTGAAGGATTTTTATGCTGTCTTTTAAACTAGTTCTCATAAGGCAATTTAGAGTCAATATAGTAAAAACTAGGTCTGGCTGAAGAGATTTTGCTTTTTGAGGCAGAGCAGCAAATAGCAAACCCTCCCTCACTGTTTCAAGGTGCTTAGTACTCAAAGTCAACTAATTTATTTTTACTTGTGAGGGGGAAAAATCTCACAAATAGTTCTCCTCATCCTTAAGAGTGGTGGGTGTTGGCTGGGGCAAGGATATATATATATTTGACACGGCCTTTAGAAGACAGACACAACACAAAACCATAATCAAGTAATATAAATCTTGTACATTCATTCTGAAATCTGGATTCATCAAAATGGTTTCAAGGAGAGAGGCTACTCTATCCCTGTCACTTTGCTCATGTGAGCAACAGCAAATCTGAAGAGAAGAGTCCTGCTTGTATGTAGGCTCTACATGTGATCCAGAACCTTAGTCTTCCAGAGTTCTTATTTATATGTGGAGCCTTCACATGACCAAGATGTTCTTGTGTGGGCAAACTGACTAGAAGACGGCCACAACCACATTTCGTAGCCTGCAGACTCGACCCAAAGAAGAACAATATCTAATTCTGCTACAGCAAAACACAAACTCAGAAGTTTGTCAGAATGAATATCACACATGCACACACATACAGAGAATCTATGAACCTAATATGACGGTCTATATGTAACAACATCTTATTTTCCTGCCTTATATATCCCAAAGGGGCCAAATTTAATATAATATTTCCCTGTTGGTTTATAATACATATTATTTTTTGACTCTTCTAATCCTAAATCTTATTCCTAATTATATACAGTAAGGTGTAGAAAATATTAATGTAAGTTGAGGGTTCAGAAAAGGACACGAAGAAAACTGCTGGAATGCAGGTTTGCACCAGAGCATAACCTAACAGCAAATACTTGGGGATTTATAAGCAACTATGCCCACCTTTCAGTTAGAAAGAACCAGTGTGAAAATTGCCTTCTGGTGTCTGTGCCTGCTTCAAAATTTCATTGGTACAGACTGACATTGTTACAGGTTTTACTCTCAACCAAGCCACCCCCCCTTGGGAAACCCATGGCAACCCCTATCAAGAGACACTAAGTTCTCCGCTCATACTACCCCTGGTGCCAGAGTGTCTTTAAGTTCCATTTCTCAAGAAATCATTCTAGGATGCCTAAGAAATAGGTTTGGTTTCACTTCTTCCTCTAGCAAGCATAAACCTAGCCTTTTGCTTTCTAATCTATAGGAGCAAACAAGACATCAAATATCAGGAATTATTATTACAGATATTTGGAAAATATCAAATTTAGATTTGGATATATTTGGAACTATCCAAATATGGCATTATTAACTGAATTACTAATATTTCTGAATCTGCATGCTCATCCCTTAATGTGAATGATTCATATTAACAAAAGAAGAGGACATTAAAGTTATGTGTTTTTTTCATATTCCAAGCACTTATATAACCTTTCTTCCACCTTTTATTTGTCAAATTGCTTAGGAGAAATTTCCATTCAATAGCATTGTGAGGGTTGCTGTCAGCAGCCAATCAGAATATCTAGGAGGGGAGAAGGGAAATTTTGAATCTGTAAAGCAGGGGTCGTCAACCCCCGGTCCGCGGCCCTTGCTGGTCCATGGGCTTGCCAGAACTGGGCCGCGGATACGGATCTCCACCCCCCCGCATGCACGTGCGGTGGGCGTGTCACGCTCACGGGGGCATGCCGTACCTGCGGTGGGCGTGTCACGCTTGCATGGGGGCGTGTAAAAATATGCACCTTTAACAGAGTAAATACACCACAAATTAATGTGTTTTTTTTTAAAAAATCAATCAAACAGTTAAAGTACTGTACACACACACCCGGACACAGAGGAAGAATAATAGAAAATAAACACACACACACACACACACACACACACACACACACACACTGCCCCTTCTCATGAAAACCAAGAAAAGCGAACAAGCAAATAAAGGGGAAAATACTACCAAGCCCCCCAATCAAAATTATTAGAATATGGAGATATTTCTCTTTCTCCTATCACTTGATGCCTTCTCTTCTTGGAATCTAGAAGGTTGCAGCAAGCAGAAGCAAAAATTATCAAAAGATCCTTTTTAAAAATCAAGGAAAAAGGGCAAGGGAGACAAAGAGAGAGGATCCAAGATGGAGGCCCATAAGGCTGTAAGTTGGCTGGCTGCAAAACAAGGTGGGAAGCATCAGGAGTAGAGATGGGGACGACTCACCATTTTGGCGAGTCATCCTGCTTCGTGATTCGTCAAAGTTGACGAAGCACGAAGCTCCCCCCATGAACCGATGAAGCACGAATTTATTCGTCGATTCGTGGGAGGTTACTAAAAAAAACCTGACCCCCTGCCGCACTGCTGCCCCCGCCACACCACCCCCCTGTGCCCCCCGCACCCCCTGTGTCACCCCCACTCCCACCCCCCACTAAGCCCCCCCCCGGATTTGCCGCTGCCGCCGCCATCTCCAACTGGCCTCCGCAGCCACGGCCTGTAGAAAGGGACACTGGCTGCCCTTTGTAAAGATGGTGGCTGCGGCTTCACTTAGGGTAGGGAAGCTGCAGCTGCCATCTTTGGGGGCGGTGGGGGGCTGTGGGGGTGGTGGCTAAGGTAAGGAGAGGAAGGGGGCAGGGGATAGGCTGTGAGGGTGGGTGGCTGAGGGGATGGGTGGCTGCCTATCGGATCGCCGATCAGTTGATCAGCAGGCCGGTAGGCAGAATGAGAAAGCCATAGGAAGAGAGGGAAGGCTAGCCTTCCCCCTCTTCCTATGGGGGATGAATAAAAATGGGAAAATATTCATCCCTTTGTATTTGTAGGGAGCCTCTGGAACCCACAAATATTTAACAAATCAGTGATTTCTGACGAATATTGCGATCTGTCTTTTTATTCGTCCCCATGTCTAATCAGGAGTTCAGCACACAGTAATTCCCATAAGAAATGACGAAGCAAATAACACTTCTCACTGGGCTCCAGACACATTTACCTATTTGGAATTACCACTCTCCTCTTCTCAGAGACATTCTGATTGGCTGCTGGCAACAGTTGCAGTATTATTCAGTGAAAACTTATCAGATGATTAGACTTACAAAGGGTGAAAGAACAGTTCCCTGAAAGAGGAAACATGAAAGAAACATGAACCTTTCAGGTAACCCTCTTTCAAAAAAAAAATAAAAATTCATGTTTAAGAGGCTCTCTTTTGACAAACAACGAAAGAACATGAAACACAAAAAAGAGAGCCTCTTTTGTGTTTTGGATCCTTAATTTAAACACAAAAGCCCCCCCCCCCCCCAACCAACGTGCCACCATTACCATACCCAACCTTATCAGATATCTGAGACTAAGCAGTATTGGGCTTGATCAGTTCTTGGGTGAGAGAACAGTGCTCTCCAGGTGAGGCTAGAGAGAATCTTGCCGAAAATCCTCGAGAACTGCTTCTAGTCAGCATTGACATTTCTGAGCTAGATGAACTCATGGCCTGTCTCAGTATAACACAGCTTCCTGTTTTCTAAAACAGAACATGCACCTGTCCTAAATAAATCTGCTTTTTTGGCATGCAGGGAGAGAGAATAGTTGGTGGGGAGGGCTTGTTCACGAGAACAAAAATTATGTGGTTTTTGCCAAAGGTTAACATTGTATTCACTGGGCCAATTGACGGAATAATGAATTCAGATTTGCCCCTTACTATAGAGACTCTGATCCCATCCACTCAGGGACATGCTTCAAGAGTGTTTAACATGATTAAACACCATTGTTTACATTTGGTATCTATAGCCAGTTAGCATGTAAAACCCAGATTCCAAGAGCCAGGGTTATAATATTACATTAGGTAAACATATGCTTAAACTGGGACCTTTTCGAATACAGGTTATTATAGTATCCCTAGGGGCTGCAGCAGTTACTCCAGAGATGCTAGAGCTTAGCTTTCTGCAGAGAGTCAAGTCGCTAATAATCCTTTACAGAGGAAAGAGAATCGGGTTGCTCTGTACATGCCAGAGGGTATAAGTGCAGTTATTCTCCACCCCACCCCCAGTACAAAAGCCTTGTCATTTGCCCTCTCTCCCAAAGACTGACTTTTATATACCTCATCACCTAATGCCTTATTTTAATGTCTCCTCACTTTAGGCAATGCCTTTGCAGGCAAGGAAAGATTGATTTCTTTTGGAAAATGAAAGGCATGTGACAGCAGTTTCTTTTCCTCACTCTGTATGCTTTATATATACTGATGCTACCTGAGTTAAGAAAAATAGATGGTTGGTGGGGGTTTCTATAATTTACTTTTCCCCTTAGTCATCCAAAGATCCACAGGCTTAAAAAACAAAACAAAATAGATGTAGGGTAGCAGAATATCACCTCTGGTATTACACCAGAGAATTGCCAGCTTGTCTGCAGGCCCCTGTTTCTCTGCCTTCAATAACAGCTTGAACTGCAGATATACACATAGCATAATGTTTATCTTCATGCATTGAATTCACCAGTTCATTTCTGTGGATCAGTTTGCTGTTAATAGCAGAGGGTATGATCAGATTCTTTCTCCTCCCCGTTTTCCTTTGGGCATTTGGTATTTAGTCTGGGTGAAATGGAGTCAATGGGCAGCATCAAAAGTCCAAGAAGTTGAACCTGTGCTTGTTAAGAGGGGTATGTGAACATCCTTTGGTTGCTGAAATACCCCAGCTGAATAACAGCAGTGTGACTCATTCTTTCTAGTTCTGCAATGTTGATTCAACATATTCATACATGTGGTAAGAATAAACCACACTTAATTTATGAACTACTGAGTTGTATAATGGTTCGAGTATTGCAGTAAGATTGGGAAGACCAAATCTTCAGTCCTATTGAACCATGAAACTCAATGAATGGCCTTGGGATCCCATCAGGGGATATAGAGAATGCTAATCAAATTTGCAGATGACACAAAATTGGGTGGAATAGCTAATACCCTGGAAGACAGAAACAGAATTCAAAATGATCTAGATAGGCTTGAATACTTGGCAGAAAACAACAGAATGAAATTCAACAGGGATAAGTGCAAAGTACTGCACCTAGGAAAAAGAAACTGAACACACAGTTACAAGATGAGGAATATCTGGCTCAGCAATATTACGAGTGAGAAGGATCTTGGAGGAGGTGTAGATCACAAGCTGAATATGACAGTGCGATGTGGCTACAAAAAAGGCAAATGCTATTTTAGGCTGCATTTACAGAAGTACAGTCTCCAAATCCCGTTGGGTACTACTTCCCCTCTATTCAGCACTGGTTAGGCCTCATCTTGAATCCTGTGTCCAGTTCTGGATACCACACAAATTCAGAGGAGGGCAACAAGGATGATCAAGGGACTGTAAACCAAGCCTTATGAGGAAAGACTGAAAGAATTGGCATTTAGCCTTGAGAAAAGAAGACTGAGGGGAGATATGATAGCACTTTTCAAATACTTGAAATACTGTCATAAAGAGGAGGGGCAGGATCTGTTCTTGATAATCCCAGAGTGCAGGCCATGCAACAATGGGTTCAAGTTACAGGAAGCCAGATTTTGGGGTGTGTGTGTGTGTTTGTGTGAGCAGCTTTCTTGGGGCTTTCCTGAGACCACGCCTTACAATGACCTGCTGATCTCTTGGCCCCTACTCTGCACAGCTGGCCTCACTGGTGTCCAGGCTTTAAACCAAAATCTAGAAAAGGTTAATTTTGAGATTTCAAGGCCTAGACTTCCCCAGCCGCCATGACCACCTTTCCAGGCTCTGACTTGGTGTTAAAGTAGAAGGGAAAGAATGAATTGGAAACAACGTATAAATTGCCATGCATTTGCTTCACAAGGAACAAACCCTCTTTCTTTTGTTTATGGAGAAATGAATCCCACTATTTGTTTCTGAGAATTCAGAGTTAAAAAGGGTAAATGCTTTTAGTACGGTACAACACGTGGCTATGAACAATTCTTGATGACGTGAAAAACAGGTGGCGTCCCTCAGTGACAGTCCCCACTGGAAGAAACTGTGGAATTGCTGAAACAGGTGGTTTGGCACAGAGACGAAAGTGGTTGCTGCTGCTCACTTTGTGTTACTTAGAAAGAATATGAATCAATCTAGTCAGCTGGCAGCAGAAAGGGAGTTGTGGGGGAACAAAGACAGCTGGCTTGCCTGCAGTGCCCTCTCTTGTCCACAGCTGAGGGCCAAGCAGATCAAGGGAAGAGGGAAGGAGCAAGGCCACCTCAGCCTGCAGCATGGTTTAAAGAAAGTCCCAAGGGAAGAACCAAATACCCTGCAAATTATTCCACTGATTCTCAGCGCTGACAATCAACATAAGGATTGAGAGAGGCACTCTCCCGTACTGTGCCGATTGCAAAAGGGGGGAGGGGAACAGTGAGTCCAGTCAGAGGCCACCAAGTCCATTTTTATCACATCCGTTGCAAGGTGTGTGTGTGTGATTACAGCATTTGAGAGTGTCCATGCATGGGGAAAGCAGAACACTCCCCCTGGAAATTAGACTTCCTTTTGAAGAGTTAAGTACCACAGAAGAACAGAGTGTGTCCATGCCAGCTACTGTTCTCTGGAACAGTAATGCCTTTAGCTCAATTTCTATTCTGTTCTGTTCTATTCTATTCTAGGTCAGAGCTGAGCTAAAATTTCTCAGAGATGAAAATTGTTGAGATCCTTTTTGTAACCCCATGGGGCCAATTTTTGTTCTAAATATTTCCTGCCATTCTTTTGTGACAGAAGGGCAGAGAATGGCATTTGTACCTCCCATGTGTATCCCCCGTTTATTTTAAGTAACAGGAAGTACTGAGGAGGATGAAGAATGGCCAAGCTACCAATTTTCAGTTCAAGTGCAGTGCTAGCCTTTGATGTACATCCTGACAAAGCATTGTTGACATACCTAGAAAGTAAGGGCACCCATGATAACATTGACCATGACCTCCCCAGCCAATGCATGTCCTTAGCATTTGCTGTCTCTCCTGCATCCAGTGTCTTTTAAGGGGAAAAAAAGGTTAAATACTCTAGACCATGACTATTTGAGAGACAAAACATCATTTCTCTTTCCCTGACAACAGTTAAAATCCAAAGATTGGCTGTCAGCAGTTGGTTGCTTTCTGCAATTACACATTCTGTGGTGTAGTTATTACTTTTAACTACTAGCACTTCCCTATTGTCATAACCTTGCTAGCGTGTGAAATGAGTGCAATTGTACGGTAGTTGGAGCATTCTTTGGCACTGCCCTTCTTTGGGATTGGGATGTAGACTGATCTTTTCCAATCCTCTGGCCACTGCTGAGTTTTCCAAACTTGCTGGCATATTGAGTGTAGCACCTTAACAGCGTCATCTTTTAAGATTTTAAATAGTTCAACTGGAATGCCATCACCTCCACTGGCCTTGTTGTTAGCCATGCTTTCTAAGGCCCACTTGACTTCGCTCTCCAGGATGTCTGGCTCAAGGTCAGCAACCACACTATCTGGGTTGTTCTGGATATCCAAATATTTCTGGTATAATTCCTCTGTGTATTCTTGCCACCTCTTCTTGATGTCTTCTGCTTCTGTAAGGTCCCTACCATTTTTGTCCTTTATCATGTCCATCTTTGCACAAAATGTTCCTTTAATATCTCCAATTTTCTTGAACAGATCTCTGGTTTTTCCCTTTCTATTATTTTCCTCTATTTCTTTGCACTGTTCATTTAAGAAGGCCCTCTTGTCTCTCCTTGCTATTCTTTGGAAGTCTGCATTCAATTTTCTGTAACTTTCCCTATCTCCCTTGCATTTTGTTTCCCTTCTCTTCTCTGCTATTTGTAAGGCCTAGTTGGACAGCCACTTTGCTTTCTTGCATTTCCTTTTCTTTGGGATGGTTTTTGTTGCTGCCTCCTGTACAATGTTACGAGCCTCCATCCATAGTTCTTCAGGCACTCTGTCCACCAAATCTAGTTCCTTAAATCTGTTCTTCACTTCCACTGTGTATTCATAAGGGATTTGGTTTAGATTATACCTAATCTATTACCTAGTCTAGGTTTAATTAATTAATTAATATGTTTGCCTTTGAGGTGAACATGGGTCATTTTCTGGGAGTAATACAATGCTATGTTAAAATGCCATGTAGAATCACAGCAGTAGAGTAACTTTCTGTTAACTTTGAAAGAACAATGCTGTAAAACACTAAAGGATTGTAGTGCAGGATGAATCCACATTCACTCATAGTCAAACAGTCTACTGACCATCACATGAAAGTGATGTAACAACTTCATGGTGACTTTAACACGTCAACACATCAAGAAATATTACTGGCTGAAATCCTGTTGCATACATTATACCTGTAGAAGGGTCAGTTCCCAGCAGCAATTATATATAATTGAAGACTTCCTCTTTCTTTCCCATGGCTTGTTCAACTCACAAGTAATCTGTTTAATTGCATGGGGGCTGTAGGAGTGACAGGACAGACGGACGAAATTCTTAATTACTGAAAATTTCTGCTGTCAAAGAATGTTACTGTCAGGGAAGATTTTTGGTAAAGATTTCCTCCTTCTGTTATGAATTTCCCACAGCTTCCGTGCAATGAAACTAATTACTCACAAGTGAGACAAGCCATGAGAAGGAAGGAATAAGTCTTTAATTACTTTAATCACCCTCTGTCGGTGACATCTTTGGCCTTCTGCAGGTGCAACCTATGCAACAAGATTTCAGCCACTATCTATTTACTTTCACGACGAGGATCATCAAGGTATCAATACTAGGGTTGTGTTTTGCTTTTTAGCAAACACAACCATAGTATTGATACCTTGACGATCCCCGTCATGCACTGAAAGAATTATGATTCTATAGAAATGTGACAGAATAGTCTAACCTTTTAAAAGAGTCAATTCTAAATATTGGACCAGATGTACAATATATTTTAGAGCTTCCAGGGTGTATGCAGGTTTTAAGTTAATTTCCAAAACAGCAACTCTGGTTGGCAAACTGTTCTCTAATAGCAGCTCTAGCCTCTCTGTTCAGGTCCCACAAAACTCTTTTGTCCAGAGCATTCATTTACTGCTTTGTTCTAAAGATGAACCTTCCCTTCCATGTACACACCTCTCTAAACTCTTGTGAAAATATTCAGGTCTGCTTTCAGGAGAGTGGATGGAGGGGAAAACAGAGAAGGAGATGGGTTAGGTTACAAATTTCAATCCATCACATTGGCCGAATGGACCACCCAGTATCTAGCATGCAGGTCTCCTGAGCCGTTTGTTTCCTTGGTTCATAAAGAGCACAGCTTTAGTGTTCTATGGCTTCAGTCAGAAATGTATTCTGCCAGGTAGTGAATGAATTGTTCAGTGGGGACACAGTGTGCCTGCACAAAATAACAAAGGAGGGACTTTAAAAATCGATATGATGCTGCAGCTTGCAAGAAGCAAACTTAGTTATAAGCTGTATTCAGTGTAAGAAGTAAAGCAGGTGGTCTCAGGCCTTAGATAACTGGTCAGCTATCCCTCTGGAAAGGAGAGAGAGAGAGAGAGAGAAAATACAAGACTTAAAATTAAAAGGGCTTTTTCCTGTTTGTAACCTGAGGATAGAAAGTAGTGTCACATAGAGATGCAGGGCAGGGAGGGGGACAGGAGTCTGAAAGATGAGTAAAGGCTGGTTTCGCTATACCTTGGGAGAAAGAAAGAAAGAAAGAAAGAAAGAAAGAAAGAAAGAAAGAAAGAAAGAAAGAAAGAAAGAAAGAAAGAAAGAAAGAGAGAGAGAAAGAAAGAAAGAAAGAAAGAAAGAAAGAAATGCACCTATCTCAGACGAAGACCAAGTGAAATTCTGACTAGCCATTTTATGACTGCAGTGTTGCCATTGCTACCCTTGCAAGACAGATTAGTTCAAGAAATCACAGAACATGCATGCAGAAGCCTAGAATACTTTGGACACCGAAAGAAAAAGAAAAAGTACAGATTGTTACAGTTGATAATAAAAAATGAATAGAAAGAGTATAGCAGGAAGGAGAAGAACTTGTTGGCTGAAAAAACATGGAGATTAATGTGGATGTAACACATCAAGGGACGTGGTGGCGCTGCGGGTTAAACCACAGAAGCCTCTGTGCTGCAAGGTCAGAAGACCAGCAGTCGTAAGATTGAATCCACACGACGGAGTGAGCTCCCGTCGCTTGTCCCAGCTCCTGCCAACCTAGCAGTTTGAAAGCATGTAAAAATGCAAGTAGATAAATAGGTACCACCTCGGTGGGAAGGTAACGATGTTCCGTGTCTAGTCGCGCTGGCCACGTGACCACGGAAACTGTCTTCGGACAAACGCTGGCTCTATGGCTTGGAAACGGGGATGAGCACTGCGCCCTAGAGTCGGACACGACTGGACTAAATGTCAAGGGGAACCTTTAACCTTTACCTTTACCTAACACATCATTGTTTAGCACTACCTTAACCAAGCTTAGAATATCCTTGATAGTCATCAAATCATAGAATAATGGAGTTGGAAGGAGCCTATAAGGCCATCAGGTTCAACCCCCTGATCAATGCAAGAACCCAAATCAAAGTATATCTGACATATGGTCTTCTAATTTTCTTTTCAATGCCTCCAGTGTTGAAGTGCTCACCACCTGCCAAGATAATTGGTTCCATTGTCATACTGCTCTTAACAGTTAGGAGGTTTTTCCTAATATTCAGCTTAAATCTAGCTTTCTGTAGCTTGAGCCCATTATTACATGCCCTGCACTCTGGGATGATCAAGAACAGATCCCCCCCTCCTCTTATGACAATCTTTCAAATATTTGAAGAGTGCTACCATACATCTCCTCAGTTTTTTTCCTCAAGGCTAAACATGCCCAATTCTTTCAGTCTTTCTTCATAAGGCTTGGTTTCCAATCTGCTACCGTAATCATCCTTGTTGTTCTCCTCTGAACTTGTTCCTGCTTGCTGGCATCCTTCTTTAAGTACAGTTTCCAGAACTGGACGCAGTACTGTAGATGAGGCTAACCAATGTTGAATAGAGGTGAACTAGTACTTTATGGGATTTGGTGACTATGCTTATGCTAATGCAACCAAAATTAGCATTTGCCTTTTTTTGCAGCAACATTGCACTGTAAGCTCATATTCAGTTTGTGATCTACAGCAATTCCAAGATCCTTCTCTCATGCAGTATTACTGAGCCAGATATTCTCTATCTTATAACTAAGTGTTTGGTTTCCCCTGCTTCCCCCATGTGTAGGACTTTGCACTTATCCCTATTAAATTTCATTGTTATTTTCAGCCTAGTGCTCCTGCCAAAGTTTTTGAATTTTATTTCTGTCTTCCAGAATATTAGTTATTCTACCTGATTTTGTGTCATTCACGCATTTGATAAACATTCCCTGCAACCCCTAATTCAAGTAATTAATAAAAATGTTGAAGAACACCAGACCCATGAGCCTTGTGGTATCCCACATGTTACCTCCTCCCAGTTTGAGAAGGAGTAATTGATAAGCACTCTCTGAGTACGATTCCACCTGACAATTGTTCTGTCCAGCCTACACCTAGTTAGCTTGCTGATCAGAATATCATAGGGCACTTTGTAAAAGGCTTTGCTGAAGTCAAGACATATTATGCCTACAGCATTCACACTGTCTACCAGGGTGGTTACCTGAACAAAAAAATAGATATGTCAGGCAGGATTTATTCTTGACAAATCTGTGTTGGCTTCTGTTTTCAAGGTGCTTGCAGAATAACTGCTTTATAATCTGCTCCAGAATTTTCCCTTAGATTGATGTCAGGCTGAGTGGTCTATAATTCACAGGTTCCTCCTTTTTGCCCTTTTTGAAGATAATATCAAAAATCTGGCAGAAGAGAAACTAGAAGAACAACATGGTGGTTTGAATTAACTCATGCTTAAGTAATTGCAACAGCACCCCTGATTTTGTTTTATGGGCTATTGCAGAAATCTATTGTGCTTGCTGATAGACGTTTTGATTACTATCAGGAATAGCAGGACTGTCAACTGTGGCTGTAACTACACAGTGAGGGAAATGTGAATTAACTTGCCTTCTGTTACTGCAAAGTCACTTTGGAGCATTTATTTCTCTCTGATATACAATACGTGGCCACAGAATGTAGAGGAGGAAAAAAAGCCTTCTACTTGCAGTTCAATTTGAAGTGCCTGTAGGTGGCACAGTTCAGGGGAACTGCCTTAAGAAGACTTTCCTTCCTCTCAACCATTTTTGCATCTTGCCAGCTTGAGAGTTCTTAAGTTATTTTTTAAAAGTGCACAAACAGGACTGCAGGGGGGACCTTTTTTTTTAAAGTGGCAGCTTAGGGGAGTGGAGGCAGAGAGAGGTGAATGTTCGTGCTCTCTCTCTCTCTCTCTCTCTCTGTGTGTGTGTGTGTGTGTGTGTGTATGAGTGCATGTTCTCTCCCCTCTTTGCCCCTTCCCCCTCACAGACACACTATTTCCTGCTCACTTTTCTCCTGGCTGCCACTTCTCCTCTTCCCCCCACTCCTCCTCTAGAGGCAAGCCACCATCCCTATCCACACAGGAAAAAACCCTTTTGAATCTTTCCAGCAAGAAAAAAGTAGTAGCCTCTAGCCAGGAGAGAAAAAAAAAGCTGGTTTGCAAGCCAGAAGGGCTGGACAGATTTGATTTAGCCTTTGCATCATGTGGGCAGAAAAAATTAATTTAAATTCACTCATTTTGTAAATGGAGCAAATCCCATAGTATTTGATAGTATAGTCAGGCTCTATGATAATTATTCTGATAGCCCTTTCACCACCACTTACATATTCGCTGGAAGTGCAAGAGATAAACATCTAGGCTAACACAATTAAGAAAAACAAGAGGAATTTAGGAGTGGAGAGACGTATATTTCTTCAATAGACCACAGTCTATTATTGTCAGTCTTATTGTCATCCAGCAAATAAAACCAAACACTTGCCATGTGTCAAGGAGGGCATTTCTTGCTCCAGCTGCCTGCAGTTCTCAATTGCACCATGTCAGCAGATCTTTCCCAGCTTGACACTCAATACTAGATAGGGCTGGTTTAAGTTTTCCATGGAAAAAAGGAAGCCCATCTGTACCAAATTCAAACCAGTGTTCTGTTTAAAAAAACACAATAATAAATATGGATGAATTGAGGCATGCTTGGATTTTTATGATGTTTGATGACAACTGGTATCACTTACAGAACTTGCATCATAAAAGAAAGTGCAATGATGTTGCATGTCATCGGACTACATTAAACGTCAGGAGAAATGTGTTTTTTCTTTATGTTTCAATCCAAATTTGGTTTCGGCATCTACATGAAAGCTAGACATTCTGGTGTTCATAATACAGTTTGGTGCAGTGTTGCACTCCTCAAAACACACCCTGTTTTGTTGTCAGGCTGAAAAGACTATTGAGCTAATCAGTACATTCTTAACACATTCTAGAATGAAATAATTAAATTCTTTCCCTTCTCTCTCTCTTTAGTCCACTAGTTGGTAGTGAAACCACTGTCCTGCATTCCTAAAATAATAAATGATTCTGTTCACCATAAAAATAAATCTTGTAACATACAATTAAATGTTTTGTAAAAGCAAGTATGTACATTACCAGTGGTGTGTGGTCTGAGCAGAGATGCACCTCACCCTGCCACTTTGGACTGAGGTGTTCTCCCACTGCTCCAAGCACAGAGTGCCCTAATAGATGTGTATTTAGTAAGCTGTGGAGGTCTGAATGGATCACTCACAGAGAGCAATCAAAAATCCCCAGCCCTCTGAAAAACAGTAATGTTGGCCCTGACATATGGTGAAACTCAATTACAAAAATGGATTTGTGATCCCAGCATAGGCTGTCAGGGGTTTTCTCTCATGAAAAATCAGTTACACATATATACATAGTGTGAGGTACATTTTTAATGCTTTAGTGTTACTTTCAAAATGCTTTTTAAAAAGATTTGATTCATTCCTTCCATTAAAGCAAAAATACCCATTTTTATGTTAATATGCCAAATCTAACATATCATTTGCAAGCTTTGAGAATAAATATACGTGATGGTCATTGTTTTTATTTCACGTTCCATGTGATTATTTATGAGGAGTATCTGTATTAGTGGGTAACTCATATTTTGTCCACAACATTTTTTAAAAATCCTTCCAGTTAAGAGCGGAGTTAAATCTCTCTATATACTTTTAACTTTATACCTGGTTGATATTAATGGTTTTTATGACAAGGTTATATCTATTTGATTTTAATAATGTTATAGTTATATTTGGTTTTATTTGGTTTTGTTGTTTCACAAAGATTGTCAGTCACTTTGAGTACTTCTCTGTACTGGAGTTAGGAAACTGAAAGCTAAAGCTGGTGCCTTAACAGATGTGCCCTGTGCTTGTGCTGTCACCAGTCCGCTAGCATACAGCTTACTTTCTGTGTGGCCATTTGTTGTTGTTTAGTCATTTAGTCGTGTCCGACTCTTCGTGACCCCATGGACCAGAGCACGCCAGGCCCTCCTGTCTTCCACTGCCTCCCGGAGTTGGGTCAAATTCATGTTGGTAGCTTCGATGACACTGTCCAGCCATCTCGTCCTCTGTCGTCCCCTTCTCCTCTTGCCTTCACACTTTCCCAACATCAGGGTCTTTTCCAGGGAGTCTTCTCTTCTCATGAGATGGCCAAAGTATTGGAGCCTCAGCTTCAGGATCTGTCCTTCCAGTGAGTACTCAGGGTTGATTTCCTTTAGAATGGATAGGTTTGTTCTCCTTGCAGTCCAGGGGACTCTCAAGAGTCTCCTCCAGCACCACAATTCAAAAGCATCAATTCTTTGGCGGTCAGCCTTCTTTATGGATCAGCCATACTTGCCCCTAATTCCAGACAGAAAAGATGGAGTACCCTTACATTTTTCTGGTCCTATATTGTCTTGTGAGGCATGTGTGGGGCAAAACACATTCAGAGGAAATAAAGTTACAGAAGTTCTCCCTGAAGTGGCACAAAGATATTCTTGTGAAAACACATTCACAGGAGAAGGACATGTCTTATTGGGTTTGTCTCTGTTAATGTGAACAGTGACTTCTTGAAATTCTGAGTCATGCATAACAGAGGACGTTATATTGCTGGGGAGAAATCTACAAGAAATCCTTGTAAAAACAAAGATGCATTTCCATGAACCTATGTTTTAGCCCTAAGCTTCACTTTATATCTACAGGAATCCTATAGTGAGTTGGGATTGTCTCAAAAGATGTTTGTATAAACAATTGATTGTTGGGGTTTAAAATGGCGGAACACTTCTTGCAATTCAGTTCCTTAATCATTTAATTATAACGTGAAATGGATTGTGCTCAAAATGTGCATGCTAAAGACACACCGTATTTGACTATTACCTTTTCCCCGATTTTCTTCCTTTAATATAACAAAATTAGCACAAACCAGGACAAATATTCTTCAGATTGCTTTTAATAACTTTAAGTCTTTGAACTTGAATGTGAATTTCAGCCAACTCTTGAAATCCCTTCTTGGTACAAATATCCAAATTGGTGCCAGAAATTAAAAATAAACCCATTAACAAGACTGATAACACACATAACCATTACTGACACCATCCAGGTCAGATTTAAGAGTTACATGAAAACCACCTCCTTCAAGGCAGTTAGGATTGCTTCCTCTCATTAAGAGTCATTTACCACTTCCCTACAGCTGGCTAGTGAGCTAGCTCTTACAAACCAAGAGGAACGAAATATTACAAGTAGACTTTTACTCACTCCTTCAAGCAGGTCATATACTTGAGCCCCAGTAACTGAAATTAATCCAACTACACATAACTAGATGGTGGTCTGAATCTACCAGCTTCTAGGTGGACTATTCTAGCAGGTTCTCATACTCATGCAAGAAAGTAAGCTTAGCCAATTGAAACCTATAAACAAAGAATCAGGAAATGATGTAACTGTGACAAGGTAGCTGCCAAAGGAACACTACATCCACACTATCCTATTCTAATGAGCCAGAGGGTGATCTGCCCCACATGTTCGGCCATCAACATGTTCAGACCATTGTTTTTCCTAACAAGGCAGCCTCAGCATTGTATTTACCACAACAGCCATTGTAGGGATCCTCATTATCAAGTATGATAGAATTGTCATCAAGTCAAACAAGAGATATCTTTAGATAATCAATATACTAATTCACAGCCCTTCTGCACTGACCAGTAGACAAATGTTGAAAATTAGGGCTCACCCTGGAAGAATTCTAATGCCTATTACCAATGGGCCTTTCGTATTTATACAAAAAGAAAGGATGCTCTTCTTTGTTTTTGTGTCCTTTAATTGATTACCAAAAGAGAGCCTCTTAAATATGGATTCATATTAATGAAAGAGGGGTGGATTAAAGTTTCGTATTTTTTACATTTTTCTCTTTTGTTTAACCTTACCCTTCATCTGTCAAATTGGTCAGTAATTTTTCATCCAAAGCTTAGCAAGGGCTGCTGTCAGCAGCTAATCAGGTGGGGGGCGGGACGGTGAAGCAGGAATTTTGAATTTGTAAAAGGATTGTTTGGAACCCAGTAATGAGTTTGCTTTCTTTCCTTCAGTCATTTCTTGTGGGTGTGTGAGCAACTGCTGCCTCCATCTTGGATTGTGCTGCCTGCTTCTGTCCCTCCATTTTTGATCCTTTCCTTTTCTGTCTTTTTTTTCCTTGATTTTTGAGAGGAGTCTTCCATATTTCTTTGGATAATTTTTGCTGTCCCTGCCAGAAAGCCTGGCTGTGCCATTGTGCCTCATTGGGAGTAATTTTTTGATCCTCTCCTCCCTGATTCTTTTGGGGATGTCTCCTCTCTCTTTGTTCCTTTTCTTTCTTGCCTGTCTGGCTTTTGTGCTGTCGCCTGCTGGACTCAAAGAACAGAAATAAGACATCAAGTGGTGATGGGGAGGCAAAACAAATATCCCCGTATTCTCCCATTTGGGTGGGACTTTGGGTATATTTTTGCCTTTATTTGCTTGCTGGCTTTTCTTGCTTTTTGGGAGAGAGGCTATATGTGTTTTTGTGTGAGAGATTATTCTGCTCTTTTTTTTTTTTTACTGTGTTTGTGTAAGAGTGGATACTTTCCTTGCACAACTGATTCTCTAAAATTGTTATTTGGCTAGTTTACTATACATTTATTCCATTAAAGGTGCATATTTTGGTGGGCATTTGGGTGAATATGTTTTGTTTCCTCCTTTGTGTGTGTGTGGGGGGGCAGGAAATGGATCTGCTTTGCCTCTGCTTTTTTTTGGAATAGTTTTTATGGGTTCTTTAGTGCTTTTTTGGAGTAGTGTCAAAAACCACAAATGGGGAAACACAGAATGAAACAAAGGATTGGTGCACACACACACACAAAAACAATAAAAGCAAATGTGGCACCCTTGAAAGAACCCAAAATGACACAAACATTCCATATCTGTAGTGCCTATTGATTACTATGCTCTAACCCCTTCCTCTAATCCTTCCTTTCCAGTGTTGCAGCTTCACTGAAAATGTACAAGGATTCAGCTGAGACGTCAATGCACCCAGTTTGTTCCCCCAAGTCTTAATAATATATGCCAAGTTGGCACCATGATTGGTGTAAATGCCATAAATTTGTCCTACCATAAATGTGAAGCATGTATAGTGAAATAAATCTGCATATTACAAAGCAATGAAAATATGATCTAGTGTTTGCATATTGATACTCTGAATACCATGACTGCACGTAGCTCTTAAAGAGCTTTCCTAGTGGCTAATCACAGGGTAACTGTAAAATTTTAGATTAATGTGTTTATTCAGTTCAAGCCTAGGCTCAATAAGCAATTTCTTCAGGCAGCTACTGTGGTCTCAGGACCTCAGCCAAAGCAGCTTTAGATGTCTGCTCTGGGCTTGCTTAACACACATACCAGAACCCACCAAACCTTCCAGCTGGTTTCAGGTGGGATCTATCACGCATATGACAGACATAAGACACTTAGATCTCAACATGTCTCAGTGACTCTACGTTTGTAGCATTGCCGTGGAGAGGAATGGCTCCTTCCTGGAATTTCTAACGTTACAAAGATAAACCTTCGGACCCTCCATGAAATTGGGGATCACCTTTTTACAAGATGGTCCATCAGCTCTGGAGACCTGTTTTTTTTTCTCTCCCCCCCCCCCAATTAATGATATGCTCCGTATTATAGGAGCTATCAATTAAATTCAGTTTCTATACATGCAACACTGAGTATCACTGACATTCTCTGTAATTATCTCATAGGTGAAAAACATAGGTTACTTTGTAACTAACTATTATAGCACACAATAACAACAGAAGGACTTTATATAATGGCTGATATTTATTTATTGCAAAATTATTGCATTCATTTTTTCAGAATTCTTTCCTGGGGTGTCCTCTTGCCTCTGAAATTTCGGTAATTAAAAAATTTGGGGGTGAAGGGCACTGCAACTCCTAGAATGCCTCAGCCAGCACAACCATGGTTCATGATGACTGGGGAAGTCTGTGAATGTTACCCAAAAATCAATTTCTCCCAAATTGGATTCCAAAATCCTTTCACTAGGAAATGCAAGGAAAATAACCTTATATTCGTGGAGTAAAGGTCTAGGTTTACCAACAAACTCAGGGAGGAGCATCTGGGCCCACTGTAGCTGCTGTTGCTTTGCTAATGAGGGAAATGACAAGTCTGAAAAGGAGAAGGTTCCTGCTGGGATGTAGAATCGACACTCCAGCAAGAACTCAGATTTTCCCATGCTTTTGCTTTTGAAAAAGACTAACAGCAGCTTGCTGGGGCAAAAAGACAATGAAGGGGGGATGGCTAGGCACTCTCCTTTGAGCATATTAATCATTCCTAAAGTTGTAATACCTGAATAGGACTCTTATATTGTTCATTCGTTTGTTCGTTTGTTCTTTCCCTGTTCTGCTTAAATGAGGCTACCTCTCAATCAGTCTGTAAAATAAACATGGAAGCTATGTTGTGTTCTTTTGCTTCTTTGTTTTTACTTGTTTCTGATGTTAGCAACAATTCATGGGGAGGTCTGGGTAACCCTTGCCCAAAACCACACTGAAAATCATTTCAAGTCGCTAATTTACATCACTGAATGCCGCCCCCCCCCACCAAGTTCTAGAGATAATAAGAATCTCCCTATGAATCCCTACACAACTTCACCATGTTTATAGCATCATTATCTGGCATAATTGTTGCCTTCTCCAACACCCATTGCCAACATGGGCCACTGCATATGCTTTCATATAAGCAAAGAACAAGAGGCAGCAGAGTTGGCACATCTGCAATATGAAGTGAATCTATTTTAAGAAAGGCCTGAATCTGGTCCAGAATGGATCCAGGGTAGAGCCAACAAATCCAGCATCCAACAAACACTGTGTGATTTGGAGGCTCAGTACACTATTGCTGTTTGCACATGGGGCGCAACAAAATTCTGCCCTTGTTCTGAAATCTGTGGAAATATTCACTGAAAATCATGATGAATCAATAACACAAGAATGCCCTTTCTAAAACGCAGCATCCTAGTTCTTCTATCTAGTTGAACATTCTGTTTCCCACAGTGGCCACCCAGATCTTTAGGTAAGAAATCCCAGAAGCAAGATAGGAGGTCAATAGTGCTCCCCAACTTCTGGTTCCCCAGGAACTGCTATTTCAGAAGCACCATCCCTCAGATCTGGATAATTTTTGAGAGAGGCCAAAATCTTTTTCCCACTTCCCCAAAAGCATGACAGTGTGTGGTTAAAAAACAGGATTGATAGATGTCTAGAACTTACTCCCCTGGATGCACTATAAAACTACAAACAAATTCATCTTCACTAAATCAGTAACACATACAGATAGAGGTCACCCCAGGTTAGCAATATCATATTTAATCAGAATTGCAGGCAGCCATTTTAATGCATTTTGGGGCACCCTGTCTTCTTCAGCAAATGTGCCCAAGGTAACTCTCCTAACATTGTTGTTTTATAAAGTGGTTTCTCTCCCCCACCTTTACAGTTGTTCTGCTGCTTTTGACAGATATTCCAGGAAAGAGAGACCCTTGAGATATATGTGCTGGTTAATTGTCTTCACTTTTTCGGTTTCTGTAATTCTTCAACAAATTGAGAATGACTTTTGCCAGAAAGATGGAAATCAATTAATAGTTTGCTGCCTCTTCTAGTGTACAAGTTTTAAAGCACAAACTAATCTTTTTTTTCCAGCAATTAAAACAAAGATGGGGGAGGGGACTGTTGTCTTCTCTCTCTCTCTCTCTCTCTCTCTCTCTCTCTCTTTTTTTTTAACAGTATTTTCCCCCCACACTACAAAGCTATTCTGCCTTCAGCTGTCTTTACCAACTAGGAATTCTATAAGAAAGAGGCCATTAAAGTTTACTCTATCCAGTTTAAATCTGGCACAACACACATTCACTGCCAACTTTTCCGACTCAACATCTTAGTAAATTCTTCCTGACAATAGTTAGTGACAAGACATGTCAGAAACAACAAACTCAGTCGCATATAAGGCTTATCAATAATTTAGTCCTTTTCCCCCCATGAGAGCTTGTGTGTTTTGCAATAATGAAATATATGATTTTAAAAATAAATAATAGGCTGTTGTCAGGCCGATTGTAGCTAGAAGTTATGAATTTGATTGATTGATTGAACATTTGACTTCATTCTCTCTAGCAAGATCAAAGGGAAGCTCTTCCATTTGCCCACGGCCACTTTCAATTTATTTAGAGATTGTGTTCATATCCCAGCAGGTAGCAATATTGGACTGAGGTACACAGAAAATCAGCTCTTTGAGGTTTTTTCTAAATCCAAGGGATGCAACAAATGAGATTTTTTTTTACTTCATTAAATCATTAACCACTTAATCACTAAAAACAAGTCATTAGTTGTTTCTCTTCTTTTTTCTCCCTGCCCCCTCCCCTGCTAGTGATAACCAGAAAACAAGCATTTGCTTAAAACGTAAAATAAAAACTGGTGTTATAAACAAGGATTCTTTTTTCAAATGTGACACGCTGTAATTTTTTATTTATACAGCTATTTTTTCTTCTCTCTCTCTCTCTCTCTCTTTCTGTTTGCTTTTAATCAGCATGGCAGGAACTAGTGACACCCAAAAATGACAGGCATATGAATTGCAATGAGGAACCATACAATAGAATCAAGGCAAGGCATATGTGTGCGCGCGGTGGGGTGACATATACACACAAGTGCACATGAGATGTTTGTAGAACAAATCTTGCAGTTCCTCAAATAAGAATAAAAAAGCACATAGAGTATAAAGGCTTCATTGTATAGTTCAAATTAATCAAAGAATCTTGGTTTCTTCCCTTTAGTTTCCTTGAGCTGGCCATATGGACGTTTGTAGGTTTCCTGGTCAAACTGGTTCAAGAGACTCAAAGTTTACATGTATATTTATTTATCTATGTATCTGCACTGTAAACTGTCAGGGTGACAACTGATTGGCAGGATTAAGATGTGCATACAAATTAGCAATGGGTTTATGTTGTCAGATTCCTAGCATGAAAACTGCTGGGGTGAACAAACAATAATGTCCAGACCTATGAAGGATGAATGTACAAATATGGATTAGAAGGAAGGGGATCATTTTGCTTAGGGTACCAGTTTGTCAGATTAGTAACACTTCCATTCATAAGAGCTGTTTGTAAGACTAGTCAAGACAAGTAGCCTACAAACCCAGCCTTAAAAGATTTTATTCAGCCTCTAGGCCTCTGCCATGTATTACTTCCATCTTGATGATGCCTACTGAGCTGCTCCTGAACTTCTCTCTGTGTCAGACAACCAACATATGTATCAACTTTGGTATTGTTTTGAGGTCAATTACTCTGTGACCACGAAAACTGTCTACGGACAAACACTGGCTCTACGGCTTGGAGACGGGGATGAGCACCGTGCCCTAGAGTCGGACACGACTGGACTAAATGTCAAGGGGAACCTTTACCTTACTACCAGTCCACACCATTTTGCAAAACATTAAAAGCCAACGCACACACTACAGAAAACTGAGCTGATTAGAGGTGGCATCAAATAAGACAGCAAGGATAGAGTATCTGTTTTTAAATATGAGTGTGAAAAGCCCCCTGCCAACTTTATGGTAGCATATTGAACTGACAGGAGTTTAAAATGCTAACTTTTGTCTTCACTGTACTAATTTTCATGGGAATGACTCAAAATACATGGTTCTTCTTTCTATCTGCAGTTCAAAATGGTAAGACCTTGGAATTCTGCCACCTTCTTAGTGTGTAGCTGGTTTCATCATGTGTTTCATGTCCCCAGCCTTCCCGGCATAATAAGGCAGATGCAACAAGAACTGGAGGCATGGATATTCAAATTAGCCCTAAATGGATACCCTATAGTTTCTCCATTTCTCTCCAACTATGCATAGCTGGTTATATCATGTGGCTAGCTGTTCTTAGCATTTGTTACGACTGCTTTTAACAGCAGACTATAGTGATGATTTGAACTGTGGTGCTGGAGGAGACTCTTGAGAGTCCCCTGGACTGCAAAGAGAACAAACCTATGCATTCTAAAGGACATCAACCCTGAGTGCTCACTGGAAGGACAGATCCTGAACCTGAGGCTCCAATACTTTGGCCATCTCACGAGAAGAGAAGACTCCCTGGAAAAGACCCTGATGTTGGGAAAGTGTGAAGGCAAGAGGAGAAGGGGACGACAGAGGATGAGATGGTTGGACAGTGTCATCGAAGCTACCAACATGAATTTGACCCAACTCCGGGAGGCAGTGGAAGACAGGAGGGCCTGGCGTGCTCTGGTCCATGGGGTCACGAAGAGTCGGACATGACTTAACGACTAAACAACAACATAGTGATGAGTGCCATCAGGACTGTAACAAAAGGGGGTCACTGTGAAACAAAGAGGAGCTATCATTGCACAGAGCTTGCAAAAGTTATTTTGGATTAAACTCACATGATCTCCCAGCCATGGTAGCCAGTGTCAGTGGCATGTGGGATGCTTAGTTTTCCAGTCCAAAAGCGTACCTCTTCCAAACTCTGGTTTTATGGAAAAAGTACAAAAAACCTACCATCACAAAAGCCAAACCACTGGGAATTGAGTCTAGTCAGCATTGCAGAAGGGTGACTATCAGAAAAGAAGGACAGGAAAATGGAAGGAGGTGGGATGAACTACTGGAGATAGATGCGGCTGGTTGAAACAATGCATTTCTGTTCAGATATGACAGTATTCAGTGATGTTTTTCCCTTGCAAGGCTCTCTGGATTCATTTCTGTAACTATTTACCTAGTGGCAAGCCTCACTTTACTCAGTGGGACTTAATTTGGAGTGCATGTGTAGAGGAATTCTGGAAAAAGTTTCCTAACTATATGGAAATTTTGGTATTTTTATGTTCCAATCTGGGCAACATATTTCTGTTCCATTCTTTCCCTAAGCACTGAGAACATGTTGCATTTTGTGGGACAAAATTATACTGAACAACTATGTTGTTTTTGCATTGACTGAAATCCTGCTGCACAGTTCCGTGTGCACAACAGGAATTATGCCATTAGTATTAAACTGCTGCTGATTGAAAGTTTTCTCCAGCAATTTTGGGGGACATATGGCCTTGTTGAATTTTGTATGACTTACATGCACCCCAAAATTGCCAAAGAAAGTCTTTAATTAGGAGCAACTTGCCGCCAGTGCTGATGTCATTCCCATTGCACACATGGAGCTACACAAGAGAATTTCAGCCATTCAGTTATTTACTATGTTTATATTACACAAGTAAACTTATACAACTGCAGGTATTACAAGCAACCACCTTAAAAAGGTTGCACCTGCTGCCCAGTTCTGCATATTAAAAATTATGGTTTCATACTCCAGCCTAGCAAATGAGTATAGAAAGCAAATGAGTATAGCAAATAATTGTTCAGCAAGTCAGCAAATATGCACACATTACTACAAATATCAAGAATGTTGACTATCTTTTAACTTTGTACAATATAATATCACAACTGCAGCAATACAGACTTGAAGATGAGTCATCCTTTTGCTTGGCTTGGAGAAAAACAGCAGTAGAATTAAGCAAATATATCCAAATAACCATTTTGATGGTTTTATTAGACCCAGAAACTATTTTGATGTTTTGACTCCACCTAGAAACTGATAGAAAATAATAATGAGCCTAGCAGTTTACAAAGAGTAGTGGAAAATATTAATGTGTATAGTCTGTTTTCAGTTTTAGCAGCTAAGAGTCAACAATGGAATTTTGATTTCATACATGTCTTGCTTTTTGTTTTTGTTTTTAAAAGAAACTTGATCGAAACTATGTGGAAAAGATATGGAACATAGAAATCTGCCGTATACCAGGTTAGAACATGGATGTATCCGGCTCAGTTTTGGCTAAACTAAGGGTTCATGTCTTTCCAGGGACTGAGGCAGAAGTCTTTCTCAGTCTTTCTTCATGCCAGGATCGAACCTGGAACTGCTTAAATGCAAAACATATGCTCTGCCACTGAGCTAGAACCCTTCAGCAACAACATAGTTCTCAGGGAGAAACATGAACTTTCAAGGAAACTGGAAGCATTTTCAAAATGGAAAGTGAGCAGATTTAAGTTGGGTGGGTCAGTATTAATTTAAAATGTTAGTTCAAAACAGATTTTGCTGTTGTTTCGACTTATACACTGCCCCACAGCGCTAGCAGCACTCTCTGGGCAGTTTACAACATAATTATGCAAACAAAAAACTGCCCCCCTAGTGAGCCAGGTACTCATTTTACCAGTCTCAGAAGGATGGAAGACCAAGCCAGCCTTGAGCCAGCTACCTGAACCTGTTGAGACTGAACTCAGGTTGTGAGCAGAGGCTTGACTGCAGTACTGCTGTTTAACCACTGTGCCACAGAGTGATGGATTAGGACTCAGGAGACAGGGTTTGAAGCTCTGCTTGGTGTGGGAACTCACTGAAGCATGGAACAGGTAAAACCACTCCCTAAATATCTCATTTATTTTACAAGCCTTATTAAGGTCACTGTAAATCAGTTCCGATTTGATGAGTTGTGGAGCTTTGCTGTGAGTAAGGAACCAAGTTGGCCAGTAACACCAATAGAAGGGAGGAATAAAGGGTTGAGATTGGGAATAGAGACTTCAGGCCTAAAAACTGAGTTGTATCTCTTTTACCACTCTTTAGTGCTTGTGGACAATGTCTTTTCAACACAGCTGGGATCTGTACTGAGTGGTTTTACTTGTTCCAGGCCTTGGTGAATTCCCACAGCCAGGAGGAGTTTCAAACGCTGTCTCCTGAGTCGTCATCCATCACTCTGTCCACTACCTCACACTGGGTATCCCAGTACTGTTGGTTAATGGGTCCTTTATCAGCTAGCTTTGAATACAATAGCCTTTCTTCTTCTTGATCTCAGAGGGCTCAGAAGCCACTTTTAGGTCACCTCCCCCTCCATCCCTGTTTCCAAATGGTCTTATACACTGAAACTGCTAGGTTAACATCTATCATGAGTTGAGCAATCTGCGAATAAAATTAGCATTGGTGCACATATTGAGAGAAATAGAGGAATCAGTGCTGCTTTTGCAAGTCCGTGCAAGGACAGGATGATTGAGTAAATGGTCATAGTAAAATAATCAGTACATACTCTTTGTTAATTATTTAACCAATACAAGGAATTTAGAGAAGTCATGAGAAATTATAAGAGGAAAGTACAAATAAGGGAGGTACCCTATTGTACTGACAGGAAGATTGAGTGAGTAGGCCTAGGTAAGAAGTAAGGAACTTAATGGGCCAGTTAGAATGACCGCAGGGAGGTTAAGGAAAGGGAACATATATCAAATAAGGAGAGAAGTAAATAAGGGTCTGGGGTCTAGGTAAAGAGGGGAGTGGGAGACTTCCTGTGATCGGTTTAGGTGCACTGGACAGGCTGTACACCTTGGATTACCCAGACCAATGGGGAAACAAGGGAGGGTCCATGCGGCCGGGAGTAGGGGATAAATATCATGCTACCTGTATTGATAGGTGTGCTTACCCGATTAGGACACCCGCTTTTGCAAAAGTGCTTTTTAATAAAGGAGAGCTGCTTGTATTCGTGGTTGTCTGGTTATTGCATTTAAGTAACAAGGGGTGAGCATTTCTCACAATATGTAAATGTGAAAGACATGGAAGAATCCACATTTGTAGAATCTCGTCTATGTCCTCCTGTCTGTCTGTCTGTCTGTCTAGTATGGTCAGAAAGTTTGGTCATTTTTAATATACAGTTCCTGGAAACTTATATTCTACACATTCTGTTTCTATATTAACCTCTGGTAAGCTTCATTTATTTACCCTTGGTGAGACTTCTATCGCTAAATTGGCAGTTGCTGTTCGTCATTTTTAATTTTCTAGTCCCTAGGCCTTTCCTTCCTGAAGTGCCATTTCCCAGTTATTTCTTCTTCCCTTTTTTATTTTTTTTATTTTTTTGAGGCAGAAAATAAATCTCTATCCTCTTATGGACGCAAGACTTTGCTATCTGTAATTGCAAGGGAGAAAACTGGATTATGCAAATATGCTTATTATGCTAAGGTTTGTTGTTAAGTTTTGGGCTCATTAGCACTCCAGATAGCATAGGATTTTGGTGCTGTTTCAACAGCATGTCCCTGTGTGTGTGTGCTGTCTGTCTCCCTCTCTCTCTTTTCCCTTATTTTTTTCTGACTGAGTCTCAGCTGGATATCTAGAAAATAGCTCAGAAATGGTAGGTCATTTCCTTTCCTTCTCTCCTTTACCATACCAAGCCCTTTCCCTTGGCCTATCATATCAATCCTTCATCGAAAAATTGTGCATATTAGAATAACATGTGTGCATTTGTGTGTATTGCAATGAAGAGCAGTGTGTGTTTGTATATTACAGTAAATATTTAACATTTAATGGATCACAATTCACATGTGAATGCAGACAATCTGGGGGAAAATAGAGCTGACTATGGATACCCACCAAGTTTCAGATGTTTGCTCTAATGTGACCCATAATGAGTTGTATGGTGTTACCAAGTGTGGAAACGCTCACCTACGGGAGAACTTCAAGCCAAGGTGGAATAGCTACATCTTGCAAATGCTCCAGTTTAGCATTCCTGCATCAAGCAGAGAGTTGAACAAGTTTGCATACAAGTCCCCCTTCAACTAGTTGATTTCAATCTTTTTCTCTCTCTCTCAGAGCTTGTAAAAGTTCCTTTTTGGAAGCTACAACCACAAGCTCCCAGTCAGATAGCAATAGACCATGCAAGCTGTGTGAGTTACAATCCAAAAAAGTAACTTTACCAAGCTGTGATGTGTGTGTGTGTGTGTGTGTGTAATTTTCACTGTATCAATGACACAAGTTTGTTTCTGGATGAGATTTGCCTTGATTGGTTAGAATGCAGATCATGATCATAAGTCACCATGACAAACCGGCCAAGTGCCCTTAATGTTTTTGTTTACAGTATGTCAAGCAGATGTCTGTTTTAACCGAGAGATAAGACTATGCTGAATGCAGTTTCACAAACAGCCTGTCTTTCCACACAGCTCCACTTGGACAGATTATGCGATTTGTGTGCTAGATGATTAGAATGCTTTTAATTTTATGTGGAAACCAGTGTTAGACCAGAGGCAAAGTACAAAGTACTTTAAATTTGTGGTTTTCTGACAAGGAATCTATTATGCATTTTCCAAAAGGATAAAGAAAAAAAATGTTCTGTCACATTATCTAGAAAAAACATATGAGCAGAAGCAGTTAGGAAACCTCTGGATTTGAGGTTGTGGGTGGAAACCTGGATCCAGGAGCATGCATCAGAAAGTGCAGGTTAATGTAATAATAATGTGACTGAGTGGAATAAATAAAAATTTAGGTGAAAATTGGGGTCAGTTAGATAAATCAGTAGGGTGGGTCCAGTTCTGTATATTGAAGACACTGAATTTTTATAGAATACTACAGGATTCCACAGGATCAGTACCCATGGTTTCATTTATCTTCTGCCTGAAAATATTAAATAGTACCCCATGAAATGTTCCCAAGGTGTATTACCAGAACTAGCCACTAGAGGGAACCAGAGACTATGCTATATATAGGGTTTGCCATATCTGTGGTTTTCAGTGTCCATTGGGGGGAGGACTTGGAACCAATCCCCCATGGATACTACAGTCCTGCTGTATGAATTTTATGTTTTTACAAACTGCCTTAGTGAAAATTCCACAAGTTCTTACTTGGATGTTGAGTGTTATATCTTAAAAGAAAGCTGGAAAATTATGGCTGAATGATTTGTAAGTTTTGGGCTGAGTTTGCTCTGCATTACAAATTTATAAATTTTGTGGAGGAGAATCTGGCAGAGCCGTCTAGTGGCTCTGGGAGTTTGCAAAGTTATTTTTCTGTAGATCCTCTATTTCTTCTTGTGTGGCTTTCTCCACTTACTTGTTTCTGCCACAAGCATTCTTTCAATTTTTTTTTCTTCCCATGCTGAAGGTTCTTGGGGTGGTGCTGTTCTTGTGAAGTAGGACAAGTGAGTGGCCACTATTCCTTTGTTGGATTAGCGTGAGAATCTCAGTTCTGGTTCTGAACTCTGTTTCTTTGGAAACTTCCAACTCCCAAACTCCCTCTGTTTGCTGTGCATCCACCCTCTTCTGCTTGTGTGTGGACCTCTACATCCTTAGCTGATATAAATGGAAATATATACACTTCATTTCTATGGAAGAGCTCATACACCAACAGCTCCTCTTGGTTGGCAGCTCCTTCTGGTAGGCAGCCTATGCCAGCATTGTATGCATCTGTTCTGTCAGTTTCATAAAAGTGGAGAACTCTGCTTATTGCACCTGTTTTTGAGTTCAGGATTCTGCAGTCTTTATATGCTGTCACCAAGCTGACTACAGTATGATGGCTTCTTTGACTTTATCATATAATTTGGACTTCTTCTTTAGTGCACGAATGTAGGCCTTAACATCCAAACACTCTGGTGTGTTTCACGTTCAGCTTTCTTCCATGTCCTTGTCACTGCGAAATTTTATTGGTCACTTTGCTTGGCAGGCTATTCTGCAAATATGTAGTGGCCATTGCAACCTGCCCCCAATATTTGCTTGGCAACTTAAGAGTTTAGCAATGTGCACCTCACCGTATCCCTTAGTTATCTATTGTTTCTCCCTTCAGCATGATTTTCTTGAAGTGTGCAAATGTTGTGTGCTGTACAAGGTTGTACTCTCTTAAGAATGCCTGAATGTGGTGTGAAGTACAGTCTTCACTAGGGGTAGGATTTCTATGACATTTCACATTTTTTCTGCAACCTACATTTGAACTCATAAGCATGTTCAAACATGTTTATGAGTAATCTGGCCTTTCTCACCAGATTACTCATAAACATATTCAAACCCATCCATAAGCTCAAATGTAGGCTGCAGGAAAATAAATGACATGTCATCTAAATCCTCCCCCTACAACACCACTGTCCACCTGAACAGCTTGAGGTTTTCTGCTAAATAGGTTGCTCACTGTTGCAACATATTCCTTCAGTTGCAGTAAGGCATGGTCTTTCTCTGTGACAATTAAGTCATCGACTGTAGCTGGAGCAATAAATTTAGTAATTCATAAATTTAGTAAAATTTAGGAAATAATGATTCCCTGCTTTAGGAGCAATCCAAATAGATCCCTATGTGTGTTATGTCCAGTGGTTGTCCCATCATGCAGTAGGAGATTACAGAACAAACTACTTCCTTGAAAAAAGGGGAGGTGACTTAAAGAGGAAGTGCCCAATGAATGGCTATGTAAACCCATCTGCTTATCTATTGGTCTATTTGCGACCAGTGGTTTAAAAATACCTTGTTTCATGGCTTAAGTTTCATTTGACTGATATCTCTGAGAACTCAGATTAGTTTCACTTACCACCACTTCTGAAGAGAGTATGAGGGGGGGGGGAGAAAGAGAGCCATGCCCAAAGATTAAAATCATTTCAATTTGTTCTGTTAATTAAATAAACAGCACCTCTGCTTTTAAAAGTGTTTAAAAGGCATGCAACCCTTTCCTCATTCCAGCATCTTTTTTACAAGAGAGGCATATAAACAAATCCTGCTATTCAACCTGAGAAATGGAATGTTATTTAATTCAAATTAAGGCAAGAGTGAAGGTACTGTGTAGCCTGAGAGGAAACATGTGCAGTGAGTGTGTAGTCTAATGAATGAGACATTTTGACTTTTGAATTATCTTCATGAAGAGTCATTTGTATCTGTTAGTAAGCCTTTTGTCCTTCATTTCAAAAGCACGCTTTCAAATTGCCAGCTCCTTTGGTGAATGTAAACATTCCTTAATTAATTATCAAGGTTTACAGTTTTATAAATACACTAGAACCCAGTGTTTTCATACTGTTTGTATTCAACCTCTGTCTCTCTTTAAAAGCTGTGACTCCTAGGTTGTTTGGTGCTTTGTTTAAAAAAGAGAGAGTATGAAGAAAAATGAAGGAAAGAGCTCTTGAAGAGAGGAGCTGAAAGTCAACTCCACCATGGTCAAAGTGAAGAACTGAATCATGCCCCTTTTCAAGGAAAGAAGTTTCCCTTGTGGACTGAAGAGGGGCTTGATTTGCTTGGAGCATGGTGATAAGCTCATACAAGGCTAAAGTAAACTGAATTGTAAGGCAATAGCTTCAGAAAATATAAAAAGTATGTTGCATATTTGGTTGTTTGAAATCTTGCATAAAAGCACTCCAAAGAATGGATGGGGACATTTGTTCTACTATAGACGACATTACCTCTGTCAGAGGCCATATTTGGTGGAGAATGGGGCTGAAAACAGGTGGGGCTTCATGGAAGCTGGGGAAGACCTTCTGTCTCTCTCTCCCATCCTCTTTTCACATGCTTTCTTTCTCTGAAATCATGTTTCTTTTTCTCCCACTCTGTTATACCTCCTGTACTGCAGTGAGTCCTGGACCCTTTGTGCACGGCAGGAGAGGAAGCTGAAGATGTTCCATATGCGTTGTCTCCGACGCATTTTTGGCATCACCTGGCAGGATAAAGTTCCAAATAGTGTAGCCCTGGAATGAGCTGGAATTGTTAGCATGTATACATTACTGAAACTGTGACGTCTACGTTGGCTTGGGCATGTCGTGAGAATGGCTGATGGTCGGATTCCAAAAGATCTCCTGTATGGAGAATTAGTGCAGGGAAAGTGCCCCAGAGGGAGACCACAGCTCGGTACGAGGATATCTGCAAGCGGGATCTAAAGGCCTTAGGAATGGACCTCAACAGATGGGAAACCTTGACATCTGAGCGTTTAGCCTGGAGGCAGGCAGTGCATCATGGCCTCTCCCAATTTGAAGAGACACTTGTTCAGCAGGCCAAGGCAAGGAGGCAGTCCCGAAACCAGCAAAATCAGGGAGCTGGACAGGGGACAGATTGTATTTGTACTCAGTGCGGAAGGGATTGTTAGTTTCAAATTGGCCTTCTCAGCCACACTAGATGCTGTTCCAAGACCTCTATTCAGAGCATGTTACCATAGTCTCTTGAGACTGAAGGATGCCTACATGTTATACCTCCTTCTCTCTGAGTGTCCTTTCTCCCTCTCTCTTCCTTTCTACTCAGTGGGCTTCTGGGACTAGGACAAATTGCTGTTACAGAGCATTGACCTGATTGCTTGTAGAGAGCTTTTGAAAATGGGCCACGCTTAGGGCTTCCTTACATTTACAAAAAAAAACACTTCCCTGGCAAAAGAATCCATTCTTTTGTTTTTGTCTTGGAGACGCCTTAATTTAAACTGCTTTTTAAAGGCAGAACGTGATACAAAGTTGGTTCTTATTGTTGGTACAATTAATCCCTTAGTTTGCTAACTTCTTTATCTATTAGCTGGATTTCCACTGTAGCCAGTCTGTGCATTCCATTGGGACAGAAGGCAAAAGTGGGGGTCCTTCAGAAGCACTGAATATTTTTTCTGCTGTTTGCTAGATTGATTTCCAGCAATTTTTTCTCCTAAGTGGAAAGTAGGAAGACAAAATTCATCTCTTTTAGCTTGTACCTCTGTCCTGCCCAGCAAAGATAGTTCAGTGACCCTTTGTCAGAAGGCCTCTCTGTGTGTAGAAATAGAGGGTAAGTGGAACAATGCTTAGAGATTCTGCTCTCACATTGAATACTCTGCCAGCCCCACCCTCTACCTCCATGCATTCAGGGAGCAGCCCCCAATAGCAATCATACACTTGTAATTTCTCCATACATGCAGTTGGAACCTTGGACAGTCTCTGCTACTATAACACAGTGGGGCTAATTTTTAAATGAATATTGCAAACACAATTTGAAATCTTGCAAGGATTTGCATTTATTTATTTATTTATTTATTTATTTATTTATTTATTTATTTATTTAACTTATATGCCGCCCACACTACCCAAAGGTCTCTGGGCAGCTTACAACAATTAAAATACAGTTAAAAAGATAAAACAATTAAAATATATACTCTAAAAATTGCCATCAGGACCCACAGTTGATATTATTTCAATTAAAAGCCTTCTGGAACAGGAAGGTTTTGACCTGGCGCCAAAATGTCATCAGTGTCGGCGCCAGACAAATCTCAATTGGGATGGTGTTCCATAGTCTGGGGGCAGCTGCCGAAAAGGCCCTTTGTCTACAAGCCATCCCTCTTACCTCCTTGAGGGACGGCTCTTTCAAAAGGGCCCCCTGGCTAGATCTTAACTGCCGGGTAGGTTCATATGGAAGGAGGCGGTCCTTCAGGTATCCAGGGCCCAAGCCGTTTAGGGCTTTATATGTCAAAACAAGCACTTTGAATTGGGCCCGGGCAGCAACTGGTAGCCAATGTAATTTAAACGGAATCGGCTTGATGTGTCCCCTAGCGGCTCCACCACTCACCAGCCGCGCAGCTCGATTCTGGACCAGTTGCAGTCGCCGGACCGTCTTCAAAGGCAGCCCCATGTAGAGTGCATTGCAGTAATCTATACGAGATGTTACCAGTGCGTGTGTAACTGTCATGAGACTCCGCTCGTCCAGGTAGGGCCGTAGCTGGAATAATTTCCGCAGCTGAAGGAAGGCGCCCCTGGCCACCGAGTCCACCTGGGCTTCCAGAGTTAGACTGGCGTCCAGGAGCACCCCCAGGCTGTGGACCCTGTCCCTTAGGGGGAGTGTAACCCCATTCAGGGCAGGGAAATGGCCCTCCAGCCTGTCCGGCGAAGCACCCACTAACAGCACTTCCGTCTTGTCTGGATTGAGTTTCAATTTATTAACCCTCATCCAGTCCATTATCAGGTCCAGACACGAGTTCAGCACAGAAACCGACTCACCTGGATTGCTGACTCCTCAGCCCAAACCTCCTGATGACCTTTCCCAGTGGTTCCATGTAGATGTTAAACAGCATGGGGGACAGTATCGAGCCCTGAGGAACTCCATGACATAAACGCCATGGGACAGAGCAACTGTCCCCCAGCACCACCCTCTGGACATGGTCAGCTAGGAAGGAGCGGAACCACCGTAAAGTGGTGCCCCCAACTCCCAACCCAGCCAGCCTATCCAAAAGGACACCATGGTCGATGGTGTCGAAAGCCGCTGAGAGGTCAAGGAGTATCAACAGGGTCACACTCCCCCTGTCTCTCTCCCGGCAAAGGTCATCGTACAGGGCGACCAAGGCAGTCTCTGTACCAAAACCCGGCCTGAAACCCAATTGAAATGGATCCAGAAAATCCGTTTCATCCAGCAGCGTCTGGAGTTGCCCAGCCACAACCCGCTCCAGCACTTTGCCCAAATAAGGGAGGTTCGCCACTGGTCGGTAGTTAACCACCAGCCTTGGGTCCAGGTTAGGCTTTTTTAGGAGTGGCCGAATTACAGCCTCTTTCAAGGTGGTAGGGACCACTCCCTCTCTCAAAGAGGCGTTCACGGCCTCCTGGACCCAGGTGCGAACCCCCCTGGCAGATCTTCCAATTAGCCAAGATGGGCAAGGGTCGAGTGGAGTGGTGGTAGAACGGACAAATCCAAGCACCCTGTCCACATCCTCAGGTCTCAACAATTGAAACTCATCCATTAATACTTGACCTAAGCACGGCACACTGGAACACATGACAAAATAGAAACAATTTAAATTCTGCCTACAACTTAAGTTCTGCTTTTGAATGTACTTCTGTTTGCCTCTTTCCAGAGTTGTAAGAATTTTTGATGACCTGCAGTCATACCAGCAGCTTTTCTCAAGTTGCAAGAATGATTTCTGTTCAAGCATTTGTGCCTAAAGTTTTTTTTTATAGCGGTAGACTTTTGGATGTCTTTCACATGATTTAAGTCTTAAAGTTACAGCTTTTCTTATTGCTGTAAGTTTAATTTTTGTAGAATTGAAATATGCCTGTAATTTCCCAAGAAGTTACCTGTTTTCAGAAATTCTTGGATTTTTTTTGTGCATAGAAGCAATGTAGATGAATAAGGCTTATAAAATTAAACAATATGATGTTGCCTGGAATTATTTCAATAATGAAACTACTTATACCTTGATAACCATATACTTTTTGCAGGATTGTAAAGCATTATCTGGTTCCCACTGGAATTAATCCTTTCAGGGATAAATGTCAGCTATGATGGACCACCACAAACCAAACTGCCAAGGGATGTTATAAAGTTTTATAGTGCTCTGAGGTCATTCTTTGAGCATCATACTTTTGACCTTGGCATAGCTTTTGACCTTGTCATAATAGCCCTAATGAAGAGGAAAGTGCACTTTCAACCCTTAACCAAAGTGAAGCCCTGTATAGGAAAGGAATATGCTGGGTGAATGGTTAGCAGATTGCTTGTAAAGCCATGAAGAACAGAAATATGTCTTTTCTCATCAGGAAGTTGATAAGGATTGGAGGCCAGCTCTAATATCTTGTCCTGAGTATATCTAAAACTCCCTTGGGTTTGGCCATGATGTCCCTGAACATCTTGGCAAAAATTACCACAGAGGAAGCAAAGAGAAAATAAGAAGCCAAAGGAGATAAACAACGGGAATGGGCCCATGAGACAGGGTCTCCTGCCTTCTTTTTGGCAAGATCTGGTTGTGGAACTGCATCAACTGGCTCTTCATCCCAGGCAGTTACTTAGATCTAGGGAAACCTATCTGTGCTACGTGTGGATTTGTGTCCTTTTGTGAGTGCCTGTTCTCATTTGTGTTCAAGAATGAACTTTTGTGGCATGTGCAGCAAGCATGACTTATTGTTTCCCATCCCTGGTTAAAAGAAAGATAAGACCTGCATCAGCTTGCCCAGAGCTTGAGGACCTGTGGTCAGGTGCCACCAGTTGGGTGGTCCTAAGTGGACCTGTTGCCCCACCTGGTAGTCAACAGGGAATCATTTCACTACACTTTTTGGAAAGAAGAAAAATTCTGCAACATTTTCTTGGGGGTTCAGCATCAAAAACAACACTGCAATTTCCTCCTCTTTTTCTTATTTTCTTGTTTTGTTCATCCTACCACTGCAAATGGCAGTAGCAGAAAGTCTGTTGGCTAACTGACCATCATTTCGTATCCTCCCCAGTCTCACAAATCTAGCATCTTTTAGGGTGTTATGGAGGAGAAGCAGCAGTTATTCCTAAAGAAATGTGGAGAACATTAAAGGAAGATTCTGCTAGATAGTCTTTCATTGTCTAGGACAGGATGGGCATGTTTGGATAATCTAGGCCCATTTTCTGCCCCACCCCACCCTCCTCCAAGATCTGGAAGTTATACTTATCCTGTGGCCTACATCTTACCATTCCTGACCTCAAGAAGGCAAAAAGAAAGTTCTCAAAAAACTTAGAATAAAAAATGTTTTTGGATACATTTCAGAATTTCTCAGCACAAAACCTCTCAGTTCTAGGACAGGTTACTTGCACAGGGGTGAAAAAATGGAGGTTTGGCCCTATACATCTTGGAGTGTTCACCAGTGTTACCAACAAGGCAGGAGAGAATTGCAGAGAGTCTACCTAACACTCATTCAAGGACTGAAGACAGTAGTTGTTCCCATCACTAGTGGTTCTCCAATTATGCATACCCATCAGTGAGTTTCTGAAGTCAAAGTATATATTTTACAGGGATCACAATAGCTCTTTAATATTCACTCATATGGTGCAGTTGTAACAGCTAAGGGCCAAGTTGAGGATTTGCAAGTATCAAAGGAGCAAAGCCAGTCATGCTTTCAACATTCCCGTTTCTAAACCTTAATACTGCACTGTTTGAAATTCATTGTTATATTCTCCATACAACTACCTTGCTGCAAAAAGGAGAATCAGCAAGGCTACAACAAGAGAAGCATGTGAATCAAGAAACAAACAAACAAACTTTGACCATTGAGTCACACTTGATAAGTATGTCACTAAAATTCTGATGTTTCTTTCTTCTCAAAAAATGTTTCGGTAAGCATCTGTGAGCACAGCAATGAGAGCGAGGAGGTTCATGCCAAATAAAATGGTCATGAACGTGACAGTATTGCAAGTTCAGTTGGTTGTGAACTCAGCAAAGCAAATCTTAGTTTTATAGTTTGGCAAACTTCACAAGCCAAACACATAGAACAACACAGCCCCTTCCCTAAGAAATTGACAGGGAAAAGAATTTGAGGACACAGAAATACAGGCATACTGTCATGAAATCTGCTGTCCTCTGTATACTAGCTGGGAGTCCTCTCTCCCCATCTTTCTCACTAGATATGCTACCTAGACAACAAGCAACAGAAATTCTACCCACGGCCTCACATCATAAGATGACAAAGTGTTCGCTGCACCAGCAATCCTCCAACCTAATGTAGGGAGCTACACTCAACTCTTTCTTCTCTTCAAACTTCTGTAAGCCAGGAAATGACATTTTGGATAGTTTAACCTGCTTAGGACAATCCCCCAGATAACTGTTTATAGGAAAAGCCTCTCCCAACAGAGTCATCATTTGTGTGATTTTTTTTTTTTTTTTTTTTGGTAAAAACATGGCATGGTGGAGCAAAAATAGGTGGTTCCACAAAGTATATCCTTACCACTCCTTCTGCCTCTGTCTGTTATCCTTGTCCTACCGGGATGCTTAAAATCTTGTGAATCCCAATACAAATGCACCTGACCCAGATTTCGTGAATTACTGTGCAGCTCAGAATGTAGCTTTTTGTTAGAATTAACATTTGCCCAAATATTATGACACAGCTTCTCAGATTTTTTTTTAAAGTGTCAACACATATGGCTTAACGATGCACATTTTGATAGAAAATCTTTAGAATGAAGTAGTTCTGTGAAAGCCCATTTACAAATGTATATTTGGAAAGCAAATGGCCAGATTCCTATTGGGACTGGGCAGCACAAACCACAAATTGTGTGAACACTGTGCAAAATCATGCCAGCAGTCTGTCATGTGCCCTGACATCTCCAGCTGTGTGTTTGGCTTCACACTTGTTTATGTGCCCAAGCACGTGGCAGGTGGCCAGAAAACAGCCAAATTTGCTTGCGTGAATTCCCCTATGCACCCAGGAATTTCCAATAGGTTTTTGACTAATGTATTTTGAAATGTATATTTAAATGTGTTCATTTTTTTTGAATGTGGGAACAGGACAGAACAGACTTGTGAGTAAATACATACAACAGCAATACAGATGAGAGTAGGGAAAGAAGAATGAGGCTTCCTACTTCTCTGGTGCTATTTTTGTCCAGTGAAGGAGAGTCCATCACCCTGCGATTCCATTGTCAAATGGCTCCCACTCTTAGGAAGTTCTTCCTAATGTTTAGTTGAAATCTCCTTTCTTGTAACTTGAATCCTTACTTCTGCTCCTGTCCTCTTGAGCTGCAAAAATAAGTCTGCTTCATTTTCCACATGAGAGCCTTTCAAATACGTAAAGATAGCTATCATAGCTTTCTACCTGTGCCTTCTTGACAGGGGCTGGACTTGATGATCCATAGGGTCCCTTCCAGCTATGTGATTCTAAGATGATGGTGATGAATCTCCAGGCTAAACATGCCAAGTTCCCTCATCCTTTCTTCACAGGGCTTGATTTCCAAACATCTTTCCATTCTGCGTCCCCTCCTCTGGACAAATTCCAGTTTCTCACTTTCCTTCTTAAATGATGGTGCCTGGAAATTCTAGCGTATATGAATAACATAAACCTATTTTTGCGTTTATGAATTGCCATTCTACTGGTTTGTCTTCTTATTTGCAGGTGAGAAGCATCAGCCAGTATTTCTAACACTTTAATATTGCTTCCCTTTTTAGCATTATTCAAAAATATTCCTCAGTTCCCTTAATGACTGAAGCTAGACATTCCTTTGCCTCATCATAGATTGAAGAGAAGGAGAAACACAACAAGTTTCATTTGACAAATGTTGTTAAGTTTTCTAAAGAAGCAAATATGAGACGAAATCTCAAGTGTGTGTCGTCTTTGACAAGAAGAACATGCAAGCAACCAACAAGCATTTGTTCTTTGAGGTCTCACTCTGTGGACAGTGGAATGAATATTTATACAATTCATTAAAAAAAGTTGGACAGAAAAATATCTTGACCATTTTTTTTCCCACATAAAAATGAGAGGCGAAGGGCTTTGGGCCACAGAAATGCCTCCATTCAAGTTGCTCTCAGTGGAATTCTCTTTCAATGACTGATATGCCTCTTTAAGCCGTGACCATTTATAGTTGCCAACTTAAATCCTAAAATCACTTAATCATAAGAAGCCTTACTGACTTCAAAGGTTATAAGTTCTGTGAGCTATGCTTTCTTAATATGACTAGGAAATTAAAGTAATCATAGAGAGCCAGGAGAATCATAGGTCATACAGTCTATTCATAAAGATGTACGTTTGCAATCAAGTACAAAAATGGCAGATACTGCTTGTTGTAGGGGGAAAGTCAGACAATCTACCTAGTGTGAAATAGGACTTACATACCAATTCATTGCTTGGATGGACCGCACTTACCCTTGCTGTATGATATTTTGATAACGCAGAAAACAAAGAGAAGAGGAGTTGTGCCAAGAGGATTGATATATACAAATAAGGCCATCCAGAGCTAAGCACACTAGCCTGTGTATCCAAATTCACACCAGCCTCATCCTTCTGAATGCAAAGAAAGAATCTGGACATACTTCAAGGTTTTGCGGGCTACTCCTCACTTCTTCAGATGCAACTGAAGGTGCCCTAAGAGTTTTTTTGTTGGTTTGTCTGCAACAGGTTACAGACAAACAAGACTACCCTTCTGGAAAGGTTCAAAATGGGGGGTTTATTCACATTTGTGTCAGTCAACATGCTAAGGTCTGAAGAAAGCCGGAGGACAGGACAGACACAGTGGGATGAAATGAGGTGGGAGAGTCCAGTGTGCGTAGCACCATGACCTATGCACGAAGTACTATCCAAAGGAGAGAGTTTCAGGGAACCACTCTCCCAGTGAGTCACCCCTTGAACAATTCAAAATTCTCTGGGTTATGTTTGTTTATTGGTTTGATTAAAAAGTGACCATAATTTAGAGGCAGAAAGTCAATCTCTGCATGCAGAAGGTCAGTTCCTGGCAGCATCTCTAGATAAGAAGATCAAGAAACAGTTTTGAAAGACCACTGCCCCAGAGACCTGTTGACAGAGAAAACAATACATGGTTGGACCTGGTAGAGGACTGGCACTTAATGGGAAGATTCTGCTATGGACTGCCCTTGCCTTCGGAGTCAAATATGCATGTTGCATGGCAAGAAAATGGTTTTACCATTTTCATGCGTAGGGGCCCATGACCAGCACCCGTGTCTGATGTCATATAATCCATATTTTGCAGATGGTAAAGCACTGCAGAGGGGGATTGAGTAACCTGCTTAACTTTGCACAGAAAGCCTGCTGTAAAATCTGATACTGAAATAGGACCTCCCAAGAGTCATGAATACCAGCTTTTCTCTGTCTTAGTGTAGATTTTGCAAACAGCTGTATTTTTTTTTAATCAAACTACAAACACTGGTCAAATAATATCAGACTAGGAGCACTGGCCAAAGTGAATTTTATTTACAGCCCATTATCTTCAGTGTGGGCTGTGATGAAGCTTAAAATGAAAGCAACACTCCTTGCAAATAATGTTTTCACAAACTTGTTCACAGAGTGAAAGCAGGACCTATAGCAGCAGATGAAGTAACACATTCAGGAAGCTCTATGGAAATGGCTTTACCTGTTGCATTCAGAAGATGGAGCTATTACAGCACCCAAGTGAGTGTATAATAATCCACCAGTGTCACCGATGAACATTAATCAAAACACATTTGCTGTACAAAGTACAGGATACATTCAGATCTTGAAAGTAACTTGTTGCAAAGAGCAACTGACAATCCATTTCTCTTCCCAATAATGAAGGCAAAAAGTACATTACATTACAATTATAACTCAAGGGATAACATCACTCCAATTATGGCAGAACTGATTTTTAATATTAATTTCATATTAATAGGTGCAAAACCTTACTCAATAGTGGAAGACAAATATCACATGATTCATACAACGGCTTGTGGTGTGCTTCTGCTGCCGCCGTTACGCTGTGCTGTAGGTGCTGAAGTGACAACTAGGTGGACAGAAGGTGGGTATACCTTGTAACCTGGGCTGGCAGGTTATAGTGTGTAGACTTCCCCCTCTAAAAAAAAAAAAAAGAGAGAGCAATTTAGAGAAAACTATTTCAGTTTTCCTTTTTATTCTGAAAAACTCCATTAGCCCCAAAACAATAAAATGAAACACAATAAAACTAGATGCAGACATGTGTAGAATATAGTGTCAAATATGGAAAAAATGGGTTAGTTTCCAGCTTTAGTAGCATCAAAGGGCTTACAAAAAAAAAAGGCTAAAAAAAAGCCATGCAAACAGAGAGCAGCTACCTCACTATCTATGAAGCAGAAAAGTTTCACTAGCTGTTAAAATGTCTTCCTGTATACGCACATGGCTCTCCTTTAGCTAATGAAACTGAACCCCCATTGCAGCACCCCCAGGTGAAGTATAGCTAGCTGAATATTTCCAGCATGTATACTTGTGATAAAAGGAGTAGGAAAGCCATTTTGCTAGTTACTGCATTTTTATTTTTATTTTTATTTGTGTGGTGCCTCCTGATGGGATACAATCTAATAAAACCTCCATTTTCAAGATGAGATGAAAGCATTACCTATCTGATAAATCTGGCTGTAGAAACTAATGCTGCTTGGTTTTGTTTTCATATATTATATGCACAACTAACATTAATTGTCACCTTTTTTTTCTTAAGTCTTTCCCTATGTTTTTAATCTCTGTGGGCTGTATTGATTTTCTTCTCTATTGAAACGATTGTTGCCACCAGGACCTCCTTGTAGATAAGGTGTTTCAATTCTGCGTGTGATATTTCATGGGAAAACACTTTTTTTTAGTATTCCCCACCCACTCCCACTCCTTTTTCAGTGTATTAAAAGGAAGATGCTATAAAAAAAAAGAAGAAGAAAGAAAGAATTCTGAGCACAAAGCAGAGACTTCTGATGCCCTTTCTTTTTTTAGCAAATCCTTTTATTCGACAGTTGGGAATGAAGCGTTTTTGTTATGGCAAATGCAGACTTGTGTTTTACAGCCAAAGCTGTTTAAAAGGTTACACAGCTGGTCTGCAATTCTGAACAGGCCTTCAGTACTGGGAAGAAGGAAGTGGTGCTGCTAATTCCATCACCATCTCTGTAGTAACAACCAATCTTTTTATCTTTGATTTTTCTCCCCCTTCCTCTCTCATTTATTGCCCCATGGATTTGATAGGAGAAAGTATTAACACAGAATATTAAACTGACATGTTCTGCAAAGTTATAATATAGTTGTTCATGAATGAACATCCATTCTCCCTGCATGATAAATGACGACCAATATTCCACTATTAAAAGCAAAAAAAAAATTCCAGAAAGAGTGACTTTGGATATGGGGCAGGAGAGTTGGATTACAGGAATAACATACACCATAAAATCTCAGGTGCATTTGCCACATATAGCACATTTTATTTTAAAAGCAGAAGCTATTACAGTACGTATATGAACTTGTATCAGAAAAACAATAATGCCAAACTTTGTAATGCCAAGCTCTTGAGTCAAAGCAAAGAAACCATAGAGTATTTTCTCCACATGAGCCCTTGTTTCCTTCAGAGCGAAGTTCTGGTCAAAATCTGTAGTCACAAGGCAACCCAAGAGAGAAGAGATTTGAACTGTGCATTTACAATGGTTGCTGGTTCTGGATAATAACAGTTCTCCAATGGGTTTCTATGAAGTCTGTTCAGGTGGCCCTCAATAGCTGCAGAACATCTGAGAATGCACCTATGTTTGATTTATTTATTTATTATTATTATTTTTGAGACTGAGGATTGAGATAATTTATATCAAAACTGGGTTGACAAACAGGGTAACAGATCTAGTACAGCTGTGGTTACTCATTTTTTTCATATGCACCTACCAGATGCAGGCACCTTGCAGGTTAAAGGTTAACAGAGTTTTGCTCAGAAAATATAAACTTATCTATCACAAGACTTTGCCCCCCCTACCCGTGAGACGCGAGACCAGAATTATGGATTAAACATGGGCCACACTTTATTGAAAACAATCAATGTTGCCAATCCTTTGGCAAAGGGGGGTCCTGCCGTAGTGCGGACTCAGGTTTGAACACATGGGTCTGAACGGACCCTTTAAGAAACAAACAACTGGGCGAGTCCCTGGCCCAAGTTTTTGCAGCCGTGAAGACCGCGATAAACCTGGCCAGCCAAAATGGGACCACCCCCGGACCTCAAGTCACCCTCTGCCTGTTGACTGTTGGTCTGGGTGTGGCCCCAGTGCATCTTTCCCCCCCAAGCACTGTAATTGCACAATCCGCAGTGCTGGGAGTTCAGATGAGCTATAATTACCTGATATTGCTATGGGACTCACCAAAATACCCGTTTAGTCCGCACTACCCGCCACAGCGTAGGGACTAGCCAAGCTAAGTCCCATGCCCGCCGTCGAGCTCACCAAACTCCAACAGCAGGCCCCCCTTGATGTCTTCAAGGAAGACATCCAAACCTTGTTCGGACGGATGTACACCATCGTTCCAAAAAAACCAGGCCTATCCATGCGGATCCTCTGGTGACCAATCACCGATCCAAGGCCGCTGCAATCAGCTCTGCAGACTACCCTGCTAACACTACTTCGTGCAGCGTTAGCGGGCCAAAAATGCCTCGCTTCCCTCCATACCAGCTGAGGGATGGTCGTCGGTCATACAGTGTTCACAGCATGATACGTTGCCTTCACCGATCGGAAAACTCAGGCCTATCCGTGGATCCTCTGGTGACCAATCACCGATCCAGGCCGCTGCAGACAGCTCTGCAGACCACCCTGCTAACACTCTTTCGTGTAGTGTTAGCGGGCCAAAATTGCCTCACATCCCTCCATGCCGGCCGCGGGATGATCATTGACCACATGATGTCCATAGCAGGGTACGTAACCCTCAACCGTGTGATGTCACGAATTGCGTCGAGGATCCGGCCTTTTCGCAGATCCTAGTCAGGTCTTTATCACCCAAGTGTATTACCCACACATATGGGGGATGTTGACCAAAGGCAGCTGCACGGCAAAGTTGTCCTTGCAGCATCCCACAGCGTCCTTTTCCTTTGATAAGGGCTCTAGCTCCAAGTCCAAAACTGGTCCCCCATGGGGACGTGGCAGCATACTGAGCTGCCCCCCCCAAAAAAAACATAGCTGCGGCGCATGATCATGATGTGCTTCCTTCTCATCATCGCTATGGTATCTGCAAGATAAAACAAACCGGGCCCCTACCTAGACATCAGGAAGTGGCAATTTTTAGAGTATCTATTTTAATTGTATTTTAATTGTTTCATCTTTTTATTGTATTTTAATTGTTGTAAGCCGCCCAGAGACCTTTGGGTAGAGTGGGCAGCATATGTTAAATAAATAAATAAATAAATAAAGTGCCTCACTAATCGGCCTTGAATCGGTGGATGTGAATCTACACCGTCCCGATAACTACCCAATTATCCTGCCATTGTAGAGCCACTCGGGTTCTGTCTCCCTTTCCAGTGGCTACCTCTTCACTAATCCTGATGGTGCCGAAAACTTATTAAAGACGCGACCCTGAATAAAACAACTTCATAATCATCTCTACATATAACCTACCACTGCTTACAAATGCTTTCTACTAGTCCCGGTGATATAGGTACTCTTGAATCTTTAAATCTGCCTCTTTCCTTAGACCAACCTCCAATCATTTTCCTCAGGCGGCAGTCTGAAGAATAATTCTGGTACCATGAACTGTAGGGTAGAAAGCCTGCACCACTAACCTACCCTGTATAGTTCCTGGCCACGTAGGGTCTAAATCAACTAAGTTCCTAAGCTCCAGAAACTCTATACTCACTGCCGAGTACATCCTCAGTGCCAGGGCCAGTCATATCGTCCCTTCACATCACCACACCAAATTGCCAAGCCCCGAGGGAATTCGTTGGCTCCTGGATATAACTCCCTGAACCGCTTGATCTGTTGGCGTGATAATGCCTCGACTAAGCTATTATCTACACCTGGTCTGTGTCTAGCCTGCACCAGTGTCATGACACGGTCTGAATGCACATGGGGTTATTAATTATACAGACCACCGTCAGATTGTCGCACCAGGAACGTACCACAGAGTTGGCCCATTCGCTTGCCCAAAGCCACAATGCACCAACTATGGGGAAAAACTCCAAAAATGTCCTGTCTCTGGTGACCCCGGCGTGGTGCCATTCCTCCGGCCACTTGCCAGCGCACCATCTGCCTCCAAAATATATTCCGAACCCCACGGAGCCTGCAGCGTCCGACTGGACCTAGAACTCCGCTCTAAGCATCCTATCTCCTCTCAAAAGGAAATGCCACTAAACTTGGCTAGAAACCGACTCCAGACTTTCAATTCCTCCCGCATGCCATACGTAACTCTAGTTCTGTGAAATGGATGATGTAGTCCCTTCATTGCGTTGCAAAGCTGACGCAGAAAGGCACGCCCAGGCGCTACCACTGTGCAGGCAAAACTTAAATGTCCAACCATCTCCTGGAGCTCCCTCAGGGTCACTTTTTTCATTTGCAGCAGTGAAGCTATCCTGGCCTTAAGGTCAGCTAATTTTACTTCTAGTAGCTTGGACGTTTGCTGTACCATGTCTAACTCAATACCTAAAAACGTCAAAGATGTAGTTGGCCCCTCTGTTTTTCCTTCCACCAGAGGTAAACCCAATTCGTCTGTCATTGCATGGAAGGTATCTAGGATAAATTTACACCTTCCCGTGTTCCGTTCACCACAAAAAAAAGATAACCATCAAGGTAATGGGCCATATTTTACTTCCCACTCTACTCCTCAGCTTCCACTCAAGAAAAGAACTGTAACGTTCAAATGCTGCACATGAAACCGAGCAGCCCATAGGTAATGCTCTATCTATATAGAAACAACCTTGAAAATAAAATCCTAACAAGTCAAAATCCTGCGGGTGGACTGGCAAAATCCGAAATGCTGATTTATGTCACATTTCGCCAATTCTGCCCCTACACCACACCCACGGACCATGTTAACTGCCTCATCAAAGGAGGTATAGCGTACGGTACATGTTCCTGAGGGATGGAATCGTTAACCGAGCCCCCTTCAGGATGAGACAGATAATGGATCAATCTGAACTCACCTGGTGCCTTCTTTGGTACTATTCCTAAAGGCGAGACCCACAATGTCTCCAAAGGAGTTGTTGCGAATGGTCCCAACACCCTCCAATTGCGTACCTCCTTGACTATCTTTTCTTGAACCTTTTCCATGCCTTGTACTGATTTAAGGTTTCGGGCAAATAATGCCTTGTACTCCCCAGCCGCTGGTATCCTAGAGCCTTCCTTAAAACCTTCTAATAAATAACTGGCATCATCCCTACTGGGATAATTGCGCAGCCATGCTTCTAAGACTAAGAACTTAATTGGGCTGGGCCCCTTTACCAGCGTTACCTCCGCCCCATTGCATTTCTTCCCACTACCTGGGCCCTTCGCCTGCCTCAGTGCACCAGCCCTGAAGCATGTGGTACTGGGATGCTGCCCCCCACACACTGTACACTCGTGCAGAAACCTGCCATGTTTCTTGGAGCACACACCTCTTGAGTTGTACTCCCAGCAGAGCAGGCGGGGCCGAACCACCTGCCCCGCGCTTAAACGGGGAATCAGATTTAGCGCAGTCTTCCTAATCAAGTGCCCACTATCCGTCCTGTCACCTAAATTGGGTCTGGCTGGGGTTGTCAACTGCAGCCAGAGGCCCAGCCAGTGGCTCGTCTCAACGTAAATTTGTGTGAATGGTGCCCACCAAGGCTGGGCCCATACTACCACACCCACGTAAATTAGGAAATCAGGCAGCCAATTCGAACAAGTCCTGTCCGGTCTCTTCCTCCTATGTCTCTCTTTGTCCTTCTCACCCTCCCAATTCCAATCCCTCTTTTCTGCATCCTTGTTCAGTAACTCCAACAAATCTACATACTTTCCTTTTCAAATCTTTTCTTTCGTCACCAGGGTGAGGTGGTCACCCAGAGGCATCGCACGATCCCCAAATGGCCACGCTTGTAATGGCACAGTGTTATAACTTGTGTCTGGTACCGAAGGGTACGGCCAAACGCCCACACCAGCAGCCGGAGTTACCGGGGCTGGGCATGTAGGTTGTGGGCATGGCGTGGCCCAGCCGCCAAAGTGGGCACTCGTATAGGGCCAGTAAACGCTAGGAGCCCCAAAGGTCTGTGTATTATATGTTGGATAAGGCGGCACAGTAAATTGGCCACTAACTGGCCACGGCCAAACCGGCATTGAGGATGAGGATCCTGGTGCAGTGGAGAGACCACTGCCAGGCCAAGGCCAAGCTAAAGTTGGTATCGAAGTGTCAGGAGTAGGGGCGTGTCCCATACATGGCCAGGGCCATGCAGGGAGTTGTGGAGAAGTGCACAGTAGGAGACTCACCCGACAGGGGCATCGCGACAGGCTCCTCTCTGCCATCTGTGTCTTCCAGGCCAATCTCCTCCATTGTCTCCTGCCTGCCCGAAGCCAGCATACTGTCGCGATTAGGCATACTGTCGCGAAGCTGGCACTGTTGCGATTAGGGTTGACCTCCCATCGTCTGCGTCCCGATGTGACTCCTGTAGAGTCATCCCTTCTGCTTCCTTCCTGGCTGTCCCCTCCACCTGCTGCTCCGTTTCTAGAACAGTAAACCTAGACATTAGGTTGTCTGCCAGAGCCTTAAGCTTAGTCCCTAGGTAACCGGCGCGGCTGCACCTCACTGTACTGAAGGGTTGCCTTAGCCTTTCGTGCGGCTTCAAGAGCAGCAATTTTTGTTTTTTGTTTTTTGGAGCTGTTGCCAGATGAGCCAAGACTCCTCATCTGAAGAGGATTGAGGCGGGGAAACTTGAGGCGCCCGCCTCTTCTTGGCAGGCTGTTTCCCTTTTGTAATGCCATTGCCCCTTGCCTTGAGGCCATTGTGCGCCCCCCCAACCAGCTATATACACAGTTGTTGTTGTTGTTGTTTAGTCGTTTAGTCGTGTCCGACTCTTCGTGACCCCATGGACCAGAGCACGCCAGGCCCTCCTGTCTTCCACTGCCTCCCGGAGTTGGGTCAAATTCATGTTGGTAGCTTCGATGACACTGTCCAACCACCTTGTCCTCTGTCATCCCCTTCTCCTCTTGCCTTCACACTTTCCCAACATCAGGGTCTTTTCCATGGAGTCTTCTCTTCTCATGAGATGGCCAAAGTATTGGAGCCTCAGCTTCAGGATCTGTCCTTCCAGTGAGCACTCAGGGTTGATTTCCTTCAGAATGGATAGGTTTGTTCTCCTTGCAGTCCAGGAGACTCTCAAGAGTCTCCTCCAGCACCACAATTCAAAAGCATCAATTCTTTGGCGGTCAGTCTTCTTTATGGTCCAGCTCTCACTTCCATACATCACTACTGGAAAAACCATAGCTTTGACTATGCGGACCTTTGTCGGCAAGGTGATGTCTCTGCTTTTTAAGATGCTGTCTAGGTTTGTCATCACTTTCCTCCCAAGAAGCAGGCTTCTTTTAATTTCGTGGCTGCTGTCACCATCTGCAGTGATCATGGAGCCCAAGAAGGTAAACTCTGTCACTGCCTCCATATCTTCCCCTTCTATTTGCCAGGAGGTGATGGGGCCAGTGGCCATGATCTTAGTTTTTTTGATGTTGAGCTTCAGACCATTTTTTGCACTCTCCTCTTTCACCCTCATTAAGAGGTTCTTTAATTGCTCCTCACTGTCTGCCATCAGAGTGGTATCATCTGCATATCGGAGGTTGTTGATATTTCTTCCGGCAATCTTGATTCCGGCTTGGGATTCATCCAGTCCTGCCTTTCGCATGATGTATTCTGCATATAAGTTAAATAAGCAGGGAGACAATATACAGCCTTGTCGTACTCCTTTCCCAATTTTGAACCAATCAGTTGTTCCATATCCAGTTCTAACTCTTGCTTCCTGTCCCACATATAGATTTCTCAGGAGATGAATAAGGTGTTCAGGCACTCCCATTTCTTTAAGGACTTGCCATAGTTTGCTGTGGTCCACACAGTCAAAGGCTTTTGCGTAGTCAATGAAGCAGAAGTAGATGTTTTTCTGGAACTCTCTGGCTTTCTCCATAATCCAGCGCATGTTAGCAATTTGGTCTCTAGTTCCTCTGCCCCTTCGAAATCCAGCTTGTACTTCTGGGAGTTCTCGGACCACATACTGCTGAAGCCTGCCTTGGAGGATTTTGAGCATAACCTTGCTAGCATGTGAAATGAGTGCAATTGTACGGTAGTTGGAGCATTCTTTGGCACTGCCCTTCTTTGGGATTGGGATGTAGACTGATCTTTTCCAGTCCTCTGGCCACTGCTGAGTTTTCCAACGTTGCTGGCATATTGAGTGTAGCACCTTAACAGCGTCATCTTTTAAGATTTTAAATAGTTCCACTGGAATGCCATCACCTCCACTGGCCTTGTTGTTAGCCATGCTTTCTAAGGCCCACTTGACTTCGCTCTCCAGGATGTCTGGCTCAAGGTCAGCAACCACACTATCTGGGTTGTCCGGGACATCCAGGTCTTTCTGGTATAATTCCTCTGTGTATTCTTGCCACCTCTTCTTGATGTCTTCTGCTTCTGTTAGGTCCCTACCATTTTTGTCCTTTATCATATCCATCATTGCACAAAATGTTCCTTTAATATCTCCAATTTTCTTGAACAGATCTCTGGTTTTTCCCTTTCTATTCTTTTCCTCTATTTCTTTGCACTGTTCATTTAAGAAGGCCCTCTTGTCTCTCCTTGCTATTCTTTGGAAGTCCGCATTCAATTTTCTGTAACTTTCCCTATCTCCCTTGCATTTTGTTTCCCTTCTCTTTTCTGCTATTTGTAAGGCCTCATTGGACAGCCACTTTGCTTTCTTGCATTTCCTTTTCTTTGGGATGGTTTTTGTTGCTGCCTCCTGTACAATGTTACGAGCCTCCATCCATAGTTCTTCAGGCACTCTGTCCACCAAGTCTAGTTCCTTAAATCTGTTCCTTAAATCTGTCGCCCATTCCCGTCCATTTTAGTTCACTGACGCCCAGGATGTCAATGTTTATTCTTGCCATCTCCTGTTTGACCACATCCAGCTTACCAGGGTTCATAGATCTTACATTCGAGGTTCCTATGCAGTATTTTTCTTTGCAGCATCGGACTTTCCTTTCACTTCCAGGCACATCCGCAGCTGAGTGTCCTTTCGGCTTTGGCCCAACCACTTCATTAGCTCTGGAGCTACTTGTACTTGTCCTCTGCTCTTCCTCAGTAGCATGTTGGATGCCTTCCGACCTGAGGGGCTCATCTTCCAGTGTCATATCTTTTAGCCTTTTGTTTCTGTTCATGGGGTTTTACGTCTGTACAATTTAGGTATAAATGCCTCTAGTATTATTAATTAAATTTAATTAAATTAAAACTATATTCCAACAAATATAATGAAGTAACTAATTACCCTTATATAATTAATTAATTGATCAACCCACCATGTGTATATTTATTCCTCCCCAACCCTACTCAAATCAATAAACGTGTAATATAATAAGCCACCCTAGCCCAAATAGCGGAATGGACACCTGTAATTAATTAATTAGTAATTTTATTATTATTATTATTATTATTATTATTATTATTATTATTATTATTATTATTATTATTATTATTATTATTATTAATAATAATAATAATAATAATAATAATAATAATAATAATAATAATAATAATAATAATAATAATAATAATAATAATAATTTTAAAGTGATCCTCAACTGTTTTGTCAAAGGAATCACTGCGAAGAAGAAAGCTACCAACTCTAAGGGAATTTTAAAAATATGTAGACCACCCTAGTGTCCCAACTATGAAACCAATTAATAAACGCAGGAGCCGAAGAAATTTTTTACTGCTAGCGAAAATGGCCATCCTTCAGGAGCAGCGTGCAAAACCAATTGCCATGCACCTGGGGATTCAACTCGAGTCAGCCAAAGGATACTTTAGCTAAGTCGTTGGTATGCAATGAGGGGGGGGGGATAGGGGGGATGGGGGGGATTGGCACGTGAAGAAAACTAAAGAAAACCGCGCCTCAGTAGCTGAAACGGACGGGCACAACAGACCCTCCCAGAACATTACTCCGAATTATATCCGTTTTCCTTCCGTGACTCCTTGTATACTTATTTTTATTATTTCGAAAAACCCCAAGGGCTGCCATGCGCCGCTGTGCGGCTGCGTGAGCCGCGGTATCACCCCCGCTCCTCAAGTCTACACAAACAAACTGATAAGGCAAACCACGATATTACAGTAATAAACCTAATTAAGGCAAACGATAAAAAAACCCAAAAGACAACCCAGGCACACGATCAAATAAAATGACTACAACGCACAAAGGAGAAGATATAAAACAAAAAGGCAACCCTAAACACTCAATCAAATAAGATCACTAGCACGCCAGGCAAACCGGGGGAAGGAAGCCAATGCTACCCTCCCGATCCAATCCAATGAGCTGCGCGGTCCACGATGCCACCCACACGGGCGAAGAGAGACCAAGCTGCCGAACTTGTTCCTCTACTGATGCCATCAAAGGAAGAGGAAGAGGAGAGGGGGAACGGCCCTTAAATAACCTACCGTTCCCCCCTCTCCCTCAAGTTACTCACGCGAGACTGTGAGTTCTCGCCTCATCCGGGGAGGAAGGCAAAGGCAAGCCGCGCTGCCAAAGCGTGGCTCTGCAGCGGCTTCATCATTACGTATTAAAATATGGGTTACACATGTGCTTTGATTTTTAGAACAACAATAAGAAGTTTATTACCGTGTTTCCCCGAAAATAAGACAGGGTCTTATATTAATTTTTGCTCCAAAAAAAATGCATTAGGGTTTATTTTCAGGGAATGTTTTATTTTTTTTCATGTACAACAATCTATATTTATTCAAATACAGTCATGTTATCTTCTTCTGGTTGCTGCACAATGCTGTACAATGGTGGAGGGCGGGTTTCACTTAACTGGGGCTTGTTTTTGGGGTAGGGCTTATATTACGAGCATCCTAAAAAATCATTCTAGGGCGTATTTTCAGGTTAGATCATATTTTTCAGGGAAACAGGGTATATGGTTTGCCTAAATCTCCAGCAACTTTCTGTTGGTTCATACAAAAAAATGGAAGAAGCTCACATACGTTTTATATACCAATGTAAAATTTATCTTAATCCCTATGTCATATTTGCAACAACCCTGTGAGTTAAATCAGCCCAGGACAACCTGGTCCAAGATCAACCAACGAATTTCATGGCTCATTTAGAACTGGAACCTGGATTTCTCAGTTCTCAGTTCAGCACTCTAACCATCATACCACACAAGATTTCAACTTTGCATAGAAAAGTGTTTGATTTTTTTTAGTTGAAAATATATACTTTTTGCAAATAGTGCGCCCACTATGCAGATATGTTTTCAATCTGTGCCATCTTTATGCGTGTATGAATATTCAGGCATGGCCAAAGTCATTTTGCTGCCTGAGGTGGGCAGCAATTGGCACTTCCTTCAAAATCAAGGCGCACGCTACCCCTCAATATGCATGGAACTGCCTTTAGAAGAGCATTCTTTTTCAATAGAAAGAAAAAAACATAATTGGCATCATTATGCCACCCACCTCCTCTTCCTTATGCACTAAAAGGAGCACTACAGCAGCAAGGCTAATATGAATGAAGGATGAATTTCAAAATACCCAGGTTAAATCAATTGGTCAGTTAGCACCCCCACAGCATGACTGTAACTATCCTGTTCTTCTTAAAAATGTAAACTATTTTAAACACAGCAGTCCTGAAGTTACATATTTCACGGAAACAGAGAGGCTGCTGCAGAAGGAGTTCAAGGATGGTGGCTTTAGCATGTTTGGATCTGAAATGCTGTGAAATGAGGGAAAGTAGTTGTGCTTCTATAGGTCCAAAGAGCCCTGACGCCAACTCGGATTTATTTGCCAAAGAAAGCAGCATTTTTGGAACAGGGAAAAAGATATCATGTATCGTAAATCACAAATGTAGTGATGAGGAAAGATTTATCCACACTGAAGCCCCTGTGTACAGGCTGCACCTTTTGAATGAAGGAATAGGAATAAGCCACCACAGCTGTCCTAGTTATGCTTAACCAGCTCAAAATCCTGATCAGGAAGCAAGCTAAATGTACCTTAGCCACCCCCCATCAAGCAATTTCACAGTTTATAATAAATATACTGTTACTTGAATGCCACCAGCTCCATCTGTATCAGTGATGGAGCAACACAGATGGACAAGTCATGTTGCTGATTATGAACTATATCTCACCAAAGCCATCAGAATGCAGCAATGTCTTGCTGTAAAAACAAAGAACCCTTCTGGAAAAGTTTTAAGCAGAAGGTGAAACAGCCTGCAGTTGATGTTCCCTCTGGTCTGGGTGACTAAATATTATAATATTAGAAGGAATAGGCTAGAACGAGTTGAGTAGGAGGACAATTCAACTGGAGGAAAAGGAAAGCAGGAGGAGGAGAAGCATTAAAAAGAAAAAACCCTTTCCTTTCAGGATTTAAAAGACCCAGTTCCAAAAGAAGCCTGTGTCTTGAGTGCTGCTGTTTTGATATTTGTTCTCCACAGGGGAAATATTGGTCTGTAAGCTTCCCAGCGGTGGAAAAGAACAAGAAAGAGTAGGTGAATACACATACTGAAGTCAGGAATGTTTAGCAGTTGTTGTCTGGCAGGGCATGATTTGGGTGAGGGAATGGAATATTTCAAGAGATGCCGTTTGTCTGCATTGCAATATACTGGGATAATTCCAAATTGATCCATGCTGAATGTTCTGCAAGGAATCCAGTCACCTAGAAGGGAGAAAGATGAGTCAAAGAAACATTATCCACTCGTCTTTCTCAAATTTGCATTTTCTCTTAGAAGTAGCAGCTCAGATTTTAAGACAGCCCATTATTGGGGTTTGCTTTGTTTCCCTCTATTTGCAGCTTGCATCCAGAATTTTTGTAATTTAGAGAGAGAAAAAAGAAGAAAGAAAAATATAAATAGAGTGAATCACAAGACACAGATAACTGTGGTTCATATCTTCTTCTTTTTTAAGTGCTGATGCTCAGCCTGAAAAATAACAGCCGGAATCCTGTGATTTATGTATGCCAGCATAGGTAAAATAGTATAAATTGTCTGTCAACACAAATAAAATGGTATAAATTGCTGCTAGTCAAGAAGGCAGTGCTTGTCTTTCTCATGGCACACCAGCCATGTGACATGGCACATAATGAGAAATACAAGGAGTGACTCCATAACCAGTGGCAATCTTATGGCATTTCACTTAAATAATCCTAAATACACAATAAGATTCTGGCCACCAGTTTCATTTGGAAGCCTTATTTATTCCTAATCTCATATGTGGAAGAATAGGATGGAATTTACATGGCAGCAAGAAGAAAGCACTTTGTACATGCTCAGATGGATAGTTCCATTTATTGCTACTACTTTAATTATCACTATGCGTCCTTGGGTCAATTCCAATGTATATAGCTCAGTGAGTTGTGTATTTGACTGTAGAGCCAGGATCAGGAGTTTGATTTCCCTCTGTGCTTCTTGGGAGAAGAGCCAACCTGTGTGGCCATGGGCAAGCTGCAGAGATCCATGGTGTGCTCAGAATAAGGGAATGATTACTATGTTACGGGCTGAATTCTGACCTTTCACTTAGGTTAAGCCTTGTGCATGGCCAATGGGACACTTGTGAACCTGCAAAATGTGGATTCATGTATTCCTTGTTACTGTTATAGATATGTAGTTTTAAGTAACAACAGAAGCGCTGGTCAGCCATTATAGGGATTTAGCTGAAGTAAGGACATAGAGACAAAAGCAAGTCCCATCTCCAGTGTCATCCCACCCAGAAGTCAGTCAGACCTTCATGCAGTTGTCCTGAGGGCCTGAAAATATACCAGTTGGAATGTTTACCTGAATGTGTTCATATAATTTACATGATAGGGTGGCCTACCTTATCAGGTATGTCAATCACTGGAGTGCTAAAAGCACATTCAGGTGAATTTGCTTACAGATCCCTCTGTAGACTTCTGTGGTCAACATGCCCAGATCAAAATTACTTCAGGATGAGGGTCATGTTGGGGACATGACTTATGTGTGCATCCCCATCCCTACTCCTCTTACATCACTACTCCTCTACATAGTTTGAGGCTGCAATGCCTGAAGAGGGTTGAAAGAGTGCTGATAGAAAACAAGGCAGATCCCATGACATTTAAGAATCAAGACAGTGCATCACTACTAATGTCCTCTGACTCATTAGGATCTCTCCCATATTGACACAGATAAATAACATGTTAAATTCTATACCCAGCTACTGTTTCAGTTCCTGATCCATAAAAGAGGAGTAAGGATTACTTCCTATACATGTACCTCATCTCTTAGATGAAACAAATATGCTTAAATGGGTAATAAGTTTAATGTTAGTAGTAAGCCAACACAAAATACAAGAGCTCTCTGAAAGTTGCCCCAAATGAAATTGCACAGAGGAGGAAAGAGACTGAAAATATACATTTGATCATAAGTCAAAATGCAGAGATACGAGGCAAGATAGTTTTCTTGGGATGCTGCCCACACACAGAGAAAAGAAAAAGCAGCCATTTGGCAAACAGCATAGGATTCAAAGGAAAAACTCCACACATAATGACACAAGACAAATGAATAGCTTCATGCTATGCAGTTTCTAGAAACAGGCATCTACACAGTTGCCAACATTGGCTTCATCCCAGGGTTCTACAGCCATAATCTTCTCCCTTAGCTTGTTTGTGGACTTGGAGGGGAAGGTCAGTCCTAAAATTTCTGAGAGTGCCAGAAGAGAGGGGCTGCTGCTGAGCAGGCATCCATCAGACTTCCTTGCAAGGGGATAGCCATGAAAGCTGTCCCTGCATACTGACCTTGCAGGAAATGTTTGATTCAACATAGACCTTTGTTATAATTGTCGGAGGTTGATTTCAGAAATATTTCCTTACAGAAAACATAACAGCAGCTACTCAGATAAGATATCGTAGTAGATAACCATGTGCTTTGGAGTATATTTTAGCAACTGAAAATATCTATATACCCAAGACATAGAAGCAACATGGAAATGTCTGTGTCAAGTATTTGCTTTTATGAGATTAAAGCAAACTCACAGATCACTCAATACCAGAGCTGTAAAGAGCAATTTTGGCAGCTGGGGCAAGTGGCACAGTCTCCCATCCACTCCACTTAAGGCATGGATGTGGGGGCCCCAAGAAAAAAGAAGAGGAGAATGTGGTTCTCTCACCAAAAAAAGAAAGGCAAAGTTTACACTTAAAAAAAAAAAGGAAAGGGGTTGGGGATAGGAGGCAGGATCATTTATGTTTCTAATCCTCACAACTAAATTCACCTTTTCATTTTGGTTCCCTCTAAATTTGGGACCTGGGGCAAAGCCCCAGTTGTCTGCCCTACTCAGGGCTATGTTCAATATTCCATAAATGCAAAGATCCATGATTTTGTTTCCTGATATTTTGATTTTTATTAGGTCATCCTCAACCACAGATCCAAATGAGACTGGAGCAGTTTCTTGCCTCTACACTTATTGTTGTACTTCTCTGAAGTAAAATATCTCTTTACAAAGTAACACACTACCTTTATGTTTTCTCCAACACAGAAAATAGCACTTTCAGGGGGAAATTCAGTGGCAAGTGACATGGGAGGAAAGACAGGGTCAAAATCTCTCTCTACTAGCATCAGTATTTTTGCAATTAGACCCCAACAAACACTTTATTTGTATATTATGTATCTTGCACCATCATTCTGTATGGCACTCTCCAGAGTAGAAGACAACATTTCCTTGCCTCATGTGAGTTTATAATCCATAGCTAGCCAGAGGGAGGCTTGAGAAGAAGGGGACAGAAATGGAGAGAAGGCTAAACAAGATAAGAATATGTGTTACCGCAGTTAGTTATTAAAGTATTAAAGTATATTACGTATACTTTTTGCCCATTAACAAAAGGTAGGGAACAGTTTATTGGTTTGTTGAAATTTTTATCACAGGACAGAATTACACAAATCATTTTGCATCCAAATGATATTTTCCAAATGATACTATGAACACTGTTTGATTGATTTGATTTTGAAGAGAGCCATGTTTTGAAAAAATTGAATGCAATGTTTACAATCACTTATCACAATCATGGAGAAATATTTAAGTGTTATTTATGATAATGCTTCACTCCAAAATGCCCCAAATTTCTATTATTTGGTAGAATAAGTACTTCAGATCATGGTAAGTTTTCTTGTGTCTTCTGTCTTTCCATTCCTTGGAATATTTTATGTATCTAAAAATCCCTTTCAACTATTTCTTAAGAAAACCGAGGAAAGTCTAATATTGCTTAAATCTAACAGTATGGAAAGTGAACTGGTTTGCATAAGGTACAAAAGAATTACCATAAAAAGTGACATATCACAAAATCTTTATTCTTTGCTCATGCTAAGATTATTGTTGGAAGAATTTCAGGTGATGTTTTACCATTTCCTTTTCAAGGCTAGCTTTACAATTTCTATTACGTTGTACATATTTCACATTTCTTGTTAGTGGTTTTATTTTTAACTACATGAGAGCTAATTTCTCCTGTGCCAAAGTTGCCCTCTTAATGTAATATCTCATTTAATCAGTATGCATTCCATTTACCTTTCTTTTAGTAAGGACTCTCTGCCAACTGTGAAATACAACTGTGTATATCTATTTGTCTAAATGTGTCTACATATAATGCTTCATTATATACTTTACCCAGTGATACCCAGTGTGGTGTAGTGGACAGAGAGATGGACTACGACTCTGGAGAACAGGGTTTGACTCCCTGCTCAGCCATGGAAACTCACTGGGGGAGTGGAACTGGTAAAACCACTCCTTAAATATCTCACTTACCTTGAAAGCCCTATTAGGGGTCGCTATAAGTTGGAGCACAGAACACACACATATACTTTACATAAAAGACAGCTGTAATGTAACAATGTTATGAGGGAGAAAATTAGCTGTTGGTAAACATAAACACTGTCCAGTGCAATTACACAGCATGAGAAGATAGGTGATTTGGACCCAGACTGAGTAATGTACAGAACAGATCCATTAAAATAAATGGGAACTAAATTAGTCTAACTTGTACCATTGCTTTCAACTTATTTGTTCTAACCATAACAAAGTATGAAATATAAATTTCAAACACTCATTTGCTGGTTACAGTTTTGGAAACCATCCCGAAAGGCAATTTTTAAAAGTACAGATTCATTTTCCACTAAGGTTTGAATAAGAAGGAAATACTACTTTTGTTTCAAACTTGCTCTTGCAAGTGACAAATACAGTAACACACATAGGGCATCAAAAACAAACAAACAAACAAAAACCTGAAAGCATAAGCCATAATAAATGTGTGAGTCTTCTACATGCCGCAAAACTATTTGTTGTTTTTTGCTGCTGCTGCTGCAGTAACTGTTCTGGAAGAAGAGCAGTGAAATCTGTACATTAGTTCTTTCCCCATGTTTAACTGGAGATATAACTGCAGTGAACGAATAATTCATATCAGATTGGAGGTCAGTTCCCCATCCCCTGAAGTGGACAAGAGGAGTTGAGCTATTTTTCCAAAGTTCAGCTATTTTCAGCCTGCGTTGCTTGTGCTTTAGTGTCCTCTAGTGGCTAAGCACACTTATTTTCTGCCACGCTGGTGTGGGGGTTCGGGTGAATTAAGAAAGCTAAAACACTCATTGTTTGCAGAAATGAAAACTTTACCTCAGTACGTATAGCCAGAGGGTCAATTCACATGACTGTTTCTGGATTTCTACCCTCCTCCCCAATCAGCTTCTTTACTGTCCCAGACTAAGTTAAAACACAGCAAATTAGCCATCCCAGGTAGTTATTGCAAGAATAAATGGTTAACTGTGCACAGACGAGTACCTATTCTCACAACTCACAGCAAAGCAGCAGTCTGGGCTTCTCATGGCCAGATCGCTATCTACATAATGTAGGGATTAACAGACTGAAAGGAAACAAAAACACTGAGTACAAAGAACGGACTCGTGGGCTCATCCAATTCCATATTGTTTAGATGTGGGAGGGATGGGGAAGGTTATATGCATGTTTATGGCCCCTCCATCCAAGCCAATATTCGAGAACTCTCAAATTTATTATAGGACAATTCATCCAAGGATTTAGATAGAATGGTCAGGACAAAGGTCAGCCTCGGAGAAAGAACAGGGGAGGAGTTCTGCTGTATGCATGGATGAACTCGAGATACTAAAGTCTATACCCATTTGGTTTCTGAAGCATAAAATGACTCTCATTTCCAAGGCTCCCAGATCATCACAGAATGAAGACATTTCATGGAACAATTCATGGACCTGAGTTTAAGAGCTCGAGAGTGTGCAAAGAAAACCAGACTAGACTCTGTATGAAACTCACTGGCTCATCTGAATGACTTGATTCAGGAAGCTCTTCCTTAAGCGTCTTGTCTCTTGTACACAGGCTCAGGGTGGTGTGAAGCTTAAGCCTCCACACAATGCACAGATCGCTGCTTAATACAAGACAGCTGCTACTGTTATGCTCCTGATAACATATTGCAAGGTGATGATCATGTTTTTCCAGTATCTTTACCCAAAGAACAATCACTACTGTGGCTCCTAGATATGTGCATACCTGGCTGTTGCAGAATGAATTGAAACAGCAGACAATAGAGTTGACATACAATAGAGTTTACAATAGAGTTGCCTTCAACAGTGTGTGGGATTTGCCAGGAGTGGGGTTGATAACTCAGAAAGTAATAATCAGGGTGTTATAAATAAGGATGTTCTAGTATCTCCCTGTCATGTACTGGAGAATCTCCCACTAGTGCATCTGGAAATGTGATTCCTATAAAAACACTTCACCCACAAATCTGCTGAAATGCCATTGGTAAAGTAACTCAGGAATCTAGGAAGAATTTGGTCCTTAATGAAACCTAAGAATTCTGGACATATATCTATGCTAGTGCCAATGCCCATTAATACACAGAGGTCATGGACTGGGATTTGAAGGAGTACAAAGGTTGGTGGATATGTATCCTCTCCTGAGGGGCAGCCCAAACTGTCCCCCAGTCAATGCAGGAAGACAAGTGCACCTCTCCATCTCCAATACTTTGTTCCAACAGAGGAGGATGCTGCCGCACACTTCCCCAAGAAGAAGGCAGAGGATTTGCCATAGTGGTAGGCACAGCAAAAGATAGGCGTCACAGTTCATTCTACAGCTACACAACAGGAAGGCATGACACAGCCTGCAAAGGAGGAGGCAGTGGCATCTCTCCCCACTAAGGAAAAAAGCAGAAGTGAAAGAAAGAGAGGCACAGAAACATAATCCAGCTGTAATGAGCTCAGAGCTTGGAAATAATGTGCTAGAAATAATACATTAATGTTGAATGGGGGGCGGGGGCGGGTTGAACTAGTGCCAGTGGAAGGCTGTCAAAATCAGGCATTTTTAAAAATAACATTAACAGGTATTTAATTGTTCAAAATAAGAATTAGCATGACCTCTGCAGCGGGGCACATATCGGCCTACAGGTTTCTTTCCCCAGACTGACAGGAACCTATATTTCTCTTTCGAAACCTGGTTTATACAATGCAACCTAACCTTGACTCTCTACTAGGGATATAACACCCAAAAATGTTAGTTAAATCGATGAATAAGCTATGGCATTTCTCAAGGTCTTAGAGAATCATACTCCAAAATAATCAGGAACCATTGTTCTACAAAAAGGCAATTGACTATTTCTACTTCCATTTCTTCAGCACAAGAAAGTTTACCTGAAATCAGAAAGTTTACCTGAAATCACATACCTAGATGAAAATTATCTCAGAGACTTGTCATGCCATCCCGGGTGGCCACAAGTACATAGTGACCAATTGCTATTGGACCCAAAATAGTTTAAGACTGCCCAGCTACTGAAAATATATACTGACTTTAGTCTTCCATGGATTATATTTGAGAAATAATATTATTTATAGCAAAACCACAAACTGGAAACCTCTGTGCGAAATGAAGCTGGGATGATTTACGTGATCCCTCCCCTAAAAGTCTCTGTAGACTCAGCAAAAGGCCTAACTTGCTGTTGAAATGCCCGTGCCATGGATGACAGGAAATTTGCCTACAGTATTTGAATAAAATTGAAAATGAAATGATAAATGAAAATGAACAAGGAAATGAAAGCCTCTGCTGGTGCAAGGATGGGCCCTTTTTATTTTGTAACTATAGAAGTACTAATCTGGGTTAGATTCCCAAATACTCATTTATATCTCACTCCTCCCCATAAGACATGAATGTTTTCATATGACTCGTTTCTTTTCATGTTCGTTTCATTTTTTGCTTCAGTCAAATAGGCAAATTTGTAGCCTCCTGTAGGATGGCTGTTTCTACCTGACCTGCAGAGGTTCAAAAGTAGATTGAGACTTTTTTTCTCTCAGTCAACAGAGAATTTTAGTTGAAGGATCATGCAAATCATCTCAGATTCATCTTGCACTTAAGCTGCCAAGTTTGTGGTTTTTCTCCAAATAGTATTATTTTTCAAACATTATCCTTGAGAGACTGAAGCCAGTATTTCCCCCCCAGTTGTTGGATGGTTGTGTTGAACTGAATTGTGTACAACAGGAATTGGTCGCTAAGATCTTCAGTAACCACCTGGGATGGTGTAGCAAGGCTCTGAGCCAACTTCCAACATGCCTTATAGTTTCAGACAAAGCTTTTGACAGTGCTATGTTTAAAACGGACAATTCTTTTCACATCCCTTTTCCCCAGTCCTATAAGAGGACATTTGATAGCAACTAAAAGCCGGAAACTGTAGGAATTGTAGTTGCTGAATGAGAAAGAAGCATGTTGCATTGTTTTTATCTTAATTCACACGACTAAGAATACATTTTTCCTTTTCTGTGCCTCCCTTTAGAGCCTATTTTGTAGTCCTCTGACTAAACTCCAGCATCAGAAAGCACTGAAAGAAATGTGTATATCATGTCAAAGACCGAGGTAGATTTTCCACTTTTGCACTGTTAACAGCAGGATTATTTAAACCAACTGTTCTCATTTAATGAATGCATATTTAATGCAAATGGTGCAACTTATTTGGGGTGCTTTACAAGTACCTAAAAATACATTGAGATCTATTCCTAATACCCCCTCAGCTATGGTATATCTCTTGTGTAATGCACATTCCCCTTCATTTCAAATCTACCATCCATCTCCAATCTCCGATTTCCTCAGCAAAATGGATAGGACCTGAGAATCAAGCAGAATTATAAACCTAAACCAAAACAGTGCAATGCTATATTCTTGCAATTCTAGCCACATACGGTGAAAAGGAATCAGTGGCTCAGGCTTCAAAACATGACAGGGAATAAACACCTCCAGGGTGTAATAATTTCAGACTAACTGGCAGAATTCGTTGCCATTTCCCAAAGCAAATGCTTACAGAATAGCCTACGTATGTTCCCATCTCACACTCTATGCTGTATGCATGAGATCCTTGACTTCACAAAGATGACTAGGAAAATTTGTATGTATATGCATGAAATTTCAACTATATTTCTGATTAATAATGAAAATCACAATGCTCAGTGCTTCTGTTCAGGGTTCCAGCTGCTTCACACTATCTTGTTCCACTTTCCACATTTCAGTGTTCTCGACACATACAACACATCATGACCATCTGTGCCCACCTAGCATACTCAGTCCTCACTGGCCTTTTCAACTTGGGATTTTCTTCTCCATTTTTCTTAGAGGGGGATAAAATAACTCGTAAAATAACTGATAGCTTGATTGAAGCCTGTGGGCAATCAACACATAAGCCTTTACTTATTTTGTTTGTATGAGTGACAAACATTTCAAACATTTTCTCCATATGAGATTTTTGAACTTTAAAAAAAAACATTTCAGGACTGTAAAAATTTCACAGATGTTTTTGGTGTACAAAATGATTTATCACAAAAAAAAAAACAACCCTATTTGGACAGGAAACTGTTCTGTGCAGGATACTATATATCCCATTTCCAGAAAACAGTGTATTTTCCACCAAAAATCTTGTATTCCACACAAAACATAATGTTTTTTCTGCAAAATACAAGGGAGTTTTGCTAATGCTGGGATTAACCAATAACACAGAGGACAAAAAAAAGTAAGCAAAAAATCTTGCAGTAATGGGGAATTCCCCCCCCCCCCAAAAAAAAGGTTCTTCAGTGTTTCAGCATAACCTTACTTGTGGAAGACAAGAAAATGTACAAACATTCACTTCCTCCTTTAATGGACATTTCTCATTTTCATCCTTGGAAACATTTTGAAATAGCTTCTAAGCATCAAGCAGGATCTACCCTATCTAGATTATCAGATTTTTCTTCTTCTATTTATGTGATGTTATTTCTGTCCTCTTTTCCAGCCACTCCATTCTATCACCTCTTATTGTTACTTCCTCATTTATTCAGCATTCTAAATCACTGAGTAGTTATAGGACTGTTTTAATTTCTTTGTTTAGTCCCCTTAGTGCTATTTCTAATTATGGGGAGCTACAGCAGGAAGGGGGGGGATTGCTGATTCTGTTGGAAGGAGAAGAACACCACTGGATCCAGACCTAATTTTAACAGCACACAAGGGTCAACTGTCCCCACAATGGGTGAGAAAACAGCTAAGGCCATCTACAAATTCCTCTCACTTCCCAAGCTCAGTGACTCACCTGATTGTTCATTGATTGGATTGGCCATCAGCTATAATACCAAAATATCAAGACTAGACATGGGGACGAATAAAAAAAAGGATCGCGATATTTGTCAGAAATCACTGATTCATTAAATATTCGTCCTTTCATATTCATGGGTTCCAGAGACCCCGACAAATATGAAGGGATGAATATTGCCCCATTTTTCTTCATCTCTTCCTATGGCTTTCCCATTCTGCCTACTGGCCTGCCGATCAGCTGATCGGCGGACCTATAGGCAGCCACCCACCCCGACAGCCTATCCCTGCCCCCTTCCTCTCCCTACCTTAGCCATTGCCCCCCTGCCCCCGCCACCCCACCACCGTGCCCCCCGCTGCCGACGCCACCCCCCGCCCCTGCCGACGCCCCCCACTGTAATTACCACCGCTGCCGCCATCTCCAGCAGGCCTCTGCAGCCATGGCCTGTAGAAAGGGACACTGGCTGCCCTTTGCAAAGATGGCGGCTGCAGGTTCATTTAGGGTAGGGAAGCTGCAGCTGCCATCTTTGCAAAGGGCAGCCTGGATTCCCTTAGCCTGCCTTAAGGGAGTCCAGGCTGCCCTTTGCAAAGATGGCAGCTGCAGCTTCCCTACCCTAAATGAAGCTGCAGCCACCATCTTTGCAAACAGCAGCCAGTGTCTCTTTCTACAGGCCATGGCTGCAGAGGCCTGCTGGAGATGGTGGCGATGGCAGCGGTGGCAGCAATTATGGTGGGGGGGGGCATCATTGGGGGTGGCGGGGAGCATCGACGGGGGTGGCGCTGAGTGGTGGCGGTGTGGGGGGAATGGGGGTGTGGTGGGGGTCAGGTTTTTTAAGTAACCCCCCACAAATCGACTAATAAATTCACTCTTCGTCGGTTCATGGGGGCAGCTTCGTACTTCGTGAGTCGTCAACTTTTGACGACTCATGAAGCAGGACGACTCGCCAAAATGGTGAGTCGTCCCCATCTCTAGTCAAGACGTATACTTCCGGAATATATTCAAATTCATATTTTTAATCATTAAAAGGATCTTCCACAAATTAACAATTATACATTGTCAGCTTGGCTCTGATTTACAGCAATCCCTCCTAGGGGTTCCTAGGTTTAAAGTACTTAGAAGTGGGTTGCCCTTTCTTTGGGAGTAATCAGGAACCGTGCAGGTTGCCCAAGAATAAACAGGCTGGCTCTTCTCTCAGGAGCCACAGCCAGGGGTTCCAGCTTGCTGAGTTTATCCAGCCCACAAAAAAACCCTACAAAACCAGCTAATACTTCTCAGCAGACGTACTTAAGCAGACCTACTTCATCCTACTATCCTCCATCCACTGCAGCCCATTAGGGGTTTTGTTCTATTCTATATTCTCTTTTGGGGTTACACAATACATCAGAACAAAGCTTTGTTCCCATTGCCCTTCTAAAACACATAAATAATGTGCTTCCTATAACAGAAGTGCTCAGCCACCCCATTTGTAACTTGGAAAAAGGAAGGCTCTCGATTAGTGGTTAGCTGTACGCCAACACAGACTCTGACCCACTACTGCAAACAACAGATCAGCTATTCATCACCCCACTAAAAAATAACAGCTTAAAGCACAGACCCACCTGGTAACACAGCTTTTTCCTCCCCCTGCCTTTTTCTTTTCTTTTTTTGGTATACTTTCTCTCTCATTAGTTGCACTGCAAGGGCTGAACTTTTCACAAAGTGTGGATGCCTGTCAAAAAATATGACAGATGATGTTCATAGAAAATAATACGAGATATAACATAATGGCTATATATTTGAAAATTGTTTGTGAGCAACCTTTTATGTTCCATTCAAACATATGACTTCAGTTCACATTCCTTTTGGCTAATAATACTGCAATGACTCTGATATTGCAAGTGTGGGCAAGAGACACCAGCAAAGCTTTCTAAATAACAATTTTCTTAGCAGCCTAGGTCACTAAATTACTGCTCTACTTTGGGCCAAGTCTACCAAATAGTATATCTTTAAAGTATTTTTTTTTATTGAGGCAGTGGTAATATTTTCATTATTAACAGGGCATTGAATGATATCAGTAGTCAATATTACATTGGGTTCAATTATCCATATTGAGCAGTCCAATCAATCAATCAATCAATTGCTGACCATTGTTGGTTTGCTCATTTCTTGGTTGCTTTAACTCTACTCCCTTCCTAGACTTTCATAAAATTCCATAGATGGTTATCCACATGAAAACAATAAACACTTTTTGAAAAAGAAGCAACCAATAATAATAAGCACAGAAATGAATATGCACCAGAAATCTGGTCAATGTTTGGTGCTGAAATGCCATTAAACTTTTAGCCTTATGTACATCGTGAGGCAGGGAATTCTAGAATCAGGGTGCTGCTACAGAGCAAGCCCTGTCTCATATCATCTCCATCTAATTTTGTTTCATTAGTGGTGCGACAGCAAGACAAACTCTGTCTCAGATTTCAAGACTTAGGCAGGCTGCTAGTGTTTCTTAAAATACCAGGGTACACTGTTGTTAAGACTTTGAATTTAACCTGCAAGTGAATTGGCGACAAATGATAAAAATGTCAAAATCAATATAATATAATCTGGGACAGCTGTTGCTGCCATTTTCTTGAGAATGCATTTTGCAACAATAATAGCTCCATATAAAGCACTTTTAAAATATAAAACACAAATAGGAGGTTACCAGAGTTGATATTGTCCAGGGATGGCCAGAGCTGGCATATCATCTGAACCTGGGCAAAGACATTCCATATTCCTTCAGTATATCATTATGCAAATAGTATTTTCTTTCACATTACTCACAAAATCTTTAAATTTTGATGCCAAGTGTAGCTGTTTTTGTGTGGAAGTATGTGTTCTCCTAGACAAGCCTGCCTAGGCTTGGATATCTCCAAGAGAAGTCCTCCTTACAAGTTCACATCCTTCAGGGGCTTGTTTAACAAAGATGTGAAGGAAGGCTTTCTCTATGGCCACTCCCGGGCTATGGAATACCCTTTCACAGGATGCTAGGCTGAATCCCTCCCTCCCTCCCTATTGTCCTTCAGTCTTTTGATTTAGACAGGCCTTCAGCAACTTTCTGCACATAAGAAGGTTTTAACTGAGTATGCCTGGTTTTATTTTTTTAATGTAAATTATCATTAATCATTTAACTGAGATATTTTAAAGTGTTTTAATTGTAATTATATGTTAATACAATAATTGATTTAATTATGTTTCAATTAACATTTTTGTTACTCTTTTTAAAAACTTCATTGTAAACAGCCTTGGTCTGAACCCTTAGAGAAAGTAGGCATATAGTGCCTTGGAGAAAAGTGGCACATAAAGAAAATAATAAATCGCAAAGTCAACAAACTTATGGAGCTGATGTAGGAAGATACAAGCAATAAAATCAAAAGCTGCTGAGAACTGGTTCCAGAATAAGCAGAAGGGATCTACAGGCATATCTTGTCTCTTTCTTGTTGAAGGTCATCTGTCAGGGTGACCAAGACCATTTCAGCATCAAAACTGGGTCTGAAATCAGATTTAAATGGTTTAAGATAATCTGCTTCTTCCAAGGGTCCTGGAGCTACTCACCCATCCTGAAAACATTACTCTAAAAGTAATGTTTGTGACTGGGATGTAGTTTTCAGGATAAAGGGAGGGCATTTTAGGAATATACAAGCCACAACCTCTTTCAAGGCTTACAGTCAGTCCTCCTCTCTCAAAAAGGCATAAACGTCTTCCTGGACTCAATTAGTCAATCCTCCTCTCCAGTTGGATGTCAAAAAGTGTCTAGGGCAATGATCAAATATATATCTGTTTGACCAGATCCTTCCAAGGACTGCAGCCATTAAAATATGCCCAGACTTGATGGAGCTCTGGACCCTTTTATTGTCCGTGAACTTTCCCCTCAACGTGTTTTCAAATTTGTCTCAGGAGGCTTTCAAGGGCTCCCCTATTCCAACCACCAGGCCCAATTTTAACAGCTCTTTCACCAACTAGATGACACGTAGAGGATGCAATTATAGTAGCAAAATAAACTTTCTTTGCTGTTGTCATTGTCATATAGGTGACTTAATGCACCTTCACCAGCATTATAATCTGAAGAGATTATAATCTGTTTTGAGATTTATGCCCCTTGAATTTGAATTATTGTCCTGCTTGTTTTATTGAATGTGATCCCCTTGAATATCAGGAGGTTGGCAGGGCTCTGTATTGCAGGAGAAACTGTTTGGACATGCTTGTATCAATGGATTTCTCTATTTCATTGTTCCACAGTAAAACTAGAACCCTAACATGCCAACCAATATATCATAATAATGTATAAAATAACATGGTCAGGGTTATCGATAACAAGTTCAACCCTCATCTATGTCCTCATCAGTTAAAAGATTAATGACAAATCCACTTATGGTAGAAAAAAAGTTTAAAAGTTACTTATTTGTTTATTTATTGTTAATGTTGCTACTGACAAAAAAAATGCTTTTTTTTTTCCTCTAGTGAAGGAGAGAAAAAAGTCTCACAACAGTTTACAATGTTTTCAATAGGGTGTCTTGATGGGGGAAAATGTGAATATTCCTTATATCCTTAATGCAGAATGAAAGATTTATAAGCTCTGGTACCATTTCCTTTTGAAAGTTATGTCTGGCAGCTTTAACTCCAGAAGCAGATAGGGCTTAACGCATTAACTTTTGAGTTAACACAAATGTTTTGACTGACTGTAAAAAAAACATTAAATCAATTTTCTAGGAAAGTGCTCTTTGATCTGGGTGTTGCATTGCACAAGGTCTGTTGCATTAGCCCTGTTCACCTGACCAGGAAATAGTGAAACTGTGAAGGAGGAAGTGGGAGCCTGTTAGCAGAACATGCTCACCCAGCCTTCATTGGGCATATAATGCAAACAAGGACTTTGTGCAGAAGAATTAACAAAGTTGTGAGAGTAGAGAGATGACATCTTACAATGCTTCTGTCCTTCTCGGCATTTTCCATATTCCCCATCAGGTTGAACAAATTGTTCTCTTGTTTTCCCCCAAGAAACAAGTCCAAGCAGAGATTAGCTGCTAGACTGCAGAAGAAGCAAGCTGGGGAGCAGGACTTCTGCAAAGTTACATATGCCTGTCCTTTCCAAGAGCTGTAACAATTGCTTTCCATGAATGTTAGGGCTTTCACATCTGCTCTGATATTTTAGGAGGCTTGCCTTACCATCAGGGAAGCTGAACGTTCTTAGATGACTGCACAAGAAATTTACATGCAATGATCTGGTTTTTTTTACATCAACAGCCTCTACTTCTTCAGATCCCATCACCTTAGAGTATTTTTAATACTACATATGTAATTCATGTAACAATGCTGTCATGGCATTTAAAAAAAGATTATGTGGTCTATTGACAAATCCTAATTAACCCACTGACACCGAGATCACAAATCTGAATTCACATGATGGTTCTCTCGGCATTTGCACCAAAAGGTTAGTTATTCATCAAAATGCCATCAAAACTGTTGATGAAACAACTAGTAGAGATGGGACTTTTGAGTTAGGCTGGATGGGGGAAAAGATGAAAGAGGATTAAACTTTCATTTTCAGAGTCTTTCATTCATTTCCAGTAAAGAGCCCCTGCAATCCAAATTGTTCTGTTCAGCAAAAGAGATCATGAAAATTTCAGATTTCATCCAGCTTTCACCCACATATGTAAAATCACTCCATTGATATTCCAACAAATAGTGTTGTGAGTCAACAAGGGCTGTCAACTGCTAATCAGGATTCAGAGAATATCTTCTGGGGAAGGGAGGAAGTTTAAATCTTTAAAAAGGCCTGGAAAAGTGGAATGTTTGCCATTTAGCTGCTTGATGATTTGTTCGCTGTAGCTGTGAGAGTTACTTTGACCTCTGTTTCCTTTTGGATAATCATCATTCTTGCTATTGACTTGCGGCAGCTGCTCCTCCATTTTGGATTATTTTTTGAGTTATTTATCCCTATTTTTCTATCCCTCCCCTCTTGGATTCCTTGTTTTTTTTTGTCCTGCTTATTTTATTAATTTTGGGGGTGATTTTTTCCCCATTTCCGTTACTTTTGCTGTTGCCTTCCAGAGTTCCTGCCTACACTCAACCTAGTAGATTGGTGCCTGTGCTACTGGAGTGAAGCCATCAGAATGGTAAGGGGGAATCACCATATTCTATCTAACGGTTTGGTGGAGTCAGTTGTATTTCTTTTCTTTACTGAGTGTATCTGTAACCTATGGGTCCCCACCCAGGGCTGGGTTTGATGTCTAAGTATATGCTACTATTCAGTTTTGACCGGAGCTTCCTAAATTTGGTGTCTAAGTGGCCATCTTCCCTTAACACACAAAACAATCACCCAAAAGATCTTCTCCTAAAATACAGCTAGAGTGAGGTAAGTCTGCATCCCTTGTCTTTACTCACAACCATCTTAGGGGATAGCAGGCTTTTGTCTCAGCAGGCAGTAGCAAAAGCATGCAATTGTGTATGCAGGTTTTAGCAGCCCCCAGGTATATAAGAGGAGAGTTCCAACAGGTGCACCAGGAAAAATGCAGCAACCAGGCTGTGCCTCAGAAAAGAAGCTCCAACAGGTGACCCTTCAGCTCTCAGCCAATAAGGGTTGCCAAGCCAGGTGCGATTTCAAAGCAAAGTGATCCTAGTAGTGCAATTTTGGCTAATAGCAAGGCAATCCTTTATCTCAGCTCAATCTCATCTGTTCCTAACAGAAAGCAGGAAGGAACTTTCCCCTTCCCTACAGAGTAAGCATGCAAACACATACAATAAAACATTGTAATTCTGTGCAATGTATAAATGAGCATGGGTTTGAACACAATATTTTCCATGGACTTTCTACTCCTATCATTTGATGGAGTGTGTCCTTTTCTCTACAACTTTACATGAGTGTTTCTTATTTTCACTTTTTTTCCTCTGTGTATTGTGGGAAGGGGTGTACTGCTTTTGCTTTTCCCTGTGGGATAGATTTTGGTTTTTCATTTTACATTTACTCTGGTTAAAAAGTTGAATTGGAAACTGCATTGTTGTTATTTGCTAAATTGCTTCAGAGTATGTGTGTTTCTTTTCTGATCATATTACACTGTGTATTCTGTTGCATATAGGTTTTGATGTAAAGGCTGCTCACCTGCTATGTAAGGGGTAGGAAGTTAAGTGTCCTGGAGCACTACCAAGTGTGTGATTTGGCACCAGATGGAACTCCATGTATGCTATGTTGAAGCAGTGGCTCATACTTCATCATCTGTCTGCAAAAAAGTAGACATAGGGATCCTTGTTCCACTAAGCATCATCCAGTGGGACATTGCAGCTCAGTTCATGGTAATCCGGAAGCCATTCAAGGAGGCCACTGGGGTTCTGAGCAGAGCCACGGCAAACTTGAATGTCCTGCTTCTCACCAGTGTTTTCAAGACTGAGTTGCAAATGTTCTATGACAAGCCCAAGGAAATTGGGAGCCCCTTGGCACCCCTGGCAAATGCCTTTCTCCAGTAGTTGTATGCCCAGGTAAGTGAACAACTGGTATCACTGTGGAGGAGGGAGCTTTATGCCATGGCCATGATTTGGGCCCCACTTCCACCCCGTCAAGACCTTCCTGGCTAAAAAGGCAGGAGGCCTTGAGGGTTTGTGTGATGCTCTTTGCCACTGGGTGAGAGAGCATCAACAGAGGACTGGTGCAGCTGGGCCTGAGGAAGGGGAGGAGCAGCCCAGCCAGACTCCTCTGTGCCCTCCACCAGTGGGATCTTAGGGAAAGCTATTGGTGTCACCCAAGGCAGACATGGACACAGCAGCAGTATTCCCATTCCTAGTTAGCAAGATGGAATGGGCTAAATGGTGGCAGCCTGCCTGGATGCTGCCCTGGAGCCCAGCCAAAGGTTAACCTGCCTCTTCTGGGCTTCCGACCCTTTAGACTGAGGGATTGTAGGAAAGCATTAAGTGCCACCAATGACACGGGGCCACTTGCTAATGAGAGAGAGGATAGGAGAAGCTAAATGTCCTTCCAAAGTTTAAAATGAGACTTTTCTTATTGGTAGAGAGGGATAAGTAAAAAGAATTAAAAGACAAAACAATTAGTTCCTCAAGAGATTAGTTAGGTGCACTGAGGGAGAAAGAAAAATTCTTTATTTAGAGGAAAAAGAAAAATGAAAGAGCTGCCTAGCTAGGAAAACAAACAAAGAAACAAACAAAAGAAAAAAAAAGATTAGTTTTTCCCTCTGCCTCTAAACACAAAACTAAACAGAAAAGGTCACACTGCAGGAATAGCCTAGTCTCCACCACCACTGCTCCTTTGCTTTCCCTGCTGAGGTAGTGGCCAGATTTTTAAAAAGTGAAACAAAACGTTATATGTAGCTGTAGGTAGGAAGGAGAAAGGTTAGTTTTCCTTCTGCCTTTAAACACAAAACTAAAGATAAAAAAAATCCATTGAAGTTTCCACTATTCCTTCCCTGTTTCAGAATTTTTTAAAAGTTCCTCAGAACCCTTGTAGATAGGTGTTTCTCTCTCTCTCTCTCTCCAATAAGGAAAGACACTTAGCAAGTCTGTCTTCCTCCTTGACCTCTGATTGTAAGAATGCTGACAGAGCAGGCTCACAATGTATACTGGCATGCCTATGGGATGAGAGGCAGAAAGAATATTGTTGGCAGATGATTGTATGGCCTTGGCAGGAAGAGACTGAGGGTGTGAATTTGAAAATGTTAGAGGAGGGTCACAAAAATGGTTGGGATGGGAACCTAAAGTGGTACTGCAAGTAAGGAAGGACCTGTTGTGGTGTCTGTAATGCTTGCCTGCCTGATGCCATGGGAGACTGGTGGTTGAGAAATGTCTGTGCAGTGTTTGGGTGGCAAGGCCAGGCACTGGGTCTTCTTTGGTTGTTGACTCTGAATGATTGAAAGGGAATAACCTGTGCTGAGATTTGGGTGTAGCCAGGCCAGGCAGCAGGCAGCCCACTTGCCAGCAGTTAGATAAACCCAAGGTGAAAAGAAAGAAGGACAGGGCTGTGCATTATGTCAGGCCAAACCCCAGCCTCCTCACCTACTTTCAGAGCCAGCCAGCATCCCCTTTTGCACCCCGAATTACTCATGTGGTATGAGAAGAACTTATTGCTGGTATGGATGACATAGGATGGGTGGGAGCACTGGCAGCACCATGTTCAGATGCACCAAAGGTTGTGTGCCATGATAATTGATGTTGATGATATATTGATCATGATGATGAATAGGATAAAATAAAGTAGTACCATCTTAAATGGGTCTGATGATGATGATCTCATGATGATTGACTGATGATGATTCTCTTTCTCATCTGTACTGTTTCCTGCTGATGAATTGTATGATAATAATGAGGAAGAGGAAGATGGTGATGTGATAATGTGAACCTCAAAGTACTCTAAGTACATAGACTGATGATGATTGATTTTTTCCCCCTCATACACTGTTGTTGTCCACTTTTGGAGCAGATTATTGTTGCCTCGCCTCTGCTTTTTTTAAAGTAGCTTTCAGTGTTCTATAGGGCTTAGCCTGGTTTAGCACCAGAAATCCAAATGGGGAAAAATGAAATGAAAGAACCCAAAACAGCCAGTCCCTTTTGTGTTTAACATGAAAGACCCAAAAAGTAAATGAGGTACACACACACACATACACACCCAAAAAACCTGAAACAAATTTAATCTGAAAGTTTTTCCTATGTCCACCCTATCAACTAGTCTACAGGGCATATAATGTAAGTTTATTACACTATTGTAATATGATGTTACAGTTCTTGTCAACTGCCTGGTAGGATCCCAAGGAAGTCAAATGGTAGGTTAATAATTAAAATAGAAACCACTTTAAAAACATAAAGAGGACTGTTTAAGTTTTATTTACCAAAATTTCACTTTGTTACAGAAACACAGAAGTACAAAAGCTATAGCATAAACTGCATCTCAGAAAACTAGGGGGGGCAATCCAGCAACCTAATGTTTCCACCCAAATCTCTTCTGGTTCTTTAGGCTTTGTCCCTCTACCCACAAATTTCTGAGTAGACTTCCCACTATCATTAGGGCAGTTGCAGCTGCCCTAACTCTTGCAGAGGGTTAGAACTGAATGACAGGAGAAGGAGCATAACCAGATGTACACTATAATACTTGAAAGTGCACAAAGTAGTAGAAATTTGATATGCTAGGCATAAGCTCCGCTCACTCTTAGGCATTATGCTCAGCCTTTCCTAAGGGATTTCTCAATACAGAGCAATATGCAGCTCTCTTAGACCATGTTCCTTTGTGCTTATTGCACACTCAGCAGGAATTGATTGTGACTTACTTTCTTCCTTCCTAAATCAGGGGAAAGCAACAGAGTGGATAGCTCTGGATGCGTGTGACAGATTTTCTGGGATTGACTTGGGGGATGGCAGCTTTTTTTCAGTTGAGTTCAGGTGACATAAGAATCAGGAGGTTCTTACATAACATACAAACACTTTAGTTAGGAGGGAAATTGGGTTTGATGTGTGTGCGTACATATATGAAAAGTAATGAAGTATAATCCAGTGTATGTCAATTTAAGAGGTAAGCCTCACAGAGATACATGAGGCTTCCTTCCTAGTTAAGCACTTCTTGGACTGCAGTCTTAGTGAAGCATCATAGGATTCGTCACACACACACACACACACACACACACACACACACACACCCCTCTCTCTATGTTATGGCTTTAGAGGCAGGAGGAAATGTAAAATGGCTGCCGCAGCCTGAGGTCTGAAGCAAACAAAAACTGTAATCCTAGATACATAGACTGGGAAATAAGAACCCTCGGGTACAGTGGGTTTTTCTGAGTAAGCATGTAAAGGTTCCTTCCCTTAAACAAGGGCAAATGTAGTCAAACGTGCCACCAGCGTCATGGCAGATCCTCTATCCCTTCTGCTCTTTAGTCTTTACTTATACCTTAAAGCAAAGGCCACTGGCTTTTGATAGCATTTTGCTTCCTTCAGGAAATTGTAGCTGTTGCTTTCTTTTTCTTTTCTTTTCTTAATGTAGCTTTTGGTGTCAGCTCTTCTTACTTAACAAATCAAAGCCGTGGATCAGGGTATGAGGATGTTCCCAATTTCCCTCCCACCCCCACACATTTCATAAGATATGAATCCCAGGCCCATTCTTCTTATGCGTTCCTCCTAATTCTTTAAAACAGCATTCCCAATGATACACACCAGTGTGATGAAGATTTTGTCATGTATTATTAATACATTTCTTTGTATGATGTTCCAAAGAGGGAGGCAAAAAAAAGTTTTGATTTATTCCATATCTTAAACCCAATGTGACAAAACACTGAGATGGCAGCGGGCTGTCTCTTTCTTTCGCCAAGATTTGAAAAACCGAACTTAAAAGTCTGGAATTATACTCAGATGCATTTTTCTCTTGTAATATTAACATTTTTTTATTACCTGAACTATTTCCCCTGTCTCCCTTGACTCCCACAGCAGGGACTCTCATATTATTTCCCGCAGCGTTCCACCTCCACTTTTCAGAGACGTTGGATTTGAGGAGCTGCCCTAACGTTTATCAAAGCTTTCCCCTTGGTCATCAGAGAGAGAGAGGCTTGTCTAGTTTGGGCTGGTATGAAATTGTCGGCTTCTACCTTTTTTTTCCCTCCGGCTTTTTCTTCTTCCTCTTCTTTGTATTGAGTTATCTGTTCACAGCTGAGTAATCTCACTAGAACTGCTGGGATGATGATCTTCACGCGGCACCTCTGGCAGCTAAGCCAAGGGCTTGTAAGAGCGAAGTGTATTTATAACTCTATGCACAAAAATGGGCATGTGGCGGAGAGAACCACAGGATACATTGCATTTATTGTCCACCTTTGACCGCCACACCTACACCTTGGCCACCAAAGCACCTCTTCTAAGAATAACTACTGTAAGCATTGACGCCACTGAGCTACTTGGGTTTGATCACCATTTTTCTGATCTGCAATCAGGGACAGAGCATTTCTTATTAAAGAAATTGAAGGGGTCCTTAGATGTGGAATCTGCTCATGCATGCAGGTACTTCCCTGTAGAATTTAAATAATCTCATCCCTCCTGACAGGGTACAAATTCTGCTGCTGTAACCTACCAAATCAATTCCTGCCCAGATGGTGGGGTACTTAAAGGACACCTATACCAGGGCACATGAGAGTTGGCCACCTTTTTCATGGTAAGACTGAAGGGCTCCATTAGTTTCACTCAGTTACTCCACAATCTTATGCAGTCCTAACACAATAATGTCCTGGCTGTAGGTATTTAGGAATAGGCATAAGCTTCTGCTGGCATATGCCCCCTTTATGCCAGCAGAAATGCTCTTGTGCTGGCAGAACCCACTTCTACCAGCTTCAGAGATCTGCCAGCACAGGGGTTTGCCAGCAAAACTCTTCTGCTGGCTAAGATCTGGCAGGTGAACCAAGGAAGAGATTGAGGGAAGAGCCAAGTTGTACCTGATCTATACCTTCTCCAGCCCAGGGACCTGCTCAGACTTTGTCAGCTCAGCTGGGAAAGGGCCTGGATCCAGCAACCTCTTGGCTGTTTAGGATTTTGTTCATACGTGGAAATAACTCATTGGAACTTATTTATCTGGGGATGTGTCAGATTCTATAATTAATTTGCCTAATTTGTTAATTGCTGAAATCTGCATAAATTTGCACATGTGTCAAAATGATAGTTCTGAAGGAAATTTAAAAAATGCTTTTTAGGAATATATGCTTCTACCAAGGAAGTCATCATTCTAGAAGAAGCATTCCTGCTTCGTGGCGCAGTGGTTAAATACAGCTGAAACTATGCTCACGACCTGGGATTCAATCCCAGGTAGCCGGCTCAAGGTTGACTCAGCCTTCTCTCCTGAGGTTGGTAAAATGAATACCCAGCTCTCGGGGGGGGGGGGCAATGTGTAGCCTGCAGAATTAACTTGTAAACCGCCCAGAGAGTGCTTTAAGCGCTATGGGGTGGTATATAAGCAGCATGCTTTGCACACTTTAATGTGAGCAAAATGGTAGGATACCTCCTTCAAAAATGTTTTCTGTCACCTATGCAATTTTTTATTGCATTTTCCTATGCTAGATTTCTGTGTTTGAATGTTACACTTGTCTGGATTTGGATTTTTAAAATTTATTAGTAGTCCACTGAAATGAATGGTCCTTGGGTAAGGTGTGACTTAAATATAGCTGATACATGCCTTAAATCGCCTCATAACTAAGAGTGCAACTACATGGTCAAATGCAGTGGAAATTGATATGCTTATAAAATAGGTGAATTCTAGGTATTTTTCACTCATCACTTGATGCAAAGGCTGAATTGAACTGGTCCAGCCCTTTTTGCTCCCAAAGTGGCCTTTTTCCTCTGCTGCTTAAGGGGCTTTGTACATTTTCAAGCTGGATGGATGATAATGGACTTTTCCCCATGTGGTTAATTGTGATATGTTCTTATAAAGAGAAGTGGTGTGTCTATCTGTGGTGTTTTGGGACATAGGCAGTTTGGGTCTGATGTTCAGGACTGAGGTGATGGGAACATGCAAAAGTAAAGCACTGTGAATAAGATTTGCTGTATTTCTGAAAAACCTGTCTGTAGAAAAATAACACAGAAAGGTAATTCACAGTCTCAGAATACAGAACATCAAAAGTTTGAACAGTAATTTTGCAAAATAAATCATGATTCACAACTCTGAATTATTCCATACAGAATCACCCTACCACCCATCCATTCCTCCTTTCTCTTACTTTCAAGTAACACATGCAGGAATTACTGATCTCTGGTGATATATAATAGTTTAAACTAGTGTCGGGAAGTGATGATCCCATATAGAATCATTCTGAGTTCTGAATCATGCTGTATTTTGCAAAATTACTGTTCAATCTTTTGATGTTATATATTCTGGGACTGTGAAGTACCTTTTCCACATTATTTTTCTATTTCTATAGAAAAGATTTTCAGAAATGTAGTAGTCTGAAGTTTGAGTGATGAGGGCTCCCCATAGAGCAGGGGTCCCCAACCCCTGGTCCGCGGCCCAATGCCCGCCCCCCCCCCCCCGCACACACTCCCCCCTGCAAGCCCACCTACACAGCCCCTTCGTGCATGTGCGCGCGAGCGCCCCGCAAGCACCCCCGCCCCTTTGCGCATGTGTGTGAGTGTGCGCGCACGCCACGTGAGCACCCCTTCACGCATGCGCGCACAGACCCCGTCCTCCTCCCAACCGGTCCACGGTGGCAAAAAGGTTGGGGATGACTGCCACAGAGAATACTTGGCTGAGAGTCAGAAAAATTCTACTTGGCTTATCTGCAAACAACAGTTGGTACATTTGCACTAACACATACCCTCTCTCTGGGTCCTCCTGAATTGTATCAGGGGGCACTTGCAACTCAGTAGAGTTGCAAGTGCCTACCTCCCCAGCATCCTGGCATCTTGCCAACACATCCAGCTCTTTCCTGTGTTTCTTTTCTGACTGCTCATATAAAAATCTTATCCCATCTGGGGGATTTCTGAGACAGTTTAGTTGGGGTTTAAGCTGCTTCACCCCAGCTCTCAGGCAAAGTCTTCCTGTGCTGTGTGGGCATTTGTGTGGAGGTAACATTTTCCTTGGCTCTTGTGTGTGCCTCCTCCCCTTCTTTTCCTCTCATTCTGGGGTACAGGACTCCTCTGGACTGCAGAACATTAAAGAATCAGCAGAGGTGATACCAGAAAGGAAGGATCAGCAGATGTAGGACCAGGGGAGGGAAGGAAGGGAAGACTAGGCTGGAATGTGACTCACATCACAACAAGCATGAATGGTGAACTCCTGAATCAATCTGCAGCCTCTGTGTTAGCACTGGTTGTGATTTCAGATTTAATAAAGGCTGCAAATTAAATTGCAGCAAAGCTGAATTGTTCCAATTCAACTCTCCAATGTAGTTGCACCCTAACTCAAACCTGATTGATTCCAATGAGTCTATTCTAGATACAACCAGCTTTGAATCCAGCCAATCATTGCATAGTTAATTAGGGCACTATTTTAACTCATTGAAGAGATTTATATCATTTAATTTAATTTATCAGTAGACTAGATCTTGCAACTCCACAGATAAGAATAGCTCTTTTTCTTAGCACACCGTTGATCATCTCAGGGAAGGGGAGATGTTGGAAAGAGTGAGTTTTACTGTGTTTACTGAACAAACGTGGTGACAAAACAAAATTAAATACTGTGCTCATGTTTGGTTCAGGAAAATCAAACATATTTCAACAACTTAACCCTTTGTCATAGGAGTAAATGTTTGAGTGGTTTCAGATAACAATTCAAAGGTTATTATGTGTGTTCTGAGTATAAAATTCTAAGTGCAAGCTACAACCTTCAGCTATGTACTGAAGGTCATTGTTACAGACCCCCCCACACACACACACACACACATTGTGTGACAGGGCTTGCCTGAGATGTTTTGCTGTCTGAGACAGAGAAAAATCTGGCAATCTCCATGTTCATAAACTGACTAGATTTCCAGTTGTATACAAAAAAGAAAAAGAAAAGCAGTACAACCTGCATCCTTGGGGACAGACACTTGGGAAAAAGGGTGCTTCGATGGTTCATCTCATCCCACTGGGGGGAAAAAAGTCTATTGCTGCAAGAATTTTCACTCCTGCATTTTCATTTCCTGTAAAGCCACCCTGCAGTACAGGATGGCTTTTCAGGAATAGCAGGAGCAGCATTATCAAAAGAAGTGGGTTTGTGCAAAAATACTCTTGTATTTCATTAAACACTTTGTATTTTGCACAAGGTTTTCTGTGCAGAACACGTCTTCAGAAAACACAATGTTTGGGGTCACAAAATAAAAAATATTTTGTCCAAAAAGAACATCTGAGATTTTTTTGCAAAAAAATTGAGATGTGAAAATACACAAGGACTCTTTAATCTCATCCAGCATGGGGGAAACTTTGAGAGAATAGAGTAAATGAAGATTTACTTTCCTAGACAACAGTAAATTTGGTCATTCTTGGTGAACTGTGCTATGTCAGTGTGAACCCCCAACCCAGATAAAGATTGCCAGGTTACCCAGCCTATGCTGCTTGAGACAATGGTCTCTCTTGGTCCAGGAATAGGACTGACCCTGGCCAACAAAGTGATGGCTTACTACTTATTACAACAAAGTGATGCAGTCCATGAACCAAATGCAGGCCCCAGGGGTATTTTCGCAGCTCTCCAGGCCATCCCAGAAGTGTAAAAATGCCAGGAATAAAATAAGGTAAGGTCACACATTTCTGCAGACATAGGAGTTTCCACTTTGAGCAACTCAGGAGAATTCTCTAAAGCCCTCCCTCAATGGACAGAATAACAAAACAGGAAGTTTCTGGCCAGTAACTTGTTATATATTTTTAAAAATAGCTGGGGGGGGGGGAATTGGACCCCTATGCAGCCTATGGTGGGCTAAAATTTGGATTCCAAGCCCCTTGAAATCACCCACCCTGGAGTAATAACCTCAGACACAGGTGGACTGTCGGAGTCCAGAGCAGACTCCCACAGTGGACTGTTAAAAATTACTGCTTTTCCATGCATTATAGGCATACCACACACAGTCAACTGTTAAGAGAGCAGTGCATAGCTATTGCCCCTTGTCTACATTTGTCATTCATCTGATGAGGGTGCGAACAACATTGCTGCTAGTGTGCTAGACCCTACAAGAGTTTGCATGGAAAAGCCAGTAGCCATTTTGTTGGAGGCAGGGATTTGACAGTGTTCATTTAGGAGACATTTCCTCTGATAACAATTCTTTTTTAGCTGAGTCCCCAGATCTTAAGAAGACACAGTGGCACATTCCGACAGTCCTTTCAGTCAGGTACTAGGAAAGGAACAGTTTGTGCGGTTGTTTAATAAATCAAAGAGACGCAACAATGCAGATTGTTCAGTCTAGGTGATTAGATTTTTTTAATGTCTCTTTAGTCATTAGAAAAGGAGACCAGAGAGTGTGGACAAATGAATGATGGAACGGGGCGAGATCAGAAACAATACTGTAGACAACAGATGAACACAGAATATTTAAAAAGCAGGGAGGGAAGAGAGAAGCCCTGCTGAAAGATTAAAGAATAGAAAGAAGTACAAATGGGCAAATCAATTATTGTGTGAAGATTTCTAGGATGTTGTTTAATTCATAGTGGTCTGTGCTATATTAGGTTTCATCACAGTTTCATTTTTATTGATGTTTCTTTTAGTTCCTTCTCTGGCTTCTGATTGTATAGGACTGAGCAATCCTTTGAGAGGAAGTGTTATGAAATGGAGGCCTGATTCTGCCCACCATTTCTTAGAGAATTAAGTGTCATATTGATTTCCACAATGATGGGGAAGCCAGTGATGTTAATATGAGGGAACCACAAGTTTAGTGTCAAGATGTGAGAGTGAAAGCAAGCTGCTCTTTCATGCTGCAGAAACTGAATAGTGAATCTGCAATCAGAGAACCACTGAATTCTGGTGAAAGAGACTTCACTAGTAAACCATTTGGCTGTCATATTACCAAGGGAACAGAACATGCTGGCAACCAAGGTGATTGATTGATTGATTGATTGATTGATTGATTGATTGATTGATTGATTGAATTTATCTCCTGCTCCCGTTAGTGTCGAGGCACTACTCTGGGTGGGTTACAACACATGTAATAGAAAAATAAAAATAGAAACATTAAAAACAGCAACAATAACCCTAAAAAACACATGGCATTGACTAATCATATAAACCCATAATGGATGGAGGAAAACGGGGGCGGGAGAAGATGGGGGGAAGGGGGGAGGTGGTTAGCTGGGGTCTGTGTGGAAAGCCTCCCTGGAAAGCAACATCTTTAATTGCTTCCTAAGTGTCAGCAGAGAGGGGGCTAGACAGAGCTCCTCCGGAAGCTGGTTCCATAAAGTTGGAGCCACCACAAAGAGGGCTGTACCTCTTGTAGAGGATTTATGGGCCTCCCTCAGGGTGGCTACCCGGAGGAGCTTTGACTGGGATGATCTTGTGGGTCAGGCAGATGACATTAAGGAAAGACGCTCTGACAAGTAACATGGACCAAAACAATGGAGGGTTTTGTATGGGAGCATCAGAACCTTGAACCTGATCCAGGATGCTGTGGTGATGTGCTTTGCCTGTCTCTGTAGGCATCCTTCAGTCTCGAGAGACTATGGTAGCATACTCTGAATAGAGGTCTTGGAACGTGCTCTGAATAGAGGTCTTGGAACAGCGTCTAGTGTGGCTGAGAAGGCCAATTCAAGAGTGACAATCCCTTCCACACTGAAGACAAATACAATCTGTCCCCTGTCCAGCTCCCTGATTTTGCTGGTTTCGGGACTGCCTCTTTGCCTCGGCCTGCTGAACAAGTGCCTCTTCAAATTGGGAGAGGCCATGCTGCACCACCTACCTCCAGGCTGAACGCTCAGATGTCAAGGTTTCCCATCTGTTGAGGTCTATTCCTAAGGCCTTCAGATCCCGCTTGCAGATATCCTCGTATCGCAGCTGTGGTCTGTCTCTGGGGCGCTTTCCCTGCACTAATTCTCCATACATACAGGCTTTGCCTGTAGTAGGGCTAATTTCCAATGTTCATATGCTCCCCAAAAAAGGCTAGGTTGAGTGATACCTTTCTTACAGCTCTAAAAAAATTACAAACAGAAGCTAGCTTTCAATCCATAGAAATCTTCCTCAGACTGGCCATCCCAGAACTGTGCATCGTGCAGAAAAAAACATAAAAGCTCAAAAAAAACCTTGACCACACATACAGGCCAGGCTTCTCTGCTTAAAGCAAGTGAGGTGAATTGCAATGTTCCTCCCAAGTTATGTAGACAGAAGGGCTGCCAGTCATTCAGCATTCCTCCACCCCTCTGCTCTATACTGAAACACATAGTTCTTTTATTTATTTCTTTTTAAGATGTGGATGGAGGTACATCTCAATGTATCAAGCCTCTTATGAGATAAGCTTTGATAAAAATTTACGTCTATGCACCCTCTCCCTTGAACTATTTATAAGAACCACATGGCTTTTTTCTTTTTCTTTATTTGTTAAGTGAAAAATAGAGAGAATATTTCATCTTACTTGTACAGTATGTCTATCTATTCCATTCAGTTCAAAGGAGACTTCCTTTAGAGACCACATGTTGGCACTTCCTACTGGGAGATGCTGAAATTTGTGGTCCAGAAATGATTCCTCCAAGCTCTGCTCTAACTGCTCACAAACCTTTCATGGTCAGAGCCTTTTTATGGACTTGGCGGGACAGGGGTGGTGGAGAAGCCATGGAAGAGGAACTACCCACTTCCTTGGCTAGCCAAGGTTTTCTGCCTTTTTTAAATTGCAGTTTATCCATTTTGGTTCTCTCTCCCATTGTCTTTCTTCTCAAAGGGAAGGAAAATAACAATGCCAGCTCCAGCTCCAGGGGAGGCAGTCGTGGTGGTGAGTGTGATAGTGATGTCTGGGGGCTGAGGGGAACTGTTTGTTATTGTTATGTGCTGTCAAGTCGCCTCTCATGTCCTTTTGAATGACTGACCTCAAAAAGATCCTGTCATCAACAACCCTGCACAGCTCTTGGGAAACCCAAGGCAGTGGCTTCCTTTACTGAGTCAGAGAGGAGTTTGGACCCAGTGAATTCTAAACTTTCAATGATCCACCCTGACACAAAGCAAAGCAAAAGCAAAACAAAGTGTGCTGCTTATATACCGCCCCATAGCACTTCAAGCACTCTCTGGGTGGTTTACAAGCTAATTATGCAGGCTACACATTGCCCCCCCCCCCCCATGAGCTGGGTACACATTTTACTAACTTTAGAAGGAGAGAAGGCTGAGTCAACCTTGAGCCAGCTACCTGAGATTGAACCCCGGGTTGTGAGCACAGTTTTGTCTGCAGTACAGCAGTTTAACCACTGCGCCACGAGGCTCCTCACACAGTCATAGAAGTCCCCATTTTTGCCCTTACCACCATTTGAAAAGGAAAAGTGAGGCAGCCATGGCAGTGGGAGGAGAAAGGAAGACTTCTTGACCTCCTTCTTTGCTAGAAAATGTCTACCACAAATTTAGCCAGTCAGAATATTGTCTTGGTGTGCACCATATGACTTGACTTTAGGCCACTTATTCACTACCTTTTCTTCATGCACTTAAAAAAAATACATTAATTTTTATTGATGTTACTATTGCTGCTGCTGCTTGATGAAAATTATTCAAGGCATTACACAGAAACTACAAGGCTATTCTGTGTTTCACAGATCTTACACAATGCATTAGCATGTATTTTTCAAAGGCACCTTGGTTGTTTTGTCATCTTAAGCTCATTGTCATTCACTGCATTTCTGTAAAAGCTGCTGCAGTCCAATAGCTAGCGTGTATGAAATGGAACAAATCACAGCAGAGCCATTGGGGTCACAGTCTTGGGGTTTTGGTTTTTTGTGTTTTTTTTTTAGTTTTCTCAAATGTGCAATGTAAATTGCAGTATTGCCCTACCTATCCCTCTAAACTGTTTTCCACCTACCTATTTGTACCATATAATGTTGCCAAAAATGCCAAAGGTGCATGGCTGCTATGGTGGTAGCTAGAAGCTGGTCAGTTCACCTCAGGTACATTTCAATCTTGAATCTTGTGGATTAAATTTGCCAAATACTCAGTTTACGATATGGTTGAATTATGACAGGTGCACCACAGCTTAGAGTTTGCCTGGGAGAGACACAACCTGTGCTGTGTGGTAAATTTGATTCACAGATCTAAGAAGCTGAGATTAAAAAGTAAATAGGTTTGAGCATAACAGATTAATTTTATTAAGTACTGTATAACTTTTGCAAAGATATAGCTGAAGTGATGCACAAGGGCACATCTTAATAGAATGCACAGGAAGTTGCATCACCCAAATATGATCTACATTTCACTTGATCAAAGCGTTTCTGAAAAAATAATTAAAAAGTAAAAGCCTTACGCAATGAGATTTAAGAGAAAACTTTCAAGGCTGACAAGATGCATCTGGCACAACTTCAAAGTCCTTCAAAGTACATATAATCAATGTTTGTCAATAGCAGTTTTGCATCCTTTAATTTATCTTTTATGGGTATAAAGCACACTGTTATTAGGATCCAGTCCATACTTTAATTCTGTTTGAGATTTGATGAATCAGGGCTCTATTAAAATTCAGTGCACCTTATCTTAGTCAAGGACAGATTACATAAAGTTGTACTTTATTACATTCCTTTCATCTTTCTGTCCTCTTAACTAGGGAAAGTTACCTTATTTATGGAAAATGTTGTGGGACCACAAACACAAACACAAACAAAGTTATATGGCAGGAGGCATATAGATTCACCTTTAGATGAGCACGCTTGAGTTAAGAACTGCAAGGGCAAGAACACAACAGCATGGTTGTTGTAGGTTTTTCGGGCTGTCTGGCCATGTTCTTGAGGTTTTTCTTCCTAACGTTTTGCCAATCTCTGTGGCCGGCATCTTCAGAGGACAGGAGTCAGAACTCTGCTGTGCTCTGGTGCAGTTTGTGGGATACTATCCCACAAACTGCACAGAGCACAGGCGGAGTTGGGGGCCCTGGTGCTTCTTCTGCTTTGTGGGATAGTATCCCACAAGCTGCACCAGAGCACAGACAAACTTATGCAGCACCTCAGCGATAGCTTGCAAGAGTCTTAAAAGATATTTCACTTCCCCTGCCCCTCTCTCAAGGAACAGAGGAAGTATTCAATCAAAAAGAGCCCTGACAGCTGGGAAGGTTTGCTTTTGGTCCATTCCCAGTCATTACACATGCTGGTAACAGACCAAAACAGAGTAAGCCTTACAGCACCAAACAAGTAGAAGCCCCTGATAAGGACTCAGAAAGGTGAGTGTAGGAGCACTCTGGGGGCAGTTTATTTCACTCTAGTGATTACATCATGTTATTACCGTTGGGGGGGGGGGAGTGAACCAGCCTGTCCCTGCAGTGGGCCAAGCAACAGGACAAATGCTGGCCTGATCAAGACTTACTTAAGACTTAACTTCAGGGTGATTCAAACCTGACTATTCAGAGGACTGATCTAAGACTACTACTGCCCAGCTCACATATTATCAATTTGAAAACAAGAATGGCATTATGGGATTTGTCAAATCTTTTCTACAGTCACAATATGCTGTGTTCATAGTATTTCATGATCAGCCAAACTAGTAACTATCCAGAGGAATTGGGGTGGGTGAGTAAAAGGGTTATTCTGGTATTGCTTTTTCTTTTTCTTTATTTATTATTATACTAAAACCAAGGCAAGAAATAAAAGTGAGAAAACAAAAAATATATAAAGTAATAAAACACTTTCATTGAAATAAAATCATTTCACAGTAATGAAAAATATATGCACAAAAACAATAAAGATAGAAATATATCTGTGAATATTCTCAATCATCCAGGTGTGGTTATCTGGAAGTTGAGTTGTGGCAACTGGACTTCTTTCTTATTAGGTTGAAACGTTTCGATACTCTTCCAAGTAGCTTCTTCAGTCTGAGGAGAGTTGGTAGGAGATCCCTGATATATCCTCCACGTTGGTTTCACTTTCCCCTGGTCTGAATAGGCTTGTTAGAAGCCTATTAGAATAAAGATAGAAGTACAGTAAAAGAAGAAACCTTATACCTAAGCTTCTAGAAAAAGATAACATGGTGTCCAAAAACAATGATATTAAAAAGGTGTGACTTCTTAATAAAATCCTGCTAATAGGCAATCAGTTGTATCAGGATCAACTCAACTTGAATGGTTCATCAGCCACATTGAACATCCTGTGAACTTTGATACTTCCTTGAAAATTAGCCCTGTACGTAGGGAAGGTTATTCCTAGCATTAGACTTATTTTACTTTAAATAGTCTGTAGGGGTTGCTACTTACTGTATCCCAGAATACATATTCAACCCATACATTTCATGAAAAAAGATATCACAAAAATCCAGTATTTTTTTCTCTAAAGGGGGAAAATGCCAATGCATGGGCAACCATGACTTGCCCTCCAGATGTTCTACAAAATCAACCAGTGTGGTCTCTTGTTGGTGACTATGGGAAATGTAGAAGAAAACATATAAAGGTTGAGAAACTGCTGGATCGCTCAGTGATTTAGGAAAACCAGAGGTTGGGAGTTCAATTCCCCACTGTGCCCTTTGACAGGGGCTGGACTAAGATGAGTTGTGCAGTTCTGTGATGATTATGATGATAATTCAAAAAATACCAGGCACAGTCAATCAAAAATTTAAAAACATTGACTAGTATTATATAACAGATACAAATTTTAACCAAAAACCTAAGTATCTGTTAAATATTGGTACAGTATGTATGTTGTTCCTAATATTCTCATTTTTTGTAGCTCTGATGGTGTTATTTCTGAGGTCTGCAGTAGTAGGCATCCTTCAGTCTCGAGAGACTATGGTAACGTGCTCTGTATGGAGGTCTTGGAACAGCGTCTAGTGTGGCTGAGAAGGCCAATTCGAGAGTGACAATCCCTTCCACACTGAAGACAACTACAATCTGTCCCCTGTCCAGCTCCCTGATTTTGCTGGTTTCGGGACTGCCTCTTTGCCTCAGCCTGCTATACAAGTGTCTCTTCAAATTGGGAGAGGCCATGATGCACCGCCTGCCTCCAGGCTGAACGCTCAGATGTCAAGGTTTCCCATCTGTTGAGGTCCATTCCTAAGGCCTTCAGATCCCGCTTGCAGATATCCTTGTATTGCAGCTGGGGTCTCCCTCTGGGGCAATTTCCCTGCACTAATTCTCCATACAGGAGATCTTTTGGAATCCGACCATCAGCCATTTTCACGACATGCCCAAGCCAACGTAGATGGCGCTGTTTCAGTAATGTATACATGCTAAAAATTCCAGCTCGTTCTAGGACTACTCTATTTGGAACTTTGTTCTGCCAGGTGATACCAAAAATGCGTCGGAGACAATGCATATGGAACGTGTTCAGCTTACTCTCCTGCCGTGCACAAAGGGTCCAGGACTCGCTGCAGTACAGGAGTGTGCTCAGGACACAGGCTCTATAGACCTGGATTTTGGTTTATGCCGTCAGCTTCTTATTAAGCCATACTCTCTTTGTGAGTCTAGAGAACATGGTAGCTGCTTTGCCAATGCATTTATCCAGCTCGACATCTAGGGAGAGAGTGTCAGAGATTGTTGAGCCAAGGTACACAAAGTGAGGTCTGCAACTGCTTATAATAAAGTGTGAAATTTCTTGATATTGTTCCCAAAGCCCCGATGACTATGAGGACCATTGAAGTGTGTTTCATCCACAAGTGAGATGTTTCGATTGCCAGTTCTCTGTATTTTGTTAGTTTTTCCAATTCTTTATTTTCAGTTCTGTCATCCCCTCAGATTGCAATGTCAATGATCCAGACATTTCTTCATTCTATTACTACTATGTCCTGTGTGTTGTGTTCAGGGTGTCTCAGTTTGGATCTGGAAATCCCAGAAGATCTTGACTTTGTCATTTTCTGAGACCTTCTCTACCTGGTGTTCCCATGGGTTTTTGGAGGCTGTCAAGTTATATTTTTTTGCATAATGACCAGTGAACTAATTTTGCCACTCTATCATGTCTAATTTTGTAATCTGTTTGTGCAATCTTTGGACATTCACAGATGTGTGACACAGTTTCATCTTTCTTGACAGAGTCAACACTTGCTGTTAGCACTAATTCCTTGAATCTTAGCTTTCATCACATTGGTTTCGGTTGCTTGTTCTTGTGAAGCAAAAATCAGTCTTTCGGTTTCTTTCTTAATGGTTGCCAGTTTTAGCCATGCCCATGTTGAATTATGATCATGCTTTCCATCAATATTTCTTGGGTGTTGTCCATGTAGTGGTTTATTTTTCCAACTGTTTATTTTCAAATTGTTGTTTCTTATATTGAGCCTTTGTTTCGGGTTTTTTTTTCCAAAATATTCTCCATTTTCACTGCCTTAAGTAATTTTTCCCTACTTGTACTGATATAATCATTTAGGCTTCTTTTTTCCTCCTCTACTACCTGCTGTATTTGCAGTTATCAATTACCTCCAATTTTTCATGGTAAATATAATCTGTCCACATCACTTTTTGGATATAGTGTCTGATGCATGATCATTAATGTCCATGTTTTTCGATCCAACTCTTCTAATTTATTTTGGGTCCAATCTATTATTCCATCTGGGTATCTAATTACTCGAACTGCCCACGTGTTTATGGCTTTGATTAATTTCCACCATTTAATTTTGATTTTCAAATATTCAGATGTTGATGATGATGATTGAGGCTGATCTAAATGAAAGAAATGAAGGTTGATGAATATAGCAGATTTGCACCTTAACATATTATATGCCTCAGAGAAAGGTCATATTGATTCTTTGGCAGTAATACTTGCTGGGATCAGGATGATCAAAACTGAAAGTATAGTTAATAATTTGCAGGCAGAACCATGTTATTGAGGATTTAAGTTTACTTAACAGGGAAAAAAAGTTGGAAACAAGAAAGCCTTTTTCAGAAAAGGAAGACAGGCTCTCCTAAAATCATGATTAATTGTTTCATCTGTATGCCAATACTTCCTCTGATTCTCTTTGTTGGGAATACACCTATTTGTGTAAGTATGTCAGTTTAAATCACTTATTTTAAATAGATTGGTCAAATTATATCAGAACTGTGCAAGACTACTGGCAAAGCTGAGTGTTGTGTCAGCAACCAAGGCATTTAGCCTGGAACGTTAAGAATTTCAGTTTTACTTGACACCTGTTTTAAATACATGTTTCAGCCGGTCCAATAGGAAAACAAAAAGAAGGATCATCATATTAACTGTGGCCATGTTATTTTATTTTTTTCTGTTCTGTAAGTCCCATTGTCTCCCCTCTAAACTGAGAAATATGTGGCTGTGAATGCTGTCTATATTAATTTAACACACTTGCATAAGCAAGATATGGATTGGTGCTTGTCTACTAGTATGAAACTGAGGGTGTGAGAAATGAAACAGAGAAATAGATTACAATTTGGACCCCTTGTTGAGGGGCTAGGGACTATATATTTCTCAGCGATCAGACGATGAATGGGGAAATGTGCTCCAGCTTGACCCCGATCTGTGCTCAAGCTGATCCTTTTTTGTCCCACCTGCAGAGCTACTTCTTTTGAGGGCCAGGATAGAATGACTTCCCAGCAGACAGAAACCCCACTTTAAGGAAGATCGCTCCCTTTAAAACAACCCCTTCTAATGTGATCAGGGACATGTCTTAGTTGTCTGACTGCACTCTTATACATTTTTTTCAGTTCAGCCCCAAATTTTGGGTAAATAAACTGATGTTAGCTAAAATCCAACATTGATAGCACTGATGTGAAAAAAATATAGAATGCACATACTTCCTCTCTGAAAACTCAGTAACTCCTAGAATGCAGAGTTGCTCTGCTATAAATGAGCGAAAGAAAATGTGTAGCAGAATAGTTTTTAATAAAGCATAGAATTTAATGTCTTGGAATAGATCCTAGGAAGTGAAGCATTGTAATAACTTCATGAAAAATAGGTTATTTGCTGGCTATATTTTGGAGCATAATAGATAATGCTAGTGGACGTCAGGTATTTTAGTGCATGGGGGAGGTTGATGCTACATGGAGAAACTTAACTGTGTGTGCAGGGTCTCTCTCTCTGTGTGCATGCTTTACTACTTATCATCTCAGAAACTGTATTTGCAGTGGGGCAAAGAAATGGTAGTTGGTTCTATGAAAGATTGAGAGAGAGAGAGAAAGTCACTGAAAGTTACTGCCCCAAAGTAAGCACTTCTAAATATTACAGACTATATGGTGGCTGTTTGGATGGATAAGTGTAAGTCACATGATGCTTACTCTGAATAAGCTGGCTGAGGGACTGACCATCAAGGAGGAGGGGTATGATATGCTATGGTCTGACCAGGGATGCATTCCTCCCAAAGCAAGAAGCTTATTTGTTAGCGACCAAAGTCAGTTTTTCATACCAGGGTCTGAGTGGTCTGCACACTGGTGCAAAAGTCACCACAGAGCTGAAACCAGTCAGGAACAGAAAAAAAGAGCTACCATTGTAGCTAAGCAGAAGGCAAGGGCCACAAGCCTTGATGGCAAGGCAGGTGAAAAGAAAGACAAACTATGAAATGTTGTAAGAGCAAAGGGCAATACTGGAGATTTATGCTAGTAAAGCTGTAGTCTTTTCATCTGAAATTTAAAATCTAGATCATTATCTGGGCTACAATAAGTATCTGAAGCGAGAGAGTTTTAGAGATCCTGTTACAGTGGTTTGCTGATTATCAGTTTCTCTTGCAGTTCAGTGCTAGATGAGTTATAATAATAATAATTACAATTCTGATTTATGGCAATTCTTTTCTGGGTGCTCTAGGTGGAGAGTACTCAGAAATGATTTACCATTCCTTTCTTCTGAGGGTGCTCTGGGACTGTGTCACTTGCCCAAGGCCACACAGGCTGGCTCTTCTGGGATGCATCGTGGGGATTTGAACTCCCAGCCTCTGGCTCTGCAGCCTGATACCTAATGCATTTTGTTTTAAATGAGTTTGATCCACTCTCTGTCCCCATGAGTGTGCCCGAGAACCTCTGTGATGCCCAGAATAATACACTGAAATTAAGACAATATGTAGCCTTAAAGTATTGCTGACAATACCAGCCTTGGAAGCTGTTAGCAGTATTTGATAAAACTTTACTATTAAAAAAAAAAAAGTCCTAAGCAAGCATCATTATGATGCTTCCCATAGGCAAGTGGTTCTAAATCTAGGGTCCCAGGGTGTTATTGGACTACAACACCCAGAATTCCTGACCACTGCCTAGGCTGATGAGGCTTTCTGGGAGCTGATGACCAACAACACCTGAGGACACAAAATTGGGAAACATTGCCATGAGATGTTAGTATGGTAAATCTTAGGACCCAACTAAAAGTGTAAAGGAGTGGTAAGAATTACGGATGTGCCTACCGCCCTGCCTGTTTGGAAGGCAAAACCCAGACGTTTTGGACTGCAAAACCGTACCTGCCTCTTAGAAAAGGAACTCTCAGTCAGCCCGTTATGGGACGAGAAGCCTTCAGCCCAGCCTTTCTCCAGGTGAGCACAATTTAGGTCTAGGTCTGACAGGTGAAACTCTCCAAATGGAGAACTCTGGGACGATATCCAACAACAGCAATTACATAACAACATGCCCAATGGGAATCTCCCTTTTGCAGACATACATAGAGGAAGGGTGCATAAGCAAGGGGAGTGAAACTCAGAAGATTCCTCTTTCTTATCTCCCTGTACCATGCTGCCGTTAAGCAGTTTTTCACCAGCTTCGCTCTGATATGGAAGACGAGCCAAGAATAGAGAAATATGTGGAAAGAAACAAAAAATAAGGTAAAATAGAAAGAGAGCAGGTTTTTTCCCCTGTCCCTTGCACGTTCCTTTCTGCATGCAGGAGTGGGCAAAGTGTGGCCCTCGACCTGCATGAAGACCCCCAAGACTGTTTCTGTGGGCCCCAGACCCATCAGATTCCCCTGCCAATTAAAGAAAAATGATTTTCCCCAGCAAACAAAGTGAATTATCACTCCAGGAATCCTCCAGAAGCAGCAAATTTTAAATGTGGGGGTCCCCTTGCAATGTTCATTGCCCTCAAATGTTCATTTTTTTCCAAGCCTCGAAGGGACAGCTGGCCACTTCTATTCACCCCTCCCTCTCATTTTTCGCAGTCCAGGGCACTTCCAGAGGATCCAGAGGTCAGAAAATTGGCCCCAACCCACTAAAGTTGCTCATCATGGTGTGAAGTTTACAGATGGAGGAAGGATGTATTTGGCTAACATTCTAAAGTGCAGTCGCCCATTTATGGAATAGGATCTTGACTGCCTCCCCTCCACATCTACTTTATATGTGAATGGGCCACATATTTCACTTGCACACAATCATTTGGCACATCCCCTTTGGTGAACACTTTGTCCGAAAGAAGGAAGTCTTCACCTTTCCTCACCTTAGGACTTCTGTGCGGACCTGCTTAAGAACTGGGTGGAAACGTTAATAAAATGTGTTCGCTCTTTGCTTTGCCCTGATCTGCCAAGCATCTGTTCCCTGCATGCAAGAAAATGTCTTCTGTTGCATTGTAACATTTGTCTCCAGAGGCGAAAAGCAAGTTGCCAATTCAGCATTTGTTCATTGATCAAGGAAACCAGATATGCTCTTTTTACAGGATGGGCCTGGATCTGCCTGAAGCTACAGGATTGCAAAATGTCTTAGCTAGATGCATTAACAAATATTGCACTGATCTCTTATAGAGGGGGAAATTCTTTCTGACCCCTGAAGGCAATCAGCATATGCCCTGAAGCATGAGAGTTCCCTTAAAGCTAAAAAGTCTTAATGGGTTTCCATAAGCTTTAAGTCGAACTCCATAACTGCATTCTCAGCACAGATAGCAAAATGTTTGATGATGAAAAAAAAAAAAGAGTCTAGTGTCAGGCTCATCGGAGGACCTGCTTTTTGAGCCATAAATGAACTAGCTTTGCTGACCCTGTTTCTCAATGAAATCTGGCCTGTAGAAGAGCCCAAGTGCACAAGCTCAGCTAAAATGGGGCAATGTGTTTTAAATTCTCATTGTAAAGAGAGATAAAATAGCCTGTCTTCAGGATGGGTTGGGAGGCAGTATCTGAGACCTGAACATCACATTTTTAAAAACTATTTTCACCCTACTTAGAACTGCTATAGCATTCTCATTTGATGTACTGATCCTTCCAAAAGAGCCACAGAGCCACAGAGTTTAGGAAAAAGAAAGTGATTCAAGCAGAGACAATTTACTTTTTTGGACAGCAACTCCCAGAATCCTCAAACCATCATTGGAATTCTGGGAGTTGTGGAACACAAAGGAACTTGTCCAAGCTCTGGGCTGAAGTATAAGGACGGAATCAGGGGCCCCTGGGATGATGATTGGGGATATGCATGGTGAAAAATTTCAGATTTCTTTTGTTTCGGTTTCTTTTGGTGGCTGCCTTTTTCTTTGCATTTGTTTTGGTGTTTTCAGTGTACCTTTCATTCCATTTTTTAAAAAGGGACAGCGTCCTTTGGATTTTTTAATTTTGAGTTTCTCTATTTCTGTTTCCTGGCACTAGTCCAAATTAAGCCTTAGTGCTTAGGCACTAGATGGGTGGGATATAAATGTCTAGTTTTAAGTTTCAATGGCAATGTGTGTGTGTGTGTGTGTGCAGCTGTTGTGCACTCTCTTCTGCATCTTGCACATCCTTTTACTTCATGCTGCACATGAGAGCAGATGGTTTCCTATTGCATTAGCAAATATTGCACTGATCTCTTATAGAGGGGAATCGGCGTTCACTACATTTCAGTTTGTATAATTGGTATATAACTCATTTTCAGTCATATTTAATTTGGCTGATGGCATCTAATTCTATTTTGTTTCTTTCAGTGCGATTCTTATCCAGGTGTTTTGTATCAATTGTCTTAATCTGACTAATTGGTTGCATTTCTTGGTGCTTTACATGCCACAGTGCAGGTGGGAGATTTATAGTGTAGCATTTAGCAAGCACCTCAAGGTATCAAGGATTTGTTGAGCAATACACACGCTCCAAGCAACAGAGGGATGGGAGGTTTTTCAGAGGGTGACTCACTTTGTCTTAGTGACCAAACCAGGTTGAAGGACCAGCCAGTCACTTTCTACTTTGCCATGTTTACTTTACACTGGGACTTTCCTCAAGCTGTGTGTGATTCTCTTTATGATCATTTGGACTTAGGATTTGCCATCCTTTGCCTTAAATTGCAGTTGCCAGTACTGTTCGTGGTTAGTTTAGCTCACCTCCTCCCTTCCCTATTTCAGATCACTGCATCAAATGAAATTGTGCCCATTTTCTAACCCAGGGGTCTCCAAACTATGGCCCGTGGGCCACATCTGGCCTGCCTTGCCTTTTTATCCAAGCCGGGCATAGGAAGAGGAGGGAAGGGGGACCCAAGTGATCCCCCAAAGATAGCAGGGGTGGGGGATCACTTTGGTCCCCGTTCCCTCCTTCTGCCCTCAAAAATGTATAAAATATATGATATGGCCCTCACACTGAAAAGTTTGGAGACCCCTGTTCTAACCCATTACTTCATTCCTTGTAGGAGAGCAATGTTGATGCACGTTTCCATCTCCAGTATGTATGCTGCATGGCTTTTCCTGCCCAACAGTGTCATCCCCTTTTCTTGCTTGATGGATGCCATCCCTGGAGCTGTGATCACAGCAGGATGATTGGAAAGGAAAGAACCAGTGGAAATAAGCTGCATCTGTCTTATTTCCTGCCACATGGGGATTTTTAAAAGTGTATGAATGTTCTCTGGCTTTGAATGAGTCTATTACTGACACTTTTTGTTACCATGGATCAATAGGTTCAATGTAAGGGACCTGTATTTACTTATGTCTATAGCTTCTGTCTTTTTTGTTATGTCAGCTTCTGTACATCTAATCAGTGGTCTAATATACAGAGATCAAACAAGTAAAATGCTTGTCCTCTGCTATTTTTTGTTCCTGGAATAGTTGCAAGAGTAGGAGCAGTTTTTTCAAAAAATGGCACTTCTATTTGTATGGAGACAAGGCCATTGAAAACAAATCAAATTAGTTCCAAGGAAATTTATTGAGCACTAGATTGCCATTTCAGGTTGCCTTTGGTTCCCCTAGTGTTTTAAAATTTCTTTAGTGTCATGTTAGCAGTAATCTGAAGAAGACCATCTATTTAGCTAACTTACTATTTATTAATTCTTTTAAAGGTGTATATTTTTGTGGGTTTTTTGGGAAGAGAGTGCTGCTTTGTTTACTTTGTGGTGTATGAGTATGAATCTTGTGACTGTGCCAATTTCATAGAATAATTGAGTTGCAAGGGGCGTACAAGGTCATCGAGTCTAACCCGCTGCTCAGTGCAGGAATCCAATTTGCTACTGAGCTGCGTGGGTGATTGCTGTAATCAGTTAGGCACAACTTAAGACATTCCTCTCTTGTTGTTCTTGGTGGTGTGTTGTTGGATGCTTTGCTGAGTGGGTGCCTCTGTTTGCCAGACAGCATCTTCCTTCCTTGCCTTTTTTCTATTGTACTGCCCAGACCTACGTCTGACAATGATTTTTTCTTTCTTCTTTTGGAGTAGCTTTATTCTCTGTTGCCTTGCCTCTCCTTTTTTGTAATAGTTTTAAGGGTACTTTAGGGCTTTTGGAATCTAGAAAACACATATGGGAAAACACAAGCTGAATAATTTGAAACAGGCTTTTTCCTTTCATGTAAAACAAAATACCAGAATGTGAAAAATATGAAATGAAACAAAAACAAAAGAGGCAACCCCCCCCAAAGAACTCAAAACAAAAGAAATATACAAATATGAAAATATTTGACATCCCTGATTGTCACATCTCTTCTTCCTCACCACTCCATCTAGTGCTGGCCCTGCCATTGGGCACAATGTGTTGGCTGTCCCAGATTGATTTGGGGTCAACCAAAAGGGCAGCAAATTATTGGTTATTATCATTATTATGTTTTAACTGCAAAAACAGGAATGTTTGAGGGTCTTTCTGTTGATGTCACTGTAACATAATATCACCCAGCTTTTCCCCAAGTTCTCCTCAGATGGCATCACTACCATCACTCTCTGTTTACTTCATTTCAGAACACTCTTGATTTTATAAATCCAAAGATATTGAGCAAGAATGGAATGATATGTCATGGAGGAGACCTGCAGGGAAGGAATCTTTAATATTCTTTGGGAACAGGCCTTATGTGTTTGTGGACAAGAAGCAGGGTTTACAGACAGAAAATGACAATTGATGTACAAAACATATAGTTAAACATACACACACATGTATATAATTTGAGATAAGGATGAGCTTAGATTGAATCCAATACTTTCCTCTCTCACACAAGCTGACCACCACTTTCGCACTGACAAGTTCCAGTGAGCCTGTGTCTTCTCCCCATCCTCTCCTTGGAGGAGAGGCTTCCCTTTTGATAGGCTGCTCCTCAAGACCAACTGCCAATCATACCAGAATACTTTCCCACAGTTGCCAGAATAGGCTGACCAGCATAGACATGATGTACTTGGAACTTGCACAATTTTCTGCTCTGCTCTGTACACTTTTCAAGAGCTTTGCACTTCCACTCATGTACAGTGAGCATTGCCTGGCTTGCAAGTTTAGTAGGTACTCGTGTCTCTTGGACTCAGTCTTCCCCAATTGAGTGAGATGCATTGCAATTCTGTTTAAGGTATACAAATTCTGTCTAATCTTGCATCTGCATATATAAATTAGCACATGAAGTTTTATGCAATCCAGAGCCCTCTTTTGTCGTGCTTTTTGGTGATGCATTAGTGGCCACCCAAGCTATGACTGGGAATGCTTGATAATTTGTTTTCATCTGCACTGTCCACTTGTCCTGATTCCCATGTCTTAGGGAGTTTTCACACGGTAATTTTATGTCGCCTTGTCATTGGGTTATGCACATTTATTCTCTCTGGTTTTCTCACAATGTTGTCAGTAGTCTGACAGCTGCCAGTTTCTATCCAGCACTTTTTGTCTCCCAGAAACAATCTTTTTCAAAATCTAGTGTGATTTCTTTTCCCTGTTTTTCTCTTAGGTGACTGTGTGCTCTTGTGCACAGCAGCATTGATGGGGATGGTGAATGTGAAGGGAATTGGCACAACAGTTGTGCACTTTGGTAATAAAAGGGTTCTCCCATTGTTTGCGAATGAATATATAGCGGTCAGCCAATGAAGGGGAAAGAGCAGCTGGGAAGGGCGAGCTCTGGAGGGTGTGTTGTGAAATAAACCATTGACCTGTGACTGACAAGATTTATCTCTTAAAATGTGAATCATTTTTAAAATGGAAATATTTGGATGAACATTCAAGAGGTTGCAACCACTGACCTGTACTGTACACATGTTGCTCATATTGGTTCTTGGAGACATTCAACTGAAAACAAAAGAGAATGATAGAGAGTCAAGCCATGTCTTTTGGTTGAAAATGAATTATTATTATATTATCCCAGATTAGAATTATTATTATTATCACTAGTATTATCACATAGACACAAAGTGGATTGGAGGTTGCAACTCACAGTTACTTGGGAGAAAGGATTTTGCTTTAAATCAGTCTAAACTGTAACAAGAGTGTACAAAACTGTTCATAATATATCAGCTCAGGATGTGGGGTCTTTTTGACGGGGAGGGGGGAGGAATCCTAATCATTATCAGTTGGAATTAAGACCATTTCAGATTGTGAAATTTTGAATTTGAGCCACATTTCATGAAATGTAATGATATCCAAATATAAAACCCACAATCCTGTCTACAAACAGCCTCTTGGTAAGGTTTTGAAATAAGGCTTTGTGTTGTTGATACTTTGCAAAGTAGTAGGTTAAGACTAACTGCATGTTAATTTTCTTTAGTTTCATATTAAAAGTTTCCTTAGCTTCTTTTACAGAATTAACATATTTACCGTTGTAGCCTTTGCATAATGTGAGGTATCCATCTATACAGGAGAGTAGAAACAATTGGTTTCCTAAAATAAATGCTGGGATATATTTTTCACTTCCTTTGAAAGACAAGTCTTCCCTCTTCTGGCTATATAGAATATAACAAGCCAAAAGAGGGACAAGAAAGTAAACTAATATCTCCTATTTTAAATAGAAGTACATGTTACTTCCAAGCCTGAATCTTATTTGTAATAGCTATACAGTAAGATACCCAACGTGATGTAGTGGACAGAGTAATGGACTAAAACTCAGGAGGCCTGGGTTTGAATCCTGGTTCAGCCATGAAAATGTACTTGGAGTGTGGAACTGGTAAAACCACTCCTTAAATATCTCACTTAATTTGAAAGCCCTATTAGGGTAACTATAAGTTTGTTCCAACTTGAAGGTACATAACAAAAACATACAGTAATACATGTCTCATTATGTATTTGTGTTGATGGCATATACTGAATTTATCTGCTAGAGTTGCAGTAAGCAGTCAAAATCTGATACCCTGGGAATTAACTTTTGCATACAGTGCATTTAGATGGATATAAGATTAAAACATGGGCAAGAAATAGAAAGAACACAGGAACACGAAGGTGGAGAAGACCACAAGGCTAATCTACTTGACAGTTTATCACCAATCTAGGCAATATTTTGCTGGTATTCTAAATAAGAGTGAGTACAAAAATGTTTTAGTGTGAAGTGCTTCAGGGTTCAAAATAAATCATCTTCCATTCTACTCTTCTCTGTTTCCTTTCCCTCTCCCAACAGCAGTCCAGCATTCCATTGCCATTGAGCATCTTCCCTTCTCTCTTAGGTGTTTGGGAGCTTCCTCCCACCCACTTCTTCATACTCTAGTAAGCCTCGGGCATTTCAAAGCCTAACGATATATCCTATTTTTGTAGAGGTGGGCATTTGAAGAATTCGCAGTCATTAGTCACAATCCTGTTGCTTAGAGTCAACCAAATTGTAAGTTTTGGTCTGTTTCCCCCTGGTAAACAAGCTGTTCCTGCCACGAGTCATGGGAATGGTGCACATATATGCTGGCTTGGTGTGTGCATGTCTATGCCCCAAGAATCATGATGACTTTGTATGCATACAATTAGCATTAGGATTTTGACCAATATATAAGATTTCCAGGAGTAACTGTGTAGCTTTCCTGAGAAGCAGAGGAACTACAGGGGGAAAAAATCCCTTTTACATCTCCTACCTTTCAATTTCCCACAGATCCTAAGGAATCTGTTTAGTTTTGAAACAGGTATGAGAAAAGTATTATATCAATGAATTTAAGTAAAGTGGCAGCTATCTCCTTGAAAAAGAAAATATAATTTGCAGCACTCAAATGCATTTGTTTTTCGTAAAAGATGGCTTTCCAATGTTTAAATCTGACTTGTCTTGTTTAGCATCATAGAAGCCTTTTTCTTTTCTTTTCTCATGCAGTGTTCTGGCTTCCTGTCATCATGGCTTGACCAAATAACTGGTAATCAACATGTCTTCTTCTTGTTAATTGTGACTTGTCATTATACTGGGTACACTAGTGTGTAAGGAAGCTGTAACATGACTGCACAAGAAGCTTAACTGTTGATTGGTTTTCAGCAGATAGGCAGCTCTGCTAATTCCAGTGAAATGATTCCTGGTGAAACATGAAAACGAGTGGTGTGGGCAATTAAGGTTGCATTCCTATGCTTGTTTAAGTGAGAGTTAAATTCCATTGGTCATCATGGGGCTTGCTTCTGTTGTGGGTAGGCAGGTGTTATGATCGCATTGCATCCTACCTTCTGATAGAAGTGATCATTAAGGTATGAATAGCAGTCCAAACATTTGTTACTAACTATTACCATGGAAAAAGGTTTACCTTATAGATAAAACTGATTTTATGGAACTTAGACTCCTGCAACAATGCCAGAAAGAATGTATTACCTACAAGTATTGCAAGTGTTTTAATGCAAAAAAGTTTGTACATAAATTGACACTATTTATAATTATGGAATTATATGTTCTGAGACAATATTAAAGCTATAGGCCTTTCCCCCTTTGATTTGGCCTTGTTTTCTTTGTTTTCACATTTTGTTTTCAAGATTAAATTATATGAAAAATGATTGAATACCAATGGAGATATTCCAAATTAAATCCAATTAGGACAAAATCCTAATTAGAATATGCTCACCAATATGGAAAACAAAGCAATGGCTCACAGTGCTCACTATCTATTCAATATAGATTCCAGTCCCAAAGAAAGGAGCACCAAAGAGTGAAATAACTGTAGGATTGCATTGATTGCCCATACTTTGGACATATCATGAGAAGACAAGGCTTGCTGGAAAAGATAATAATACCTGGAAAAGTGGAAGACAATAAGAAAACACGAGATGGTATGGCTCTGTAAGGAAAAGCCATCACCTTGACTTTGTTTCTTTGCTTCTATGCTGGTTTTGGTGTCCCCTCCACCATTTAAAGGGACACCTTCAAATTGGGGAGATTTCTGTTTTACCTGAAAATATTTCATTTCATGTTCCTGAAAGCCTCCAGGAGTGATAGTTTTTCAATGAATCTTCCTAAAAGCCCTTCAGAAATGTTTTTTTAAACTACCAGGAATAGGCATTTTATGTATGCCTTTCTTTTAGCTAGGCAGAGGTGATACACCAACGTATGTTACCAAACTCTCCACTCTACCAAAATATGTCATAACATACTTAAGTTGATTGATTGAGGTAATTATTCCAGATAACACAGACACTGCAGGCAAAACCCAGGCAAAAATACATACTTACTCAGGAAGACCATGAAAAGCATCCTTCTTGGCTCCTATAGAATGACGACCCAGGGAGACCCCTAATGCTTCAGTAGATGGGATAGGTTAGGATAGGATAGTGGCTGAAATCTTGTTGCACAGTTATACAAAAAGTGTATTTTTAGAGGTTAATTGCCATCAGTTAAGAAATATCTGTTGCATGCCATCATGTCACTCAGTATGCAACAGATTATGTCTATGGAGATTTCTTCACTTAATGGCTATTTGCTTCCAAAAGTTATGCCATTTTCTTAACTGTGCTACAGAAATTCAGCCTTTATATTGTAATATGTTTTAGTTGTAACCAATCCAGCAACTGTGTATACAAACCAGAAACATAAGATATATGGTAACAATAATAACAGGTCAGATAAAAGAAAGTTAAACCACCAGCATCACATAACAAAGCCCATAGTGAAACCTGTGGCAAGGCTGGAAAAGTCTAATGGTTGATCAGACTGCATGCATCTTGAATTTTTCTGCTGATCCCACCTTGCAGGTTATACCACAGAGGCTGTGTGTGTGTGTGTGTGTGTGTGTGTGTGTGTGTGTGTGTGTGTGTGTGTGTGCACGTGTGTGTGTACGCGCACATGTGTGTGTGACTTCTCATCTCTGCAGATTACACAATTTTATTTTACAAATCAGATATTATTCCTTAAAAAAAAAATCCCACCCTTTCTCCAAGGAGCTCAGGAAAGTTTACATAATTCCTCTACGGACCAACATTTTGTCCTTATAATGAATACGAAAAATATTAGACTGAGAGACGACGACAAGGGTGAGTGGAATTTGAGCCACACTCCCCTGCACTTCTGATCCAAACCACTGACAGCTTTGTAGAAATGATTAATAATTAAAGGGAAAGATAATGGAGTTTCAGGACATTAAAAGGAATTGCTTTTTTAAAAAAACTGAGAAGCAATACACCAGTGTAGCATAGTGGGTAAAATGCTGGACTGTGACTGCGGAGTTCTATGTTCCAATCTCTACTCAGGCCACTTCCTCTCTGCCTCAGGTGTGGGCAGCTTGTGACCCTTTAGAAGTTATTGGACCTCAGGCCCTTTCACCACTAGCCAGCAGCACCAGTAATCCAGGGTGAAAGGAGTGGCAGTTCAGTAATATTTAGAGGGTCACAAGTTTGGGAGAGAGTACATGTCAGTGAGTAGGCTACAAGCTTGGCACACATAAAATCCTCAGTTCTATGTTTACAATCCCCACTCAATTTTGGGAATGTTCTCTGCTTGAAATCTTGAAGGTCTGCCAGCTAGTGTGAACATTACTGGACTAGTGAGATTACTGATCTGACTCAGTATTAGTCATGTTCCTATATGGGACAAGGGGCAAACAGAGTCAATGAGCGCTGCCTGAGATGACAGCTCACTCCACAATGGATGTTCTTTGTTGTTGTTTAGTCGTTAAGTCGTGTCCGACTCTTCGTGACCCCATGGACCAGAGCACGCCAGGCCCTCCTCGCTTCCACTGCCTCCCGGAGTTGGGTCAAATTCATGTTGGTAGCTCTGACGACACTGTCCAACCATCTCGTCCTCTGTCGTCCCCTTCTCCTCTTGCCTTCACACTTTCCCAACATCAGGGTCTTTTCCAGGGAGTCTTCTCTTCTCATGAGATGGCCAAAGTATTGAAGCCTCAGTTTCAGGATCTGTCCTTCCAGTGAGCACTCAGGGTTGATTTCCTTCAGAAGGTATAGGTTTGTTCTCCTTGCAGTCCAGGGGACTCTCAAGAATCTCCTCCAGCACCACAATTCAAAAGCATCAATTCTTCGGCGGTCAGCCTTCTTTATGGTCCAGCTCGCACTTCCATACATTGCTACTGGAAAAACCATAGCTTTGACTATGCGGACCTTTGTCGGCAAGGTGATGTCTCTGCTTTTTAAGATGCTGCCTAGGTTTGTCATCGCTTTCCTCCCAAGAAGCAGGCGTCTTTTAGTTTCATGGCTGCTGTCACCATCTGCAGTGATCATGGAGTCCAAGAAAGTAAAATCTGTCACTGCCTCCATACCTTCTCCTTCTATTTGCCAGGAGGTGATGGGACCAGTAGCCATGATCTTAGTTTTTTTGATGTTGAGCTTCAGACCATTTTTTGCGCTCTCCTCTTTCACCCTCATTAAGAGGTTCTTTAATGCCTCCTCACTGTCTGCCATCAGAGTGGTATCATCTGCATATCGGAGGTTGTTGATATTTCTTCCGGCAATCTTAATTCCGGCTTGGGATTCCTCCAGTCCAGCCTTTTGCATGATGTATTCTGCATATAGGTTAAATAAGGAGGGAGACAATATACAGCCTTGTTGTATTCCTTTCCCAATTTTGAACCAATCAGTTGTTCCATATCCAGTTCTAACTGTTGCTTCCTGTCCCACATACAGATTTCTCAGGAGATAGATAAGGTGTTCAGGCACTCCCATTTCTTTAAGAACTTGCCATAGTTTGTTGTGGTCCACACAGTCAAAGGCTTTTGCGTAGTCAATGAAGCAGAAGCAGATGTTTTTCTGGAACTCTCTGGCTTTCTCCATAATCCAGCGCATATTAGCAATTTGGTCTCTAGTTCCTCTGCCCCTTCGAAATCCAGCTTGTACTTCTGGGAGTTCTCGGTCCACATACTGCTGAAGCCTACCTTGTAGGATTTTGAGCATAACCTTGCTAGCATGTGAAATGAGTGCAATTGTACGGTAGTTGGAACATTCTTTGGCGTTGCCCTTCTTTGGGATTGGGATGTAGACTGATCTTTTCCAATCCTCTGGAATGGATGTTCTAGAATGTTGCTAAAACCAGAATGGGTGATACTTCAATGCAAGAGTCCAGAGATGTCCAGAGACGCAGCATCAGTTCTCTACGCTTGGGTGGTTGTTTCCTCTGGAACAGAGTACCATTCATAAGTGAATGGATCTGAGGATATTGATCAGAAATTCCCTAATTGATTCACAGCTCTCAGCAACACACGAAAATGCAGATGAAAGTATAAGCAGTTTAAAAGATCATCCAAACCTCAAAGCTAATTTCGAGCTTTTAAAGTCAATCTCTGCCTATCAACTATGGGGTGGAGAGAAGGGTCTTTCTTTGCACTACACAGAAGAAAGTTGTGCTTTGAAAATACATGTAGGATGTCTCGTTTAATTTTGTGTAATAGTCACATTTCAGTGACAAATGTCAGATCACTGCATCTTTAAGCGTGTTCAGATTTTTCAGCATTTACAAAGAATGAAGGCTCTGATTCTGTAATGTGTTAAAATAAGCCCATGTATCAGAATTTGTGTGTTAATTATGTGCTTAGATTTTTTTTAAAAAATGATGCTTTTACTTAACTAAACCGATGGCTTCTTATGAATAATTTAAACAAGAGAAACAGAAGCACTTCTTATATAAAAGAAATGAGATCCACAAGGTTATTTAGTGCTGAGAAACTGAAAGAGCGTTGCAAAAAAAATAAATAAAACAGGGCCAACTGGTTTCTTAGTAGCATAAATAAATAACAATACAGATATAATACTTACCTCACATAGAGATGGATTGATTTCATCTTTTCATACACTGAAAAAGGACGATATGTTTGTGAAAAATTTCCAATGCTCTGAGATAGTTCCAAGCTTGATAACAGAATTCACATTTTTTTAAAAATGGAGAACTAAGGTTGCAGATGAAAATGTACTTATTATTAGAAAGTCCCTAGAAATTTACTTCTAGGCGTGTTGTTGTTATGTGCCATCAAGTCGCCTAAAACATACAGTGGCCCTATGAATGAGTGACCTCCAAAATATTGTGTCATTAGCAGACTCATTTAAGTGTATCGATCAAGATGGCACTGAAAGGCTACTGCACCAATGATGCATTCTTGTGAAATAGAAAGATACAGATAAACATTTCTGTAAAAAAAAAATTAAGTACTGAAAATGTTCCAAGGAAAAAGTTTGCAATGGCATTGTGAAATCATCTGACCTTTGTGGCAAGCAAATTAATGGTCACCACACAGAAACATGGAGTAGAAGCGGCTTTTAGTTGGTACTGCCTTGTGTAAATAGTTATGAAAATTAGATGGAGAGGTTTCACAAGAAAATCAGATGCACCACAGCTACACAATATTATTTACAATTGAACCTGACTTTTTTTCTTATCAGAGGGTTAAGTAATTCATGTTTAAGTTAACACTAAAGATGTCCACTGAAAATCTAAAGTATGTGGAAACCATTTCCTCCCTTTTACTGGATACTTCTAACATCAGCAGCCCAGAAGTTCCACACCAAATAAATAGCATATAATAATTAAGGCTGACTTTCTAGTATGTACATTCATGCCATCGAGTGAAATGCTCAGGTAGCAGTACTAAAACCCAAGCATAGCTCACCAAGCATCAAGTAGAACAGCCAATTAAATGTCCATTTGGTACCAGGAGGGTGTCCAGACCAGCCAAGCAATCTTACTGCAACAGTTCCCACTTCCATGGGGTTAAAAGAAAAGCAACAGGACTTGGACCATAAGGCCTTGAGTCATACTTGGCTTTTTTCTTTTTTCTTTTCCTTTTCTTTTTACATAACTGATAAGTGGCACCAATAAATCAAATGAGAACTTCTCTACAATTCACCAGATGAGAAGGAAGACAACTGAGGATGTGGTCACAGGGCGAATAAGAATCGCACTGAAGCATCATTAAAATCGATTTAGATTTATTCATTCACATGACAGAAAGGTGAAATTGATTTATATGGGCTGCAAAGTGATTTTTTTTTTTCAACTGGCTGGCAGGGACTTTTAAAAAATAACTTGTTTCTAAAATTGATTCAATTCAATGAGCTTTTGTGGATGTGAATGCTGCTGTCATTTTAATTTGTGCCAATGTGGATTTTGGGTGGCAAGGGCATCGGCATTTTTCCTTTTAATTTTTTTTAAATTCTTTATTAAAATGTTTATCACTGCATCACTTAATCAAGATGTTTGCCATTACAACCACCTACCCTGTTCTCTCCATTCAGCCGTTGAAAGAGCCAGTGGAGCATCAGAAGCCCAGCAGGCACAGAGCAGGTACACCTGGACACAGAGGATGGTCCACACACCAAGAGCATCACACCACAAATTAGCTGGAAGCTTCCCTCCATTCTCATTTTTTCATCATTAATTGACTGGTGTCACCTCTCCAGTCCCCCCCCCCCATAGTTTCTAGTGACTATTATGACACCAGGTGGCACATCCTAGACACTTGATTTATTGATATATCACTTGCTCTTTTTTTGAAAAAAAAATTAAAAATCTTTAATAGCATGCTCCTAAAAGAGAAAGGAAATGAGTTAATTTCAGCAGCGTAGACACTAAAACTGGTTTAAATCATAAGAAATAAATTGATTTCCATTCAGCGCATGTGAATGAGGCCACTGATTTAAATATCACATGACTTGAACCTGATTTTAAAACATCCGAATATAAATCAATTCAAATGGTCAGTGTGGCCACATTCTGAGTTTCAAGTCTTATATTGGATCAAAACATTTTGCATTTTCCCATTTGTCATTGTTTAAAGACAAAATTCCGATTCTGAAAGTCAATATTACCAATATCACACCAAGCATCATTTTTGTTTTGCCAAATTGGGATATCTTAGTTGTCAACTCTCTTAGAACAGTTAATGATAATATCCTGGTGTGTAGTTGTAGACATAGATCTAGATTATGTAGATGTAATATACCTGTCCAAATTATCTGATTTACTCTTGGAACAGCAGTGCTGGAAGGGACCCTATGGATCATCGAATCCAGCCTGTCAAGGAAATAGTGGGAGAGCAAACTTTCAACCTCTAGCTCCGAAGCCAGATATCTAAACCACTGAGCTATCCAGTAAATGAATGAATGGCTCAAATTCAGATACAAAGTTGTCTCTGATTCTTCAAGCTTTGTTGGTTGAATTCTTAGCAGTAATTATTGAATAAAATGACCAAATGAACCAAAAAGAAATGTTCAAACAAAATGAACAAGGCTTAACAACAACAACAAAAGGTGTTTAACATCCTGAAACAGATGTTCTGAATGGTTGATGCTATCATGTGGTAACTTCACATGAAGGTGGTTCATGTTAGGAACAAATAAAAGCACATCACACAAAAAGCACATTATACAAAAAACAATCATCATTATCAAGGAGAAACCATAAAAGTGGCCTCAAAGTATCTAAATTTAGATCTATTATTCAGAAATGGAAAAAAATCCTGCTTGTTTCATCAGTACAGTAGAATATCAGGGCGACATAGAGGTGTTAAAAGTATAAGAGGAGCCAAAGATACCTTTTACTTATATAAAATTTAATAAATAAACAGAGCAAAATCTAACTTCTGCAAAATCCAACCATGTGATGTCAGCTTGAAGTCTGAACTCCCGGAGAATACTCTCTTTGTTTTTCCTTTTTCCATTGTATTGCATTAAACTTTATTTGCTCGGCGAAGACAATGGCCTTATCTTGGAATGAGATCCTTATTCCTCAGCCCGGCGTGCACTCCTGCAGCACTTTCATATTGCAAAGACTCGACTCTTGTAAAATAATGAGCGAAGAAAAGAAGTCTTGACTTGACATAACGATAAATGAGGTGAAACTTTTTTTTTACCGTTAAGAAACCAGGGTTGGCGCATAGAAAAAAAGAAGGTTCTATTTTAATATGAAATATAAAGCATCCATTGTACAAAAAAAAAGTTTTTTTTTCATCAGAAGCAAAGGAAGAACAAAGATAAAGGCTGCAACAGAATGAATGAGTTGAGAAAACTAAGATAATGTCGTTGATAATCAGTTCAAGGCAAAGCGTTATCCAACAGGCCATCGTCCCAGCCCTAGGGGAGAGCTTTTAAAAGTGTCCCTGTATGCATTTTCGCTCTCCTCATTACCATACCTGCTCTTTGAAACTCACCAGTGGTTCCAACAAACTGCAGTGACACCTGCCGGAAAGAGCAGATGACCCGTCTTAATCAACTACTTCTGTGAAAAGTCTATGGAAAGAACTGCCACCCCATCTTCATTTTGCTGTTCTGAAAGCTATTTGTCAATGGGTATCCTGAGCACCATGGCTATGAACAAAGATCTGTTTCTGTGCATTGGAAATGTGGCACCATGATCAAAGCTAAGGAGAATCTCCCACTTGTTCCTTTGTTCGTGAATATGTCCCTTCTCTTATGCGGCTACTGAGACTGGAATAATTATCTGTACTTTATCCTGTAGTAGTTTCAGTCTACATGTGTGGTTTCTGCAGGGTCCTGAATGGGACTGACATCCTGAAACAAGCTATACACTTTTAATATGGCATTTCTCTTGGACTGAGGACCATACTCAAAGTTGCTCTCACCTCATGGAACTGTGTGAGAAAGGGATTATAAGTTACCATGATAATCTTTCTTGCAAAAAGTCTTTGGAAAAACATAGATATATTTAAGAAAAAAAGGACTAAAAGGTGAAAAAAAAGGGTAGAGTACTTCATTTAACTGAAAATTTGCCTTTAAGTAAGATGGAATATCGTTTGGACATTGAGATGGAATGTGTGTTACTCAGACATTTGATAAACACGCAAGAATATGAACTGGCACAAGGATGTAAGATAAGGTCAATTTTATAAAAGATTTCAGAACGCCATATTCTTGCTGAAATGTCATATTGAATAAAACCTACTAAACATTATTATATGTAAAGTAAAATTCTATTGGCTGTTGCAGATCACATCCTAAACCCCCTTAATTGCATTTGTGTCTGTGCGTCCACCTTCACAAAATGTAAGATTGATTCTCATGTTACAGATGAGGCCACCATCTCAGTTCTAGATTGTATTTTCTTTTTAATTCCTCTTCAGAGGTACACACACTTGAAAAGAAATATTCAAAATATTCAAATATTCATGAGGCAGGATAAATACTGAGAAAATATTCAAAGTGTGTGCCAGAGAAAACTAACATGGTAAAAAAAAAATCAGCTTGTGTTAGTGTTATCATAGTAGATGATGTGAAAAATAACCTGGAAATCCACTGGGTGATGTCATATGTTGCCTCAGTAGCCAAAGAACCAGCCTGGGACCTCTCACATAAATCGTGTGAGCCCAATTCAGTACAATATGATTTATCACAAATGAGTATAACATGGGATTGCAGCCTTAAAGTCAAATCCTTGCTCAACCATGAAAAACACTGGGTATTGTAAGCCAAGCCATTGTATCTCAGTCCCATCCCTATCATAAGATTATTGGGAAAATTAGCTAATGATGCATGGATGACACTGAATCTTCTGAGAAGATGGAAAGGAATAATATAAACTGTCCAATTTATTTATTTATAAATTGGATACAAATAGTTGTTGTAGGTTTTTCGGGCTGTTTGGCCGTGTTCTGGAGGTTTTTCTTCCTAACGTTTCGCCAGAACACAGAGTTCTAGCTCCTGTCCTCTGAAGATGCCGGCCACAGAGACTGGTGAAACGTTAGGAAGAAAAGCCTCCAGAACACGGCCAAACAGCCCGAAAAACCTACAACAACCATCGGATCCCGGACATGAAAGCCTTCGAGAATACATGGATACAAATAATTTATTACATTTATATTTTCCACCCTTCCTCCAAGGACTGCCACAAGCAGCTAAGTTAGGCAAACTCATCCACATTTATTAGATTTTTTCCCTATTAATATAAACAGTTTCCCCCCAATTCTATCAAATCAATGATTATTTACTATATAATGAACTTTTAAATTGTATTTTATCATTAACACAATCTCTCCATTCCTATCCCATCTGCAGACTCAGCTGATGATTATTACTATGAATACAGCACTGAATACACACAGACAGAAGTGACTAATCCTGGATCTGGTTCTCCTGCTACATATCCTGACTGGTTTGATGAGTACTTAGATTATGATGGTATTTGTTGGTCATATTTTGTGAGAGGGAAACAGGGAGTGCAAATGGATTGGAAATACCAAGACGAGTGGACTTACTGTGCTGTTTCTCATAAACATTTTATCTATTAGCATCAACAGAATGTCCATTATCAGTTCAGGGAGATTATTGTATTTCTTTAGTAAAGGATATGAATTTCATTCGCAGAACACATTTTGGATTACACAGTTCACTTTTTATTATCACTGAGAGTAATAAATGCTACTTTGTCTCTAGAAACTTTAAAATATCTTCACCTCTTTAAAATTTAGTGTAAGGGGACTGATAGATTTAGGATCAAGATTGATTGATTGATTAATTGATTGATTGATTTAATTTTTATATTGCCCATCTGGCCGAGGCCACTCTGGGCGGTTTACAGCATATAAATACCACCATGTACCACTTAATAACACAAAGAATAGAAATAATAAAATGCAAACAAGCAATAAACTCAAAACATAAAAAATCATCAAAATAAAACATTTAAAAACATTCAAAATAATTAGAACATTTAAAACATTTAAGTTGGTGGACATTGGACAGATAGGCTAATTAGACTCAGCTGAGATTGCAGGTATGATGTTTCTGAACGCCTGCCTAAATACCCAGGTTTTTAGTGACTTTTTAAATATTGCCATAGAAGGAGCCAAGCAAATTGCAGGGGTGTGGGCATTCCATAGCCAAGAAGCAACTGCCAAGAAGGACTGGTTTCTCGTTGTGACGAGCCCCTGCGTGTCCCCAGATTATTTCACTAGCCTGAGGCCCTACGACATGTTCCCTCCTTTACGCTACCACCAGTTGATCTCTGTCAACAATGTTCAATTAGAAAGACTGAGGTCCATGCTGAGTGTAAAGTTTAACAAAAATAGATTTATTGGATACGGTTCACTTAAACAGGTTCTTCAAAGACTTTAAAGTATTCAGTAGGTTTGTAATAACTTGTTTCACTCTTAACTCTCTTAACTCTCTATAAGTTCCACACTCTTAACTGCCTCCCTTAACTCCTCACTCTACCACTCTCTCTAACTCCCACAGACTAACTGACTGACTTTTCACTTCAGACTCTCATCTCTCACTGTAACTGACTAACTCACTCACAAAACTCCTCTTCTCTGCCTCACCCCTCCCTTCTAGTTTCTCTGGCTTTGCCTCTCAACAGCTCTCATTGGTGTATGCAAATAACCTCCTACATGAGCCAAAGCAGGGTGATCGCCACACTCGTCTTCTCCCTCCAGGCCTCTTGTGGGATTAGCATCCTCAGCCAGCCTGCTTGGGATGTTCTTGTAGGATGGGCAGATCTTATTGGAAGTAGGTGTTCTGCCAGTAGTGAGGTCCCAAACCATTTAGGACTTTATAGATTAAAACCATTACCCTGAAGCTGGCATGGAAACTGACAGGTAACCAGTGTAAGGTGGCCAGAATTGGAATGATACGTTGACCTGTTTCTTTCCTCATATAACCAGTGTCTTAAGATCCCATTCTTAAGATCCAGTGCCTATTCATGATGAGTTTACTTCTATGAATAGCATGAAAGTGTATATAATATTTGGAAAAGGAACCAAAAATATCATATACTCTCCACAATATTTCTGATCTTTCAAAATATTACATAGATTTCAATCTAGATTTCAATCTAATGAGAGCATTATTTGAAGCTACTACAGGAAGGCAGGGAGTTAATGAGATAGCTATTGTGTATACCTGGATTCAAAGTCAGTCAGCCATCTACATCTGAATGCAGAGATGGTTACTTAGTTAGTGGCCAACCATGTAACCCAGACCTGGGCAAAGTGCAGCCCGCGGGCCACATACGGCCCGTGAGCCGCTCCTGTCCGGCCTGCCGGTCGTCTCTCCAGTCCGGCCCGATACCGCAAAAAACCTCTTTAGTATTTGTGAAGATTAACAAGTTTAAAATAAAAACAATCATAACATCACTGTTTCATTTTAAAATAAAAACAATCATAACATCACTGTTTCATTTTATTTTTAAGTAAAGTTGGTTCGGCCCCCGAATACAGTTCAGATTTTTCATGTGGCCCCCCTATAGAAATTAATTGCCCACCCCTGATGTAACCCATATTTGTTCCTCCAGATTTGTGTTTGGGAGGACAGTAAAGATATTTTTTGTAAAGTAAACTTATTATGTATGTCAGGGGTATAATGGCCCTGGAGATACAGTAGTACTTCGGTTTACGAAATCAATGCGTTCTCCAGGATGTTATGTAAAGCGAAAATTACGTTAACCGAAACGCGGATTGCCATAGGAACGGGGGCGGTGCGTCCTAGAGAAACTTCCTTCGCAAATAGAAAAACCCCGAAACCCCCCCATAAACCGAGGTATTATTTTCTATGGATTTCTGTTCGTAAACCGAAAATTACGTTAACCGAGGCGTTTGTAAACTGAGGTACTACTGTACAAGATTGCAATTCTAATCATACCTCACTATTTCTTGTACTAACTAGAACTGATAAAAGTTTCAGTCCAACAACATCTGGACCATCACACACACATCCTAACCCTGAAGAAGGCAAACATCACTAGAATCAATTCACAAGCTATCAAATAATCAATTGCTACCAATGTCACAATTTCCACAGCTGTTGTTCCAAATTTTGCCTCTACGCAAGTAGGGAAGTCTCTCAGTTTTATTTTAGCCTTTTCTTCACCTTAGTTTGTGAGATAAATTTTTCTTCCACTATGGAAATTCATATTTATTTTTTATTTGCATTTTTCCTAAAGTACATGTTTTTGTGTGCATTGTTCTAAACAAACACATGCTGGAACACATTCTGCCTCATTGACTGAAGTGTCTTTTCATATATTTCCCAACCACATGCACATTTGGCTGTTCATATATATATATATATATATTTTAAACGAGTGCATGCTTTTGTGTGTGTTTTAAATATGAATGCACCATAGTCTTGCAGAGGTATACATTTCCAAGGCAAGGTGCACATTGTTTCATAGCAAGTCTTAGGAAATACAGCATTGATACTTTCATCAAGAATCTTGACCCTAATGATGTTCTTGTCTACCCCATAGACAAGTAGCTGGCTGATTATAAAATAATCCTTTCCTTGTAGAAAAACTTATTTCTCATCAGAAAATAAACTTATTTCCCTGTGCTAGTAAATCCCTGCCAGGCCAATCCATGTCGGAATAATGGAGTGTGTGAAAGGAGCAAAAACAGCTATAAATGTCATTGCCCTGAACCTTACACAGGATCTAAGTGCGAGAAGGGTGAGTGATGTTTTTATACTGCTGATACTGTTACATGAAGCTGGGTTAGATTTTGGTCTTTCAATGACAAATTTCCTGGAATGTAAGCCATTTGATTTTACATTTTTATCATCACAAATGCACAATTATTCAAATGATAAAAAATGCTACAAGTTTGAGGACCAGAAAATACTTTATTTACCTTGCAGTTTAATGGATGGGTATGAATATATTCCAAAGTTTGAAAACTTGTAAGGAACATCTCTTTTAAAATCTTATTTTTGATTCTGTAGTACTTCTCAAATTCGCTAGGTTCCCCAGCAAGAATTCTCAAAAGGAAAGGTCCCTAATGCTGATCCTTGGGCAGGGGGGAGAGAGAGAGGATGTTGCATATGTATTATTTAGCTTTTTAAAAGAAAAACTAAAACTAATATTTACAATGATAGTACTGAAAATACAGTGGAACACATAGTTGCTGCCTTATTAATAATTCCAGCATACACCATTCAAGACAGAGTTCACAGATGGATCAGGATGTAAAGAAAGAGGCTGGAAAAGTTAAGTTTTTGCATTACAACTCCTGGAATCCCATCATTTAGGTGGTCACAGCTCACACTTTTTCATATTCTGTGGAAAGGAAATGGTAAGGATACAAACCAGAAGTAATAACAGTATAGTTGACAGATAAAAGGTCAACGTCAAGTGGTCTAGTGGCATATATTTGAGGATGCAGATTGCTGCTTACAATGTGACAGAGTTAAGAATGGGTGTCTACAAGGATTTATTGTCCAAGACAAAAGCAGTGGCAAGGCCTCATTTCGAACTATACACTATGTTAATATTATTTTCCCCTCTTCTTTTATTTATTTTGAAAGTATGTGAGACACCAGACTAAACTAGGACCCTTGTGAGTAGTAGGGCTGAGGAGGTACATATCCTTTTGTAAACATCGTCCATTTCATCAGGTGCATGAATTGTTAAACACGTGAGACACTAGTACAAAAAACACACTGGTATTTTGTACAGTGCTATCAGATTCTGACATGTCATATGCTATGGTAACGTTATGTGTTGTAGTTTATTAATATAATGTCAGGAACATTACATTTTAATTACATTTTATTTTTATGCTTTTGAAAATCTTGTCTATATGTTATTTTTATCCAGTGAAGTCTTCTTCAAGTGATCTCCTTGGGATGACTTAACCATACTGCTATAGTTACAGTTTATGGCATAGTTTTTTTCTAGGGCTATAAATCCCTATAAGTCTCATTCTTGCATGCCAGGACAGAGAATTACCACATTCATCCTCAACTGTGAGGATCTGAGGAAATTTCTTACTGTTCTTGAATTTTTCTCACAGAATTTTTGTGCAACAAACAACAATTTGCACAAGTTCATAGTGGAAAAACTGGAAGGGCTGATCTTAGTTTTGGGGATATTTAATGGTTTAAAGTCTTGCTTCAGACTGTTTGTGTCTTTCTCACAATCACACAATCCAGCTGTGTTTGCTGCATGTGAGTTTCAAGGACTTGGCAAAACAAAGGTCCTTTGTCTGGCTGTCACAAAAAGTGAGGAATCTGAAGCAGCTGAGAAATTCACCTTTAAGTTTCTCTCTGGTCTAGACAGCCAAAAGCAATGACAGCCAAGAATTTTGCAAGTATTCTCTATATCCCTAATTTTGTGAATTACCAAGAATGCTTCCACAGCAGAGTCATATCAGGTATCCCAAGATACATTGCTACAGAGGCATTCAGTGTGGTATGAAAGAGTCATATGATGTAACATATACAACAGACGTCTGAAGACAGGGTACCAAAGCTGTTTCAAGCTGTTTTCATAGGTTGAAGATAAAATATAGACCAAAGGTTAATTCTAATCAACTAGACAAAATGCCTGTTGACAAACATGTGAGTTGATTTTAGCATACAAATTGCTTCAGGACTGATAATCCCTGGACAAAATTTGTATTGGGGAGAATAGAAAGGTGATGAATTGGAGGTCCAATGAGACGATGTAATAAATTCACTGAGCTAAATCTTTAGTGAGCAGTATGACAAATTAGAGAGCCTATGAGAATATGTATTATATTATAAATTTTCTTGTTCTTTTTACTTGCTCTATATACCACAGTGAAAAATACATGTGAAACAATAAACTGCAATAGAGGAGATTGCCTTGTGACTTTAGGAGCTCCTTTTTATCGGTGCCAGTGCAGACACCCTTACAAAGAATCATTTTGTGGGAAAGGTGAGTACCAAACGTGAGATAAATTTTTGTGGTCATACACTTGCCATCAATCCCTAAATTCTGTTACAGCTGCCATGTTTTAATATTCTAAGAATAATTTCATATTTGTTCTCCAAATATTTTTTTACAGTTACTATTTAAAATATTGCCTAAATCCAGAAAGAAGATATTTCCCCCCTAGCCAAGCCATATGGAACACTCTTCCTCAGGAGATAAGGATGGCCCCTTCCCTTTTATCCTTTCGAAAAAAGCTAAAGACCCATCTCTTCAGGCAGGCTTTTAACAATTACAACTGAATCCCTGAACACCATTTTAGCAGAAATTTTAATCTTTTTAATGTTTTCATGTTTTAATCTTTGAATTGTATTTTAAATCATATATTGTTTAATTTATCTTTTAATATTTAACTTATTGTGTTTTTAAATTGTGTGAATTTTAATGTTGTGAGCCACTTTGGGTCCCTTGTTGGGAGAAATGCATCATCATCATCATCATCATATAGATTGGTTTGCCTGAAGTTATCTCCTAAGAGGTCCCTGTAGGCAGAGAGAGCAGGTATCTTGTCTGAAATCCCCTGATGAGCTTCAGAACTGATCAGGACTTCAGGACTGATCAGCGAGTCCACATTCATTGTGCATATTTCTTACTGACTAGCTTCTTGTTCTCTTCACACATGCCATCAGTCTCATTTTAATGCTCTAATCCAGAGGTCCCCAACGGGCCGGAAAGACAGACCTCCCGCCCCACCCCCCGCACACACTCACCCCCGCACAGCCTGTTTGGGCCTGCGCGTGCTCTCCAGCGTGCCCATGCGAGCACCGTGCTGCCGTTTGCACATGCGCCCGAGTGAGCTAGCGCCTGCACAAGCACCGCACTGCCATTTGCGCATGAGCGTGAGCGCCCGAGCACCTGCACAAGCGCCGCGCTGCCATTTGCGCATGTGCACGAGTGTGAGCATGCCCGTGCGAGAGACCCCTGCTCTAATCTGTTTTATTTTCTGAACATTGCCAGCAAAATCCGCTTGTCGACCAAATCCTTGCAAAAATGGAGGCACCTGTAAGAGACACAGGATAAGATCCAAGTTTAGCTGCATGTGCCCTGAGCCATTCAGAGGAAAATTCTGTGAAATAGGTGAGGACGATAGAAGGAGGGAAGTATTTCCTTTGACCGTCTACATTTGAACATGATGGAGTGGGATGCAAATCTTTGTGAAATACATTTTAAAGGGGTGTGTGTGTGTGTGTGTGTGTGTGTGTGTGTGTGAGAGAGAGAGAGAGAGAGAGAGAGAGAGAGAGAGAGAGAGAGAGAGAGAGAGAGAGAGAGAAATGGAAAATGATAAAACACTTTGAGAAAAGAAGGTATTTCCATAACATGGCAATCCTGTTGCAGGAAGTCAAGATTGTTTCGAAGGAAATGGCCGTACATATAGAGGAAATGTTAGTGGAACAGTGCTCCAGAAAACTTGCCTTCAATGGAATTCTCACCATCTTTTGGATAATAGTTACAATGCTTTTATGGAAGATGCCAACTTTTACGATCTTGGTGACCATAACTTCTGCAGGTAATTTTCTGTTCAAGCATACAGGGAGGTCTCCTCCTTCCTACTTTCCATGAATAACATTGGCATTCAGGCAGATTTGCTTTTCCTCGCCATCCCCATTCCATATCAAGTATGTTTGTGCATGTGTGATGTATATGTGATAAATATGTCAGTCTAATAAATCAAGTTCTGTTCCCAGTAGTGCAAAGAGCTATTGTGGACACATTTACCACTGTATCTTCTTGACTGCTTTAGCTGTGAATTTCATGCTTTAACAGGGAGTTGGACACAATAACTCTTGTAGTTCTGCCTAGCTCTACAGTTCTATGATTCTCTTTGTAGTATAAATACTTATAATTGGGATTAGATTAGTGAGAACCCTGAAAATGTTCTTTGTTGTAATGACTGGTAGCATATACGCACTTGGACATGTCATCTCCCTCAACATAAATTGATAATATTATGGCATGTCAATTGTATAAAAATAATGGCCATATATAACATAACATATAAGAAGGCATAGCAGTCTCTTGGGTATAGTTACTGCATCCCATCCCTTGTGCATCAGGATGAACTTAATTATATGGAGTCGAGTTTTGTTGCACAGTTCACTCAAAACTAGACCTACAATGTAGGCACCCTGTGATACCGGCACCTGAACAATTCAAAACATTCTCCCTGAGACTGAGTCATTTGCCACATGCAAATTTTTTTCTGAGGTGAAAAACGTCTGAGAAAAGAGTTGTCCTGACAAAACACTTCTATTTTGCTGTTGAGGTACTTTTTTGTCCCAGCTAGTGTAACATAAGCCATATTCATACCTTAGTAAATTGTGTATAGTTAGCATAGGTTTGAAAGATGGCAGGGTTTTTTTTGAAGGTCATTAGTTCATAGGCCTCCATATGTCATAAGTGACTTGACAGCACATAATAATAACCATAGGCCGAGACAAACATTCTAGCTCTCTCCCTCTTCTCCACTGTTTTCAGTTTTATTCCTTTTCTACACATGGACAGCAGTGAGTCAATAGGAGCTAAATTTCCATTGTTCTGACTTAAGTGGAATGTCCCCTTGAATAACAGATACATCACTATCCATTTGTAAAAGAACAGTAAATCTGAGAGCTGGAGTAATCCCCTGAATAGTATGTATAAACAGTTTGTTGTTAATTACTGAATCAGACTATACCAAAGCAAAAAAAAAAAAGGTCTCATGTTGTTTTTGGTGAACCATGATGTCAAGAAGCAGCAGCAGCCATGCCTCTACTTGGGTATAAGAGAATATTGGATTTTGGAAATCTTTGTGAATTCAGGAAATATATGACATGTATGTCAAATGCAAAACACAATCTGAAACTTGATCTTAACCCTACTGGTAACCCTCAGTGTATTGGAGTTCTCATGGGGTCAGAGAATACCCCACAGCTCAAATTAATCCATGTTTTTTATCTTGATGGATGAAGATGAAGAAAGGTCTTTAAAAGTTCTTCAGTGTGAGCATTGTTTTTTTTTTATTTATTTTTTTGCTCTCTTTCAAGTTCTTCAATTATCTTCAAGACTGGATATGAATAAATAAATGCATTGGTTGCTTTTTTTTTTTTAAATCACAACTCTTTCGTGATTGGTGAATTTTGAAATCTTCCTTCAGGAATCCAGATGGTGATGAGAAGCCCTGGTGTTTTGTCAAAGTGAATAACAAACTGAAATGGGACTTCTGCGATGTTTCCCCATGCCCAGCATCAGGTAAAGTGGATATGGAGCATATTAAAGTTGAAAAATGCAGCAGTAATTCAGATTGGCAGCCACTGTCAATTTGATACAGCCTACAAAGTTATACTGACTCCGGTATGATTTAATTTTTTAAAAAGTGTTCTTGAAACTCTGCCCAAGAGTTTAGCGATATTATAGAATCTGTTATTTGTAACACACTGAGAAATGTATGCCAAACAAATAACAGATCTTGGGATATCTATTGTCAGGGGACATCAGAGAGAATGAAATATGAAACAGTACAGCAGAAAACAAACCATTTCCAGAGTAAAAGAATAATATTTTACACAAGTCTTTCAGGAATTCTGTTTTGTCACTGAGAGAATCAGCTTTGATGCTGTGAAGTTTAATTTCTGTGGAAAGCTGTTTCAGAGCTGGAAAGTATCACTAGGAACCTTAGAAGGAGATATGGGTTCCATCTGAACCCTGTTGACTGGGACAGCAGAATTTGGTCACTTCTCCTGTGTTTTCTGTTTGAAGTAAAGCACATTGAGGCATATGACGAGTGGAGGGACAGTGGAATGAAAGATTGACAGGTCGCTTGGGGCATCTTTTTCCTTCTTATCTTTCCTAAGTGATCATTTGTGGTGCAGTTTGCAAGTCACCTCTCTTTCCTAGAGAGATGTTACCAGACATGGCTACCAGTGCAGCCACATGAATAAAAGCCAGGTGCAGGGGATCCTGGAACCAAATCTAGGATTTTTTTTCCTCATGCACATGTTTGAATGGATTTCCTGAAGCAAAAGATATAAGTGCTCTGTTTTTATATATCTACAAGTTTCCAAAGTAGTTGTTCCTGCCTAATAGACATAAACTCACAGTGGAGACAGGGGTAACCTCCCATTTAGACTACTGCAATGCATTCTACGTGATGCTAGGCTTGACAATGACACAGATGTTTCCGCATGTGCTGTCAAGTCACTTCTGACTTAAAGCAACCTTATGTGACCTCCAGAAAGACCTACCAATAAAAGTTCCTGCGAACTGTTCACGTCTGTTGAGGTAAAGGCCATGGCTTCCTTTACTGATCCAATCAATCTTGTGCTCAGTCTTCCTCTTTCCCAGCATTTTTTGTTTTTTTCAGTAAATCATCTCTTCATGACTTGTCTTGCTAGCGTAAAGACAAACTGTTGTTATGATGCCTTGCTTTGATGCTGCTGTAGTAATACTTAAGTCCTGCAACCAGGCTCAAAAGGCCTAAAACCAAGTTTCTGCTTATGCTGTATCACTAATTCTTTGGAACGACCCCTCTCCTTCTCCTTGCAGCCTTCTTGGGTGCCTGAAAGTTGGTCTTTGGAGGGTTTTCTAGCACTTGAGAGCAGATTCTGAGGTTGCACAGGGGGCTGTAGTGGGCAGGGGTATAGTGTTCCTCCTGGATGCTCTGACAGAAGATCTGTTAGCAGAGCCATGCCTATGGATCCTAGTCTATTGTGTTGAAGCCTTTTTTTTATATAAAAAAAGAAAATTAATTCAAACCAGCTTTTCTAGTCAATTATTTCCCTGCTTGTCTAAGCCTTGATTTATGTTTCTGCTGCATTGATTTGTGATGCAGCATTCTTCAGTGCACAGCTTACTATTCTGTAGAGGTTCCAGGTGCCTCTTTCTGTGTGTAGCTGCACTGTTCCTTCCCTTTTAAAAAATAATTGGAAATGAAAAAAGGAGAAAAAGAGGAATGGAGGAAAGTTGTTGTTATCAGTTAGTCTGAATCAGATTAGAGATCAGAATGACATAATCTGGTTGTCTCCTTGGCATTCCAGCACAGTCACCTAGGAATACAGCGGTCACTACCTATAATCATGCAGAGAATGATGTGCGCAGTACCTGTGGAAAACCAGGGACAGTAGGACCATACAAAAGGATCTATGGTGGTGCCAAAACAGCCCCTGGCAAGCATCCATGGCAAGCTTCTGTGCAGAGGAAGTTTTCAATGGGTCTCTTTTTGTCAGAAGGACACTACTGTGGAGGAGTACTGATCGAGCCATGCTGGGTTCTTACTGCTGCGCATTGTATTATGTAAGCATTGTCATTGTATCTAGATAATTTTTTGTTCCAAGTGGTACAATAGATGAAGTTTGCCTTCCACAAACCACAGATGTCAAAATAAGTAGCTGATGTGCCTCACCTTGTAGCCTTGCTGTACATGAGATTTTTTTTTGTCTCATATGTCATCATCATCTTACAAATGCAGAACTGGAAGGGACCTTATGGATCATAGAGTCCACACCCTGTCAAGGAAGCACAGTAGGGAATCAACTCCCACTGGCTCCACCTAAACCATTCAGCTAAGAACGTGTGCATTCCTTATGAATAAGGATAACATGGAGATGTTCCATTTGGACAGATACCACCCTACCTATGGCAGATACATCAGTGCAGTGTCAGAGTATATCTCCATATCTTTGAGCCTATTGGCTATTTAAGACATTGAAAATCCCATGTTGGTGCCAAAGCTTTCAGGTGTAATGTTGGTGGCATGGGAATGTGTTGGTTCAACTGCAATGACTTAAAAATTAATTCTTACACATATTTCTATGTGCCCTATAATGTGCAATGTGTGAGAACTGATTACATCCTTCTATACATCCTGTCATTTTAGGCAAGATTACTTCAGCAGTATAATTTATTTTTTTATTTATTATATTTCTATCCCGCCCATCTAGTCATTTCGACTACTCTGGGCAGCGTACATCATACATAACAAAAACAATTAAAATAACATCAACATCCCAAAATAAAAAATAAATAATCATTCAAGATGGAGAACAAAAATAAATCAAATAATGCCCAGAGGGAAGGCCTGCCTAAACAGCCATGTTTTTAATTGGCTTTTAAAGACGCCCAGCGAGGGGGGCATACGGATCTCTGAAGGTAAGTTGTTCCATAACCGAGGAGCCACCGCCGGGAAGGCCCGGTTTCTTGTCCTTTCCCTCCGGGCCTCTCTCGGCGTTAGGCTCCTCAGTTGCACCTCCAGACTAGATCGAGTGAAACGGGTAGACTTTGGTGGGAGAAGGCGTTCCGTCAGATATTGGAACGTCAGATATCGGAACAGTATAAAATGTATACATCTTGCAGAAGGTAAACAATTATTCAATGTGCATCAGGGCCAGCTCTACTGATATGCAGAGTGAGACAGCCAACTCAGGCAAGAGATGCTGGAAATGGAGAAGTGTGTGTGTGCAGAGCCTTGCACCCTATAATCTAGCCTGCTGACCTTAGGTATCATGGAGGATGCTCTCCCATTAGAAGTACTGAAGTGAGATTCAACTGCCCATCTGGTCTGTTTTACAATGGGAAGGAAGCTTTGCCTGGTCTATCACAAATAGAAAAATGTCTCAAAAGAGCCGTACCTTTTAAATTATATTGTTTTATAATTTAGGAGTCTGTAGAGTTTTGCACTTGAGTACCGTCTGCTTGGAGTTTTCATAACTGAGGATGATAGGTTGCATTGTCTTCCATACTTGTTAATGCAATAGAAATGTTTTCCATGAGGATCAGTACTGGCACAGGGGGTGACCCAGATTACCTTTCAATTCTCTTGTAGATCTGTAATTTTGACTCACTGTTCTTTTGGTGGGTGGGTGTTTCTCCTTCATAGAACAGAAGCACGGACTCTCCGAGTGTCTCTTGGAAAACAAGACCTCCGTAGGAAAGAGCACCATGAACAAATGTTTGATGTAGAAAAGATAATTAAACATGGACACTACACAGAACGGGAAAACATCCCATACAATGACATTGGCAAGTTCCCAGTTTCATTTGCTTACAGTGCTTACAATCCTGCACACAATTGCCAGTGAGGACAAAAGAAAAAAAAACAGTAAGCTTTTGCTCAAGAACATTGGTGCTGCTAAATATGAAGAAGAAAATATTGTTCCTGAGTTAGGCAGGTTAGGAAGAAATAATTCAGTTGAGGCTGCACCAAATTACAGTATTGCACAAGAGGTTGTGCATGCAGGTGTGCAAGAAGTGCTGCACAACTGGATGCCCAACTATTTATGAAAGTATATTAGATACCACTACCGGGTTAACTATGGAAATGTACAATGATGAGGCTTGTGCAAGTACAATGACATATTTGGATACAAGTCTCCGTCTTTTGCACCCCAAGAGAACAGTCCCTGAAGATGACACTAAGTGAGCAAACATCACCAAAGGAAAGGGTTATGTTGCACATTTCCTTTCCAGTTGCCCACTTCTCTGTTTCATCCTCCTCCCTCTGCCTTTCATAGAAAAGCATTAATGAGGAGCATCATGGAATTGTCCTTCATGTGTCATTTGCTGATTGACCCTGAGAAAGTAATGGAAAAATCAAAACTGACCCATTAAGGAGAAGCAAAGGCCTCACAAGCAGAATGGTTCAAATAGTAAAGCTTAAGTTATTGTACTTGTTGCTTCCTTGATATAATTCAGAAGGTGTATAACATCTATAGTATCCCATAATACTGTCTTCCATTTTGCTTGCAGCATTGTTGAAGCTGAAACCAACTGGTGGCCATTGTGCAGTGGAAACAAAATATGTGAAACCAGTGTGCTTACCCAATTCAGCATTTCCTGATGGCACAGAATGCTACATATCAGGCTGGGGAGAGACAGAAATAGGTGAGCTGCTATTGAGTTGCGTGTGAAATATTATAGATAACATAGTGGCAGGAGCTGTGTAAATCTTATTATTAAAATACTCCTATTTTGCTGTACATCCAAAGCTCTCAGGGCAGCATGCAATACATAAGAACAGATTTAAGATACTTTTAAAGCAATGTAAATCAGTTCAACATAATCAAACAAACAAAATGCTGACAATCACATAGCCCAAAACCAAGGCATGATCACTTAGCTTCCAAGGATTGAGTGAATAGTCAATTTTATTCTGGTGGCAAAATGTCAGTGCCAGTTGGGCCTCCAGAGAGAAGACATCGTCCAAACAAGGCACTGAAGCCCAGAAGGCCTTCCCCTGTATCTCCATGTCATGTATTCCTGTCAACACCAGGACCCAGAAAATGGCCTGCTCAGCTATTCCTAATGTTCAAGAAGGTGTATATAGGAAGACGCAATGTCTTGTGTACTGAAGCCTCCCATTCCCAGTTTCCCCTTTGGTAACAATTAGGTAACAATTCCTCTGCTGCTGTAGATAGGTAGACATCTCTATTGCCGCTTGGTTGAACTGTCGTTGCTGCACACCAGACGTGTTATCTTTGGCAAGGCCCTGTCAATGCTGAGATGATCAACTTGAGGTCTAACCTTTTTGATGTGTGTGCAATGTGACCATCTTTGTGCCCTTTAATCTGACCTATTTGCCTCAGGTGCAAAAGAGGACATTGTCCTTTTGCCAGTGCATCCTATGGAGATTTTAATGTGGCTACATTTGTGTAAAACCCTATTCCTAGTCCTGCTCAGTTGTGCTATTAATATGTATAATTGACACACAACAAGGGGACTGTGCTAGCCCTGTTCCCTCCACTGTCATTTTCAAGACAGGAAAGTGCTGGTCTGAAAAGTGGGAGGGTGCTATATGTGAATAGCACCTCCCCCAAAATAGGCTCCTGATTCAAGTAGAAAAGTCACTCAGATATAGCTGCCTTCACATTTTCAGACTATTGTTTTCAGGTGTTGAACATGGTGATTAGAGATGGGCACGAACCCCTGGTTCAGTAGTTCATCCCAGTTCATTGAGTGCCACATCTGGTGTTTGGCAGTTCTGCGCCCTGCCCCCTCCAGCAGGTGCCCACTCAGAGGCAGCGCCTGGAGGAGGTGGGGCAGGGGCGCCCGTCAGAGGGGGCAGGGCACCAAACTGCAGAACATCCATTGTGGCACTCAACAAACCAGGCCGAATCACCAAAACTCTAGGGCCCATCTCTAGTGGGGATGGAAAAAGGTGGTGCTAACATACGCTCCCTCATGACATGTGGATTGCATATGGTTTCAGCACAATTGAATATGGCTTGTGTTGCACATACGTGCATTCAGGCAGCATGAGCTGTTTATACTTGTTGGCTGAGACAAGTTGGCTGAGGGTCCAAAGATCCTTCACAGATGTATATACTCAGAACACATCTGAGTTCGTTTGTGTGCTCTGTGGGGCATATTCGATAAAAGGATATAGACATTTCTTTAAGTTTATACTCATATAAATCAAATGACTTGACTTCGGTTCCAAATTCCTGCCTGTAGATAACATACCTAATGTTACAGCTTTTATTGGTAAGGAAGGACTGTAAGGTTTGGTCAAGGTAGAGGTGTAAGTGAGGACACAAGCTACTATTCATTACTCCTAGAGAACACATCTGCCAAAGAAGAGAGGCCATAGATTTTAAATTCAGAACCTACCCCATACATTTCAACATGAAGTGATTTCTGGGGGTGAGGGTGGCAAATGGGCTTTGCAAAAAATGTGAAATGTACAACTGTATTTGGAATAAAAATAAGAAGTAATATTTAGACTGAGCTTTCCTGCAAATTCCTTGTTCCCGTTTCTGCCACTTGCCACTCAACATCTTTACTTAATTCAAAGAATCAAAACAGAATGAACGAGTCTATATGCTTTCATTTACCAATTCTGAGCCATAACTTGGAAAGAAATTCAGGAACTGTGACAGTATTTTCCAGCTTATTGGTTTGGATAAGCTTCTGATACGAAGCATCTGGATTTCTGGATGCATATTGAAACTGAACTGCCAAATCTATTCAAGTTAAGCTAAACCTCTGTGACACACCGTGAGTTCCTAGGAAGGAAGAAATCACTCTTGTGCTTAAAAATAAGATAATGAGAGCTTTTTCATTTTTAAAAAAAACTGCATTTTTTTCACTTTTCAGTTAATGAGTTGCTGTAAAATTGCAGGTGGATGTGTCAATCATGTTCCCCAAAGAACCCTGATGTATTATGAGCAATATAATCCAATATGAAGTGTACACATCTTTTGATATAATTCATATTGAGAGTAACAAGCATCTGGTTTGCAGATTTCGTAGATTATGTGCTGATGATATGAGTTAATAAAACATCATTCTTCCATGACCCAGTCACCTTTTAAAACTAGCGCATTTACAGGCCAGTGTAGTCCCAAGAGTGACTTTCTGATACGTACTGATGCCGGAATGGCTCTGCTTATTGAAGTATTTTGTTTGTATCCTGGCCTTTTCAGCTCAGGGGGTAGTTGCTTAGCCTCACAATAAAGATCTGAGTTAGTTTAGGCCTAGAATTCATACTATATCCATGACTTTTCAGTTAATTACAGTGAGACTTGAACCTGTGTTTCACGCAGCAGGGCCAAATAATCCCACTACATGCCACTGGCTGCTTGATGTCACAAAGGCCCTGGTCAACCAACAGGAACAAGGAAATGGTAGAAATTCCATTATGTGGGCCAAGGGAGAGTTCCACCTATGGAGGACCCCTTCTCCTCACAGGGAACTCCTTCCATGGAGACAAACACTTTAGGGTCCAGCCAAGATCCTTTACATCATGGGTCTTATCTTGGATCAAATGGCATTTGAAGTGTGGCATTGCTTGAGTAGTTTCAGAGTATTTGTACAGCATATGATCTCAAGAATGGAATGGAAAAATCTGTTTCCAGTGACATTGCCATCTTCCCACTTAATTTCCATACTTTGCAATATACACATTCAGTATATTTATATGGAAAGCCAGATAGAACTCTCCTTATAAAAATGCAATACAGAGCCTAATATTGCATGTCTCTGGGTGTAGACAGACAAATAGACATCTCTGAAATTTTTCCAACATCTGGAAAACTCTTAACTGGGTTAATTGTGCATAATGTTATACATAACAACAACTTGATTGAGAGAGAGAGGAACTTGGGGACAGGAATCAATTCTGTCCTGGGTGATGTGATACTCAGGTCTAAAGCACAGGGATGCTGAGTTGAATAGTTTTAAATCGTTTTATTCAGTTGTTGTTTTATTCTATTATATGTATAACTGATTTTCAATCATCTAATTCATTGTATTTTAATTCTTTTTGTCTCCTAACATTTTTGTGAGCCACACTTTGTCCCTTTTTTAGAGAAAGGAAGGATATATAAATGAATGAATGAATGAATTCAGCATTGTGCCTGGATGATCAGATGACAGCTTAAACAGGTTCATTTATGCAATTGTGTCATGTTTTGAAGACACATGCCTTCAGTTATACCTGTATTATTATTATTATTCTTGGGGCTGTCTTTGAAGAGCTTCAGAAACTGTAGTTTGGTCTACAAAAATATGCTGGTGGGCATTTACTTATAGGATTTCTGCAATATCTGTACTGGTTACCAATTTGTTTCACACCAAAATTTGAATTGTTGGTAATGAACTTTGAAGCCTTAAATATTTTAGGTCCAGAATACCTAAAGGACAGACTCCATCCTTGTCTGCCCCACCAAACAGCTGCTGGAGAAGCTCTTCTATGTGTTCTAGCTATAGTAAAGACATAGTTGATGAGAGAGAAAAGAAAGAGCATTTGCAGTGGCCATACCAGAAGTCAAAAATTATTTCTTCCTAGAAGATGTCATTGTCTTTGCCCATGTTTCATCTCTATACGGCAGTGGTTCCCAATCATGGGTCTCCAGATGTTCTTGGACTACAACTCTCAGAAATCCTGGCCAGCACAGCTAGTGGTGAAAGATTCTGGGAGTTTTAATCCAAGAGCATTTGGGGACACAACGTTGGGAACCCCTGCATAAGGCAAAGACCATACCCCTTTTTAGGGGGGCAAGTGCTTCTTGCTCTATTAATACTAACAGAACATTTTCTATTAATGTTAGCTAATCTTATTTTATTGTATTTTGTCATTTTATTGTGTTTTACTACTAACTGCTGTTTGCCACTGTCCATGTGTATAAACTCTAGAAGGGTAGATATAAATTTCTGTGTATATATAAACAAACAATTTGCAACCATGGCAGAGTCATTCATTGACCCATTTTTGCCCTTGAAATTCTAACAAGACAGAATCTTCCTGGATCAATCTGCATCTTGCAAATATAATAGAATGCCAACTTGCAAGGGCAAAATGTCATTACAATGTCTGACTCATATGCAAGTCTTTAATGCTATGCTTAGCTTCATAACCTTCCTCTTCCTTATTCGTTTTGCAACCCTACTCTTTCATGATTCAGGAAAACATCTATTCAATTCGGTGTGTTTGTTTGCCTTCTGACAGATAATCGTATTTTTGGCCCTGCCAAAATCCTATGATCCTATATACTAAAACCAAAGACTTAGCACAGGGAAGATGGAAAGTAAGACTTTCTTCATTTTTCTGGCATTCATCTTGTAGGTGAATCATCTCATCAGCTGTTAGATGCCAGAGTAAAGCTGATTTCCCAGATGCAGTGTAACGCACCGAGTGCATATAATAACAGACTGGATGAAAGCATGCTTTGTGCAGGAAATCTTCAGAGAACAAGAGCTGATACTTGTCAGGTCTGTTGCTTTTTCGGTATTTGAACACTAATTTCTCTTTTAACAAAATGTAAATAGGCTATGCAGAGTAATGTCTGGCAGGGTACTACATATGTATCTGCTTCTTGTATCAGATACATTACAACAACTTCCTTCCTTTCAACATGATTCAAGAGGCATGTCCTTCAAACTCACAGCAACTCTTCTGGTGACAGGCAAGCTGGGGGGGCGGTACTTAGAAGATGAACTGGTATAGGCCATGAAAATATGGCAGTTTTATCATTGTTCTCTTGATATGGTACATTAATACATTTCATATTTCTGTTTTTTTAACACCACCCTATTTAATGTTCCATATCAGGTATGTATTTTCTTTTTTGCAGTATGCTGACAAATCTGCAGTATTGAATAGATGATTTATTTATTTATTTATTTGACTCCTGCCCTTATATATAAAGGCAACACAAAGCGGCTTATGAGCAAAATCAAACAATCTAATAACCCCACATATATGAAATGTCAAGGAAAGCAAACACATCCCAGGGTGACAGAGATGGTAGGAGAAAGAAAGTGCTAAGATTCAACTATATTATGATGGACTAGTAGCTGGTGTGGGTGATTCTCAAATAACCTAATATCTTCTTACTCTCTCTTACCTTGCTTACTGTGTGTGTGGAAACTCTCTGCGATATGTAAGGCCTTCCACAACACACATATTTACTCAGATCATTATCATAGGCATTCTGCTATTAATAAAACAACATCAATAGCACAATCCTACAATTTGCTTTTCAATTCTTTGCTTCATTTTGCTTTTGTTTTGTTTTTTAATTACCTTGGGGGCCTTGGGAAGCTAAACGCAACGTAGATACATAGGCCAGTATTCAGTTCTGTAGCTCCACTAGCATAGAAGGAATGACGTCACCAGCAGCAGGAGATTGCCACTAATTAAAGAGTTCCTGCTTCCATTTTAGGTTGCACACAAGTTCTGCACAATGAGGCAAAGCCACACACAGCCCAAAATGGAAGCAGGAACCCTTTAATTAATGGCAGTCTCCTGCTGCCAGTGATGTCAATGCTGCTGTGCTGCTGGAGATACAGAACAGGCTACTGGCTATACTTGTAATAACCATGTGCTCCAACTGATTTCCTCTAAAAAAACAACAACTCTCAATTCTATTGTTAAAATGATAAAGGGACTGTATTAGAAAATGTATGCATGGATTCAAATCAGAATGCAGAAATACTGCTTTATCAGCTGTAATGTGATTATTATGATTGCATATATGATCAACAACTGGCCTTTAGAGTTTGGAGCTTCCCTTGTAAAGATGCAGTTACATATTATTTCTTTTCCTTTTCTATGTTGTCATTACACTGTTCATAGATTTAGTAAATCTATCACTTTTTTGTCCAATCCCTGAAATAAATATACTGATAAATCCTAGATTATCTAGTTCAGGTATCAAATTCGATTGCTTTCAATACATATTGTTATTTAAATTAAACACTTTATTTCATTTTTTACTAGGGAGATTCAGGAGGGCCTTTAACTTGCATTAAAAATGGTTCTTATTATCTCTATGGAATTGTGAGCTGGGGAGACCAGTGTGGATTAAAAAATAAACCAGGAGTTTACACTCGAGTCACAAGATTTCTCAACTGGATCCGTACAAAAATTCAACATGAGTCCAATTCCCACAACTAAGAAAGACCTTTCAGAAATGAAGAGGAAGGTAAGCCTCAGACACTTTTGTCCTACTTTTCCAACAATTCCTGAAAAAGATCTTTACAGACATTCCTTTTGAACCTCAAGCTGCAGTCTTATACTTACTTACCTTGCAGTAAGTCCCACCGAATTCCATAAATTTTATATCTGAATATATATTGATAGGGTTGCATTATAAGGCTGCAGTCCTTTACCAATTCATCTAGGAATAAACCTACTGAACTCACTTTGACTAAATATGATTGCATTGTGCTGTATGGTTTTGATGCCTCTTATTTTATATTTTTACCATTATTGCACAGTATACGTCATGTTGTAGCACATGCAGACAGACTTCCCTAAAGTTCCTTGCTGATGAAGAATAGTTTATACATTTTTAAAATAAACAATGGGAATAAATAATGGAAATAAATAATTTCTCCCATTCCACTGAATAATTCAAATGTAAATACACTGTATTAGGATGTACAGACTTGGCTTAGTTTTCACTAGCTTATACAATAGCGTGTGTAAGCACTAAACCTGCACTACATGTAATGTGCCAGAGTTTTATTTATTATATTTGTGTTCTCTGAGATGTTCAGAGTGGCCAACATAGTGACCTCATTTTATCTTCCCAGAGAAGTAAGACTGATTTTGCTCAGAGAAAGTGACTAATCCCGTTTACCTCAGTGGGTTAGCACCTGAGTTGAGACTTAATCCCAAGGATGCCCAGTCCAATTCAATGCTCGGAAAACTTAGTTCTTTGTGGTACTATCTCCAGAATCACTTAAGACATCATGGGCATGGCTTGTATATATAAGCAGCAAACCAAATGTTGCAACTAATTGGTGCATGCTCACTCACACCTTTACTGACTGCTTCTAAACCATTTACTCACTTAGAACCATGTACCAACAGGGATGGACCCTTCCAGATGTTGCTGGCCTGCAACTCCCTTCAGCCCAAGCCAGCAGAGCTAAAGACGAGGAATGCTGGGAGCTGCTGTCCAACATTAGGATGCCTGCCCTTTGCCAACCTCAATTTGCAACTACTCCCCTAAGCCCCCTTTCACAGTCTTACACTCCTTTAATTTACTCCTCCATACCCACCCATTAAAGGACAATAAAACTTAATGATCCAGCATCTGATCAGGCCCTCTCAGAATGTGCAAATTAAATCATCAGTTTTGTTTATGCCCATAAAACAGGAAACTCTCATTAAGCAAAAAGGGATTCTGCTGATTTATTTTTGATACAAATAATTTTACTTTTACCAAATCATGATTCATTCATTTTTTTCATACTACGCTGAGCCTGCCAGTCATCTAGTAGAAATCTCTTTTGCTGTCATAATAAATACTAAGTTCCATAATACATATACTGAAAATCACTTACAGTATCCATGCAGAAATATGAAGATCAATATTAAACTACTTGTGTCAGGTTAGTTAATCCCCCTTAAAAGACAAAATGGGCTTTTTTGTGCCATCCCCTATGGTACACAAGAGGGTCAGAATAGCTACATGACTTGCAGAGCGGGCTGAAAAACAGATGCATTTTCCTATGGCAGATGCCTACATTTCAGTTCATTTCTTAATTAGTTTCATTTTTCTCCGCTTGACTTGCAGAATCTCTGCTGCATCTGCATTGATTTTGACTTGCTGGGATCCTTCTCCTGCTGTCTGTTCCTGCCAACCAAAACAGATTTTGAATATCAATTATTAAAGAAGACTATTGTGTAATTCCCACTTAAACAAAATGTAATTAAAATGGCTCATTTGGAATTTTAAATAGCAAAATATCAAACAACAAATGCCATGCAAAAGCAATCTTTCTGTGTTTAATTACTTTTGACTGCTTGGTCATTGTCCTAAACAGATTATAAAGAGAAAAAATTATAATTTCAGCTATTCCAGCTTTCTCCTAATAGGAAAATCATTTATACGTCTTTATAAGCATCAAAAAAATATTGGAGATTGAAGGAGTGATTAGGTAGCAATCCCAAACCCTGATTTTCAAGTCGAAGGGAAAGATGGGGTAGGAAATGATGCTCTGCTGACCTTGTCAAGGTTTGAAACCTTATGTGTTCAGGAGTGTGAAGATGATTATAAGGGAATGTAGGAAAATTTGCCCTAAAGAGAGAGTATTTTTAAAACTTGAGGCTTGAAAGGATAGTTCATATAAGTCATTTCAAAGCAATTAGATAACTCCAGAAGAGAAAGGTCAATGAATTATAAACAATCTTGACAACTAAATGAATGCTTTGGTTATAATTTGTAAATATAGAGATAAGATTAATGTAACAGGTGAATGAATGAATGAATCAAACAGATCATTGATTGTATAACCTTATAGCATCATATTTTGGAAAATGTAAATTCATGAAATATAGGTATTAAGATTCCAGGTTATTTCTGGACTGGCAGTGACCACAGGTAGAAAATATAAAGTTGGAAAAGATTGTTATAAGAAAAATGTATGTTTATGAGTTTTTACATTAGCACAAACAGTAGTTTCCTACTATTGGAAAACTTGGGTAAACAGAAAGAAATTATTTATAGTTAGTGAAGGACAAATAAAGGTGTAAAAATAATTGAGAACAGATAGCAAAATAGAGGAGCAAAAAGACACAGAAGCCATGGATTATTAAAGTATTTGTATGTCTAATTATATGCTTAGAGGTTAAGAAAGTTATTTTCTTTATTTTTAAAAACTTTAAAGCATATTTAAAATATGCTTTAAAGCTAAAGTTTACTTAGTTATAATACCTTTTATTTTTAAATGATGTATTTTGGAGAAAATTTCTTTGCTGTTTTAATGTAATTTTTAGGCAATTAAGTTCTTTTATTTTTTGATTCAAACATGATTTTTATTCTAAAACTTAAGTTTTGCATTTTAATGCCTGCAACGGTTCATAGTTTTAAGACTCTATGGATGGAAATCACACCTGTAACTTTTCATTAGTTGAAAGGAAGTATTTTTAAGTATTGTACCTACCATTTTTTCATAGCTGGAAGATTTTTGGATGTTACAACTCTGAAGTAATGTGCATATGGAACATAGAAGCAATGTAGATACATAAAGGTTGTGAAGATTCTCAGTCATCCAGGTGTGATTATCTGGAAGTTGAGTTGTGGCAACTGGACTTCTTTCCTATTAGGTTGAAACATTTCGCTACTCATCCAAGTAGCTTCTTCAGTCTGAGAAGAGTTGGTAGGAGATCCCTGATATATCCTCCAGGTTGGTTTCACTTCCCCCTGGTCAACTCTCCTCAGACTGAAGAAGCTACTTGGATGAGTAGCAAAATGTTTCAACCTAATAAGAAAGAAGTCCAGTTGCCATGACTGAACTTCCAGATAAGTCAAGTTGATGTTGCCTGAAAAAGTCACTGAAAAGGCTTTTATCATGATACTCAAATGAATGCTGATGTGATAGACTGTGATTGTTCAGTTTCTGGAGTTAACCCTTTAAATGCCAGCTGTAACAAACAAAAGCTTCTGATTTTTTCCCCCTGGAGGTCTATGAAATTTTGTAGGACTCCTGGGATGGGGGGGGGGGGTTTTCAAGCATTGGCTGAACCAACCTGACAGCAGTTTCCATATCTGTCACTGAGTTGGCTTCTGCAGCCATGGAAATCCCTATAGGCATGTCTGCAGTGGGGTCTTACCAAATCATGGGACTGAGAATTTGTTAATTCCGAAAATCCCATAGTGCTCTTGGATCCATCACATACCAAGCCTTTTTGCTCCTTTCATGTCAGCTGAGAATTCTGGGGCTTCATATAAAAAAGTAAACTTTTCAAGTTCTTGGAAAAGATGGAGAATAGTTCCTTACTAAAGAGCAAAAACAGAAACTAAAATGAACTTTAGCAGTCTTCTTGGGACTAACATTTGGATTTAGGCCTTGGTCTTTTACTCTACTCTACTGCTATATGAGACATACTTAGGGCCAAGGTGAAAAGTGAGGAATAAGAACAACCAGCATGCACAGGAGTCTGGCATCTTGGGTGCTTTAAAAAAGTGTCTTGTTTATTCACTTACAGTGTCCAATGCATATTCATCCCAATTTCCTGGAGGCACCTCTTCCTGAGCATATGCTAACTCGGCAGCCCTTCTAGCCATTTCCACTTTGTAAGAACCTGGAGGGGTCCAGCCAATACCTTTGATCCAGTTCAAGTCAGATTTGTACTTGACCTTCAAAGGCAATGAAGAGTTATTTGCAGAGTTCTATGTAAAGCTATACATGTTTCTAAGATGCCATATATATATTGTGTACAACAACATCTTTGGCTTTCATTTTCCCCACAGACAACAGTGAATTCATTTACAGTAAGAACTATCAAATTTCTAATATCAAGGAAATGGTTACAAAGCAAGAGCTGAAGACCAGGCTGAATATTGTGCATGTTCATTGTTCATAGTATGTCAGTGTGCAAGCAGTGATCGTTTTAACTGCAGCAACCATAAGAGTTCTACCAAAAGTCCAAGTAAGAATAGAACATGTGTGATCAATGTACCTGTCAGTTATTTTCTGGAGCCTGCAGTTCCAATGAGATCAAGGAACAAGTAGTTCCCCAATTTCACAGCTCCATTGCTGGAGTCAAGAACTAGGGAGAGGGCTGCTTTGAAAAACTCTGAGAAGTTTTTTTTACGCGTGGAAAAATCTGCAGAAAGTTGTGGCTTCTCACATTTAGCAGCAAATCTTTTATCCTGCTTATCTTTTGTTGCTATTGCCATAAGTGGCAACTAGAGATGGGCAGGAAATGAACCATGAACTAAAAAACTTGACGAACTGGGCTGATTCATGGTTCGTTTCATGACCCAGTTTGGGCATCCCGTTTTGCCAAAGCGAAACGAAACACCGACTTTTTTCCTTGGCTTTTGCAAAAGGGGAGGCCTGCCCGCTCCCTTCCCACTGCCTCTGTCGCCTCCACTTATCTGCTCCTGCAGCCTCCACCGCCACAGGTGCCATCCTCAGGGGCAGCAGGCCTGGCTTCCTGACCCAGTACATTTTTCTGGGGGTCCGTGATGATCCATGGTTAGCTACAAACCACGAACCATCACAAACCACCAGTTTTCCAGTTCATGCCCATTTCAAGTGGCAGCAGTAGCAAATGAATACTCTTCTTCTATGGCCCATGCAGCACCCCAGACTGTCTAGGTGCAAGGATGATTCCTAGGTCATTACAAAAAAATACAATTGCTAATAGAAAAAGTTAGCACTCTCCTACTAGCATCTTTCTCTACAAATCTCCAGGGTTTTTAAAAAATATATATATTTTGTTTGAATATTATTGTCAAGTCTGTTTTCTGGATCAATATATTACAAATCACTTCCAACAAGCCACTCTGCATTTTGCAACTGTCTTTTGTCTCCCTCTGGGTTTATGAACCAGATGGCCATTTCTTGACCACGACACAAACACATCTCCATATCTGTTCACTCTAATTTCTGTCTATCCTTTTAAAAGAATAGTAAACTTACACTGTGTTTATTTATGTAGTTAATAAACTTTTTAAAACGGTCACATTATGGATGTTTAGATGATAGAATAAGGTTATGATCTTTTTGGTGCAGAAGCAATAGGAGTTTGGAAAGATCATTTTTTTAGACTACAGTTCCCAAAATCCCCAAGCCTTGAGGAAAAAGTAATACATAAAAATAATGTCTAGACTTTAGAGTAGTTGGCTTGCCTCTAGCCCTGGAATGAGGTTCCAGTGCAGAGATCAAAGCTACTTACATCACTCTGAAGTTTGGAAGCTTGTTTAGCATGCTTGAGATTCAGCTGTTCTGGGTCACATGTATAATGATGCAGGTGCTGCCTGTAATTTACATCACTGATCAACTGTTGGCTTTTCTTTGCATGGATAAATCCCGGCTGATCAATTTGGCTCTTGAATTGTGCTTTGCTTCTGACAAAATCCCTCTTGTATTCATTGTCACTCTGGAGGTGGCCCATCTTGAGGAAATGTCTCATTTTAGGATCATCATGCACATTTCGAAATCCAATCTGCTGACCCCTGTCCCTTAGGAAGGCCTCTTTGTACCTGAACTGCAGGGAGTTGAGACAGGCAAAGATTATTTTCTTACAATGGCTTGTTCAAGCACCATTCATATAATTTCATTGTGTATGCACATGCTGTGGCTTGTGTATGGACACAAAACTTAGTGAATTCAAGTTGCTGTTATTTAAAAGCAGAATGCAAAGCACTTTGCTGAACTGATTTTGGAAACAGTCACGGTATTTGCACACTTTTTACACACAGTTATACCACTAATAGCATACTAAAATGAATGGTTTTTTTCAGACAGAGCAATCTAACATCAGGTTGAAGAGAAGATCCTCCACAGAGCGACCTCTATCTAGAAACTTGGTAGCTACAAGAAGCCAACACAGAAAATATGATTTATTCACCTTTTTTCCCCTCCCTCACAGCCCTTCCTGTTTTTGGCTTTATGTTCCCTTCCACTGAAACCAGCAGGAAGGAATAAGCTTATGACATCCTAGGGCCTCAGACAGGAACCTGTGGCTTCGTGGTGCATGTGTATTTGTGCAGGTGTCTGCAAAGAGGCTGAAGTCGATGTGAAGTCACTCATGCCACACTCTCAGAATGCTGTATCACGGTCATCAGAATTACACCTACAAAGCTTCCTGGGAGTTAAGTTGGTGCCTCCAGAGTAGACATTCTCTGCCAGTGGAGCACATAACAGATGATCACCAGTGCACTCCTTTACCCTCCACCCTCCCAAGCAATCTGCTATTTAAGGTATTAACAAGCAGTAATAAAATAGTAACAAATCACATGAAAAGGACTACACATCTTGGGAAACATGAGCCACACTTGAGACCTTATAAAATCCATGAGACTTAACATGATCTCAAACGTCTTGGACTCAGTGACACTTAGATACATTTGGATTTTTCAAGACTACACTCTGACTGTTGCAGTCTCAGACTGGCCCCACAGATCATGAAAACATGTGCCAATAAAAGCAGCATCACAGCATAAAAGACAGGTTGGTAGGTGTTTTTCATATCATATCATCCCTGCTTTTCAGTAAAAACTCAAGGAAACATATGTGTAGGAATCATGTGCCCAGAAGCTCCAACCAATTGCAACTCCTTGCTGCATATTTCTCACATTTTTTGAACACAAATGTCTTCTGTCAATTGGTAGAGAAAAGTCATGGATGGCATAACAGCCTATGACATAGGAAAAGGTTGTCTGAATTAGTTGTACAGTGGCCCTAAGACTGCAGTGCCAATGTAGTGTTGTAATTAGAAGAATATCCACTAGTGGATACCTACTACAATAGGTATCCTTGGGGGTAATGACTTTCCCTTAGCTTCACATACCTTGCAGGGTTACTGTGGAATAAATTGGTGGGAAATGAAACTTACATACTTAGGTTTCTTGGACAAAGGTTGAATGCAAAAGTAAGTAATTAAACAAAAATTAAACAAAAATAATTACATCACTGGCAATTTCTCTGGAAGCTTTAGCTGTCTGGAAGGGGATGGCATCCAGTCGGAAATCATAGCCAGCTTGCCGCATCTGCTCCCAAGATGTTTTATACAGTTTCTGAAATAAAGGAGGAAGTAAAAGAAAGGAAAACATTATCCTGACTTCATTTGCAGTCCTTTTGTGGTTTCAGTGATAAATGTTTGATTCTATTACAATCACTAGCCTGTGGATCACTAATGAAGGCCTGTAAGATTTGACACTAGCCTGTAATCCTGCACTTCCTCACCTGCAAAATAAACTGGTATAGAGTCCCACTAGTGACGAATCCCAAACAATTAGGATTTTGCTTTGAATTTCATGCATACGTTGATTTGAGTTTATTTGGTTTTTGTTAGGCACTTTGATGCATCAGCCGCATCAATATTGCATTGACAATGCCCTTATTCTGTCTTTTGAAACATCTAGTAGCAGTATCTGGGGCTTTACAGCATAGGAATTTCAGTGCTCCATTCTCCACCATCTATGACTTCAAACATTTCTAAAGCTTCCTGTGCTAGCTCCAGACCCTGATGGTTTCATCAACGTATCTAGAATAATGAGCCACTTGATAACATATTGGTTATGATCAAGGATCTAATCAAGATGCAAATTCTGAAGAGGATATCCCAAACCCTGTTTCAGTTCTAAGTTTTAGATCATAGCCTCTGAAATGATTGTGAGCTGCTGCTAACATCACCACTGTTCTGCCAGAGAAATATTTGACCAGGTAGGCCATCAGGATTATTGCAGCAGCAACAACAATAACAACAACATTGTGAGTCTAGCTTGGATGGCTGTCTTCTGGTCATATTAAAAATATAACAATCTGAATTCATGTTGCTTAGGTCACTGAACAAGATTTCCCTGAAGGAAAGACAGTGATAAACTGTACCTATGGACATATTCCAGTGGGACACTTCTCAATTTCATCCCCATGGAAAGTAGAGATATAAGAAAGAGACACCTGCCCTTCCCAGTGAGCTTGCAGCTCCTGACAAATTCTGACAAAGCTCCTGACCAGACAGCCATTCTATTCCCCTACAAATCCATAATTATGGATCCAGCATAATTATATCAGCAGTTATCTTTGCCAAGGCAAAAAAAGAAAAAAATATGGGAGACAGTCCATTTGGCCCATACACAAAAAATAAAAATTCAATTTTAAAAAATTAAAAATCACACGGGGCCCTTTTAAAGAGCATTTATAGATAAATCCTTAAAGTCACTTTGAATAATTGGATTAAGACAATTTGGAATCCCAAGCAATTGTGGAAAAACAATCATGAAACAAAGTTTTAAGGCTAGAACATGATGTTCTACAAATATGCATAAGCCTAAATATGGAGCTTCTCTCAGCTTAATAGATTTACGTCCACCAGCAAGTCACAGCCATGTCCTCTCTCTCCCTTTTAAATCTGGTAAGCTTTTGCCTTGCTGGCGAGGATCATTCTGCAACATGGCTCCTTTGATTCGGAGCCCCATGCGTCGTTTCACTTTATCACAGTTTGCACAGTTTTTGCACTCATCCTCACACATTACATTCATTTGATTTCTACCTATCTTTGCAGCGGCATGAATACCAGTGTATGTGTTTTTGTGCACGGCAAGGTCACTCTGTCTCAACAGCTTTCTGTGTGTGGCATCTGATCCAATTGTGTATCTACCAAAAACAGTTTCATTTTTAATGAGAGGCCCCCAACTCCTCCATCTCCCCACGCTCTCACTGGCTGTTTCAGTTCAGATACACGCTGATCCATTTGAATGTTTTGAGAAGAAACGGAACATATCAGACTTACAACTGTGACATTCATCTGTGCACGGCAATACTGTTCTAACTACATGAGCAATATATCTCACTTATTCTTTTCTTCTGACATGAGAGGCAAGGTTTGTCAGTGTACAATGCCAAACCTGCTTCCTGCTTCTACTTCTTTTAGAGGCCAGAATAAGCTTTCCTACATAACCCTTTCCTATTTAAGATTCTAGTAATTGACTAAATGCATTGTTTTGTGTAATGCAATTTGGCATAAGTTTTTGAAAAGGACTTGAACTCGTCTGTCAAATAAGTGTTGACACAAATATGTATGTTATGATTCCTTTTTCTCACCAATTAAAGGGGGCATCCTATTTTAATCCGCAAAATTATATTATGGGGCAACTGGATGGCTACAGAAGTAGGGCAGAACCCTTGGGCCCAAATGAGTGTGAACGGGTGGAGTAACCTGCTGTAGCTACATTGTAGCTTACATTGATGCTTCAGTGTCCAACGTATTAGCCATGATTCAGTCCAATTATTTACAAAATTAATTCCCTACAAGAAAAAGAACTGTCACTTACATCACTGATATGGAGAGCATTGAGACGAGCCCTTATGAACTCAGGGTGGTCAGGGGGCAGAGTATACCTGTGCATGGAGTCCAAATGCCCAGCTCGATATAGACGCTGTAAAATCAAATAAAAAAATCAAATTTAATTTCACAATATCTGCAAGGATGACAGAGGGCTAATCCCCCACAATCTTGTGAACAAATGTATGCAATGCATGTAATATAGGACTCATGCTTATGATAGTTGTCCTAAGACAAAACACTGCTTTGTAAAAAAAACTATATTCTATGTCATTTTAAAAAAACAGGGAACGAAATCAGAACATGTTATTCTGATGACTGTTGCAACAAGATGAAATGGAGACAACATTAATTTACAACAATTAAATCTGTGCACTTTTGCAGATCATAAGTCATTATCAGGTGATGGCCTTAAGAACAGTATTTCATTTGCTCTCAAGTTTGCTCTACAATCATAACAACAGATCAACTCCTAAGACATAAAAATAGAAGATCCAGTGGTAGGCAGATTCCACTCTGTTCAGTTCAGATATGGATCCGCAATTATGTTCATGTAAAGGGGACGTGGTGAGTTAAACTGCAGAAGCCTCTGTGCTGCAAGGTCGGAAGACCAGCAGTCGTAAGATCGAATCCACGCGACGGAGTGAGCTCCCGTCGCTCGTCCCAGCTCCTGTCAACCTAACAGTTTGAAAGCATGTAAAAATGCAAGTAGATAAATAGGTACCACCATGGTGGGAAGGTAACGGCGTTCCGTGTCTAGTTGAACTGGCCACGTGACCATGGAAACTGTCTATGGACAAACGCTGGCTCTATGGCTTAGAAACGGGGATGAGCACCGCCCCTAGAGTCGGACACGACTGGACTAAATGTCAAGGGGAACCTTTACCTTTACCTAACCCCTATTAAATATTGGTTCAACCCAAAGGTGTGGGGCTAAGAAAGAGCGAGGCTATGAGTAAGAGATTTAAATCAGAAAGAGCAAGAGAGCTGAAAAAGCTGGAGTTGCTGTTGTCACTTAGACTGCTAAGGCTCTTGCCAACTTGGTCTAGGGTTTTGAAGACTATGCATGTGGAGCTGATTGTTCTGTTATGGATCCCCAACCCAGTTGAGGAAGACATCTTGGATTTCTGTCTGAATTTGAATTCAAAAGGACACTTGAACGTTGCCATTCTACAAGAAACTTCTGTATTAGTGCTGTTGCCAAGGAATTGGGTGCACAAATTGTAGCATTTTATTGTTGTTATAATTCCTCAAGTTGTGTGTTATACAACTGTGAATAAGAAGAGACTCATTTTGTGGATTTCTGTTTGTAAGGTTCATCAATAGGTATCTAAGTAAACAAATAGTCCCATAGAACATAAAAGTGCTACACTTACCCAGTCACTGGAGAATATATATGAGATGAGAGGTATTACTTGTTTCTAAGAATCCTAAATTAAGTTAAAATGCTGGTTGTATCATGTCTAGTAGTATTGAGGAGCTATGACTCACAGAATCAGAGTGTTTACACATTCAGAGTAATAGAAACACTCATACCATTCTAGCACATCCCTCAACCTTCCTTGCTCCCTTAAAAGTTACTTGCACTCTCCATGGGGGTGGCAGGGCTGCTAGCACTAGTCCATTGATCTATAAGGTGAACTCTTTATCCCTAGTGGAAATACCTGAAATATCTTGAGCTGGAGTGTTTGTACATATTTACCCAAAAATACACATACACAAAAATAGATCAACACAGTGACCTGCATTCTTGGACTCAGCCTCGATTCTACTATAGCACCACTATCAATTTAGCACTGTGCCAATATTCATATCATAGTTCCTTTACATTTCTGTATACATATAAAAATGCATCTGTCCATGTCAGTTAGAAACATGGACAAAATATGGATATATATAATCCATTTCTCTAACTGACATATATATGACAGATGCATTCATCATAACTGATACAGGGCTATTCTCTCCCCCCCCCCCCCCCCAAATTCAAAAGCTAAAAGAAATTGTGGGGAAGTCCATAAAGTTCCATTAAAGCTTGGAAAGTTACTTTTAAAAATAATGATCCTGAAGACATGCTACAGCAGTGACAGAATGATGCTCTATGTTCCTGGAGTGCCATCTTACCACTGTTCAATTATGGATGACTTAAGCCTGTCTTTGTATTCATTCTTCATAGAAGTGACTTTCTAAGCTATGCCTGAACCTCAGTAGGAAAACTGCTGTACAAATCCTTGAGCATGTTTGGCCAAGGGTTAGGAAACTTTCCTAACATGAACAACCTGAATTTTATCCAAGGGTTCTTCATGCATTTACTGTTTGCTCTCTTCATTATACTTTATTTCCTTGAGCTTTTGAAATCACAACAAGGGTGAATGTATTATATAACCCTAAGCTTCAATGCTCAATGTAAATTCTACAAATGCTGAAACCTGCAGGAGAAAATCTTGTGAGTTCAGCATCTAGTTATAGATATAAAGGATCCCAGCACAACTTTAAGAGGTTAGTGCTACCAAATCCCAGTACAATTTTCCTAGAATTTTTACTGCAGTGACATATAATGTAACACAACAATAGAAAGCACTGGTAGATATCTTGTTCGTTTACGTACATAGAAAAAGAGTCTCAACAAAAGCAAACCACAGTGACAGTAAATCTTACTTCAATGATTATGACAGACCAGCCTCTTCCATTTCACCTTAAGTGCAGCAGGATAGTTTGAGGAAGGAGGAAGGCAGAAGGCATAGCACACACAGTTGTATTCACCACATCACTGGTCCTCACCTGCCAGTATCCATTGTCTAAGGTGGCTTTCTAACTGTGCCTAATGATAGGACTGCCTTGGATTTGTCAGCCATCTGCTAACATGAACCGCTGACAGCTAAACCAACTTTTCCCCAGTGCCATGATTTTGAACAGTATTTGACAGGGTTGAGGAACATCCATGGATAACCAATCAAATCTATACTTTACCTCATTGCATTGAATGTAGCTGTTCCTAGCATGGATGAAGTCCAGAGAGTCAGTCACTGTGGTGAACTTCAGACTATCTGGTTTCTGCCGATATTTTGTCTGCAAATGGGGAAACAAATCAATAAAGACTGCAGTTAAAAACTGAGCTGAAGACAATGTAATGGGAGTGACAGCAGGCAGAGAAAGAACATTTTCTTTATATGAAGTAAATACGTGTGCTGTATACTGTATTGTTTTAGACTGGGGTCTTTTAACGAATGACTTAATTAACATTGAGAGAGAATGAGAAGGGAGTGGTTATGTGCCTAAGTGGATGAAATGTCATGTGTGACAGAAATGTATTTATTTTTCCTTAGATCCAGATATTCTCCAGTAGGTTTTGTCTATGTGTATGTAGGACCACATAAATAGGAAAATCTCTTCTTTTCTGTGCTTGTCATAACTGTAAAACTGACCAGTATGATTCAAATATATTATGACAGTGATACACACAAAAAAGATGTTCCTTCCCTCGGCTAACAGACACTATACTCAAAAAATGTCATATTCTGTTATTTGTGGATCTCTAAACTATGGACTGGGCTGTTTCCTTTATTAACGAGTGATGCTGATCAGGATAAACCACTCTCAGTTTTGCTGTCAGTTTCATGTATCCAGTTTTCAAAACTTTGTACCACCTGGTTAGCATTCCACTGTTATACTTGCTGCTTTTATTTGTAGCTCAGTGTTTCTGTTGTTTAGGGACTCTTGCTCAGGGTAGAAAACATGCAGCAGAATGTCACAGGTGGACTCCTATCTTGTGCACTGCTCTTTGGTAGCGTTCGCCCATTGTATAAACAGGCTCGCACATCAAAAGGAAATGCTAAGCTACATCCATAAGTGTCATGTAACAAGGAGCCTTGATAGTAAACAATTCTTACAGACGTACCATCCCATGAAAGATTTATCAGTACCTCACTGATGAGTTCTCCAGCCTTCTTTACATTTTCTATCTGTGGGGATCTCAGAGCCACCCAGCCAACCCCCTTCATGAAGTTCAGATCTGTTTTATAGCGAGACTGTCAAATAAAAACAAAACAAAGAAATCCTTAGATGTTATCAGGTTTTTAGATAAGACTCCCTGATTTTATTAATATCTTTTCCTATTTTCCATGTATAAATGAGCATATTCAGCCAAACTCTTTTGCATTCATCCATTACTTTTAGAATTAAATAATGTATCATATAAAGACTCCGACAACTAAAATAATCTGCTTGCAAACAGAAAGTAATATAACCACTTGAGACAAATTGTCTCAATAAAGGAAGCTATGACTGTTTGCAAGACCTGAGCAGAACTTACTGGAAAAGTCAATATTGTTAGGGTAGGGAAGGCAGTAGGAATAGAAAACAATATAACATGAGGTGCTGTTGGTTTATAAGATCTGAGCAGAGCTGTTAATGATAGGACATTTCAGAGTTTGTTAAATAATATAGTCACCGCATATTAGAAGGTGATCATATGAGTTAAAGACTTGATGGCACATAATATCTTTGGAGTTGTTTTTAATTACCAAACAATTGTATAGTGACAAGATGGGTGAAATGGTTGAGACTATGACAGGATATAGGCATCAAAGCTTGGCTAGCATCGAGTTAGACCTTCCCCAGCCACCAAGCAAAAAAAAAACAAAAAACCACAGTAATTTCACAACTTAAATGAGTTAGCTTCTGAATATTTGTTTTCTATCCTTTTTAAAATATCTTTTCAAATATTTTTATAACCAGACACAGAATGCGTTTGCAACCACAAATCTTTGTTTGGCCAGGAAGGAGTTAAACATTCCATTTGCTTCTGACTGACAGGTTCAGACTTGAGGCACAGCTGATTTTCCCTTTGAAACTTGTGTCAGGAGCGTAGTCTCAGAAATCCTGAGAGAATGTTTACTGAAAGCACTCAGGGCTGGGACAAACACAACTGCTTTTTTCTTTTGTAATGCAGAAATACGTTCAATATTTCAAAATTGTATGCTAATTCTCTGGAGACACATGGCAAAATAGCCTTCTTTCTGTAGGACTGTCACTCCATTACATTATTTAAAGCAAGCCTGTTTTTTTTAAAAAAAACCTTTTTAAAGAAAACCTGCTTTTTGACTCTGTTTCTGTGATCTTTAATAATAGCCCTAAGCTATCCAAATATCTCCCTTCCCCACCCATGAAACTGCAACAATTTGCAAAGTTCTTGCTGGCATGCCTGTTCCATGCACACTCAGTGTGATAAAAAAAATACTGTTTCTCCCTTTTGAAAAACCTTTTTTGAGGACTAATATTTTAGCCACCATAGCCTGAACTCTTTCCAAATAAAAAAACACGTGAATGGAACCAACCATTTTCTTTCAAGATTGGTACTGGTATTTTCATATCCTGTTTTTCTTCTTATACTGTATAACATTCCAAACCATCATTGCAAAATGGAACATGGTAATTGAAATATTGGTATTTTCAATTTAGATGATCTCATTTAAATCTGGGAACATTTAAGGTTGGCTATTTCCGGGAGGGGGGCAATTTCACTAATTTTTTTATAACTAAAACATTCTTCACCCAAACTTCCCCAAATCTGGCACAGAGCAAGAGCAGACTGTCTGCTACAACTGTGCCAGTTTTGGTGTTGATATAAAGCCCTGTTTAAAAGTTATAATTTTTCAGTTGGGTTGTCCCCATTTTTAGAATTGCCTTATAGAATACTGATTTGCTCTGTCGGCACAAAATCACAGCTGTATTCCCATGCAGCAATAATCAGGAACTGATAATTTAGAAAAGGAATGAGTCTGAATTGACAGTTTGTGGTATTTTGACAGGGAGGAAGCATAAACTTTTCCAAACATTACACACTACTGAGTTGGTGTGCACTTTCTAGGATGAGTGAAAAAGGATGATGACAACATTTTGAAGCTTCTTTTTGACACATTCATAGTTTTCAGATTTAGGTACACTTACATTTTGAAAAGTCTTTTGCAAAATACTAAAAAAAATATATTAATGTGTGAGGCAACCACTATGCAGAACTACAGAAACAACAGGTGATGAATGCACTGTGCTTGTGATTTGAAGCAGAAATCTAGATGCACTTTCAGCTAACCCTCCCTAGTGGGTTGTTTTCAGGTAACACTGGCAATCAAAATGTCCATGCCTCTATCAAAACAGATTCTTAGCACAATAACTAAGCTGCACATTACTGGATGACTCTACTCTTTGAGATTTTCTGATCTGCACTGTGCATTGCCTTTGTCTCACCACAAAAACAGAAGCAAGGCATTTGATACATTTGCTGTTGTTACAGGAAAACCCAGCAAGGATTCCTTAGTTTTCTCATTTACTGTCACAAAAGAGGTAAGGCATGCTGAGTGTAGAACTCTTCCATGTTCCATTTTGCAATGATGGTTTGGAATTTTATACAGTATAGGAAGAAAAACAGGATATACAACATACTTCTACTTTCAGTTGACCCTGGGCTTCAAACAATGGCATTTCCTGATATATTTGTTTCTCTAGACAAGCTTCTGCTTCTAGTTCTAAATTTAATAATGTCCCAGAGCTGACTTTTAATATCTCCTGCATTGTATAAAGACTACACAGCTTTGTTTTTTCTTTATTATTGAGGATACTCTCAAGTACCACAGCACCACTTAGAAGACAACAAGGATACTTTACATCAGCCAAACAGGACTGCAGACTGAAAAAAAAACATCTGCTTCCAGCCCCTAGGTAATACTATTAATTTGGCTGCAATTGGCTTCACATAGTAGGCAAACTAAATTTTATTCACAATTTTCTGATAGTGGGTTTGCCACTTTTCTGTGTAATCTCATTCCCGAGCCAAATAGAAACCATAAGTTTCTAAAGAAGGAAATGAGTGTGGGGAAGATTCTGAAAACCTGGAAGCAGTTTGTTTGGAATGTTGAAAGAGATCCAACCAACGCCCATCGGCATGAAATTTGAAACCTACACGCCTGACTTGTGTTTACCACTTGCATTTTGGAAATCACTTTCAAGAAACAGACTTGGAATGGACATCTGCAATGACTTTTGAAACTTTAATTTTTTTCTCTTCGCTATCCACAATTAGAGATGGGCAGGAACTTTGGTTTGGAGGTTCGTGCCAGTTCATACACACGGCACCACAGGTGACATGCATTCCTTTCCCCTGCCTCCCCAGCCAATGACCCACTCACCAACCTTGTTTTGCCTGTCCTGACTCCTTGTCTGAGTGGGAGATTAGGCAAGGAGGCGGGGCAAGAAAGCCTGTGCTCCTGCCGGAGACTGGTTGAACAGTCAAAGAGGAGGAGGAGAGGAGTGTGTGCTGGCTGGTGAGTGGAGGATCCAGCAGAGGAAGCAGGGGAAGGGGATGTGTGACACCTATGGTACCATGTGTATGAAACACCACAAATCTCCAGACTGAGGCTTGTCTCATCTCTATCCACAATATTTTGGTGCACAGCCTGATGAAGACTAGTATAAGTCAAAAGCTAGCATTTTTTATTTTCTACTTTTTTAGTACTCTAAAAGGTATCACCTGCTCTTTTAGTAGTCTAAAAGGTATCGCCTAAGTTTAATAAGCAACTAGGACTCTAAAGATACAAAGAGAGACTATTTTTTTCCTAGTAAATAGCCTTATTGTTGTTTTGAGTAAGCATAGGAGTGTACCACTTTTATTCACAGTAAGCCATTTCGTTCATTGTAGCCACAAGATAAGTAGATAGCCACCCTCCCACAGTATTATTGGCAATAAGGCTCATGAAAGGTTACTTCTTACCTCACTCTGCAACAGGTGAGCTCTCTTGGCCCATTTCATCTTCAAGTCCTCAGGGATCACTGTGTAGCCATGCAGTCTCTTCCTGTAATCCTGGTCACTCACTAGGTTCTGGGCCTTCCTGGCATGGACTAGGTTGACCATGTCGAAAGGAAGGCGGTAGTGAGAACTGGTATCTCTGGAGCCTCTCTTGTATTCCTGTTCACTCTGTAACTTAGCTGCATACAGGCAGTGTAGCAGATTGGTATCATCAAGAATGCTTTTGGCACCAATGTGTTTGCCCTTCTCCTGAACAAAGTTATGTTTGTACTGAAGCTGTGGGAGAAAAGCAAACATCTTTCAACTTGAAATCATGCATTTTAGTTCCTGTAAAAAAAAAGGTAGTAAAGTCCAAGTAATTAAAGGAAAATGAGTTAAAATGGAAATGAGAACTATAATGTAACATTCAAAATGTGTGAGAGAAGTCAATTATGTTACCAATGTGTTGTGTTTGTTTTTGGCATTGCATCTTTTCTTTTCATATTCACAACATTATCACTCAATTAATATGGCTCACAGCCACCATATTCTGGAACAAGAGGTTTTCACTCCTTAAACAGCATGGTTCTATACATATCTGTTCAGAAGGAAGTACCGAATTACCATAACTGATAGGCCTTACTCCTAGATGTGTGCCTTAAGGATTGCAAAGAAATAGTTCTGAAAGGCTACAAGAGCATTGCAGATAACTGGGAGAAGAAGTGTAGAAATGGATGGCTTTGTTACACCCATACGGATTTGATCCTGAGATCGTAATTCCTAGTTTTAAGACATTTTTCAGAAAAACAGAGAATCAGCTTTAGGTGGGCCATACCTCAAAAGTCTCTGAGGTAATCTGGACCTCCAGAAGCAGAAAGTTGGCCAAACTGACATCCCCTCCATGGTATACTGAACCTCACACTGAAACAAATGGGTTAGTCTAAAACATGTGACAAGCAACATTTCCTCTAAGTTTCTGTCTCGCTGTGCAGGAGACTTGCTCCGTGTGTGGGGGTGGACAGGGCTTATTTTGAAATGGGTAATAAACAAACCAGCTGCCAGCTGCCTGTGCGCAACCCCAACGGAGCTCTGGGCGAGCGCGTGCACAGCTTAGAGAGAACATTGCCTTTTTAAAATTTTGTTAAACAAGAAACCTGTACTGTTATGCATGCTCAACTTTCCACTTCTCTTCATAGTTGTTCAATGGAACATTAAAAAAAAATAAAGAAACAGATTAAGTATTTGCTGGATTTGCTCTAGGTAAACTGGAATTGAGCATCCAGAGAATTTTTTTCCTCGTACAATTCCCTTTGCAAGATCTTCAGCATGGCTTGGCTTCTGATTAACAGTGACTTTTCTCTCTCTCTCTTTTAATTCACACAAAGACTCTCATTCATAAGTAATATATTCTGTCTCACATCCTTGTCTCACATGATTATGGGGCTGCTTTAATTCAGTAAAATCTGCTTTAGACAATGTATTACATGAAGTTAACAAAAATTAGGCAAGATGGAAGGCTGCATAATTCAACTCACATCACTGGCAATTTCTCTTGAGGCCTTGGCAGTCTGGAAAGGGATTGCTTCCATTGTCAGCTTGTAGCCTTGAGCACGGAGATTATGCCAAGATTCCCTGTATTTTGCCTGAAGTGGAAATGGCAACTTCAGATTTCTTGGTTAAATTTTAAAATGCAAATAAATTAACAAAAAGAAGCACTGCAGAGTTTGCAAAGCATTTCACATCTAGAGGTTTGTTTGTTTTTTAATCAGTTGTAGAAAGAACCTGTCAGATAATATGTAAACCAAACTATGAAATAAATGTGACAAATAATTCCTTATATGGGTAGGACACACCTTTCTCCTTGTGGAAAGCCTGCGAGACCACAAAGTTTAGATAGCAACACTAGTCAAAATAATCCCAGTCACAGAATCTGCTAGGGAACAGAGCTTGGAAAATAAATCTTTTGGACTACATCTCCCAGAATCCCCCTGCCACGCTGGCTCTGCCTGCTGCCTAAGGATTCTGGGAGCTATAGTCTAGAAAAATAATTTTCCAAAGCTTTGTTTGAGACAGACTGGTCAATCTATTTCTGATTGATGTCAATTTCAAACGTATTCATTCAGAGTCTCAGACCATCCCAGTTTCACACTGTGTGTTTGTTTTCTTGTGTGGTTTACTTCAACATTTACTTCCTCTCTTATTAGACTAATATTCTTATTAACCCATCAGTCACACTTCCTTTTATTTATGATTCCCTCATGTGCTTCCTGGGGCACACATCTATCCAGTTATGATTAGAATTTAGCTAAACAGTCCCATGAATAACCAGATACTAACATAAATAAATCAGCAGCAATCAAATATAAAATGCAACATAGGTGTAAAAAACTCATAAGCCAGAGCTAGATGACAAAGCAGACAAATATTAATAAACAAATAATCATCAGTCAGCTACTTGACAGGGTCAAGTGCAGAAAAAACAGCAATGAAGGCCTGAATCCTATGATATATTGATATATTGATAACTCCATTGGCATAAAATACAACCAACAAGAAGTCAGCATAGGCATTTGTTATCATACATCAAGTAATGTGATGAGAATTTCTAAACTTCCAGCAATTTGCTCTTGAAATTTATGCCAACCAAGATAGGCCAATTTACTAACACGATTCTAGCCAAAACCTTTCTGTAAGAACTAATTTAAAAATGCCTGTAGCCAGCAGTCTACCTATGAAGTTTGTGATAGGAGACATATACCCAATGATTTGGAGGAGTGGAGTGTGTGTGTAAAAATATGTACTGTAGTACAGAACTAAGCACTTACCTCACTGACATTGATTGCATTCATTCTTGCCCTTTCAAATTCTGGAAGACCCAAAGTTACTGTGTAGTGATGCAATGCATTCTCCCCTGCTGCCTTGTACAGGCGCTAGGACAGATTTTGTTGGGAGGAAGGTACAGTTAATAATATATCCCTTCAAATTTGATCAAGCTATGCATTTCAATGGTTTGTTAAGTGAACTAAAGCAGCCGTTCTCAACCTTTTTTGTCCATGGCCATAAACACAATATGAAAGAAATATAGGCTAAATCAGGATTGTATGAGTCTCACAATGAACCTTATAGGTTTGTGTGTGAATAATTGTTTTCAATCTGTGGCCCCTTCAAATGTGCCAAGGCCCCCCAGGGGGCTATACAGCCTCCACTGAAAATGGCTGAACTAAAGAAATATATATTTCCATACCAGAACATGTCTCTCCCACCTCAAGATCATCTTAAAGAAATGTTTTTGCCTCATAGGTATAGCACTTCCTCTGAATTTACACCCTTCATCCAAGTCCCTATTACTTCCAGGAAATGATTTTTTTTTCCCCAGATATGTTCTTCAATTGGGGGGCATCTGGGGTCTGCAAAAGCAGCTCTGGGGGAAGCTCACTTTGCTCACCTTGTCCTAGAGAAGTAAACTTGGTGGATATGGGAGCAAAAACCTTCCGTGTATATGCATGTACACTATTGTACTACAGACCTTGAGACAGATGAAATTATGAGACATTACAGACCTTTAGACAGGTTGTAAACAAAGGGTTTTTGTGATTACTGATGCTCTTCGATTTCAAAAGGTTCCCTTGTTTTTCACACTAGGTCAATTTTATTAGTTTTGGTTCACTTTCTGTTTTGTTTGGAACTGTTAGACTTTTTGTGTGTATGCCTTTACCATAAATCACATCAAACCCTCATTGAGTAGAAGATGAATCAGAAATATACTACATACTGTACATGATCTTAGACAAAAACAGAGGAATCCCGTGGTAAATGTGTGGTGAAGTGATGGATAAGGGAAGGAAATGCTAGGTTCTGCTCAAAACAGCGGTAGTTTTACCCCAGGGTCCATCCAACTAATGCATGGAGTGGGGGAGAATGAAGTTGACTCCAGATCAATACAAATGTGGGGTTCATGGGACCCCTCCAGGGAATGAAAACACTTTGACCCAGCAGATCCAAAGCCATTTCCAATATGCTCCCAGAAAGCCCTGTTTTACAGTCTGTCAGAACTGGAAACATTGCCAGTGATATGTCTACGCCAACAGGGCTCTCCGTGGACCTGATGGAGATCTACACAGAGGACATGCAAGCCTCCATTTGGTGGTGCTTCTCGCCACCGGCTGAGGGCTACATCCATTTCACCCAAGTTGCACAATGAACACTTTAAGGCTAAAATTTGTTACTAAGGAGGGCAAAGATTAGCAGTAAGACATGGTGAGTATCTAGAAGAGGCTCTTGGCCGATTAAAACAGGTGTCCTTATTTTTTAAGGCATTTGCCTTTCTCTTGCAGAAAAAGCATGTCTTCTCTCAGAAGCTCATCTGACTTTTTATAAGTATTTGCATTAAAATTCATGTAATTTGAAAACCTTGCTGCCCAATGAATCTGGGTATTGTTGTTGTAGGTTTTTCGGGCTGTTTGGCTGTGTTCTGCCAAAAAAAAATATGAAAAACCTACAACAACCATCAGATCCCAGCCGTGAAAGCCTTCGAGAATAAATCTGGGTATTGTTTAATTAATCAAAATATTCAAATTAATTAAACTAACTAACATTGGATCCCTAAAATATTAAAATATGAAGGATTACCAATCCACCAGTGCGATCATTATTTACATTAAATACTAATATAAGCCATCTTGAACATCATATTACAAATTGGCAATAATAAACAGGAGGGCGAGCTGAGGCTACAGGAACTCATTGAGTCTTATCCCTGGTTTCTCAGAGCCTCATTTGATGACAACTCTAAGAACATTCAATGCATTTCTGAAAAATGCCATGAATATATATATTTTTTAAAAAGCTCCCAGTCTGGGGCATGACAGCTCCCAGACACGGACTTGATTTTATTTTTTTTAATGGTGTAGTGAATTTGTGAGGGCCACCTGTATGTTTTTGAAAAGAAATCAGAAGCAAGATTCTTGGCCTCCAGTGCATTAAGTGGGTTCCCGAACAAATTATTCAGCACCATACATGTTAACCATCCCTAAGACGATCCTCCTAGTATGTGCCTTCTTTGCATTTCTTTGCATTATGGTTGCTTTCAAGTACAAAAAGAAAGCCCATTGCGTGAATTCATATCAAATAGCTACTCTAGATTTTTTTTTTTTGATGGGGGGTTGTTGTTTTGTTTTAAAAGAGCGATCGGATTGACAAAATGATACTAAATGTTTGTCCGGGAATAATAAAAAATGATCTAACTATGCTAAAGGATAAATCGATGATGCTTTTTTCTACCCTTTTGATGTATTATATTTCGCAGAGCGTGCTTCTCTACTCCCTCCCCAGCTCATTGCATTTTAAACAGCATATCTTCTGATCCATGTTAGCAGAGAGCCTACCTCATTAGCAATCATATTGCTGAATTTTGCATGAAGGAGGCCAGGAGAGTCTGTCACCGATGTGTACTTGAAGGAATGGGGCTGCTGACGGTATGTACTCTGAATTCACACACAAAGGAAGAGGAATGCAACAACTAAGCCATGTTATAAGATAAGGACACTGTATTTCAAGTGCTACTGGGAACTTAAGTCAAACTTTACAATGGGGTCAACAAAAGGAGAGGTGTATTTTCCTGCCTGCCAAAGTAATCCTCTGCTTCCACATCACTGATGGACAGAGGCCTTTTTAATGAAACCAGTAAAACAAAAACAACAAACCCCTATAAACACAAGCACCGGCTGATCATACCTCTTTTGGAGGATGCTTATGACAATAATATGGCAGAGATGATCATAGGTAAGCAAAGATGAATTTACACCTACATGGCTATCTATAAAAATGCTAAGTGTTGAGGAATGAAAGGGATGCCAACACTTCCTGAGTAATGTGGGAAATACGTTTTAAGTTGTGTGTTGCCTTTCAGTCTTCATGGGCTGAAAGGCAGGCATTTAAATTGTTGTAAGCCGCCCAGAGACCTTCGGGTAGTGTGGGCGGCATATAAGTTAAATAAATAAATAAACAAATAAATAAAGATGGTTCAGCGAAATTGGGGTGCTCAGGGATTGCACGTAGCCTCCTAAATCTTTAGGTGTGTTCTGAATTAGGCTACCAATTCCAATTGATTCCATGCAGCTCATTTTCTCCCAGCTGCTGTTAGCCATGTAGAAAGAACAATCGGTATCAGAATGAGTCAGGTGTATATCAGAGGCCACTGTGGGCTGGACCACCCTTAAAACAAAGGTGAAAGTGGTTCAAATCCGGAAACCATTTCTGGGTGGTGTCACAACATGGGGGGAGGGGCAGGCCTTTCAAAGAAGAATTGCCATATCTAGAGGTTTCTAAGATCCTCCCTTTCTTTTCTTTTCCTTTGGTAGAAAACTTGTTTTGGGACAGAACAAAGGCTGCATAACTGCTCAGGGGTGGCATGTATGCCATGTTGTTTAAGCGTAAAGAAAATGGTTACTTACCTGTAACTTTGGTTCTTCAAATGCTCATCTGTGAATTCACACTAATGGGTTAACTCGCGCCTGCGCAGAGATATCTCAGAACCTTCTAGAGCTCAGGCACATGGTGCCGGGACCTCCCCCACGCTGCCTATAACCCCTCCCCGGCACCGAGTGCCTTAGTTCCGTAGAACTGTCCGCCGCTGCGCAGCATGCCGTGAGGCATACGTGACGGCTAGCGGGGAGGAAGGGCGGGAAGTGTGAATTCACAGATGACCACTCAAAGAACCAAAGTTACAGGTAAGTAACCATTTCTTCTTCTTCGTGGTCTCTGTGAATGCACACTAATGGGTGTTTAACAAGCTTACCTGCCAGGTGGTGGGACATCACGAAAGAACAGATGCTAGTATGGCCTGGCCCACAGCAGCCTCGGCTTTAGCTCGGATGTCCAAGCGATAGTGAGTTGCAAATGTGGGTGGCATGGCCCACGTGGCTGCTTTACAGATGTCCATCAAATCCACTCCTTTGAGGAAGGCCGTAGAGGAAGCCACAGCCCTGGTGGAATGGACTCATACAGTACATGGTAGGGGAGCCTTGGCTAATTTATAAGCCAGGCGGATTGTGGAGACTATCCACCAAGGGGCAATCAGAATGACATTTGCTCCTTGCTGGCATATCCTGAGAATGGTCTTCTGTACCAGCGGTATGGGTGGAAACATGTACAGAAGTTCGTGTGTCCATGAGATCATGAACGCGTCCCCCAATGATTCGTGGCCGATTCCCGCCCTGGAACAGTACCGCCCACATTTTGTGTTGGTTGGAGAGGCGAAGACGTCTACTTGAGTCATGCCAATCTGCGGAAGAGGGACAGGAATATGTCCTCATCCAGAGCCCACTCGTGGGTGCATACTTGCAGTCTGCTCAGCTGATCTGCAAGCACATTGTCCTCCGAGGCCATGGGATAGATGTGGCGATCATAACACCATTCCCACACCTGGATGGTTAAGTACAGCAGGCAGAGGGAGTGTGTGCCGCCCTGTTTGTTGAGATAAAACACCGCCGTGGTGTTGTCTGACGCCACTTGAACTACTCTGCTGAGCAGATGTGTTTCGAACACACGGAAGGCTTTGTAAATGGCCAACAGTTCCAGGTGGTTGATATGTAGTGGCCGTTCTATTGGCGACCAAAGGCCGTGTACCGTTAGATGTCCCAAGTGAGCTCCCCAGCCAGAGGGGCTTGCATCTGTAGTTAGTTGGACATCTGGAGTCAAAGGACCAAAGGATCTGCCTATCAGCAAATTCGGGCGGAAGCTCCACCAGGAGAGCTGTGCTGCGAGCTCGACAGTGACTGACAGGAGCTTGGACTGTGGGTCCAACAAGGGGTCGCAAAGTGACAGGAACCACACCTGTAATGACCGCATCTTCAATCTGGTGTGCCTGAGTACCGCTGTGGTCGATGCCATGAGTCCTAGTAAACGTTGCACTTGCAGCACTGAGACCCTGGCGTCTGGGAGGAAGAGAGCCACCATCTGCTCGATCTTCAAAATCCGGTTCTCCAGAAGAAAGGCTCTGCCTACCGAGGCATCCAGAACCGCACCGATGTACGAAACTCTCTGAGTGGGCTGCAAAGTTGACTTGCCGTAGTTCACCTGAAGCCCCAGAGTAGATAAGAGGGATAGTGTGAATGATACGTCCGCGCTCAACTGGGCATGTGTTGGCGCCACCAGCAACCAATCATCAAGATATGGAAAAACGGTGATACCGTGCAAACAAACGTAAGCTGCCACCGGGGCTAAACATTTTGTGAATACCCGCGGGGCCGTGGATAACCCAAAAGGGAGGGCCTTGAATTTGTAGATCACCCTATTAAGAGAAAATCTCAAAAAACGCCGATGGTCAGGCCGAATGGAGATGTGAAAATAAGCATCTTTTAAGTCAATGACTGCAAACCAGTCTCCCTGTCTCAACATCTGGATGGTGCCATCAAGGGAAACCATCCTGAATTTTTGGAGTGTGATATACGAATTCAAGGGGCGAAGGTCCAAAATGGGCCAAAGTCCACCATCTTTCTTTGGTATAAGGAAATAACGTGAAAAGAAACTAAGTGCAAACACAGGGTCATGAACCTGGATAATGGCATCCTTCTGAAGGAGAGCGGCTACCTCCTCCTCTAGAGGGGGTGAGGGTATGGTGTTCCTGAAGAACCCTGTAGCCAGTAAAGAATCAAATTCAATAGCATAGCCATGAGCTATAATGGCCCAAACCCAGGCATCAGAAGTGATGGATCGCCAGGCAGGAAGGAAGGGTGCCAAATGAACTGAAAAGTGAGGTGTTGCTGGTGGGCCTAAAGAGTTAAAGGCTCTGCTTAGGCCGACAGTTGGAACAACGTGCTTGCTGGCGAGGCCACTGCCTGCCAGTCTGCTGACGAGACGGACCTGATGAATAACTCGCATTTTGTGGTCTTTGGCGGTCAGGGTAAGGCCGGTCAGGGAAAAAGTGATGCCAAGAGTTTCGTGGCCTGCTCTGCTGAGTGGAATAGGACCTGGCCGTCTTGCGTAATTTCAGAAAGTTGTCCAAGATTTCATCGGTCTTTCCGTCAAAAAGTCCTAGTCCATTGAATGGGAGGTCCTCAATCCTGGCACGAGCATCTTCAGAGATATTAGCTGATCTTAACCAGGCATCACGTCGAAGACGTATAGATGACGTAATTTGCTTAGATGCAGCATCCACTATATGTCGTGCGGCAATCCTTTCCTGCCGAGCTAGGGACATGGCTTCCTGATGGCAGGTAAGGGCGGCCAAGCGAAGATTCTCTGGAGCAGCCTGCAAGGCTGGCAAAGCAGTATTCCAGAAGTGGCGATGGTAGGCTCCCATTGCCACAGAATAATTTGCCACCTGTAGCACAAAGGACGCCAAGGAATACATCCGCCTACCCAGGATGTCCAATTTTCGGCCCTCCTTGTTGTTAGGGGTTGTGGCCGACCGGTTCCTTGCTCTGTTTTGTGTAGCATCCACTACAAATGAATTAGGCAGGGGATGCTTTGAGAGGAATTCTGTGCCAGAGCCATGCGTTTTATACAAGTTCTCTACTATCATGGGTATCTGATGGGAGGTAGAGGGCTTGTCCCAAGGTTCTTTCGCAAGCTTGAGTAGGGAAGAAATAAACGCCATACGGAGAGGAGGGGACTGATCTTTTGTAATGTCCTCATATACTTTGTCCACCTCTTCTACAACCGGTTGATCCACTGCCAAGTCCATTGCTTTCGCAATCCTGCGTATCAGGTGTGAGTAAGCCGTGTAATCTTCCGAGGGAGAAGGTGGGTGGCTTCCCGCTACCTCGGAGTCTGGTGTGGGAAGGTTCGGAGGAGAATCTTTATCTAAGTCCTCAACTGAAGCTTCCGAGTCAGAAGTATAAGCGTCATCTTGGTCTGGAGACGGAGTAAGCTCTCGAGGCCGAGGGTCTCGACGGGAAACATCCGACCGAGCAGAAAGTTCAGGTATAATGCTGTCTTCGATCCTGGGCGAAGGGGCAGCCGGAATCGGGCCCACAGGAGGGCGCTGTGTAGGCACCGGTACTGAGCGAGCCCGAGCCGTCGGGACGGGAGGCGAGGGCTTGTCCATTGCAGGTGTGCGATCCCTCAGGAAAGGGTCGCGCTCAAGTCCACCCTCTGGGTAGAAATAGGTGCCTGGATGCCGTCGATATCGAGGAGGCGACGGGGGAGGAGAATAGGAGCCATAATATCGGGACCACTGACGAAACCTGTAGAAGTCAGGGTCATAAGGCACCCAATATCAACGCCGGCCGAATCCGAAGTCGTCAGGCTCGAGGAAAGTCTCATAATCATCCCAGCGAGATCCAGAATGGTCTCGACGGGGGGAGACGTCCTCCGGCCAGAGGCGCCGGTGGTGATATTTCTCGGGCTTGGGCGCCGGCTCCAGGTGCCTTGTCTTTTGCCTCTTTTTCTTAGGCATGTCGACCAGAGATGCAGGTGGAGATGGAGACACATGTCTTGACATCGAGCCCGGCATAGAGCCAGGGCTAATTTGTGCCACCAACTGAACCTCCGCAGAGGTATCCATCCAATCTGGGGAAAGGGATAGGCACGGAGACGGTGCGACCGGCGGCATTGAGCCTGATACATCCTCATCCCCAGATGGCACACTCGGGCCCAAAGAGTCCCTTCGTGGTCGAGGCGGCGGAGATGGCAAGGTAGCAGATGATGCGCCCGAGGGCTCCTGGGGCAATTTCCTCTTCTTTTTCGGCATCAAAGCCGAGACCATCGACTTCGAGCCTGAAGAAGATGTTTTCGCCGATTTTTTTGCCCGTTTGGGCGAAGAGGCTGCAGCCGACGATGAGCGGCTCTCGGGACAGGCAAAGAGATCTTTCCCACAAGAAGGAGCGCAAACATTGGAGCCTCTGTTTTAAAGCCGGTTTGGTAAAACCTTTACAAACAGCACACAAAGCCGGCTGGTGCTCCTCACCTAAACAAAATAAACACTGGGTATGTCCGTCCGAAAGGGGGACTTTATTCGGACAGGAGGAGCAACGTTTGAATGGGCCTGACGAGGCCATAAACAAGTCCACAAACACAAACAAAGAGATAAGCCAATTATATGCTTTCTTTGCCAACTCACGAAACCAAAAGAATCGTCAACAGTCCGAAGTCATAAAAACCGGGAGGTTGAGCAGAAGACCAAGGAATAGTAAAAATGCTACGCGAAGGCTCCAAGATGCTGCAACAGCGGCGGCAGAAACGGAACTAAGGCACTCAGTGCCGGGGCGGGGTTATAGGCAGCGTGGGGGAGGTCCTGGCACCATGTGCCTGAGTTCTAGAAGGTTCTGAGATCACTCGGCGCAGGCGAGAGTTAACCCATTAGTGTGGATTCACAGAGACCATGAAGAAGAAGCAGTGGATACAATGCAGATCCTTGGACAGATGTCCTGGTGCAAAGCTGGTGGTGTGTGTGTGTGTGCTGGAATCAGTGTTAAAAGAGAAATGACTAGATATGTATGTGTGATCAGTCATCTCTGGTGCCCTTAGTGGGCTGTCTGTCCTTGCCCCTTGGAAGGCTCATTGGGAATGATATCTGTCGGGGTACAGGCAGGCACTGAAACCAGTTGGCTAGCCCAGGGTAGGGAGGAAGAGAAGGCCGAAGGTGAGAGTCACACGGGTGATGAGGCCAGGGTGGGCATTTGCAGATAGCTGGGGAGGATAAAGTTGGGAGAAGGAGAGGTTGGGGGAGGCAAGAAACTGGGCTAGGAGACACAGAGATGCAAGAACCCAGAACTGGTACCACAGAGTTCGAGGAAGAAGGGACTTGGGGAGATGCAGTGAAAGATCCAAAGATCTTCACTGAGGGAGTGTATGACAGGGGTCCTGGTGCAATTTTACCTGCTCCAGGGAAGGGTTCATGACCAGGGTTTTGATCTGGTCCTCTGTCAGCCTACACCACACTGACCCACAGTTAGAGACCAGAGCAACCCACAGGACACCCAAACCCTACTCCAGTCCAGAAAAAGTGCTGAAGTGCCAGCAAAAGCATCAGCAGCAACATTAGGAGGGATTGGCAAACCCTACTTGAGGACTGTGGCTCATCTTTATAAATCCTCCTTGGGGAGTGCTGGCTGGAGGGGACCACTACCTTGACCACACTCTGACTACTGCACGTGCCAGTCCCAGTGGGAGTAACCTAAGGGTACAGGACTGTCGGGGGGTGGGGAGCTAGGGACTGGAACTCAGCCCCCCAGTGGACAAATGGACTGAGAGGAGATTGTTCTTGCTACTGCCAGGGTTGTACCACCTTCCCAAGAGGCAATAAAACCCTGTTTGCATTATCCTGCAAGTCTGGAGCCTATAGATACTATGTCTGAAGAGCTTTTGCCTGCCACCCCTACAGTGGTATCCTTATTACCATGCTAAGATCATGATCACCTGTGCAGCCTTTTTGGTTTTAAAAGTTTACACCATGCTTTATATACAAATGGTGTATATTCCAATTTGTTTCCAGTCCTTAAATTGTGCATATTTCTCTTGAGACTTAAAATCTGGGTGCAATTGGTTAACAGTTAAATTAGATAACAATGTAAGATGACAGTTTACTATGTTAAGCTTTGTTTTTATTATTTGTAATATGATAGATTGTCTTTTCTTTATAACTAAATTTTTAAAAAAATATATACAAATGGTGTAGACGTATGAATTTTTAAAATGCTATCATAGTGTCTCTTTTGGCCTTCATTTTGCCTTATTTCAGATCCATCCTTTTGGTCAGGAGAAAAAAAGACAGAGAGAGAAGGAAGATGGGAAGAAGGAGCAATTCTCTCTTCCAGCCCTATATGTAGAGCCACCTGGGTTTTGAGAAATGTGATTCTACGTCTAATAACAGAACACAGACTGACTTTCATCTGGAAAGGAACATTTCCTACTATAAAAGAATCACCCTAATGTACCAACCACTTGGGTCCTGATTACAGAACAGAAAGTTTGTGAAAGTAGTTAGCAAGGTCTGCGAAACCTTGAACTCCATTCCGTTCACCAAGGACGTGAATTGAGTGATCAAATAAAGAGGCAGGATGGGGAAAGAAGCCCACCCTTAATCCAGGGAGTTACTTTGCCAGCCCAGTTTTAGAGAGACATCTGGCAGAACCTTGTTTGCAGTGGAGAAATCAAAACCCTCTTTTGTTACCTCACTGATGAGTTCAGAAGCTTTCTTCTTTGCTTCAATCTCTAAGGCCCCTGGTATCATACAGCCAACTCCTCTCATAAAGTTCAAATCAGACCGGTATAAATTCTACAGGAAACCAATCAAAATTAATTTACAGCATGGAATATGAAAGGCAGGAGAGTCATCCAAATGAATTTGTTAAAAGCAACATCTGCCAAACAATATTTTGATATCACTGAACTAAGCTGAAATTGTATTTGAATGTTCACACACAGACACCTCTAAATAAAGAAGAAGAGGAGGAGGAGGACGAAGAGGAGGGGAAGAGGAGGAGCAAATAGACAACATCAATGAAAATATTCCATAAGATTGGAAATTATCTCCCAAAATAATTTCAAATGGTAAAACTATTAAAGGCAGCTTTTGCAGGGGTGAAAAACTTGCTTTTGAATACTAAAGAAATATAAATATAAATATAAAAGAGGGAAAGCAGACAAACAATCATAAACCATACATGAGCAGCTGAATGTTCAGATTAACGCCTGTAGTGTTTGCCTCATCTCACATACTCACTCCAGCCCATTAAAGGGATGTGCAGAGAACTTAAGTTACCTCACTCTGCAGTTTATAAGCTTTCTTGGCACATTGTAGCCTAACATCTTCAAAAAGAGAAGTATAGCTGTGAAGCATCTGTCTGTATTTCTGATCGCTGACCAAAGATTGGGCTTTTCTAGCATGGACTAAATTCACCATGTCCAATGGTATGTGGAACTGGCTCTTCTGATTATCAAACTCTTTCTTGTAATTTATCTATGGAGAAAATAGAAATAACAAATACTACTGATTAAGGTCAAGACTTAAAACACATTCAGGGGAGACAATCTGAGATTTTGTTGAACACGTTAGGCTCAGAATATTTCATTTATGTTTCAAGTGCTTAGTTTAATAGTCACTGGTTTAAGAAAATGTATTATAGAATTGGGATGGGCAACATTTAACCTGTGTCCATATGCCACCGACCAGGGGAAATTTTGTGATTGCCCCTACTTGAGAATCTCACACTTTCTTTTCCTCCAAAAAAAAAAAAAAAGGTTAAGGGTTGTGAGAGTTGTAGCCTAACAACATATTGTTGAGGGGGGGAGAGATGTTGCCCACCACAATTTACTCAGTATTTAAAGGTCTAGATGAGGACATTGAGCCCATTTAGAACCTTGCAGTAAAAATCCGAACTATATTTCAAAATGAAATCTTCCTAGCCATTGATGGCAATAGCCCATGGACATACCGGTCATACATTACTGTGGTTAGGATGTAAATCAGAAACACCTCGGGCTAATCATCTTTCCTCTTCTCTTGAATTCCCCACCCCTTCAATTTTCTAGGTTAACACTGGTCCTGTATTAAAACAGCATCAATGGTTAGCCCACATCACTGTAAACAGGTTTCCACTTATGGTTGAAAACTGTAGCCAGCTGTCATCTGTTGTTACCATGATCATTGCTCGATATGTAATACCTTAATTCTTCTTAGTACCTTGATCTTATTTTATTCTGAAAATGAAAGGAGGGTTGAGAATTCAGGTGTAAGACGAGAGGGGGAAGAAATGTATGAACCTGCAGGTTACTTCTCATTTTGCATAATCATTGGCCTTTTAAGGAAAATGGATACCTAGGCTGTAAAGCTACTCAGACACAAAATCAAACTCTCTTCCTCCATCATGGTTTGTCCCAAGATGTGTCTCCCTACACAGAACCCCAGAAAACAATAGTAATTCCCTGAGCAGCTAGCCCCATGAGAGCTGACATGGTACCTTAAAAGGGTCTACTCCAAGAGTCTAGATGATATTTCTTCTTTAGTTGTTTCCACTAGAAACTAAAGACATTTCTGCAAAAAAAAAGTACTTGATCCACTTTTACGTAATCTCATTTGCTGACTATTAATATTTCTGGTTTTGTCTTTGCTGATTTTTTAGCCTGCTATAGATGTTTTGAAAATCTGTTATTTTTACCGATTTAATATATTTTGTAAGCCACTTTCATGGAAGAGGGATAGCAAGGTATAACCTTTTAAAGTAAGAATAATTTCTGCCAGCTGGAAACAGCTATTTGAATACTACAACAGCTTTACACAATTGTCATTCTTATTAGTGATTAAGGACCTTGATTAATCACTAATAATCACCGGTATGTTCTAGTTTTACTCATTCAGTACACAGTTGAACACAGAATGGCTTTTTCCCCCCAATGAAGTGAACAGGGACATCAGTCTGCAAGGGTGTCCACTGGACGTCCCATATCTAAAGAACATAAAATCAGGTGATGAGTTTCAACAGTTGCTTTAAAAGGGAATCACAAAAATTCATGGAAAGTCATGTTCATGGAGCATCATCACGGAAGATATCAGTAGTCATTGTTTGTGATCATTAAATACAACCTACAGGATCAGAGACAATCTTTCCCCAATTATTAGGGGCTAGGGAACTACTTCAAGAAAGAAGTATTACTTTAATTTTTCTGCTTTGGGGCTTCTTATATTCATAAATCATGCGAAAGGCTGGACTGGATGAATCCCAAGCCGGAATTAAGATTGCCGGAAGAAATATCAATAACCTCAGATATGCAGATGATACCACTCTGATGGCAGAAAGTGAGGAGGAATTAAAGAACCTCTTAATGAGGGTGAAAGAGGAGAGCGCCAAAAATGGTCTGAAGCTCAACATCAAAAAAAACTAAGATCATGGCCACTGGTCCCATCACCTCCTGGCAAATAGAAGGGGAAGATATGGAGGCAGTGACAGATTTTACTTTCTTGGGCTCCATGATCACTGCAGATGGTGACAGAAGCCAAGAAATTAGAAGACACCTGCTTCTTGAGAGGAAAGCGATGACAAACCTAGACAGCATCTTAAAAAGCAGAGACATCACCTTGCCGACAAAGGTCCTCATTGTCAAAGCTATGGTTTTTCCAAAAGCGATGTATGGAAGTGAGAGCTGGACCATAAAGAAGGGTGACCGTCGAAGAATTGATGCTTTTGAATTGTGGTGCTGGAGGAGACTCTTGAGAGTCCCCTGGACTGCAAAGAGATCAAACCTATCCGTTCTGAAGGAAATCAACCCTGAGTGCTCACTGGAAGGACAGATCCTGAAGCTGAGGCTTCAATACTTTGGCCATCTCATGAGAAGAGAAATCTCCCTGGAAAAGACCCTGATGTTGGGAAAGTGTGAAGGCAAGAGGAGAAGGGGACGACAGAGGACGAGATGGTTGGACAGTGTCATCGAAGCGACCAACATGAATTTGACCAAACTCCGGGAGGCAGTGGAAGACAGGAGGGCCTGGCGTGCTCTGGTCCATGGGGTCACGAAGAGTCGGACACGACTTAACGACTAAACAACAACAACAATATTCATAAAAGGAAGTAAGCAAAGGAAGAATAACCAAGCTGTATCAAATCAAATGTCTATTTTGCCCTACATTCTGTTCTGGCGAACCAGATACCTGTGGGAAGTACACAAACAGCATTTGAATACAACAAGGTCCTTCTCTGAGAGTTCCCCCAAGCTGCTTGAAAGGCTACATCTCCCTTTATGAGCCTGCCTGGGTTCTAAAAGGGAAACCTTTCTCTTGGTCTCACCATCCTCATAGGTGTGTTTGGTGAAGACACTGGAGAACGCTTTCTCTCTCGCTGCTTTCAAGCTTTCAAACTTCCTCCAACAGGAAGTCAAGCTGGCCCCTTCTTTGCTGTCTTTCTACAAGCAGCCAAAGATATTTCCCTTAAGGCAGATCTTGTCTTGGTAACTGGCTGCATAAGAAGAGGTTCTTAAAAATGGGACTGCTGCATTTACTTTTTGAAAGTTTTATTTTTTTAAAAAAGAGTTTTTTAAACAGGATTTGTTGAACAGGATGGTGGACCTATTACATAGGTCTTTGCAGTTAACCCAGAACACTGAGATGGAAATATGCAATCAAATTATGTTATGGTTGCAGATTTACTACAAAAATGCTAATCATTCAAAGCACCTGGAGTGTTCATTTTTCATGACAAATGAAGCTTATGAGAAATCTGTCAGCATGTGTGGCTCTCTCATGCCTTGTATTACTTACACCACTCTGTAGCAAAGCTGCATGTACTGAGTGAGAAATGTTTATATCTTCCAAGCCACAGCAGCCTATCATCTGCCCTTTCGTTTTCTCAAATGCCTCCTTGTACTTGTACTGAGGAAGAAAATAAAACAAAGAAAAGATATGAGAAGTGTAGGAAAGATACGGTCCGTAATTGCTTTACTTTTCGTTGTCTTCACAGCAAGGAAGTATTTTAAAGGAAGATGTGTGGAAGCCATCAAATAGCCAATTTCACAAAACAGCATTAAAGTAGGTACATTCTGTTAGAAGCAGCTTGTGGGTTTAAGATTTCAAGTTCTATCTACTAAAGTACACTTTGTTTTATCAAGAGAGAGTTGAATGGGGATCAGCAAGAATAGTAGAATCTGTAGAGTTTAAGGCATATAGAACTTTCTTTGAAAATACAATGCAATGCCACTTTGTGTACAACTTCCTATCACATTATGTTGGCTGTCAAGGCTGGTGGCTATTGTCTTTTGCAGCCCATTACAATGGGTCAAATTAAGCTACAATAATACATGGGGTACACATGACCTTTAAAACCTACACTAGCATACCTAAAACAGGTTAAAAGCTTTGTTCATTAGTTATATTTATAAAGAACATCATATGGTTCGTTCACATAATTTGCAATTTCTAGAGACTGTATGGAGCTCTTCTTTTTTCCACTTCAGCTTTTTAATATTTCCTTTCTTTCCCTTCCCAGAGTCTAAGTAAATTGTCTCCAGCAGCATTCTTCTGCTCCCATTTTATATGAGACCCTATTGCCATTAGTTCAACTTACATCACTTATAATGTCAGTGGAAGCCTTTGCTGTCTGGAAAGGAATGGCATCCAGTTTCAGTTTATAACCACCGTCTTGCATTTTGCTCCAGGATTCCTTGTAGTGTATCTGTTTGGAAATACAAACAAGACCAATGTGCATTTATTGACATCTGAGGCTCTTTCCCTCATAGTGTGCTTGAACCTACACTTAGAATGAAATTTAAATTACTTCCCTTTGAGGCCAGCACAAGACATAACATTGCATTGCATGTTATGTCTGGTATGTTATGTTCACAGTGTCTACGAGTTTGGATCCAAGCATCCCAGAGGATCTTGACTTCATTATTTTCTACCTGATGTTCTCATGGGTATCTTTCACATTGTTTTCTGTTTCCTCCTTTGCAGGGGAGGAGGAAGAAGCTTTCAATTTCCTAACAGCTGGTTAGATCCCGAAGCAGCTTAAGTAAAGTGACAGCCAGCCATCTGTTTTGGGTCAATCCCAGCAATCACACATGCCAGAACCGAATCAAAACAGAGTGATCCTACCTATGCTCAAAAAATAGTAGCCCCTGACAGGGACCCCAAAAAGGTTCAGATAGGCATGGATAAGGGACAGGTTGGTTTACGATTGCCCTTACGTCATGCATGTTGTTGGGAAAAGGACCAAATTGAAGGACAAACATTGTCTGATTGCACTCTTACTTCAACAAGGGACAGATATCCAAGACAGCAAGTTGGATTAGGTACAGGGAGGGGTACAGCATGGTCCTGGACCCATATCTTGTCCTTAAAACAGCATGAAGAATTATTTTGCTGCCTCCTCAGCCACTTTATTTTTTATCTTTGACATTTCCTTGTTAAAGAAAAGGTGAATTGTGACTTCTAAAGACCCCTAGGAATAGTCATTTATCTTTTCAACAGGATCATTGTACCATAGAACATCCTCATTTTTTTTCCAAAACCAGTAGTGGACTAGTCACTTCCAGTTTTGTGGGTTTTTGTGTGTGTTGTTGGCATTTTTTATCATCTCTGCAGGCCAGAGGGCCCTCAGAGACAGGAAATTGGCCCCTGCACCCACCACTGTTGCCCATCACTGGAGAGCAGAGCACAATGCCTGGCGCTCACAGTCCAATAGCACCTTCCTTTTGCCTAATAGGACACCTGGCCTTCATTCTCATTTCCCCAATTGTGGATGGCACAGACTGAGGATGCAACTATTTGGTCAAATACTGCTGAATTTGCTGTAAGTGTAAAACAGATGAATTCATTTTTTTAAAGTGACCACACAATGCAGTTCAAATCAGTCTGTCCCTTTTTGCTCCTGACTGAGTTTTTTCTTCTGCTGCTGGGGACTTCTACTTTTTTCAAGCTGTAATGATTCGAATGGACTTCTCCCTGTGTGATCAGTTGTACTCTTTGCCAAAAGGATGGCGGGTGACAGTGGTTGGTATGGAGTTATGGAGAACTTTGGGAAACTGTCCCTTTCCCCTAGCGCCATGCAACATTTTAAACAGCCCAACCAGCTTTACAATGAATGATAAAAGGAGAGATGGGGATCAGCAGAAGGCAGGATCAAAGGAAGGGTGGCCGTGGCACGGATCAAACCAAAGTGTGCACCAAAACGATCTATTTAAGCACCTAATCCAAACAGAAGTGTAAAATAGGCTGTGAATCAAGTCAAAGCAAAGCTGAATCCCTCCAATTCAGCATGTTAGTATAATTACAGCCTTAGTTCAATTACATATCACTTTAAGGTCACAGGTCTCATCTCATACTGCCCTTCACTGCTGATAGAGGGTTGGATCCTGACTAAATTAGTTGAGCTTAACTCTAATTAAAATGATCCAGTGTCACTTCCACTTATTTCAACAAGGATTAAGTTCAAACTCAACCAAATTAGCCTGCATCAAGCCCAGTGTGTGTAAAGTTAAGAATCAGGGTACAATCCAGCTAGCAGTGGTTTCATGTTCCTGTTTGCAGGGAGCTACATTGAAGCCTTTTTTCCCCAGATTTTAAGAGACAGCTTGCCTTTTAGTAGCATCTCTGTTGTTTGCTTCCCCCCCCCCCAAAGAAAGGAACAAGATGCCCTCTTGTTAATATACCCCAAATGCAGTTTCATTTCCTGGAGAATGGGGAAGAAGGTTGCAATTACAAACCAAAAATATGGCAGCCAACACTAGGGGATGCTATATTTTGCGTCGATTGCCACCCCTTTCGTTACATTATACATAGAAGTGAGAAGAAAACGGCAGGCAGCCACCAAGGACAGAGGTGTTGTTTCTGCTGCTGTCACCAGTTATGGGAGCAGAAAATTAAATGTTTTTAAAAATGCAAAGCTGATGCTGTGAAATATAACCACCACCACTCTGCACACAGCCTGCTTGCAAATTTTGATGCCACTCTTCATGTCTCTTTGAAGAGCTGACGTTTGCTGACACTTAACACCCACGGAAATCATCAGGATACTAATTTCATCTACTTTTGTCCCATTTCAACCCTTAACCCACCCACCCCCTGCATGTCCATGGCATCCAGTAAGTGCCTTTGGCAAAGCCAAACATGCCATCCTTAGAAATACATGCTGCCATTACTGCAGCTAAAGGAAGGGACAAAAATACAAACACAGTAGGGTCATACTTCAACTACAGTGAAAGTAGTCACTGCTTGTGAGTTGGCATTAAGCATAAGCAGATCAACAGGATCACTTTCAGGATACATTGTGATTTAAAAAATTAAAAACTGATCATGGCTATATACATGAAGATCTTAAGAACCATATGTTTTTGAAGTATTGGAGTTGTAAGATGGGTCCAGAAAGAAAATCCTACCTCACTGATATTCAAAGCATTCTGCTTGGCTTGAAAGATCTCAGGAAGTTCTGCTATTTGGGTGTAGTGATGTTTGATGTTTTCTCCATGCTCCTTATACAATCTCTGCAACATACAAATAAATATTGTACTGCTCAATTGCTATCTAGCTAGTCATGGTGCAGACAGACTGGGGTAGCTCATACTCTGAGCAGAGGGAGCACCACGGCCTGAAATGGGAGACTGAGGCATCCCACTGCTCAGACCACAGATTGCTTGTAATAAAGGGGAAGAAAACCAAGAATTCAACAAAAAAAATGAACGAAATAACTTAAGAACCAGCTGTTTATATATAAACCTACTGAATCACTTCGCTTTATTTCTGAGATTATAATCTGGATCCTTTCACCATCAGACTACAAGGAATAGGTACTAACAATGTGACATTTGTAGCACTACTATCTGAAACAGTCTTCCAGCAGAATTATGCCTGACCCTCCCACAGATCACAACTTTCTGATAAATTGTGATGATGCTTTATTCAATGTATAGTCTATGACAATGCTTTAAAACACATTAAGTGAAGTGATTGTTCATACAGCAGTCACAAGACTAAACTAATTACTAAACTAATTGATGGGACAGGAAACCATAACCTCAGAGGAAACCATAACTTCAATTCATGCGCACATCGATAGAAGCAAACTATGGTACTGAATGGAATGTAAATTTTAAATAATAGAATCTTATGGGGGGGGGGGGGTTTAGACTGTAAGAAAAAATGAAGAAATTGCTGTGGCCAGATGAAGCTAATTAACAAGGTGATGGTTATGCACCTGCTTGTGTACTGGTTACACAATCAGACATGTGACCAGGCACGAGAGTGCCACCAAGTTAATTGGCTTCATTTAGCAGCCGTGATTCCACTTGCTTAAGCACTTGTAAAAAACCAACAGGATTCTGACCATTACATGTAAATTCATATGAGTTAAGATGAAAATTCAGCTACATCTGGATGTGCAGTTCTCATGGGGCTCAGTGGAGGAGGGAAGGTTTCCATTCTAACTAACAGTGGCTTTTGTAAGATTCACCTGATTAAAATACAAGTTTTATGGTTCCTGGGAATGATCTCAGTGACAGGGAATGAGAAAGAGAGCCAGTGCTTCAATCAGGTCGTTCAAAGAGGATACCACTCTTATAATCATAATGTATATACATTATAACTTACATCCACAGCCTGGTTATAACTAATTCTAGCCTGGATCATCTCAGGAGTGTCTTTAATACTGGTAAACTTCAAAGCATATGGATGCTGACGGTACTTCTTCTGTTGAGCAGAAAAAGATCAAAGCTGTGAATTTTGTGCAGCTCTTTCATGCTATTTGAAAGAAAAAAATCATAGGTTGCTTGAGATTAGAGTGAATTTGTGAACATAATTATTATTCCTCTTCTCTCTGCTTTATATCCTAGGAACCTTCAGATTAATATTTGTTTCCATTTAACAATAATCTTTACCAATGTAACAGTAAAGAATTTCCAGTTAAATTTAAGGAAATTACTTCAAGTGAGTCTTCTGCTTACTAAATACCTAAGGTCCCATGAGTGGAACATCTTTTCCATATGGTCTGAAACACAAAATAGCATTTTACATTAATTCTTCAAAAACAGGAAAAAAAAAGCATCCAATTGTAGTAGGTAAAACAGCAATGCTTTCATATACTATTTGAAATTTTATATTTGCTTTTTATGATGTAGGCAAGAACCTTTCTCAGCACCAGATCTCAAGACCAGTGATAACAAAACTAACAATAAAATCAGACAGACGTTCATCTCTTACGAATTGCCCAATATTGTGGTCTCAGTAAAAATGGAAGAATTATACAAGATAAGAATCTAATTTTCCAGAAACTGCCATTCAAATGCTGTTAAAGAAATCCTAGGAATGATGCACCCACGGCACATGCATTAAAAACTGAAGCCAAGGAGGACAATATTTTAAGACAGGTCAATTGAAATGGCATGAAGGAGACACATATTCTTGTAGTAAGTTCTTTTCTTCTGTCCCATTCTAGTCTAGTCTGGTGAAAGGTGTTCTGAAGCACTATGAAGCTGAATGAAATAAATGTGCCCACTATGGTCGGTCAGTAATAACCTCTCTCATCATACCAGCTTTACCTCCCTATCTGTCTTCCATGTGAGCGTACAGAAATGCAGTTAAGGGAGATCTGATTAACATAATTGTCAGGGGTTGAAACTGTAGAGTCCCAGGTGTTTTCACTGTGGATGACACACATTAATAGCGCTGAGAATCATCAACAAGCTGTATTGTTGTTCTTGGTTGCAGAAAGCAAGAGAAAGGGAGAGTATGTAAAAAGTAGGGCCTTGATGCCATAAATATATGTTCTATGGCTTTCTTTCAATTCACTTCATTAAAAAAAAAACCCAAAGCTAGTGGGGTAGCAATTGAGCATTGTTTGATTGTCATTATTATTCATGATATCATTTGTCACTTACTTTGTTTTTGCAAAGGCTATATGGACTCCCACTGTTTTGTGTTTGGTATCTGACTTCCCTCTAATTACGAGTCCTATTCCTGGTTTTGAGAGCTTTCATGTGGGAAGCCTTTTTCTTTCCACCCCTTTGAGTGGAAATTATTTTAATTTTATACAGACTTTTTACACGCATTATGCGGCAACTTTTGTTACGTGCTGTCACGAAAGCTCACCTCACTAATGAGTTCTCCTGCCTTCTTAGCCTGCTTCACATTTAATGACCCAGTGGCGATCCATCCAACTCCTTTCATCCAGTTCAAATCGGCTCTGTATCGGTTCTGACAAAAGGAAAAGAAAATGCCCCATTGTTGCTGCTCACACATTAAAAATGCCACCTAAAGAATTCACACATCAGAACACCAGCTGAGCCAAATTAGTGCCTGCGTTTGTTTTATCCACCGCTTTGCAGTTGCAGCAGAAATGAGGGTGGGAGGATTTAAGGGAAGGAAGGGTGATAATGCTAACAGCAAACATTTCTGCTATAAGATTTAAAAGAAAATACATTTTAAAAGGCTTTTTTTAAAAAAAGCCTCTCTTTTATAGTTTGCTAAATGTCTTCTATCTAAATCAACACTACAGAGACACTGAATATTAAAAACAGTGCAGCAGTGTTTTGGAAGATTTCTCAGCACACTTTCTTGGAAGTAAGATCTATTGTGTTCAGTGAGGATTTGGACATTAAAAGGGACGAGTGAATGGGAATGAGTGAATGACTTCTTAATCACTTTCTGCACTCCGGGCATAATATCTGGAGAAAGAAGTCATGCATTTCTCTATGGTGTGCATGTATGTATCTGTACAAAAACTATATTTATCTGGGACCTATACATTCAGTCATGGGAGTGAAGCAGAACACCCTCTTCAAATGTTACACCAGCACGAAAACCTGCTGTTTTACCTTTGTAACTTGCAAGATTAAATGAGCCATTTTACTCAATCCCAGACTGAATATAACATTTCATAAATGGTTGAGTTAAAGGAAACACAGAACATCAACCAATTTTCAGTCCCAACCATAGTAAACCCATGGAATAAATGGGCTGTTAAATCAACACATATTTAAGCCCTGTTGGTGCAATCATATGTACAATTTCTACTCCAGTTGGGCTAACAGCAGATTTAGTCCATTGGTCCCTTAAATTTAAACAAATAATTGCAGGAAAGAACAATTCTTTTGTTTCTATCTTAGTTGAGTTTGACATGTTCTGCTTTTAAAAATGGCTCACTTAATAGGCACACTAGTGGGATTTTAAATTCCTTCCCTACTATAGCCATGTTTCAGCTAGTAGTAATTTTGGACAAGATCAGTGCAGAAAGTAAGACAGTCTCCAGACACTAAGACTTCCACAAATGCTTTTTACAAATTATAGAATTTTATGCTATAGTGTCCCTAGTAAAATGGCTTGGCAGCACATATAATTTCTTGTTTAATCATTACATCTATCCAGAGATTCAGCTCCTCGATTTAACCGAACAAGGCTATTCTACATATCAAGATGCCTCCAAGGAAATGGAAAGTATGTCTCTCTAGAAATAATAAAGGTGTGCAGCCAGAACCAGGTTAACATAAACAATGCACTAAGAAAGTGCATTAATTCTTCCTAATTTTAAACAATCAAACTTGGAGGTCACCTCTGTGGAAACTGCTTCAACAATGCCAGAGGAAATGGGGAAAGGCATTGCTTGGTGAAAAGAGACTTCTGTTTATTTGAAGACAATTCCTAGATTGTCCCAGCCAGCAAGAAGTTATCATATTAAAAAGTATTTTTTTCCCATTTCTGAACAAGCGCAAATGCAATGTATACAATGCAGAACTTACATCACTCTGCAAGCCATATGCCCACTTGGCCCATTCTACTTTCATGTCTGTAGGCAAAGCTGTGTAACGATGCATGATTGTCTTGTAGCCCCTATCAGTGGCCAGATCCTGAGCTTTCTTGGCATGGACAAGGTTGATCATATCCATGGATACATGATATTGATTCTTCACATTCTCAAATGTCCTTTTATACTCCAGATCACTCTGCAGTTTTGACACATGAAGTGAGTGAGCCATCTGGGAGTCTTCATTCACACCTTTCACCCCAATCAGCTGCCCTTTTGTCTTCTCATACTTCTCCTTGTACTTTAGCTGTAAATGGTGGAAACAGATAATTTTAAAAATCTGATAAAAATATAACTAGTCCAAAGGCAATGGGGAAAAAATTGAGGCAAAAAAGTGCCTATTTGAATAAAGCAGTTCAAATAGATAATTTATATATATACAGTACTTTGTTCCCCGGTAAAACTATTGGGGAGTGGTACAACACATCACATTCTATGTAACAGACTATTGAGAGAGCAAAAACATGTTTGTCCCAAAGGAAAAGAAACACAGAGCTAGTTATATGACCTAATTTTTAAAGTGCTCATACAAGGATGCAGTTTTATAGTTGCAGAAAGAGGGCCTTTTTTCTCATTTCCAACTTTATCACAGGTATGACTTGAAACTACATCATCATGTTAATATTGTATATCATTAGCAATAGTATACTATGCATTAAGAGGGTCTTGCTGAGTTCAGTGGGGGTTACTTAGTGTTTGCAGCATAAGGTGATTTCTAGGAAGAAAGCTGCCACTAAACATGGTAGCTAAAATCCAGTAGTATAGTGCATCCACAGTAGGTCCACTGAAACACAAGGTATTTGGGAAGTCAATTCCCCCATGAATTTAATTGATTCAATTGGCCTGCCATCGTTGCGACTTATTACTGGATTTCAGTCAGTGAGATCTACTTCTGGGTAAATTTGCCAGGACTGTTAATTCCTTTGCCAGCCTGCAGTATAATCGTCAGTTAGAAGTGGAGGAGCTCATCAGTATAGGCTTCTGTGTCCACATACATTGGTACATTCCAAAGAGCAGCTGAGGAGATCTCCTTCAGTTCCCCGCAAAGCAGTAGATCACATATTAGGACCAACATGATTTACTTGGAAGCTTGCCTCAATAAACTCAGTAATGACGACTTTTAGACTGCATAGTTACAACTTGTAAAACACTTTGAGCGTTCACAAATGTCTTCAGCCTGCAAGAAAGTAACTTTTTACTTCTGCTTAAAAATGCAGACAACCTTGCAAAGAAGTATCACCATTTAGAATGCTTTTTTTAAAAAATCATGCATGTCGGACCTAAGTCATGTGAATTACAAGCTATGGGCTGTAAGGAATTTGAAAACTAGATTTTAAGGCCTTCTTATAAAGATATATAATCGATTTGTTCTGTTTGAATTAATACTCACATCGCTTGCCAAGTCCCTCTTTGCTTTGGCTGTCAAGAATGGTATTGCATCAAGATGAAGCTCAAATCCTTTCTCTTTCTGCTTCTCCCAGCTACTCTTGTAGATTTTCTGAAAAAGATGTCCATCTTAATTACTTTTTGATACTGTTCTGTACCATAACCCCTGCCACATAGATGAAAAAGAAGAAAGGGTTCCTGTGCCTTTCCTGCTGAAATGTCTCCTCCTCCAACCTAACTATTAAAGATACAGAAATGCTGCCCTCTTTCTCATCTGATCATCCTACAACACAGCATATCTGCAAATGTGATCAGACTTTTATTGTGTCAGAAACTCTTTAAATGCATTACAAGATCTAATTTTAATCTCAATCCTTTTGTTGTCTATTGCTCAAATGTAGGAATTTGCTGGCTGGGGCACCAATAGTATTGTCAAAACCAAAAATGAAATGAATATAGAAGTATTGCAGCATCTTTTATAGATAATAAATGTATTGCATTGTGAGTTTTCATGGGTTAATCTGCTTCTTCAGGCACACTTCTGGGGCTAAAGTAATGAAGTGCAATCCATGAAAACTCACAGGGAAACAGACTGGTTAGGGTTTAAGGGTGCCATAACACTTTTGATGTTGCTGAAGCAGACCAAAATGGCTATCTCCCTGAAAATGGTTACAACAGATGTTATTTGTTTTAACATCAATATTCCAATAGGATCTACAGCAGCTTCCTCCCTCCTTCCTCTTCCAGCCATCATGGCCTAAACAGACTGACTAACACCTAAGGAGCACTGAAGGACAGAGATACACAGACTTTAAAATCGTATCTACAACACATATGTCAACTGTCCTAACAGAAACTCTGTTTCACTAAATAACCATAGGAACAGCAATTATCTGGGGGTGAAACTATATGTTACAGGTAACACGGTATGAGTATACTTAATGAGTATACTTAAGGGGAATTCCTTAAGTACAAAAAGACACATGATTGCCACAGCAGTTGCTTTTCACATCTCCCACAGCCTGCATATTGGCTTGCTTTGTTTTGAAATTGGTCATCAGAAGGTAAAGCAACCTTTGTTTGTAAAATATGATTCCCCAGAAACACAGGTTTGTTGGAATCACATTTCTGGAACACTAACATGATTTTAGGTTCCAATGATACAATACCTATAACAAATAGTTTCATCCTGACAAGGTCTATGCTTCTCTAAGTGGATTCCCATCACTTTTTCTAAAGTTCCCTGGTTTTTTTTTATGGGATATAGAGATTCTTGTTCTTGTAAAACTAGTAAAAAAAAACCCAAAATAAAACATTGTCAGTTTGTTCAAATCCATTCATACCTCACTAATGTTTGCTGCATTTATTCTGGCCTGTACGAACAGAGGCTCATCTTTGCTGATGGTGTAATTGTGAAGGAAATCCTCTTTCCCCCGATCTGTATGCAATCTGTTCACAAAAGCAAACCAAGTAGTATTAGCACAGGTCAAAAGGGAAAAAAATTGGTATTTTAAAAATATGAATTTTCATAGGCATCTTACATCCATTTACTACTTATTTGGCTGTGTCTTTAACCTGTAGCAATTTGTTTGTTTTAAACATGGGATAGACATATTTAGTTTAAGAATAATGGAAGAGAAAATAAAAACATAACTGAAAAACATGGTGGATAAAAGCGTATGTGAAACGCTTGGATGAATGACTGCATAGCTACTTAAGGCTGGAACCTCTCACCAGGCCAGCACCTCAGTTTAGAATGAGATTATTGCCATTTGGCAGTGAGATTACTGCAAAAGTTAACAGCAGAAAAAAAAACTTCCAGAGGTAGCAAGGTTTGGTCAATGGCTGCATGTTTTGCTAGTATAAGCAAACATCTAAGATAATAAAGTTATAATGAGTCATGAAAGCACCTGTGTAATGACTTGGGGAATGGTTTCTACAACTGTTTGTGCAAACATGCATCTCAGGAAGAATGAAAACTGTGATAAAAAGCTTTGCTCTGGCAAAATGACATCATCAGATAGAACTCTTTAATTAGAGCATTAATGACTTTTTGCAGTCAGCTTCTGCCAGATCCACTGTGTTATATGAGGGCAAAACACGAGTGGTTTGAACAAAGGTTGTTTAAATTATTATATTCCTAATAATTTTTCATAAGTAACGGGGGAAAGGTTTTAAAATTAAGTTATCTAATCCAGGCAGCAACATTTTAAAAACAGGCAGACGAGCTTCACTGAGGAATGAACAACTGCTGAGATCCATGCAGATGTTCCAAAAGATCTAATTTAATCTTTATCCCTTTAGTTATGTGCATGGCCTTTATCACTTTACTTTCTGAAACCTGGTCAGCACGCATCTCGGTACCCTTTGGATTTAAAGGTTTTCTACCTGTGGAAGTACAGGGAGTTCAAACAATATCTTAGAAGTATACCTCAAACCTATGTAAAGCAATGACAAATGTTCATAGCTGAAGCCTATTGCTTTTCAGTGGTGGTCCCTGTCCCCCAAAATTACCAGTTTTAATGATAAAATATCAGTATGGAGAAAAGGTACTCACATCACTCTGCAGTTCCTGGCTCTTCTTGGCATGTTTGATCTGAGAACTGTCTGCCACACTTGTGAACTTTAGAGCATCTGCCTTCTGTCTGTACTTTTTCTAATTAAAATACCATTTCAAAATTAAAAATTAAAAAAGATGAGTCAGTTATCACTACCGCATTCCCCAAAGATTAAAAGTGGAGACATTATGCCTTCCATTTACTATCAGCAATTTACAACAGCAATGCAAGCCTTTCATGTCACCTCTGACTCAGAAATAAAGGCTGGATTGCTAAAACAAACTGGAGGTTATTACATACAATAGGATCACTATTCTGCCATCCAACCTTTTGATCCTCATTTTTTTTAAAAAATTAAGAGTCACTGCCAATTTGCTGATTAATTGTGATGCCCCTGATTGATTGATTTTTAAAAAATAAAGGACATTCACTACCAGTTTGCTGATCAATGAAGTGTTGATGGGTAGTTTTACTCACTTGGTTTGGAAACTAACAGGTTTCTACAGACTGTCTTCCCCTATACGTATTCTGAAAATGTATTTGGGGAAACGAAAGCAAAATGGCAACATTCCTCTCCAACCATGCAATATGAAGGCCAGATTAAATGATACTTTAACACTGTAGCTAGCAACCATGGGAAAATTCTGCTGTGAAAAATCATCAGTGTAAGGGCAATCACTGAAGCATTTTTCATATTTCCCAGGCTGCTGGTTGTGTACCCAGACATATGATGCACAAACCTCTCCTTCTCTTGCAACCCTGCATGGTGCCCCCCTCCAAAAAATACACAACCAAACAAACAAACAAAAAACACCCTGCCCCAGAGAGTTTTCCAGGCTTCCCTAACAGGCTTTTTAGGCTGCAGGACAGGAATGGCTTGCCATGTGTAATGGAAATAGTGGGGGCTAAACAGAAATACACATCATTGGCTTTGGGGCTATGTCTTCAAAGTATCAACTAGTCTGTTAATATGGCAAAGAAATGTACCCACACTGCCAGATATGTGTCTCAATATTCCCAGGTTATAAAGTAATGTGACTCCTCTCCCCTGGTTCCTGCTTTATATGAAATTCTCAAAACATAAAAAAAACAGCCCTAAGAAGTTCAGAATCTGCATTCTTTTACAATATCTGTGGAAAACGCTCAACACGGCTTAATAGCACAAGCTGATTCTGAACAAGCCCTTCTCTTGAACTCATTGCTGTCAAAAAAAACGGCATAACAACAAGGAAAAAAGGGCATCAGAGTTTTTTTTTTATGGCAAAATCTGTTGATAAAGAAGAGGCAAACTCTTTTATCTACTTTGCTTGCTACTCTTGGGCTAACAACTCCTCAATCAAACCCAGCTATCAACACTACGGTATGTATTTGTACACATGCCTCCATGTGAGATTTCTGCAGGGAAATAGTCTATTTTAGAGTTGAATTGATAGATGAACATAGCTACTCTCACCCTGTGACTTTCTCAGCTGAAGACAAGGCTGAGATATGTTTACTTTTTTATTGAAGTGCATAACACTTCAAAGAGATGCTTCTTATTCTGCACTGAAGATCTAGAGGAGAGGAAGGCATATTTAGGAACACGTTGTTTGTAAAGATTATGTGCAACTCAATATAAAGCCACAATAAGAACAACAAAATGCCAGCTCCTAGCTGGAAGTAAAAGCATCCAAGTCATGTATTAGTTTTCAACGGATATGCCTTTTACATAGTTCAGAAATAAAGAATCAGCTGATCATCACTGTATACCATATTTTTGGCAGTGAGTACTTATGTGGCAAAACACAGCAGTAGATGTCATTTTGTCTCTTTGCAAGATTTTAGATCTGAGTACTGCCGCTCCTTCCTGTCTCTGCTTCAGAACACCAGTGTAGCCAGATGTCAGGGTTCTACAGCAGCAGAGTGTAATCACAGATAACTTTAAACAATCTTGACTACCCAGTCTTCCTTCTTTTCACATTAGGCATTTTAATAAATGTCTTCTACTCCTTACCCAGCACCCTCCAAATTCTAGGCAAGTTTGCATAACATGTGACCCAATAAGCCAATGAAACCCAAGAAAAAGCCTCCAAGGGCCTGAGAAACCCTTTGATGCCATCTATGCCCTGTTCAGCTTCCATGAAAGTCCAGAGAGCACTGATGATGCTGAAAAGAGAAAATCAAGAAACTGACCTCACTAATGAGTTCTCCTGCTTTCTTGGCTTGCTCAATATTGATACTTCCATCTGCTACCCATCCAACTCCTTTCATCCAGGTAAGATCTGTCTTGTACTGAAGCTGAAAGAGGGAAGAGCATTACATGATAGACAGAGGAAATGTGGCATGTGGGGTGGAAGAGAGAGAGAGAGAGAGAAATTGTGGTAAAATAGATGTGAATGTGTCACTTAGGGGTGTTACGGGTTGTATTTAACTTTCATTTGAAAGGTTATGGAAGCACTGCCACAAGCAGAAGCAGGAAAGGAAAATATTCCTTCTCTTCATGTGCCCCCCCCCCCGAGCTCCGGGTAGGGGGACAAAAATCCCAGTGCTACTGTGAGCATTGGATATCAACATGCTGGATTTAGGCCCAAGTTTGTCATTAGTGTTGGCAGAAGAGAATGACAGGTTGCTGCCCCAGATGAAATAACCCTGGATGGCTTTCTGCCCCCAGGGGAAAAAAAACACATTATTCACCTACAAAGTTTTATTTGGAAAAAGAATTTGATAATGGATATAAAAGGACCACTGCTCAGATTGGCTGCAGTAGAATAGTATTGGTGCAACATAAAGAGCAGATTCCTGCCTTGGATGACCCACCTGCCATCCAATGTGTCCCATCTCAGCACATTGCTGGTTAATCATGGGAATTGGTAACCAAAGTGGATTTGAACACACACACCCGGAAGCAATTCCACTAGGGTGGGTGGTCAACCCTGGCTCCAAATGTGGGGAACTGTGGCAGCCCTTCCAAGCCAGGCATGCCCCTATCACTTCCCCACCTCAAAATCCTGGTGGAAGAGATCCCTTGCCTGGGATAGGGCTGACTGCCTGTCTCCCTCACCAAAGATCTGCTCCTCTGCATCAAATTGGCCTTCCTGCTCTTACCAACAGAGCAGTGACAGAGAAATTACATGCACAATTGACAAACCTTGGAAATCATCCCTCCCCAAAAACTGCAAACAAATCCATTTGTTTTTAGTATTGATTTTATTTACTGTTTGAAATATAATACTTGTTTAATTCTTTTAAAATATTTCTATACTTGGTGTTTTTAGCTATTAAATATTGTCTTTTTAAACCGCCTTGGGTCCTTTTAAGGAGAAAGGCTGGGGGAAAATACTTTAAATTAATAAATAAACAAACACTGGGAGAGTGGCTGGGTGAAGTCCACTTGAAGACTGCCAGAGGGGAGCCCAAAATTCCTCTTATATCTCAGGCAGGTAGATGAGACTGGAAATCCTGTCAGCCAGGAACATCAGGCTGGGAATTCCCCTTCCAAGTGCTGCTTGGCCAGCCAGCATCATGCACTCTGCAACTGTCTCCCCAACCTCAAACATGTCCAGGAAGAGGACCCAAGATGGTGGGTGGCTCCTTCTCGCCATCCCACACTTGTTGAGCTGCAAACCAGGCCCATTTTACTGTGTGACCTAGAGTATTACATATACCTAGCATTCTTTTCTGCAAGCAACAATTGCAGTACTAGAGCCCTTTCGAGAAAGTTTTTTTCTACAATATCTTTTCTCTTAAAGTTAATAAAATTTATTTTGACTTAAGCACTAAGTTCTCCATATACCTAGGCTTTATGCATATATGCTGAACTGTCAACATATCTGAATTTATGCATGTTATGTATGGATTGACAGCAATGTAACAATAATAAAAAGGCATGGCACTCAGAAATAATAACCAACAGAGTCCGCTAACACCACTGCTAGCTTCAGAAAATGCAGAACCATACCTCACTCTGTAGCCCATAGGCCTTTTTAGCCCACTGTGTCTTTAGGTCTTCTGGAACCACAGTATACGCATGGATTTTCTTTCTGTAGTCAAGATCACTAGCCAGCGCCTGGGCTTTTTTAGCATGTTCCAAGGTTATCATATCCATTGGTAAATGAAAATGAGTTTTATTCTTCTCAAAGTCCTTTTTATATGTAATCTAGATAAAATTTAAACAGTGCATTTTCCATCATATGAAAAAGTATGGGTGACAGTAACAACAGTACATTAATAACTACCTCTAATACGTATCCACCACAGACAGCTTTTTCAAATAATTTAACTTTCTGACAACACCAAAACAACAATAGCAACATGTTCTCAAGCCTTATGGTCAACCTTTGCAGGGTTTTTCCAAGTACAGAGTACCTAAAAGTGGTTTACCATTCCCTTTTTCTGAGGGCGCTCTGGGATCATGTAGCTTACCCAAGGCCACAGAGGCTGGCAGGTCTCCTAACAAGGCACAATGGGAAATCAAACTCCTAACCAGGAGCTCCAGCTCATTAAGCTATCCAGCCAGCTGCTGGTAGTGTAGAGGTGGGTAAAGTGATGGCCAAGTACATGACTCTCACACTTCCCCTCTCAAAGTTACCTGGCAGAAAAATTGTGTATTGCTATTTCTAAAAGTCTCCAGGAAGAACTATTCCTTTTAAAAGGGTTGCAGGGCCTTCTATACTGTTAAACACAATCCCCTCCCTTTTTTTTCAGATATGGAAGTGGATATCTAGCCACCTTCATTCTTTTCGGGTGTCAGTATCTTTGGTTGTCCATGTAGACACCCCACCCCCACCCCAGGAGGATCTCAGAGGAGTAGAAAATTGGCTTGGGCAGACATATACATGGCAAAGCAATTGTGAGATGATTTACCTCACTACTCATTTTAGCTACTTGAAGAGAGTGCATTAGCCTTGAGTCTTTGTTTGCCATTGCCTTGCCTTTTGTTTTCTCATATTCTTCTTTGTATTTAATCTGTAATAAGTATCCAAAAGAAAGAGAACACAGTTACAGCATGAATACATTACTACAGTAGCCAATATTTCACATATAAAAATGTTCTTTATATCAGCGGTCCCCAACCTTTTTGGAACCATGGACCGGTTGGGGGGGCTCTGTGCGTGGGGGGGTGGGGGCACCCCCACGCTCATGGGTGGGCGTGTCGCCCTTGTGTACATTCGTGCAAGCATGACACACACCCCGCAAGCGCGACGCACACCGCCACGAGCGCAACACCGTGCAGGCGGGTGGGGGGTGGAGATCCGTCTCCATGGCCCAGTCCTGGGAAGCCCACGGACCGGCACCGGGCCGCGGACCAGGGGTTGGGGATCCCTGCTTTATATGATTTAGACTAGGTAAAGTTTTTATTAGTATGTAACAGGGCTGAATGATTTCATTATAGAAATGTCTTGGTCATTTCTTTCATCTTAATTATTTAAAATATTTTTGCCCCACCTTTTTTCCTTAAAAGGACCCAAGGCAGCTTACATAATTAAGAAGACAAATTAAAAGCAAAAGACAGTAAGTATAAAAAGATTAGAAAAGAATTGAACAAGTCTTATATTAAAAAAAAAAATACTAAAAAAAACTTTAAAACAACAGAGCACAACAATCCATAAAAACAACCCCTCTCAGACCTCCAGTATATGAAGGAACAGCCTGCCTGAAGAGAAAGGTCTTTGTATGAGAATATGCATGCTTTCTTTTAATCCTTACTGGCAAATGTGGAAAAAAAAATTCTTGAAGGTTTTCTGCTCAAGAGTCCCCAGTTTTTCAGATTATTAGTCTGAAAAATATTGTGTTCATAAACTTACTGTAAAGGAAAATAAATTAATCTGCTATGGACGAAATAAAATTAAAGTAAATGCCACTAAAATAAAATGCAGAATTGCCTGATTTTAAAAGGCATCATTATATCTGAAATGGATGGGAAAGCACAAGCATAGCCCCTTTAAATTTGGTCTATTTTAGTTTGCATAGTAATTTTTTTTAGTGTAGAAAGCATTTCTACTTTCATTTACAGATATTAGTCATAAATAGAAAATACTGGAGTATCTCTCCCATAGTTTATCACAGTTCCTGACAGATAAATTTTAAATGAAACCTGCAATTTAAAAACCCCCAAGGCAGCATGTTTTCATTTCTTGATATCATTGTTGACTTCTTTTAGTAGTATGTCCTAGATAAATAAGTATAACCTACATCACTGGCAAGATCCCTTGAAGCTTTGGCAGCAAGCAAAGACATGGAATCCAACTTCATTTCAAAGCCGCGGCCCTTGCTTTTCTGCCAGCCTTCTTTGTACTTAATCTGGAGAGGGGGGATACAGTAACACATCAACACTGTGCATAGAGATAAGCAAGAAAATTTACTTTGCTCAGCAAATTATAAAATCTGAAAGTGTCGTATACATGCCCTCTCCTTCTAAATAAAATATGCATATTTGGGTATGTTATCCTATTTAATCCACTGAATAGAGGCTTGTTTCACTGAAAGTCTGGCAACAAAGAACCAGAAAACAGGAAGTGATTTCCAAAGCATTTGCAATAACAGGATGTTAAAGATTTAATAACAGGACACACACACCCTATAGAGTACTTTCCAATGAAAGTGGAAAATTTTTCCAAGGAGGGTACTTGATAAAATATAGGGGAAAATTTTGATTAAAAGAGAGCGCTTAACTTGAAGGGGAAAACAAACCGATAGGGTAGTAGCTAGCTGACATTTGAAAAGAGCAAATCGTTAAGTGATGATTGCCTTACACCTTTCATCCCGTGACTTCCATGAGGAATGAAGGATGTCACAGGTCTTTATTTGGTTAATAAATTTAAATGACTCAAAGTATACCCTTTGAGCGAACTGAACATTTTGTATATCCAATGGAATTTTCATTGGAGCGTAGTTTCTTAATCTAAATGAAAACCTACAGAAATCTATGGCATATCTGAACCTACTCCTAAAGCAGTCCTGCAGGAGAAAGGAAATATCTACTGATTTCTAGAAAGATACTACATCTCATGGTCATTATTGTTCACATCTTACTAACAAAGCTGGCATATGCATATATACTTCAAAGCAAATCCTGGTATGTTCAATGGGCCATACTTCTGCTTTTAAAATACAAATATACATTTTACGCCATTTTTCTTACCTCACTATATAATTCTGCATTGGCTTTGGCCTTCACTAACAGTGGTACATCCTGAGGCAAAGTATAATGTGTTTTGGTTTTCTCATATTGTGCTCGGTAGTTCAGCTGTGGGGGAAAAAGAATATTTTAAATATGCCAATGTAACAATGCTTAAATACAAGAGGTTTGATAAATACTGAGAACTTTAATCTGAAGCCACAAGACTATGATTGAGAATCACAGAGACTAAGAGTGTCTGCATGGAATCCTAATCACCATTAAAGAAATATGAAATATGTAAGTGCAAAATATAATGAACAAATTCAGGTTCCGTATTTTATGCAATATACTTTAGATAAACAAGTATTGTAGTGTGATATCAGGTGGCTTTCAAGCAGAAATCAGGACAGTAGAGTGTAGTAATTCTGCATATTTCCAAAGATAGTTTCGCAGATACAACAAATACTTACAAAAGTTCTTATCGTTGATGAAAATGGATGCCTTGACAAACTGAGATACCCCATCAAAAAAATGGTCAATCTGTGAGATTTTTTGCTTTTATGCAAGAACAAAGATCACCACTTTTTTCATCAATGGAAACATTAGCAAAAACAAAGAACAAAAATACTCAAACAATCTACCTGTCTTCATTTTTGTGCACAACCCTTGCATTTTGCATTTAAATCCTTATATTTTGTCCAAAATACATACTGCACAAAACAGGTGTTTACCATGCGCACGCGCACAGACACACAATTCTACAACTTCTTCCCCAAAAAACACCAGTGTGTGAAAAATACACAACTATTAGACTCTCATCCAGCAGGGAGAACATTTTTGAAGTTTTATTTCACAAGTCCAAGAACAAAATAAGCAAACACTGGTATCCCAAGGTTAGAAGAAATGAACGATGTCCAAGCCATCAATTGTTTGATTAAATCAGATTAGTTTCATTGCCTGATGGACACAACTAAAGATTTCAGGATATAGCCAAAAGAAATAAATCACAAAATTCAGCCTTTCTTGCGTATCCTGCTTATTTGATCCGGATAGTACCACTTCAGACTGCAGTTAAAAGTGTATGTGATAGCAAGCATTGCAAATGTGCCCTCATGGCAGAAAAGGAAAAACTCTGCTAGGTATGGAGAATGCCTGAACCCTTGCTTTTTACCCAAAATGGTTTCCATATGCAGCGATTTTCATTCTCTTCCTGCATTGAGAAATACGTATTCAGTTACGTGAGCCTTCACCTGCAGTCTTAAGTGGTGCATCTCAGACATGCATCTATTATCTCAGGCTAAACAATGTCTCAGTGCTAATGTGGACTTAACACCATCCAATACTTGCACAACCTGAAGGTACTACAATCTTTGTCAAAATAATCAGATACAGCAAGAAGAAACTTGCTGGCAAAGGTAACCAGTTAGGTAATTATGTGAAGTGGATGAATGTTTACCGCTCCAGATTTGAGGTGGAATATATGGATTTTCAGTGATTATATCTGTGCTACATCCAAACACATAATTTTCAATGTTTCTCCACAATACCATACTATCTGAATTTCTACCCATATTATGAAAATGAGGGTGGGGAAATCCACCCATACCTATGAAAGCCTGAGGTTGGGTTTAACCAGAATGGAGCACAGAAAACAAAAGGGTAGGAATGCGTTTATCACCACTGTCACCTCAATCCATGTACTGGACCTTTTTCTCTGGGTCTAATGACAGCTGGTTGAATTGTGGGAGCTGTTGTCCAAAATCAAATCAAATCAAATCAATCAATCAATCAATCACCTTTCCAAGTTTTGCCTAGTACACTCAACTTACCAGCAGGCGAGAGTCAGGTGAGCAGAGGTGGCTTGTGTTTTTCCATGTCAGAAGGCGGAAGATTAGCAAGCCTATAGGCAGCTTTAGGGGTTGGCAGTGGACCCCTGCTGGGTAGGTGTCCAGTTATGTCAACCTCTTATGCTTGCAAACCACCACCCAAAGTGCAGGATACCTGTTCAACTGTGCAAATATTCTCATGCTGCGGTAAGACTTTTGAACAACAGAAACAGGACTTACATTACTAAGCTGCTGGGCGTTGATTTTTGCTTGAATGATCTGAGGTGTGTTGATGATGGGGCTGTATTTCAGCTTGTCTATACTTTGTTTATAGTTTACCTACATTAAAAACAAACACATGCTCATCACAACCACCACATCAGGTTAGTAAAAGCTTAGACATGCAGCTTTTATTAAGATTGCCAAATATGTGCCTATCTAGAACAATTACAACAGTTAACTAAACTTAGAAACTGTATAGCTTTTTACTACAGTTTAGTTGTATTGGTCAAGGTATTTATATAAAATTAACATGTTTCATCTATCCTTCTGTCTCTTGCTAAACTTTTTCTTGCAAGAATTTTTAATAGAGTAATTAGCCTTGTCAGCAGTTACATTGTTTCAAATTGTAAGAAACATAACCAAAAATCAATATGCAGAAAAAGTTAGATATGCAGAGTGTCAGAGAAAATCTCAGCAAAGCAAAAGTGTACTAAATTTGTAGCATACAATGGCAGAAGCAACAGTCTTGATCTATATGAATGAATATTCACATCATTCAAGATAACAGTCTCCATTGTGCACATTATTCAATATAACAGGAGCTTCTGTTTAAGCTTATGGCTTGCAAAGACCTCCATGTCAACTCTGCAGGATACAATTATTATTGTTGGCAGGCCTTAATTAATATTCACCCTAGCTAATTACCTCCTTACTAAATTGCAAAATGTATACCACTTAAAGGTAGCTCATTTAGAGAGTTTTGGTTTTCAGGGAAAGAGACTATGGCAGCCAAATGATAATAGAAGCTACAGAATCTGGGGGAGGGGGGAGAAAATACCAATATAATTGAAACTGTTCATCAACTGTGCTTGTTCTCATAACCAGTTCCTGCTCTAGCAGATGATCTGGTAGGCACTTGCTGATGTGTTGGCTTGCTTGTTTGGTTTTGGTTTTTTTGTTTTATTTTTTTAGCAAAATTGCAGAGGCAATTTCAAATGAGTTGAGACAAACGACATACTGAAGTCATTCATAACTTAGAAGTAAATGATCAGTGCTCTGGATCCCAGAGCATCATTTTGCCTGTGATCAGTTATGGGTAGCTTCAGCATGTTGTTACAGTCATGGTGTCTAAAATAAATTTTCTAGGCTCTGTGGGCAGCCAAACCTTTTTCTGGGCTTTGGCTAGAGCCTGTGACTTACAGCTCTTAGCAGAATACATCTGTGTGGAAAAGGAAACATCAAGAAATTTTATTTTATCCTCTCTCAGTGCAAAGGGCTGAATATTCTGTCTTCTACAGATGCTCTCATTCTGCTTTATGTTATGCTCCATTATGCTGAAACTACCAGATTTGTGATGTTTTTATCATCCCACTTTGAACAAAGTTGGCACTTAAATTTGTTGAACATTCCTTCCCCTGAGAAATTCTGGAAACTAGTTCTGCAAGAATGTTTTAGAGGAGAATTCTCCACTCTTTCACCAAAATACAACTCCTGAAATTCCAGTCCAAGCATATGACTGGAAAGACGTAAGATGCAACAGCTTTTGTGAAATTAAACTGCTGACTCTATGAAGTCTGATCAGGCCAATGCCTGGAAGTCCATCTGGAAACAGTCTGCTATCTTGAATTTCATTATGGAAGAAGGTGAATGATAAAAATAAGTTCTTCAGTGTAATTACACCAGGACAAAACCAATATAGCTTCTGTTTAGTAAATATGCCCTTACAAGACAGCTGAAGTAATGACTTTTTGATAACAACCAAAGGACTGACACTAACACATCTAAATAAGAGCGGGTTCTATTTCTCATTTCCAGTCCCCTAAGAATTCATGAGCCTACCAGCTGGAAAACAACTTATTTTTTCCCTTTGAGTCCCTTGCTGTCATCAACCATGTTTGTCACTGTAATTAAATGACTGCATTCTATGGGGCATGAATCACACTCCTTCCTACAGGGGATGAACCATGCAAGCAACAGAGTGAGAATTCAGAAGGCTATTTACATCTTTCAAAGGGACTAGCTTCCTTGTTGTTTCATATGAAGGAGTAAGGGTAGCTGGATAATTGTAGTCAACATCATCATGTTTGTAATCAGATTTATAGGCTATCTGAAACATAAGGAGAACAAAAAGATTCAATTTTTTTAAGCTGTCATTTGTTTTGAAAAATTATCATACAAGAGAAAAAGGAAAAACAGTAATATTAATATTAAATATAACCAACAAAGTAAGTTCAGTGTTGTCAATGCCAAGGAGAAAGAAATTATTTGCATAGTTTAACTGCTAATTGATTCTTTTTCAGCAGTACAATTAATCTACTGCCAACTGTAGAAACATTAACTTCCACCTGTGACACATCCCTTTTATCTTTCTGCTTAGCTTCCGAGTTTCTTATAGATCTGTAAATAATGCACTTCAAGATATAATATGTAATAAAATGGCATCTCAATAAACCCAATAAAAATTAAATTATCTTTTAATTTTTCTTCAACTACTACATTGTAGAATACGGCTGGGGCCTCAGCTCTAAGAAAGACGACCTCTCACTACACATTAAAAACTAAACTTAATTTTTTAAATACCCAGTACTTGTTAACAAAGTAATTAAATGACTATGTCCACACAAGTGTAGTACTACTATCTGATGCAAAATGTTTCCACAATATTACTTCAATGACCCAGCAACATGATGCTGGCAGGCTGCCCATTCATGCAAAGTTCACTGTCGGCATGTTTGCTTCTGTGCAACTCACAATGATTTCCCAAATCCATTTTATTTTAAACATTAAGCCTTGAATCCATACAGAAAGAATTAAAAAGGCTATGGGTGTTTTTCATTTGATGCGCCAGATAAGAGACATCATATGAACAAAGTATATGGTCAAAGCATTTACAACAATCTGAATTCAAACAGCTTACATTGCTTGCCAAACTTCCAACCTTCATGGCATGCAGCGTGCGCCTGTCCATGCCAACTCCTTCATAATGACCTTTCTGGCTCTGGTAATGTTCTCTGTATTTGAGCTGCACACAAAAATACACCCCCTCTCAGTCACAGAAGCGTTGTTTTTACATGTTGCAGCAAAGAGGACAAGATATAAAAGGGAAGTCTACTGCACAATAGAACTACAAGGACTGCATATATATTCCTGTTTGAAAATAATAGATATGCCCCTTCATTTTATTTAAGTCAAACACTAGCAAAGTTGATGCTCATTCGATTTATGAACAAAAGAGCATATTTTAGAAAGCAGTTTAACATTTCTGTTCTACAAGGTGGTATATGAACAGTAATCACGGCTGAGTGTTTATGCTTTTTGAGAATTATTTCAGCTCTTCCACACCCATGCATTTCAATTTTTCATTTCAAGTATTGATTCTAATGGGACTTTGGTTATTATGAAATATATTCCACAAAGAGCAATGTAGCTATTGTGACACCTTCTGTTCACAAAGACTAGGGTGCGTGAATTAAATGGCAGAATTATAATCCATTCAGTAACAAAATAATATTCTTACACCTGCAGTTATAAGAGGTAATTTTGGCCTACATCCTACAACCTATTAATAGAAGAGGTCATTATGGAACAAGAAATATAAGAGATAAAGTAAATGAGAGATGAGACAATTAACACTAGCAATTAACAGGCATTGTTTGATTGGATTAGCAACAAACTGTATGTAATCTCCTTCTCTTGCAAAGATTTTTTTATTCAAACTCCTAGTGCTGCTTTTATTCGAGCTTCCTGCTCTTATCTGGAATTCACATATGTAAAAACTGTGATTCCAGCAGTGACTATGCTAAGCTTTTACAGAACTGCATGTGAGCCACTGCAGACTTACATCACTGGTGTATTTTGAGATCTTGCTAACGTTCCTGAATTGTGGGGTCTCACAGTAGTTAATGCTATGGCCTTTGCTGTTCTCCAGATCCTTCCTATATTCCACCTTAAAAATAAGAATTTACAAGAGTGAAAAGTGAAACTTATCCATTAGCTCCAGAAATACAAGTCATATTGTTGATTATATAGTTGAATATTGCTGTGCAGTAAAGCGAAGGAAAAAAGCAAAAGTTGTGCATAGATTTAAGAGTAAGCTAGAATTGCAGAGAAGACTAGCTTAATTTTTAAAATTTATTTTTACTTTACAAGGATGTGTCCCGTCTGTTTCCCTACAAAGGAAATCTAAAGCAATGAAGCAAAAAACAAAACAAAAAAAACCAGACGAGATCAGCAATATTTACAACAATCTTAAAAATAATAAACACAAATAAAACTCTGGTTCATTAGGAGAGTGACAAATTAGCAGTCTAAATCTTGGTATAAGAAGAAGCACTTTCTTCAGGATTTATTTCTGGTTTATTCACTCCAACTAACAGGAAGATCCAAGCAATGGCAATAGGGAAGCACCCTGCTACTGCTGAACGACACATCACTGATGAACAATAACACAGAATTCCTGGAAAAGCAATTTTGGCTTTCCATTATGCCTGAATGTGGCTAATATGGGTCCAATTCAGACTCAGTCAAGCTGAGAAAGAACCCAGTGAAATTCATTGGACATATATTCTTCATGCCAAACCTGTCTCCCTGATTTCAATAGGAGTTCTGTATATGTAACTTTGTGGATCCAACACTCTGTTGCTCAGCATGCAAGCAACCTGAAATCTCCTATGCATATCCTTCATGCGGTGATGAAATTTATTCATTCCCACTCCCAAAGTTAGGCTATTGAAAATCATGGGATTTTATCCTACAGTTGTTGTAATGTTGTACTCCCTTGACTTGAAACAATCCCTATTGAATTCAACAGAACACATGTTGTAATGTTTGAGTAACAGAAGTACAAGATTGTACTGAGATTTACTAATTTTTGTAAGATTTGCACCTACCTTTCTGTGATACATCACTATCATAAATTTGATTAAAGTTGTACTCCAACCAATGTATAATATATTATTTTTTGCATTGCTAAAGTTTATTCTGTATGGAACACAAGAAGGGGTTGGTACTTGTTCTTAATATATACTAGAAACAAAGTGCTGTGCCCTGTGATAATCAGAAGAGCTAAACGCAAATAATATTTTCCAGTATTACTCACTCCCTTGTCTATCAGAATAACTCTTTATTTTCTTACCTCACTGTATAGCTTGTTCACATTCTGGGCTTGTTTAAGAGCAAGGTTTTCTTGGGCTGAAAGAGAATGATAGTGGGCAGCCCCTTTCATCTGTGAAAAGTCCTTCTTGTATTTTATCTAAGAAGAAAAGGAAAGGATCAAAGCCTAGTGGAACAGCTATTAAGTAACCATCTTTCAGTTTACTGGACTTCCTTGTCAAAAGTCAATACAGCAATCAGTGCATAATTAATTTCCTCAGTGGAGACTAATGGCCAGGGCTGAAAGTTCAGCTGAAATTTAGCATGGAGTGGGGTGACTGCAGCTGTTACTTGGAGAATCTGATGAAGAATTAGCCATTCTGATGTGTGCTTGAGGAGTCCACTTCCTTTGTATATGCTCTGCTTGTATATTAAATAACAACTAGAGATTACAAATACATCACATCATTAGTCCCTTGTGTAATGCTCTCCTCTCAGTAACAAGGAAATCCTGTAAATCTGGAATTTTCTACTACAGTACTTCAAAAACTCGAGTGAGCTACCATTTGTATAACAATATTTCACTGTTAAAATAGCTGAATCTAATAATTTAAGAATAAAATAGCTGATGTTGTGAGTGTTCAAAGCACTGGAGGAGGACCAGTACTTGAAACCATGTTTGCACATTAGCTGGTCTGCCGGAACATTTTTACAAAAATAAAATTCTATTAAAAATTCTAAGTAGCAGAGTTTAATAATAAGTTATAGGCAACCAAAAAACGTAATAGTTGTCTGTCACTTATTATTTCACTCTCCAACTCAAGAGTTAGTGAACATTCAGCCATATTCTGTTTCAACAGGTATCCTTCTTTCGTAGAATCATAGAATAATGAAGTTGGAAGGGGTTTATAAGGCCATCGACTCCAACCCCCTACTCAATGCAGGAATACAATAAAAGCATATCTGCCAGGAGGTTGTCTAAATTTCTCTTGAATGCCTCCCGTGTTGGAGCACTCACCACCTCTCAAGATAATTAGTTCCATTGCCATACTGCTCTAACAGCTAGGAAGTTTCTCCTGATATTTACCCAAAATCTGGCCTCCTGTAACTTGAGCCCATGGTTGCAAGTCCTGCACTGTGGGTTGATCAAGTTCAGTGAAGAGTTGCTTTCTGACAGTTCTCTAAATTTTAAAAGTGATTGAGAGGCACTGAATAAGAGCCATTGCTTAAAACTCCTCTGCAAAAACAACTGGTTCTAGGGTTTTGATGTTACGGAAATGATGATTGTTCACCATGTTTTGGTTCTTTTTGTTTTGTAATCTCTGTAGCTAATCCCAACCCCTGACAAAGTAAACAAATACCAGTGCTTCCATGTTGGAGATCTGTTAAAATAGCATTCTCATTCAAGGACTGAAACAGTTATATCTGGCGTCAGTGGATGTGTCAAGGACAGTTCAGAATCTTAAACAGTCTTGTTCTTTTTTTAGGGTCTTCTTAGTTGTCCCAATCATATGACACTGGAGAGCCTTTTACTTCTAAACAACCATGCTGGCTGAGACCTCTTGTTTCATACTTACATCACTAGCCAGGTCATTTGCTTTCTTAGCATTTAGATATGCTGGTGTGATCATGGCAGGAAAACTTCCTTTCCCTCTGTGCTCCTCATATTCATCCATATAATCCTGGGGAAAATTCATTGATTATTATTTACTTATTTGTGTGTTAATTCTTTTTAATTGATTTATGTATTTTAAATTAATAATGACAATTAACTAATAAATTTATTTTTATCTGTCTCCTTGTAATTTGCAATTTGTTATGAACAGCTTATATCTAAAAGTTTCCATTATGTTTACATAGATGACAAAAAAAAACACCTGTATTTTTCTCCTCATTTTTCATCCACTATCAATTTTTGTTGTGCTATAATAAGAGCAGTTGGATTGGTCAGTATAATATTTCTATCAAACAGCAAACCCACAGCTAGTACGATATGGCAAATGACAGCATGAGATGTCTGTATATTGTCTAAAGCAGTCTTGTATACCAACCACCAAACAACAATGAACACAAGAGAAACATTAAATGGAAATTATTCACACTCTTGTTAAGATTACACTGAAATTCTTCTTTAATTTTGTGGTAGGAAGGGAAATAATGTCTGGGAAATGACAAAGTATCACCATTTATAATGTAACTTGGAGAATATCCAACAGAATCTTAGCAAAAATAGAATATTCCATCTATAGGCATACTTGGTGCTTCCCTCTAATGCAAGCATGGGCACTTCATGAAGGCTCAAGGGCCATGGTTTCACTTCAGCAACCACTATTGGACCCCAACATGGCCAAAAATGATAAAAAAAAAATCCAATAGCCATTCCAGTTTTTGTCCTGGGGACCGAAGACCCTTTCCAACTGGCTTGGAAAGGCACTTCTTTCCTTCTTGGTACTGAATGGCATAGGGGGCTCTGTGGGGGCATGGGGAACCCCAGTGAAGGCCTTTAGATCTTTGTATGGACTGAGGACTCCATTTTACCCACCTTGTTCTATCTACTTCCCACATCTTTCCAGAGAACCCTTGCAACAACAGTCAAGAGAGGGAATATGGAGGTTGGGGAGGAGACAGGGAGAGTTGCTCCTCAGGAGAAATTCCACTGTTAAGCAGTAAGATCTAGCTGTTAATTTTAGAAACAATACAAACAACAACATGTATTGCTTCTTACCTGATGAAAGTGATCTATGTTTTCCTTTGAGACACCAACAGAATGACTCGCTTTCCCCTTCATCTCTTTTTCATACCTTTGATGATACCTAACCTGAAAGCAGTGAAATAAGACCAGGTCGTCAGGTTTCCTTTAATTCTGCTTGAATTTACACCCTCTGGTGGTGACGTGCAGATGCATCCCCCCCCCACTCCATACCCAATCCCACAATATATCACCCTTTAAGTTCACTGAGTGTTCTTAGCCAAATTCAGAATTTTCAAGGAAAATGCAAATAGGCTTTCTTGATGGTGCTGCCCTTTGATTCTCACCACCCCACTTTTTGAAGATTACAGATACAAAGTCACCCAGATGCATCCTCCTTCCTGCTGCTTCTCCTCCCCAAAGCTTTCATTTCAGTTGCCCAACTCTGTACTTGTTTGAAGTCACTCCACTGTTAATTCCCCCGTTTTCCTGTTTACTTCATGTCACAGAAACTGTTGACCATAAGCTTTCTCAATTAACTTTGTTTGCCCTCCTCTTACATCCTGGCACATTTGTTTTGATAAAAAAAAATTCCCACACTAACCTGTAAAACCTGTTGTAACCCCCCTTCCCTGCCAACTGAGCCTCACTGAGACAATAATACCTGAATATTTGCTTCTGACAGGAAATTTGGTTTTAAGTTTACAAGATACAGTACAGCTTTGGCTTTAATATATAATTACACGTGGAGCATGCTTCAGAAACTTACATCACTAGCTAGTTCATTAGCTCGTTTAGCAATCTGGTAAGCTGGAGTGATCATAGCAGGGAAGCTGCCTTTCCCTCTCTGTTGTTCATACTCTTCCAGGTATTTTACCTGGAAAAAACCAAAGAGTCAAAATTACATAGAAGCCCAGAAAGCCAGCAACAGGAGAATGAGAGGGTGCTTCTATCAAACTGCTGCTTCTATTCTACTTACGTCACTCGTGAGCTGTCCCCCGGATTTTGCATGAAGTATATCTGGAGTATCCACAACACTGGTAAATTTGGAAACACGTTCTTCATGTCCTTGTTTATATTCTACCTATAACAATGAGTGGAGTCAAAGAGTATTAATATCTGCCATCGTACATATATCTTTATGTCAGGAATGAAAGACCAAGAAAAGAGATGATATTTGAGGGATGCTGATTCATTTTACACAATACTTGCCATAGAATATAAAATCCTAGGTCGCACAGGCAAAAAACTAGGCTCTTACATTAATGAAAAGAGCCTGAAAGGATAACATATTCTGGTCTCTCTCTTTTTTTTTTGTCAAAGTGTTGTGCTTGGTTAACACTTAGTGTAAGAAGTCACATTAGGGTAGTCCATTGAATTAGTGGGGGATCTGCCAAGTCAACTGTAAGTTCCATTGATTCAATTGGGTCTACTCTACCTGCAATTTAATTAAGCAATGAAGGAGTCAAAACAACAACAAAGCAATACATAATTTCAGCTATCAGTCAGGTAACAATAGCATTGCTGACAATAGTGGCAAATGGTGAGAATCAGTATTCCCACCATTTCACATTAGGTAATGAGTTAGGAACCCTTGATTGAGGTTTAATTTTTCTGAGTGGGTCTCCAACATTTGTAAGGACCTTTTCCCAGCTGTTCCTCTTTCAAATATACTTTGCAGTGCCCCCCAGGTCATTTTCAGGTCAGTCAAAGAGTGTCCAAGTAAACTGAAATGTTCTGGGAAAGGGTTTTGCGTGTTGCCAGTTCTTATGTCAGATTTTATGTCCATTATAGCAATCCACAAATAGAGTAAGCCCATTTGAATCAATGGAGCTTATGAAGGAGTTGAATTACCAAATTTACAGTGATTCAAGGAGTCTACTCTAGTGTTACTTACTACGTTAAACAGACTTTCAGCCGAAATTCACCTGGAAACTTACATTACTGGATAGCTGAGTGGCCTTCTTGGCTATCTGATAAGCTGGAGTGATCAAAGCAGGAAAGCTGCCTTTTCCTTTTTGCTGCTCATGTTCCTCGGTATATTCCAGCTAGGAAGAGCAAATATTTAAGTTGAAACTATGTTTATTAAACTCTGTTTAATATTAATTTATTGTTGCCCTTCCTTTTCATAAAGCACGCAATTGTATGCACAAATGACTCAGGATTAAGTTTTCCCAAAGCCAGTGCTTACTTCTAGGTAAGTATACTTAAGATTGGCATGAAAAAAATTAAAGCAGAAGTTTTAATTGCACAGAATCAAACTAAAAATTAGAGACAAGAAGTCACTAGAAGCTGAAGTCACAGTGTTCCATACATTTCTAATTGGAAACAAGCAATTATGCAGATAAATCACTGCTTATAATTAGTGTCTTCCAAACTAACCATCCAAACACTGAATTTATTACAGCCCAGTATGTGTGAAGACTAAGGGCAGGGAACTGTTTTGAGCTCCTTAGCTATTTTCCCGCTCTAGCAACCCTTCTCAGCACAAATGGAACAGGGGGCCTAGTCACCACTACTGACAGTACAGACAAGACCACACCTGTTGACAATCATAGGTCCCATAGATACACTGCTGGCAGCTTTTCCTCATCTAGGAGAACACAGCAGAGGTGAAACTCTGCTAATCTCTGCTAGGGAAAAACTCTGAGATAAGAGCGGTGATTTCTCTGTGTTCCACTCTCCTTGTTAACAAGGTAAGTGGGAGTAGGAATAATCTCTTTATCTCCAGCCATTAGTCAGAAAATGATTTCTAGGCCACAGGGCTTCATGATAGGGAGGGCATACTCTGGCTAGGCTCATTGGGCACAAATTGATGTTGTTTGCCCAAAATCAGACAAAGAGCATATCCCCATGTCCTATTTGCTCCTGGAAAAGAACCAGCTCCATTGTCTATTGATTTGGACAGGTTTTAATACACTATGGGAATCTTGAATCAATACCTTTCCATTTCAGGATTATTTTCCCTTACATAGGAACAAGTTTTGGTTTTATTTTATTTTGGTTTTGGTTTTTGCAGCCCAGCTCCTTCCATATCTTCATCTGTTCCTTTGTGTTTAAAAAGCCGAGGTCTCATGGGGAAATGCACAATTAGTACTCTCCCTAACAAGAGCTGTGATGTCAGCTGTGGGAATGTTTTCTTTCACACTGGCTGAGTCTCTAAACAGAATGGGAAAATGGGAATTTTTCCCCCAGCACAGCTACTTCTCCCTCTCTGCTTCATACTTGGCTGTTTTACAGAGAGAGAGAGCTCTAAGCTTTCCTTCAAAATCTACAAACTTTTCTCCATGGTAGGAAGAAACCAAGGGAGAGGATGTGCTATGGTGTGGAAACTCAATCTGGATTAAAACAAAGGAAAACTGGCTTCAGGCATGGGAGCTTGACATGAGGAAATCTGGATTAATTGGGGAAAGGGAATTGGGGAAAGGGACCACAGTTCCAGGTTCATGTAGTTTTCAAGGATTACCCCCTCCCCCAGAAACAAACCCCATGCCCTACTCAAATTATTCAAGAGGGCTTCCAGAGAGGCTTTGAATGCATACCATGGAGAGAAAGGGACAGAATATTTCATTTCCATCACTCTCCTTCCGTTAACTTACTTGGATTCAGGCCTACGTGAATATCCTCATAACACAGTATTTCTCCCACATGCCCATTTGTTATAAAATGCAGGGTTACTTACATCACTAACTGTGTTCTGTGCTTGAGTTAATCTGACCACTTCTGAATCGGGGATATTTTCTGAGTACCAGGTTTTTCCTTCTTCATATGCAGCATGGTAGGCTTTCTAAAAAGAAAATATTCTGTGATGAGAAACGGACAGACACAATGGTAACAAGTGCAACTACAACTAGTGATTAGGTCTCTGGTTTGATAATATTTACAAAGGTGTGGCTTGACATGACCAAATTCCTTTTTCCTGTTCTCATACCAGCTTGCTGTCACACTTTTGAGCCAGATCTGTATATTCACATGCTTGCATGGGAAAGTTGTACAGCTTCAAAAAGTTATCTTTTGAGAGAACAACTCTCACAATAGCCACCAACAGGGATTATGGGAGATGTAGTCCAAAAAAACCTACACATTCCCAAACTATATTTAAAAAATCCCACTGATGCCCTTCATTTTTTGATCCATTCATGAAAGCTTCCTGAGAAATCCTCATATCTTGGTGCTAAGACAAAGAATTACACATTTTATTTCAGTTTAATTTATATTCTAATTAATATTCTAATTAATTTTATTTTGATCAAGTTGTTAGCCTCTGGGAGGTGAACATCCTAATCTTAATCTTATGTGCTGGATACATCTGCCCCAGTAATCACTACTGCTCTTTTAGGGGCCATAAACTCTTAAAACCCAATCCACTCCCCTGCTGATGCCAGATAGCAAGGCTATGAAATTAATGAAGTCACCGAAAAATAATCAGCAAGCAAAATGCATTGCTGGCTACAGCCTTTATTCTCTTCTCTTGATATTTTCCATATGAGATAAGGGATATTCTCTTTTCTCTTTCTTGTCTTTTTTTTATCAAATTGTAATGATCTAGTTTAAAAACCCTGAAGATAACATGGGACTGAAATGTAAATAACAATGCAATCCTACATATGTCTATTCTGAAGCAAGTCTCATTGAGTTCAGTGTAGCTTAGTGCTAGGTATGTAAATATAGGATTGTGAACTGACTTGCATAATCACACCATTCTAAGGATCTGCATGAAGGTGCAGCAGATTTTCAGATTAAGCCATCAGATAAGGTACGCTAGGCCTGAGTTGCAATTCTCCTAGTGTTGTACTAGGAGAACTAAATGATATAGACATCAAAAGAGCATTCTAGAGCCAGGTAAGCCTCAGAATACTAGTTAGAAACAAATGTGGCAGGCCAAATGAAACTATAAATGTAATATTTATATAAATGAAATACAGTACATATACAATTTAAAGATTAATCAGAGTATACAACTGAAATACAAGACCTAAGGTCATAAAAATTACAGGCCCATCGCAGGAAGTTGAAGGGTGTCATGGCACACCCTAAAGATCTACCAGCATACATGCCCTTGGAACACATCTCTTACCTGACTGTTTAGTTGTTGTATTTTCTGTGCAGCTGCCATATCTCTGGATTTCATATCCCAGTGAAAAACAGATTTGAATTTCTCACCTTCTTCTCGATACTTAATCTGAATTTAAAAAACAGTAAGGAATACCATCACCATCACTCCAAAACATATGAGAGAGATCATTTTCAACCACTCTAGGGCTAAATTCAATTTCAAAGTTCTTCGGGGTCACAGTCCAGTGCTGGACAGGGCTGAAGGCAAAAACTGGCCAATCAGACCTTCATACGTTAACTTACAGCTCTTCATACCAATACCTGAAATACTTAAAATAGATACTGCAACTTTTTATTTTTTATTTTTTTAAAGGAAATGCTTCACAAAATCACCACAACTGGGACCTCACAAGGGCTGGAACTCTCTTAGTGTTACAGCCACCTGGGGTATGAAGTTCTCCATGTCCACTTTAACTTCTAAAATGGTATTTGGCAGTTTGGAACTTAACGTTAGTGAATAGTAGGGTGTGCATCATGCCCATTCTGTGACATCCGGCTTACCTGCCTGGTCTTAAGAACAACATGCCCTCTTCAACTAAAACACACATACAGACTTTAGTCAAAGGAAGCTACATGACTACTGCAGTATTCTTAATGCCACAGCAGTCACTTTTAAGATTTTGTAAGTGACATTTGACTATTTCAAATAGTATTTGATGCAAAATTAAAATGCAGAATGCGCAATTTAAGCCTAGCATTGTGATGACAATTTGAGTCAAGAATCAGCCACTGATTTAGAAATCAATAATTTCATTACCTCTGAAACGGACCCCAAATTGGAATGGTAAGGAAATGTCCAATATTAAAATACCAGGGAGGTTTTAGAGGAAATCTGTTCTTATACATATGTGAGGATCAAAAATGAACCTTTGAATTTCAAAAATGGGATCCATTCTGAAATACAGCATCTATAGAATTTGCTATGGCACAAGAGAGATTTTAAAATCCCCAGTTTGTTCCTGTGCTTAATAAAAAAAATAGGTTTACCTGCCTCATATGTTTCAGTTATCATTTTCATACATGGCATCATGTTTACATAGTCATCTAAGCAGTTTTAGACCATAAAACCAATCCACCATGTAACAAAAAGTCAGTGCAAGCTGTGCCCTTAATGAGGTGCCACATAATAAGAGCGTGGAGAAATGCATGGAGAAGTCATGGTTAAGGCAATAACCAAAGCAAGGGCCAGTTTTCAGTTTGGCCCTCATTGTGCAAAGTGAGATGATTGCACAGGAGAATTTTCCAAGAGTGAGGATTGCACTGGAGTACTTTTTAGTGAGATGAGATCCCAACATTAATGGGGTTAGAACTGAGGGCAATTTTTATCTTCACACTGGTTTCTCAATGAACAAAGCAAAACAAGTAATGGGGTGGTACTATTGAAGAGTCATTCTTGCTAAGCATCAGCAGGCAGTGAAATCTATTCAAAGTAACAGCACACTAATTTGACACATGGGACATTTATCTGGATGACTATTGAGCAGCCAGTTTCTGAGTGCCCCAGCTGTTACTGAAGGCTTTTGAAAGTTAGCTATTAAGAGTTCTCTTCTTAGCACCTTCTTCACCATTAGTTGCCACTCAGTTGTTTTGTTTGAAAACCTGGTAGAACAGACTGTGATGACTGAATAGTATTCTTCTAAAGGGCAACGTTAGAGAAGACGTTCTGTAATTCTGTACATTGCCCACTCATTCACCTTGGGAAGGCCCAACATTTTTGTTTCCTAAAGTAAAGAATAAGATACCATTCCTCATTCTACATACAAAGTCAAACTGCAGCTGAATCTTACTTCAGCACTGGCAATGCTAAGTCATCCACCATACCTGAGGGTACCAGGCACGTTTAGGGGGCACTGGGCAGGTTCTGTCTTCCAACCAAGAGAAGTAGCAGGGAAGGCTCAGAAGGAATGATCAGGAGACTTCCATTCTTGACCCCCAGTGTCTGAAACTTCACTACCTCACTGTATCTAATGGTAGTACTGCTCTTTAACCCACCAAAATGCCTCAGCTAAAACTGAGAGCCCTATTAAGGTCACCATAAGTCAGAAGCGGTTTAACAGTACATAACAACAGAGCTGAAACCACAGGAAACAGCGAAAGGTAAGGCAGTAGATGGAATGAGTTTATTTATGAACCACAGTCTCAGAAACTGGAAAGCAGAAAATTTCCCAAAGTACAAATATGAATGTGAGAATCAGCTTATAATCCTCTCTTTGGACCTCAGTCTTCCCTTTGTGACTGAAAAGAATATGTTTTTAGGTGACAAAAGAAAGGGAAAGCAGTCTCTGATTTTAGTAAAAGACACTTAGACACAAACATATACTAGAAGTAACAGGATCCCCTATCACTGCTGTCAAACCAAAATAGAAATTGCTTCTAATCCCTGACTCATTCCAGAGCAGATCTGTCATGCGCAATTTAAAACACAGGTACTTGTTGCTGTTGTTACAGCAGTAGTTTAGGGTGTTACAGAATCCTGATTTTTATTTTTCATTTTATTTTATTTTATTTTTGTATAAGACATTTTTCAAGGATTAGCTTGAGAAACATGATATCAAAAAAAGCCTAACGAAGTTGCAAGGGCTGGATTTTCCACAATTTAAAGGGAAACAGAAGCATAATAAAGTATAACAGTCTTAATCAGCGGTCTCCAAACTACAGCCCATGGGCCACATCCGGCCCGTCTTGCCTTTTTATCTGGCCCAGCCATAGGAAGAGGAGGGAAGGGGGACCCAAGCGATCCCCCAAAGATAGGAGGGGTGGGGGATCACTTGGGTCCCCCTTCCCTCCTTCGGCCCTCAAAAATGTGTAAAATATATGATGTGGCCCTCATACTGAAAAGTTTGGAGACCCCTAGTCTTAATTGTCAGGGTTGCCCTTAAGTCAAAGTTGACTTGATGGCACATAATAATAACAAGTTCTTATTATATAGGACTGCTATCGTTTTCACAGTTGCCCAGAAATCAGCCCCACTGAACATATGATTGTCTTAGATGTTTCCTGTCCCTATTGAGAAAATGGGGACAATATTTAAAATTGAAATCCAGCAGTTTGGAAAGTTGTAGGTAGAAAAATAACCAGCTTTGAAAGCATGGAAGTATTTCAGAGGACTTTCTGCAAACTGGCAAAAACAGAGAGAGAAAAGAAAAAGAAAAAAGAAAAAATCTTACAGCCCCTGACATTTTACCAAATTTACTCAATGTAGCCACGTAAAACTCACTTGACTATATTTTTTGTTAAAAACTCAGATCCAAGTGCTAGGTTCATCAGGGGTTTGAAAGTCTTTTTTTGTTTAGCGAACTTGAGTTCACATTCTAATGAATCTGCAGACACTCTCTGGTTTGGTGTCAAAGACTTGACAGTTTCAGATGAGTTTTCCTTTGAGTTTTTCAGCTTCTTTTGTAATGAAAATTCAAAGGACGGCTTGGACTGTGAAACAAAGCTACAGAAAACGTTTGCATGAACTCCTCTGAGTGAACCTACTGGGCTTCCCACACCTCAGATCAGCATCCTTAGCAATTTTTTTTGGTGAGGAAGGATGTGGATTTTCACAGGTCTATTAGCTGATGGAGACACTGAGAGGTCCTGCAATTCTCATTTAGGCAAGAGTTTCTGATACGTACTTTGCAAAGGTAACCAGGTTTTTAAAATGTAGAGGAAATAAGGTTGTAGAGATGGGTGTACAAATGGTGTATCTATCTACAAACAAGTGTCACTACTTCTTCTGAATGTACAACCTCTCTTTGTGTAGAGGGCTGTGACCAAAACTGAAATAGAAGACCCTGTGCATACATTGGATCTAGGGTTGCCAGGTCAGTAATATCCTCTTCCCTAAGTTTTCAGGTGGTGCCTTGTGATATGACAGAGGCCTGGCAGGCAAGAGGGCGTAGCACTGTTTCTGGGCCAAGTGATTATGAAATTGGGCACAGGAAGTATCTAGGCCCAGAATCTGAGTAAAACGCAGCTAACACAAGTAATACAACAATGAGTCAGAGGGAAAAATCCATTTTTCAGCATCCAGGCCAGTGGCAACATGTGTCCAGCTGTTGCTCCTGCTGCTTTAAAGCCACTTATTCCATGGGAAACCCTAACTGGGCCAGTGATGTTGTTTTACACAAGGCTAACAATGTTTTATCCTCTGGTTTTGCAACACATCTCTAGCACAGGATATCTTCCTTTAGTCTGAACTCTAGCTCAGTGTTTGGGCTGGCCCAGAAATTCAGCTGGCTATGGCCATAAAGCAGCCTCTATATAACATTACTTGTGTTTGTGTAGCACAGGGTTGAATCTAGCTGCTGGACCAGTCAAAGAAGCAGTGAACTATTACAGGCCCAAGAAATAAGCACCATGTTGTTTGCCCTGAGGTCCCTATGTAAACTGGTCATCCTGTTGCATCGCTGAAGGAGATTTAGCTACCAGCCTGGCTGGCCTCTCTACATGTTGCTAATTTGTCTTCTGTCTCAGAAGGAAAAATGTCTCAAGTTGCTACATGAGGGTAATTAATTTTTTTGTATTGATATTTGGATAACAGAAGTTCTTTCTTCTGTGAAAACCTCCAAAAAGAAATAGACTGGGACAGAGAGTAAAACTCGTATCATGAAAATACTCATTAGCATCACAGTACTGTTACTGCAAATGGGAAGTGTTTGATTGTGACATTTCTTGTTGACAGCTAGATCTCTGAAAAAGTTTAGTTGTTAAATCTCTGGCTTGCTAGGACTGTATATAGGAAGCATTGCCTTGACTGTAAAGAGATCAGATGGGTATGGTATGTGATATTTGGCTTTGCACAGTTGCATACAGCCTAGAAAAAATGTAGGATCAAGAGGTCTGTTTGCAGGGTGGGTGCCAGTCTTATAATAATCCTAAAAAGAAACACATTATTTTCTGCTGGTACAGCAGAATATAGAACACATTGGCAGAATCCTGTCACATAAGGGTGATGGTGTAAGCATTTCCCTCTCTCCTACTGTTTTACCTTCACACAACTAATCTTACACTGGTTGCAAAATGTGGCATGCATCCAGTTGCATGGCTGACTGTGCAAATAAAGAGAAAAACCACTGCATGGTTATCTTTTGGGGCACAGTTTTCCTCTAATTAGATTTTGGCTATAAAATCTCAAAGTATCTTACCTCACTTATAGCTTCAGACTGCTTCTTCACATTCATATTTATTGGTGTCTCAAAAACACTTGTGAATGTATTGTTTTTTGGATTATGTCTGTAAAAAAAACACACCAAGTACCAAATCAGAAATGCTCTATCAATCTTTCTCAAAAAGACAGTCGTGCAGTCAGATATACAGATCAACAGACAGACATAGACATTAATCCACTGAATTGACATTCTGAAATACCACTAGAAGCTTACATACAAAATTTTACTTTGACTGGTTTTTTAAATATAAGTTATTGTGTTTCTAATAACAAAAGAGAGTAATAGAGCATTAGCTCATTTAAAAGCTGCATAAGGCATACAGTGCTCCAGGTTTAAGTGATATTTCTCATTTTAAACCACTAAGGAACAGCCAGCTGAGGTTCCCCCTAAGCGTTTATGGCTGGTGGGATTACATACTCTGCTACCTGAGTGGCTTTGGAAAGCTGCATAGTCCCAGAGCATCATAAGAAGGTAGAACTGGTAAACCACTTCTGACTACTTTATACCTAGAAAGCCCTAGATGGGTTGCTACAAATTAGAATTAACAAGATGGAACATAATTGTTAAGAAAACATCATACATGAATTCCCATAACTGATGTTGTGCATAATCGAGAAATTGATGCAGGAACCCTGAGAGTAAGTCCTAAATAAAGTGGCATTACAAAAGGCATCCCATAGGGAAGTGTTTACCACTTCTTGGAGGTCTGTGAGTTAGCTCTAATATAGAGCAAGTTAATCCAAACCACCACCACCCAGGTGCCTGCATTGAATAAACTGAGCCTCTTTGTGCTTTTATCACATAATATTATAATTGTGTGATCGTTCCATTCTATGTTCAGATGCCCCAGAACTATGCTTGCAGGGGCAGCTAGCAGTGGGCTTTTCTACAAATTGAGTCTGGTTGTAGCCAAAACCCAGGACTTTGGTCCTCACAGGATTAGAAAAGTCTGATATCTAGCAAGACATGCAAATCATTCTTCGGAGAACAAGACTTTGAGTGGGCCTGCCATCATGGGCTTTTGCCACTCCAGGCACTGTGACTCATCCTCCATAGTATCAGAGTTACTTCAGGTACACACCGGGGTCAGGAAGGATTTTATGTTCATGCCAAGAGGAAAGTTCATACCTGACATGCTTTTGCCTTCTGTAGGATATCCTATTGACATACATACCATATACATATTAGCATTACTATTGTCAATATTCTTATTTTATTGTTACATAGAATATTGCTTTATAGATACTGACTGAGAACTGTGCTTGATGTACACAGTTGCCAGAATCTTAGTGGGATTATGCAATGCAAACCAGAAATCATGCATTTTGTCAGTGCTTTTAAGATACATAAATTTAGCCCATAAAGGGAGATGCCACAGATTTGCTACCTAAGTTGCATTGGGACAGTTTAGGTCTGTTTTGTTTTACTTTGTTTGGTTTTCTACAATATGGCTATAACTTTCTACAACTCTGTAATCTGAAAATTGTAATATTAAATTTATTCATCTGAGGTAGGGCATAACTAAATAAACTGCTGGATAGCTCAGTGGTTTAGGTATCTAGCAGTGGTGTTAGAGGTTAGGAGTTTGATTCTCTGCTGTGCCCTGACAGGGGTTGGACTCAATGATTCATAGGGTCCCTTCTAGCTCTGCGGTTCTAAGATGATGATGATGATATAAACATAGAATAATTGTGTTGAAAGGGGTCTATAAGGCCATTGTGTCCAACCCATTATTACAAAAAGATATTTCATAGTCTCCTAATTCAGTCCAGTGAAATCCCATTGATGAATCCTATTGCCACAAGATTGTCTTATAAAGGACTAAAGACACACTTACACTTGACAGTAAGGCCTTTTCTGGTGGCTAACAAAGTTATTTACGGTTAGCATCATCTTGCAGACTTCGCAATGAAAGCAGGCTTTGTGCCATGTCTAGAAATAGCAAGAACAAAAATACAGTGAAGTTGCTTCTGCTTTATATTTCATTAGTTTTTTAAATTTAAATTAAAACTGATTAGTCCTGGCAAACAAACAAATGACTGTTCTTACTGTGTTAAAAAAAAACCCAAAATATGTTTTCTGTCATGTAACCTTTAAGAAATGTAAAACATTCAGCAAAATTACGTGCTTACCAAAGTTCAGTTCTGACATCCAAACCATTCAACATTCATAAAGACTATGACAGTTCAAGATATTTTCTACTGAGTTCAATTTTAAAAAGATGCAGGATAAGCTTCTGAAGAGCACTGGCAGCATATTGTATCCAAATTTTTCACAATGTGCAAGAATTAACTACAGTATATCTACTGACCTGATCAATACAGTTAATCTTCTCAGCAGGATAAACCCCATAACCACATCTGGCACAAGGTTGAATATTCATTTTGAAATTATCCAAAGATTTTTTAAACTCCCAAAATTTCTGAGGCTGCACTAATACAAGTACGTTGTTTTCTATGAAACACAGTCTAGTCTTTTTACAACAATCCACAGTCAGACCCTTCTGCCTCCCTTGAAGCTTCTGTTTCACACTCAGCTGTTGTCTGGTTTTTAAAGCTGTCACTTACTAAGAGCAGTTATTTTCGCAACTGTCTAAGAGTTCATGGGAGGAAAAGGGGCAGGAGAATTCAGTGATACCTTTCCCTAAATAGAAGAGTGAACTCACAAAGAAGCATCACAGTCATATGAGTGGGAATGTCTAATTGTTAATATTTAAACTATGGGGCTTACAGCTTACTTGTCAGAGCTCCGGGATAGACTTCTAAATATATGTCACTTCATCTTCAGATTATTATCTACTAGATAAGAGTCACCGTTAAGGAAAGAAGAAGAAGACGGGGCAGTTTCTCAATTAAGTCCCATAAAGAAGTGATCCAGAAATAGTTTGCCACCCCCTGGAAGAAAATAAATACAATGTCCACTATATTCTATATCCAGACTTACAACATATTTCTCAGACTATTAAAAAAAGGCCAGGATCTCATTACTTGAAGCAAGTTGCAAAATTAATTGCACTGTTATACATATCAACATTATATTGTTTTTAACAATTATACCTGTCCAGTTAATGACTTGAAATGTGGTATTAATTATACATTTGGTGAGATATACAATTTTGACAAATTTCAAATTGATCCCATAAATCTTGCCACAGATACAGCAAGTTAAAATGGCCATAATCCTACTGAGTTTTTATGCCATTGTAATGTAGCAGGCCAAAACCTCATTACCTAATTGCCACAAATTAAGATGTTAACAGAGGCATCTAATTTTCTGCACTAAATCACGTAACTTGGCACACATCTACTGCCTAAACTAATTTATTAATTTGTAGCAATTCACCAAAAAGTTTACACTAATTGCAGTATGATAGGTATAACTAATAAGATTTTGGCCAGTACATACTGTAAATTACACAATCCCAGAGCACCCCCAGATGAAGGAAACAGTAAACCAATTGAGTACTATATGCCTAGAAAACAGTGAGAAGGGTCACCATAAGTCAATAAGTTTGATGGCACACAATTATTATTTTCAAAACTGAACACATATTTGAACTGGTATGTGATACACTTAATTCACATTTTGGTCAAAACTGCTTGTGTACTTTATTCAGATTTCTTGAGAAAGACAAGCCTCAATTGGTTTGCTGAAGTTCTGAGCAGCAATTAAAAAGTTATGAAAGTTGTCCTGTCCTATTAAAGCATATGGGAACAACTGCTGTAAAAGTTACCTTACACATGCTCTGTTTCATTTGGAAGCTACAATACTGTTAGTATTCCAATATTTTCAGAAGGATTCTGTGATGCAGAAGGAATCTAGTGGATTCCAAGTGCAATACCTAATTTCTCAGTAACACTGGATAATTCATTTCTTGGACACCATCCACTGCTGTTTTTATTTTTTTTTATAGAGTTCTGAAGTAACAAAGGGCTAAATCCAACTGTCAGTCTCAGCTATAGTTATTTCCAACTCAGTGTTCTAGAGCAGCAACTGCCCATCAACAAGTGTGAGAGGAAATCAATAACAAGTCCAGGTCGAACAATGAGGATTCAGAACCCAGTTTCAAAGCACATGTATGAGTAGAGTCAAGAGACAAGAGTAGTCACCCCATGAATCAGGTAACCCAACAGGGCCAAGAGGGACCAAACAGCAGCAGGTCTACAACAGTCCAAATCAGTAGGTAGGACTTCAGGTCAATATGATACATGGAAAGCCAGAGCAGAATGTCAGTATGAACCTTGCTTCCTGTGGTTACCTTGGCCTGGGACCCCTCTCTTCTTCAGGGGGCTCTAATTCATTACTTACTGTCTAACCTTCAAAACACTCATGGTGCCTCTCTCTGTGTGTGTGGTGTTTTTGGGGGGGGGGGGGCGGGTAGATTCTAACACTTGGAGTTGCCAGCATTCTCTAAGTTTAAGACTGTCTTCATTCATCACACTGTTGTCATCTCTTGGAAGCACTGGATGACTCCCTAGCAAGGCCAAGCATCTCTTCCATTTCATGTGCTCCTGGGAAAAGGCTGCCAGAAGGCGCCTCCCTGGACCTCATCTCCCTCTGTTGAAGCAGATTGTCCTTTGATTTCATCCTTTGAATGGGACTTGGCCACTCAGGGTTAAATCCATGTTGAACAAATGGTTCATGTTAAATCAACATTTTTGTAAAGTCCTGGGATGACCAAACCAATTTAGGCCAATAACCAAGGACTTTGATACCCACTTACTTAGGAATTGGCTCCATTTATACCAATGGGACTTGTTTCCCAAATTGCTGCAATTTCTCGGGACATTTGAAAAAGGCGCTGATAATGGCTCGGTTGTTGACACAAGCTTTCTGACTTCTGCGCACATTTATTCTTTGGCTGCCTTGTATGTGCATTCTTTATTATAGTTAATATTTGAATATATAGACAAAATCGTCTTTATGTCTATCTTCTATTTTATACTATATCCATAAAATTAAAATTTTACATTTCCCATAGTAACGCCATGACTATGTAAACCAGAGGCTAATAATTCATCAAAGAAAAAAGTGTGTGGGGGAATGTATAAATTCCCCTCTGTTTATTTTGGATTGTAAAAGTTATTAAAAACTCAAAACAACATTCATCTGCTTTCCTTACATAAGCCAAAAGGGACACACAGCACACATGTCTGGAAGAATCCAAACGCAGAGAGGACCAGTGGGCTATTCATTTATTTTAAAAGCTAGAAATACATTTTACAGCATTAGAATCGGCTCTACTGAAAGCTCTGTCCTCTTTTGGCTCTACTGTACTCTACTCTCAGGATACTGAATTGTGTTACTCCCACCTACAACATTCACTTACATCTATTCTCTCCAAAATATCTCGAGAGTTCAGAACAGCTTTATGAAATATACACAAGGCCACCCTCAATGCCTAGCATTTTGGGCAACTCACAGCAGAACCCACAACTAATGGCTGCCCTATTACTTTGGACTTTTTTAAAAAATGGGCCAAATTCAAGGGGATTGTTGGTAAGTACTGCCAGCTACCTAGCATTATTGTCAGCCTAGCCAATATGCTTACCATATTATTAGAAGAGGTGCTCCTTCAGCTGATGACAGATGTCTACTCGTTATAGTTTGAAGAAGTGGACTTGTCCATGAAAGCTCACTTTAAAATATAGCACTTAGTCTTTAAGGTGCCACAATGTTTTTGACTTCATTTTTTTTGTTTTGTTTTGTTTCTGCTAGTGACTTTCTTCACAGGAGTATACTGTATTTAGTGTGCTTTGTTTTGTGACTGGTCACTGGAAGGTAACCTTAATTCAGAAGTCTGATTACCACAGCATGTATTTTTGAGGAAATGTTGTTGTGCAAGACAAAAAACAAGGCTATTGCAAGGATTATGCATTCTTGGTAAAGTTCAGTGTGATCCTCAAAATATTTGGAAAACTATCTCTGCCCTCTGCCTCCATCAGCTAAGCCTTTCAGGGGCTACTGAAGAAATATGAGGCCCACCAATGGACGGTCTTCATTCAACTTACCAGACAGCACCTTGCCTAAGGGATTCTCATGGGGGGGGGGGGGGATCCCAGGAAATAAGAGGGCAATCAGACGGGCATATATCTCACTATATGGCTCATTTTTGGAGTGGTTTGATTCACCCTATTTCCAGTGACCACATGTGTTTTCAATAATATCGATCCATTATGCCCCCTTTTTAAGCTGTCACGCTCCTTTCTGGAACAATGCTAGGGCTGCAGTTTCTTTGGTGCAATTGGGAGCGCTCCTGATTGTTCCATTCTACAGGCCATGCAGTTAGTTAATCTTCACTGTGAGCAGCATTCTCTATGGCAACAAGCCTGAGATGGATGTAGTGGGCTGTGACATTAAAAAAAGATGACAGAGAAACCCCTTCCTCTATTTTGGTCTTCTCTAATTTTTAAAAAACATTTCCAAAAACCAACACAGTGCAATGCTAGATACATTGGAGGTGCCCTTTGGTACTGATATTGTATCTGATGCAGCTCTGACTCGTTGGGAAAAAGAGTCGGGAAAAAGAGTCGCAACGGCCCACTGGGAAAGGGACATCAATAATCAAAAGGGGGAGAAAGCAGAGCAGTCTGAAGTGCTATCTGGATCCTTCTCACGGAAGAAGAAACATCTCCTGTGTGAATGGAAGGGCTGCTCAAGTGCTAAATGAAATAGATTGCACCAAAGATAAGAGCCTTTTAAGTCTAAACCGGAGAACTCCAACTCCCTGCATCTAGAGGATCCCTAAGTTACAATGAGTGCACCATTGGCCAATAATTAGGCAGAGAGAGGCAGCTACTCAAATAGTAGATGACAGGGGGCAAGTTGTGGGAGTTTGTGAACAGAGTTACAGTTTATGCATCATGTGACGTTCCATGAATCCAAGCTATCGAAATGCCCGGTAGAATGCTCTCCCGTCACCACAACTGAAGTCACCTAAAACCACCTGTCTGGTTTGGTTTCCGTTGGTAGTACAACACCACCACCCTCACCTTCAACTCAGTCAGCAGAACAAGTCACACACACCCCTGACTGTGGGTGAGATTAGGCATCTGCAAAGACATGCACTTGATAGCATCAGAAAAGGTAGCTTTAAGGGGAGTGATCTTCCTTACTTTCTTCCTCAGTCTGCCAGGGAAAGTAGAAGCCTTACATCTAGACCAAAAAGGTCGAGCTTAGGTATAGATCAGGATCAAGCTGGAGTGCATTTCATCATGCATGTGATTGGTGGGAAATCAACTGTGATCTGTTTCCCCATAGGATCACACCCTGTATGACTCAGTATGCTTTTGGCCAAGTTTGGTGACTGTGTAGTGATTCGAACCCTGGTCTCCTACCCCCGTTCTACTACAACACTTTCCAGCCACTAAGTCAGAGAGAGTTACAGAGAGAGAGAACACTTGCAACCATACTGCTCACTCAGTCAAGGCTTGTGGGTTCAGGCACCAACGCTTCCCCTTTCCAGGAGTCCTTTTTCGCAAGTTAAATCAAACAGAAGCTTATGCCACATATTTAATTATTTGATTTCTATACCACCTTTCTCCCAATTATGGGACCTGTGGCAGCTCACAAATTATTAAAAGGCCAAACCAGTTAAAAAAGCAATAAATGATTACGTTAAAAAATTTAAACACATGCATTAAAACAACCAGTTAAAATTGTTTTTAGAACTATCTTAAAAGCGAATTAAAACATACATAAAATAATGTGCGGCACCTGAACTCATCACTGCCCAATAAACGAAACTCGCTCGTTTTAAAGAGGCCAGACTTCCGTTTTTGCTTGGAACAAACTACTAACATGACTGCCCCTCTCCCCGGGAATTTTTTCTGGTCCTCTGTTTCTCCAAGAAAGGGAAGCATCGGGCTCATGCCCTGTCCACGCAGTGTGTTGTTTTTCGGTTTGTGTGTGATTGTTGTTGTTTTTAATCTCCCCCACAAGAGGTAACAGCTGCGGAAACCACCCATCCAAAGGGATGGCGACGAAGGCGACGACTCACACACCCTCCGAGGTCCTCCCGACTTGCTGAGAGAGGCAAGCTCCCCGGGGACCTCAGGCCAGGAGGTGGCGCTATTCGGACCGCCTTGGGAAGGGCGAACGTCAACTAGTAAAAAAGTTCAAGTCCTCCCCGCGCAGCGTTTCCTGTGCCACTGAGGTGCGGGGGAGACGGACGGCAAAGGAGTCCGAGTGCTTACTTTTGGTTTCGCTTTGCAGGTCCTTCTCACGGCAAGGAGATTAGGCGCGTGGAGGTACTCCTGGTCGCCCCTTCCTCATGGAGTGCAAGCAGGCGAGTGTCCGCCGGGTTTGGGGTGGAGTGGAGAAGAGTCGAGGGACCCCCCCCCCCTCCCATCTCCGAGGCTTGCTTTCTTTCCACGTCTCCGGGGCGCGCCTCTGATCTCCCTTCTCGCTCTGCTACTCTTGCCGCCCAGCCTCCCGCTTCGATTCTCTTGCTCTGTCCTTTAATTCGCTCTTGCTTTTTTTGCTCCACGTTCCGTTCCGTTTCATTTCATGTCAGGTTCGAAAGTTCTGCGCCTCGCCCATTTCACGCCTCTAAATGCAATTCTTTCCACCCTTGAGGCGTGATTTTCTACCTAATATTTCCCCTAAGTACTCCCTAATCGCATCCCAGTTCTCTCCCCAGCATCCCGTCTAGTGAAAGCAGCCCCTGGTGGACTTCTGTCTGTCTGTATCCCTTTCAGATACGGCAGGGCCAGCATTTGTCAGTATTGAATATCTGCCCTAGAGAAAACGAGCCTGATTGTCAGCTTGTCCTGTCACTGTGTCTTCATGCTGAGGTTTAGCTGACTTGGGGGAGATTACTGTCCAATTCGCAGCAGTAAAAGATTGGTGATCCTCTTCCAGAAAAAAGCTGACACTGTGTCTATTCCTATACTCTCTCTAGTCTACCTAATTCACCTCTTACTACTCTATCTCCAGTTTTGGACAGATGAGAACACAATCTTGAACTCTGCTAATCAACCCAGAGCTACTACCACCTTAATTCTGTGTTTTCAGTCATTAAAATGAATCAAAATCTGCATACCTAAAACATGTTTATTGTTAACCTGATAGGTTTCTGTCTCACTTTCCATATCCTAGTGATATCTTGCAATGGAGAACTCTTTAATCAGTGCTAAAAAGTAAATGGTATGTATATTCCATGGTGTTTACTTAAAAGTTCGTAATACTTACTACATGGCGTCTTTTTATTAGCCTACAAATAAAGAAAAGGGTTCTTGTGGTTCTTCAGAGGCCATTGAGTGCAGTTTCCATGAACTCTAGCCAGTGGATAGGGAGAAGGTGAGTCAAAGTGTGACAACAGAGTACTATGAATTGACTGCCTCACTATAAAACAGCTAAATGATGTGTGTGTGTTGGGGGTGGTGGTTTAAGTCTATTTCAGGTGTAGCCATGTGCGTGGTTAGGACGCAAATTATAGGCAGCTGTGTTCTATTAAAAAGAGAAAAGTCGCCTGTAAATTTTTAAAAATAAATAAATACATGCTGAGTACAAGTGGAAGATCCTACCACAAATATTAGCTGAGTCATACATAGCACTGTTTCATGCGCACTCAGATGACTGTATCTACCCAGTAGATTCTTTTTCTCCTTTGAACTGCAGTATCAGACTCCACTACAAAATTAGAGAACCTGTTGCTCTCCAGATACTGCTGAATTCCTGTTCCAACCATCCTCAGCCACTAAAGGATAATGGGTGTAGAAGTTCATCAGCATCTGGATGGCTATGGATTGTGCTAAGCATCTGGATACCCCTGGTCTGCTATTTTGTTTGGAGGAGTGCCAGTCAAGAAATATGTGCCCTGATGCTCTTAGGGCACATGAAAATAGTAGCACTGTCCTTTAGCTCAAATACACTTTGATTTTACTTAATATGGATCAATATAAATGAGTATAAGTTAACATATTAAAGGTAGTTGGTAACTTACCTGAAATAAAACAGTACAACCCCAGTTGCATGATTACTTTCAGTTGATTTGTGTAAGACGTGTGATATAGTTAGAAATGAAAAGATTGATATAGAAATTCTGAAACAAATCCTTATACTCATATTGATATTTAGGAATTCCCCAGACATTGCCAATTATGGACAGTATGGTTAATACGTGTTTAATCTCTTATTATGAAGAAACCTTCTGTTGGAGGGGGTCCCCCTGACTGATTGGGGATATCTCCCTAGGTTGGAGAACATTATCCTTTCTCTTAGGGATTGAGTCCATAACTTGGGGGTACTTGTAGACCCAGATATTTCATGGCAACAACAAATAGCAGCTGTGTCTACGTCGGCCTTTAAGTAACACAGGCTGATTGCCCAGTTGTGACCCTAGCTGGACAGGAACTCTTTGACGATCTTGGTTCATGCATTGGTGATCGCAAAGATTGACTACTGTAATGCTCTTTATGTGGAGCTTTCCTTGAAGCTGACTTGGAGACTGCATTGTTATTTCCAGTGAAGACTGAAACATTCTTCATCGGAAAGAAGATGTGGATTTAAACACTTACATTTGTGATGGTGTGAAATTTATTTCAGGTCTATTAACACAGTTCTTATGTAATGCTACCCTGAGAAGAAGTGGTTTAGCAACATTGTTTAAAAAGTGTTGACTCTACAGCCTTCTCATATTTATGTTTATCTAAATAGGTGACAGAAAAGCTTCCTGCCATGGAGTCAGCAGGAATGGATGGAGGTTCTGGCGATGAAATGGATGCAAAGCCGACTAGACTAGATCGATTTTCAATCTTTTCAAAGTAAGCATTTTAAAACACTTTTTTTGTCTAACAGGTTTGGATCCTAATTCATTGTATGTTACACACAAATAAACAATTCTTTGACAGGTGGAAATTCATTTTTGCTTTGTATCCATCGAAAGAATTATTAAAAAATATATTCCTAAAATGCTTTTGTTATTTTATTTTTCTTTATTTCAATTCCTTGTAATATTTTCTTTACAAAACTACTCAGAACAGATTATTGTGAATGTAATTTGAAGTATATAGGGACAACAGTTTAAATGATTGCATAATATCAAATTCATAATACGTCCAAATTACATGTTACGTTCTTGTAACAGTCCTTTCAGGAGAATATGGATCTGGATCTTAGAGACAGCAAACACAGCCTTGAAACCTATGGCAATTGGAGGATTTGGGGAGCAGTGACTACTCTAATCTCCTCCTAACTGCTTTCTGCTCTAGATTACTTTTCTGGATTCTAAAATGACCATTGGGGTGCCATTATGTTTATGTGACATTTGCTTTGGGCCATTAAGTTTAGGTAGATTCGCAGGTACAATAATTTTTACATGGTGACCCCATAAAAATGGTATGACTAACATCTTCCCTGACTGGTTCTAAATGACCTTCAGATGTAAGGAAAAGATAATTAATTTCACTCCTCTTTTCTATAAAAATGGATTGAGTTTGAAATCATTATTCCTCACTGTTTTGAGTTCTATCATGCTTTTAAAGTGGTGCCTAAAATCTCTCTCTCTGTGTGTGTGTGTGTGTGTGTGTGTTTGTGTTCTAAATACCTTTGTTATGAATAGCTTTATGAAGCTTATATAAGTAAATTGGTATGTTCAGGATACAAGGCTTCTGCTTGAGGTGGGGACTTAGCAATTTCTAATAATTGTTTTTATTTATTTAACAAGGTAAGATCTTCATTGCTAACATGTACGGATATTGTGGGGGATGAAGGCTTCTGTTTGTCCTGTTTGTCCTTCACATTTCTTCTTTCTAGATAGTTCTGTCTCCAGGTGCAGGTAGCCACCCACTTTATTGCCTTATGCCAGTACATTATCTTTTCTTTGCAGTCACATGATTTTACAGGAAATGTAGCCCAGTGCTTTGCCTGCAAATGTCTTATGAGAAACAAGCTGAGCTTGCTGCTCACCACAGTCTCCATTGTTCCATCTCTTTCCCTGTTTAAGGAGGTCTGTGGGATGAATTGGAGACAGAGGGAGGCCCAGAGAGTTACATTTTCGTGTTATAAACAGACTTTACCATTTACTTCCATTGAAAATAGTCTCTCGTTTTAGAAGTTAAAATATTAACTTTTAGTCTAGTTAATTTTTAAAAAATATTATGCTTCATGAATTGATAGTGACACTGTAGAGCTCGTGCTGTCGAGCATTTTTAGTTGCATGAAATTAACCACACTGTGCTCATTTGTATTGAAGATAGCTTTGTTGGTGGAACAGCGATGCAAGTGGACTTAGTGGGACAGTGTGGCAGCATAATGAGCCTGACATCAATTGGCTATGGGTGCCAAAGTTTGGCATGTTAGATGTGGCTGAGTTCTGTTTTTAAAAGACTAAATTTCTGAATTCTTGAAAGTAGCCTTATCTATCGGATATGTGTGTAAACGTGATGACTGCCATGTAGGAGAAGCATTCTTGACTCTTCTGTTTGTCTGCCTGTTGCTGTGGCATTTCCTTTTTTTTTTTTTTTTTAACCAGCAGAGCTGTTACTACCTGGCTCTGCTGTGTAGGGTGTATGATCTTCGATTTTAGGTTCAGAAGGAGGAAAGACCTTTTAGTAGTGAATGCTCTCTGTCTCTCTCTCTTTTCCTCTTTTCATTCACCCACACAATGTAGATTTCTAACCATTTCTGGCTTGGAGAGCATCCAGTTTTGGAGACCCCTATGTCCTTCTGGTTATTGTTGGACTTCAGGTCCCATCATCTCTGCATAGCATAGTCAGTATAGGAATTACAACCTAAAAACATCTGGAGGGCTGTGCTTTGTCAGTGCCTATCCTAGATTCTTTTAGATAGGTGCCATTTGAGCTTAATAAGCAAAGGAATTTTAGAACATACATTTCTCTCTTGAGCCAGGCTTCGTACTGCTGCCTGAACTAAGCAGTGAAGAATGGCATCACCTAGATAGGGCTTGTGTTATCTTTATGTTACTTCTGTGTTCATTATAATTTGTGCTTCCATTAGGTATATCTGTAGTGGCTGGAAGAACTTAGTAGTAGCAGTAAGAGGGGAACAGTCCTTACAACCATATAACATTTATTTTTTTTCCTCTTATTTAAAATTTATTTACACTGCCTTTCTCCTAAAAAAGGACCCAAGGTGGCTTACATAATTAAAAACACAATATTAAAAACTAAAAACAGTAAATTATTTAAATATTTAAGAAGAATTAATAACATATTTAAAATGTTAAGTAAAAGCATTACTAAAAACAGATTTAGAAGCAACAAAATACAAACCATTCCATTTTAAAACATCTTCTAGACAGTCACTAAGGGAAAGCCTGCCTGAAGAGAAAGGTCTTCACCTTCTTGTGGACCGACATCAGCAATGGGTCTAACCTGACCTCCTGTGGGAGGGAGTTCCAGAGTCTGGGAGCCACAACAGAGAAGGCTTTCTCCCACATCCCCCAAGCACATCTGTGGAATGGTGGGACTGAGAGAAATACCTGTCCTGATGATCTTAACACCCGGGCAGGATCCTCAAGGGAGATACAGGTTTTGAGATAACTTGAACCCAAGCCTTTAGGGCTTTATAGGTTAAAGCCAGCACTTTGAATTGTGCCCAGAAACAGATTGGCACCCAGTGGAGCTGCTGTAAGAGGCTTAGATTTATTTATTTTTACTCATGTGGAAATGCATTTGTACATTTAAAGATTATTTTTAAGAAGAATCCTGTACAATAGGCTGTTCAGAACATTGCAGGTACTTTCTCAGTAGGTCCTTGCCTGGCACCAGCTGATTCTCCTCCTTTGTGAGCAGTGTTTTCCATCCTCTCTGGAGAAGCATTTATAAAGTATCTAGTAATTTTTCTCCCAAGTGAGACTCTCTGGTTCCTGTTGTCTTTTATGTCTATACCATGGCTTTAAAAATTAAAAGGTGAATGAAGAAGATAATTCTCTCCTATATTTCTGTACAGTGGTGCCTCGCTAGACGATGTTAATCCGTTCCGCGAAGATCGCTGTCTTGCGAAAACATCGTCTAGCGAAGCGCTTTTCCCCATTGGAATGCATTGAAATCTCTTCAATGCGTTCCAACGGAAAACTCGTCGTCTTGCGAAGATCGTCCATAGGGAAACCTCGTCTAGCGAGCGCGGGTCCCCGTTGGAATGCACTGACAGCTATTGACCGCTAGTCAAGGCATTCCAATGGGGAAAACTCATCGTCTAGCGAAAATCGCCCATAGGGAAACATCGTTTTGCGAAGCGCATTAGCGATCGCAAAAAGCCATCGTCTAGCGAATTCCTCATCCTGCGAGACAATCGTCTAGCGAGGCACCACTGTATTTGTCTCTTGTGTGTGAGCATGGTTCAAGTATGTCGATGATAGGAAAATCCCTTTACTCTCCCTTCCTGCCTGGCTGTTTCATAAATACAGAAAGGAAACCATTCACAGGGTTTAACATGTATCAACCTGTTAAAAACAGTGAAGATCATTCTCAGAACACCTCAGCCTCCCAGCTCAGTTGTCCAGGAGTCACACCATTGATTGTGTTTTTGTCAACTTATGCTTAATTTTCCATTCTGGCAATAGATGATCTGCTCTGTCAATTACACTGGCCCTCTTTTGGCAGCCGCCTCAGAGTTCCCACTGCGAGTACATCATATTTAAAAAGAAATGTCATTTGGTGAATGAAACTGTCATTTCATTCCCCAGGAGGAAGACTACCTAAAAATGAAATAAATGCATTAGGAAATAATAAATTTCACAAGGAGGTTTGGTGAAGAAAATGAAAAAAGGCAGGGGCAGCCAGACTCGTGTCACTGACCTTAAAGTAACTGTGGTGAAACAGAAAGAAAAAGTTGAAAGGGAGATGATAGTGAGTCACTGCTAAGTTCACCAAGATAAGGGGAGTGTCTTTTATCAGTGACTGGTAAGAAAGTGGCCATTTAATAATATAAAAACAAGGGTGAGTTGTTTTGTTAGACCACTGAAATATCAAAAACAGGCAAGCTTTCAAATCCAGAAGGATTCTTCTTCAGACTGGACATGGCTTCTCCCCACAGCCACAAGCTCTGCAGTGCCCATCCTGAAGAAGAATCCAGTAGGGCCTGAAAGCTCACCAGTTTCTGGTACTTCAATGGTCTTTTACAATTATTACCTGCATGTGATTTTTAGAATTTATATAAGGACCAGATGACTTTTTCTTTTCTTGTTTTCACATTAAAACTGTGAGTTCTTTCCAGTTTCCCTCTGAACACCCTCAAAGATTCCCCTCCTCAACCAGAAGAATTTCGTACCTGAAATTCTGGATGTTTTATGCGTTTGATGGAGTGGGCTATAGTCAATGAAAGCTGCTGTTTTAAGACAGCTTGTTCGTCTTTAAGGCAAGGAAGGGTGCAGTGTAGCCTTCAGGGACCCAGATGTGATCCCAGCCATATCCCCCATTTAAAAAAAATGTTTTGGAATTAAAAGTCTGCTTCTGGGGATGTTGGAGAAATTTTGATATGATTTGGGGGAACCAAGACATCTGGTCCCTTCCATCCCCAACAATATGAAAACATTATACAACATTATTGTAAAACTTAAATCACATTTTCCAGTTAAGAATATTGAAGTGAAACATTTTTGGGGTGTGGGGATATGGGAGTGGACACAGCCATCCAGGAATGGGCAATTTCAGGACCTCTGGAAGTTGCTCATCTCCGGTGTAAGGTTCCACAGGGCTATTTTTCGTTCTTACTTATGACTGTAAAGTAGAATGTAGAAAGTTCCTATTCTAGTTTTATATCTAATGCAAACTGTGAGGTCAGGCCTTTGTGCTAATTTGCTTTGCTTATTTTAAAACTTGCTCGAAAACTCTCTCACATTCACTTTAGAGTCTTGACTTTAGATTGTTTTACTGTGTTAATTATTCTAAAGGAATAATGGGGAAGCTTTAAAGAAGGACAGAGAACTGTATATTTTATTCCCACTAGATGGCAGGCAAGTACAATATTTGCTTGTTGTAAGGCTGTGTAGTGAGCACAAAGTGATGTCATTAAATATGTTTCACATTTAATGGTTATTGCTTAGTGTATTTCATTAAGGTAGATTAAAACTGCAGTGGCAAAAAAAGATGATTAAGATTTGGCAGGGATATTATCACATTAATTTCCTTCTTGTCTGATTTTAAGAGGATTTCTCATTTAGAATTTAGAACATAACTATCCCATGTGGTTGTTGACAGCATCATTCTGAAAGCATAAATGATGCTATGCTTGTGGATGTAGGACTAAATCCAATTAGTCTTACCTGGAATAGACCCACTGAATGAATGGGGCTTAAATGTGCTCCATATTTTGTGTTGGAGTTAACCTGCTTAAATAACTCCAGATATGCTTATTCATTCAACTTGGAGTTATCCAAGGACATTTTATATGCATACCCTGCCTTTCAGGTTATCTTAGGTTGGGACTTAATATGTTTTTGGTCTGCCTAGGACAGCTCTTCCGTGTCGTAGGAAATTTTGGATTCAGATTATTTGTATCATTATATTATTGCATTTGAGTAAAAAAATAATAATAGTCTAGTTTCTATACTTTTGATGATGTAGCACAGACTTTAATCCATTGTATCTAATTGTTCATCATCCCTCCTGCTGAACTTTGAACTTACTTGTAAGGATATCAAGAGACATAAACTCTTCATGTACGTCTTCTTTTGTTTCAATAATTGGATTAATTAGACTATTCCACAAGAATACTCTAATTGAATATTACACAAGAGAATAAATGGTTAATTTATTTAACATGTATGTATAGTATGTATGTATATTATTTCATCTGAATATTAAATTCAGAATTTTAGCAAAGCTCCTGTGATATACAGTGTAAGGATAATTATCACAGTTATATGGTGGGTTTAAAGGACGACATAGTCATAACCATCTCTTTCTTAAGTCTTCCGTTCCAGCATTATCACAGCAGAACATTGATAGGATCACATTGATGCAAGTCAATGTTTTCAGCCTGTCAGCAGGAGTGGAAGAGACCTGCATGAGCTCGGCTGCATGCTGGGCCATAGCTATAGTTTCAATAGCCCTATAGAAAATTCCAGCGTGACCCACTGCTGACACAGACAGATCATTGGGTCTGTGAGCACACGGAAGCCTGTTTCATTCTACAGAATAGTGTAAACATGGTGAGATGTTGGCGTTATTAGAGAAGATTAGACATATTTGTCAGTACTACACGAACGTATATTTCAGATGCAGAGTGGTGTACCACTTGATGAAGAGCCAAGGTATTGTATCCTCTTTGTCTCTCTCCTGCCCACTTTCAGTGGGTGGGTGGAAACTGAATTTAGCTGTTGACATGAACTGAGAAACTTTGAGAATATATTGTTTCTCACTGGTTGATAATCCATAGGTATGTTGCAATGTAGCACCTTCCTTGGAAGAATTAAAAGATACTAACAATCTGGGCCATGTAGTAGCAGGTTGTGTTATATAGCTTTGGAAAGAAACAAAAGAGTTGTTGCAAAGCAGTTTCCTGAGCTGTAGGGAGGGTAGATGCTGTTAGAGTTTGAAGCCAACTTTGCTAGAAAAAAGAATCAGTTGCTTCAATAAAAGCAATACGTAAGAGGCAGGTACAAATTCTCAGTGATTTAAGCTTACAGGAATACATTTTGGCCACAGTTTAACTAGGTCATCCTGATAAAATATTTGGTCCTCCTTCTGCCACAAGCTATGTGGAAAGGATTACTGTTGCATCCCTTTATATCTTCTTCCCTTTCTATATTAGACATGGTTGGTAGATTACACAATATGACTTTGTAAATGTTCAATAGCATTTCTGCTTCTCTAGTAAATCCTAATGAAGATAATTTCAAAGTTATAAGTTTTAGTGGGTACCAGACTCATTATGGTTAATCATTTCTAGCCTTGTAACTGATGGTGCTATAAGGTAATAATGGCATACACTGCATATGCATAGAATAGGATACCATGTTAGAGAAACCTATGATGCTTCCATCTAAAATTGGGTAGTGATTCAATCCTATGAGTGTCTACTCAGACATATGTATCACTGTGTTAATTGAGCATTAGTGTGAATGTGTGTAGTACTTTAGATGAACTACATGAGAGAGAAGACTTTTCAGGTGTAATTTGTGTAGTTGCAGTCTAACAAGTTCTGTTCCCATGATCCATTGTCTGCATCATATACAGATGTTCATAGACTGGTGGAAGTAACACTATATTTGCAAAGGTTACCCACTTGCTTTTGTGAGTTGAAGGATCCACTTCATGTGCGGTAAAGCATAAAAATATTTTTGCTTATTGTTTTTGTTGCACTTTACAATAACATAGAATCTGACTATTGACTCCAGTCCTTGCATGGTGGTGGTGATGTGTTTTGCTTTAAGCTCTGCACTTGCACTTCTTGCTCTATTTTCTCACTTCGAGGAAAAATATAGAAGCCATTATACTTTCATTGCTTTTAGTTTTCTCTGCAGAAATTGATGTTTGTTTGATAATAGTAACTTAATTAAAAGTAAAACCGATTTGTTTCTGTTAGTTTTTATACTCAGTAAAGCAAGCAATATGTTAAGCGACTCTTAGACTTTCACGGGAGAAAATGTGTTATAAAGGTCCCAGGTTTTAAATATCAAAACATTAATGAGAGAGCTGCAATTAATGTATCCCTTTCCAGCTTCAAAGGCTGGCACAAATGTATATTTTTTTCTAAAAATTTGAAAACATTACCCAGGTAGATATGATAAAGTTTACATCTCTTTTCTCCTCTTTGATTCCTCAAACGAAGCCACAAGCCAAGGTTGGTAAATTCTGTTTGTACAATAAGCAAACAGATGATTAAGTCATTGCAGTAACTAGGTTAGGAACTTACACTTAATTGTATTCTGAATTTCAGTCTCCCTTGTTTCAATTGTAAACATTATATGGTTTGTTGTTGTATTGCTCAACAGCCTGGCTGCAGCATTTGGAACCAGCTGTCTGAACTATCTTTAAAGACAGCCCCCTCTAAGGTGTGCTACAGTAATCCAAGAGGGATGTAATTAAGACATGTATCACAATAGCCAAATCAGGCATCTCCAGGAAACAGGCACAGGTGGTACACCAGTTTTAGCTGTGCAAATTCACTCCTGGTCACTGCCGAGATCTGAGCATCCAAGCTCAAGGATGAGTCCAGGAGCTGTCGGGTGTGTGTGTAGAGATTCAACCTGTGCCCAATCCAGCATAGGTTGAATCTCTATCCACTGATCTGTCTTTCCACTGATCAGGAGCACCTCTGTGTTGTCTGGATTAAGTTTCAATCTATTTGCCATCATCCAGTCCATTATTGACAACAGACTCTGGTTTAGAACAGGAACAATTTCTTTGGTGTTGAGTGGGAAGGAGAGAGAGGGTTGGGTGTCACCTGCATAGATAGGTGCTAGAAAAGGTGTGGGGCAGTGTGTGTGGAGAAGGGGGCTTTTATAATTGGTTCCTTTTAAAATTGTAGGATCCTTCTTCTGTTGTTTTTTAACAGAGTAGCGTTGTCTGTACTTACATTGTCTTCCCTGTAGATATCCATAAGGCTACATGCAGGTAGAGTTGGTGATGGACTTACAAGTTCTTATTTTCTGGTTATAATGGTCACAAGAGCTGAAGTCACAGCAGATACTTTGCTGACACACACTGTGCAGTGCCTCTGTACACTGTATAATATAATAAAGAGGAGCCTTATGTTGTTTTAAAAAGGAATTACCTTCCCCTTTCTGTGGGGAATTTGCTGTGTCCTTTGTTCATGTGTTGTATATTGTCCTTGCACACCTGTTAGAGTAAAGCTATCTGCAACTATAAAGCTGCTCTCAAAGTCTATCAGTTCCACCAGCACCTAGTTTTTAAGGGAGAAATGGTATAGGGATGGAGCTTCTTTCTCTTTGTTTCAACCGACTGTGACTCACATTAAGACTAAGTATGCAGCTGTGTGAGCATTTCTGCCACTAACCCCCACTTGTGTATATGCACAAGGTACAGTTTAGAGTCCGAGATTATGAGAGGCCCCCAATGATAAGAAGTTTTATTAAATAGATTTTAAAATTGCATATGGGGAGTAATGCTAAGAAGTCTCTTATACTTGTCGTATTCCAGAGCCTCGGCATGTCTTAATCCAACCCTACCTCTTTATTAGTTCAGAGATGTTCTTACTACTCTGTTACACAGCGAAGAGCCCGTTAATGGAAGATGTGATGGCAGAAGTGGCAAAACCATTTCTGCTCCCATCATCAGCATGCGTTCTGGCTCCTGACACCTATTCTAAGCTATTCATGAGCCACATATTCAGCAGGAAGTTGGTATCTTGTCCTTTACTAGCAGGTAGAGAAAAAGTATTGGGATAATTTAATTCAGGCCATGGAAGCTTACTGGAAAGCTACAGGCAAGACTGGGAAATTGGTGGCCGCAATCATTCACTGAACAGGTGTTGAAATGCTTCTTTGAAGCTATCCTGTTGGTAGAACAGGCACACGGTCCCAAAATATAGTGAAAATACTGGAAAGGCGTCAGATAAGGACTGGATTCAGGTGAGAGGTGTATCACTCTATTACAGTGGTTCCCAATCTTGTATGACCCAGATGTTCTGGGACTGCAACTCACAGAAACCCCAGCAAGCATAGCTGGTAGTGAAGGCTTCTGGGAATTGCAGTCCTAGAGCACCTGGCCTACCCAAGGTTGGGAACCACTGCTCTGTTGCCTTACCACCTTATTCATGGAATTTTACCGGATTTTTCAAATGACAATATCCTCCTCTTGTAGCCTTCCTTTGTTTTCCTACCCCTTCTTCAATTTTTGTTGTTACTGTGAAAATATTTGCTGGGGGGGGGGGAGGAACAGCTTACTGATGGCTAGGTTGAGGAGGCCATTGTCTAGAAACACTTAGGTTCATTCTACATCCCATTAGAGGAAGTGCAATTGGGAGTTTTAAAAATGGAGAACCCTGCCAAAGTTACTTTCTGCCTCTTTTGCCTCTCTAAATTCTCTGCCTTATGTGTTCCTTTTATGGAGAGCTAGGAGGATGGGATGTCTTAAATCTCTATGTTGACAGCCTGAGGTGTCAGGTCCTTTCAAAATGGGTCTAAATCATTGGAGACAGCTGTTCTGCATGGAGAAAAAGCACCTCACCTCACACAGAGTCTGAATAGTTCCAGAGCTGCCCACTTCAGTATTCAGGCTTTCTCCAAAGCAGATGCCCAGCCCTAATTGTTATTGTCACTAACAAGTGCTATGGCTGTGTAGTGGTCTGAGTATCAGATTAGGAGTTAGGAGACATGGGTTCAGATCACCACTTGGTCATGAAGTTCAGTGGGACAGTCAAATGTACTCGGTCTGTTAAAGGGGTAAGAATAAATGTATGTAGCCTTGAGCTCACTGGTGGAAAAGTAAGATATAAATGTGATCAATAAATAAATACTTTCCAGATTAGCTAAAATAGTAATGTAATTCTGTGAATCTTCCCTTGGAAGTCAAACACACAGTACTATTAGGACTTACTTAAAACATATATAGACTTTTAAATGTATGCCATGTAAAGGTTTGGCTAAGCACAGCACTAGTAAAATGAAAACAGAAAATTATTTGCTCCAGGAGGAAAAAAGGGCTGATCCTCCTGTGTGCAGGTAACTATGTAGAATTGCACCCACTGGGAATATCCAGTGAAAACAAAACCTTTTCCTAAAACCTCAAGATGTACACATGTAAGATAGGATTGGTTTATGGGCATGTGTTGTAGTGCAGTGTTGCTTTAGTTAAATTTAAGGTATAGAGAACTGTAAAAGTTGTGTGATGCCATAAACTTTCACATTTGTAAGTTCTTTTTTGTAATAATTGGGTTCCTTTTTCCGAGATCAAAATGCATTATATCACTCTCTATCATAAAGTACTTGTCCTGAGCTTAAATCAAAGAATGATACACATCAATGATATACTTCAATTAGTCTTGTGCCAATTATTTTACAGTCTTTTACTTCGGCATATAAATGTGGGAAATTCCAAAAACTTTTGTGTGTACTCTGCAAATTTGCTTCCTTGATATCCTGCCAAGCATTGGAAAAGTACCAGGTGTTTGTCACTGTTCTTTAGGTAGCGGTCATTGACCAAAAAAAAAAAAAAAAAATCTTAAGCCACTGTCACCTTGCCCATACAAGAAAATAAATTTGAGGGAGAATGGGCATACTTATAATAAATAACCACTTCGCTGGTACAGATCCAATGAGATGGAAGAGCAAGAGGAGGAAGATTGAGCGTAGAATGTTTGGGGTTTTTAAAACAAAGTTTCAGTCCTAATGTTGTTGTTTTTTTAAGTGATGCATTGCTTCTTGGATTATAAGTGACACATGGGCCAAAATATTGTCACTTAGCATAGTAAGTCAAAGTATGCTCATTTGAATCAATGGAACTTATGGAGGAGCTGATTCACCAAATTCCCATTGATTAAATAAGGCTACTTGAGTAAGAGGATTTTGGCCATTTTTTTTAATCCTTTAAAATAAAAAAATGGACAAAAATTGTCCCAAATTATCCCCTAGAAACTATGCTGCAGTAAAACACACAAACATACAAACCCCTTTTCCAGTCGTAGTTAATGTATATAACATTGCTCCTACATGCCACTGGAAACATTTCTACATTACAACAACTCTTCATAAATTATCAGTTTGAAAGCATTTTGCCATATTTTTGCTTCCCAGAGGAATCAAAAACAGTAGCTAGACTAAGGAACATCAGTGTCTTTTAGCATCTTTATTTTTCAATAAAGCAGTTTAATGACTGAAACTGATGGGCATGTTATGGTTCCCCCTCCTTCTGCTTTCGTCTCCCTTCCCGAAAAGTCAATAGATTCTAAGCAGGAAGAACAACAAAAATTTAAGATCCTGATTCAGTTCCTGGAAAAATGTCAAGCATTTTTTTTTTTGGTCAGGCTTAGTCTGTTTGCCGAGTGGAGGCAAAACGAGAACAAATTTCTAATGGTCCTTTTACAAGATTTTTTTTAAAATTAATTCTTATTTAACTGTTTATTTTGTAAATTATGAATAGACAGTACTAAAATATTACTTTGCAGTTTAACCTTTAATTAACCTGGCAGTGTGTATCAATCAAAAAAGGTGAAATGCACAAGTGGAAAATGTGTGGTTGCACATGATCCATTCATTGCTATGTGTGTCACTGACTTTTGTATAACTCAGCACATCTGAATCGCTTTTTGTAATGCAAAACTTAGCATTTTTCATCTTAAGGTACTTGTCATTACAAGATATGTAAGTATCATTCTGTGTTGGGCTTTTATGGACAAATGCTTGTGTTCACCCAGAAGTTTGAATGTATGTCTACAAATGACAGCCCCCCCATGTTCCCACAGATAACATTATATGGCTGTGTTGCTTCACATTACAATATCCATATTTCTCCAGGAGAGATTTGTCCCAGTGTAAGCTGTTCACAGGATAGCATTTTGAACACAGCGACCTTTTGGAACTTTGCGTTTCAGAAAGAGACATGAGTGATCAAAAGACACCAGAAGTAAATCCATAAAGGTTGTTATAAAGGAAACATCAAGACTGAATCTATCATTTAGCTACTTAGCCAATTGGCTGTTAATTCCACAGTCCCTTTTCTTTAAAATGTGTGGTGTTCAAGTCCCATCCAACTTATGGTGATTTTTATAGGATTTCTAACAGGTGCACGATATATGTAAGAAATGGTTTTACCAATGCCACACACACATACACCCAGTGAGTCTCCATAGCTGAGTAGAGGTTCCAACTCAGATCTCCTGAGTCCCAGCCTGTCACCCTACACTACACTGGCTCTTTTTTAAAAGTGTAGCATCTTCATATTTACAGTACACTTCTGTGAATACTACCTTAGAATTCACTGAGTCTAAGCGAATGAGCTGTGTAAATTTAGTGGGAAATTTTGTTTTTAACTACTAGACTTTCTTCTTTTTTACCCAGTCAAATTTTGAGGGTGTATCAGGCTACAGGGAAAGGAAAGAGGAATTGCTGCCCTCTGTTTTGCTGATGGAGGCCTTTCTGGGAATAGTCTAAGGTTGCACCACCCACTGTTAGACACAGTAACACTCAATCATGTGCAGTGTCTGCTTTTAGTAATAGAGCAAGTAAAGTGTAGATATTACCATCAGCATTATAAACAGCAGCTCTATCTGTAGATTACCAAGCAAAGTCGAAGCAAACTGTCTGATCGTAGCCTCATCTGAACATGCATCAGCTGTAATTTGAAACATTTGAATATGGACACTTTACACTTTTACAGAAGAAAGAAGAATGGACAGGATCAGCAGCCAGAGGCCAGTAGCCAGTATCGAATTGTTACCCCAACATTCCAGTACAATATGGACTATAAGAAACTTGGTAAATGCATTATAATAAACAACAAGAACTTTGCAAGAGAAACAGGTATGCAGGTTTTATCCCTTCTGTGAGAATGTTAATACAGCAGTGGTTCATAGTATTTTATTTATTTAAAATATTTTTATCCCATCTTTCTCCTTAAAAAGAACCCAAGGTGGCTTATATCATTAAAAAGACAATATTTAAAAGCTAAAAACAGTAGGTGTACAAATATTTTAAAAGAATTAAACAAGTATTAAAATTTGTAATAAAATCAGTACTAAAACACATTTAAAACAACAAAGCGCAACAATCCATTTAGAAACTCCTCTGAGACCACCAGTTATTAAGCGAAAGCCTTCCTGAAGAGAAAGGTCTTTGACTGCGTGCAGATGGACAACAAAGATGGGGCCAGGCTGGCCTCCTGTGCGAGGGAGTTCCAGAATGTGGGAGCTGTGACAGAGAAGGCCCTTCCCATGCCCCTACCAAGTGCACCTGTGAAGGTGGTGGGACTGAGAGAAAGGCCTCCCCTGATGATCTTAAAGCCTGGGCAGGCTCATAGAGAGAGATGTGGTCTTTTAGATAGCTTGGACCCAAGCCATTTAGGGCTTTATAGGTTAAAACCAGCACTTTGAATAATACTGTAATGTAGATTGTTTTATTGCATTCTTTTATACTTGCTGTGAGTTGCCTTGAACTTTATATAGGAAAGGCAAGAGTATTAGTGTTTTACACAAACAAATTTAAATGTGCTAACACTTGCCATGTAAGCATAGTCATGGCTGCTGTGTTATTAAGTCAATACATGAGGACTCAATCAACCAAACAGCATCTTACTACCAGATAAAAACTAAAGCAAGAATGAATATTCAGCTACAAAATGAGCTGTTGTGTGGATGGTACTCAGAAGTCTTGAGTTTTAAAACATTTCTCTTACATTGATTAGGTGGCTTATAAAAATTACTTTCATTTGTCCATAATGACTAGCTTATTGTCTTACCAGGGATGGGTATACGAAATGGCACTGATAAAGATGCTGGTGACCTGCAAGAATGTTTCAGAAATGTCGGGTTTGATGTTACTGTGTACAACGATCTCCGCTGTGATGAAATGGAAGAAAAACTTGGTGAAGGTAACAAAAGAAGCTAATTGTATTAGGTTTTTTGCCATGATTTGTGAACTGTCTAGTTTTCTTATGTCTTCTTTCCATGGTCCTTACAGAACAGTTGATCTAATGCATAGTTTAGACCAACTTCTGTAAGGACTTTCCTCTGCAGTGGCAGAGGACGTCCCATTGAATCTATAAGCATACTTCTCAATAAGTATGTACAGCAGGGTGGACAGGCTCTGGGGGTGTGTGCATTTTGACCGTGGGCAAGGCTCGGGGAAAGCACCTGCTTTAGAGGCTATTACATACTTAAGGTCATGATTCTCCTGGGACTTTTGGAAGGGAAAATTAAAAACAACCACATGTTTGGGGCGTGGGGGGGGGGGGAGCCCAAAATCTGCAAATAAAGGCTTGAGGCTGCATGCAGCCTCTGAGCCACATGATTCCCATGCTAGATGTATAGAAGTTAGTCTTTCTTTCTAATTTGTCTTTAATTAAAAAAGAAAAACTTGGCACATATGGTTTCTTAAGAAGTTCCATTGCCCTGACAAAAAATGTGTTCAATTTTCAGCTGCATCTGAAAACCACAGTGATGCTGCTTGTTTTGCCTGCATCTTACTGAGCCATGGAGAGGAGGGTCTAATTTATGGCACAGATAAAGCTATGGCAATCAAGGACCTGACATCTCTTTTCAGAGGAGACAAGTGCCAGAGCCTTGTTGGAAAACCAAAGTTATTTTTCATTCAAGTAAGGAGATGTTTGATGCTAGTTTGCACTTGCTCAATGTTTGTTTGTTTTTGCAACAGCCTATAAGCACTGTAAGATAGAATCAGAAGCAGTGAACAGAAAGCCTTGCAGAATGAAGGTTAATACTACTTTAATAACAGTAAACCAAATAAACAACTAAAAAGAAGCAAAAAAGAACCTCTTCAAGGTTTTCAAACTTACTACTCTTTGAGATCTGTCATAATCTTTTGAGGGGCTAACTGTGCTAATCTCTTTTTGGAAGCTTTGAAAGATTTAAGGAAATTGAGTTTAAGGAGTACTTCAGCCTGGACTACATTCTGTTTACCTTTCTATGGTGTTACTTCCCAAGCTTTAAGCTTCAGCATCTTACAGTTTGAAAGCTTATCAAAAGTATATGGGCCATACCTAATTTCACTAATATCTAGATTGACAATAGTTGTCCAAGCTGTCCCATCAATCAAAGTAAACTTGCCTAGAAGAACAATTAATCTGACTCATGGTATTGGAGCTTCCAATGTAATCGTCATGTCACTGGAGTGCAGCCTTGATTCTCCAAATCCTTGTAACCATACAGGATTTCCATTTTCACCTTATTACTTTTTTTGTGCATTTTGGTTAATCTGGGGGAGGGGAGCATTCCAACGTAAAAAATACATCAACATAAGTATAATATTTGGTGCACAGTGTGGTGCCGTGGATAGAATGATGGACTAGGGCTCTAGACACCCGGGTTTAAATCCCTACTTAGCTGTGAAAACTCACTGAGGGAGTGGAACTGGTAAAACCACTTCTTAAATATTTCACTTATCTTAAACGCCCTATTAAAGTTGCTGTAAGTCTCATAGCACAGTGATTTAATTGCAGTACTGCAGTGACCTGTCGTGGCTAAATAGTCGACACCTTTTGGTTGCTGGACCTCACAAGGATTTCCCAGTAAGAAGAATCAGCATGAATACTGAAATTAAAAAAAAAAAAAAGCTGCAGTGAAGATTCTGGTCATGACTTGATTTTGATCCTGGCTCAGGCAGTTAGCTCATGGTAAACTTGACCTTCCATCCTTCTGAGGTCAATAAATTGTGTGCCCAGCTTGCTGAAGAGGGTGGCAATATGTAGCTATATGTAGGTGGCAATATATATTAAATTGTAAACCACCCAGAAAGAGAGCTTTAAGCACTATGGGACAGTATATAGGCAGCACACTTTGCTTTGCTTTATAAGTCGGTTCTGACTTGATGGCACAGTACAACAAGTACAATATTGGGCACTTATAAATAATAAAAAGCATGTCCAGCAGCAGTGGCCCTCTCTGGATATTTTTATAAATAAGATGCAACTGAAATAGATAGGCTGCAGTCCTTGGCCATGAATCTTTTTGATAGGATTTGTGTTGGTAAGCTACCATGATTATCCAGTGTACCTCATTAAGATTTGGAAGGCACAGTTTCATGTTCAGTTTATAAGGCATAGTTACAGACTTAGTTATGACATGAATCTGCTGCAGAATCACCATAAAATTCCTGCCAAATATGTTCTATTTGTGCATGTGAAACTTATTTTCCCCACTGCTAATATGCTTTCAGGCTTGTCGGGGTTCTGAATTTGATGATGGTATTCAGACCGATTCAGGTGCTTCAGATGATGCCCTGGAAATGGATGCTAATCCAAGATACAAGATCCCAGTAGAAGCAGACTTCTTGTATGCATATTCCACTGTGCCAGGTATGATTGGAGAAAGTGGCAGCTTGACTTATGGATGAGTGGGAGTAAAATCAAATGTAAATTATTGGGACAAATACAGGTATTTGAAAATTGAATTTTAAAGATGTAATAAATGTATTGCTATTTTATGGACAAACATTTTCTTTGAGTTGTAACACACAGAGAGACAGTACCATCTTCTTCCCCAGTTTGCCTAATAAACATCTGGTATGTTCAAATCATGAAGAAGATACAACCACCCTTTGTAGCAACATGAAGTATTTTCTGCATTGTCACCACAGTGCCTTTCACTCTTTGTGGCAAGAAGCAACATTTTGTCTTTTTTCTTGGTTATAGGTTATTATTCTTGGAGGAATCCAGGAAAAGGCTCCTGGTTTGTGCAGTCTCTTTGCTCTGTTCTGAACAAGCATGCGAAAGAATTGGAGATTCTGCAGATTCTGACCATGGTTAACTACAGGGTAGCTAGAAACTATGAATCACAGTCTGATGACCCCCGCTACAGTGAGAAGAAGCAGGTTCCATGTGTTGTTTCTATGCTAACAAAGGAGCTGTACTTTGGCAGTCTGGGTGATATGGGACAATGAGACACTGAAGGTGCCTTATTTCCACCCCCACCATGCCAGACTGGAATATTTGACAAATCTTTTACTCAACTCATCTAAATGCGAAAAGCAACTACGAACCTAATTCTTAAAATAGTACGATTCTCTTGAAATATGCAAGACCAGAATTACCTCAGTTGATTATAATATAACCCTTTCCAATATACCACCTGTGTGTGCATATGTTGGTAGTTGCTTCTTCTCTTTGTTCCTGTCATGACTAAAAAGAATTGTGTTCATAGCATTCTTGTTTCACTTAATGTGGGGTCTCTTTTTCCCCCCTCGTATAAAAAATCTCTTTTTTCCTGTATTCATTTCTTTTATTTTGTTTCTAGTGCTGTATTACCACATGGAAACCACTGTGTTTTTTCTTAAATATTGCCATTAGTTATCTGCAGAGGAGAAAAGGGAGGATTTGAATCATACAGGTTCATGGCCAAAGCATACTGGAACTTCCAGTGATTAAAAGTTGAATGATATCTTCAGTGTTTAGGTTTTGAAGGACTTTGTTGTTCAACCCATATTTCTTGGTCTCAGTGTGAATGTAAACGAAAAGTAGACAGCATACAGCTTCCTAAATCTATAACTCCCAGCTTTCCCTCGCCATTCGCTGTGGTGGCTAGAGCTAAAGGGAGCTGCAGTCCAGCTAACCCAGAGAACTGCGCTTGGCCCAGCCTGATCAATGGTTTTGTGGGCTAGGTCCAGATGCAGCCATGCTTAAGTCCATGGAAGTTATGACTCAACTGTAATTGATTTCAGTGAGACTAGTCTAAGCACAGGTAATGCTTGGCTCCAACCCACTGAGAAAAATTCTATTTATTGTTAGGCATCCCTTGTTCTTTCCTTCTCTTTCACTACCTGGGAAGATTTTCCTTATAAAAACTAGGCAATACTTGAACTGCTTGTTTTCATTCCGTGTGGAAAAACAGCTCATCTTGTTTTGCGATCACTGAACAATATTTCCATGTAACCTATTCAGCTCAATAACAATTTGATTGCAAATATGAGTTCTGTAGTATGGCTCAATAGTTGATAAACAGAGCAGTTAGTTACTATAAATTGTTAATCCACTCAAATCATAATAATTTCACATAGAAATAAGTAAATTTTCAGCAAACTAATGATGGAATCCAGCATCACACACCTTCTCCTTCTGACATGCCCTTTAAGTTCCTTAAACTCTGTTCCAGTGCAGTACAATATAGTGACCGCAATATAATAAAGAATAAACAGGGTTTCACATAAGATTGGAAATCTTTCAGCCATAGTGGGAGGAGATTCCCATGGAATGGAAGTACTTTAAGAAATCCAGTGTGCTATGAATTCCATCTCGAAAGCATGTAAGCATGCTTTTAAGGCATGATGTACAAAAGTATAGCAGTAGGATCCTGCAGGTAGTAATAACTACAGAATTTGCCAAGCGATAGGAATGATGCAATTGCCTGCTGCAAGTATTCTGAAAAGAGTTATTTTTCTTTATGTTTGTCATCAGTAACCAAGTGATCTTTTTAATTTCAACACCAGAACATCATTATGAGTTTAGCTTTGCAAACAACATTGACTTTTTCTTAGTCATTCATAATATTGTTTCTGGCATTTCAGCATTATTGTATTATTTGAAGAGTATACATGCCTACCCAATTTGCTTCAGGCATAATAAGATTCTTTCATAGCATTTGAAATTGTTTTAAACCACCTTTGTTCTTCAGGGAAGAAAGTCAGAACTGAAAGGTGTATAAAATTGGTGCAAATGTATTCTGTGGAAAAAAAAATCCATTGTAATTACAAGACAATACAAGTATTTTTTTTCTTCCAAAACATGTTTGTGAATTTTGTTGGGAAACAGATAAAAGATTCAAATAAAGATAATTTTGTAACAAAACTGCTTGTTTTATCTTTGAAAGGGAAACACCCATGGAACTCTCATCCACAGAAATTATGGGTTACCATGTCTCTTGCTTGATACAGTAAATGGTCAAAATACTGCTTCAAAAATCTTCACCTGTTCACTAGACTTCCAAACTGATTGACCTATTCAGAGAATTAAACCATAAAAGGTCATTCTATGTGTTTTCTTGTAAATGTATTTGCTTCCAGATTCCCATTGTTCTTCCTGCAGTGCTCAGAAGTGGTTAACTACATACTTTCTTGGAACACATTTCCGTCATTTGAAGTGTAAGCTCTGTTGCATTTTAAATTGCACTCAGTATGCACTGTTTTAAAGTGCAATAGGGCTTCAGCTGGGCAAGAGAATCCTTCCTCCTCCGCACAACTTGCTTGTCCTGTGTGCAGCTGGATGGTGATGGCCAGGGAATGCAGTGGCAAAGCTGCAGGCATCTTCATCAGCCAGGGAGACACCCCCACACACTTCTGCTGCTAACATGTGCTCACCGGCCATTGTAATCCAGACACCTGCTGGACAAGTAAGCCTGGCAGAGGAAGAAGAGCAGCAAAGTCCTCACTTGCTCCATGTGGGGCAAAAACAGAGCCACTGAAGCTGACCACCTTGGCAAAAGTGGGCAGCCAGTGTTGGGAAGCTTCCCAACACATTGGTGCTGACTGGCCAGTGTTATATTTGGCCAGGGGTTGGGGGGACAGTGTCTCCATTTTCAGCTCATTAAAATAGGCATGTGATTGGAACAGTTTTGCACTGGTTTGCAGATTTCTCACAGTAAAAAAGGTTACTCCAGGTTATCTGCAACGTGTAGTTCCAACTCATGTCAACTTATATTTATCCATTGACAAACAACTGGAGTACACAAATACATTCCTTCAGTATTGTTGGACTGTAACTTTCAGAGTCATGGCCAAAAGTGAAGAATGCTGGGGGTCCCAGTTCAACAACTGAAGCGCTGCATTTTGTCTGTCCTATAGTAAAACATGAAGGGGCCCTGCTAAATCATCTGTAAGGTACAGCATCCTCCATTCAATTGGCCAAATAGTTCTAGCAAACCTATAAAACAAGGTATGAAGGCAGTAGCCCTCACTCTGGTATCTACTAAATCCCAGCTTTGTGTTTTATGAACAGAAGCGACTAGGTTTCCTTCCATTAATTTGCTGTCTATGTTTAGTAACTGTTACCACCTCATACTGCAAGGCAGAAGCTGGAAAATAAGGACTGAAAGGTCAAAAGCCCTTTCTTCTCATTAACCACCAGTGATACTCCTTCCTCCTCTCCCCTCAAATTCTAGTACTGCATAACCATTTATTTATTTATTAAATTTATACCCCGCCCATTTAGACAACGTCTACTCTGGGCGGCTAACGATAAAAATAGACTAAAAGCAATCTAATATATCAAAACAACAATTTAACAACAATAACAATATCATTCAAGATGGAAAAATAGAAATCAAGTGGTAACAGGAGGGAAGACCTGCCTAAAGAGCCAGGTCTTGAGTTGGCTCTTAAAAACACCCAGCGAGGGAGCCAGGCAGATCTCGGAGGGGAGACTGTTCCAAAGGCGAGGGGCCACTGCCGAGAAGGCCCGGTTTCTTGTTCTTTCTTTCCGGGCCTCCCTCGGCATTAGGCCCCTCAGCCGCCCCTCCTGGCTAGAGCGAGTGATTTGAGTAGATCTAGGTGGGAGGAGGCGTTCCGCTAGATATCGAGGTCCTAAACCGTTTAGGGCTTTATATGTAATTAACACTTTGAAGAGTGATGTGTGTTTTGATGAGTTAAATATGGGAAGTGAAATAATTGCAAGGGTGAACTTGTATATGTAAAGGTGTATAGTAGACCAAATAACTTCTACTTCTCTTATAAGCCCACTTCAAGACGAAAACATATATTTTAACACTCTGATAAATTATCAAAAAAATGCTAGTGATTTTGAACATACCATAGCTTTGATCCAGTTCAAAGAGGGATGGAATCAAGCAGCCAGAGCTTCCAAATGTAATATACTACAGTATATAAAATGAAAGGTATCTATGTGCTAAGTGTTATTGGCAAGCTGCAAATGACAGCAGAAGATAGATTGTGTAGTTCAGTTAAATTTGTCTTACTATCTGGAGGAACAAATCTAAGGTGTAACAATCCTAAGGTTTCATTTTTAACCAAAAGGATAATTCATAAAAAAAATAGCTATTGACTGACGATAATGCAATCTTAAAGACATATTATCAGATGTTATTCCCACTTGGTTTAGTACGTTATTACCAAGTAAATCCATATAGGATTAAAACCACATTGACAATGAACATGTTGTTCATTTTAGAATGGCCAAATGACAAAAACAAACTGGTGCCTTTTTCTTCCTTAGTCTCTTTTTTACTCAAAATATCCTATTGTAGAGTAACTTAGTCAATACACTCTCCTTCACCACAATTAAAGTCACACAATTATCTATTTACAATCTAATTATTGCTTTACTCAGGTGAGTTTTAGAAAATCAATAAAACAAGATGTTAGATACTATATAAAAGTATAGATACTACAGAAAAGTATACTGATTGCAAAGAGAAAATGAAACAAGGAAACTAAGTATAACAAACCTCAAAGTATGGACTGTACTGAACAATTAATATTCGACCTATTTAGCAAGATAAATTTTAAAAATATACTAATCTCCTGGGTTTTCCCATTTGAAGCTCCTTTCAACTCAACAATAAAGGTGCACATTTGCCCACAAGAAAAACCTTGGGCATTTCCTGGTGAGTCATAGATACAGTCTGTGTTTAACAGATGGGATTAGGAGCCACTTGCCATCAGAACACTGTGAACGGTGAAATCCAGCAAAACAGACACATGGTGCCTGTAAGTATCCCTTCAGATTTCTTTGTTAATTTGGAGATGGAGTGGGCATGCAGAAGTTAATTTGATCCTGCTGCTTTCTTTAGTTAAAGTGTAAAGTGGACTTATTCAATTTTTGTTTCCAACAGGCTAAGCTAAAGCTCTATTCAAATTTTTGCAAACAAAACTGAGGAGCATTGTTGTGGAGTTAATGTTTTTTTCAGTATGAGTTACATGATTGAAAGACCTGTTGTTTCCCAAATAGCATTAGTGGACGAAAATGTGTTGTGATCAAACATCCCCCTTTTCTTAATATAAACAGATGCTTCACAGATGACTGCAGTTGCTTTTGTAAGTTCTTAAGTATCTTCGCACATTATGAGATTCCTTTTAATGTTTTCTCATTCCTGTGATTATTAAACATATTTCAGGCTGCCCTACAACCTCTAGGACAGAGGTCGTCAACCCCCAGTCCGTGGCCTGAGCGAGACCGGGCCGCGAAGACAGACCTCCTGCCCCGCCCCGCACGCACTCCCCCACACAGCTGCTTTGCGCACGCGCGTGTGCCAGCGCCGGCATGAGCGCTCCCCCACCCCTTCATATATGCGCCCGAGCACCCGCGCGAAGAGGTGGGGTGTGTGGGCGTGCAGGTGCTCCGGCGCATGCGCGAAGGGGTGGGGGAGCGATTGTGCGTACGCTGGCACGCACCTGTGCACTCCCCAACTGCTTCGCACGCACATGCGAGAGAGCGCATGCTCCTTCGTGCGTGCGCACGAGTGCGGGGGGTGCCCTGCCTTCCTCAGCCGGTCCGCGGTCCCGAAAAGGTTGGGGACCACTGCTCTAGGAAACCTGAATGTTGTGGAAAGGAGTAAAATAAAGCACACCAATATTAAAGTATTGGTGTGTTCTATTAAAGTAGCATTTAGCACAACATTGGTTTGCACTTAGCCCTCAAGATTTTGTCAAGATTATCAGAACAGAATGTGTGCAGCTGCTTAGAATGAGGAGAAAGCATAGAAATTATTTAGGCTTCCCTTGGCTTTTGAAGTATTTATTTGGAGGAGCTGAATTGCTCAGTATGCCATAAAAGATGCATCTTTTTAATGTTGTGTCAGAATCAGATGTGCACTGCAGCTAACAACATTTTTTATGTTAATATTCAAAGGTTAAGTCTAGTGAATTCAGTGGAGCTTACTCTTAAGAAAGTGGTTATAGTTTTGCAGCCTAGTTTTATTCTCAGGGTTAAAGAACAGAATGTTATTGACTAGATTCTTGTGATGGAAGTATAGCTTAGACCCAGTGTGATGAGTCAATACGAAATATGGGACAGTAAACATGAGGAGAATATACTACCAATTTTAGGACTTGATTCATCATGATTACAAAATAAAATCTGATGTGAAATTAAAAGCATGTCCTCATACTTCAGATAATATTGAAACCAACTTTTTTAAGAGGACACCTGAAACAACTCTGGTTTGCTCCAAATAAAGCAGAAATAGGAAATGAGTACATATTTGCAGAGAGTACAGACTGCTTTCAAACCTGCTTCTTCAAAACAATGAAATAGCTTTGCTAAGGACTTGTTCGCAAGTAATGTCCACTGGGAAAATATAGATTGAACTACAAATTACAGAGGGCTAAATTTTACATTACAGATAGTCCATTGTTAGAAGCTAACATCAGTGTTCCAGAAACATGATTCATGCAGATCTTCATGCCTGAGTAATCTTGCAAACAAAGCTTGTACTTGCCTCCCAATGTCCAGTCACAAAAGAAAGCAAGTTAATTTTCAAACTGTGGAATGTAAAAGCTTGTGCTGTGATAATTCTGTCTTCTAATGAATTCCTTCTTAGATATATTGTAATGTGTAGTTTATCCCTGAGTTAAATAAATGCATCAGTGTTCTGAATTCACAGGGCCACAGCAGGCTGTCACAACAAGTCTTAACTTTTAGAACCCAATGCTTAGGGGGTATCTAGAGTTGACTGAACACTTAACTGCAAGCAGGTAAGGCAAATGTAAGATAATATACATTCAACAGTGGCCATTGATAGTAAATCATACAAGCAAGTGGTTTTTCACCTTGAGAAAAGAAGACTGAGAGGAGATATGATAGCACTATTCAAATACTTGAAAGGCTGTCATACAGGAGCTAGGGCAGGATCTGTTTTCAATCATCCCAGAGTGCAGGACACACAACAAGTTACAAGAAGCCAGATTTTGGTTAAATATCAGGAAAAACTTCTTAACTGTTAGAGTAGTAAAGCAATGGAACCAATTACCTCAGGAGGTGGTTAGTGCTCCAACACTGGAGGCATTGAAGAGAAATTTGGGCAACCACCTGGCAGGTATCCTTTGATTGTATTCCTGCATTGAGCAGGGGGTTGGACCCGATGACTTCATAGGCCCCTTCCAACTTCATGATTCTATGATTCAAAGACTGCTCTTCTAAATTCTGAAAAGGAGGGAGGAAATTCATAACCATTTGTTGAATGTGAGGGTCCAAAAGTATGCGTCACAGGATCTTCCCCTTCACCAATAATTACACAAGACTTAACCTGCTTTGCCAACTGTGGAACATTTATTTTGGTATCAACAAATAGTGTCTTTAACCAATGTAGAGTCTTTGTCTCCTTCCACCAACGGGGCAGACAGGGGTTTCCAATCTTCCACAACAAAAGGGTTGCCGTAACTAGAGTTCCATGGTCCTGGAAGGTCTGGTGAGGTCCAGTCCCTTAAGGTCATGGCCGACGGTACAGACAACAAGGGCACGGCCACGTCTCCAAGGAGATCTTCCCACTTGGGACCCCCTCCCTGGATCCAGTGTCTCACAGACCTTCTCAATTCCTCCATCTTCTTCATCTCCTGAACTCGCCATTTATTTCTCCTACGTCTTTCTTTCTCCACCTTCTCCTTCTCCTCTCTTATCTTTCTACGCAACTCTCTAGCTTCTGTCTCTCCCCAGTATGAGATTCAGGGTGGGATCACTGATCTTCTCCTATCGTCTGTCTCCTCTCTCAGCACCCGCAGCCTCTCCCACTTCTGGGTCCATGGATCTTGCATCCAGATCCATTCCCAGCCAGGTGGTAATGCCCCCTCTCTTCCTATCACTTCTCCTTCCCCTGCTTCTATCTCTTCCCCATTTCTACCAGTCTTTCCCGCCTCTCTCAACTGTTCTTCTTTCACTCCCATCTCCCTCACTCTTTGCGCCAAAGCCTCTTCTTCAGTTTCATGTAGGAGCTTCCCTGGGACCTCCTCCAGAGTCAACTGGGATTCATCTTTCCCTCCACACTCAGTCTCTTTGTAGAGGATGGACAGCGCTCCAGCGAGTGGTGGTTCCGACTCGCCTCCTGCCTCACATCGAAACAAGAAGGTTGTAGTGACAAAAACATTAATTGTAGTTCCCCTGGGCATAGTTAGATTGAAATGAAGAGCAGAGACCCAGACACCAAATTGTTGAATCCATTCTTGCAGCCTCACTGTGATGTGTCAGTTGATTCATACAACTCTCCTCATAACATTCATGTGCATTTCATTTCTATTCATGGATAGGGGACTCTTGAAATTAACCCCCATCCCCATTTAAGTATACAGCTTTTGAATAGATGCTCATGCAATTTCTCCAGAGTTGTAGTTTGACTAGAGTAAGAGAGCTTGAGGCCCAGATGACATGTGGCATGTATGCCTGGTTGACTTTTGTGTTGTGTTTTGTTTCTCTCCCCCCCCCCCCATCTCTTTCTACTTGCTGTTGTATTTCTTCCTATATTTTTCTTCTTTTTCCTTCAGGGTCTCCCAGGATAGCACATGACATTTGTTTAGTAGAGATGTGTGCTAATGTGATAGATAAATCTATTCAGCATTAAATGGAAAGTCTTTTTTAAAAATCTTTTCCCTTGAGTTTAGCAAACTCATCCTACAATAAAATTAATAAAAATACTAATTTTTTCTCTTCCTTTTTCATAATATCTCTTTAATATAGTCTCTATCATCTCTTTCCTTCTCAATGCCTTGCTTAAACTTGATTGCCTGAAAAAACAATCATTTCTCAACAAGAGAGGATTGATAATGGCATCCAGACAGAAGAAACCTAAGGCGATTGAGTGCCATTTAATTATATTAAAGCACAGAAATATTCACATGATACCAGCTTTTAGCTGTCACCATGGCAGCAAACCATTTCAAAGCAAAGTGTGCTGCTTATATACTAAGCCATAGGGCTTAGAGCACTCTCTGGGCAGTTTACAATTTAATTCTGCAGGCAACACATTGCCCCTCCCCCCATGAGCTGGGTACTCATTTTACTGACCTCCGAAGGATCGAAGGCTGAGTCAATCTTGAGCCGGGTACCTGGGATTGAACCCCGGGTTGTGAGCAGAGTTTTGGCTGCAGTAGAGCAGTTTAACCACTGCACCACACGGCTCCATTTCAAGGACATTTTGATTTAGAAGCTCCTATCAATAAACAGCTAGCATTTATTGCTTACACAGTAGCAAGAGCACACTGAGTAGGGTGAGGTAGGGAATGGAGTTTGTCTTTAGTCAACAGTAGATTAAAGAGGAATCTTTTTTGTCATTTTCCAGTTTTGAGGAAAGGGGAAAAACCTAAGGCCCAAGACAAGGAGTGAGGTCTGAGGAACAACCTGGCAGGCTGGATGGGAAACCCCCAGTTTTCAGCATGTGGCACAATACCTGGAAGGATAAGGCTGGGCAGTGAAGCAAAAACTATTTGTTACAAGAATAGACAAGATGAAGGAGATAAGGAAAACTGATGCAAATAACTGGAAATTCCATTATCAAAAACTGATAATGGAATTAGACATGCTGGTGGAGAGATGCTGGTTATACTGCTTGGGTCCAGGCTACTTGAAATACTGTATTTCCCCATATCATTGCCCTCGATCTTTGACATTTTCAGGGGAGGGCCTTCCCTCAATCCTTGCCACCATCACAGGCAGCTTTGGTAAGGACTCGAAAGAGAGCATTTTTGGTGGCACCTCCGAGTCTATGGAATTCCCTCCCAGATGAACACCTTCCTTTTTGAACTGGTCATTGATCTATGAATGCCCTAGCAGAACTGGAGCTTTTAGGAAGAGCTGCAGCATATTTTTACCATGTGTTTTAAATTTGTTTTGTTTTAACAGTGATGTTTTTAACTTTGAAATAAAAGCAGGGAGCCGTGTGACCATTACAAAATAAAAATGCAAGAATAGGCAATACCTTTATAGGCCACTAATAATTTTTTTAAAAAAAATCATACAATATGCAAGCTTTCGTGGGTAACTCCCACTTCTTCAAAGCAAGTACCAGAAATCCAAACATTTGTGGCAAGATGAGGTTTGCCAGGTTACTCTTAGATGTAAAGTTCTTGGCAAGATTACTTTTGCCAGGCTCATCTGTCTTAGATGAGGCAGGAAGCAGTAAGGTTGTTGTTTTAAAGTTACGGCTGAGGCAGCTGTGGGTTGGATTTCACACTCCATTTCTTCAAACAAAGGGGCTCAGGCCATGCACGAAGACACACCCCTCCTCTCCATTTGGCTCTTCTTCAAAACAGACATGTTTCTGCTTGGCCAGGGAAGTTGGGGTGATGCAGAAGACCCATGTCCTCCATCTGGGAATTGGGGTATAATTTAGTAAACCCACGAGGTCTAGCCAACTGCGGTCAGTTTAAAATTTAAAAAGTATTACAGTACCTAGTTATTGCAGTCCATTAACATTGTTTGCGCTAATCGTATTTTAATAATAGTATCTAAATTTATTGTGATTTTAAATATGTGTGTGTGTGTGTCTGTGTGTCTGTGTGTATATATGTATATGTGTATGTATATATGTACATGTATACACACACATATATATACACATACATACACACACACACACACACATACATATATACATATATATACAGTGGTACCTCGACTTACGAACTTAATCCGTATTGGAACGGCGTTCATACATCGAAAAGTTTGTAAGTCGAGGCAAACTTTTCCATAGGAATGCATTGAAAACCATTTAATCCGTACCTGCTGTTTTTCGTTCGTATGTCGAGGCGCTGTTCGTAGGTAGAGGCATTAGTTCCCATAGGAACTAATGCAAAGCCGGTTAATCCGTACTCTACCACTAGGGGGAGATTTTATTTTTATTTTTTCTTCTTTTGACCTAAGATGAACTTAGGTCAAAAAAAGGGCAGGAAAGGTTTTTTTCGGGGGGGGGGGTTCGTTCGTAAGTCGAGGCTCGGTTCACAAGTCAAAGCAACATTTTGTGAACGGAGCCGTTCGTAACTCGAAAAGTTCACAAGTGGAGACGTTCGTAAGTCGAGGTACCACTGTACATATATATATAAGAGATAGATATATCAGTCTGTCTGTCTCTCTGTCCATTTGTTTATTTATTTAGTACGCCACTTTTCTCCTAGTGGCATGCAACAGCTTATATACAAGCTGACTGACTGAGTGAGTGAGTGGGTGGGTGCTGTTGTCATTGCCAGAGCATTCTTCAGTGCTTTCTTGTCCTAAATCTGAACTCAAACCTGCTGCATGGAAAGCCAAAGAGTACTAGAGATGGGAGACTGCATAGGCTCACTCAGATCACTGCTCAGCATAAAGACCAATACACAATCACTTTCTTCTGCATTATGACCAGTCTCCAATACATTTGTGGAAAATACAGATCAGCATGTATGTTTTGTAATCACCTTGTACTAATGTGGCATTTGAAAGAAACATAGATAACTACCTCTCAATAGAAATCATGTGTAAGCAATTGGGATCAAGGTCACTAAACACCAGTTGGAATAAAGTAATCTGAAAGGTGATAAGTACCAAAGAATAAAATAGCTGCTGAACAGGATACTTTTTCAGGCTCCATGCCTCCATGAGTTTAAGATCCAATTTGCCATATCCATTGTTGAACTTGAATTTGCCAGAATAAATTTTCTAAGAGTTAGATTATACTGTATACATCTGTTGCAGAGAGGTTATTAAGGCTTTTTTGTGTGTGCCTCTGGGGGTTAGAAAACTCTTGCTCTAACCATTAGATACTTTCGTTAGTTAAGGATTTTTCTCTTGTAATCATAGCTACCTCGAATATCCATTTCTAGCTTCAGTTCTGACTCCTGCACACTGTTGTGTCTCTTCCTTATTAACCATGGCATAAATTCAGTTGGAAGTCCCAGGAAATGTAATCCCATTGAACTGTTGTGAATGGTGAGTCCACACCTGTGTAAGTTCCTTTGATTCAATGAATCAACTCAAGTTGGGACTGCAAGCTAGATTCAGGCCAGTGTCTCTTGTCCCTAGGATCTTTCATCTTCACTTCCTCTCAGGAAACAAACCTAGTTCTCTTCAGTATCCTTGCCAAAATATTCTAATTTCTGTCTGGTTTGCAAATCAGAATCATTTGGTTAAAAAAAACCAACGTTCTTGGGGAATAGTATAATTTCAGAATTGATTTCCTTGTTTTTGATACTAATTTTCATTTCAGAGGAGCAGGGATAAAGAAATAAACAGCATACCAATCACAGTCTTACTTCCTTTTGAGAAATATGTTATCAGTATTATTTATCTAATCCTAACATTTTATGGATATTTGGTTGCTTTTGATTATACTGTGTAAGTTTGTGGAATGCAATTTATATTTTCTTGTAATGTGAACAATATTCAAAGTAAGAAATATTATTTTGGGAATACAGTGTTATAAAGGTAAAACACTGCTAGTTTTTTAATGTTGTTTAATTGCATTCTTTAGAGGAGAATTGTAAACAGCCTTTTTTTCATTTTGGTTTGGCACAAGAGCAAAGTTTGTATTCATACTGGCATTTGGCTAACCTAGTTAAGACCGGTAACATAAAATAAAGATTAGTTATCATCGGTTGCTTGGTTACACTCTCTGTTTTCTCAGAGCAAGAAAAAAAGGGAGGTTTGTGGTCATTCAGTGAAAAAGCAAGGTGTGGTTTATAGAATATTATGTCAGCATTGAATCAAAGCTGTCTTTAAAGCTCATTTTTTCTTTGTTCATTAGGTTGACATAACAATCAAGATGGATTCTCCAAGAAAAAGCAGCATAGGTATAAAACTGAACTTAAAGAATTTTACAAGATAGCAGACCAGATATCTTTACATAGCTTTTTCATGTTTGCTGTTAATCATAGAATAGTGAAGTTGGAAGGGGCCTATAAGGCCATCAAGTCCAGCCTCCTGCTTCATGCAGGAATACAAATCAAAGGATATTAGACAACCAGGTGGTTGTCTAAGTTTCTCTTGAATGCATCCATTGTTGGAGCACTCACCACCTCTTGAGATAAGTGGTTCCACTGAACCTACAGATTATATAGCAGTGGGAGCTGGAGCCCTGGGAGGTGATCAGGGGAACCAATTAACTCCACTCATCCCCCGATTTTCCCTACTCCTGCCATAAACCTTTTATAAAGATGTTGGGGAAATGAGCATCCAATGCAGTACTTAATTTCCATTGTTCTGTAGTTTGCCCAGGTCAGGGCACAGATTACATGTCTGGCAATGGACAATCAGGTCCTGAGCTAACGTGGAAGTCACAACTAAAGCAAAGGCCTTTATTCCTAGGCTTATGGGGATGTGCTGTTGCACTGCAGAAAATGCCCTCTGTGCATGCTCTTTGTTGTTGTCACATGTATCCTAAGGAGGCCTGGCTGAGCCTGGTTCAGATTATGGCCATGTCTCATTCATCAATAGACCCATTTACTTCTGCTTGAGGGCATTCATCTAAGAGGGAAAAGTCACAAGGCCAACATCACAATGGATGCCAGTTTGTCTTCTCCACAGGGATGGAAATCTTTGCTTGTCTCATTCTCACAAGCACATATAATAAATTGCACTGTTCTTCTCCTTTCCTGTGAGGATTACTGGAGATTTTAACACTCTCAAGTCTTTCCTTGGTTTAGTGTGGATTGTTTCTTTGAGTGGATATGTGAAATAAAGCAAAAAGGCAAACCAAACAGGGATAGCTGTTGTTTTGTTTCATGGACATTTGCCAATTTCCAGCCTTGGGTGGTTTGTTTGCATCCTTCCTAACAATGAGACAGTTTTTTGTGTTTGCTATATGTACTTATGGAGACCTAAAGGAGGGGGAGGCTTTTGTTGTCTTATTCATGGCTGGAGTGACGAATTTTGTGTGACTCCCAAATTTCTCATCAAGGTGTCCAAAAGAGCTGAAGAATTTAGTGAGTGTTCTTCACATCTTTACTCCACCACACGTAAATCTATTTTCAGTTTTAAGCTGTGAAACAGCTACGATAGTGTGCCTTTTTGCTAAAAAGGCCCAATCAGTTCAGTGATTAATTCTGACAAATGCTAATAGTACTCCATTAACCACTTTATAAATCAGCCTTTTAAAAACACCAGACATTTTATCAATCACCCGGGTTGTTTTCAGTCAGGCACCTTATCCTCGCAGCTATGGATTTTTACAAATGCCTCTACCCCAGGATAGATTTTATGCCAGGCTTTCTGATAAATGCACAGCATAATGGAGATTACATTCTGGACATTGCGGGCATTGTATTTGCTCACTCTGCCAAATCCTGAATGATTTCCCATGCATACCTACCTACATACCATCCAACTACCATCTGGTGACATATTTCTAAAACACAAATGGTACAAAATCTACCCAAGAAGTTTTTAGACAATACCAGATGCATTAGAACTGGCTGAATAATATTTAACCATAAAATAGGATGTAATTAATTTTTGTATTGTTGCACTGAATTTCATTCCTTCTTGATTTGACTATGCTTTGTAGCCAAGAGTTTTGGGAACATTTAGCCTTGAATATCTTTTGTGGAACTAGGTCGGTCTTTCAAAATACAGAATGACTGTGGTTGATTTCTCTTTGCCAGGAAATTGTGATTATGAAGACGTCTACAAGCATAGTTTCTTCATAAAATCACCACCAATTCATCTTTTTGCCAATCAGGTACAGTTAGCATGCAGACTGCCATACTTTAACAATGCTATAATAATAGTGACCTGCTATTTCTAATCTGTTATATTTTGCTGAGATGAAAAACTAGTCTTTCTTTTCCTTTCTTTTTGTAGACTTCCTGGAAAAAGAGATATTTTATCCTTTCCAAGACAAGTAAAAATGGTTGTGTCTTGAGGTACCTTAAAGGTCATCAGCTGAAAGGCTCCATTGAAATTAATGAGTATGTATCTGATAGTATCTGCTATTGTTTCTTTTAACTCAGTCAATGAGTTGAGCATGACTTTTAGAAATAGAAGTATTGAGTTCACAGTATTTAAACTTGCCTTTGGGATATTTGGACTAAATGTCAAGGGGAACCTTTACCTTTACCTTGGGATATTTGTCTGTATGTCTGTCTTCATTATTAAATGACATCTAGGTAAAGGTAAAGGTTCCCCTTGACATTTAGTCCAGTCGTGTCCGACTCTAGGGGGTGGTGCTCATCCCCGTTTCCAAGCCGTAGAGCCAGCGTTTGTCCGTAGACAGTTTCCGTGGTCACGTGGCCAGCGTGACTAGACATGGAACGCCGTTACCTTCCCACCGTGGTGGTACCTATTTATCTACTTGCATTTTTACATGCTTTCGAACTGCTAGGTTGGCAGGAGCTGGGACAAGCGACGGGAGCTCACTCCGTCGTGTGGATTCGATCTTACGACTGCTGGTCTTCCGACCTTGCAACACAGAGGCTTCTGCGGTTAACCTGCAGTGCCACCACGTCCCTTCTAAATGACATCTAGATGCTTCTAAAGTTTAGCCATCAATTCTCTCCTGTTACAAGACATAGTTATCTGATTTTTAAAAGAAATTAAATGCTTGATCTAGATGTTAAAACACTCCACAGCATTTCTATATAATAACATGCCTGAAGCGGCATACATGTGCCATTAAAACACCCTGATGAAATATCAGTCAAAGTATTTCTACAAGGAAGTGACTGTGAACCAGGAATAGATGTGTATGATACAAACGTCCACACACTTCGTGTCATTACCACTCATAGGGCTGTTTTTGAAATATAACTGTTTTGTAACTCACTACCAAAAAGTGTAATAAGTTTAGTAATTTGTTACCTTAAAGGATAATTCACTGTAGATAACTGCAGTCTGGAAGGGAGGGGAAGAAATAGGGAGGGGAAGATATAGAATAAGACCTGCTGATTTCTTCAGCACTGTGTGAGATTATTTTCATAAATATTTTGAGAAGACACCGTTTCTGCACATGATCAGTGTTTTAGCTCTGGAGATGCTGTCAGTTTGGGATTTTGTTTTTGTATTTATTCTGTTTTTTAAATTTATTTACATTTTTGTTTTACTAATATTCAATTTTTTAATAAGATAGAACCCTATTACTTATATATGCTGGTGTAAATCAAACAGCATAAATCACAGCAGTGAATTGCTGCCACTTAAAGGGGTTGGGGGTTGCTTTTCATGTTGTGTATTAAGCCAGATAATTGGTGTAAAATAAGGAACATAAGCCTCAACCGTTTAACTAGTGGCAGTTCACCAGTGTGATTTATGGCATTTATCTTATGCAGACATAAAGAAGTAAAAGGATTCTGGCCAATGTGTTCTAAGCTGTGCCTGGGCAATTTCATGTTGTGGAGTGCCTTACCATCATTATTAATAAATAAATCAGTACATAGCACTTTTAATTTTTTTCGTCAACTGATTAGACTATACAAAAAAGGTTAGGCAACCATATGATGTAAGTTAAATAGCTGTCCCTACTCTTTCTTGGAGTCATTAGCTAGGTGCTATAATAATGGAGTCTATAATTCATTACTATACCCCATTATAATTTCCTTTTCCCTGATAATGACATCTCCTAGACCTGGGAAATGTCTGGAGAATGACATGTGGTTCATAGTAGGTGCTACAAGAATGGAATTTCAAGTTACCAAAAGGGAAGTCATGTTATTGTGTGTTACAGGAATAGCTACTGATTCCCTTCTAGCAACTTAAAAATGAATACGTTTGTTATAAATAGCCTGTCAATAACCACTTTGACATTTAAAATGTTTTTAATGATATTCTATTTGCCTACCAATATTTGCAGAGGTGGACCAATGTAAGAATATAGGGCACAGAAGTTTCTTAATTCTAAAATAGCTTGTCCTTGTTGCTTTGCAAAACCTGGAAGAAATAAAATATTTTAAAATTCAACATAATATAGACTTTCTCAGGAAAACAATAACCTAATCAGTAGCAGTTTTGTTTAAAGCAAAAGAGAAGTGTTGTCCTAAATACGTAAACAGATTGTCCGCAGCAATTTTGTGTATTTTTCATACTAATAGGGCTTCAGAAGTTGAAATTGGCATCAGTGATACTGAGAAAATGTCAACGGTGAAGAAGATGTTTAAATGCCAGCCCACAGAAGTGATGACCATCAGAACAGAGAATAGGATCTTCTACCTTATTGGAACAGACAGGTAGGTTTGGGATTCTTTTCAAGAATATTCATAGAGTTTCCAAATTGGCTGAAGTGATGGTAACAGTTAATCTTCAAATATAGGGTCTTCAAACTTGGCAATAACATATCTTTCATAAATCAGAAGAATAATTGTTTAAGCATTCACTCAGTCTTACGGGAGACACAAAGAGTACAGAAGATTAAGAGTTCAGTGATTAAAGTTAACGGCTTAATGCTGAAAAGGAGATAAATGAAGTGACAGATGTATGTGTTCATATTTAAACTGCTGCAATAATTTAAGACGGAATAAAGAAGACTGTTCTCTTTGGCACTATGATTTCTTTCCAGCTTAATCAAAACCCAAGAGAAAGCACAAGGATGTGTATGTGTGAGTGGGTGGAGAGAGAGAGGAAATAAAACAGATGATAGGGCACGGATGGGCAATATGTATCCTGTGGGATACATGCAGTAGCCCTCCCTATGAGGACCATTTTTGCAGTCCCCAGCATCCCTGAGGCCCACAGACCCTTACACTCACTCCAAATGTACTCAACAAGTCCTCTTATGCCCTCTTTGAGTTGTGTTGGACCCTAGCACCTTTGGGCTTCCCCAGCCCTCCAAAATGTTTTTTAGCCACTGAAGGGTGCAGAAGATACTGACAGTTGTTAATGTTAACACTGGTCATTCACAACAGACTAAAATGGCTGTCCTTTCAAAAGCCGCTCTTAGGAGCAAGAGTGGCTGTTCTTTGTAAAGATTCAGCAACAGTGAAATAACTGATGTAAGTCCTTTAGAATGTGACAGAAACTCTGGGTATATCTAACAGTAACTTCAGTCCCCACCCTTCACTATTTATAATCCTGTGAGATACAAAGCAAATCACCTTGAAGAAAGATGATATAAACCCTGTTATACATCTTCATGGAAGTCTTGCCTCACCTTTTCCAGGAACTGAAGTACTCTTATGTCACAAAAAAGCTTTTGAGGTTGACATGAAACCAGTTTGACTTCAAGGAGAACAGATACCCTTTGTTGACTGCCTTAATAGTCACTCAAGCAGAATTTAAATCTCTTTGAAGTAGAAACTCTTCTAAACAGAAGCCTGGAAACCAATGCTTTTTTAAAAAACCCCACAAATGTCCAATTTGGTCCATCATTTAAGACATACTCTTTCCTTGAATATCAAATCTGTCCCACAGTTGGAAAAGGAAAGCTCCCTGAGCAGACAGACCTCTACTACCAATGCTAGAAAGCAACAAGTGGTCAGAACTATTATTTCTGAGAAATATTGGGTCTGACTACTGCCCCACCACCAAATGCTGGACTCTCTGCTGACCTTGCTGAGACATCTGTGGATTCAGCTAAAATAAATAATAAGTATTATTTAAGAAATATTTCTTTTCTGTTCATCAGAGCCCCCAAAGCAATAAATCAATTTTTAGAATGAGCCTTGTGGCACAGTGGTTAAACTGCACTACTGCAGTGAAGACTCTGCTCACAACCTGAGTTCTATCCCAGGCTCAGGTAGCTGGCTCAAAGTTGACTCAACCTTCCATCTTTCCGAGGTCAATAAATTGTGTACCCAGCTTGCTAGAGGGGGAGGGGAATGCATAGCCTGCATAATTAAATTGTAAAACCACACAGAGAGTGCTTTAAGCGCTGTGGGGCAGTATATAAGCAGAACACTTCGCTTTTTTTGCTGTTAGAATAAAAAAGGTAGAACTACACCAACCATAACTGGAAAATAGATTTAAAGATATTTTAAAAATCAGTGTGGTTAAGGTTTGGCTCAGTTACTTCATTTAGAAGGAAAAGTGGGATTCTTAGGGGAATGACTTTTGATTATTTGGAGAATACATGCCTAACTGCTTCCATTGTAAATAATTTATGTCTGGATTTTTTACATCATACATTTGAGAACCTATGGTTCTGCAGATGTTATTGAGCTACAATTTCCATCAGCTCTAACCAGCCTGGCTACTTTTGAGGCTCAATTGGAGATAGGCATTGTAGTTCATTGACATGTGGCAGGTTGAAGGTTCCCCCTCCTTTTTATATTTGGTGGACAGAGAGCTTAGCAGTATTGCTTTCTGCCCTTCAAATGTAAAAGAGAGAAATCTCTTTGAAAATCATACACTATCTTGAAAAAAGTGCTGCATGTGTTGTTGCTTTTAAATTGATGAACTTTGCAGAGAAATACAACCTCACACCTTTGTCCGTTTCTGTGCCTTTCTTCTCAAATCATTCTTTTAAAACTCTAGCAAGCACATCGAGGATTGGGCCAGCTTTCTGTTTGCAGCCAGCAGAGGAATAGAGGTAAACAAATGCCGTACCCCTTCGAGGACTTTTTTGAATGTTGAACACCAACAATTAGCACTGTTAAAAGATTGTCCTCAAAATTATTTGTATTTGATTGGGGCAGAGGGCTGGATCACTGGTATTCAGTTGCCATGACCTTCAGGAAGATTTAAGGAATGCACTCCTGTCTTCCTTGGCAAGTTTCCACCCTAAGAATGGCCTATTTCACATTTTGGTAATCGAAATGTTTCAACAGTGGTAAGAATGGTATTTGATACTTGCCATTGACAAAACTCAGTAGAGGGCCATAAACCAAAGCAGAGAGCAATGAGCCATCTGCAAAGATACCAAAAGAAGAAGGTATCACTGTGAAGGCAGTGGCTACTGCACTTGGAAACTCCCTAAAAGCCTCTAATTGGCCACTGTGAATCCTGGACTGGAGCTTTCCTCCAAACTAGTAATGCTCTTCTTGCGTTCTTGTGGTATTGTCATCTCTATACACTCAGAAGAAGCACAGAGCTTTGTCAACCAAGGTTTTTAACTAGGGATATGCACCATATTTAACCAAACGCTGAAACACTGAAACAGGGCTACTTGTGCATCTCTGTGGTAACCACCAGAAGGAGCCAAGAACCCAAGGGCACTATGAGGTGGAGTGGCACCCTATACAAATTCCTTCCATTAAAGCTGGCCTTCACTGGGTTAAAACTGTTAAAATTAAAAATCCACAATGTAATTGAAAAGGGAGGAAAGGAAATCAATAGCCGCAAGGAAAAATGTAGAGCTAGTAGCAAAGGATGAAGAGATTGTCAGCTTCACTCCACAATGAGTGAGTGAAGCCCAAGAGCAATCCTGCGCATCCAGTCACTGAGATACTGGGGAGGGTCTGTAACAGCCACTCTCCACATCTGCAAAGCAAATAAGAGACTTCTGCCAGTGTAGCCTGGGTTTTGCCTTTTTTTTAAAAAAATGAGTTCATTACACGGTTAGGACTCCATGTGTGTGCCTGGGTGGGTGCACATGCACACAAATGAATGCCTGCATTCTTCTTGATCTTTGCCTTAGGACATTAGGGTCTGTCTTTTGCCTCCTCCCACCCACCCCTTACTTTGGTTTCTTTTTTCTTATTGGTGCAGTAGTATCACAGCCAATTTCACCAATCTCCTGTTTCTCTTTTTCTTGTGTTTTCTGGGCTGGAAGTGGACAGATAATTCTGCCAGAAATAATTCTGATGGCATTGTATACCTCTACCCCCCATTATGGATGTTTCTATTTCTCCATCCATAGGAATGCTTTTTTTTTTCATTGTGATCCAGACATGTACAAACACTGCATTTGGACCTAGACAAGGATCATGTTGGGCTATTTCCAGAAGGGTATGGGGCAAGGCTGGGTCCAACTTGTGCTATCCTACAGAGACATGTACTAGGCCAGGTAGTCAGTAAACATCTCTAGTTTTTAACCATATGGCACCTCTTAAATATCATTTTGTTGCTTCATTTACTGAATCAGAAACCTGAACTCAGAGGTCGGTCATATTCTTTGCCAGCTGCTGCTATCACTGAAGATGACTTATGCCCCAGCAATGAATACGAAGTGAGTATAATATATTTCCTTGCCTTGCCTCCATGTACCTTATTTGTTGAGCCAAGTGGTTAAAAGCACAAATGGAATTGGCAGCAATGTAATGGGACATCCTGTGAGCTTGGAAAAAATATTTCTGTAACTGAACTCCCTGAATCCCTAGCCATGCACATTAGGAAGGTAAACTCCTAAGATTCTGGACTGCTTTTATAATGTGAATCTAACATATTATATGCAAAAAAAGAAAGAATCACATTCTGAGAAATCATGTTATCAAGTGATGGAGTGGCTTTCGTTCTGGAACAATCAATATGTTGATAGCATTCATCAATGTATAAATAAACTAAACACACACACCAAACACAAACACAAATGCACAGTTCAAAGCTCTGGAAATGTTCTCAATCAGTGTTCCAGCTACCAAGTCATGGCCTTCCAGGTTGCCCTTCAGTAAAGTGTTTACGTGCTTGCTTCAAAGCACATGTAATGGCAACCATCACATTACTACTCTTCTGGATAACCTAATTGGCTGAAACAGCTGGTATATGTGTCTCTAGAACTGACCAGGCGTCAAATGCCTGGGTCTGAAAATTTAGTCCTGGTCAGGTTTCTGGGGATCACCACCATATAACTGGTGAAGATATTGCTGCTTTCCACATTGCATACCCACCATCTCTCTCTCCAGGACAAAGGTGGGGGCAGCAAGAATGAAGGACTCTGTGCTGGTGATGGAGTGGTAATGGTGGTACTTCTTATTGCCTCGGGAAGCACAGAGTCAAGCACATGCAGTCCTGCCCTCCTTCTCCATGTAATATTTAACTGTATAAAGAATACAGCTGAAAAGGATTCTATCCCACAGCCTGATACAGGAGAAAATACAGATAGGCCCTGAACCCGAGTAATTCTAAACTCAGGAATGGTTGCAACTTTTTATACCCCTGTTCAGGTTTTCCCTCACTTTAATCCAGTGGAAATATCAGTATGTATTCTAAAAAAGATGGTGGGTGTACTCCCACAGTGGGTTCACTGCTAAAATTATATGCATTTATACATGGCCTAAGTGTGTCTTTGACACATTATCCTTTAGTATTTTGGCATAAACTTTCGAAAAATACCAGTCTTCTTCTTTCTGTGCTTGTAACACTTTCAAAGTGAAACTGGAACCCAACTACCTGATTTTGCTTAAGCATAGTCTTTCACCAGAAGTAACACCATCTAGTGAGCAGTTCTAATGAATCACTTTGGGGTAATGAGATACAATTACTTAATTTTATTCTCTTTAATTTTAATGATTTTATTCTCTTTGTTGGGCTGCAGGAATTAGAAACAGCTACTTCTAAGAAAAGGCCAGCTTCATATCCTACTCCTCAAGTCTCCTGTGAAGAAAAACATATTTATGATTCACCAAGAAAACTTTTATTACGTCTAGTGAGTGCAGGAAGTGCCATCAACATAATTGTCATAATATCTATCTGGCATGAATGTATACAAAAGTACACATTATGATATTATTTTGAGATTTCTTCACATATTGACTTACTACATGTCTCTACAATGTTTCTCTCTATGGTTTAAGGTACATTTATACTATAAGATAGGGTTTAAAACTGGTGCATTATTCATTACAATGATAATGCCCATCATAAAGTTTTTATTCCTGATTTTGAGCTGTGGAAACAGGTACCTCATTCTGTGGTGCCAATTATGTTTATAATGAAAAAGGTCTTGGTACATCGTCCATTTCAACCTTTCTCAAAATATACTGAGCAAAGAGTAATGATGCTATTTTATTTTAGCGACACCTAACAAGCGCTCCTCTTGAAGAACCTTTGGAAGAAAATTGCAAAACAGAGAATGTCTATGCTTATCCAAGGAGGGTTCTAGCCCAGGTAACCTAGCTGATAGTTTTCTCTATTCTGCCTTATGCTGATTCATTGGATAAAATCCTATTGATGAAAGTTGGATCAGATTCTGGAAGCATTTAATTTAAAGTAATTAAAAGCCATCACTCCCCAGGCACCTAGAGACACCAAAATGGCAAGGAAGCTTCCTCTGTCTCTCTTCTACAGTCCTCCGGGTTTGGTGAAGATTGGGTTTCAGATATCCGAGTTACACACCGACAAAGAGGGCACCCCAGGAAAGTTCCTCCCAGGCATGTAGAGACTCTAAAATCACAGAGAAGCTTCCCATGTTTCTCCTCTACAATCACACCAAGTTTGGTGAAGATTGGGTTTTCCCAAGCCAGCTGCTAAAGGACACTCTCCTGGAGTGATCCATTTTGTGGGTGTATAACTTGGTTGTCTGGAACCTAATCTTCACCAAATTTGGAGAGATTGTAGAGGAGAGGCAGGGAACGCTTCTCTGTGATTTTGGTGTATCTAGGTGCATGGAGAGAACTTTTCTGTGGGGTGCTTCTTGTGGGTATATAACTGAGACATCCAAAACCCAAACTTCGCCAAACTTGCAAAGCTTGTAAAAGAGAGTCACGAGAAGCTTCCCTGCAAATTTGGTGTCTCTAGGTGCTTGGGGGCATTTCATAGGACTTTAAATTTAAAAGGACAAATTGACAAATTGTTTCATCAGAAAAAATATAGTAAATTCATAATTCATGATTCATCAACCTTGACGAATTACAAATCAAAATGAATCACAATTTTTCTGATTTGTGCCCATCTCTAATCACCACCTGATAGCCGCCAGCAGTCCCTAGGGAGCCCCAAAACTGAAAAGGAGGGGGATACCAAGCTTTAATTACTTTAAATTAAAGGGTAAATTGATCTGGGTTACACTGGTGCAAAGATACACAAGAGGATTTTGCCCAACACCTACCTCCTTTTTCAGTGTGTAGTGCCATGTCGTTTTGTCTGCAGATTCTTACCATTACCTTGAAGTATCACATGATTTTAACATATTTATATATAAATTCTGTATTTTTATTTGTATGTGTTCAGTTTAATAGAATTTCTAGTACATTTATCTGGTATAATATTCAAGCATAACTTTAAGTTAGCTCATTGTTTACCGCAGTTGTTTGGAGTTGAGTACTTGTCTAAGGGCCTCATTTGATTCCATTATCTAGAAGCAGTGCTATAGAAAAAACGCTCTTGGTACCTGGAGCTTCCCTGCCCTGTAGGTTAAGCTTGAATCATGTGAGATAATACAGATGGGGAGAACATCAGAATGGGAATAAACACCTGGATTGAGTGTGCAATGGCCATATCAATCCTTCACTAAGCCTTCCTATTTCCACCTGAGGAAGAGTCGCTGTGGGTGGTATATGAGTTTGAGCAGGCACGTCCATGTCCTTCCAACAGCAAATGCCAATGTGTGGGTTTGCATCCTTCCAGCAATAATTTTTTTCACCTTCTATCTTTTGGTGCTCTGGGTCAAAGCCCTGACTACCCCACCATAATTATTGCACTGTTGCTTATTCTGGCATGATCTTGCCTCAATATATATTTGGAAAATTAACTTGCTTTTTTTATGTAAATTATCATTTGGGAAAGCATGTCTTTGTTTACATGTTGGATGTCATAGATGCATAGCAGTGGAAGATTTGCATGCCTAGAGGGATAACATTGTAAGAGGAGGAAATACACTGGCCTTTTAGCTTCACTTCAGGTCCTGTTTCCATCTTCCCATCTCTTTTGTCTGCAAATCAACATTTCAGGATTTCTCAATATTCAGGATTTGTACAGAAACTGAACTGATATGTATTGACAAATATATGTGTTGACAAATATGAAGAAATGAGTGTCCTTTACTTTGCTTCAATGAAATACCAGTTTTATACAGATGTATTATTTAAAGGGTTCATAATGAGTTTCCTTTAAGAGCATCAACTCTATCAGAACTTGTATTTTATATAATTCTCTGTATAAATGCATAACTTGCATATGATTTCTCTTTCAAAGTCAGATGATTTTTTGGCTGAAGTTAGCATCGTGGAACAATCTACTAGCTCAGATGAACTCAAAAGCAATAATGAATATATGTCCATGAAAGAACTGTAAGTATGCAATCATGGTGCATTTCACCCTTACATTAATCTGGAGCAAGAGCTTGCGCATTTCCTTGTCAAAGATTTCCCTAGACAATCATAGGCTCACTTTCATTTTCTTTGGAGGGAGGGCATTTCATTCTCTCAAGGTCTCTGCTGTGATCTCAGTCAACATCCTACAAAAAGTAAAAGTTACTTCAAGGGAGTGTCTGGTGTGAAAGTGTTGTATTTAGAATTTATTTACAATTTGATTCTATTGAATTCAGATTCAAGTAAAACTGTACGTTTGTTTGCCACTACAAAATGTAAAATGCCAAGAATTATAGTGTAGTCGTTTTATAGTTACAGCAGTTATAGTTGTTTTCTGGTGCAGATTTATTTATTTATTTAATTTATATGCTGCCCACTCTACCCAAAGGTCTCTGGGCGGCTTACAACAATTAAAATACAATAAAAAGATAAAACAATTAAAATACAATTAAAATATATACTCTAAAATCTACCCGTATCACCCGATACGGTGAGGTATCTAGTCAGGAGGTGAGGCTGAGGAGCCTGACGCCGAGGGAGGTCCGGAAGGAAAAAACAAGAAACCGGGCCTTCTCAGCGGTAGCTCCTCGCCTCTGGAATAATCTTCCTCCTGAGATCCATGCGGCCCCTTTGCTGGGCATCTTTAAAAGCCAATTGAAAACCTGGCTGTTTAGGCAGGCCTTCCCTTCAGTTATTATTTGATTTATTTTCTCTCTTCTCTTTCCATCTTGAACAATTTGATTACTGATGTCTATAATGTTGTTATATTTTATATTGTTTTATTATATATGTTGGAAGCCGCCCAGAGTAGTCAATTGACTAGATGGGCGGGGTATAAATGCAATAAATAAATTAAATAAATAAAATAAATAAAGGTTTTAGGTTTCGTATACAAAGTCCTTAATGGTTTGAGGCCCTGTTATATGTCAGAGTGTCTCTCCCTCAGAATATTACCCTGTACCTCCTGTTCTTCTCAGGCCTTACATTTCTGGGTTGCCACACTGAGATAGATAAGGAAGACTGTCACCAGAAATTGTGCCTTCTCAGTAGTGCCTCTATCCTTATGGAATGGGCTCCTGATAGAAGTATGTCAGGATCCTTTAAAAAATGCTAAAGACTGTCCTGTTTCAAGAGGCATTCAAAGGCATCCTCTCTTAAACTATTATATATCTGTTTCCTGTGTAGCCATCAGTTTGGGTTTGTATCTATTGTTCATTTATTTTTGAGATATTTAATGTTGGGTTGATGGGTAGCTGGGCTACTGTTACATTGTGTTGCTGTAAATCATTTAGAGCAGTGGTCCCCAACCTTTTTGGGACCGCGGACCGGCTGAGCCTCTGAGGAAGGCGGGGCACCCCCCTGCGCTGGCGTGCGTGCGCTCTCAGGTGCATGCGCAAAGCGGTGGGGGAGCGCACGCACGTGCCAGCGCCGGCATGAGCGCTCCCCCACCCCTTCGTGCAGGCGCAGGAGCGCCTGCACGCCCTCACACACGCGCCCACCCCTTCGCGCAGGCGCTCGGGCGCTCAGGCGCATGCGTGAAGGGGTGGGGGAGCGCTCACACTGGCGCTGGCACGCGTGTGTGTGCGCAAAGCAGCTGTGGGGAGGGGAGTGCATGCGGGGGGGTGGGAGGTCTGTCTCCCTGGCCCGGTCCAGCTCAGGCCACGGACCTGGGGTTGACGACCTCTGATTTAGAGTAGTGCTTTGCACCAAGTCAGCAGTATATGAATGCATGAACTAAACAAACAAACAAACAAACAAATGTTATGGGGGAAGTGAACAGTCACAAAAAAATGAGGAGTTTTTAAGACCTCCCAACTGCTTTCTTCATCAGGTTAGGTGTCACAGAGAGACAGAAAAAATGATATTATTCAATTAAGTATGGATGCAAATTGATCACAGAGTTCCGTACACTGAGACATGGAAATATGACAGTGCAAACAACACCTTCATTGTACCTTGGTTACAATATTTTCTATATGTGCTCATGTATCCACATGTATGTGTGCGCGCACATGCACATGCATGCATTGCAAATGTCAATATCTTCCTCAGTTTCCCAACAATTTTTAATTACCTGCTAAAAACTAAAGTCTCAATGAGGCAGTTTTGCTGTATTTCTTTTTAAGGGAAATCTAATTTACTTATTAGGCTTTTAGGAGTCACAGAAGAGGACATTCAGTCTGCATGTAAAAAGAATGAATCACTGACCCTTCCTGAAAGCCAGAAAAAGAGTTCAAATACACAAGTACCAGAGGACAACCCACTGAAGCCAATGCCACTACCGAGAACTTCCAAACCAGAAAAAAACTCCAAAATATCATCGCTGTCAGTGGTTCAATTGTCCATAATTCTCAGGTAAGAATGCTTGGAATGAAGTTTATTGTTTTAATATTTATCATAAAATCCCTGAAAACTAAAGGAAAGTGTTTCTATTTAAATCAAGTTTGCCATTGTTCCAAAACCTAAGTGATACAATCAGTCCAATAGTTAATAAGAAAGCTTTGAAGTTTGTGCTTGGTTTATTGTGTAAGCCGGGAAGAACATTTTATCTTTGTCTAGTGTGTGACAAGACACACACTCAGTGTGTGACCCTATTGAATTCACTAAAACATAGATGCAATTTTCTTCCATTGACTCCCGTACTTTGCAGAGAAGCAGGGTAATTAGTTGCTTCAGTCTTTGCTTCTACAAAAGTTTGATTTTGTTAGGAAACAACCCTGTTTGTCACAGATTGCTCTACAAACATGTCCTAAACACCAAGCTATCACTTCAATCTAATAGTACAATTTGAACTTAGATTGTATCCACATTGGCCAAAACTGTTAATGGTTGACTGTTCTTAATGTACTTGAATTTGCATCTCTTTATCTGTCATAGCATCAAGGTGCAGTGACAATGCACATGCAGGTGCTAGGTCATTTGCTGTCTAGCGCCGTCTCTGCTGTACATTGGCAATCTTTGCTGCATAGACATATACATGCAGCTATACCCCTTGCAGCCAGAAAAGTAACCTTGTGCTTGTTTGCAAACATAAGCAATGAACTGTTTTTCTTCTTCCTTCTCCATATGAGGAGGGTGGAAGAGGAATGAAGCCAACATTTTCAGGTGATGCCTCAGTCCTAAGGGGAAATGCCGCCTGAAAGAGCAGAAAAGGGTGTCTGAAGATAGTAGGGATCCATTAGCTGAGAGGAACTGTGGCTTTTGGTGAGAAGGCCTGGGGCAGATCCTCTGCAGGTGGGATTAAGCTTTGGGGTTGGTAGTCTCCTCACCACAACTGCTGCATACTGTTCCAGATCCAGAGCTCAAAAGCTTCAGAGTTGAATAGTCCTTTAGTGGACTAATTTGAATCTGGAAAGAGTAGGATGTATTTTAAGTAATTAACTATTGAACGTTAGAGAGAACTGAAGACAGCTCATGAAATTTTGGTGTGAGGCACACTTTCATCCTGGTTTGTAAGCCTCTCCTAGAGAGAAATTTAGTGGACTCTTGTAGATATGACAGTATAGATAGTCTAAGTCTCAAATTTAGCTGTATTAACAAGCCATTAGATATATATTAATGAAAGTAAAGTTACTCACAACCATTTGTAGTGTTGTTATTATGTAGTTCTTAAACACACAATGTGAGCATCACAAAACACTTTCCTCTCTCCCAGTAAAATCACAGATGATGACCAACTGGAGGATGTGAATATTATTTTCCCACGGGGTGACTTTGTCAATTGCTTGACACTTCTAGAAGCTTCTGGACATATATGGTAAACCATATTTTTCTTGGTTTGTATACTTCCAGCTCTTAAAAAAATCAGGTATTTTGGAAATGAGGAGGAAATCTGTTTATTGTCCTATTTTGAAAGGACCAGGAAACTAAACAATTAATTACATGTTATAGTTTCTCATCAGAAGTGGTGTTTTAAGATTTTGGGCATCCCTAGACTGCAGCTATTTATTTATTTATTTATTTATTTATTTTATTGTATTTTTACCCCGCCTATCTGGTCAGACGACCACTCTAGGCGGCTTCCAAAACGCATAACATAAATAACAAAATATAAAAATATATATAAAAATATAAAATATAACATCAATAGACAAATAATTCAAGATGGAGAAGGGGAAAGGAAAAGAGAAATAAAAAGAAAAAATAAATCAAGTGTTCACTAGAGGGAAGGCCTGCGTAAACATCCAAGTTTTTAATTGGTTTTTAAAGGTGCCCAGCGAAGGGGCCGCACGAATCGCCGGAGGAAGGTTATTCGAGAGGCGAGGAGCTACCGCCGAGAAGGCCCGGTTTCTTGTTTTTTCCTTCCGGGCCTCCCTCGGCGTCAAGCTCCTCAGCCTCACCTCCTGATTCGATCGGGTGATCCGGGTAGATTTTGGTGGGAGTAGGTGTTCCGCCAAGTATCGAGGCCCTAAACCGTTTAGGGCTTTGTACGTTAGCATTAAGACTTTGAAGCTACTGCCATGCCTGTGAATATCTGTTACTAGGAAACTAGGTTCAATACATGGACAGGACAGAGAAATGCTAATGGGTGACAGAGAGCAGGCAGGATCGCTCAACACCAAAAATAAAACAGTGCTCAGTCTGGTAAGAATTAAACTAATGATGCTGTGAGAGAATTACATCCCAAGGTAGATAAAGAGAAGACATGGGAACACCGGGTTACCTCAAGTTAATTCATGTCCATAGGGCCAGGTGAACTGTATCCAAGAGGACCAAAGATACTTACAGATGCCTTCTCAGAATCTCTATATATTTTGAGGATTCTTGTAGGACAAGTGAGATCCCTGAAGACTGGAAGTGGGAAAGTGTTGTCCTTGTCTTCAGAAAGTGAGAAAACAGGAGCTGGGCAGCTACAGACTTATCAGTCTAACTCTGCTTACCTGCACAGGTTCTAGAACAGAGCATTACATGTTTGGTCTATGAACACGTGGCAAAGAACATAGTGGCCCAAATCCTGCTACCTAATTATGCTTATATAAAAGTATAATTTTTGCAGGCAAATTGTCTTGAGTTAAGAAATCACCATAGACATTAACTGTTGCATACTTAGTTGTGTGATTTGGTCTATATTGATTTCTTAACTTGAGACACTTTACATCCAAAAGTTACACAATATGAATAGCTACATGACAGGATTTTGGCCATTGATTAAAAGAAGGCAGCATGAGTTCCTCAAAAATGAGTTATGCGAACAAACCTTACCTCATTTTTTGACAGAGCTAGAAACTGGGTAGATTCGTAGAAAGCTGTGGATCTTGATTTCAACAAGGCTATTTTTACAAGACCCTCATTTAATTCTTGAGGTCAAGCTGGAAAAAAATGGACTCAACAGTGTTACTGTTAGGTGGATTTGTAGCTAGTGACTGGCTGTAGACAAAGAGTGCTCACCAAGGTTAATCTTCACTCTTGAGAGAAGTAACAAGAAGGGTGCTGCAGGGTTCTGCCCTGGGCAGAAGGAAGAATCACCTAAACAGATGGGATAACAAAATAAATACAGTGAATTTCATTAGGGGAAAATGTAAAGTTCCATACTCTGCCAAGAAAAATCAGATGCACAAATATAGGATAATTGATACCTCACTTAGCAGCAGTATGTGTGAAAAGGATCCAGAGGACTTATTTATTTATTTGTTATATTTATATCCCGCCCATCTAGTCATTCGACTACTCTGGGCAGCGTACATCAGACAAAATAAAACAATTAAAATAACATCTGGACATCCTTACTGGATGACAAGCTAAACATGAGTCAACAATGTGATGCAACAACAAAGGCGTTTTTTCAAGCCCAGTGAGAAATGGTGCTTGGTAGCTTAGACATCTTTGTTTAAATTAACAAAAGGTGTCTTGCTTTAAAACTGGAAGTTGCCATCTCAGTATCTGTGTGACAAGGAGTAGGGATTTTTAGACCCCATACCGTTTCATTGTATTCTTCAGCTGGATATTTTTCCCAGCTTGAAAATGACTTATGTTTGCATTAAATGGAACTGAAATACAATGAAAATAACAGAAACATAATACTCTACACAGCCCCAGTGAACCACAAGAGGTCACACTTTCTCTACTACAGTTTGTTCCATCTGATTTAAAAAAATAGTCTGGTGGCAAAGAGGTTTCCATTATTTATTAACTTTGTTCAAGGAACACCAAAACTTAGAACAACAGATACAAGCAGGCTGAAAATAAATCAGCCAATGGCTAGGTATAACCATAGAGTCCTTAAGGGGTCTGAATGTCTTCTCCAAATTTAATCCTCCTCAGTGCATAAAATGGAGTTATGCCTGCTTTTTAATAGGCATCTGATGAGCTAAAACAGGCCATGATAAACTGAACAAAGGGTCACTAATTAGTTTTTTAAAAGTGTGTGTGTGTGTGTGTGTGTGTACGTTTGTGTACGTGTGCTAATTGCTGATCTCTGTGTCATGTTTAGTTTGGCCACATGACTCTTTTTTGTTCCCCTTAACATTACCACTGCTTGTATCTGCAGGTCCTTCCACTGCTAATAGCCACAGGTGCTGTTGTGTTAAGCTAATGTCATTGACAATTTTTCCATGTGTATGCATACAAATGCACAGTGTTATGTGCGCACTAACACGAACACAGAATGACCAGTGCTAGAGTCAGAGGGGACACTGGTTGCCATTCACACCATGGTGTCAGCCCTTAGATTAGTTAGATCTGGCCACCAAGAGTCCCAGCACCTTCACAGGTATGTTGGTGGGGACACAGGAGAGGGCCTTCTCTGTTGCTGTTCCCAGACTTTGGAACTCCCTCCCACAGGAGGCCAGACTGGCCCCATCTTTGCTGTCCTTCTGCAAGCTGGTAAAGATCTTTCTCTTCAGGACAGGTTTTCCTCAGTGACCGGCTGCCTGACTAGGATTTTTAATTTGCTTGTTGTGCCTCATCAATCACTTTAAATGTGTTTTTAGTATTGCTTTTGTTTACCATTTCTTAGAGTGGTATTTCTTTACTCCTTTTTAGTATTTGTATATTCATTGTTTTTAGCTTTTAATATTGGTCTTTTAGTGATGCAAGCTACCTTGGGTCCTTTTTAAGGAGATAGATAGATAGATAGATAGATAGATAGATAGATAGATAGATAGATAGATAGATAGATAGATAGATAGATAGATAGATAGATAGATAGATAGATAGATAGATAGATAGATAGATAGATAGATAGATAGATAGATAGATAGATAGATAGATAGATAGATAGATGCACTATGTACTTCCGGAGTGCCTATTGAATGTGTAAAATATGTGGGGAAATTGCATTTTTAGTACTGAAAATTAGAAGGCTGGGGTACCATTTCTGTCTCATGATTTTATAGAATTGATAAGCAGTGAGACAATTAGTAATTGCCCCATAATATTAATATCAGTGCTTGAAGAATAGAAGGGAGGGCCAAAAGGACAGACTACCTGCAGATCAGCAGCATCTAAAGCTTGTCTCCTGCTGTGCCTTCGCCTGTGCACTCTTAACTCCTCTGTTGCAAGACTGACTCTCTCTGCTCTCCTTTGATGTACTTCACATACCTGCTGCAGTTCCTCTGTACCCAAGACGTCGTTTTCTTCTTGCACTTTCAGTGATGAGAAGAATCATTTCTCAATCAGCTTCAGAGATGGGCCTTTCATCACAGAATGTTTACTGGCTTATTTACTTTGGTAGCCTCATGATCAAGAAGGCCCACGCAAAGCATCTGAATATTTAAAAAAAAATACTAGAAAGAAATAGAGGACAAGTGCAAGAAGCAATGAATTTAAGTGACAGAATAGGAAATCTAAAACTGTTAATGGCCTGTAAAACCAAGCAGGCAAAGGAGCAATCTGCACTCAAATATTGTAGAATCTCCTACTTGATTTTTTTTTTCCTGTGTGGTGATTTAAAAAAAAAAAGATTGTTAAGCTAGACAGCATGTTGGCTCAGGATATATGACAGGAGTGGATAATCCATGGCGTTCTTTCCAGCTTTGCAACATGGTATTTAGTGCCACCTGTTTTGGGGGATGTAGATGAAGCCACAGGATCAAATATCATTACTTTATATTATTTGGATTTTTTTTCAAAATTTGTGTAAGGTACTAATCCCACTTTTTTACAGTCTACATATCAAAATGCCACTAACAAAACTCCTGGGGAAAAAGCGGGGTGGGGGGCAGATTTTACAAAGAAAATTTGAAAGGATTGGTGCAGAAGAGAAGTCATAATCCTAGCCCCCCCCCCCCCCATTTCAGCCTATGATCCACCTGAATCACTGTTTACTGATGGAGGGGGAGAGCTGACAATATACTTTGAGGTTTGGACTGATCTCCAACTCTTGGATTTGGTTACAGGTTTATTTATTCAATCATTTATTGAAAATATTTCTTCCCCACTTTTCTTCCCAGCAGGGCTCCCAAAGTGTTATTTTACAATAAAGGGACAGGTTTGTAGCTGGCTGGATAGTTCAGTGGATAGTTCAGCTCTGGCTGTGGAGCCAGAGGTTGGGAGTTCGATTTCCCCACTGTGCCTGCTATGAGTAGATGTAGCCTATGTGGTCTTGGGCAAGCTGCACAGTCCAGGATGCTCTCAGAAGAAGGGAATGATAAACTACTTCTGAGTATTCACTACCTGGAAAACCCTGAAAAGGGTGTCCATAAGTCTGAATTGACTTGATGGCACATGATTTTAACAGGTCTGTGGGAGAGTCAGGATTATGCACTCTTTATGAATTCTAGTTTTCCTCTGCAAATGACTAGGGCAAGAACTTGAGCCCACTAAGAGACTGCAGGGACACAATTCCAGATACGTACCAGTATAACCCAAAGTTATACCTCCTTGCTTGGAAACTACATATATTTTAATGGATCGGTAGCATCAACATCTGCAGAACAGAAATAATCACAATGGTGAGCAAGAACCTTAAGCAGTTTATTCATTTATTTATTTGATTTATATAACGCCCATCTGGCAGCCAAGGCCACTCTGGGCGGTTTACAACAAATAACAGAAAACAACAGAGTAACAAAATAGCAAATAGCAACATTAATACATAGGGGTGAAAATCAAAAATTATAAAGTGAAGTGAGGGTAAAATTATAATACAATAAATACAATTAAAAGCGTAGAAAAATAAAAACACGGAGCATGGCAGTATGATAGAAGTTATATTATTGGACACCATTGTATCAGAGTATAATTTGTTCAGGGAAGGCCTGTCTAAAGAGCCAGGTTTTTACCCTGTTTCCCTGAAAATAAGACCTAACCTGAAAATAAGCCCTAGTATGATTGTTCAGGATGCTCGTAATATAAGCCCTACCCCCAAAATAAGCCCCAGTTAAGTGAAACCCCGCACTCCACCATTGTGCAGCAACCAGAAGAAGATGACATGACTGTATTTGAATAAATGTAGATTGTTGTACATGAAAAAAATAAAACATCCCCTGAAAAAAAGCCCTAATGCATTTTTTTGGAGCAAAAATTAATATAAGACCCTGTCTTATTTTCGGGGAAACACGGTAGTAGCTTTTTGAATGTGCCAGGGGCCATTCAAAGGGGCCAGGCAGACTTTGGGTGGAAAAGAGTTCCATAATTGTGGCGCTACCGCCAAGAAGGCCCTATTTCTAATCGTTGTTTTCTGGGCCTCTCTCGGGGTCAGAACCCTCAGCCGCCCTGCCTGCGATGGTCTTATAGGATGGGCAGACCTAACTGGAAGGAGGCGCTCGGCCAGATATCGAGGTCCCAAACCATTTAGTGCCTTATAGGTTAATACCATCACCTTAAAACTGGTATGGAAGCGAACAGGTAGCCAGTGTAAGGCAGCCAGGGTGGAGGAGATATGTTGGTATTTTCTAACCCCACTCAGAGGTCTGGCTGCCGCATTCTGGACCCGTTGCAGTCTCTGTAGCAGTCCCAAGGGCAGCCCCACATAGAGGGTATTACAGTAGTCTAATCTCAAGATTACCAGCACATGGACCAGCGTGGTGAGGAACCCAGTGTCAAGGTAGGGACATAGCTGGGCAATTTTGTGCAGTTTGTGCTTTTTGTTTTCTTCTTTTCTTACCAAACACAGCATCTCCCAGTGGAATGATCAGCATCACTTAGGATGTATCTTTCATCAAGGGGACTATATAATGGCTGTGAATGACCTGCATGTCAAGAGTATAGATGAAATTTCTTTGTTCACAAGTAGATCCACAAGAAAAGAGGTAAGATTCACCTGTTTAATTTATTAGGGGTACGGGACCAAGCAGGGAATTAGTTTGTTGAGCATTAAACCTAGAGCTTGTTCAGACACAATCTTTCGAGCAAAAGTATAACCAACTGCTCCGTGTTCTGTCATTAACTGTCTCCTATCTAGTCTTCTATGATGTCTACAGCACGAAGTTACTAATTTCCCACCAGGGTAATAAATGATAGAATGCCTCTCCCATAATAACATCCCAGTTTCAGTTTGAGTGGACTTTAGCCATGGAATTTTTTCCAATGCTTGAGTTCTGGAAAATTATAGAGGAGAGAATGCTTTTGAGTAAATACGTTCCTTTAAATATTCTAAATAGCCTTAATGTTGACAAAGGCAGCAAAACAAAATCTGGCTTCATGGAGTATTTATGAATACTCTAACTACCGAGGAGGCAAATATAGTGTTGACAAATAATGCAGTCTGTGAGAGCCAATTAATCTTGGCTGCAATACAAGTCTTATACAGGGCTGAAAAGTAGGCTCTTCCACTGATAGGAAGATGACAATCGGAGCTCTGCTTCAGTTTTGTGTTTTGGATTCTGGACTGATTTGGTTTGAACTGATTCAGACCTGATCTGATCCACTTCAGACACAAATCTAAGTCAAAATCTTATTTTTCATTGGGGAACTGAAGCTGCAATATTTTTTTCACCCATGAATAAGCACCAAATTGAGACATATAGAAGCCTTAGAAGCCTGCACACTGAAGACCATTCCTCCAAAAGTCCAGACTAGAGATGGGCACAAATCAAATGGTGACTCATTTTGATTTGTGATTCATCAAGGTCAACAAATCACAAATTATGAATTTATGATTTTTTTTCCCTGAAGAATCGACAAATCAGTTTATCAATTCTTTATTTAAAACCCTATAAAATGCCCCCCAAGCACCTAGAGACAACAAATTGACAGGGAAGCTTCCCATGACTCTCTACTACAAGCCCTGAAAGTTTAGTAAAGTTTGGGTTTTGGACTTCTGAGTTATATGCCCACAAGGAGGGACTCTCTAGGAAAGTCCCCACCCCAGGCATCTAGAGACACCAAATGACAGATAACCTTCTACTGACTCTCCTCTACAATCTCTCCATGTTTGGTGAAGATTGGGGTATATAACTTAGATATCTGAAGCCCAAAGTGCCCCCTCCCCAGGGAAAGTGCGCTTTAGCAGCTGGCTTCGGGAAACCCAATCTTCACCAAACTTGGCATGATTGTAGAGAAGAAACATGGGAAGCTACTTTGTGATTTTAGTGTCTCTAGATGCCTGGGGGGAACTTTCCTGGGGGGACCCTCTTTGTAGGTGTATAACTTGAACATCGGAAACCCAATCTTCACCAAACTTGCAAGGATTGTAGAGAAGAGTCATAGAGATACTTCTGTAATGTTGGTGTCTCTAGGTGCTAGGGTGTGTGTGATGTTTTATACCTAAACAAATCCATGAATCAAAAATCACTAAAATTCATTGATTCATATTTGTCAGGGGCATTGATTTGAATGACCATGAATTGATGAATTAGTGATTTTTGAATGAATTTGGTTCATTTTTTAATTTGTGCCCATCTCTAGTCCAGATCAATAGGCTCAACGCTTTTGTTCTTGCTGCTTTCAATTCTTTCCTTTAAAACAGCATTTTTTGTTTGTGGTGTTTTTGCATATCAATATGAAATTTGGGGATACTGTAGTGCTTTGAGAACAGATTATCCCGAAGAAATTTCATCTAGGGGATTTATGTCACCTTCCTTTAAAATTTACTTTAATGTGTTTATATTTTGCTAGTATGTGTTCTACCTTTCTACATTATGGTTGTGTCTATGATTTTTATGTTGTGCTTGTACATTAAAATAGATTCTAGAGACAGAACAAACACAGTGAGTAACACAGGTTGAAGTCAAAATCAATCATTGCCTTAAAAAGTATGGCAGTGGGGGGAATGTAAATGAAATGCAACTACGTATTAAATATTCTAAAACAACAGTGAGACCAACACATATACTTACTCAAGGAAGTAATAAGTATAAAGAACAAGGAAGGAAGGAATGGGATGGGATGAGGAAAGATTTAGAAAAGGGGATTTGAGTACTGATCAGATGGAGGAAAGAGGAACACAAACTGTAGTAAACATAGTATTTGTACCAAACATGAATAAATTTAATTCAGAACACATTGATGTTAATCAAGGTAAGATTCTTGCTCAGCCCAGTCTGGAAGCTAGAGAGGCAGTGTGGGCCTGAGCAAGTGTCACTGCTTAACACAGTAAGAGTCACACACAATAAATAGATTATTACTTGAATAAATAATTACATTTTTAAAAGGCAAAAATAAGATTAGTTTAGGTTATTCAGATTAATAAGACAAATGTTTTGGAGATGAAGTGACAGAGACTTAGACTAATCAAGACAATCAACAACATCCACCAAACCACCACCTGCTGCTTTTCAAACTGACTGCTACTAGCAGTGAAAGAAAAGCAGCAAAATGCAACAGTAAGCAGGAGCACAGGAGCAGGAAAGTAGGGTGGAGGAGAAATGGAAATATATGGAATGGAGATCAGAAGAAAATGGCAGGGAGTTGGGAGCAGGAGGGAAACTGAAAAAGTAACACTGGGTGAAAAATCTCATCCCTGATCACAGAGACAGTAGATTGAAACAACAAAGTGGGGTATAGCTTTTTCCAAACCTGTCATGAGCTGCCAATAGTATTTGCTATGTTTAATGTGGAGAAGGAGGTCTGACAAACTGCTCTGCACTCCCTATACCTCAAGGAAATCATTGTAACATGAAAGGACAGCCATTCAGGCATTAAGTAGGGAGTATCTATTGTTTACATGAAAAGAAATGTGGAAGTGAAAACAACAAAATCTACCCTATCTTGCTTTGTGTTGCTGAGTTCCATTGAAGTAAACCATTTTCCCCCTGCCTAGGTTCCTTCTGGTGTAACGCCAGAGTTGGTTCGTGTTTCTCATGTAAAACTAGACCCCTAAATCCCACCCTGCTGTATGTGCAGGGCAGACACATATATAAAGATAACTGCCTCTTCCTATCATCTACTTCACCCTTTGGTGTGGATGGCTAAAGCAGGGGCTGCTGTCGCTGCATTAAGGTTGTGTCGTTACAGGCTTCTCCTGGATGAACAGGTCTCTCAGCATTGGCACTACCTCCAGAGAGCCAGCTGCCAGAAGGAGTTGCTGCCCCCATGAGCATTTTTATAAACTGCTGGGGCCTCACCTTAGGTCCATTTGCAGATTTCATTACTCAGTTTCTGGCCAGATATATTAGTCACTGCATAGATCTACCATGTTATTCCCCCAAATCTTCGTAACAATGGTAGTGGCAATGTTGGGGCTTTTCAGCTAGGTATCTCTTGGCATGACAAAACTATATGTTAGAGATAAATCATCCTTAGAGCCAAGATCATGACTGAGGCAACAGACTGAGAAAACAGACTTGCAAAAAAAGAGAATGTGTTGAGGCCATGAAGAAACATCTCAAAACAAAGAAAGTTAATTCGCAAGTTACAGGAGGTGAGAAAAGCACCTGTTCCTATGTAAAACAAACTCCAAGAGCTCTTAGAGAATCCCCTCTTCTAATGGGTTGTTTGCAATGTATGCTAGGGCTCTATACCTGCTGGCAAAAGTATTCAAGATCAGTCATTGTAAAACTTTGCTGCCCTTGGATTTTCTCATGGCTTCCCATCAGGCTACAGATAACATACGATCTAACTTCATAAAGCTGTCCAGCAGCATAATTCATTGCTGTTGGCAGGCTAAATCACTAGGACTAGATACTCTTAAGTCTGCAAATTATATTGAGGGGTGAATGGGAGAAAAGGACTGTATTTACAGTTTGAAAATACAAAGTTGCTAAGCAGGATCTTAACGAACACATGATATGAGGCTGTAAACATAAAATGTACAGTAATGTTGTGATCATCTTGTTTTCTCTTCTTTTCCTTTTTCAAAGGTGAAACTGACAATACGTCGGATCCCAGATTCAAACATTCTACATGCTAAAGGGTGCAAGTGCTCTTAATGGAGAAGAAGCACAGTGTAAGTGATTGTGACAGACCTTCACTGTTCCACTTAAGCCAAGGTGTAAGCTGATTTAGTAAGCAGAAAATGGGTCTTAAATCCAAATATCCTGGTCTCACTGGCTTGTACCAGATTCTTCCAGGACTAAGTTTGACTTACTGTAAGGCTGTCAAACATCTACGTCTGCTTCATTGACTACGCAAAAGCCTTTGACTGTGTGGACCACAACAAACTATGGCAAGTTCTTAAAGAAATGGGAGTGCCTGACCACCTTATCTATCTCCTGAGAAATCTATATGTGGGACAGGAAGCAACAGTTAGAACTGGATATCGAACAACTGATTGGTTCAAAATTGGGAAAGGAGTACGAAAAGGCTGTATATTGTTTCCCTGCTTATTTAACTTATATGCAGAATACATCATGCGAAAGGCAGGACTGAATCCCAAGCCGGAATTAAGATTGCCGGAAGAAATATCAACAACCTCAGATATGCAGATGATACCACTCTGATGGCAGAAAGTGAGGAGGAATTAAAGAACCTCTTAATGAGGGTGAAAGAGGAGAGCGCAAAAAATGGTCTGAAGCTCAACATCAAAAAAACTAAGATCATGGCCACCGGACCCATCACCCCCTGGCAAATAGAAGGGGAAGATATGGAGGCAGTGACAGATTTTACTTTCTTGGGCTCCATGATCACTGCAGATGGTGACAGCAGCCACGAAATTAAAAGACGCCTTCTTCTTGGGAGGAAAGCGATGACAAACCTAGACAGCATCTTAAAAAGCAGAGACATCACCTTGCCAACAAAGGTCCGCATAGTCAAAGCTATGGTTTTTCCAGTAGCGATGTATGGAAGTGAGAGCTGGACCATAAAGAAGGCTGACCGCCGAAGAATTGATGCTTTTGAATTGTGGTGCTGGAGGAGACTCTTGAGAGTCCCCTGGACTGCAAAGAGAACAAACCTATCCATTTTGAAGGAAATCAACCCTGAGTGCTCACTGGAAAGACAGATCCTGAAGCTGAGGCTCCAATACTTTGGCCATCTCATGAGAAGAGAAGACTCCCTGGAAAAGACCCTGATGTTGGGAAAGTGTGAAGGCAAGAGGAGAAGGGGACGACAGAGGACGAGATGGTTGGACAGTATCATCAAAGCTACCAACATGAATTTGACCCAACTCCGGGAGGCAGTGGAAGACAGGAGGGCCTGGCATGCTCTGGTCCATGGGGTCACGAAGAGTCACGAAGAGTCGGACACGACTTAATGACTAAACAACAACAATAAGGCTGTCAAAATTTTAGTCCTAACTTCTGTGTCCACAAGCAGCAATTCTGAAAGCACTTAGAAGAAATAAATCACCATATGTAGATGGAATAACCACAGAACTATTCAAGCTCCAGAGACTGGATCTGTCAGAATCCTTACAAGAATATGTCAGAAAGCATTGGAACAAAACAATAGTCTGCAGGTTGGAAACATTCGATATACATCCCAGTCCATTAGAAAGGAGATGTCAAAGAGTGCAGAAAATAAAGGACCATTGCATTAATTTCCTATGCAATCAAAGTGACGCTGAATGTGTTGCAAGAAAATTTTTACCCTGTTCAGACAGAGAAATGCCCAAGCTGGGTTCCAAAAAGGAAGAGGCACTAGAGATCATACTGTAAATGTGCACTAGATACTGGAGCTTACCAATGAATTTCAGAAGAAGAACAGACTATGCCTTTGACTATGTGGATCATGTAAAGATAAAAGAAATGGGAACGCTTCAACACCTGATGCTCCTGATGCATAACCAATACTCTGGAGAGAAAAATTACTGTTAGAACGGAATAAAGAGAAACAGAATACTTTTCTGTAGGCAAAGGTGACAGACAAGGCTGTTATTTTATCCCCCTATCTGTTCAATCTGTATGCCGAACATATGATACAGAAAACTGGAGTAGATTCAAATGAAGGTGGATTGAAAACCAATGGGAGAAATGTCAGTAATACAAGATATGCAGATGATATCATCTTACTGGCATAAAGCAACAGTGGCTTAAAATAATTCTTGATGAAGATGAAAGAAGAAAGTGCCAAAGGAGGCCTGCAGTTGAAATAAAAAAGACAAAATCAAAACAACTAGATAATTTTTTAAGCAATGAAGAATTTGAAATTGTTAAATATTTTTGATACATCAGTTCAATCATCAAACCAAATGAAGACAGCAACCAAGAAATCAGATGAAGGCTGAGACTAGAAAGGGTAGCTTTGAAGGAACTTGGAAGAATTATCTATACCAACCCTTAACATTTCTCCCAACCAAGTGCCTTCCTACTGCCATGATGATCATCCTAATCAAAGAAATAGTGCCAAAAAAAGGACTAGACACAAAACAGGATTCAGAACAAGGGGACAATGAAAGAATAAAAGTGTATAGAATAATGTATAGAAGTGTATAGAGCTAGGCAAGATAGTACTGCTGTGCAGTGAGAAGTACTAAATAATTGATACAGTTTGAAATGAAGCAGGTTAATGAGGATGACCATCTTGGTGTTGACAAGAAAGAAGACAAAGGAGGACACTAATTTGTGCAACATTTCCATGTACTAAGTATATATGTAAGTATAAAATTAGAAATAATTACTACAATTTACACATTGACCCTGACAAAGTGCCAGGAGGCATCTTGATTGTACTATTCAACACGTGACTGATGCATGATTAGCTATGACAAGTGATGCTTGTGTGTGTGTGTGTGTGTGTGTGTGTGTGTGTGTGTGTGTGTGTGAGAGAGAGAGAGAGAGAGAGAGAGAGAGAGAGAGAGAGAGAGAGAGAGAGAATTTTGAATATTATATATATTTATATATATATTGAATACTTCTGTTGCAGAACATTCATTGAGCAAAGTCTTCAGCTAAAGAAAGATGAGGACTCAAGGACTCACATGAATTTGACAACTCTGACACAAGCAAAACAAAAGGCCTTGGTGATAGAAATGTTTTTAATCCACCTAAAACAATTATGTGATCCTGGTTCATGGTTTATGATTAGAAGAACAACCTCATTTCGCATAGACAATGTGACAAACATGGTCAGGCTGTTACTCCTTGCCAATTGCCAGCAGCAACAACAGAAAAGAGAGTGCTTCACCACTAGTATAAATACCCTGTTTGTGCATACCAACATCTTCATGGAAGAGATTATATTGCTCTTGTATTATTGCTTGGCCTCCTTTTCCAGAACTTCACAACTAGTACTATTCCCAAAACTGCCTCATTCCATCTAATCCATGCCTCTCCAGTGGAGTATCAAATATCTGCAAAACACACATGTACCACATCCACATGTGCATGCATACACAGATGCACACAAAAAAAGCAAAATTATGAGGCATCTTACATGCTCTCTGTGCTTGAATCTGATGATTTTTAAATTTTTGTCTATGACTGAAAGACTCTAATTATAAAAGTAGTTTTCTGATTATTTATGGCACAGACACTTGAATTAGGATTAGTTAGCAATGGTTATTATTGGGAGATCCAGCAAGACGAATTCCATGCTTCTGTGTCAACTTCACATTTTCCCAGGAGAGAGTTTTGTGTCAAAGGCATTCTTGTCATGATCGGGAACATCTCAAATAGATATTCAGTTAAATGTTAGATGAATATTGCTAACCTATTTTTCAAAGCACTTAAGCCCAGAGAAGCCCTGATGCTGCGTTGGACATTTGTAGATTGTAAATATTGTACTGCAGTAGTTTTTGTTTTTTGTTTGTTTTGGGTGTATACAACATGAGGACAGACAGAGGACTGATAGATTACAATGTTTGCTCCAATGTTCTTTGGACAAAATCAACACTTAATCTTTTGGCTTCATAGAAATATTAAGAAAGAAGAAAATTGTAAGATAAGTAACCTGTATTGGTAGAGAAAAGAGACATACACTTTTTCTTTCTGCAGGGGACTATCACTAGTCGGTCACATTTCCCTACAATTATTTTATTGCTGGTTGATCTTAAAAAGGTAGACATGGAGCAACAACAGTGTGAAAACCGTCTCATTCAAAAGCTTAGTTTTCATTTCATGTGTCTCATCTTTAATAACTTATTTTTATTTAAAACATTTCAGTGTTTATCCTTCAATTTATAAATTGTTAGGACAGTTCACAACAGTTGTAAAATGACATAAAATGAGCTCTTATAAAGTAACATAACAGATTAGTTATAGCCATCAACAACTACTAGTGAACCAATAGGTTCATATGTTTTAGGGCAGGCACAAAAGTCTTTGGTGTCTAAAAGACACCACAACTGGTGCTAGGTGAGTCTTCCCATAAAGGGCATTCCACATGTCAAGAATGAACTTTAATGAAGTATTCCAGATTTTTAGAAAATAAGTTATTTTGCCTTCTTGGAATCACTACTGAGCACTTATTAAGTTGCCTTCCACAAAGCAATATAAGATTCTTTGTTGTGGAATGTAAATGCCAAATGCTTAAAGATACTTAAATATAAATGGACATATCAATAAGTGAAAAGCAGTGATTGCATGAAACAGATAACACAGAAAGGTAAAAACAGGTTCAGAATGAATTCTGGGAAGCTAATATCAAGAAGAGCTGTCTGGACAGCTCTGGGAGGTGGAGCAATCTAAGATACCAAATCATCAGTTCTTATTATCATAATCAAATCCAAGGTACATATAAGGGCAGCCACTTTTACCACATTTTTTGCTAGTAGTTCTCAGAGATTTACTGCATACTCTTGGCTTTAGCTGAAAGTATATGGTACAGTCGAACAGTAGTAAAAGTTTTGATTTTCAAGTATTTGCCAAATGTGTCTCCTTACGCTGAAGGAACTGTTCAGTTTTATGCAGAGCTTGGAAATGTTACCTTTTGAACTAGAGTCCCCAGAATCCCCCAGCCAGCCTAGCTAATTGCTTGAGGATTCTGATCACTGTTGTTCAAAAGGTAACATTTTCAAGCTGTTGTTCCGTGAGTAAGAAGACTTGCAGCAGAGAAGCCAGTGGTGTGATAAACAGAGAATGCATGCCTTTGGGGCATTTTCAGGGTTGGAGTGGTGACATCATCATCTAGAACATTGGTGTAAATGACAGGAATAACAAGATTTTCAAAATTTATCATTGTTTGTGACAGATTATATACAGGTCATATATAGGAAGTCTGAGAATGAGAAAGATAATTAAGGAGAGATTGTAAACTGATTTTCTTTGGCAGAGCTTTTTCTTCACTCTATCAATTAAAATGGTAATACTTTGTGAGATAGTTTAGGTTGGTGAATAAAAGTGAAATGTTGCCTTTCAGCTGGCTGAAGATCTACTGTTAAAAGTGTCTGAGATATAAATACTGCTGAATTAAATAGCATTTGCTCCTGGGTAACTATGCCAAAAATTACCATCATAGGTAGATGTCCTACTAAGCTGCTTCTGAGCAGAAGGTCCTACCAGTACAACAACATAAGGTTATGTTATTTGCACAAACACTGCTCTCATGCAAATGCTAATCTTCGTGAAGAAATCCTGCATGTGTTTGCACAACAATCCTTGTGCAAGTGGGGAGATCCTGTATCACTACACTGGTGGAACCATCCAGTTAGTGAAATCTCAATAAGATACTGATCCTGCTTTGTTTATTTAATTCTATGAATATATTAGTTGCTTGGCTGTTTTCTGGGGAGGGAGGTCTTAGAGTCCTACAATGGACCCTATGAACATGATCTGCATTTCAGAATTTTCCACTGCACTATTAGACACTTTATTTCCATTAATGAGAGGAGATGATTTTATTCTTCTTGGTTCTTGTAGAAACATAACAAGATGTGTCACAGATTTCAATATATAGCAGTCCATTTCAAATAAGATCAGTTCTAATGTTCAGCTACCACCACCTTTTTAGATTTATCTTCTATTAAAAACTAACAGAGCGATCTCTGTTAAAAGTCAGCAATGGTGTTATCTTAAACAGATCATTCTCACCAGGACTTGGAACATACGGCACAGTTCCTAGAAATGCTTCTGACATGTCAGATTTGTCTTGACTATTGTAGGTTCAAACATACTGAATTAAAGGGGGGGGGGGGCAAGCTGTTGCCAAGTGTTATGAATCTCCATATTCTCTGACTTATCATCACGTAAATCCCACCTGTACCTTTTGAAGACACGGGTCAGACACTGATATATCTTGAAACTGCATTTTCATTATGGCAAATGCAGTGTTTGATCAAAGCTTGGAAGCAGCTAGTTACAAGTAATAATTACTTGAGGTTTCAATGGAAACCCACCTCACCATAGAGGAAAGTTGTAGGAATGCCCTGTCTTATGCAAAAGGAGATACTGCTAATATCTGCTGAGATGAGTACATCAGCAACTGCTTTGTTATGCTGCTTGGCCAACTGTATGTATCTTGAAATCTGACTAACACATTAAACATTTTTACAGAACCGTTATGTGGCTCAATACTTCTGAAAGTGTTTGAAATGAAATGTTTTGGTTAATAAGTGAAGTGGTTGCAGCACTAATTCGGGTGCATCTTAAATCCTTTGTTTCCCTGCCCTTCCCCCTAATTTTTCTCAATCCCGCTTTTCAATCCCCTCCCCCACAATACCTTCTGGCTCCTTTCCTAGCGGCACACACCACCAGTATGATCATTGTTACTCTGAGGGCTCCATTTGTTTGCATCATTGGTAAGACAACAAAGCACATCTTTATGTTCACTGGACATGCAGTCTTGCAAATGGACTAGGGTGCTTCTGAAAACCTACAGCTGTCACCCAGAATTGCTCCTTGGAGCTTACTGGTGCCCTTTTTGAACTTGGCATCAGTGAGCGAGGTTAAACCAGGCGAATGGCAAAGACAGAAATAGAATAGAAACCAGCTGTGCATTTGGCAGGACTCTGAGTTTGGGATCTGTTTGGGATTTAAATCAGGGCACAGTTTATTAATTCCCTTGCCACAGACTCATTCTTTCAAGGGCAGGGGATGCAGATGCAATGAATCATGATTAACACAACAAACTGTACCTATATTGCATGTACTTACTACAGAGAAAGTGGGGAGAAATGCATAGCTATGTGGCAAGTTAAGACAAGAAATGGTGGAGAGAAGGGGGGGAAAGGAGGGAAAATGAGATTAGAAAAGAATGAAAGCAGGAAAGAATGAAAGAAAGGGAGTAAAAGACTAGAACTCTCTCACACATTTCTTCCACTTCTCTGAGAACAGAAATGTATACAGTTATTTCCCATTCAATGAAGAAAAACAATATAAGATTTTCTACCCTCTGTCTCATAATTCCAGAACTTGAGCAGGAGCCCACTCAATGAGACCAATCAAATCATGTGATAGAGAGCACAGCTTTGTTTGGATATTTGATGGCATGTAGCACTGAACTTTTAGCATGCCTTAAAATATGCATTTGCCTGGAATGTGATTGGACCCTGATTTCTCAGACATGTAAAACTGCTTTGGTTAAGTTTCTGGAACATTAACATGATTTCATCTCTACTGAGGAGTTATCTCTAAAATGTAGTTTGATTCTCAACTACTCCTTTAATCACCCCTTAAGTAAACAAAACAGCAACTGAAATGAATCCAGGCATTATCATCTTCTGGTAAGACACTTAAGAAAAAGGTCTATCCTAGGTTGTTCAAGTGATTAGGGAATGGGCTGCAGCTGCTTTACCTGGAAAGGTATGGGGTGATCCCTGGCATCTCCAAGTAAGACAGCAAAACCAGCCACCTGAAGACTTACCAGTCCTCAGAACTGGGCTAAATGGAACAATGGTTCAATCTGATTTGACAGATTCCTATATTCCTAAAGGTCCATTTTGTATGTGTAAAAGTCATTGCTGAGAACATACTGTTTGGCTACTCATCTGAAGTAGGAGTAAAAGTAATATTTATGATCTTATTCCCTTTGAATGCCAATTTTTGAGAAGTGGCAATTCAAAAATTTACCTTTTACATGGTGTACTTGTTGGAAAGCTGAAAAATTATCCTCTGTTTTGTGGAACATCTTTTTCTTTATAATAAGTAGGAGGGAAGGAAACTAAAATGGGAAAACATTTCCCCCCACTTGTTTTGTTTTTATATAAGCACTTATTTTGAGCTTTGTTTGTACTGGTTTCTCTCAGCTCCATGATATCACAGCTCATACAGATTGAACAGAGTGGAAAAGTTTGATTGCTGCCAAGGGACTCATCAGAGACTTGATAACAGGATGACATTGCATAATAATGGTTGAATGATCAAAGGCATGAGAAGCAAAAACAAAAACAAATAAAAGTCATTTTGGGTCATTTCAATGGTCCCATTACTTTTCGAGGACTGTTCAGTGAGTTCATGCAACACACTGGAAAATTCCAAGCATTTAGGCATCAATTACGTACAAAACAGCACTGCTGTCAAAGGGTGTTTTTGTCAACAAAGTGGGTACAGTAGCAGGTTTCCCAAAGAATAAACCAGTTAAATACTTACTGCATTTCTTCCTCTTTTCCTCTACTGGTACCTCTTCCATTTCCCACTGTAACTTTTGTTGGGAAGGAACCTGGGGAATCCTGAAGTTCTAAGCTTTTATTTCCTCACCTGGTCACTATCTGTATTTATAACAGGATTAAATGGGTCTGTCTTTTCATACAATCATGAACACTCTTACAACTGATTTAAGTACCCCCTGCCCAGACCCACAAAGTCAATAAATGATGTGAGCACAATGATGCACAAATGATGGGCACCGTAAACATTTCTAGAGTAAGCAGTATTAGACGTTGTGCTGTACTGCAAATGGGCTTATCTTTAAATATTGGGGGTTTTAACAGAACAATAATGATCCTAGATCACTTAAACCTCTTTGTATGCTATGCAGTGCATAGCAACCCACATAAAATATTTACTTATGATCATAGAGATGGTGAGAAGTATGGCAGTTTTGGGCTACAGAGGGATGGAGCACTGAAAGTGTAAAGCTGGGCATATAGCACTACTGCAGCCTTCTTTCTCTGGTTCCACCACTGCGTTGTGCTCTAGAGCTTGGAATAATGAATAACATTACCTATGTTACTTGGGAGGATAACAAGAGCATAACAGTGCTTCTTTCATAAAGCAATGCAACAATTCATAGTGTTATTATTTTTTCTGAGTAACAGAACCAAAAACAATATTTTCTGGCTACCTATTCCCATTACGTTTGGGGAGAAAACTGTTTTGGTGGGCTTTATGAAGCCTGATCCCTCAATTTTTTAGGCCATTTTCTTAACTTTTTAGGTGTATTTTAAAAGCCCACACAAATGGAAATTAACAAAAAAAAAAATAATGGATCATGAAACAGGCAATGTGGCAAGGGAGGAAGAGGAAAAAGAAGAGTCACTGTGATGAATTATTTTAAAAAGTAAGGAATCATAGTCATGCAATAAAGATGGCTTGAAGAAGATTATTTAAGCTGGAGATGGCAATATGCAGCAAAAATTTAAAATTAGTTTTGAGAGTATGCACTGTAATAGTGTTTTGTATCCTCTGTTGTGTGCCACGAAATTGTGGACCCTAACACAGGCTACTTCAAAAAGACAGAAGCATTTAAAATGTGAATTTATCACAGGATTTCAAGAACCACTTGGATCTAGAAGGTGACCGATGAATAAGTATAAAGGTGAATGGATGAAGACCAAAACATTAAAATGCAGAAAACTAGAATACTTGGACCATATAATGAAAAATAAAAATTACAGATTGTTGTTTTTGATCATTCAAAGTAAAACAAATGCAGGAAACAGAACGTGTTGGCTCAGCAACCTTGGGTAATGGTTTTGGAGCAATCCAACATCATTGCTTAGAACTGCCACATTCAAAGCCAGAATAGCCATGATGATGTCCAGCACTTGACAGGACAGGTACAAGAAGCAGTCAGTAATACCGACAGTATATGACGAATGACTGTTTTGTCAACCGCTTCAACCTGAATGATTCTGCTTGTTCCCACAGCCCTTTACGTGTTAACCAGCCTTTTGTAGATTTAAACTGAGTAGCAGAATGTTTTATCATATAACAAATGTTAAATGCCTGTTTTTATGAATGTAGGATGATTTATCTGGTTTACGCTAGAGTAAAATCAAACTAATATTTTAGTAACAAGGCAAAATGATAAGAAATAAACTTACTCAACTCCACCTAAGTTTAACAGAATACATTTACTATCTATTATCATTTTGTTTGTTTCAGTGTCAAGGAAATGGATACACAGGACATCTTGAGTCTGATCAAGTTATTTGATGTTTCTAAGAATGCTTAAAAATGTTTCTAGAAAATATTAATCAACTCAGTATTGTTGTGAAGGAATAAGACATTATCCATATTTGATATGGCAGACTTCCAAATTTCCAAGCAGATGTGTTAGTCACAATGATAGAAATTGTAATCTAACGGCAATACTGGCTAGGCATCATCATCACCATCTCTGGATATAGGTGTAATACAAGTATAAACTGCTTTCATCTGAAAATTTAGATTAGGCATCCTTCAGTCTCGAGAGACTATGGTAACGTGCTTTGAACAGAGGACTTGGAACAGCGTCTAGTGTGGCTGAGGAGGCCAATTCGAGAGTGACAATCCCTTCCACACTGAAGACAAATACAATATGTCCCCTGTCCAGCTCCCTGATTTTGCTGGTTTCGGGACTGCCTCTTTGCCTCGGCCTGCTGAACAAGGGTCTCTTCAAAATGGGAGAGGCCATGATGCACCACCTGCCTTCAGGCTGAACGCTCAGATGTCAAGGTTTCCCATCTGTTGAGGTCCATTCCTAAGGCCTTCAGATCCCGCTTACAGAATGGTATATGCTAATAATGAAACATATGATATAAAATCAATGTACAGCATCTACATTCTGTGTAAGAAAAAAAATACATGGTAACATATATTTGATATAAATAGGCATATCTTCTGCATATGCTTAAAATACAAGAATTGTTGATGTGTGTCTAATAACCATGGGAAGTTTGTTTCATGTAATGAGAGATATCATGCTAAATTCCCTGTGCTGGATAACTGAGAAGCAGAACTCATGAACATTTGGCACATCACCACCAAACAAACCTATAAGGGAGAAGATAAGTAACCACACCCCAGGTTGTTTAGGGCTTCCTGTACTTGTGACAAAACCTTAAACCTGGGCCAGTAGCAAAAAGACAGGAGGGGCGGTTCCTTCAGCACAGATGTCATATGCTGCCAGTAGAGATTGGTTGCCCCACTCAGATACACCCTACCCCAGTTACAGTTATTAGACCAGCCTTAGGTGACCATATAGAGAGCCCAGAAACAATGGCTGGACCCCAAAGCTTCTGCAACAATTTTCCTGAGACAGAGGCAAAGTTTCCTAGTGGTATATTAGCATAATTTGTCTGTGTACTGTACACTTCTACAACACTGTGCATCTATCTATATATCTTAAAATAATGAATACATTTGGGATGTTGAGGAAGGCAAACACTCCTGTTTCTTTCCAACAGACTAATGTGGCTAAGCTATGCTGGTAATGAAGAAGATGGCATACAGATGGTATACTAGGCAAAGCTGTTAAGATGGACTGCAACCCACTGAGTCCATTTGGGCATCCTGCAGCAAGAATAGATCTAGAAGTAGCCCTCAACTGTACATCTGATGCTTTGGAAGAAGAACAATGCCATCTAGAACCAGTAGTCTAACTATCATCTCAGCCACAAGGTTCAGGTTCAGTCTGCTAGAGCACTGAGATCTGCATGGCACACCTGTTTCAGATGCAATAGAAATAGAAGTGGGTGAAAATGATATACCCAAGGCAATTTGCCCCAAATCTCCTAAAAATCATTCCCAACAGCTTCATAAAGATGTTACCAACAGCAGTAGAAGGTAGAGTCTATGGCATGTTATGGTGCAAGAACAGGCAGTCGGTAAGGTGGGAAAGCAATACAATTCAATATATGTAGTGGGGCCAAGCTGGGAAAGCTGTTCCCCTCTACTTGTGAGAGAGAGAGAGAGAGAGAGAGAGAGAGAGAGAGAGAGAAAGAAAGAAAGAAAGAAAGAAAGAAAGAAAGAAAGAAATAAAGAAATAAAGAAAGAAAGAAAATTAGTGATCATTTCTATCACTTTGGAATCATTACGATGAAAGAAAGCACTTGCATGTTCACCCCATGGGTATTTGAGTTACATAAAATCATGTCATTCTGCCAATTCACTTTCTGGTATCTCTTTAAAAGAAAAAAAATCAGCTAAATTTTTTTTGAAGGTGAACAATAAATTCACCATCTGTGCAACTCAAGATAAAATTAGGTATTCGGATGGAAACAGGTGTATTTTACTGTAGAGTCCAAGCAATATACAGGGCAAAAGGGACAAAAGGTTCATATTTTTAGTGATGGTACACCAGACCTGTCTTTTCTAATTAATTGACCAATCCAAAATAAGTATCTCATCTTGCTTCTAAGATGTAATTTTTGCTTGTCTCATCTTCATGAATCTGTAAAATTACTCCCTCACCGTGAGAAGTGAAGGTATTTTGTGCTGTTTGTGACAAGTCAACAAAGATGACATTTAAAAAGCACATTAAACAAAACTGTGCAACATTTTTATGCAAATGAAATGCTTCCATAGTCAGGGAAAGGCTTTCCTTTTCAAGCCGGCTTTTACGCAAGAAGTGGGGGTCTAGGGAATTCTGTTTTTATTAAATTTCACTATTTAAACAATATTTTTAGAATGTTTCAAAAATTGCTTTCATCTTGGTTTTAATCTTGATTGTTTTGAATATAGTTTTTGTATATATTTCAAACCTGTTACCATTACATGGTTTTAATTGTTGTGAGCCGCCTTGGATCCCTTATGGAAAAGGAAGGAAGGAAGGAAGGAAGGAGCTATTGCTCTGTTTCATGGACTTCTAAGGATCAGAAGCACTGGAGAGGTTGTGTCTTTTCTAACAATTGCCAGTCATGCTGTGCTTGCTGTGTGCTTTACTTCTCAAAGAGAAATGGTATTCGTTTTGCATAGAAACAGTTTGTGAAAATTAAAAAGACTTTGATGAGAAATAATAGCACTCATTATCCTCTCACCTGGAAGGGAAGAGTCTCATGGATTCTCAACATTCCTCAGTTAAAACGTCAAAAGGAGAAAAAAAATAGCAAATTTCTCTATATCTGTCAGATTTACTAACAAGTGGACAGCTATTCTACATCTAAATGGTTCCTGCAAGCACGAAGAAATGTTGTTTGCCCACCTTGAACCAGTAGCTTTTGTCACAGCTGTTGATAACAGTGACAAGAACTTCAGTATTAGGGGACGCCAACCCAGCTAAGAAATAAAACATCCATGTAAGTACTAAATGTGTATTATTAATTGAGGTGCCAGATGTGTAACTCTTCAGTTGCTGCTGGACTGGTCCTCCCATCAACTTTAACCAGTGTAGCCAAGCTGAGGAAGTTCCAGAGCAAGAGCATCTGAAGGACCACATACTTGCCCTCCCTAGTGTAACATGTATTCCTTTGATCCAAGGCTACGAACAATAGGCTATGTGGTAAAAGTGTTGTTATAATGTATTCAGATTATAGGATGCTACGTCTTGCACAACTGGAGGCTTTCCTATGGAAAACCATCTGTACAAATATTTCCATGGACAGAAGATATAACTTTTTCTCCAGAAGGAAAGAGATCAACATCAACTTCAGATCAGAAAAAACAACAATGAAATTAAGGAGCTCAAGGGGGGTTGTATATTTTATTCATCATTCCTGCAGGGGCAAGACATAGCAATCGACTGAGGCAAAAATAAAATAAAAGGGGTTCTCTGCTCTATATAAATTGCTTCTGCAGAACCTAACTAAAATACATTAATGGGAAAGCCAGTGGCATAAAAGTAATTGTTAGAGACAAGCAAGGAATATAAAATTTTGGTTATCAGTCAAGATAAGTGAAACCTGTGACAAAATGCTGCAACGTATTCTTATCTCCTAATAGCAACAGTCCTGGTCTAGTTCAGACCTCCAGACAATCAACATAAAAAAAAACTTTTTGTGCTCTGGTGAAGTGGTGGGTCATTGGTACAGATGTTAAAAAAAAAAACGGAGCCAGAACACTGCCTATCAAGAGACTGGGAAATGAGGGGATAATGCTTTCAGTTGTCTAAAGAGAAAATCAGGATGCTGCTAGCCACAAAGATAGGTAGTGAATAGAATGGTTGTAGTCAACATTCAACATACACAAACAAAAGGATAGCAAGAAGGTTAACAGAAGGATGGGAACAGTTCTCAGTCATCTGCAGGTACTGTACACTCAGAACACACCCTTTAGTTCAAAATCAGAGCCCATGTCTCTTCCCATGAAGAAAACTCCAGTTAAAAATTATACCTACCCAGTTTTGATGACTAGATAAACCTTGCTAACAGACAGCTCTAAGAAAGAATTAACTGGCTAAAAAGTAATAAATGGTCATGCTGATTCCTGCCAAACTCAATACAATTTTTCCAAGATTCTTCTGTGTCTATACAGCCCCTTTGTGGAATCCTTTACTCTAGACAGAATTGTACACTTGAAACTTAATCAGAAAGGAATACCTCAGATTCAGACCTTCTGCTGTTTTTGCAACATTGATAAGAGGGGAAAGCTGTGAAGTCTTGCCTCTTCCTGCTCAAGCAGTAAGGCAATGAAAAAGCTAAGCAAACCAAGAGAATTTCTAAAAGGATTGCTCCATACTAGGTGAATGGCCCATAAAAGTAGCATAATATCAACTGAAGACAAAAATGATGTGATTTGCACTGGCAGAGAAAAGATCCCCTACCTGACTTCGCATTCGTATAGGTTAATATGTGAAGAAAAAGCTGATTGGGATGTACAGTTCACTTAAGCGTGGGGTGGTAATAAAAACAAAAATATGTTGGAACTATTAGAGAAAAGATTTTAAATACAATGGCCTATCACTGTCGTTTTACACAGATCTATAAGTGTTGATATCCTCAATCCCCCAGTCATTTTAAAGAGTAGCAAATGGTGGGGAAAACAAATCCACATGATTGCTGTTCTTTTGACTTGTATACCACCCCATAGTGCTAGAGCATTCTCTGGGTGGTTTCCAGTATAGTCATGCAAACAAAACTTTGCCCCCTGCCCCAGCAAGCTGGGTACTCATTTTACCAACCTCGGAAAGATGAAAAGCTGAGTCAACCTTCAGCCAGCTACCTGAACCCGTTGGGATTCAACTCAGGTTGTGGGCAGAGGCTTGACTGCAGTAGTGCAGTTTAACCACTGTGCCATGTAGCTCTTAGGAAGGTTCAGGAAGGTACTTCACATGGTTACTGATTTAAAAGGAAATTAAGTAAGAGCTATTAGCTGTAACAAATGAAAGTGTCACATCTGCTTTGTCTTGGATTCCTGCACTGAGCAGGGGGTTGGACTCAATGGTCTTATATTTTCAGCTCAAGTATTCTGATTCTATGAAACCTTAATCTGATCCAGCAAAACTTACCTTAACATATACACAGCTGTAATACCACAATGTGCCTTTAACAGACAGAAGCCGCTATGACTTCTTGGTAATCGTTGGTGCAAATTTGTTAGATGGAAAAAAACACCCTCAGGCAATATTTAAATACTGTTTATTAAAATATCTATTTTATAGACAGGTAGAAGATTACAAAAGATTTCCATTAATGTATATAGTTAGAAGTTAATCATTTGATTCTATACCACTGTACATAATGCAGTCACAAGTATAATGTGAATTTTGAAAATAAGATAAGCTTTTTTCTGATGCTGGGTTGCTGAAAATGACATCGCTACTGGACAGATTTAGGCTACCATCTTGCAAGACAACTGAGGCCTGTGCAATGCATTACAGAATATTGGCAGGGCAAGGAGGGGGAAATGCTGTATTATTTCTCCATATTCGTTAAATAAAACTGATGATCAAAGAATGCTTGGTCCTGATTTTAGGAATTTCCATCTAAAATCAATCCCTTATACTTTAGACAATTTGCTAGCTTACTATTTGGCAGAAACAGTGTCCCTGCTTTAGAGACCAACTTTTGAACTTGTGTCCTAGGCACTCATCTTGTATGGGGGAGGGGGGAACACAAAATATTTCACATGAAATCCCACATTAAGTTCCTGTTATACTTTTTGGTCCCTAAAGATCCATACAGACATCTTGATCTCTTTTACCCATGCTACTACCAATCAAGTGATCCATGTCATCACAGGAGCTTGGATCTCAATAGTCTCATGAAGGTGCTTCATAACAAGTCATGTCTTTTTGATGAAGGAACAGGGAAACACCCGTATTTTACCACTGTTCCGATACAAAGTTAATGGGTTGGAATTAAAGAACAAGACAGAAAAATTGAAACGAAATGGCATACAGCTGCCATAGCCTCAATGTCATATCTAGTTCCATCCTGCAGCCTCCATTTTCCAGTTTCTAAAATGCTTCTCCATTTCATTTCTAAATTTCCAATTGCCCACATTTACAGTAGGGATAATTTTCTGAGGCTTCAGCCACTGGACAAATCGTTTCATTTCAAGGAAGCTGCTGTGTTCACTGTAAGGTATCCCTGCAGATGAAACAGCATAAAAGAAATTTAAACAAGGTCCATAGCCAGAACTCTTTGCAAGAGATTTGAAACAAATATTTGAATTAAATGATGTCTTGATCTCCATGTGAAGCATCAAATTAAAAATGGTGGAGAGAAGTCTCTAGCATTTATCTTTAATGTTACTCCTATTCATCTTCTTGAAACTGAACTCTGTGAGTGGACTCTATCAAGCCTGTATCCACCAGTATATATACCTAGCTGTAATGGAGAAACCTTTCTGAAAAGCAACATCCTAGTGAATGTGTAAACATCTGAACTTATAGCTACCTTAAACATGGTGAATTGCACTTCAGGAAGTCTTCTTCTTACGTCAATCAAGCCACACAACCCTCCCTATCTGTCTTGCTTTGCTAAGAAAAATGTCAAAACTTCACAAGCAATGGGTTTTCGGAATGCAAAATTATCCTAGTAATTCCAGCGATGACCGATGATCATCCCTACATTATGTGAAAAGCTGTCACAGGAGAACTATACATATTGAGCTATTTGAAATTACTGTACCATATATGGTGATTTTTCCTCTGGTCTGAGGTTGGATATCATTCAGAGAGCAACACCCTTCTGAATAAGTCCATCCAGTGGGTTTAAAAGCCAGAATCTGATCAAATTTTTCACCGAATTTATTCAAGTGACTCTGCAAATTCTGTTGACAGAAAGGCACACCAGGTTATTGAGAATCTGCAAAAAGGCTTCCAATAAAAATGACATACACAAAATGATGGCAATCAGCTTTGTGGGTATGGGAATGGGTCCTCAGACCTTTTAAGAATGTACAGCACCTGCTGCAGTTTTATGCATTTTCATTGTCTGTGCTCTTTACACAGAATTCCAAGGACTCCCTAGTGTTGATCATATTCTTTTTCTCAATTTACACTGGCCCAAAGCCTGTTGCTTAGCATAATAAACTGCATTAGCGTAGGCCCAGTGAGTCAGTTGGCATTTTGTGAGTCAACTCCTTCATAGCACAGTAAGTCTCAGTTAGAGAAGGATTATTTGAATCAATGGAACTTACAGACGAGTTGACTTACTAAATTCCCACTGATTTAATGGACCTACTCTAGTATGATTTACTACACTAAGCAACAGGATTTTGGCCAATGAAAGTTATGGAAGAGTTTAACTCACCAAATGCCCTTTGATTCAATGAGCCTACTCTATTGCAATTTACTATGCTGAGCAACAGCATGTTGGCTACTGATTCTTTAATCTTTATAATACACAGTCAACAGAAGATTTTTGTAGGATCTGTTTTAAAAAATAATTTGGTTTAGAATTTTAAGAGATCTTGCTGTTGTTGCCAGAGCATCAGTGGATGCTTTCTGTTACCACTAAACAGTTCGAGAATTATGAAACAGTTTCCAAACAGTTTGCAGAGACTTTGCTCTACTATGAGAATAATATAAATGTTGTTTAGGTACGAGCCTGTTCCTATTTTCCTTCTGATGCACAAAAAACATTCATTTGTAAACACGACAAGAGTAAAATGTTCTCTATCGAATCAGAAGCTGGGGTATTAATGTTAAAAATAATGGAGGGAGCAGGAAGGGGAGAACACTGATATTATTAGCTGGTTCGTCCTTTACAACAGAACCATTAGATGCTGAAAATATGAAGCAAAGAAAGGGGGGGGGGGAAGCATTAGTGACAGAGACAAATCAACCAGTATAAGCTATTATGTCAGAAGCAGCTATAAAAAGAACAAATGGAAAAATGGAAAATGTAAGCTCTTTAGCAAAGCAACAGAAATTACAGCCACTTGAAAGACCCTTTCTGCAGTTGGATGGCCCTGTTCATTACCTTAATTGCACAATTTGCTTTTACTATATGATCTTATGTAACACTATAACCTGTGGGTGTAACTGTATGAACAATAGTTCTAGCTATATCAATGGCAACCCTCAAAAAGTAAGGAGCCTTGTGGTGTAGTGGTTAAACTGCAGTACTGCAGTCAAAACTCTGCTTACAACCCAGGTTCAATTCCCAGTTGATGTTGACTTAGCCTTCCATCCTCCCAAGGTCGGTAAATTGAGTATCCAACTTGCGTGGGGGGGGGGGGCAATGTGCAGTCAGTATAATTAAATTGTAAACTGTCTAGAGAGTGCTTTATGTACTATGGGGCAATATATAAGCATAGCAGCATGATTTGCTTTTTTCTTTTTCTTTTTGCTTTTATACTGCCCAAATAGATAAAGCTGAACTATTATATAAACATATCTGGGAATCTTCACATATTAACAAGGCTTTGTGTAAGGAAAAGTTATTATAGGGTGCCATTCCTGAAGATATGTGGAAACACTTAAATGGAACCATGAGTAAAAGCACCATACCAGCATTGTTGTTGTTTTTGACATGGATCTTTCTGGTAAATTTTTGTCAATTACACTGGACCACAAGAAATGTTTGAAAGCAAAATGTCAATTCTCTGCACAGCACAGAAGCAAGATTAGATAAATTCTCTTTCTTGACTCAAACCCAAACACGAACTAAAGATAGTAGTCCAAAACTGATGCAAGTGAGTTTTCTTTCTGAACAATTCTGGAAACGGTGTTTTATCCAATTCTAAAACAGTTCATAAGTACGTATTTGTAATCATTACCTTCATTGTGTCCAGGGAGGTCTGGTTTGTACTCTAAATGTTTCAGAAACACAGCACCTGGATTGGCCTCAAAACCATTCTCTGGGACTATTTTGGGCTGAAATCATTGCACTTTGCTCTTTTATTAGGTTTAGGGACAACAACTAAACTTCCCCCAACCCAAATTAAGTTTTAAAACTTTGAACTAATTGATATGACAAAAAGAAAAGAAAATAAGAAGAATGAGCATTGCATTTGAAAATCTGAATAGTTTAGAACAATAAGAGAAACGTTTTGTTTCATAAACCTGTATTAAAGAGAGAGTCTGTACATCCTGTGAATTAGATTGTTGGATATCAATTTTCAATTGTTTCTTGTCCTGGAAAAACGGCTAGTTATTGAAAAAAAATACACTAAATGTGAGGAACAAGGCACTAAACTTCTGTCTCTCTCCGCAAGCTATATAAGATTAGTCAGAAAAGGACAAATGATAGCTTTTACACACTTACCCTAAAATTAATTTGCATCATAGGTAGAAGATGAAGGAAAGTATTATTCCAGTCCAAGGTGATGAGGGAATTAATTGCAGCTGATTCCAGGCACTGCAATGTTTTGTATTTTTCTTTGGACATGCTCACTTTTGAGCCTAGAACATCAGCAATGGCTGCAGAATCAATGAGAAGTGGGAAGTTATGGCATGATGAAAATGCAGCTGGACAAGTAAAATAAAAACTTGCTTCAGATATATCTGTTTCATTGACAATGTCATCCCAGGTACACTTCTGATTTGGGGAAGCAAAGTCCTTACTGAACTTTGTCCATGACAGACTAAAAGCTGCAAGAGACAAGCCAATCCAACAGTCTTGTTTTAGATAAAGAGGATTCAGATGGTGTTGACCTCAGATGGCAGAACATGCTTCCAACTGTACCATTCTCTTCCATTCAAGTCATCTGTGTGAGGACCTGGAGTAAGATCTCTAATTAAACATCAACCAAATCTGATTTCTTTAGTGCTTAGGACTAACAATTTATGTTCAGGTTTTCTCTAGCTGAAATAACAGTCACAGTGAAACAATTTTTTCCACTCCAGGAAGCAAATGAAAATGAAGAGACTAGCAGCTTGCATGGGTTATTTTAGAGGAACGTGGTCGAGGTTTCCTAATGGCCCTACTGCAGAGTGACCTGCAGTGGTACTGACTAATAACATCTTGAAAAACCTATTAAAAACCTTATCTGCTCGCATGATTGAAAGAAACATTCAGTTGACAGGACTGCTGGATTCAGCAGTGCAGTGGTTTAAATTTAGGCCACAAAAGGTTTCAAGAAGCATCTGAAAGATTCATTTAGTTATAGAGAATAATTTTCAGAAAACATTGACATACACATTTCAGCTGTTTCCAACTTGGCATGGAAATAAATTACATGCCATTTGGAAACTTAATGCGCATACCAAGAAGCTGAGGTTAAATGTTAAAAAATGTGTTACATTTACAGGGCTATTAATACCACGAGTGTTTTTAAATTGTGGCATTACTAAAACAGGGCAACAATGAGCAATCAGTTAACGTCACCCACTTTTTCATCTCTGCACCCAGCACCAAGGAGACTAAGTACTTTCCATTTTTAAGTGCTTTTACAAAAATGCTGTCTAAAAAAATGTTAAGTGAAAGCGTTTTGAATGTTTTCGCATAAGAACTGCATGGCATGAATTCTGTTAACACTTCAGATACAGTGTTGCTATAAGTTTTACTCAAAGACTCACATACCTAAAAAGACCTTTTCTTTTCCAACGGAATACGTGCCACAAACAACTAAAGTTCGGGGATTTAAGGTTACTGTCTCAAAGGCAGTATTGACAGCAAACTGGATGACTTCTTGCTGGGAGGGGAAAGTGTATTCAGGGTTACAGTACCTGAGAAGCGAGAATGGAAAAGATATTAAAAAGGACTGCTTTAATAGAAAAAAGAAAACAAGTCACTTTAGTCTAGTATAGATCTCTACACAGCAACAGAGTAACAGTAGAACATATGATAAAGTTACAAACTATCACTGTCAAAGATTGAACAAAAAACAACATATTAAAGTTGCAACCGCATGCTAAGACAGCAGCATCTAGGCCAGTGGCGGCGAACGTTTTTGGGCCCGAGTGCCCAAACAGAAAAAGAAAGAAAAAAAAAACAAAACCCAGCGGGTAGCGGGCCACGGTGGCACCGGCACCAGAAGTGGCAGAACCAGACGTGGCGGTGGAAGGGGGAATCCCGGGCACGGAGATGCCTCGAGAACCCACTCCAGATCCGCCGCCAGCACTAGCTGCTCCCGATCCTGGCCTGCCGCCTGTCGAAGCGCCAGCACAGCAGCTGCAGCTGCCTCCTGCGGTTTGGCTGCGGTGGGGGGGGGGAGTAGCGATCCGGTGACTTATGGCTCGCGTCCCCGCAGAAAGGGCTCTTCGTGCCAGCTGTGGCATGCATGCCATAGGTTCGCTATTGCTGATTCTAGGCTATGTAACACAGCACAGTGTAAAGAGTAATTATTACATTTGATCCAAATGTTAGAACCTAGCTCTCAATAGAACAGAATACACAATGTACAATAGTTATACTGTAGCAGAAAACAGGATTAGGAAAAAGAGAGTGAAAGTCCTTTGCAATCTTCTTCTGTTCTATTGCATTTTATATCCTTTGTGAGTAAAAATGAGTGTTCAAGGCTAGTGCAAATGTCTTCATCTCTTCAGGTTAGGTGTGGTGACTCTAGTAGGGCTGAGAGTCTGTTAAGGAGTCGAGCTTTTGTGTTGTAGAAAGTGATCTCTCTGTGTGTCTGTGTCTTTCTGTGTGTGTGTGTGTGTGTGTGTGGTGAAGAAATAATAAAGTTTATTTCTGACCCAATTAGCATGTCCAGAAACTTACCTTTACCTTCTCTTTACCTTCTTGTTATCTCAAAATAAATCCTTTTTGTCTTGTCGAAAATAAACACTCATCTTGTCATTTCTGATTACCGTATTTTTCAGTGTATAAAACACTTTTTCCTTAAATAATTAAAGGAAAAATTGAGGGTCGTTTTATATTCAGAAGTAAGGAGGGGGGAGGGATCAAAGTGCGTTGATCCCTGTTTCCCCCTCCATGTTTTGCAAAGAAAATGGAGGTGGAAAGCGATTCCTACTTTCCCCCTACATTTTCGTTGCAAAAAGCAGCTTTCCCTCCAGGTTTTGCAAAGAAAATGGAGGGGAAAAGCGATTTCTGCTTTCCCCCTACATTTTCATTGCAAAAAGCAGCTTTCTCCCTCCAGGTTTTGCAAAGAAAATGGAGGGGGAAAGCGATTCCTACTTTCCACCTGCATTTTCTTTGCAAAATGTGTAGGGGGAAAGTTGCTTTTTGCAACGAAAATGTAGGGGGAAAGCATAAATCGCTTTCCCCCTACATTTTCTTTGCAAAACGTGGAGGAAAGCTGCTTTTTGCAATGAAAATATAGGGGGAAAGCAGAAATCACTTTCCCCTTCCACTTTCTTGCAAAGAATGAAATTTTGATTTAGAAAAGCGGGGGGCGTTTTATACATGGGGGTGTCTTATACACGGAAAAATACGGTAGTTCTAATATGATTCACAGTGGTTAATCAAGGCATTGCACCGATGTGATAGCAGGCAATGCTGTAGTTTCATCAAGATGGTTCTTTTCATTCACAATCAAAGTATCAACTCAATCCATGGTTAAGAGATTTTATGGTATTTTAAAGAAAACCAGCAGGGTCAAGGTCACACTGGCTGGAAGGCAGAATTAATAAAGGCAACTGCAAATGCTGGAAAAGGTTTGAAGATGGTTGTCTCCGGTAACACAACAGAATCAGCAACACAAGAATATAGGTGGCTGGGTGTGTGGTGGTTGTGCAAAGTGTGATTGACAAACTGGGGGAAAGCAGAAGAAGTGAGTCTCCCTAAAGTGTAATAGCGAGTAGGGATGCCTCATGTACATTAGGAACCAACCACTGAGCACTTACTTGACCTTTAGTGGAAGTGACATAAAGCCACTGCTTTCAATGCTGGCTGTAAAATCAGTCCACAGGATAAAGCTAGTAATCTTTTGAAAATTACCAGATTTTATTGTGCTGATTACAGTGAAACACAGTAGTACATTACTATATAAAGTATGATAAAGTAAGCAGATTTTTTAAAAAAGGATACTGATCAAGGACAAGAATGTTTTACTAACAGAATCAACTTACGTTGTATCCAAATATAGACTATGAACCTTCTGGTCAGTGAGAAAAGTATAGCGTTCCATAGAAGGATCTGCCCTGAAGTCTCCTGTGTGTAATATAACTGTCCCATTTGGAAGGGAAAAAAGAATCATTGCAGCACCAGGACAACTGCCAAAAGCAGAGAACAAAGAATAAAATGGCAAGAGGTCTGTATTTAAGAACATCATTTAGCTATGATGCATTGAATCTTTGGTTCAGCGCTGTCTACTGATACTTACTGATTAGCATCAAGTAACACCACTTTGATGCCATTTATTATGCATTCTGTATCCATTGGCAGAATGTGGATGTATTGCTCTGGCACCCGTAGTTTGCACTTCACCAGATTTCCAGTAATCTGAAAAACAGAAAGTTGTTTAGCATCAATATACACTGTACCCATTTAATCAATTTTACTAGTTCTTGATGATTTCATTTGCAGCTGATGCCAAAAATACTAGGCAAACCATGCAATATTTTAGGGCATGATTTAAAAAAATCTTTCCTATGTTCTAATAATGGGTTTTTTAATTATCTCCTTGTTGATGGAGAGAGTTTGATGCAAGACAAAGATTATACTAATCAAACTGTGAAAGAACAGTAAAAGAACAGTATAGAAACATTGTTTTCAGAATTCAGTTGAGATCAGAAATCTTAAGATTTATTCTAGTTCTTCTATAGATGTCCTGCAAGATTAGCACAAACCTGATTACCCAGGCACTTTTGTGATGTACTTAGCAGACAATCAGCTAAATCTATACATTTATATTTGATGAAGGCATATTTGGGTCTCACTTAAATATCTTTTCCAATTTAGAAGCAGCTCCATATGGTTAAATCATTGTACAGACTAGAATTTCTCTACTTCACTGATGTCTCATGAACAAGTCAGGCAATGACATTATTAATATAGAAAAGCTTCACTTTAAAACATTTTAACAATACATATTTATTATAACATGTTACATTTAAAGGATACGTGCATTCTAAAAATTATATTTTATCATAAAGCTGAAGTGGCAGGTACTGCTTTCTTAAATCTAAAGCTATGTACAACTATGGAACCTGAATTTTATTTCTTTAATTATTTTCTCTCTCTCCTACAGGGACTCAAGGCAGCTTATGATGAAAGCAAGCCACAAAGGATTCTACTCTTACAGTTGGAAGTTGAGTGCAGGTATAGACATTCAAAGCTGACTAAAAAAAGTGGTCATGTTAATCAACAGAAACGAGTGCCCAAAGAGAATGTACATAAGAACAACAGAGCTCTGTAGAGATTTTATTCCCCCCCATTATATTACAAATAACTAAGAAATTTCAGCACTATTTGTGAACCTGGAAGCACTCAGTGGAAACATAGGAACTTAATGCTTTTAAAGCCCAGTGATTAGCAAGTTCTGGGTACAGGTTTACACTAAAGCAGATAATTCCTATTGATTCATAAGTTCTATAGGTAAAAAAAGAGACCTTTTAGATCTCATATCTCATCAAAAAGTTTTTTTTTTAATGAAAAGGAAAGAAGATAGGTTTCAGAATCCCTGGATGAGTTTTTGTTTTACATAGCTTTTACATGGCATCCCACTACACTATGGTTTCTTTCATCTGCTTGTCTTGCCCTTTTTTCCTTCATTATCTTTATATATTCTGAGAGTAGGCAAACAAGTGTACGTATAAGCCAGAATGGAAAATCCTTAATATATCACTTTCAAGACAGATAACATAGAACACATTGGTGATTTGGGGAAAGGGACAAGGATGGCACTGTGGGAAATGGAGAGTTATTTGGCAAAGGTATTGTCATCACCAGTTTTGTAATTTGGTGGATTTTTTTTTTGTAAAATACTTAAAAATATTTCAGCAAAGAATAATTAACAATGAAATTCCAATTATGTGTCCCAAGGGCTTGCTGCATTTATATTAACCTGCTTTTTTGCCACTCAAGAATAACATTAACAAATAAACAGACAAGGCCTAAGTAATGTATGAAATTCTAATAACTCCTAGCCCCCCACTTTGAGTTGACTCAGTAAAAAAAAAAAATCAATAGGAAACAAAATCAATTATCCAGTTCAGTTTTGTGCACCAGTTATATTGCAGTATAACATGGACAAATGGCATAAATCTCATTTGCTTTATATCTTTCACATGACTGCACAACACACATACCTGATTGCAATATATTGGGAATGTAAACTTTTTAGTTAGGCCACCATAATGGTCAGAATGGAAATGTGTGAGGAAATAAGCTTCGCATCCTTCAATTTCTCCATACTGGAATGCATCTACTACAAAATCTGTTCCTATAACAAAACATTAAAGAACAGCCAGTCAGCTAACAAGCAGTAGAACTGCCAGCAGTAATTTGTTGTACATCACAACAGAGGAAAAGACAATAAATATGGCTTTCTGAGACTCAGAGGGAAACAGCAGTAGCAAATACAATCTGCTACCAGCTTTCTCAGTCTGTAAGACCAACAGGAGCAATGCTTCTGTGGAGACCTTTCTGTACGCTGTTAGCAATCCGTTTTAGCTTCTTTTACTTCCCTGCAAATCCTGAACTCTGTTTGCTATCCACCCACAAAATTCCACAATTTAAAGTGGAAAGAATATTGTTAAACAAATGCATTAAACCCAACAAAATTAGAAACACTGTTTAAGACACTGGGATTTTTAGCACAGAGTCTTAGACTCCCTTTTCCATGGGGCTCAAAAGCCAGAGAGGATTTCCTGCATAACGGATAGTGGATATCAGTTTACAAGAATGTGAAAGGAAAGGAAAAGAACTCTCCTGACTTATGCAGAGAAGGGAGATGGTTTCCAATTATGGGAACAGTTCTCAGGATATGTTTGTATGGCTCAATATGAAACATATCCGATATAGTTCAAGTGAGTGATAATAAACTTGTGAGTTGCTACATTCCTTTATAAATCTATGCAATTCAGTATCCCTAAGAGTACAATAATATGAATGATTTATGCATTTTCTGACACATGCAGAATAAAAAGCATTCCAATAAAATGTATTGTATCATCTATAGTAACCACCTGCAAAACTTTGTAAGGCTACAATCCTATGCACACTTACTTGTGAACAAGTCCCACAGCATTCTGCAGGGCTTATTTTTGAGTATTTATGTCTAAGATTGTACTGTAAAGCTGTATATCATGAATGGGTACAGTAAGGCCCTCCTGCTGTACTGCAACTCCCACCAGCCCAGGACAGCATAAGAGAAGGTAAGGAATGCCCAAAATTGCAATCCAACAACATCTTAGAGGGCCACATTTTGCCCAGCCTTCCTGTAGATGATGACTAAGAATAACGCCTTGAGAGCTTACAGTCCTGTCCTGTGCAAGTATGTCTGCTCACAAATAAGTCATACTAATTTACGTGGGGCTTAATCACATTTAAATGTATGTAGGACTGCACAGTTAGGGTGCTTCCTAATAAAAGCATAATGTAATTTTATAGCACTCTAAATCCTTTTACATTTCCTTTAGTTCTATTGTTCCAGAAAATAAAATAACTGCTCTTAGATCTTACTATAAAACTACACACTTCTCTATAAAATTTGATTTACCCTGGACTGTCATGTTACTTTAAAAACTGAAAAGCCATCACCTACACACTTTAAGTGCTGATTAATACAGAAGAGCTGTGTGCTTTAGTGAGGACAAAGAATACAGGAGGCAGGACTTGAGAAAAGGCATTTCACAGTGCAAACGGAAACATCTTTTTCACACTTACGAGGAAAATTTAGCTGCACAAGAATGAGATCACTCTATACAGAACTAAAAGAAAATTAAGAAATTAAGAAAACCTGCTACCTGGAATCTTCTTATAGAAGGGACACAGCTTTTTCCTTGTTTCTTCCTCACCAGGACATGATTCTTTAAATCTCTTTCTCCACCTTCTCTGTGGACCTGATGCTGGATATGCAGGCATGGTATTATTACTTGAACTTTCGGTGACCACATCTGAGTCTTCCACAGATCCTTCAGCTTTCCTTTTCTGAGATCTGGGCCTCCTTCCTGTTGTAGCTGTTGGACCTAGCAGCTTTGTACTTCCATGAAGATTTTTCTTTTGGTCACCCTCCAGTTTTGCTTTTGCTTGTAACCCAAAGAAAACACCAATGTCCATTTGTTTTAGTTCCTTGGCAGAAGTGCTTTGGACTTGAGGGTTTGCACCAGAAACACAAGGTAGCATTTCAGAAACTGGACTGTGAGTAATAGGCATAGTAGTGTTATTAGAAAACCCTCCTTCTTTTTCTGTTAATGAGCACGAACTGTTAAAAGCCAAACTACTTTTACATGTGCCAGTAACAGTTTTATCTTCACTGTTTAAGCAACTACTTGACTTCTTTAGAATATCACGTTGGCAGGGTAAAAAAGGTGTAACACCTTCTTTGAATTCTGAAGTTATCAAGGCGAATATAGCAGCTGAATCTGCATAGTCCCAATTACAATCATTACTGATGCCCCACCCACATTCACCTGTATTAAGGCTAGAAGAGCTCAATTTAAGTCTCTCAAACGTCTCCTCGGGTCTTTTATATTTAACAGGGAAAGAGTGGTTTTCTGTGGACTCTTTCAATGGATCAAAAATGTTTGTTAAATTGAAAACTCTTCTAGCCTCAGTATCTTGGGAGACAGAATTAGAAATTCCATCTACACTTTCAATTGTATGTAGTGTCTTACATGATTCATTGTTTACTGTGCAAGTTTGCATTGTTTTAACATTACCAGGCTCAAACTGATTTGGGTTTGAGGCACCAAGTGGCTTATGAAATAAGAAACTTCCAACTTCTCCACTCTTGTCCTCTGTGCTCCTAATATCAAATAGCTTTTTCTTCAAATGTTTTATTTTCCCTGCTACCAACTCCTCCTCTTTTACTACCACATCTTCCTCTTCTTCCGTCACTATAGCCTCTTCCCCATCTGTATTAAGTGGAGAATAAGAAATGTAAGAGTCACTTAAGTCATTTTCTGATACAAGTGTATTCAGTTGATAAGAGTCTTGCTGACTCTTTGGATTCTGAAGAGGACTATGACACCATAATTGCCCTACACCATTCACAGAATGTATTCTGAGTTCAGTTTCTTCAGTATTTTCTAAATAGTAAGTTTCTTTACTGGTTACATCCAAAGCACTTGCAACTGCTGAACTCTGTTTTGGAAACTCTTTTGGAAGTTTTCCCATGTTCTGTGAATCATTCGGATCCTGTGACACTCCAAAATTGTAAGCACTACAACTGATTGATGGACTAGCACCATGCTTGAAGAAATTGTTATCTGTGTTAGCTGGGGAAAGTTCAGGGAGATATTCCCCTGCTCTGCTTGTTGCCAGAAGGAAATGACTGTATCGTTTGTAATGAGAAGGAATGATAGAAGTACAGAGAAGACCATCAAGGCACTCTAACGACAACAAAGAAAAAAAGAGGGGGAAGTGTTAGTAGGCAAGGGGGAAATACATTTTGAGTACAACTTTACACCTACAGAATACCAACATTTCTGAAAGGTTTATATAAACATTTTGTGAAAGTCCTAGAAGCACCAGTAATTATATACAATTAATCATGCAAAAAATGTATGACATCATCTTTCTGTACCATAAGTGGCCTTACATACTCAGGCTGAACATGTGTTTCAAAGTAAGCTTCAATGGTTTCAGTCTATGCCACATCTAAGCCTCAAAATACAACTTGTAAGAAGACAACATCCAATTCTGTACAGAGCTATACATCATGTGTAAATATGCACAAGGAAATCCTGTTTACTCAAAACTTCTTCCTAATCCTTTTATCAGAAAAAAAAAACAGTTGCATACAAGTATCTGTTATTTAGACCAGGGTTATTACACTTCTAACTGACAGGTAGGATGCACAGTAACAATTTAATCTGAAGCCTTCCAATGGTCCCTCAAGAATAAAAGGTCACTCTGCAGCTTGGCAGTCTTTTATTTTAGACAAAAATAAGTGTGACATATGCCCTTAACAGACTTCCGGGGAACTGGATTACATTTTAGCTTCACAGTTACAGGTAGAATTCTGCAAATAAAGCATTCTGGCTTAAATTCTGTTCAACCTGGTGTAACGTAAAGTTACATCCACAGAAGAATGTCAGGCCTTATGCCAAGGCAGCCAGTATTGTGCAACTGATTGTTAGGTTCATATTGCTGTTGCACAGTTGATTGTGTGGTTAACATCGTGGCTGTGCATGTCTGTGGAAGCACTTTGTGGATATTATTTCTGCCCTGCCCCCGTTTTCTCCACCAATTCTACAGCTTCACATTATGCACAAACAACTGTACAACAGGATTTCAGGCAATATTTGGGACTTGGTTTGCAATTTGCAATTAAGGCCTACCTCTTGTCATGGGTCGAGAACTGCAGAATTTCGTGTTCTAAAATCTGATAGACATTTATACTTTATACATTAATCTTCCAGTTCCAATTCTGGTTTTCAGGTTGCCCCAAGTTTCTGAAAACTGTTCAAAGAAAACTTAAATAATTTCTTTACAAGTAGGGCTACCATGTCTTTTTCACTTATCATGATCCCATGTTTCATCGGCTGCCTGACACAGATATTTAACAGGTGAATGTTATCCTGTTATGGAAACAGTGAAGGAAGAGGCAATGCCTTATCAGCCTCTTACTGTGGAGCTGCTATTAAAGACACAATAGCACAGCCTCTTTGGAAAGAAAGGAAAATGGTGTACAGTATTTGAAAGAGCCCCCCTCTCCCTCCCTCCCATCACTGTACCTTGCTCCGCAGTCTTTGAGCCTTCCAAACATTCAGTAACATGCCACTGAGGTGTCTCAATTAATAATAAAGAGAATGGCATCTGGCAACTTGGGCAGTATCCTTCATAAACCGGCCGTGGTTTTGAAGGGCTTTGCTGCTTCTTGTTTTTCTTCTGTTTTGCAGAAGATGGCAATAAGCTTTCTTGTGAGCACACCACAGGGTCATCACTGGAAACACTGCAGCACTGCTCAGATTTTAAGGGTGTTTGGCTACCTCTACGCCTGGATCCCTGCTTTGCCTTAGGGGTCTCTTTTTCTTTGGGTGGTTTCCTATTGCCACTTTGTGACTTCCCCTTTTCATCATTTGTTTTCTGTACATTTTCTGAAATGGATTCTGAGTAGTGGTTTACTGATTTCACCTTCCTAATAGATTTGTACTCCCAAATGTCTTCCTCCAATGGGCTGTCTTCCGACATAACAATCCAACAACAAGCAAAATACTCTTTCCAGGTATAGCAGTCTGAGATTTTCAAATGTATGTATTGGCGTCTTCTTTACTGGCTTCTATTTCCTTGATGTGTATGATAAAGATAACCAAATGCTATTTTAAAAATCAGATTGGGTCTTGAACATAAATACTATGAGCACATATATAGCTCATACATCAGAATATATATTTATATTTTTAGTTCAATAAATTACATTTTAAAAAGAGATAAGGTGCATGCAGAAGAGATACATCTTCTTTATGTGCTCTTCTACCCATGATTTAGCTATTTATAACTGCAGCATACAAGACATTTGGATGGAGCATGTTAGAAATGCTCCACTGACTCCTCTGATTTGCTGATGCTCCTGAAATATAAAATAATAAAAAGCATAATTATTTTTTCACAATTAAATCTTAGTTAACTATTGTTTTAATCTTGTACTTAGACACATCATAAAATATCAAGAGGAATATCAGTGTTATGTCTGGAACTGCAAAAACACCGTGCCTAAAAGGCCATACAATGTACTTTTTTCACACATGTATGCGCACATCTGCTGGACAACCAAAGATAATGTTTCATGCATCTAGTGAAATATTACATCATAATTTTAAAATGAAAATATTATTAAATGGGCAACTCCATATGTACGTTTCTGTACTGGTATCTGTAATATTTGTGTTTTTTTAAAAAAATAGCAGAAACTTAACCAGATACTTAAATTACCTAATGGCATATATCTGAACGGGCTTGCATGCTATTAAATCATAATGATTGCTGACATTCAGCCTCCATACAATCCATCAATCCAGGCTAACTGAAGTTCATAACATTCATACTGATCAACCTCAAACAGGTATAAGACCAATTTAAAGCACACTTTCTGCAGGAATTTACTCATTCCTTACAATAAACCTTCGTTTAAAATGTTTTAAGCTATGGATGTAAATTTAACTGAACTAAGAATAATCCCTTATCTTGGGCAGCATGTTTATAAATACAATGGTTAAGAAAACAGTTAAGGGATTAATTTATGAAGTACAACAAAGAAAATAAAAAATACTGTTGTACTTTTAAGACTGACAGATTTATTTCAGTGTGACATTTATGCACTCCAACACACTTCCACAAACAGGCCAGAATCCTATTGAAAACTTACATGTGTGTAAGTGAAATGGTGTTAAGTTGTAGCAGCAAATTTCTGACAAATAAGGAAGTGCTAATAGTTTCCTGTGCCCAATCATGCTATTGGGCATGCAAGCAGGAACATGACTGGCATCTCATTAATTAATAGTAATTAGCTGCTGAAACATTTCACTTACAAATGTGTAAATCTCCAACAAGATGCAGGTCATGGAGTACAATATTTAAGCTGTTGGTTTACATAATGATGTACAGTAAGCTGCCTTGGGCCTTTTTTAGGAGAAAGGCAGGGTAAAAATATTTAAAATAAATGAATCATGTATATATGGTAGGGAACAAATGAGGTTGAATACAGAAAATGACAACTGCACAAAATTATCATTACAGTAATAAAGTATCAATATAATACCATGTTTTCCTGAAAATAAGACAGGGTCTTATATTAACTTTTGCTCCAAAAACACATTAGGGCTTATTTTCAGGGGATGTTTTATTTTTTTCATGTACAACAATCTACGTTTATTCAAATAGAGTCATGTCATCTTATTCTGGTTGCTGCACAGTGGTGGAGGGTGGGGTTTCACTTAACTGGGGCTTATTTTGGGGGTAGGGCTTATATTACAAGCATCCTGAAAAATCATACTAGGGCTTATTTTCAGGTTAGGTCTTATTTTAGGAGAAACAGGGTATAATATTAATTATAGTTATAATTATATTAATTTTAATTAATTATTAATTTAGGATGTGTGTTCATTTATGTAATGTGTACAATCTAGAGATATTTTTCTACCCCTCTGGGTAGAAGCCCATAGCCAAATCTATACCCATACTGATTTCTAAGTATTGGTATGTTCACATTCTACCGGATTTTGGAGGCAGAAGCTTGTTTTAAGTATAGCTTGCTAATTTGAAGGGAAGGGGTTATTCACACTTTTTTTACATCTAACTCCATGGCTAAAATCCTGTGGTTTTGCACAGTATATGTTGCACTAGAATAGGCCCTGTGAGTCAGTGGGGATTTGGTGAGTCAGCTCCTCTGTATCATTAATTCACATGGATCCACAAGTAAAGTAAGGTAAGGTAAAGGTTCCCCTTGACATTTAGTCCAGTCATGTCCGACTCTAGGGCGCGGTGTTCATCCCCGTCTCCAAGCCGTAGAGCCAGCGTTTGTCCGTAGACAGTTTCCGTGGTCACGTGGCCAGCACAACTACACACGGAACGCCGTTACCTTCCCACCGTGGTGGTACCTATTTATCTACTTGCATTTGCATGCTTTCAAACTGCTAGGTTGGCAGGAGCTGGGACAAGCGATGGGAGCTCACTCCGTCGCGTGGATTCGATTTTACGACTGCTGGTCTTCTGACCTTGCAGCACAGAGGCTTCTGCGGTTTAACCCGCAGCGCCACCACGTCCCACCTTTAATTTCACGTGCAAGTAAAGTAAGCCTATTTAAATCAATGGCACTCAGAGGTGCTGACTCACTAAATCCACAACGGGCCTACTCTAGTGTAATTTTCTATGCGAAGCAACAGGTCTTCAGCCCACAACTCCCTGCTCAACACAAAAGTTGGTGTCTGTATCAAATAAATAAATTAGCTAGCAGCCAACAGAAAATACGATTCTTCCCCTTTCCGACGGCGTCTACTGTTCTCCAGTTGCATAATCTCTCGCCAAAAGTAATGCCATAGATCAAGAGAATGGCATGGCAGTATAATTAGCAAAGAAGAAAAACCAAGTCTCTTTTCTGTAGGAGCCTGCCAATTCTATGCTTATTTGGGAGCAAGTCCCACTGAGTTCATTTCAATGCTTACTTCCAAGCAAAAGTGCAAAGAATTGTAGGCTGAAGATGAAACAGGGAGATTGCAAGACGCAGTCAATTCCCGGCCACTTGCCATTCTTGCGAGGTCTGCAGGAGTAGGAAACCGGCTGCAACCCATGGCCACGTGCTGTCAGATTAGTTTCCGTCAGCTCCGGCATTACGAACAGTGAATGGCTATGGGACTTGTAGTTATGGGGGGGGGGGCGGGGAAGGGGACATCCATGCAGCACCTTCACAGGCATCAACTTAGTAGAAGGTAGCAGAAAGAGTATGCGTTGTTGCCACCCCACCCTTTCTGACAGACAAGAAGCAAACCCCGGCTCAGCTTTCACTCACAATCTTAACGTTAGCAGCCATTCCAAGTCTTCCATTCTCTTGTCGGCAGATGTTCCCTCCCTTCTCCTGTATCACCTTAAAACGCTCTGCGCTTTCGCTACTACCCATCTCCTCATTCTCCTTAGATTTAAAAAGAACCCAAAAATACATTCTTAATTTTTATATAATTAAAAGTTCATTTTCAATGCCCCTTCAATTTATTTTGCCAAATGTAGCTAAGTTTATTTTTTCCGAAACTGCTGAGTTCAAATCGTTACTATTTGTTGTCGAATATGCGATCCCGGTGCAATTAGAAAATCCTGTTCTGTTCGAACAATATGAATTGCAGAGCCCAAAACTCGTTTTGTTTTAAAATGAAACAATATTGTACGATATTGCTGCGGGGGTGGGACTATTTTCAATTTAAAAAAAAACAAAAAACTAGACGGTACAGTTTCATCTGTCGAATGTGCTGAACTCGAAATAGCAGAGCGATCAACAGAGTCCAAACTAGAATTTCCTCACAGAAGGGGAGAAAAAAATGGCGGCAACTGGCGGGTTGGGCGGCCTTTCCCCGGCGCAGAGCCAGTTGGACTATGCGCTTGAGGACGCGATGACGCCTCAGGAGAAGGAGAACCTGGTATATCAACACCTGCAAAAGGTGGATAGCTGGGAGCGGGATTTGAAAGTCCCTGAATTTGGAGCAGGTGAGCTGAGCTGCGAGTAGGGAGCCGGCTAAACCGCCGGGAGGAAAACTGAAAGCAACAGAAGCTGACATTAAAATCCACTCCTTTCCTTGTGCGCGTCCTGAGACGCCCTGAGCCGTTTTCTCTTTATCCTTATCAGGACGACGGAGCCCGTAAAAGGATAAGTGGCCGTTTGCGCGGCAGATACTTGAATAGTTTTTTGAGTTTGCATTATTAGCAATTCGAGTTCAGAATCCACTTCACAAAAGGTGTTTTTAAAATGCAGAAGTCGCGATAGAACAGTATCCGTGATCACGGACTAAAACTTATTTACAAAACAGTCACTTTTGAGATAATTTTGTTTGTTCTAGTACTGTAAATCATGTTACCTTATATTTTAGCTATTGTCCAGACAAGTTGCCTTTGCACGTTCAGGATCCACCTTTAATTTCAAACTGCAATGCAGGATCCTATCACAATTTTCTGTCTGTATCTGCCTGTTTTTCTTCTCTCTTTAGACTGACCAAATCTAGAAAGCACTGGTTTCCAACAACTTTAATAGTTGTATAGAAAAAAGAGCCAAAGGGGGATTTGGGCTCAAATCCTCATTGAGCCATGGAAACACACAGGGCTATGAGTAATGGCAATTTAAGCCATTCCTGGCACATTCATATTTCAAAAAGTTTTAGGAAGGGAGAACTGCATACAGGAGTGGGAAAGCTATATTTAAAATATCTTAGCGTATACAACTATCAAAGTTGTGGATACTCTGCCCTCTCTTGTATGCTGTATCATCCCTTCAATAGAAGAGTATCTTTTCCCAGAGACCGGCTCTCATTGTTGGACTTCAGCTGTCATCTCCCCATAATAACCTTGCTGGCTGGAGAGTATGGAAGTCCTGTCTAACGGCAGGGTAACTGAATATTTCAGTGAGTTAGATATCTGTCTGTGGAGGCAGAGGTTGGGAGTTCTATTCCTCACCATGCTTCCTTAGAGAAGAGCAAGCTGCACAGTCCCAGGGTACCCCCAGAAGAAGGGAATGGTAAACTATTGTATTCTCTACCTAGATAATCCTGGAAAGGGTCGCCATCAAAGTTCCTTCTAAGGTGTGTGCACGACTATACTAGCCTGGCTAAAGCTAAGAGTCGCATTGCAACTGCAGTTGATAAACATCTGAGAAAAATTGCTGGGGAAGAGATGCAAAATATGTGGTGAAACCAGCCACACACTTGCATTTATGCCCTAAATTCTGTTTTTCTGAAACTACCAATTCCAGGCTAAAGAGCTTTTAGCATTGCTTTTGGCAACCCCCTCCCTAGGAAATTTAATCCATATTGGTAAACGTGAGATCCATGTATGGTAGTTATAAATTTTGTTCATTAACATGGGAGCCAAAGGTTGCAACAGTATTCATGCTCTCTGGGAATATCTCTCATTGAAATAAATGGAACTTTGATATAAACAAGGAATGAGATGTATGGGAGGAACACTGTACCCATTACATAGTCAGCTTGTGAGTGGAACAGAGATATGTGTGAAATTTTACAGTAACACCCCCACACGCACACTTAGTTTGCAAGCAGCTAAGGACTCATGATAACTGTTTTTGGTTCCATAATATTAAGTGATCTAGCAGTCCCTGTGACAGAGACCTCTCCAGAATTTCAGTGTTCTGGTTCTGCTTACAGAGAGACGGTCCCCAGATTAGCCAGTATCTTTGTCACCCTGGAATAAAAAAGGCCGCCTTGCTGCAAACTGAACTTTTTTTTTTACTTGAGGTACTGCTAGGCAGTCCAGCCTTCTGCATGTCAGTTCAAAAGACATTAGTCCCATTCAGAGTTCGAAAAAGTTATTTTTCAAAATTCAACCCCAGAATAACCAAACCAGCACCCAAAAACCTACGAAGTAACTTTATTAGTCTCTGGTTGTGTTGAGTTCCATGGGGCTTACTGCAATATCATCACCACCACAATCATGATCTTAGAACTGCAGAGCTGGAAGGGACCCTGTGGATCATCGAGTCCAGCCCCTGTCAAGGAGGCACAGTGGGGAATTGAACTCCCAACCTCTGCAGCCAGATACCTAAACCACTGAGCTGCAGCCTTAGAGCACAATCCTGGACGGCCAAGGAGTAGCTGGTAGGGATGTGCAGTTTCGACCATGTGGGGTACAACTCCCAGAATTCTTCAAGAATATTTGAGGCAGATTTCTCAAAGTTCCAGGCCACAGACCAGACACATTTTCCTCACCTGGACGGGACATAATTCTTCCAGACTGCTTGGCTTTTGGGGGCCTACTTCCTGTTGTCAATATTTTTAAAAGGGGGGGGGGGAGCTTCCACAGTGCTTCCTGGGAGTTGTTATCTTGATGGCTTTTAAGCTATATAGGGAGTGTATCCCAAAGAACTGCAGTCTCCAGGAAACATCGCAGCAGCTTCTTTTTTGCATATTTACAACAGGAAGTAGGCCTGAGGCAGCTGTGGAGCCTCCAAGATAGACTGTCCTCGACAAAGAATGTTGGAAATTCTTAGGACTGCTCTTGTCCTGATGTGATCTCTGCCAACATGTTACCACGTCCCAGGGCTGAAAGAAGTTTGGTTTGGTTTACGTCAGATATTCTTTCACCTGACTCACCCTTTCAATAGATTTTAGATAGCAGATCAGTTCTGCCAGCATATCAACTGGTGAGAAGGTTACTGTCAGGAAAAGAGGATTTTGCCTAATCCTAATGCTTGGACCTGGAAAATTTTTCTGTTAGAATTGCATCATCCACTGGCGAGCTGTTACTGACTACCGTCACAGACTACAGTATGGGCCTGCCTTCATGTTCTGGAATTCTTTGTGTGTAGACTAAATTAATCAAAATTTGAAAGCGTCCACACTTTTTGTTTTGGGGCCATGTATAAATATTTGTCCCGGACAACCCAGATAGTGTGGCTGCTGACCTTGAGCCAGACATCCTAGAGAGTGAAGTCAAGTGGGCCTTAGAAAGCATGGCTAACAACAAGGCCAGTGGAGGTGATGGCATTCCAGATTAACTATTTAAAATCTTAAAAGATGACGCTGTTAAGGTGCTACACTCAATATGCCAGCAACTTTGGAAAACTCAGCAGTGACCAGAGGATTGGAAAAGATCAGTCTACATCCGAATCCCAAAGAAGGGTAGTGCCAAAGAATGCTCCAACTACCGTACAATTGCACTCATTTCACACGCTAGCAAGGTTATGCTCAAAATCCTCTAAGGTAGGCTTCAGCAGTATGTGGACCGAGAACTCCCAGAAATACAAGCTGGATTTCGAAGGCGCAGAGGAACTAGAGACCAAATTGCTAACATGCGCTGGATTATGGAGAAAGCCAGAGAGTTAAAAAAAAAAAAAATCTACTTCTGCTTCATTGACTATGCAAAAGCCTTTGACTGTGTGGACCACAGCAAACTATGGCAAGTCCTTAAAGAAATGGGAGTGCCTGACCACCTTATCTATCTCCTGAGAAATCTATATGTGGGACAGGAAGCAAGAGTTAGAACTGGATATGGAACAACTGATTGGTTCAAAATTGGGAAAGGAGTACGACAAGGCTGTATATTGTCCCCCTGCTTATTTAACTTATATGCAGAACACATGCGAAAGGCTGGACTGGATGAATCCCAAGGCGGAATTAAGATTGCCGGAAGAAATATCAACAACCTTCGATATGCAGATGATACCACTCTGATGGCAGAAAGTGAGGAGCAATTAAAGAACCTCTTAATGAGGGTGAAAGAGGAGAGCACAAAAAATGGTCTGAAGCTCAACATCAACAAAACGAAGATCATGGCCACCGGACCCATCACCCCCTGGCAAATAGAAGGGGAAGATATGGAGGCAGTGACAGATTTTACTTTCTTGGGCTCCATGATCACTGCAGATGGTGACAGCAGCCACGAAATTAAAAGACGCCTGCTTCTTGGGAGGAAAGCGATGAGAAACCTAGACAGCATCTTAAAAAGCAGAGACATCACCTTGCCGACAAAGGTCCGCATAGTCAAAGCTATGGTTTTTCCAGTAGCGATGTATGGAAGTGAGAGCTGGACCATAAAGAAGGCTGACCGCCGAAGAATTGATGCTTTTGAATTGTGGTGCTGGAGGAGACTCTTCAGAGTCCCCTGGACTGCAAAGAGAACAAACCTATCCATTTTGAAGGAAATCAACCCTGAGTGCTCACTGGAAAGACAGATCCTGAAGCTGAGGCGCCAATACTTTGGCCATCTCATGAGAAGAGAAGACTCCCTGGAAAAGACCCTGATGTTGGGAAAGTGTGAAGGCAATAGGAGAAGGGGACGACAGAGGACGAGATGGTTGGACAGTGTCATCGAAGCTACCAACATGAATTTGACCCAACTCTGGGAGGCAGTGGAAGACAGGAGGGCCTGGCATGCTCTGGTCCATGGGGTCACGAAGAGTCGGACATGACTTAACGACTAAACAACAACAACATACATATTTGCCATGTAGTCCCAATCGTACGTCTGAGGAAGTGGTCTTGTCCACAAAATCTCACATTAAAATATAGCAGTTAGTCTTTAAGGTGCCACAATGTTTTTATTTTCTTTATTTTCTTCTTCTTCTTCTTCTCCTTTTTTTTTTTTTTTTTGTTTTGTTTTGTCTGATATGCTTCCACACTTTGATTCTGGTTAGGATGGATACAAATCAATGCTTTTTTTAAAAAAAATTAAATTGATTTAAATAACTATTGCAATTTAAAAATATTTTTTTATTTAATCATAAAAAATTCTGATTTTTAAAATTTAAATCATGATTTAAATCAAATCCAACCTGATCTTGGTGATGGTATTGTTTAATGTTAACAGTATTTGTTATGGTTCATTCAGATCAAGTTTTGTAGTGGAGATAAGTTTCTGAGGATAGGTAAATAATATGCTCTTTTAGAAAACAAACTTACTGTCCCCCAAACTCTGCACATAAATGTACTGTTTTATTGGTCTAACTGTTTTTTAATTTGTAATGCTGCCCAGAGTAGACCTTTGGTCTAGATGGGCGGGGTAGAAATCTAATAAAATAAAATAAATACTGCCTCCATTATTGTCCTAGCAGGGTATCTAACCTTCCCTCTTGTGGGATACAAGAGGGAAGGTTAGATAAACCATGGGTTATAGTAATATTGACTGTCACCTGTCTGTTTGATTAATTATACTGGCAGATCATGTGAATTAAACCTGGGGAATTGATTACTTAAAGCGATCATACAGTTTTGTTTTATCCTTTATTCTCAAGTGAATTCTTTAATAGAAAGGAAAATGGTTCCAATGATTTAACTGATATCCCTCATAGGGAAAAAGTTTTAATGCTTTATAGTTATCAACCATTATTTCAATACTAGTTTAGTTCCTTCATTTTTGCTTGTTGAAAATAAAATGCTAATGTGCTCTCTGATTTCAGATTTACAGTGGTTGAATACTGAAGGTTCTCTTTCTCTCTACAAAGAGCTTTGTGGGAAAATAGTAGTGTTAGATTTTTTCACTTACTGCTGCATCAATTGCATCCACCTGCTACCTGATCTCCATGAATTAGAGGAGAAGCACTCTATTAAAGGTATCAACCGTTCTGTTCCTTTTCTTAGAATATAATTTTTTGGAGTTACCACTGATAGAATTCTTGAGGGTTACAATTAAGTATTTGGCACAATATGTCTGAACATTTTTTAAAATTAAATATGATGACTCAAGGATTACTGTATCTTAATCGTTATGTCTGAGGGTCCTTATTAGAGATGGGACCAAATTAATTCGGTCCCCCATAATGAAATTTGGAGAATGAATGCCCATCTTGCCTCCTCGTTGGAGTGGGTGGCTGCCAGAGGAGGCAGGCCTGGGCTCCTGCCCAGATTAGAGCGCCACCAGAGACAAAGGACCCTGGCAGTGTGCGACAAAAAGTGAGTGGCTCAGCCGGCCCAGGGGAGTGATGGTGGGGGAAAGGGTATGAGCAGCACCTGTGGTGCTTCACCAACAAATTTAATGACTGGGGACTGAATTAATTCAATCTCATCTCTAGTCCTTATCTTAGGAAAGCATTTAATAGTAAAAGACTAGAATCTGCAATAGTTCAAGATCTTTTGCAGTAAATTTATTTAATGTAAGTATCAAAATAAATCTTCATGTTAAATGTGGCCAGAATCCTGCTGTAGGATACCTTGGACATGTAGAATATAGTACAAGTGGTTGTTGCAGTTTTCTGGCTGGCTGTCATGTGCCCAGGTGTGCTATCAAGGGTGTGACCTAGATATATCTCAGTGTGTGGCAGACATGCAAAATGATTGCACACATGAGTTGTGTAGTTTTGAATTTACACTGTGCTGACCTGGAACCAATATTAACTCTTTTAAAAAGTGATAAATTATTAGTTTTTTATTCTGTCCTTCTTCCAAAGAACTCAGGCAGCATACATAGCTTCCTATTTATTCAGGACAGAGATGCATGAAACAACCCTCCTACATATTTACATGTTCAAACATGTTCAAGCCAACCTCCATCTAATGAGTAACTATGCTTCTTATATCTTCAAAACTATTTATAGTTTGTGTCCTAGTTTATGAAGGTGCCTTTGTTTTTATAACAATTAAAGCATTTCTTTATTAAGCATTTTAAGTCTACATGGGTTTCAGAAAGAAGGAGTGCATTATCAGCATAAAGTAGTAAAGAACTCTTGTGTCTGTGGTGTATAAAATTCAGATGGGATAAGTGAAGGAGCAAGATAATTAGTATATTCTAAAAATATATCCTTTTTTTGCTGAGGCATGTGTATCAGAGTTCCAGCCTAAATTCCATTACTATTCTGACAAAGATATTTTATATTCCTGTGTGTCATCTTAATATATAATTGGTTCATATAAAAATTCCCTCATTATGTGAGCATGACAGGAGATAGTTGAACAACAACAACAAAAAAACCCTGTTACATTACAATGCAAAGGTCACTGTGTATTCTTTCATTAACCCATGCACATCTGGAATTTTGTAGGTGTATCTTAGAACAGGCATCAACGTCCACAGTAACAAATTCCCACTAGCATATTTAGCTGATATGTTCTTGTTCTTATCATTGCTAGTGCTATTTCTGCTTTCAGAGTGGTGTTCACAAGGTTATTTTAAACCCTAATGCATTCATTCCACATCAAGAGTCAAGAAACGGCCAGTTGGGTGACTGTATGAGGAAGTGCTTCTTGATAGAAATACTTTGGGACGGAGCCAGTATACTGCTGTTGTATGATCTTTTCAGCACACAGTTGAATCCAGCTTTGTTCTCACAGTCTAGAATGTAACCTCTGAGATTTCTATTTGTCACTGAAAACAGTGTACATTTAATTTGTTTTTATTTACTTTCCCCTTAAAATACCAAAATTGTCATTTTAATCAACTTGATTTGGAAATATAGCCATTGTAAATAAATGGAACTCAGATGATGATGATGACTTTGATATAAGGGTGCTGCTGTATGTTTCTGCTTTGACCCCTATACTATGTGAAGAAGATAAATATGAAAATAAAGAAAATATGAAAGTGCATGGCAAACAACTCAGGATGCCTAGTAACCAAAGCTCTTAGCACATTTTTACTTTGTGTTTTCAGACATGAACAATACAGTCTGCATGCCATCCTGAACAGGAACCTGTTTTTCCATTACTGTTTGATTGGTCTTAGTTAGAGCTGCATCTAATCTTTTGTTCAAGTATGTTGTAGTTTCATACATAGGATCCTTCTTAGATGTTTCTACTGTAGCTTTTGGGGGCATACTTCCTTTCTTTTATAAAATAAATCCTATGTATGAATACTGAGAACTAAGTCACACGGATCAGTATGCATGGCATTGCTGTCTTTTGTCTACTTAATAAAAAGGAGACAAATTAACTATAAAATATATTTCACTAGTATAATATATCCTTATGTGGATTAGTTGGACTTTATTAAGGTCAAGCCACTCTGATGTTACTCATCTAAGAAATCCATCTTCTACTTCTTCCACATTTACTCCCAATCTTGACTTCAGTGATGAATTGCAGCATATTATGCTTTTCATGCTGAATTATATGCACAGGATATGAGCATTTGCGTTTATTAATAATCATCTCTATTTCTTTTTGTTTTCCTATCTGATGAAGTATCTCTTCATTCTTTATCAGTCCGTGGGATGCAAAGGATTTTTCTGTATATCTACATTTCAAAAGCATTTATTCAAAAATACTGTGGAGCATGATTTAAAGAAGTTTTTGTTAAAGCATATATACTGTGTGTGGGAAGATGCTTGAAACCAAATAGCTATCAACTTCCACTGTTCCTTGGATCTATTAACAAAGCAGAATGCTAGAATCTTATTTATGATAATGTTCTGGCAATAACAGAAGGGCAGAGAAGATTCCTGTGTGTTTTCTTTTTGTTTGTTTGTTTTAGGTGCTGGAAGTATAAGATTGCAAATTTTCTTTTTAAGAAAAAACTTAAAAGTCGTGATAAAAAATTGTGTGTGTTCTTTGGGCTTTTTTTGGGGGCAAGGGTTTATTGGTCTTTGCAAGCGTTGGCCAGAATCCTGTTGCATAAATTATACCTGCGGAAGAGTGATTATGTCCAAGACAGGGCAGATTTTTTTATAATTACAGAGTTTCTACTTCTGCCCGTGTCTTGTCTGATTCACATATAAGCATTCTCATGGCATGCGAGCTGTGAGAGCCTTGAACAGACAGAGGAACTCTTTAATTACTGAAAATCTCCCTTGCTGATGACATCATCACCCTTCTGCAGGCCTAACATAAAACAGGGCCTTTCATACATTTGTATGTGGTTGTTCTGGCTGTTTAAATTTGCACTGCTATTTGCTGAACTGATTAGAAAACATTTATTGGTTCAATAATCTTTAGCAAGGCAAACTGTTCCATACCATTGCCCAGTACTTGTAGGATTTGATGTTGGTAACTATAAATGTTAATGCTAATAAAATTATGTAAGATTGATAATAATGCATTTGACTATGTAGTGTATATTTAGCCTGATCCATTTGTCTATCTTTAATAAGAAAAACTGTTATTGTAGTCTTTTGGTGTATGTGTGCATTACCTGTCACTTGGTATATTGCTGTGGTGTTTCAAATGCTGCCTGTCAGTGAGCATGGTGAGATGGAAGTAAAAGATTAATATGACAGAGCTGGAAAGTGATGACAGAACCAGGCACTGTTCATTTTAAACCAGTGCTCATGGCAGTAACAGGTAATACATATGCCTCAGCACTAGCTCATTACAACCAAATCCCTCATTCAGGACTAGGCTAGAGAATATAGGCCCCTGAAGGCTGAAGTCCTACCATTTTGAAATGTGATACTACAGTACTAAGTAGAGGATAGTTTTTGGTACATGAGGAGGTGGAGAAGCAGAGGACATTGAAGAAACCTGGACACAAGTTTGGGTATGAATCAACTGTTTGCTTGTAAGGTTGTGCTAAGGAAAAATGTTACTCTCGTAAGAGGATTGTGGGGTGTAGTGAGTCAGATAGCCCAGGGAATGAATAACAGAGGTGACAGGGAGAGCGAAGAAGGAAGTCTGTATTTTACGTATTGACTTCGCATTGCAAGTGACAGGTTTTTAGTGATTTTCCCCCCTAGGTTTTTGTGAATGCGTTTCCTGTCTTATCTGTATTTGTTTGTTCGTGGTTTAAAGAACCAAAAAAACATTCCATCAATGATTGCTAGGCACTTTGTGGAACAAATATTCTTTCATAAAGAACGCTTAATGTTATTTGGAATATCTGGAAAAATCCCAGGCATTTGCTTGCCAGGATGAGAAATAAGGGTAGTCATGAAACTGAAATAGTAGAATATGTGTGTTTTGTTTCTTGGTTTTTAGACTTCCCTGAAAAATGCTAAGAAAACAATTTTTCAGGTTTTGCTTTTAAAAGGGCTGTGTGTATGTGCTGAACCACAGGACCCTGTTGACACCTAACCTTTCAAAAATTTACCTTTGAGATGGGGAAAAGGAGTAATAGGTGGGGAGATAACAGTGGCTTGTGGAGTGAGAATTCAGATAAGGAAAAGGGAGCTGTGGGAAAGGCTTCCACAGAATTAAACCAGTTGCAACAAAACACAAAATGCAGTTGTGATGCATGTTTTTTTTTTTTTTTGCTTCCTACAAGAAAAGGGGAGGGTATGTACAACCGTTTGCTGTTTATCAGACTGCAAGCTCTACATTCTCTCTACCTCATAGAACAAACTCTAACAGTCACTTAGAAGTGGTTTTGGAGAAAGGAAATAGTGCAGTAGAAAAGGATTAATCAGGAAATCATATTTACATTTTTCAACTATGATTTTCCCCTCCCCCCAATCTTATTTTAAAAATTGCTGATATTTATCCATCCTGCTGAGAAATTTGCATTGGCATTAGATATTGGCATGATGTTATTTTTAACTCATAACATTTCAGTGTTATGAAATGGCAGTTTCAGGAAATGGATCTACATGTCGTGAATTCACCCCATGCTTAGAAAATATTCAGTGGGGCATTGACATATGATGATAATGCACAGTTACTATAAACTTTGGCTGAGAACTCAACATTAATGTCAAGAGCAGAAGTAACATTTTGAGAGAGACTATCTGGACTTGAATTAGCAAACTTAATAATATTGATTGTATAATCCTGCATGTATCCTATGAACTAAGTTAAATGGTGTTCTGTGGCATCTACTCCTAGATGCATGGAATTGTAATCTAAGCCTTTGAAATGTTTCAGTTCTGTTTGTAAGAACAGAATATTTTAGAGATTGTTTCATGAGCATTTTTAAAAAATGACAATGAGTGGTTTTCATTGTTTCTTTTCTTCTCTTTTAAATCTGGGCTTTCAGATGGTCTCCTTGTTGTTGGTGTCCACTCAGCAAAATTTCCAAATGAAAAGGTTCTGGATAACATAAAAAGTGCTGTTCTTAGATATAACATCACTCATCCTGTGGTTAACGATGCTGATGCAACTCTTTGGCATGAACTAGAAGTGTCATGCTGGCCAACCTTGGTCATTGTTGGACCCCGTGGGAATATGCTGTTCACTCTGGTTGGTGAAGGACACAAGGACAAATTATTTCTATTTGTATCTATAGCACTGAAGTATTACAGGGAACAAGGGCAAATCAATGCTAATCCAATTAGAACCAAGCTCTATAGAGACTCTTTGCCACCATCACCATTGCTGTTTCCTGGCAAAGTTACAGCGGACTGCTCTGGGGACAGACTGGTAATAGCAGATACTGGGCACCATAGGATTTTGGTGGTCAGAAAAAATGGTCAGATTCTGCACACTGTTGGAGGTAAGGACCTTGCATTTTAAAATTTGTGTTATTCGCATAGCTCCTAGTGTTATACAGTACAAGGTGTTAAGAACTAATTTCCACACCTAGAAAATGTTGCTTTGGTTATTTTTAGCTGCCCATGATATTGGACAGACTTTCAAAGACGTGGTTTACTGTCCAACACCATGAGATACTTAACAGACACAGTATAGACAAACCGTGAAAATGAAGTGACTACAAACAAAAAGATGGAGTAAGGAAGGTGTTTCAACTCAATCTGATATAATTAGTGCCACAGTATTTTTTTTATAATTGGGTACTTAGTTATCAGCAATTCAAAACATTCTCTGATGAACACTATTTGTTTTTGAATGTTCATTTCTCCAGAAGTCCTTCATCACAGTTATTTTAGTTTGATCACATCTCAGATCATATACCTTGTACACAGTTCAAACCTTATTGTGGAAATATAACTTACAATGCTAGTATCTTCTCTCTGTTCCAGTTAATAACTTCATAAGAGATGTTTCCACAATAGTGATTATGCTTTTCTCTAATGTTGCCATGTTGTTGAGCTAGATTGCTCCTGCTGTTCCACCTGTATAGACCATTATCATTCATCACTAGAAGTATTGAAATAATTATAAGTTAGAAAAAGTCTAAAATCCATATCCAGCTGTAGTTCACATTAGGATAGCAAAGGCTTACACATTTTTTTTGCCCTTTCAATAAATGTTGCACACTTTTTTGTCCTTTTAGTTAATATAAATAGTTTTATTTTTTAATTTAAAATATTTTACCCCATCTTTCTCCTTAAATGGACCCATGGTAGCTTACATCATTGAAAGTTAATATTTAAAGCTGAAAACAATGAGTATACACCAGTGGCTTACATCATTTAAAGATAATATTTAAAGCTAAGAACAATGAATATAAAAAGGTGGTTTACATCATTAAAATATGATATTAAAGCTAAAAACAATGTATACAAATATGAAAAAGGAACAAATACCACTCTGAGAAATGATAAACACAAGTAGTACTAAAATACAGTCAAAGAAGTAAGGCGTAAAAATCCATCTAAAAATGTTCGCAGTGGCTCCAATGTTTTGGAATCAGCTTCTGGAGGAGCTTTGCTTGGCCCTCTCCCTGTGGACATTCAGGAGGCAACTGAAGATGTGGCTTTTTAGGGAGGCTTTCCACACCAACCTTAATTGACCATTTTTTGTCTGCCACTTTTTCACTTTATTGTTTTAGCTCCATTGTTTTTTATTGGTTCACTGTTATACTGGTGTTAAATAGTTTTAGCATTATCTTGGGTTTGTTTTGTTTAGTACAGTATTGTAAAGTGCCCAGGGTAGTGCCTTGGCACTAATGAGGAACAGTATACAAATTTAAGTAGCAAAATCAATAAATAAAAATCCCTTTCAGGTAGCCAGTCACTGAGGGAAAGCTTGCCTGAAGAGAAAGGTCTTTGCCTGCTTGCAGAAGGACAGCAAAGATGGGGCTAGTCTGGCCTCTCGTGGAAGAGAATTCCATAGTTTGGGAGCACCAACAGAGAAGGCCCTCTTTTGTGTCCCCATCAAACACACCTGTAAATAACATTAACCTAAAAGGATTTTGGTATTTTTCTTATGGCCAACAGAATTACATCTGTTTATAAAAGTCAGAATAATTGTGTGCTAATTGTGGTATACCGGGGTAGTCTATTGTTTTCTGGAAGACATTGGATTTTCTTTTATGTTTGCCGAATTGATGATGGGAGTTTTTGCTGAATCAAGTTGAATTTAAGTGCTATGCAATTCCCCTGAAATAAAATTGGATTTTACTTTGATCACCAGTATGTAAGTCTTGGAGATTTCCTAACAAAGAACCAAATCTAGTTGTTAGTCCCAGATATGAACTGCTGGATGGCTCAGTGGTTTAGATATCTAGCTGCAGAGCCAGAGGTTGGAATTTCAATTCCTCACTGTGCCTCCCTGACAGGGGCTGGACTTGATGATCCACAGGGTCCCTTCCAGTTCTGGAATTCTAAAATTATTATTATAAAGTAGATCCATTGAACTGAATTCTATTGCACAGCCATGCATGCAGAAGGCACACTTGAGAATTCCATCAGGGAGTCTTTAATTGCCAGTTAAAAACAGGTGATGTTACTGCCATCTGTCTTCATCTTGTGTAAACAGGATTTCAGCCATTGAGACTTACATAAAAGTCCAGTTCATTGAACTGTCCCATTCGTTCAACAGGTGTATATAACAATTGGTTTAGTTTCTTGTGAAAGTAGTTGCAGGGAGATTTTTTTTTTACAAAATTAAGGAATATATAAAATATATTCCAAGACCATACACATAGTTAAAAAAAATTGTGAAAGAGAAAATCTCTAATTTTCTATGAAGAATATCAAATACATTGAGGAGTATAATACAGATAAGCTTCTCTGAATTAGGCTACATACTGATTTCTAAAACAGACATTTAAAAAGCTACAGCCCTCACAATGTTGTATATCTAATAAATCTATATATAGAAAACAAAAGTCCTGCTGCCCAGTTCTGAATCAGTTGCATATCTGTTATTGGTCTTTGATGTATTCTTACTCTGCTGATTTCATTGTTATTGTTTTGTTCTTCAAGGACCAAACAGTGGAAGAAGAGATGGAACATTTTCAGAAGCATTATTCAGTTCACCACAGGGGGTGGCCATAAAGAACAACATTATTTACGTAGCAGATACAGAAAACCATCTGATTAGGAAGGTACGTAAAAAAAATTTATTTAAAAAATATTATAGGATAATATTTCTTCTCAGACATGGAGAGAAAATTTTGTCAAAACAGTAATTTGAGAACTGTGCAGTGTAACTGAAAGTAGAGTATTGGCAAATATTTATAAATATATATTTAAATTTATAGATATATTTTAATATATCTGGAACAGACTCATTTTTCTCTTCCCATATGCTTTTAAGGCAAGTTATTAGATACAACAATTTAACACTTTCCTAAAGAGAAAGGAATGCAATAATAATATTGTTTGCTATGATTTCTATATTCCATTTAAAAATTTTTGAACAGTGATATTTTGGCTCTACAGGATCATGTGTTTTGTCTCCCTTTCCTCTGGGATACATCTAGGAATATAAACCAGATGACATCCAATTTATATTCATTTCTCATATTATAAGCCTAGCTGATCTCTGTGGAGTCAGTACATAACATATCCAATGTAAAGAATACCAAACTATAATCAATAAAGGTATAGTGTCATGAAGATGAACTGCAACTGATAATCTAGCCCATCTCATATAATCATAGAATAATTGAGTTGGAAGGGACCTATAAGGTCATCAAGTCCAATGCCCTTCTAAATGCCTCTCACTTGGATGCCAGTTTATAATATAGTCCAATTACAGTGGTGCCTCGCTAGACGATGTTAATCCGTTCCACGAGGATCGCTGTCTAGCGAAAACATCGTCTAGCGAAGCACGTTTTCCCATTGGAATGCATTGAAATCGCTTCAATGCGTTCCAAGGGAAAACGCAGTCGTCTTGCGAAATTTCCCATAGGGAAACCTCGTCTAGCGAGTGAGGGTCCCCATAGGAATGCACTGACAGCTGCACTGACAGCTTTTCACCACTAGTCGGCGCACTCCTATGGGGAAACCTCATCGTCTAGCGAAAATCGCCATAGGGAAACATCGTTTTGCGAAGCGCAGTAGCGCTCGCAAAAAGGCATCGTCTAGCGATTTCCTCGTCCTGCGAGGCAATCGTCTAGCGAGGCACCACTGTAACTGTAATGACAGATTCTTTGTATATGAAACCATATATAAATATTTCAAAGTTAAATCATTCAGCATGTAAAGAAAGGTAATAGTTCTCCAACAGTGGTCTCTTCCTCCCGCATGAAGAATCGTAGAGAATAGCAGTAAATCAGCTTTCATCTTTCCTGCTTTTTCATAGTATATTTAAAATATTAATAAATGGAAGAGATTCTACCAAGCATGGTGCACAACTTTAAAAACACACACACCTGTGTCAATATTATGTATATATGATTGCAATAAATAAATAAATAAATCTTCATTTAATTCTAGATTGACCTACAGTTGAAAATGGTGAGCAGTGTTGCAGGAGTTGGAATACAAGGCACAGATAAAGAAGGAGGAGCCCAAGGCGATCAACAGTCTATTAGCTCTCCATGGGATATAACGTTTGGAACTTCAGGTATTTTAATAAATGTTGCACTTTAATTATTTTCTTTGAAACATTTTACAGCAGGCAAGAGCAGAATGATGAGCTGCAGATGTTAAATTGCAAATCCCAGTATTCCTCACAGTTGGCAATGGTGGCTGTTCCTGACAGAAATCACCCAGTTGTTAATCTCTTGAGTTAATTAATTCAACTTTTTAGAAGCGAACAGTGACCATATTAGTAGGTTCAAGCCATGATGTGGTTGAAATTTTGTTGTGAAGTGCACACCTGCCTCTGTTAAGAAACCCAGGCACAAACTGTGATCTGAACATGTGGCTTCTTGTTGGCTTATGGGCTCTGGCTTACTTAACGTAAATTGTCTTGGTGTCCAGACCTGCAATTATAGCTTATCTGCAGTTTGTCTCCCCAGCTGCCCACCCTGAAAGAGGAAGTGATGAAAGGACAGGAGAGAAACAAACCAGAAATGGAAAAGATAAGCCAGCACGAACAATGACATATTCTGATGTAAAAACACACTCAGTGGCCATAATTCTGTTGCATCATGTAGTAAATTGCACTAGAGTAGGTCCATTGACTCAGTAGACATTTGGTGAATCAACTCCTCTGTAAATTCCGTTGATTCAAATGTGCCTACTCTAACTACAGTTTACTTTAGCATCAGTGGAACTTATGGAGGAGTTGACTGTCCAAATTCCTGTTGGTTCAGTGGGCCTGCTACGTATAGTGCTATTTACTGTGCTAAGCAAGAGGATTTGGGCCATTGTGTTCTTTTACTTCTGTGTTTGATCATATGTGAGTAGTTTTGTTTGCACTTAGAACTCTCCAAAACTGCCAGATATTCTGAGTACATACATATGGAATTGTACTGGTTAAATGAATAATTCTTAAATGTGCCGTACAGACCACTTAGGCTGTAGTCCATATGAGAGAAACTCCTATATGGAGTTATTGAACTGTTTAAAGCATCACATCAGGTGCAGTTGTTCTTGGAATGACAATCCATACATTTTGTAGCTTCCAGGTGTGTTTTAAATGTGTATTTAAATTTCCATCTCTGTATTGTACACAAATTACTTATTTCTAAATTCTGCTTGTCTGAAGTAGGGTAATTTCCTCTTTTAAAGTTCTTGAGTAGATTTTGATAGATATATATAGCATTAGAGTCTTAACACCTTATTAATGACCATGTACTTTTCAACTTTTTGTGGCTTCCTCTTCTATTTTTGTTCAGTGCTGTTGAAAGCAAGCAGTGCTAAATGCACTTTGAAGTGTGAAATGTTCTTGGCAGCTAAATTCTCTCTGAAAGGCACAGAGCTCTGACCTAGACATTCTGAGCCACATGTATAGATTCCAAAATACTAGTTTTTGGCATACAGTTTGTATCTATTTTATAAAAACACCAGCAAGCCCACCATTTTAAGTAAAACAGTTGACACTTGCGGCATATTGGGAAATATAATTCCCATGAATATGGGGTTGGATCCCAGACTTCTTTGAGCAGAGTTCCAACCAGAGGATGCTCCTGCTGGAAGAGGGGAGGAGAATATAGGTTTCACCACTTCCCACTGCAGTACCCTAGGACCCCAGAACTTCCTGCTCTGGAAGACTGGGTTACCACAAAAGCCTGGGAGGTAATCCTAAGGGCTGCAGGGCAAGTTGATAGAGCCAACATGGAGAGCTAAGAAGAAGCCCTTCTTTTTGTGGAAAATCAGGTGTGATTCTAAGTCATTGTTTTCAAGTGATACTGGCAATCAGTGAAACAAGTGTGTATGTGTGGTTGTATGCTGAAAGAGTGCAGTGGAAATTGAGGGGAGATTGATGGAAAGCAATGGTTCCAAACCTTTTTTGAGCCACAATCTCTTTTTATAATAGCCAAGTAACCTGCAACCCTGCAGCAAAAGGCCCGTTTCTCATACATGTACATGCACACTAACTGTAATATCCCATTCTAAAAGGCTAAGGAAGAAATTTTTTAACAGGGGCTACAATATATATAAGATGACTCGCAATCCCCTAGAAAAGAGTTTGCAACCCCCTTGGAGGTCATGACCCCCAGTTTGGAAAACACTGATGTAGAGGGATAAGGAGATGCTAGTCAGTCAGCCACTTTATATAAAATCAGGGATTGTCAAGTGTGATACATAAAAATCGCATTATTGACTGGTATTAATACACATTCTGGTTTATTTCCTTTTGCCTATATAAGAAGTTTGCTATTTTGGCAAGGTAATTTGTGACCATTATCTAAAAGTTGTTCTTTAACTATTTAATGTTTCAGAAGTTATTTGAAAGACCTGTCTTTCGATATTTATGAACTCTGCCATTCTCTTTTTGAGTAAAATACTGAAGCTTTGTGTAACTTTAAGAATGTGCTTAAGAACTATTCCTAAAACAACTTGTAATCAATAAACCTGTTTCTGTTTAAAAGTTCAGTACTGAATGGACCTCAGTCTTTCATAGGAAATATAGGCTGATAAAGAGATCAACTGGTGGCAACGTGGGATACTCGTGTGAGCCCTGTGTTTGGTGAAACAAGCAGATTCCACGGGGTGAACATCACACCATCCTTCTTGAAGTGTGGTGTCTAAGTAGAGCAGAGGTCCCCAACCCCTGGTCCGCGACCCGGCAGCAGTCCGTGGCCTATCCAGGACCGGGCCTATCCTACCTCCCTGCGAGCACCCCCCCCCCCCCCGCGAGCACCATCGCACACATGCGTGTGAGCGCATTCTGCCCCCTGCGAGCACATGTGCGCGAGCACATTCCGCCCCCTGCAAGCGTGCTGTGCGTACGTGAGCTCCGCCCCCCCTGCGGACGAGCCACACACCCCCAAACGGTCTGCGGTTGGGAAAATGTTGGGGGCCACTGACGTAGAGCAACTGTTTGACCTGGTATACTGATTCCTATATTTCTTGGTTTCTATGACCTGTGGTTGATTCATTGTTGTTGCTGGTACAGAACTATTCTGACTGAGCTTTTAAAACATGATGATCTTTTGGATCCAGCTCGGGGGTTGTTCACCTTTGCTTAGGATCAGTATGAATAAATGATTTTGAATTCACTGTTATTTTGTTAATCATATTGTCCTCATTTACATGGCTCCTGATTGTGCCAGTGCTTTCTGCTCGGCCTTTCTGCACTGTATCCTTAGAGGGGAGGCTTATGTATGCCCAGAATAGTTACGTTTCTAATATCTCACGGGGGGGGGGGGAGTCATTATTTAACTGAAAGTCAGTGTCAGCCTCAAAACTAAAAGAATGTCTTTTGTGTTTTATCCTGATAACAGAGTTGGAACAGTGTAGTGGTAAAAAGCAAGTAGATCAGCCAGGAATTGTTTCTGTTTTGGAAAGATTTTGCAGTAAATGATTATCTTTCACCATAAGCATATTGTCAGAAGTAGATTGTAACAATTTTACACTCTAACTAGTTTTTTTTTTAAATCACGAAGATGAGGCTGCATAAACATTGAAGGGAGATTTCCTATAACTATTTTACCAGCGTTTGTTATGATTACTCTTCTGTGATATGTTCTAATAATTCCTAAAAAGGCGTATTCCTGGTATCTGTCATACAGATGAAAAGTTAAGGCATAGTACATTAAAGAACAACATATTATCATTGGCATATTATCTTCAAGCTTAAGATGAGAAGTGACTGCATTTTATATGTTATTTTTTAATAGAAAAAATATAAGAATTTATACTCTGACCTTCAGTAAAATTCCTGGGGCAGCTTACAAAATGTCAGAACTCAAAACAAATTAAAAACATAGAACAGCAAAATGCTATAAAAGCAGCATAGAAACAAAACATCAACCAAAATAAAATGATCAAGTTATATTAGATGAGCATGTAAGCTACTGAGTACTATGTGTACAGCATGGGCATTTGTGTATAAATAAACACATCTAAAGTTTAAGTAGTTCTTTGTGTGCACTGCCATGCCCTCTGTGAGGAGGGTTGGAGCGCTCTCTTAGCGGTGTCATCATGACATGGGAGAGCAATTCAAGCAGCAACTAAACAATCTTTGAGGCTGTCTATACTGGCATATAGATTGATATATGGATCATTGTTGGTATACAGTGATGCCTCGCAAGACGAAATTAATTTGTTCCGCGAGTTATGTCGTCTTGCAAAATTTTTGTCTTGCGAGGCGCGGTTTCCCATAGGAATGCATTGAAATTTAATTAATGTGTTCCTATGGGCGAAAAAACTGGCGGGGGACCTCTGAAAGCGGCGCTGGCTCCCCGCCTCTCAGCTGTTCAGCGCTGGGTCTCAGAGCCTTCCCGGGGCTTGCCCAGCACGGAAAAAGGCAGGGGAAAAGCACCATTTTTTAATTTCCCGCCCTTTCCCCCTGCCTTTTTCCGTGCTGAGCAAGCCCTGGGAAGCCTCTGAGACCCAGCGCCGAACAGCTGAGAGGCGGGAGGAGGGCGGGGAGCCAGCGCCGCTTTCAGAGGTCCCCCGCCAGTCCTCCCAGCACCGTCGGAGGACTGGCGGGGGTCCCCCGCAACCGCGATCGCCGGCTTCAGAAGCCTCTGAAGACTTCCCCAGCACCATCGGAGGACTGCCGGGGGACCTCTGAAAGCGGCGATCGCGGTTGCGGGGGACCCCCGCCAGTCCTCCGATGGTGCTTCCCCAGCTCCCTACCTGGTAAGTGACTTTTTCAGAGTTTTTTGACCCATAGGAACGCATTAATTAAATTTCAATGCATTCCTATGGGAAAACGTACCTTGCAAGACGAAAATATCTTCGTCTTGCAGGGCACCTAAAAACTCGCAAGGCGCTTTCGTCTTGCGAGTTTTTCGTTGCCCGAGGCATTCGTCTTGCGAGGTACCACTGTAGTTTGTATTAGACCAAAGTACAGCATCCACACATGCTTCCTTTTGGAGCGATTCATCCTTCTCCTTTAAAAGCTGTCCCACATCTTTTTAGTGTGGGTTGGAAGGCTCAAGCAATGTCCTGCAAGTAAAGTCCCTTTAGTCCCTCTTTACTCTAACCTGGCTCCTCTACACCTATTGGGTCCTACTCCAACTGCCTCAGTCATTTGAACTAGTGCTGCTGCCACCAGCATTGCTGGATTGACTTGGGTGATGACATGTGGGCCCAGCTTGTTTTGGCACTCAGCGAAGGATGATCCAGTTCCTCAGTTGTGGACTGGTCCAAGGAGCTACACCTTCAACCAAGACAGTATGCTTACACCTAAGTCACTGGGGCCAGGGTCAGAGCCAGGTGATCAAGCAGGTAGCAAAAGTAGGAGGACATGACTGGGACTAGTGGATCCTCTAGGCATCGCTCCACTCCACCTCACCACCTTCCTCTCTTGCTCTTCGCCCCAGTTCACTCATTTACCTCCTTTATCATCTTAGCTGCTGCAGCTGTTCCTAACTAACCTCTTTCCTCCCACTCAGGTATCACCACTCCTATCAAGGTGGGTCAGTTTACCAGGGCGAGTCTCACCAGCTCTGGAGTAGTGAGGTTCCCAACATCTCCTCCTCCAGGTTGGGTCCCATGGGATCCATGCCCTGGCTGCCCCTTGCTCCAGGCCACTGCCTACCCTCTCACATGCTTATGCCTGACTTACTGGTGAATTAAGTCATAGGAGAATAAGTTATGGTGATTTAGCTTGTCCTTTGGAAGTTTCATCCTCACACTGTAATAATTCCCCATTCTGGGCTATTGCAGCACTTGTACAATCCTCAAATGAAGGTAACTTGTTCTTTTAAAACGAAGCTACATCATAAGTAAACTTTTGAAGTACTATGATTTTAAACAACAGTTTGAACTTGTGCTCCATACCACTGTCAATAAAACAAGTTTCATTGCTATTTGCTTCCATGTCCTCTCAGCTAATAGAGAAAGAGAGGGAGAGAATGTCCTCTCATCCCCATCATCAACCATTTCAGGGCAGATTTAGCTCAACGTTTTTAACAGTAGTACTTCTATAGAATGAGGATGAATTTTCAGGCGGAAAACTTGATTAGAGGTGTTTTGTTTGCCGGATGTAGGATAACACTTGTGCGACTACAGTGATATTAATCATGCTGCTAAGCTGCTGACTCCAGTTTAATAGTTTTGTTTATTATTGACAAAATTTTAAAAGTGTATTGCATTTCTTAATTTCCACAATGACTACGGATATAAGATACTGGCTTTTCAAAATGATAACTGGGAAGTGGGCGGCAGAGGGAAGTGACAGAAAAAAAAAGACTATCAATCAGTTTAAACCTACTTTTTTATTTGTTTCAAGTTTACTGAAGTTCAGATTAAATGAGCAGGATATCAGCCTTAGTAATCCATAATCATATCTTTAAGAATAGAAAGCGGAGAAAAATTAGAAACTGAAATATTTGCAGTAGCACATTTTGAAGATGTTATATTTAAAAGTTGAAACACTGTCTCTTAAAAATTTTTTTTTCATATTGTCGAGAAATGTGATGAAAGACTCTTTATTGCAGTATATAGTTTGAATAATGTGCTTGCAATTCTGTACTTGAATGTTGCTATATTCTCCTGAATTTATCACTGCTTTCTCAAAGCAGTGAGGATTTTTAGAGGATATTGGTGAAAATTACATTTTCATTTGGTTCAGAAAAACACAAGTTGCTGTATAGCAAACTCTACTTTTAGTTCTGTGGGTCTTGCAGCACACTTCATTGGAGGCATATGTAACCAAGGAACTAGAGAATGTGAGCAATTTGTAGTCTTTAATGGCAACACCTCACATTCTTTGCAGTTGTAAAAGAGTAATTGACCTCATGCCTACAAATTATTGGGTACAGTCCTATTGGTGTAAAAGTATGCTATGTAAATTGTATCCAGCATCAGTAATATTTAATTTAAATTGATTGAAAGCTTTCTATTCTCCCATTTCAGATTCTGGGGGTCCCTAGGGCTTCATTTTGCCTAGGGAAGCCTTTGAAATCCTTAGGACAGGCCTTAATAGTGAAAAATCACCACCAGGGACCATCAGAACCTGAAATGGAAGGATAGGAAGCTTTCAGTTAGTTACAATTAATTATTTCTGACACCAGATACACTTTGTGCTGGTGTAACATGCAGTTATTTTGTCCATCATCTTTGTTACTGTGTGCTGCTGAAATAATTTGTACACAACATGTTTCCAAGATCAGTGAGCTGTAAGATGAATCAACACATATCAGAATTAAGGAGAATTTAATATATATGGTAGTTACTGAATCGTGGTATAAATATGTCTAGTAACACATTTATCAGACCATTCCTGGTTACTTTCTGTAAATGCCCGTCGACAACACTTCAATAGGACCATGCAAGCCTTCAAGTAAAACTGAATTTAAATCAGTGGATATGCTAAAGTTACTGATCTCATTTATTGAGTCTGCGTCCTTCATAAAGAACTTGTTTCAAAAATAAGAGATCATGTTAGAAAAATTTGTTGTTGATATAATAAAGAATTTGAGATGATACAACAGTATCAGTTTAAAATGCAAAAAGTGAAAACAGCAAAACTTTCAAAAGTGCACAGAGAATAAAACATTTTTACTTTCTTCATAAATATTGATAAGAAAGTGGCCTGATAGTTTTGGAGGAGGCCTGTTTCAAAGTTATTGCAGTACCATGATAATGTCCCACCTTGAAACCCACTAGATTTTACTTTACATAATCAAGGACTCTAGCAGATTGTAATTAGCCACCTAATTATATTTACATACTAGCCTGCTTTTGTGTTCTAGTAGCCTGGCTTCACTTGGGCTAAATTCCATACGTAATACCTTTACCTTTATGTCTTCTCTCTATGTACTTCTTTCTTTTGTACTAGTCTCTCCTTATCTTGATATTTATTGAACTTATCCAATGAGTAGAACTCCCTGAATCTCCCAGCCAACGTGGCTTTCAGTAGTGAACGCTTGGAGCCCATGTACATAAAATCATGGGTGTGTGGGTGTGCGTGTGGGTGTTTAAAATGATATAATAACACAGATTTCTGAATTCTGCTTACCAAAAACTTTAAATTATGTATCACAGGACAGTATTGTTGTTGTTTAGTCGTTAAGTCGTGTCTGACTCTTTGTGACCCCATGGACCAGAGCACGCCAGGCCCTCCTGTCTTCCACTGTCTCCCGGAGTTGGGTCAAATTCATGTTGGTCGCTTCGATGACACTGTCCAACCATCTTCCTCTGTCGTCCCCTTCTCCTCTTGCCTTCACACGTTCCCAACATCAGGGTCTTTTCCAGGGAGTCTTCTCTTCTCATGAGATGGCCAAAGTATTGGAGCCTCAGCTTCAGGATCAATTCTTCGGCGGTCACCCTTCTTTATGGTCCAGCTCTCACTTCCATACATCGCTTTTGGAAAAACCATAGCTTTGACAATGAGGACCTTTGTCGGCAAGGTGATGTCTCTGCTTTTTAAGATGCTGTCTAGGTTTGTCATCGCTTTCCTCTCAAGAAGCAGGCACCTTTTAATTTCGTAGCTGCTGTCACCATCTGCAGTGATCATGGAGCCCAAGAAAGTAAAATCTGTCACTGCCTCCATATCTTCCCCTTCTATTTGCCAGGAGGTGATGGGACCAGTGGCCATGATCTTAGTTTTTTTGATGTTGAGCTTCAGACCATTTTACGCACTCTCCTCTTTCACCCTCATTAAGAGGTTCTTTAATTCCTCCTCACTTCCTGCCATCAGAGTGGTATCATCTGCATATCTGAGGTTGTTGATATTTCTTCCGGCAATCTTAATTCCGGTTTGGGATTCCTCCAGTCCAGCCTTTCGCATGATGTATTCTGCATGTAAGTTAAATAAATAGGGGGACAATATACAGCCTTGTCGTACTCCTTTCCCAATTTTAAACCAATCAGGACACTATAGACAACAAAAATAATTGGCATGAACCTGACAGCCTGAAAGTGATTTTTGTTTATGCTACATAATTTGCATTTTAAATCACAGTACTCTGAACAGCCGGTCTCGCTGAGGATGTGAGAGCACGCATTGAAGACCTCCCTTTTGATGGGACAGGTCTCTTTAATGCAGAGACAGACAACATTCTGGAAAACGTCCAGAAAAAGAGATCAGCCGCTAGACGTTGGGGAGTCTACCCCCTATAACTCCTACCAGAAGTTCCATCAGGAACCTCAGAGGCAAACGTCTTATACAACCTACTTCAAACAGCAATCTTATCAGGACAAACCGCGTCAACAAACCATGACTAGGTGCAATGATCGCAAGGCTAAGCATCATGTTTGACATCCAACCGACCAGGATCGCAACATACCACATTTCTCTTCCTGCCCTCTGGAAACACCTGCATGGGAAGCGATCACCACAGACACTTGGGTCCTTTCCATCATCCGAAGCGGTTACCACATTCATTTCCATCAGCTCCCTGCACCAGTGCACACTGTCACACCTCCATCACAAACCCTGCAGGACGAAATACAGGCCCTGCTTTTCAAAGACGCCATAGAACCAGTATATCAAACTGACAGCAGTTTTCTCTCTCGTTATTTCACTGTCCCCAAAAGGGACGGAGGTCTGTGTCCCATCCTTGACCTCAGAGAATTAAATCGCTACATCATTACCACCAAATTTTGCATGGTGACCCTCGAGTCTGTACTTCCCCTGCTCCGGAAAAACGACTGGTTCACAGTCATAGATTTAACAGACGCTTACTTCCATATATCCATCCACCCTTCTCACAGGCCTTACCTCCGCTTCCAGCTCGGAACTCAAGCCTACCAATTCAAAAGACTCCCCTTCGGACTCTCAACAGCTCCCAGAGTCTTCACCAAATGTATGGCACCCGTGGCAGCTTACCTCAGACTTCACAAGATCCACATCTTTCCGTATATCGACGACTGGCTCCTTGTAGCTCGCTCCCGTCACAGGGCACAACAAGACATACGCTTCACACTATCTCTTCTTCACAATCTCGGCTTTACTGTAAATATACAAAAGTCCAAGCTACAATCCGCAACGGTTGTTCAATACATAGGGGCACTCATAGACTCTATTCATGCCTGAGCATTCCTCCCAACGGACAAGCGAGGCAACTTGATATCCTTGCTTCGTGCCTTCACCCCGCATGCACTTACACCTGCACTAACGGTTCAGCATGTCCTAGGCACTATGGCATCCATGACGTCTGTAGTGCAACACGTACACCTCAAAATGAGATTGCTCCAGGCATGGTTCCTTGCCCTCTTCAACCCACTAACAGATCCTCCTCACACCCTGTTAAGGGTCACTCTGGAACTCGCCGCCCAACTTTCTTGGTGGCGCTCTACCCACAGCCTTACAATGGGACGACCTTTCCAACAACCACGTCCTCAAATACAAGTCACTACTGACACCAGTCTCACTGGCTGGGGCGCTGACTGCAAATCCCTAAAGATCCATGCCCAATGGTCAGAAAGGGAGAAATCGCTCCACATCAACGAACTAGAGCTGTTAGCAGTGATAAAGGCATGCAAGGCTTTCAGAGACCATCTCGCAGGCAAGATGGTGCAGATCGCTACCAACAACACTACAGCAATATATTATATTCTCAAACAAGGAGGCACCCACTCTCCAAGCCTCCTGTATCTTGCAGTCGACCTTTGGGAATGGTGTCTGTCACATCATATCTGCCTCACAGCAATACACATAGCTGGCCAAGACAACAATCTAGCAGATCTCCTCAGTAGCAAGGAATCCCAAGCTCACGAATGGGAACTAGACCAGTCTGTCTTTTTCCTTCTCTGCAAACGCTGGGGCACACCCACCATCAACCTCTTTGCCTCCCGGACAAATTGGAAGTGCAAATGTTACTGCTCCCGTGCAGGAGTCGGCAAGCACTCACACGGAGACGCATTTGTAGGCCGTTGGCCCAGGACCCTTACTTACCTATTTCCACCATTCCGCTCCTCCACAAAGTAGTAGTCCGGCTCCAACAGGACAAACCCAATGCCATCCTGATAGCTCCATGGTGGCCGTGACAACCCTGGTTCCCGGTTCTACACAATCTGTCATCAGACATCCATCACCTGCCCCGCGTGTCTCACCTGCTCATGCAGAACAAAACTCAAATTCTCCACCCGGACCTCCCTACTCTGCACCTGGCAGCATGGAGGATTCTGCCTCCCTGGTGAATGTCCTTCATCAGGCGAAGAAACCGTCAGCTAGGAGAGCTTATCTGTACAAGTGGAAGAAATTCCAGTCCTTTAATGAAGCCTCTACACTACCTTCAATTAATTCCTCTCTCTCAACCGTCCTTCGTTTTCTGCTTCATCTGAAAACCAAGGGCCTTTCCCTTTCTTCCTTGAGGGTTTACCTGTCTGCAGTCGTTTCCTATCAACCATCAACCTCTCCAGCAGCGCAGTTCTTCAGACACCCTACTCTGAAGCATTTCCGGAAGGGTTTATCACACATGTATCCAGATGTGCATCCACCTTCACCTCAATGATCTTTAACGATAGTCTTGCAGCAGCTCACCAAGGCCCCATTTGAGCCCTTAACTTTGGTTGATCTTAGACATTTAAAACAGCGTTCCTCGTTGCAATCACATCCGCTCGTCGTGCCAGTGAACTTGCAGCCTTGACTCATGATTATCCTTATCTCCAGTTTTATCCAGATAAGGTCAAGTTGTTTGTAGATATTTCCTTTCTCCCCAAGGTTGTTTCCCAGTTTCATATGTCCCAACCGTTAGTTCTCCCATCCTTTTTGTCTGTCTCCGTCTACTGTTCAAGAAAGAATCCTCCAAACTCTGGATGTTAGACGGGCTCTAGCATTTTACTTAGCCCACACACAACCCTTCCAGCGTTCAGCTCAACTTTTCGTCAGCTACCAACTTCCTATGAAGGGTTTTCAGGTGACATCACAAAGAATCTCCAAGTGGGTTGCTTTTACCATCCACCTGGCATACCAGCTTGCTCGAAGGCCAGCTCCTCAGGTGATTCGCCCTCATTCCACTAGGGCAGTGGCAGCTTCCCCGGCGTTTCTTCGTGGCGTTCCTCTTCCAGACGTCTGCGCCTCTGCCACATGGTCACAGCCATCCACATTCATCAAGCACTGTAGGTTGGATGTTCAGCAGAAATCTGATGTGGCCTTTGGACGTGTTGTGCTAGCTTCTACCTTGGCGTGACACCCTTCTCTGGGTAAGACAGCTTGTTAGTCACCCAAGGTGTGATTCACAGATGCCACAAAGAAGAACGACAGGTTACTCACCTATAACTGTAGTTCTTCGAGTGGACCTCTGTGATTCACACATCCCGACCCGGCCTCCCCACTGTCACGCCATGCAGCTCTAATATGCAGCGGTTGACATAACTGAAGGGAGAGCCTTGGTGCCAAAGTACATATACGGAGGGGAAGGGGTCTACACTAATGTGTTTTTTTGCTACCGCAGAAGCTCTAAAATCTTACAATGAGGCTCTGCGCAGGCGCAGATTACCCAGGGTGTGAATCACAGAGGTCCACTCGAAGAACTACAATTATAGGTGAGTAACCTGTCGTTTTCATGTGATGATGCAATAACAAATAGACCACCAGACAGAAACTTAATTTATATTTAGATGGGACTGGGGTGAAGAAAAGAGTGGTAGGCTGTTAATAAACTATTTGTGCTGAGCTGGAAATTCATAATAAATAACTATTTTCCAGGACACCATTATAATAGCTTGTTGGAACAGGGGTTTCTTTATTTTTAATAAGTAAAAACAAGAATAGGAAAGAGAAAAAATGTTTATTCTGTGCATTTGGAATTGGCTTGAAAGCGCACAGAACATTTGTGAGATATTTGTGCTGTCTCTGATAGAACAGTTCCTTCCCCAGGAGCTCAGAAGTGATTGAACAATGATGGATATACTGAGTTTTTCAGCCAGGAGGTTCTTTTAGAATCAGTCTGTGTGACATCACAAGTATCTAGGAAATCCAGTTTCAAAGTTCTGGTCAGCTATGGCTTTCAACTGGGTTGGCTTAGGACAGTTACTCTCTCTCAGGCTAAACTATGTACCTCTTAGTTATGTGATAAAAGTAAAGTTAACTGGATACGTGTAATCTTGCATTCACCAGAGGAAAAGCAAATATACCATTATGATTACGACTGCCACCAAACCAGTTATCCCCCTCTGTATGATCCAGACCATGGGAGAGTGGGAAATTAAATTAGTGTGAATTTCTGGGTAGTTCTCACTGGGATGGCAGTCTGTGTCCCAACTGTACAAGATTTTAGGTGGAGCTCAACCTGCATTCCAACCATACAAGATTTTAGGCAAAGCTCATGTGATAGAATGTGTAGGAAAGAAAGATTTTTACAGATAAAACTAGTATGTTGCACAGGCTCTTAGGCCAGAACCATTCTTATACAGGTCCAGTTAGCTGTATTACATGTTTGTTCTGTTTTGTTTCTTTTTTCTTATACTAAAACATGCCAATATATTTAATTCCTGTCTACAGTATGAACTAGTAAAGCCTAGGGACTGATTTGTTATTACAATGAAATCTAGTCCTCTGTTTCGTTTTATCCAAAATCCGTGACCAGTTGCATTGACTCTTCTAGCAGAATGGAGATTGATTCCCTTTCACTAGTAGGTGGGATGGAATATTACCCCATACCACTGTGCAGAAAAGCTAGGATTCTAAGAGCTGAAGGAACAATCTTGCTGGGATGAATGTGACTTGTGAACCTTATACTGTTTACCAAAGTGTATCCTGGTGAAGCAATAATGTATTCCCAGATACAATAAAAAGAACCTTGCTTTTGGGATGGGTAAATAAAATGTGCTTATGAGCACTGATAATACATCAAAAGCTGTGTTTAATGTTAGTACATGTTTATACCATGACTATCATTGCAAAGAAAAAAATGCTTTGATACTGCAAGCAGCACTGGAAGGAAAATATACATACCCTAATAAGGATAAGTGCATTGGTTTGAAACTACTCCCTAGTTGGAATGTGGAGTTTAATTACATAAAAGTGAAGGAATTTCTTTTTACTGGGGTAGTTAGTAAAAATACTTTAAGTGAATTCTTTCCATAGAAGAATTGTAAAATGTATGTATGCTTTCTAGCATCCTACTAAGAGGCATACATACGTACAGTGTTTTGGTATTCTGTGGGATTTTTCAATAAGGCTCATTCATCTGCTATATTTTTTTCAAGATTCTATAGTGTCCACTTTAGATTAAAAATGATATTCCTTGTTTGTGGAAAGGGTTTTTAAATATAATCTTTCTTATTTAAAGTAGGGAAGATCCATGTGTAAAATAGTTCCTTGGTAATTTCTTGTTCCATTTGTATTGGTAGACTCTGAGTGAAATCAACTGTTTCCAGCACTCTTCGACTTTAATGGCAATTATACTATACTAAGTCTTTAGTCATTGGCATGATCTTGAATCTGATAATAGAAAATTGTGCTCAGAATTGTGAAATATGTTAGGTGTATAAAATATTTTTGAAGATATATCTATATATGGCTATTCTTCTGTCATTCCTACTTTTTCTGAATAAAAAGAACTGTTTGCCCAGCAGCCAGTTCATCTATTTGTTCATAAATTTGGCTTTCACCATTTTTTTTAAGATTGATTAGATTAACTGTAGTGAAATACATATTTTGAGCTCTAATAATTGGCTGCTTTCTCTTATTACATAATCCTGTTTCATGGGAAACTGCTGCATTTTCTTTAAAATGCTTTGTAATAAACTGAACGCTTGCTGAAATCCCGTTGGTATTCACGTAAGGATTATTTAATTTGCTACAGCTAGTTGTGGCTAACTGGTGAGGTGTCATGGTACATCTTGGTTGCATTCAAATGCATAATCAGACACACAGTGGATATGTGCCCCCAACACCTCATCAATTATCTGTAATTAGCCCTGACAAGTTATGCTATAGCCTTCCATGAACACTAATAAGATTTTGGCCAATAACCCATTAATACTGATTTGCAAATATTTTGAGACTTCATATATCTGAAGTACATTATAATGAAGAAGTTTTCTCCGTAATTTAAATTTTTATAGTGAAAAATTCAAAAAGAGACATTTTAATATGTGGAAAATTGATATTGATTTATACTTAAGAGAACTTTTGGTAGATACAGACGCTGCAGCAAAGGCACAGTGGCCAGAATCCAGTTTGTCAAGGTCTAACAGTACACTGTTGTAAAAGTTTTTGGACACTCACCACAGGAACAAGGACTTCACAAAGTGATTGTGCATTTGGTCATGCAATTTCCATTTCGATTGATTGCACTGATGAATAGCACTTCAACCTTGGCGCAATGTTACTGTCGCCACTGCAGGCTTAACATCAAGTTATATCCCCTTAGCTACTGAACAGGATTTTGGCCAATATATTCCTGGCCACTTGCCTGTTTCAAAATATATCTGTTGTACATAGTACCGTTAACTATTTACATGGGTTTTAATGGTAGCCCCAGACTGATTACACTGCAGTCGCACATTTCCAGTTTGTAGATACTGATTATGTCTGCCTGGATTGAATTTTAATGAAAAGGTACAGATGGTGTACACACATACAGCCTTTTGTATGCATGTATGTGGACTACATCCAGATTTCCAGTAAGGGAAAAAAACGAGAAACTGCATATTCTGATTTTTTTTATTTCAGAAGGAATGATACTGCAAGTCATTCTGTTGATAAAATATTGAATGACCAAAGTATATCCAGTATTTTATCAATAGAATGATTTGCTCAAGAGGAAAAAAGTGTAATATGCAGAAACCACATAAAGATGTGCAAAGGTTTTAGAAGAATTCACTATTCACATTTGGAAACCCCCATTTAAATCTTTCTAACATTAAATTAAAGCACTCCATATTTTTAGTTATCATATAGTTATCAGGTCTAACATGGGTCCTTTTTATTGCCTAAATATACATGTTCTCTGGATTATTTTAAGTCAGAATACAGTACCCAGTAAACCAATCAATCCCAGAACAATTAAAAAGGAAAGAGTGATATATTGGGTAGCTGCAAACAGTTCGCAACCAAAAAAAAGCTAAAGCTTTTTAAATCTCTGGAGCAACCAGACAAACATGTTCCCAAAATGATTTTTGCTAGCATCTATTTGTGCTTCTTTCGAGATAACACATCATTTGAGGTAATCTAGTTGAAACTTTGATCAGCTGATGTCACTTTAAGCCTGATTAAGTGAGAACTGAAGAAGAGAAAAGCATGTATTTGATAGCATTACTGGTTATCAGAGAATAAAAGTATTGCTGCCCCCCCTTTGGTTACATTTATAAAGTTTCAGTCATCTGTATTTATAGAAAGTCCACTATCTACTTCCATGTTAGTGACAACACTAGATGAAATTCTCTTCGCATTGTTTACCATCAGAAGGCTTCTGTCAGCCGAACAGCGAGGACGTGATTTTGCCCCTTGCCCTCCCGCATGTACCTTACAGTCTGTTTTGGAGGGTCAGAGGACTCTCTCCAAACCATGTGTGTTGAAGAGGAAAAAGTTTTAATTGTTTGTTGGAGTAATTGCTTAAACAACATTAGATGTCATCCAGACACTCTAGCTGAAAGAAAAATTTGCATGTAAGATTGTTGCTAAGAAACAAGGAAAAATACAATATATTGTCAGGCCAGTCACACACATTTTTAATTCCAGAGAAATTCTATTGATTTTAAATAAGATACATTTGCAAGTAAGAATGTGTACAATTGTTGTATTGGCGTCATTTAAGTTATCAGACCCAAATGTCAGTTCCTTTCAGTGCCCACCAGAATGCACTCTGTTTTCAAAGACTTTTCTTATTATGAATACATCTGTTAATCATTTTTTGTGGGGAAATGATATGCTATTTTTCAGGAAAGGAAGAGTCCTTTGGGGAATACTGAATCTGTGTTTGTTTTTGTTTTTTTAAAGACCTGCTCATTATATAATACAGGTAAATATCAAAAGGGGAAAAAAATGCCCTCCTTTATACATTTAGTTTATACATTTCACTTATATTATCCTGTTTTTCATTCAGATTTTTACTATTTATTCATTTAAAGAGGTGAGGGAACCTTACCTCCTGTTGAACAAGAAACTTTCAAGTGAATTATGATAGAACTAGCCTAGTACTGAGTATCTTTCTCATATACCTGATAACATGTTTCTGGCTCTGTCACAGTTTTCACTAGGCAACAGAGGTTATGGCAGTTCAGACCACTTCCATTGAGGAAATTATAATGACTTTCTCTCCCTTCCTTTTCCTGTACTTTGCACATGGGAAAAAGAAAGAGGAAATTGTGGTTTTAAGAAATGGAACATTTGCTTAGTTGTACTGCTACTGAATGACACATAACTTCATCCTTGTTGTAAAAGCCAGGACTGATTTAATCTGGCATTGACAGATGGTTCAGTTTCAGTGACAAACTTTATGTGTTTGTTGTAATGTTTCTGAATCTTTCAGCCATGGTTAAATCTTTAGTTCTTCTTCGTGGCCTCTGTGAATGTGAATTAAATTATTATTATTTGTGCTGTCCAGTCAATTTTTGCTTATGGTGACCCTTTTCAGGGTTTTCTAGGTAGAGAGTACTCAAAGTGGTTTATCATTCCCTTCTTCTGGGGGCATCTTGCCTGAGGCCACACAGGCTGGCTCTACTCACAGGAGGCTCATTGGAGAATTGAACTCCCAACCTCTGACTCTGCAGTCAGATGCCTATCCCACTGAGCTATCCAACTAGCTTAATTTTTAATGAGGTAAAATATGCTGCATGATTTCTGAAGAGGCACAGTGTTAATTGAATGCCACAGAGATTTACAGATACATATATTTGGCAGAGGGAGGGTGGCTATAGGACATACAGTATGGACACAGGTGAAAGAGGTAAAATCTGCCATTCATTTCAAATGCTGGTATCACTAAAGGAAATGGGCAGGTTGTCTTTCCCTATTTCTGTGTAAAAAGTAATATGCTCCACTTGCAGACTATTGCTGGATGGTTCACCTTCTACTGTCAGGGATTCCATGTGCCTCTCTATCACCCCACATTCTGAAAACAATGCCAGGGTAGTTACTGGAACGGACAACTTCCCCACACATACACTGGTAAGGAGCTGTTCTTTAAAAGTTAGAGAAACTTTTAAAAGTTAGAGAAATCAAGGCATGGAAGATGTGGCTGCTTCTGTGGGACTTCACCCCATCTCGGAAATATACCTTATCCTGTTCTTGTTCTTTCAATGATAACAGCAACAGTGTTTATCTGCCATTTTTGTTAGTTATGTTGAGTAGAGGAAGATGCATTAATAGGAAAATTACTAAGAGTACTCCTTACTTTCTATTTATTTAAATCTTGACAGTTTTTTAATCAAATATTATCAGTTGTCGACAGGAATTTACAAAAAATAGCTTGGCTTTCTCACTGGCCAAGCCTCTTATTTATTCTCAATACTATTTCCATTCTCAACCCTCTAAGCATACAAAACTTTGGAACTGGCCAGGTTTCTTTAATGCAGCTATTCTCAACCTTTTTTCGGCTACGCCCCACCCCCAGGAGCTCTTCTCAGGTACTAGGGCCCCCCTGTCAAACAAGGATACAATATGAACAGATAAACAAAATCATTTATTCTTGAACATCAAGAAAACATGAACATCCCAACATAGTTTACAAAACCTTTAAAAAGAATGTGTGAAATTAAACATCTGTTAGACCTAATGAGATTCTTGAGTTTGGTGCTTTTCTGCAAGTTTCATGATATCAGGCTCCAAATTAGACAATGACAGTCGGAGGTCACCTCTTGTTGCAATATCAATTCTGTTCCTGGATTTTGTCAAGGAAACTACCTTGGTGAATCCCCACTCAACCAAATATGTTCAGGGAAAGGCAATAAAAAAATTGGGCTTTCTCCCACAGTGTTGGAAATTTATTCGGCAGATCACTCTTGATCCAAAAATCTTTTTGAAACTGACTGTACAGTACTGATCATGTGCAGTTAAATCATTTTGAAGATCAATCAAACTCTCTTGAATTTCTACCTCAGCTTGAGTGAATTGTACTTCAGATGGATTCAAAGTTCAATCTAGAATACTCAGGTTTAACAGGTCATTAATTTTTTCTTGCATATCCTTGTGTATTTGCTTGAGATGCTTCACATAAATGGTAAGGTCATTGTCCTTCAGTGCCTCTGTGATCGTCTTCAGGTATGGAAATTGTAAAAATCCTGACGTCCTATATTGTGCCAATAGACTGAGTTTCTTAAGGAAAGAAACAATGGCTTCCTTACTGTCTACAAGGTTACTGTTTTTGCCCTGTAAGGTCTTGTTTAACAAATTAAGTTTGTGAAAAATATCTGCCAGATAAAATATGTCTGCCTTAGCATGAACAAGTTTTCTCTGTGCTCTTTGTTAGACACAAAGGAGCAAAACATTGAAGGCAGTTTCCCTTGGAAAGCCACCTCACCTGGGTGTGCAGCACAAACATCTGGGAGTGTTTGTTATATTCTTCACATGGCTGCCAGAAAAGATGATCCTGAAGAGCGTGGGATTTGATGAAGTTTACAGCCTTTGACAATTGAAAGCAAAATATTGAGGCATACTCCCAAGTTCTTAGATACTAGGTGCTCCCTGGGAATGATGCAATGAATAGTAAATACAGAAGGTATAACTTTTTTTTAAATGGGCAACGAATTCTCTGTATCAACCAACCATAGAAGCAGCACTATCAGTTGCACGAACAATTATACAGTGGTGCCTTGCAAGACGAAGGTAATTCGTTCCGCGAGTAGTGCCGTCTTGCGAAATTTTCGTCTTGCGAAAAGCGGTTTCCCATAGGAATGCATTGCAATGCATTCCTATGGGAAACCTCGCAAGACGAACAAATTATTTTCGTCTTGCGAGGCATCGGTCTTGCGGAAAAAAATCGTCTTGCAAAGCACGGCCATAGAAGAAGCCGTCTTGCGAGTCACCAACACAATCGCAAAACGCTTTCATCTTGAGTTTTTCGTCCGGCGAGGCGTTCGTCTTGCGAGGCACCACTGTATTCTCAGTTGGAATATTGTTCTCTCTTAAGTAACTTTTGACTTCTTCAAAAATAGACAGTATCTTAGTACAGTATTAGTTTTAACCCTCCTGGCAAACAACATCTCTTCCATCAGTTTGTTACTGTTCCCGAATATCACATAAGCCATGAGAAGAGTGTCGTTATCTTGTAAAGTAGTTTCAACTAACTGTAAAGAATTTCTTGGATTGGACTGAACTGACCAATCTCTCTTCAATGTTATGTGCCATCTCATTGATTCTTCTGACAGCAGTGGAGTTACTCAAAGGAATTGGCTGAATTGTTTTTTTGGCACTCAAATTCATGACATCATATATTATTATGGACACTGAGGGCAGGATAAGCTACTCAGCAATGCTGTGAGCATTTCAGGTTTTAGCGATCAGTTTAATAATTTTGTATGATGCAACAAGACCCTTGTCTAATTTCTGTGATATTTGAGTAAGAATTGGTGTCAGTGTTGGCCTTCTCTCGAAATTCTCTCAAAGGTTTTTGAAGAAACCCAAGGGTTTATCTTTCTTCTGTGGATGCAAGGTATCCAAATTTGCTTGGTCTCATGCTTTCATTTGAAAATGTAGTCATGCAATTCAAACACATAGGCAAAAATGGGTTTTGTGGAGATGCAATGAAACCGTATGATAAGTAGTCCACAGAATACTGCCACATTTTTCTTTTGCCAAGGAACTCATGGGTAGAATTATTTCTGAAATTAATTTAAAACATAGAAAAAGAAAATAACGAACAAATACCGTATACTATATACCTGTGTAGAAGTAAAGAAATTTAGGTCTTTAAATTGATCGCTGCACTCATGGCTGGCTACCAATAAAAACAGGCAGGGTACTGCATTCTCAATTGCTATGGAGGCTGCCGGCAGAACTGCCTGAGCAGGTTAGGCTGCAATCACAGCTGGCTTCCAATGAAAATCAAGCAAGGGTGCCTGTGCCAGCAATTGCTGGGGAGGCAGCAGGCAGAGTTGCCTCAGGTTGTAGTCATGCCTGGCTTCCAATCAAAAACAAGCAGGTGACTGGCTTCCAATAAAAAAAAGACAGGGTATTTGCATCAGCAATCACTGGGCAGGTGGCATGCAGGATTGCCTTTTATTCTGTTCTAAGAAAGCCATGAAAACAGCAGGGAATCTGTGCAAAGGGCCAGGCTCATGCTGCCTGAGTATTTCATCGATTCAATTACCAGGGCCCACCACAAACCCTTGGGGCTCCCCTTCTCACAGACTTCAGTCAGTGGCACCCTTCAAATATGCCAGCCCCTCTCCCGGAGGCCCAAGAGCCCCTGTTGTGAATGGCTGTTTTAATGTATGTAGCAGTATGGAATATCTAAAACTGCTGTGTAAGTGATACACCTTTCTTTCAAGACCTTACCAAGTCAGAGGGCTTGGTAATGAGATAGAGTTCGGCTTGACTTGCATAGAGATGTAGGTAAATATGGGTAAGAGTAAGAAATCCAGTGATTTTTTGTTTTTGTTGTTTGGTTAGTCAAACAACCGGCTTACCATATTTGCTGGAGCAAAAGATTCAATCTTTTCACATTTGTAGAAAACATTGACAAGAAAGAAGAAACAGCAGCTCTCCTGTTGCTCCCTTTCTCCTCCAAGTGAGATGATTTCTATCTTAGCTTCCGACCATCATTAAGCACAGAGAATTTAGAGGAGGGATGGGACTTTTCCTTGAATTGCAGGAAACTTTTGGGAAGGAAATAAACAGCTGGAGAGATGTCTGCTGTTCCTTTCTGTTGCAAAGCTTCCTGAAAGTTAAGCCAGATTCCACCCTTAACTTGCTGTCCTTTGCTTGTTAGAGGGTTTAAAAGGACAGACAGGTCACCTGTGGAAATCTTTGGCAAAGGAAAGACATTAGTATTTCTTCTGTTTCTTTCCTTTCCTAAAGCTTCTGCAAGAGAAAAAAAGACTGCCTACTGGACACAGCAACTGTCTAGGTCTATCTAGGCTTCATGACTGTGGGTGGTCACCCCTGGAGAGGCCCAGGAAACTACCACCAGGAACTGGGCTTTCTCAGTGGTGGCTGCAGTGCTATGGAATGCCCTGCCTGTTGATCTCCAGACTCCCTTCTGACCTTCAGGAAATGGGTGAAATCTGAATTTTTCAAATAAGCCTTTGGTAATATCTTCCTCTTTTGATATTTTTGTGGACCCATGTGTTTTTAATTTGAGTTTTGTCTACCATTGCCTCTGGAGGTTTTTTCCATCTGGTTTTATTAATTGGGTGTTTGTGTTTGGTGGGTGGGTTATTATTTCTTGTATTGCTGTTAATTGCCCAGAGTAGTGCTCTGTCACTACATGAGTAGGGGAAGAAAGAAAGATTTGCAGCATTTCATGTTTAGATGTGCAGTTACAGTAACAGTTTATATGTTAATCCAATTTTTTTTGTTAAAACAGTGTTGTGTATATTTAGCAATAGTAACCACTTAGAGTGGTGCTTGCTGCAGTATTTCTAATTGTAAAGAGTGGTGTTGCTGAAAGATGTGGTATTCTAACAACCTATTGTCATTTTTGCTGACTTTAATGTTCTTTGTAGTTTCAGGCACACATGATGATGACATTTTGTGGATTGCTATGGCAGGTATACATCAAATCTGGGCACTCATGCTGGAATGTGGAAAACTGCCAAAAGGGAGGTAAGCCAGAATGTTTGATCTGCCCTAGTCAAGGTTAATAGCTGATAATTAGCATATTAAATCCTACTAAGCATCACTTCCTCCTATACGTTTCTGTGTTTTCATTTCTGAGGAAGAAATCAAAGCTGCCATTAATCAGCATGTGAATCATAGACATTTCTGCTTCCATCACAGGAAGCGTAGTTCTTAGTCAGTGTTGTTTGCTTCTTATAATTTGAAAAGCATGGTTGAAGAAAAGAGAGGACAAAACCTGCTTGTGTTTTTCCTGAAGTTGGTCTTCGGGGATAGAATTTGGATTATTCCTCAATTAAGGAAAAAGTAAAAAATAAGAGTTCTTTTCAAGTTATATAATGTGATTGTATGAAAAAACTGTGTGTAGGTTCAGATAATTAGGTAGGACCCATGGAAATACCTCCTTTTCCCCTTAGTGACTTAAAGAAAGGAACCTGCCTTCGGTTTGCTGGGAGTGGAAATGAGGAGAATCGAAACAATGCATATCCCCATAAAGCAGGTTTTGCCCAGCCTTCCGGTCTGTCTGTTGCTGCTGAAGAGCCATGGAACTGTCTTTTTGTAGCAGACAGCGAGAGCAGTACTGTGCGAACAATATCTCTGAAAGATGGAGCTGTGAAGCACCTTGTGGGAGGAGAGAGAGATCCAATGGTAAAATGTATTTCTTTTTGCATCAGACATAATTAGCAAACATTCTGATAGGGATATGGGATAGAACCATATTTTGCACACCATTGATGTCTTTTATTTATTGACTAGATATATTTCCCAGTTAGTATAGTAATTGTTCATATAAATCTTAGTCACTCAGAGGGCATCCACACTGGCAACCTGTTTAGCAGGAGATAGCAGATTCCAGCAGCTTCAGTTTCCTACTGCCAAGGGAGAGAGAGAAAGTGGGAGAAAAATGGGTGAAGGGGGAAGCAAGGAGGAAGGGAGAAAATGGAATGACATCCACAGAGGGAGATAGGAGCAATGTCAAAAAAAATAATTTCACTTCCCCTGATCCTTTGCCAGATGATCAATGGAAGCACTTAATTGACAGCTGATCAGGCTACAAGGGGTTGTTTGCTCTTTGGATGGGAGAGGCACAACAGATGGCACATTGCTCCTCCGTCTGACTTCAAGAGACCCTTTGTAGCCCAGTCCACCCCACATCCAAAATGACCAGTCTGGACAGGCCCTCACTCTAAAGTGCTGGTTCACTTTTCCTGATTATTAAAAAAATCTTAGCTTCCTCTGTCGTGGCCTGTAGATGGTAACAAAAGCACGTACCCATGATGTTTATGCAGTTTCTTTCAAAGCTACTGTGAAGAGTCAGAAAATGAGGATTTTTTTTCCCTCCACCCAGTTTAAAATTAGGAAAAGTAGCTGAATTTGTTAATGTACTAACTGATAAACTCATGGTCTATGGTGGTATAACAAGATGCTTATTCCTATTTTAGTAGTTTAATAGACTATATACAGTGGTGCCTCGCAAGACGAATTTAATTCGTTCCGCGGTTAATGTCGTCTTGCGAAAAATTCGTCTTGCGAAACGCGTTTTCCCATAGGAATGCATTGAAATCTAATTAATGCGTTCCTATGGGCAAAAAAAGTCAGAACAAAGTCAAATTTGGTTTACAAAGGGTTTATTAAGTGCTCTTTAAAGCCATACATATTGTGCAGATGATTTCAAAAATTTCAATCAAAAAACTTTAACTTTTTAAACATCATAGAAAAACATTTAAAAATCAGCAAACATGAGGCAGAAACATCTGCCTTCACTGAAACTGAACAGAAACAGTCACTAACAGTCCTTGGATTGTGCAAAACTCTTCAGAAAGTGCATTTTCAAGGCATGTAAACATACAGAAACCAACAGTACAGAAACTTTTTACATTTCACATTTTAAAGTGAACAAGTGAGGCTGAAGTCTCTAAACCACCAGGACCAGTGTTTTAAGTCAGGAAACTGGAGGCAGACAGAACTGTCTCCACATCACAGCAGCAGTCTTTTACGTTCCCAGAGCTGCAGAGGGTCTCTCTGGCGATGGCCTGAACGATGGTCAACTGGGAGAAGGCTTTAAGGCTTGACCTCAAGGCTTCTAGGAGGACGAGGAGGAGGAAGAAGGCAACTGGGCACCGCTGGTAGAAGCAGCAGGTTCATCTTCCTGTCTTGGCCTCTTCGTGAGGAACCTCTCCATGGTCAGCTGCTTCTGCCGCCTTTTCAGCATCCCTCTGAAAGGGGACATGATCCTTTCATCATATGTGTTTGAAAGGTCATGTGCCAGAGCCTTGTCCGGGTGGTACCGCTGTGCTTGAGTCTGCACGTTTTGCCACTGTTCTAAGAGCTCCTTCAGTTTAGTGGTGGACAGCTGTTCCTCGCCTGGCTCTTCTTCCTCTTCCAAAGAGGCCTGCTCCTCCGTAGCCTCTGCCTGCAGTTCGACCAGCTCCTGGGTGGACAGCTCCCAGTCGTGGCCCTCCACCAGTTCACAGATGTCCTCCTCTGTGACCTCGAGGCCCATGGTCCTCCCCAAGGCAACAATGTCCTCCATCACTGTTGACTCTGGTGCAGGCGCAGAAGCATCAGAGTCACTTGTTGCCACACAGTCTGGCCACAGGTTGCGCCAAGCAGAATTAAGATTTCTCCGGCTGATCCCGTCCCAGGCTATGGTGATCAACTTCAAGCAGCTGACAGTGTCGAAGTGGTCCCTCCAGAATTCACGCAGGGTGAGGTTGGTGCAATCGGTCACCTCGAAGCAGCGCCTGAAAAGCTCCTTGGTGTACCGTTTCTTGAAATTGGCAATCACCTGCTGATCCATTGGCTGAAGTACCGGGGTGGTGTTAGGCGGCAGGAACAAGTCTTCCTCAAGGCCTGGAGGATGAGCAGGAGCATTGTCCATCAGGAGCAGGGCCTTCAGCGGCAGGTCATTGTCCAGCAGGTACTGCTTAACAGCAGGGCCAAAAGCCAGATTGACCCAGTCCACAAACAGGACGCGTGTGACCCAAGCCCTGGCAAAAAAGTTCTGAAAACCTTCAATTTCTCCAAATACAGGATGCGTCCACAACACAGACCACACCAAACACAGGATGCGCCCACAACACAGACCACAGTTGCTCCTCTCGAAGTCAACCTTGGAACTGCACATGGAAAAGTGAACCCAGGCTGCATTGGGGAGGCTTTTTAAACCTCCCGGCACAATGCACAATGCATCCTGGGTATTAACGGTTGAGATTTAAACTAAAACAAAACAAAAACGGAAAACATTTGTCTTGCGAAGCACGGCCATAGGAACATTCGTCGTGCGAGTCATCAACTCCATCGCCAAAACCATTCGACTTGCGAGTTTTTCGTCCCGCGAGGCATTCGTCTTGCGAGGCACCACTGTATGTGTTTCGCAAGACAGGATTGATTTATTTTCTGATATCAAAGTTCTGGTAAGAGAGGACAGTGATCACCAACCTATTACAGTCCACTTTCCAGGTAGAACTGATACCAGAGCATACACACCATATGATAAAATGTTCACATCAAATGTTGAAGTGAAGCAGAATAAAAAGCTTAATTGGGCCAAGGTGGATACTAAGGCCTTAGCCAACTTTTTAAATTCAGAACAGGCTCAGCTTTGGAATTTTGCAATTTCATCCAGTTCTCAAAATACAGATACAACTCTGACTCTTTATACTGAATTATGCCATGCCCTAAAAGAACAATTTTTAACAGCTAACTTACATACTAAAAACCCTAAGCTACAAAGGTCATACTGGTTTGATTCAGAGTGTTTATATAAAAGAAAACACTTGAGAGCAGCTATGCACCAGACCCCAGGACATTCTTCCCCAATTAAACAAGCTGAAATGTTAATTATTATACATGAATATAAGAAGCCAATTACTCAAAGAAAAAAAGTGTCTTACAAAGCCAAAATATGGGCGGATTTGGAATCTTCAGCAAAGGGAACAAATTCAGTTTTTTTCTGGAATACTGTATCTGGATTTCTGAAGGAATGCAGATTTCAACTGGATTCCCCTATCCCTGCTTCAGTCTGGGAAGACTTCTATAAAAAATTATTTTCTGTATCTAAGCAGGAGTGTATCCATAAACCTTTCCAGCATACGGTATCCTTAAATGGGCTTCCCTTTTGGCCACCTGTTATGGCTGCGGAGATGAAGCATCTGGAGAAGATTTCCTACCCCCTGAACTCTTTAAATCTCATAGTGGCTGGTGGGCACCCCTTTTAGCAGGGTTGTTTACTTACATAAACAAACAGGCTGTATTCCAGCCGGATGGGAAGTTGCTATTATTGTCCCTTTGCATAAGAAAGGAGACAAAGACGATCCAAATAACTATAGGCCGATAAGTCTTATTCGAATTGTGGCTAAAATGTATGCTAAAGATCTGCTGAGCAAAATAGAAGATTGGATTTTAGAGAGAAATCTGCTAGTGGAAGAACAAGCGGGCTTCAGGCCTGAGAAGATCCACAATAGATAATTGTTTTGTCTTATATCATCTTATAACTAAACAATTATCTAATGGCAAGAAATTGTATACTGCTTTTATTGACCTCAGTGCGGCCTTTGACTCCATAAATAGAGAGATACTATGGAGAAAACTGGCCACCCTAGGTATGGAACTCAGGCTCTTAGCTCTGATCAAGATTCTCTACTCAAATATGCATCTTAAAGTCCATATAGGTGCAAATGGTTCACTTACCAAGAAAATACCTACCCATAAGGGTGTTAGGGTTGTATTCTGGCCCCTATGCTTTTCAATCTCTATGTTAACGATTTGCCAGGATATCTGTTTGACACCAATACTCACATGCTTAAAATACATGACAAATTTCTGAATATCCTGCTATATGCTGATGACATGGTGTTGATGGCACACTCACAAATAGGTCTAAGAAGATTGCTACAAAAACTTAACAACTATTGCACTAACAATTTTCTAAACATCAATAAAGCCAAATCCAAAGTGTTGGTTCTTCTTCGTGGCCTCTGTGAATGCACACAAATGGGTTAGACTGCACCTGCGCAGGACTCCTCGGAAACCTCTAGAGCTTAAAAACATGTGATTAGTAGGACGTTTCCCCATGGCGCGCATGCTCCACCTGCCCGTAATACCTCAGTTCCTTCTTGCCGCTTCTGAGATGAGACTCTTTCGCGACGTCTAGAGCTGTTTTGAATTGATACCTATTTCACGGTTTTTTGATTTTGGTCTGGCTTCCTGACTACCGTTTGTGCTTCTGGAGTATTTTGACCTTTGGACTGGCTTTGTTTACGATTACGATTGTCGGATTTGGATTGACTACCTTTTTGTGATTTCTGGATTACTGACCTTTGGACTGATTACCATTTCTGATTTGGCTTACGGACTTTATCGTGATTTTCGGCTTCTAATCTATTTCGGCTTTTGAGTTGGACTGGCAATCGTTGACGTTTTCCCGTGAGTTCTTCTCCTTTTCCCCCTCCCCCCTCTTCTTCTCTTCCTGTCAATTTTTATGGCCTCGTCAGGTCCCTTTAAGCGCTGTACGTCGTGTGCTAATAAGATCCCCTTCATGGACGGCCACAACTGCTGCTTATTTTGTTTAGGGGAGAGGCACCAGACCCACTCCTGTCCATAGTGTAAGAAGTTAACCAAGCCTGCCCTTAAGCTCCGCTTACAGCGGCTCCGTTCATACTTGTGGGAGAAGTCTTTAACACCCTCGAGCCTGGCAGACATGGAGCCTACCTTGACTCCTGCTCCTCCTACTCCTCGTTCCGAGCCTGCTGCTTCATTGGCTCCTGCCAATGAAGCAGCTTCTTCGAAAGCGCCTAAACCGAAAAAGTATTCGGCATCGATGTCGAGCTCGATACCGAAATCGCCCACGGTAAAGGATCCTAAGAAAAAAAAAAGGGGTGGTTAAGCAGAAGAAGCCTAAACAATCTGCTAAAGCTACTCATCCTCGGGAGCTCCCTCCAGTTGAGTTTCTCTTCCGTCACCAATACTCAAGGAATTGTCCAGAGAGTTACCAGACTCTTTCTGAAGCGGGCGATTCTGTACCTCCACCACAGGCTCAGGCTTCAGTATCGATACCGAGCCTATCTCCCACTCATGGCCATTCTGAGACTGATGCAATCTCCAGCCCGGCCTCGGCCCATTTGAGCCCTATGTCAATCGGGCAGGCAACAGTAATTCAACTGTCGAACTCTGAGGTGTCGCCACAGCAGTCTCATCCTCGTAAACGGCTGGCTAAATGTCGGCACATCTCTCCAGCCCAACAGTATCCTCAGCATCGGGAGGTTATAGTTCTTCCTCGTTCGTCTCGACGTTGGGTGTTCTCGGATTATGAGGAGCCTTTGTATGTAGAGGTCGATCGAAGGGGTGATCGACGTCGATACCATGGGGACGACCTCGATCCCTACTATGATGCCAGCGATTATGTAAGGTCCAAAAGAGTGCGTTACATCTATGCCTCTTCTTCCTCCCCATCGCCCTCTCCTCGGCGTCGACATCGAGCTTATTATCAGCTCGAAGCCAGCTTCTAAACGCCATTTATCTCAGCAAGACGTTTCTCAGCAAGAGGTCCATCTGTCGAAGCGTTCTCATGTCCCTTCGATACCATCGTCCTCGGTATCGCAACCGATAGCATCTCACGTCTGGTCTTCTCGTCAAGGTGCTTCTTCAAAAATTTCTCATCCACCTGAAACAGACACTTTGGCACCGATTCCTCGAGCTCCAGCCGATGTATCAAGAAGTCATTGTCACTCGCCTTCTCCACCTCTTTCTGTTGCGAGGGGTTCTTCAGTATTGTCGGTCTCTGAACAGGATCCACCTTCAGAAGCTTCCAGGGAATCTCCTTCAAATCTGCCAACTCTTGATTCAGATGTTGCTGATCTCCATCCTCCATCTCTATCTGAGGACTTTACATCGTACTCGCAGTTGATTCTCCGCATGGCTAAATCCTTGGAGCTTGATATAGAGCAACCCCCTCCTCTCAAGCAGGACCTCGTCTTTGACAACATTAACCAAGATAAGTCCCCCCCCCCATTGAGTTTGGCTTTCATTCCAGCTATGCTGGACCTCATAAAAGAATCATGGAATCAACCGTCCACGTCTCTTCAGATTTCTAGGCGTGTTGAGAATCATTACAGAACGCATGGCAGTGACACTACTTTCCTCACTAAACATCCCGCACCTAATTGTATCATAGTACAATCTAATCAATCATGGGCCGGAAACCGGTCAAAGGTTACACCCACCAACAGAGAAGGGCGGAAGCTGGATGTTCTGGGCCGTCGGCTTTACTCTCTGGCTTCATTTGTCATGAGAGTGTCAAATTATCAGGCAGCTATGGGGGCTTATCAGAGGTAGTTATGGAACAAGGTTTTGCCAGTTCTCCAGGCTGCTCCTGAGGAGACTAGGGCCAGTGTTCTTAGTGCTCACATGGAGGTGACGACGTTGGCTAAACAGCAGCATTTAGCGTCCCGTCACACGGCTGATGCAGCATCTAAAGCCATGACATCGGCTATTGCACTCAGGAGGCATGCTTGGCTGCATTCAGCTGGGATCACGGATGATGCTAGGTCCCGCATTGAAGACCTTCCATTTGATGGAGTTGGCCTGTTTAATGAGGACAGATGAGGTGATGGACAATTTACATAAGATCTGGAAGACAGCTCGTTCTAATTCTGTCCAGCAGCCACGATACCAATGCTACCAGTGGCACAGACCTTTCAATGCCCAACACTCTTATCAGCAACCTTCCCATCAGGCCTATTGTTCTTACAGACCTCCTGTTCAAGAGAGGTCCAATCCTCCGGCTTCTGCTGCTACCACTGCTTTCAGATCACAGGCTCCTGTCCAATGTCGCCAAACCTTCCGTCGTCTTGCAAAGAAAAGTAAACAGTATCTTTGACTGTCCTATTCTGAACCATCCACCCGTCTTTTCCCATCATCCCCGGCTAGCCCCCTTCTTCGACAAATGGTCTATCGTCACCAAAGACACTTGGGTGCTCGCCATCATACGTTCTGGTTACCTCTTGGAGTTCACAGATCTTCCTCCTATTGGCCACCTCAAACTCACAGCTTACTCACCTGCTCTAGAGGACGAGGTATTTGTTCTTCTCTGGAAGCATGCTGTTCAATGCGTTCTTCCTCAAGAGGTTCTAGACGGTTTCTATTCCCGCTATTTCACGGTTCCCAAAAACAACGGTGGTCTCCGACCGATCCTAGATCTCAGACTACTCGATACTTACCTTCATCCAAGACGTTTCCAAATGGTCACCCTAGAATCTGTCATTCCACTTCTCTCTCCGGGCAATTGGTTCGTTGTTATAGACCTACAGGACGCTTATTTTCATATTTCCATTCACCAGCGTCATCGCAAATATCTCCGTTTCTTCTTCATGGGGTCAGCTTACCAGTTCTGCGCCCTACCATTCAGGCTTGCCACCGCCCCAAGAACCTTCACAAAGTGTTTGGCCCCCGTAGCAGCCTATCTTTGTCTTCACAACATCACGGTTTTTCCGTATATAGACGATTGGTTGATCGTCGCTGGTTCTTACAGCAAAGCGCTAGAAGATACCAACTTTGCCCTCCGGACTCTGGCAGATCTAGGCCTGCAGGTCAACTTTGCGAAGTCTCATCTCCAACCGTCTCAGACCATGGACTATATTGGTGCTCACCTAGATTCCATCAGAGCCAGGGTCTTCCTTCCGACTGAGAGGATTCACAAATTAAATCAAGCTATTCATCCATTTCGCCCTTATGCCAAGGTTTCTGCCCACCACACACAACATCTCTTAGGTCTCATGGCGTTGACCACGTCTGTTCTTCCTCACGCTCGGTTGAATATGCGTTCTCTGCAGGCGTGGTACCTGTCCAAGTTCGATCCTCTGTTGGACAACCCTGCCAAACGCCTACGTGTCACTCCAGAGCTCGCAAGTCAACTGACGTGGTGGACGTTCGTGCCTCACCTTTTAGTTGGCCGACCTTTCACGCCTCTCCAGCTGACAGTCCAAATCACGACAGATGCCAGCCCAACAGGCTGGGGCGCGCACTGTGGCACTCACGAGATTCATGCGCTATGGTCCAGCGCGGAGAAGTCGTTGCATATCAACCATCTAGAGATGTTGGCGGTTATCAAGGCTTTCCGCGCTGATCCATCAGTTACGAGCCAATGCCATCTTGGTAGCCCCATGGTGGCCTCATCAACCGTGGTTCACCACCCTCAGAACCATCGCCTCTGAGTTTCTGAGGCTACCTCTCCAACCATTCCTCCTAACTCAGGACGGAGGCAATATCTGTCATCCCGACTTGGAGTCGCTTCACCTGACGATGTGGAGGATTCTCCCGGTGTAAAAGAAGTATTGGACAGAGCTAGAAAACCTTCTACAAAATTGCTATACTCTTATAAATGGTCTGTTTTGACCAAATTTACTGATTCCAGAGGTCTTCTGGCTGTTCCGGTTTCGTTGGATACGCTTCTCACTTTCGTCCGTTATCTGTTTGATCGAGGTCTGGCCCACTCGACGTTAAAGGTTTATATTTCCGCTATTGTTTCTTATCAGCCTGTAGGTTCAGAAGCTTCCCGCTTATTTTCACAACCAACTTTAAAGAGGTTCCTGAGGGGTTTGCGTAACATTCGCCCACCTGTCCGGCCTCCACTCCCTCTGTGGTCTCTCCAGGTCATTTTACGGGCTCTTGCTCGCCCACCATTCAAGCCTATGGCTTCTGCTCATCTTAAACTTCTCTCGATTAAGACTTTGTTTCTCGTGGCTATTACTTCTGCATGGAGAGCCAGCGAGTTGGCTGCCCTTCGGGCTGATGCCCCTTATATACAGTTTCACCCGGACAAAGTTGTCTTATATCCTGATGTGTCTTTTCTCCCTAAAGTGATTTCGAGTTTCCACATTAATCAACCTCTGATTCTCCCGACGTTGTTTCCTAATCCTTCTTCTGATGTTGAGCGCATGCTCCATTCTTTGGATGTTCGACGTGCCTTGGCTTTTTACATTTCTAGAACTAAGGACTTCCGTACTTCTCCTAAACTATTTGTCTGCTTCCATGGCCCACGAAAAGGCGCTCCGGCCTCTCCACAGACGGTTTCCAGGTGGATCGTTTCTGCTATCACCTTGGCCTATGAACTGGCTGGCAAGGTGCCACCAGAGGCGTTGAAGGCACACTCCGTGAGAGCTATGGCTACTTCGACTGCCTGGTCACGTGGCATTGAAGTTCCTGACATTTGTCAAGCAGCCATATGGTCTACACCATCGACCTTTGTGACGCATTACCGTCTGGACGTCAGGGGCAAAAAGGAAGCAAGTTTTGGAAGGGCTGTGCTGACTTCAGTGTTGGCGTGACGGCCCTCCTTCCGGTAAGTGAGCTTGCTAGTCACCCATTTGTGTGCATTCACAGAGGCCACGAAGAAGAAAGAGAGGTTACTTACCTGTAACCATAGTTCTTCGAGTGGTCCTCTGTGAATCCACACATCCTGCCCATCCTCCCCGCTGTCCGTCACTTGGTGTCTTGAGCTTGGTTACAATTAGAGCCTTGACAGAGGCGGACATTTTGGAACTGAGGTATTATGGGCGGGCGGAGCATGCGCGCCACGGGGAAACATCCTACTAATCACATGTTTTTAAGCTCTAGAAGATTCCGAGGAGTCCTGCGCAGGCGCAGTCTAACCCATTTGTCTGCATTCACAGAGGACCACTCGAAGAACTATGGTTACAGGTAAGTAACCTCTCTTTTTCAGCAAGCAAAATAGGACATGTAATTGGCAAATAAATGGCGACCCCATTGAACAGGTAAACCTTTAATTACTTAGGAGTAGTTTTCAACTATACAGGGTCATAGGTAAATCACTATAAAAGAAGTGCCCTAAAGGCCGAATTAAGTACAAAACAGCTATACAAACTATTTAATTACAGTTGTCCTGGTACTTCACTCCCAATAATGAAAGTATTCAGGGCCAAAATTATTCCAATGCTGACCTACAGGGCAGAATTATGGGGTCTAAGTAAAGCTACCCCTTTGGAACAAGTTCAGACTCATTTTGTGAGAAGTATCTGGGGGAATGATAAAAATACTGCCGTGTGTGCAGTTAGGGCAGAAACAGGTTCTCACTCTCTCTGTAGTTACTCAGTGACTAAGGTTATCACCTATTTGATGAGAGTTCAGAGAATGGATTCATGTAGACTTCCCAAGCTCTGCTTAGTAGAACAGATGGGTTTGGCTTTGACTAATTCTTGGGTTGGTCAACTTACCAAACTAATTGATCAATATGGATTCTCCACTCAATATTTATTTTCAAAAGGCCCTCAGGCAAAAGAACTATTCAAACAGAGAGTCTGGGATATTAGTGCTCAAATGGATATAGAACTGCTTTCTAAGAACAAGTCCTTAGGTTGGTTATCCAAGAACAAAATTGTTTTTCAGTCCAAGAAATATTTAGAAATAAACCTGTCTCAATCTCTTAGAAAGGCTTTTACCAGACTCAGATTCAAACTGCTGGACTCCATGACCAAACATGGTCGCTTCCTTCAATTGCCTTACCATGAAAGAATTTGTATCTGCGGTGCCCCTGCTAGTGAAGATATTACACATATTTTATTAGATTGTGAGCTATATTCCACTGCTAGGCAAAACTATTTATCCGTCCTGTTGGGGAAAACATCCCATTGGAATGTGAACTTTAGACTTTCATATTTTCTTCAGAGTGCCAATATGAAAGTTGTCCGCAATATAGCAAAATTCATATCTAAGGCAATGGGCATAAGATCTCACTACATTGATCAAATAGGGGTCCCCTGCAGGGGTGACTCACTCAATTAAAATATATATATGTTGTTTTATATTTTACTATTGAAGTGTATTTTATCTCTTTTTAGTTGTTTACTTTGGATCTGTGTGATTTGTATGCTTTTTCATATGGTCGAAATGACTAATCAAATAAATAAATAGTATACTTATTCCTATCATTAGGCTTTCCATCACTTGTATTTTTAAGTCATCTTTGATTATTTTTAAGCAGGAAGACATGCAGAAATAAGGGAGGGACGAAGAACCATCTTCATCTCTTGTGATTGGGAAACAGGTTTATGATGCTAATCCTATTTTGGTGCTGGAAAGGAGTATAGGATAAACATCCTTGGAACTATCATGGCTACCTCCCTTCCCAAAAATCCTTGCAGTACTGCTTTACCTTTTTCATGCAGGTGGAAGAACTGCCTGCCATTTTGCTCTTTCACATGGCATTTAGGATTTAGGGCTAAGTTGGAACATTTCCTGATGCCCCAGCTTTCAAGCACTGGAAGATATTCCTGATGCCCCAGCTTTCAAACACTGGTAGATACATGGTACATGGAACAGCATTCCCACAGTTTTCCCACATAAACCTATATCAATCTGTTTAATTATTGATATGAAGTGGTATGAAGTGGATATGGGAGGCGTTTCCCTAGTTAGGGGGAAGAGGTAACTTCAACAATGTGCCATCAAGTCATTTCCAGTTTTGTAATACCAATATTCAAAAATGTTTTACCAGTCCCTCCTTGTGGTAGCACTCGGGGACTGTACGGCTTGTCCAAGGTTGCATAGATGGTATGGCAAATAACTCCATGAGCCACACATGTCTTGAATGATTTTGGCTGGCCCCTATCCTAGAAGGCACAGTGGATTTGAATTCCCAGTCTGTGGCTCCACAGCCAGGTGCTCAAACCCAGCTCTAAGTGACTATTGATTGATTTGGGATTACCAAATATTCATGTACGTGTTGGCAACAGTTGTTCTATATGCAATGTGGATTCATGTTGATTGTTCAGTGATGGAACTGCTATACTTGACTCTGTTTAATTGTGATTTTAATGTAATTCAGCTAGAGGTGTAGCCACATTTTGCTGAATCACAATAATTTTAGTGGATATACAGTGCAATCCCATAATGCCTGTTTAAAACACTTCCTATTCAGTGGGTCTTACTCCCTGGTAAGTGGATATATGGTTGCAGCTGAAATCATTGTACAATGCTTTAATTAATTTTTTTTTTCTTTTGGGGAAAAAAAAGAATTTATTTGCTTTTGGTGATGTTGATGGATCTGGCATGAATGCAAAACTGCAGCATCCCTTAGGAGTAGCCTGGGACAAGAAAAGAAACATCCTTTATGTTGCAGATTCCTATAACCATAAAGTGAGTTTCTATATTGCATTATTTCAACCTATTTAGGCTTAGTGTTTTATCACTGCTACTACAACGTAAGAGTTTAGATATTCAGTTATTTTTAATTATGTTTGAGGGGGTTAAGAAATAAATAACCCCCTCTTTTGTACATTGTCACATTTGTTTGTTACTTTTATACATGGTTTGTGAAAGATAGTTTTCATTATGTATGTGGTTACAGTAAAGTTACTAAGATTAAATTTCTACATGTGACACATGGAGACTGCCTACATGGTGCTACTCAAGACTACCCCAGCCTAGATGCTCTGAGGTTTGATGTATCACATTTAAACATAGTACAAATGGGGACAAAGTGGTAAAAGGACAATAGGTAGTGGACCATATTCTTTTTTATGTGCCCTAAGCATGCATTAACTCCTTCCTAAGTCTTTCTGATTCATGTAATACCTACTTTAATGGCTATGTACCAGCCATGTCCATAAATGGGAATCACTTTGAATATGGGACAATTATATGGAACACATAGATAAAAGAAGCTTTTGAAGGTCCAATCAGGGAATGGAAAGATTACTATAGTAATTCTGGTAAAACCTGTTAAGTTGTTCTTTTTTGTTATCTTTGTATTCTAGTATAATTGTATAAGTGGATGTAAAAGTACCCTCCTGCTCTCTGGAATTTTACTCTTCCCGTACCCATGTCCACTCCCCCAGCCCCCTATCCCTAATCCAATTGAAAATTAATTTTAAAAAATGGGACAATTATATATAGCTTGTAGAGTAATGGAAACTCTATATGACTTGTTGATCAGAATCCTGTTGGTTACTTATGCTGATATAAGTGTGGTCACATAAATTGCAGTGGCAAATTGCTGCCAATTAATGAGTCATAACTTGTATTGCTCATTGTGCAACAGTCATCTCACTGAGGCATGACATGGGATAATTTACACCATCGTACTTATAGAACAAATACACACAAATAGATTACAAAACATAAATAACCAGTAGAATTGTCCATTAAGATATAGCAGGTATCTCTGTATTCATTGTGACACAAATAGACACCTATTTTTAAGAAGTATAGAAGTATTTTTATGAAACAACGTGCCAGTCCTTTCAGTATTTCTTTCCCTGCAGAAATTTAGTCAGCCACTTGGAATTTACAACTCTATCTAAAATATTCAAGAAAATGACTTTCTTCTTTTCTTTAACAATACTGGGTAGTTGTTTAAACAATCATTTATGTCACTGAAAGAGGAAGGACTGTTTAAACAACTCTTCTCAGTGTTCTTCTCAATGTCTTAATTTATTTTCTGTCAGCAAAATGTATTTATTGTTCATTAGCAAGATATCATTTATTATGGGGAAGGGTGCTAGAAATACATGATAATCCTCTTTGTGAGAGCAGAGTCAGTGGAGAGACATTTTCTGAATCATATCAGTACCCCAAATGCTTACCTTATTCATAGCAGTTAATGGCTATCATTAATTTATACAGTAGGGGGAAAGGGGTTTACATAACAAAGCACTGAGAATAGAGCTGTTTGGACACTGAACAATGGTAGCAATCTGAAAATAATAGTAGCAAACCACACTCCTATGGCTGTTTTCAACCAGAAAAGCCTTTAAAACAACAACAACAAATGGGAAATGACTGGCTAAATCAGTTCCTGTTATCAAAAAGGCCTTTTCTAGTAGAAAACAAGCCAGAGAAATCCCCCAAATTACACAGAAATCACAGAAGCTTCTAGGAGATGCCATCTACCATTTATTTGGATGTCTAAAATTGAGGAGGGAAGACTAGAGTGAATTGGGGGGGGGATGATTGCTGGTCCTTCAGAAGTTGCCTATAGACCCACTGATTCCTTTGTTGTCATTACGTGCTGCCAAGTCACTTTGATCTTATAGCGATCCAATGAATGGGGTTGACCTCCAGAACGTCTTGTTAGCAATCCTACTCACAGCTGTTGTAAACTCAGGGCTGTGGTTTACTTTATGGAGTCTATACATTGTATATTTGGTCTTCTTTTCCTGCTGCCATAATTTTTTCCAAACATGATTATCTTGTCCAGTGAGCCTTACCTTCTCATTATATGCCCCAAATATGACAGTTTCAGTTTCATAATTTTTGCTTCCAGAGAAAGCTCAGGCTTTATCTGATCTAAAACCTGCTTGTTTGTTTTTCTGTTAGTCCAAGGCATCCACAAAGCTTTCCTTCAACACAATATTTCAAATGAACCATTTTTTTCCTGTCAGCTTTCTTCACTTGTCCAACTTTCTCATCCATGCATAATAACCTGGAATACAATGGTGTGAATGATCTTGGCCTTTGTCTCCAGTGACACATCCTTACATCTTTTTTTAGTTCCTTCATTGTTGTCCTTCCAAGACCCAGTCTCCTCCTGATTTCATTACTTCAAACTCTTAATTCTGGTTGTTGATCCTGCCAGTGTAAATATATACAATATAAAGTGTAAATGTAAATAATATTAAGCATATGATTAGCTCTTGAGTGCTATCCTTTTATTTTAGTCATAATCTTATATTTCACCTTTCTTCCAGGGAAGGAGCACAGAGCAGTTTACAAGTATTAATAAGGCAAATCAAATGACAGGAAAACCATATTGCTATAATCAACAATTAATTACAATAATAATTCTGCCAGAGAACTACAGAATGAAGAAATTAGGAGTCAAATAGTTGTAGAAAGCAACTTGCATTTCAAAATATTCAAGTTAATTGGGGGACATAAGTGTGCTTATCATTCCATGAACCAGGGAGTTTCCCCCATTTAAAGTTGGGAGATCTACACATACCAGGCCTTTTGCTGGATGCACTGAAAATTTAGATGTTTTGTCTCATTAGTGATTCTTAAACTATAAACTCAAACTCAGCTGTTCCTTCTGAACACTCTTAATGTTCAGATTGTATAATAAAAACAACTGCAATATTCAGTTTTATGATTCACAGAATTATCTTTCTTTTTGTCTCCTCTAGATTAAATTTGTTGACCCTAAAATGAAGAATTGTGCTACTTTGGCAGGTACAGGAGAAGCAAGTAATGTCATAGGCTCCAGCTTCACCACCTCAACTTTTAATGAACCAGGAGGTCTGTGTGTTGAAGAGGGAGAGCGTTTGCTCTATGTTGCAGATACAAACAATCATCAAATTAAAGTGCTAGACATAGAAACCAAAATTGTGTCTCAGGTAAGGTACCTTTATAAAACTTAATATAACACTGTGAATAGCATTTTCTACTCAGGATAAATTATTGTAGTAGGGTCATATTTCATCAGATATCCTTAGCTGTTACCTAAATAGCATGAAGCAGGGTAATAAATACATTCTCATAGTGTTTTGTAATGATCTGGCAAACAGGCCAGCTTTTGTGTTAAGGATATCCTGTTAGGCTTAAAATAAATGTTCCATCTGTTTTAAGAGACTGGAAAGGACACTAGTACAATTAGTGTAGGCCAAGATACAAAAATCCTAGCTTTCAGGGTGTCATTAAAGGTGGATGCAGGAGGCGTGATTTAAGTCTTCTATGAGTCTAATGAGTGTCGTTGGACACCATGCCAGAATCCTGTTGCAGTGCAGGTAGATGATAGTGTGTTCTATGATGGCTGGCTTACTGTTGTAAGAGTTGGGTGATTATCCAATTCAAACAAATGTGGTTTACACTTGCACAAAGAGGTATGGAATATCTCCTTACCTAAGTTCTCAAAGAGTAGAACCTCTCAGGCAATGGACAGATCCATGAACACAGCAACAGGATCCATGTGTTCTGTGTCCTTCTTACCTTAAAATGAATCCTACCTTATGAGATCTTGTTAAAACAGAAGTATTAACATACTATAAAGCACTTTGCATGTCACTTTAAAAAGTTTTTTTATTAGATAAGCTTTGCTCAACATGGTCTTTACTGATTTAACCAACTATTGCAGCTGAAGCATTTTTTTTTCCAGACACTGTTATCTGTGTCATCATTACCTTTAAATCACAGGGAATCATCTGCTTTTTTTTTTACCTTAGCCAGCTAGAGATTACACCTAGTCTAAGCCAAAGAATATGTACACTAGTCCATTCAGTGTGAACATCCACAGTTGGCAAGACAAGAATGAAATACGTTATGTTCAAGTGCAGAAGATGGTATTTTAAAATTAATAGCTGCATAACATCAGAAACATTTTCATTATAACAAATAGTAGATCTGTCTCCTAAGCAGCTGCAGTTAACAACTATTGGAGCTGAGTATCCATTTAGACTGAAGCATGCACATCTTAAGAAAAAAACTGCCAAGAGAAGTAATATTTATTTACCTTTTTGTTTGGCATGAAAGATAAATACATTGGTAAAGTATAAACTCTCCCGGATTGCAGAAGACCTCCTTAATAGTAACTTGTAACATATGTCTTTTGTTTAAAACGTGATGTCTCATGTCATTTGAAGATGTACAAAAACGAGTGAGTGACTGAATAAAATACTTAGCCTCGCAGAATCTAAAATATGTTGTTCTGCATTTGTGTTTTTGTATTCATCTGTTATTCAGCTAGTTTAGAACTTGTTCCCACAAAAGATGATTACCTAATTATAGTGTTCACTAAATAAACAAAGAGCCTGATTTCTGTTAAACTCCCTTTGAACTTGGAGCTCCTATATTCACAAGACCTTTGCAATGCCTGTAGTGTTAGGAATCATAACTCTGCAGATGCATCTGTGCTGTGCATAGCAAGCTATTCTGATAATCCTGACGGGAGATCGTGTGCTTGGCTTGAATTCTTCGTCAACAGGGGAAGGTTTGAGGAAGACAGGACTGGTGGCAATCTTCATTCTCATATACATCCTGTGTTTCTGTGAATAGAAAATACTTTTATGTTCTCAAGTATACTAATTTAGTAAAATGCAGTTTTGCTATCCAGTAAGAGACTGACTATAGATTGTGTAAGCAAAAGGAATCTAATGCAATTAAAACTGCAATCTTACACATACCTGCCTGAAAGTAAGTGCCACTGAACTCAGTGGATCTTCTTTCTGAACAGAAATCTGTCAGATTGTGCTGTTAATATTTGTTTTGGCTTCCTCCTGCATCATTCCAAAAGACAGTGCAGCAAACTAGTTTTCAGACTTAGAAAATGTGATTTACAGTATATATAGTAATAGTATCAAGGTGATCACAGCTACTTGCTTTTCCAAATATTATAATATGAACTTACATTCTGAAATAACTAAATATTCTTTTCTGTGCTTTTGATAGCTACCTCTTCTAATTGAAGACACCATGGATGGTATAGATAGTGGTACAACAAAAATACCAAAACTGCCTAAATCATCTCCAAAGCTTCAGTTACCATCACTGACTGTCAGTCCTGGTCAAGCAGTTCAGTTCACACTGAAACTTAGCCTCCCTTCAAATACCAAAATGACTGAAGAAGCACCTAGTTCGTGGTTTCTCATGTCAGAAGGTAAAGGGCCCCAGCTCCTGTTTACAGTGAATATTTGCTGACTTTTGTAAAGTTCTGTTACAAACAATGACTGCCACCATACATTTATTTTGCCAGTTATAAACTGTGTTCAGAAATACATGAATTAGCATTATACTCATGTATATATTATACAAGGGGTCTCCTAATTACTTCAAAATGTTTGCATTTAAACCTAGCAACTACATAAATTTAAACTCTGATCTTAAAAGTGACCAGTGGTTGGAGGCAGATTCTGATCAGACCTGAGTGTTTAAATTTAATTAACATTGCTGCCATTTTGTCATCTGAATCTATATGGATGTAAATATTTCTTCTAATCATTCAGTTAAATTGGAGAGACAGGATGGGATCCAGTAGTTCTCTGCTATTAGCAGAAAGTTTCCCCCCCTTACAAAAGAGCTGGTTCAGACTTAGAAGAAGAGAGCTAAGGGGGAAAAAGTACCCAAAAATCTAGGTAGTTCTGCATTTGAGTATAAAAATTTGGCGTGCTAGTTCTGTCAACCTTTTATAGACCATCATATAATTTGTAGGAGAATGATGTTGGTGGACACCAACTCCCATTAACCATAATCAACATCGCCTATGGTGAAGGATGATAAGAATTTCAGTCCAGTGACATCTGGAAGGTTTCTCTTCCATGTTTCTACACTTCCGCTTGTATCCCCCACATTCCCTTTATACACAGTCTCATAGTGTTACACTGAAAGATGTCTTCCATTAGCTCTTGTCCAAGAGATCATGGAACAGCACTAAATCATTTTCTCTTTCATCTCACAGATCTTTGAATCCAGGCCAGTATATCTCATTTACCAAAACGCTGTTTGTGGTTTGGCATGCTAACATAATAAAATGCTAAAATGATGATGGTATGTCTCTTCTTTTCTAGGCAGTGAGTGGCTGTTTCATGAACAAAATACATTTGGAGAAATTGAGGACATTTCTAAACAGCCTGTAATCCCATTTCAGATACCAGTAAACAGTCTGTCAACTGAAGTTGTACTGTCAATTCAAGTGTGCCTCTATTACTGTAGCAAGGAAAATAGTGCCTGTATGATGAAAGGAGTTTCATTCAACCAGCCTTTCCACATAAGTAATGGCAAACCAGGTAGCACAATTGTAGTTGAGCTTTTACATGCGTTTTAACTAAACCAAACCAAAAGAAGATAATTTACACTCTCAATTTGTACTGCCTAATATATATTTTTTCACTGAAGAAGAGATGTTTGTCATTTTATGAGTTCTTACATTTTTGTTGATTCTGGTCTTCCAGCAGAGCACAACAAATTTGGTATTGTATTTCAGTTCCAGGTTAATAATCGAAGTTTGTGGAAAGTATCTCAAGAATGTTTGATCAGATACAGTAAAATGATAGAGGCTCGATCATGAAATACTTTCAAAACATTGTTGTCCTTTATGCCTTTATAAGTGTTGAGGTGGATTCTGTTCACTTTACAAGTAGTGTGATAGCCTTGAACAAGGTTCACCAGTCACGACATATGTTCTCTGTATGGCCAGGTTCTTTTGGGAGTGAACAAAAACTAATGCTGCAATTTTATACATACACGTCTTTTTCAGAAGTGTGCACTATAGGATTTTCTTACTCTCAGATAAGTGAGTATAGAATTGCTGCTTAAGTGTAATTTTCCTTTTGAAGAAATTATTGATGCAAGATTTTTTTTGGTCCTGGTATAAACATTATTTTCTCATTTTCATATGATGTATTTAAGAAATATACTGTATGTCTCCTGAAATTATACTAAAATTTATTAAGCTTTTTATGCAAATACTATCTATTCTATAAAATTAATATTTATGCCTTATATTTATGAGAGAACAGTTTTAATTACTTGTAATAATTGAGACGGCTTATTGCTTAATAAAATAGAAAACTATCTACTAACAAGTGGCATTTTGTATTTTTTTTTCCCTAACTATGACTACATTCTGTATTTTTTTCTAACTGACATGTCCATTCACATATAATGGTGAAATTTCAGAATTAAGTAGATTTAGGCCAATGTTTATTATGTCTTGATATTAATATTTCTTGTTGAAACGTTTGGCAGTACTGTGATAAAACCAAAAGGTCATTAACAGCACTTTGCATCTCTGCCAGATAATATTAGTCTGTAAAAATATTTCCATTAGCTGTGTAATGTTTTACAAATGGCGTTTGAGTTTGATAGTAGTGCTTAGATGAATATTTTGCTTTGAAGGTCTTAGGCATCATTATCATCGATTTGTTAATAATGCATAAGTTCTTCCAAGTGCCATTAAAACTGTTCCAAATAACTTACTAGTTGCTGGAATCCATGATGGGTTTGATATAATGGTCACAGTAATTCTATTATCTGTAGATCCAATTGGCAAGACTAGATCCTTTTTAGAGGAAAACCGAAATAATGTTAAAGTTGAAAAATGCATTTTAAAAAAAAAAACAGTTTGATAAGGTTTTTTTAGCTAATAAAAATGTTTTTAAAATACAGTTTGATAAGTTTTTTGAGAGAAGGTTTAAATTAAATGTGTAGGTTAAATTTTAAGAAATAGACCACATACACATTTGCACATGATTTGTATCAAAGTGACTTACCTTTCTGTGTAAGCTAAGTGAATTTAAAGTACTGCTGGTGAATTGTCATGTATTCTTGTTTGAAAGGGAAGCCATATGGTGTGATACGACTTTTCTTTCCTCTTCAAGATCACTTGCTAGCATAGCTGAGAGTTAAAAGGTCACTTGAATACCAAAAATAAGATTTTTCTCTGCAGCACTGTCTGGAATTTGAAATTTTCAATAGCCTTCTGACCTATATCATTCAGCTCAGGTTTTGTAGCTTTTTAAAGTAAGTTCATACATGTGACAAATAATACACATGGAATTTTCTTCGCTGTTTTGAAGGATTTTTTTAAATGTAGCAAGTGTTTTATCAGTTAAGAGAGATGAGTGTTGTGTCCCCATCGGTGCAACCAGACTAGTGTCAAGTGATCCCTGTGTCTTTTTGAATAATGTAAGGATCCTTACTTTTTGCACTGTTTTTCTTAATGCTAGCTTGGCTAATATGCAGGAATTAATTTGTCTGCTTTCAGTGACTAAGTTTTTAAAATGCTGTTGTTCTGCATAGGTCTCTCCACTGTTTTTTCAAATCAGGAAGTTAATACACCTTCTCCATTGCCATTGGACAGGATGAAAAAAAAGTTTTCCTTGGTGGTCAGTAGAACTGGAGTATTGAAAAATGACAGTTTTTAAAATTCTGAATGCAGATGTTTCTGTTTGAGCTCTTTGTGAGATTGACCCAATATGTTCTGAAGTCTTTTAAATGTTTAAAACTTTTAAAATCTTATACATTGAGAAAAACTAATACAGCATAGTAGCCTTGAGTATAAAAAATTTAAATATTTCAATCTTTCTCTTCGATGTTAGTTTTTAAAAAGTTATTAATCAACAACAGAGTATAAAATAACTTTTCTTGGGCTCCAGTGTTTCTCTACCTTCATTTTAATCAGTAAAAGTATACATATTACTTTTATATAAAAGGCAATAAATACGGAAGATAATTCGTAACAGCAATTGCAACCCGTAAAATGCCAGACATTATTTCATCCTCTTAGTTCTTTATATTTAGTGTCTTGTAAAGTTGTTGGAAAGTATAGAGGGATTTCAAGAGCAATAGTAGCCAAAACCTCCGGTATCACGGCCATGCCAGAAGTTTGGAGGTTGTTGAACTGTGGTTTAGCATTTTGTTTAAACATTACCAATTAACAGCCACTTAGGTGTTCAAAAATGCAGTGGTCACATGTTAACATTTCTTAAAAGTAATTTGTGCTTAATCTCTTTCAAGGTATCTCGACTTTGTCATGTATTGAATTAACAATTAAATTGTAGTTTTGGTGCTACAGTGGAGAATTGCTTTAATCTGTCTGACTTTCCAGTAATCCAGAATAAACTGAATCAAAATGTACTCACTGGGATCCTCAATTATAGTAGCTCTATGTTATGATTCTGTTACTTTTTAAAATAGCATACAGTGGACCCTCGACTTACGGAATTAATCCGTATTGGAACGGTGGCTGCAGGTCGAAAAGTCTGTAGGTCCAGGCTCCATTGACCTACAATGCATTGAAAACCGATTAATCCGTAACCGGCCGTTTTTGGTCCATTTTGTTTGATTTTCCGGTCTGTAGGTCGATTCTCCGGCCGCAAGTCGAACCTAAATTTTGCGGCTAGAGAAGTCTGTAACTCGAAAAGTCTGCAGGTCGAGCCATCTGTAAGTCGAGGGTCCACTGTATGTACTACTGGGAAAGCTCAAATTGAAAGTGATACTTTGGAAGCCAGCAAATTAAAAAATAGCATGGTTGCATCTCACAGTAAATAGCATGAACTGTGTTTTGCTGTAATTGATTTGTTTACCCATAGTGCTCCTTTTGGTTTTTTTCCACATGCTTCTTCTGATGCACAATAGAATATTCTCGTTTCCTCTTAACAGAATCACATACAAAATGACTAGAATTCGGCCATTACACCAACATAGGTACAGTGGCATAACATGCATCAGTGAATCACTGCTAGTTATTGAGTCGCCACTTGTATTCCTTGTCACAGACCAAGTCACATGTCAAGCGATGACTCATTAACTACTGGCAATTCATTGCTGTGATTTTATTGTACTTATGCCACCATCAATATCCAATAAGAGTCTGGCAATGGAAGTTTGACAGTTTGAAATGCATTTTCTTCTGTGATAGGTTGAATTAAATGTTTTTGTCATCCTGCTTCACATTCACCTTTGGTGCTGAGAACTTTAGGATCCTTGGGCAAATATGCCTTTTGCCGAAGTGATTTTGTTTTGTACACGGAGATGTTGTGCATTGTGTTGTCTGCAACAAATGTTGCAGTTAGTACTCCTGAGACACTGATTGCCTAACCCACTTTCATCTGTATCTACAGAGTTTGTCTTCCATGTTGTTAGTTCTCCCTGTAATTTACATACACATAAATTTAAATGATCATTTAAAAATGTTCTTCTCTTAAAGTCAGATATAGCATCAGCAGTAGAGATGGGATGTTCGTATTTGTATATGAATATCCCAGACCAAGGTGGATAGGAAGCCCAGTCCCACGTCCCCAAACTGACCCATCCACTTATGGGTCACCATGCAGCATGTGGGGTCACCATGCAGCATCCTGCTCATCACACCAATCTTGGACTTAGCCTTACTAGCGTTTCTCAGGCTCCCTGCACTGCTGGTTACGGGGTGACGTCTGCCATTGCCAAAAAGTCTAGAATGTACTTGATGACTTTGCAATTGTCCTGGATTTCCAGTTTTGCAAAATTATGCATTTAACTGCCAGTGTAGGTCTGACAAATCATTTCTTTTATCCAGCTACTTAGTCTCAGCTATTGGGTCTATGGACCACCAGTGTACACATATCTAATTATTTATTTGGGACCATATTGATTTTTACCTTTTGACATTTCTGTATGTGTGTGGTAGATCTATGATTGTCCTGTGCCTCTAGCATCAGTCCTTTAGAATCATGCTTAAACTGTCAGAAATGAACTGGGCTCCCATATGCACTGTATATAATTTTTGTGTGTATGTTAATCTCAGCCTAATACCCAAACTGGATTATTGGATTACTTGAAAAGACCTCTAATAAAAAGGGTTTAGCATTATTATTAGTTCTATGTTCTGTTTGTCTTTTACAGTCTCTAGGTTGGGGAGTAAGGTTTTTTTCAATAACATTGCACAAGAATGTGCTAGTTGTACATAAGGTAGAGGCAGCCTGTGGTGGTCTGTTGGATCTATAATACTTAATATATCAAAGAACAATTTTTGTTATGGGGGGTCACCATGACTAACTGCCAAAGTGGGCTATGTGCTTTTGCCCAGCACTCCCTGGAACGCCTGCCAAACACAGAGACTGCCAGACCTCAGACAAGCACTGGGATCAGTTGACCTGCCCAGGGGCAATCAGCTGCAGGGGATAAAGGCCAGCAACCAAGCCAGTTGGAGGGGGGCTAGGCTATGTGAGCAGGTGGGGGCTGTAAAGATAGAGGAGGTGGAGTTAGTGGAAGAGGAAAATCTAGAGTGGAGAAATCAGGGCAGAGGATTCAGGAAAGCAGGAATGATGATGATGCTAGGGAAGACCCAGTGCCTGCCTAACTGGCAGAGGACCTGGTTGAATATGCCCTCAAGAAGCACCCTTGGACTGGGGTCCTGGTGGAGCTGTGGGTCTCTAAGGGGATAGCAAGGGCCCACACTGTCCTGAGACATTGAAGACCTTGGTCAAGCACCCAGATCACAGTCAGCAAGTTCCTCCACTGCCGCCACCCCCACCGACATTGATCCCCATTTAGAAAAGGCATTGGAGGTGTCAGTGCCAAAGGTAATGTGTGCAGTGTCTGCAAGCGGGATCAGCTCAGAACCTGCTCAGCTCAGCTCCACGCCCCTTGGAGGGCGGCGAGGCAGCGGCTCCGGCAGCTGCTTGCCAGGGCGGCCGCGTCGGGCCTCAGCGCTCCTCACCGCCCTCCGCGGGGCCGATGCTGCCGCCGCCGCTGGGTCCCTGAGCAGCAGCTGGTTCACCCGCCAGTGGTGCCCGACGACGCCTCCCACTCCGGCACCGGCATAGCTGGGGCAGCTCGGTTAGAGTGAGTGCCGTTGGAGGAGGCTTGGGACTGCCTAGTAAGGCAAGGTGCTGCTTTTTGCTTTTTAAAAACTGTTCTGGGTGGGTTTTGGAGGGTGGTTTTGGACTGGGGGGGTTATGTTTCTGTACTGTGTTTGTTTTTTGGTGATTTTTTTTTGGCAGTCCCAGTGTGGGGCTTGCTCTGTTTATTTTTGGGTTGTTTAATTTTTTTATTTTTATTTTTTTTGCAGCCCCAGCAAAAAGTCCTATGGGGGTTGCAGTGTTTTAGTTTTATTTTATTTTTTTGGTGATTTTTTTTTTTTGGCCGGAACGGATTAATCGCGTTCCCATGCATTCCTATGGGAATGCATGCTTCGACTTACGACCATTTCGAGTTACGTCCATCTTCTGGAATGGATTATGGTCGTAAGTCGAGGCACCACTGTACACAATTTAATTTCAGTATTGTGTTACATTATAAAATGTACAGTTACACAATAATCTGCCAAGTACATCATTTTAAATGCAAATCAGAATTTTAAATTGCACTGCCTGAAATCCTGTTGCACAACATAGACTTGTAGAAGGGCAATTATGTCATCAGCAGGGGGCAATTTTCAGTAATTAAAAGCTTCCAAATTCTGTCCACAGCTTTTCCTATTCCTGTGTAATCCTTTTTATCACACAAAAGCCATGAGAGTTGTGAGGGTGGGAAGAAGAACTCCTTAATTACTGAAAATCCTGCTGCTGGCTAATGTTACTGAATGGGGGGGGGGGGGAGCAGTAACCATGTAATAACATGAATTACACAAGAGTTGGAAAAGCTGTAGGACAGAAGCAGGAAGTTTTTAATTACAAAAAATGTCCTCTTGCCACTGCATGAGCTTTCTGGAGGCATAAATTATGCAACCGGATTTCAGCTGCTGCTCAAGAACAGTTTATGAAATTTAAAAGGCTCTTTTTCTTCTTTCAATTTCTGTCATTACTAGATAACAACATGTCATGGGTTGTATTCGATCAAGAGTAAATTTGGTGAACTATTTTGACAGCTTAATTTAGATTCCCCATAGCATTATAAACATGTGTTTAATTCATGTGCAGTACAGTTACTTGATGGGAAGAAACTTCTGCTTGACTAACACTTTCTACTAGATCCCTTATAAAGGAAATGTTCATTTTTCCCTTTACTGTGTAAAGCAAAACTCAGATTTAAAACTTGTATCCTATAAAAATTCCATGGCAACCTTATGGTTAATCCAGTCAATGAACCACACTCCTATTCACCTGGAGGTTTTCAGAAGCTTATATTAGTTTGAAGCAATGGTCCAATCTTTCATCTTATTCTTGCAGGTAAATTCTGAACAAGTATATTTAGAACCCTCTGTTCTTATCATAGTTCCTTAATCTGGCAAACTGATAAAGAGTACCAAATGGGAAAAAAATTATCTGCCATTTCTGTGTCTTGGAAATCTGCATCTTTATTTCTAGACAGTTCCCACAAATAAACAAGATGGTATATCCTGAAGTGGTGGGATTAAGTCATTAGTTTAGGAATTTCAGAAGCAGTTCGGAATTCAGATGAATAAATATCTTTCCAGGTTTAAGCCCCCAAAGGATCTAGAGAAATTTGTCTCTGACAAATTGTAATTAGTTATTTAATCTGTTTAATCTTGTTTTGGAAAAGGTTGCAGTTGTTCAGAAATGCAGGACTACTGGCAATATTCAAATTAAGATCACAGGCAGTGCATGGACTGACCAGTGGGTGCAACGTGCCCCCCAAATTTTGGGTGTTTGTGTTTTCGGCCACAAGCCACCTATGTTGTTATGTGCCATCAGGTCACTTTCAGCTAATTGTAATCTTAAGAATGATTGATCTCCAAAAATTCCTATAATTAACAGCCCTGCTCAGGTCTTGTTTCTAGTAAGAGAGTTCAGGCTTAATTTGATCTAGAAGCCACTTATTTGTTTTTCTAGTGGTCCATAGTCTTTATAAAGCTCTCCTCGAACCAACACAAGCACTCTGCAGTTAACATTTAAAAGTAGCTTGTTGCCTAGAGACCAGTTGACACACAAACAATACTGCAAAGCCTAATTGGCTACCACTGTGTCCATTTGGTGACAGGTCTATCATAATGAACTGCATATGAAGTTTAGATGGCACTTTTTAATTTTCAGTGATACAGAATTGCAACTATGATGTTTCATAAAATGGTTATATTTTCAAACCCATGAAAGGGAATGAGCGGTCAATGCTACCACAAGGTTCACTGGTGAAACAATTTTTCACTGCTATGTTGAACATCTCGGCTGTCTCCAGATCAGAATTAATATTTTAAGTTATGACTAAGAGGTAAAAGTACAGAGGGCAGAAAGGAAAAGCAGGTAATAGCTGATTTGGGAAGAAATTACTTCACTGGCTTTGTGTTCCAGAATATCAAGCAATGGATGTGTCAAATCAAAGAAACCTGTGATAAAATTGGGAACTTGAAGAGCATTTAGCATGACTCTGTTTTCACAGCTCTATTGTACTGGAATAAATCTTCAAACACTGTTCTTACTGCAGCACATGATACTTTGTGAAGATACTTCTATTAGTGCTGTTCCACTGTAGACAGAATAACTTCTGTATCTCAAGAGTTTTCTCAGCATGATAGGTTACTTCCAAGGACAACTGCAAGAAGATAATATTCACAAGAAACCCACATTGAGATGAAAAACCAGGTTTTTGCCTACATACCTTGGTTTATGAACAGATGGGTGTGTGATATACAGTAAAGGGAACTTATTTATTGACCTGAGATGAGTGCATATGACAAAAGGATTTATTTTTAAAAGGGTAAGATCTTTGAATATTGTCATTTAGAAAAAATGATAGAAATCACAATTTTTTCTACAAGGATAATTGCACTCAAAACTTGCATAAGCATGGTGAAAAAAAATGGTAATATCGCTAGTGGAACAAATCTCTCTTTTTTGTCCTAGAGTTTGGAGCTTCATGTTGAGAAAAAATGTGAGCTATCTCTGGCATTTAAATAGTCTGGTAGCTATTACAATGCAAGTGTTATGCAGAGTGCAGAAGTCCTTACTGAGAGAGAGTTTGCTATTTTATTTAACGATTTCCTTGGACTGTGTTGATGTGTAATTATTTTAATCCTAAAGAATTTCTCCACAATATCTTGACCTTAATTCTTCTTTTTATTGGATGCAGTTTACAAACCTTCATTCCAGGGTGTGTGGGATCCACAAGGAATACATTTTAATATATTTTTCCTTATATTTTTTTTTAAGCTGACTTTTCCAAGTTGACTGACTACAGTGCTGTACATCTCTATTCAGAATAATCCTTGGTGAGTTCGGTGGGATTCTTGCCCAGGTGCAATGGGGCTGCAATCTTAATATATGCTGTGACGATCGCCCATGTCACTCATGCCATTCATATTCATGAGCTGATTTGCATGAACCTATGAGAGGACTGGAGAGGCGGAGTCAGCAGTTACATGAGGTTTGGCAGGAGAAGGAGGAGTCAGATACGGCTGGTTAGTCAGAGAGGGAGGGAACAGATACTGAGAGAGATAAAGCTGGTTAGATAATAGGGAGAGAAGGTGGTAATGACATAGCAAGAGAAAAGAAGTGTGTACTGAGAGAACTGTTGATGATTTGCTTGTGTAAAATGTTTATCTGAGAAACTTCTGTTATTCAATCTGCTTCACTTCAGTAAATAAGTTCTGTTTCTGTTCACAAGTCAAGTGTTCAGACAAACGTCATTTATATTGTGGATTGAGGTAATCCACTGGTGGCAGCGAGAGGAAAACGCGACGTGAGCTTTTGTGAGGGAAAGACAAGCAGGGGCCACAAAGGCAAATGCCACATATGCTTACAAAGGAAAATGTCTCATTGAACAGTGAGGCTTAGGACTGCATGTAAGATCTGACTGCAAAGCAACACTATTAAACACTGTTTTGGTATTTCATTTCTCAGTAGTGGCCCAAAATTAAGCCAAATTTACTGCATTTCAGAACCATTCCCCTTCTATGGGTTCTTAATGAAACAGCCAATTAGTTGATGAAATCAAATTAGAAAACTAAATGTATTATGTTTTGTTAGTGTAACTGAGAGTGCTGTTTTTGTTCATGTTGTGTGTATCATTTTTTATTTCAAGAACATTGCATAACATTGCTTATGCAAGGCAGAAGTACTATCAATTTCTAATCATGATCTAGCACCATGTGGAAGTCACTCTAGCAGGTTCCACCAGAATCTGGAGTAATAACTTTTGAGAAGCTATAAGTCACTGAATCTCTCAGCTAGCATGGCAGTGTTGGGTGAGGAATTCTGCAACTTGCAATCCAAAAGCATAACTTTTCCAAGCTCTGCTGGAAATATTTTACTCTCCATGTATTGTTAATGATGGCTGAATTGGCTGTAATTTATTATGTGCTGTCAAATCAATTCCAGTTTATGGTGAACCTTTCTGGGGCTTTCTAGGTAGAAAGTACTTAGAAGTGGTTTACCATTCCCATCCTCTGGGGGCATCCTGGGGCTGTGCAGCTACACAGGCAGGCTCTTCTGGGAAGCACAGTGGGGAATCATACTCTTAACCTCTGGTTCTACAGCCAAATACCTAACTAGCAATAAAATCAGCAATAATAATGCAAGAAAACTATACTTCCAATAAGCTGTTAACAATTATATTAAAGTAATTGTTATTACATGCTCTGTGGAAACCATCTTTCTTGTACTGCATTCTGTTGTATTATTCTATGTGGCTAAAACATGCAGAATTAACTCTTCAGGTGCAATATAGTAACAATATTCATCAGTTTATTATATTTTTGTCCAATGGGGAGCCCTTGGAGTAGTGGCTTTCACAACTGTAGGACTGGACAAATGTTATTCCATCCTTGCAGGCAAGAAATGACTGGCTGCTGATTTTACTCAGTAGAAGATACCTCACCTATTTTCAACAACCTCTTTGTACTTCAAAGCAGTCCTTTAGCAAAAGCTGGGCAAAATGATATTGCTATTTGGTAGATCTTTAGCTGGTCATGCCCAAAGAGTGATCACCAGTGGTCCCTCATAATTCTGGGGAGAAGCAACAAGAGAGATGCCATAGGATTCTGTCTTGGACCCAGGTTTATGAATGATTTAGATGAAAGTATGGGAAGGATAGAAGGCTGACCGCCGAAGAATTTATGCTTTTGAAGTGTGGTGCTGGAGGAGACTCTTCAGAGTCCCCTGGACTGCAAGGAGATCAAACCTATCCATTCTGAAGGAAATCAACCCTGAGTGCTCACTGGAAGGACAAATCCTGAAGCTGAGGCTTCAATACTTTGGCCATCTCATGAGAAGAGAAATCTCCCTGGAAAAGACCCTGATGTTGGGAAAGAGTGAAGGCAAGAGGGGAAGGGGACGACAGAAGACGAGATGGTTGGACAGTGTCATCGAAACTACCAACATGAATTTGACCCAACTCCGGGAGGCAGTGGAAGACAGGAGGGCCTGGCGTGCTCTGGTCCATGGGGTCACGAAGAGTCGGACACGACTTAACGACTAAACAAGAACAACAACATGGGAGGGATGTTCATCAAATTTGCAGATGACACCAAACTGGGAAGTGTAGCTAATACTCCAGAAGACAGAATCGTGGAGCAAGCTTTTTATTAGTAGCTCAACAGGGTAGGAATAAATGACTTCGAATTATGAGAAGAGATTTTGCCTAAATGTTAGGAAGAACTTCTTGACAGCAAGAACTATCCAGCAGTGAAATGGACTGCCTTAGGAATAGTGGACTCACTGGAGTTTCTTCAACAGAGGTTAGATGGTTGCCTGTCAGATGCTTTAATTGGATTTCCTGCTTTGGCAGGAGGTTGAACTGGATAACCCTTGATAAACTTCGGATGCCTTCGATGACTAAGAAATATGTTATTAATTTATGGAATTTACCACAAAATATAATTATGATTCATAACTAAACTGCCTTCAAAACGGGGGTTAGACAAATTCATGGAAGATATCAGTAGCTACTAACTATGGTGGACATATGCAGAGTCTGGAAAAGTTACATTTTAGAATCCTCTCCAGCCAGCATGGTCACTGGAAGTTATAATCTCACGTTTCATGCATATTTTCCATGTTCTGTGTATATGAAACTATATATTATGCTTCTGAAAAGGAACAACACAATGGTTATTGCCTTCATTACTATTTTCTGAGATTCCTGAAGGCAGATGATTGGCTACAATCAGAAACAGGATCCTGCACTAGATAGGCCTTTTGTGATCTGGCAGGGCTTTTCTTGTGTTGCTGACCAGAGAATTGCTATTTTGAAATGTCATCTCCTTCCCATTTAGTAGTTCAGATCCATTATTGCCATGATTCTTAAGCAGGGATGAGCACAAGCTGCAAAACTGAGTTTGAATTCTGTTTTGGCACTGACTTGTATGGATTCACTGCCTAAATTCTACAGCACACAGCAGGGATAGGGTGCAGACTTATTTCAGGTAACCAAGGGAAGGCATTCACTGCTTAAGCTTTCCAGTGTTCATAACTATGCTTGGTGCTTATCTGGCCTCATTGGGCCATGTTTTGGAATCTAGACCAGTTAATCTAAGGGGCAATGGGAAAAATAAATCAGATTTACATATCCAAAGTAACAACAATTGCTACTAATAATGACCACATTCTTCCACCAAGGTTTACGTTAAACTGACCTGTTGTATTCAATCTTTGTTCCATACATTCTTTCTACACAAGATGGCATAGCTGCACCTGGCACAGCTACATCTGGCAAGATTTCATGGCAGTCCATTTTGACTGAAGTAACTGTTCCATAATTATGCTGAATGAAGAACTACAGATGCCATATAGGGCCCTCGCAGTTGGTGAAATTACCTATTATAATAATAAGAAGTTGCAGCACACCAGCTGACTATCCAATTGATTATTTATGTTGTCTTGCCTTCTCATTTCATCCATGTTATGTTGTTGAACAATTTGGCAAAAGGAAGGCATGCAAAACAATGAGGGACTCAGAGAAGGAGTTATGTCTTTTTTTCTGTTTGAGTAAGAGTGCACCCATACCATTCAGTCAATGGCTATAAGGCTTGTAAAACTGAGCTTTTATGGTGCTTAACCAATAATAATAAATGTCAGTCATAATGAACTCCATTGTTTAAAAAGTGAGCCTTTTCTATTTAAAGCTGTTGCTTAAGAAAAAGACTTGGCTGCAGAGCTGTGCTTCTCTAGAAGAGCTGAAGTCATTATAAGCAGTCAGATTTGTTGACAGATATAGGGTTATATTTAGATAGACTTGTCAAAAGATCTCTGTCACCTAAAGTATGGGAAAATATAGAATGATTGATGATTTACCTTTTAAATGTTCCATACTTACTACCACTACCGCCCCCAGTATGTGCACAAATGCCAAACTACACTCCTGGATATTTGTACTCAGAAGCAGCATTTTGAAAAGTTAAGTCTGGATTTCAGTTCTCAGAATCTTCAGTTCTCGGGACAGTCCCAAAACCTGACTCACAATTATATTCACTTCGAAAGAGGCATGTGGACAACGTACTATAATTTTCTGAACTAGAGAAAGGAGGTGGTGTTGAAGCTGTTGTATTTGTTGGTTATTGAGAAACATATTTTTCTCAATCCATTCTCTCTCACACTTCTGTTTTCTTCTTTTCTTTTCTTTTGGCAACTTTGCCTCTTTGGTGCCATCATTTTTGGCGGAAAAGAGAATGGTACAGAAATGGTACAACTATCCATGTTTCTGCATGCAGCTGCTCCCACCAGCTCTTTGTTGCAGTCAGCTGTGGAGCTGCTTATTTTAATTCTACTTCCTCCTTTCCAGTACTGTGGTAGTACTGAAGTGTTTTTCATCTGTAGCCTTGCTCTTTTCAACAGCAGTTGATAATTAATGGAAACCATCCAAGACAGCATCTGTCATACTTAACATCAGCAACAGGATTAATACCAAATGCCAACACTATTGTGCATTTTCTTTTTCAACTGTGCCCTTTATTCCACTAGTTGCTAGATGCTAGTAGAACCCCAGGCATCTAGTCACCTAAAATTGTGTTGTGTTGGCCATCTGTATTATAATTACTAGACACATATACTATCTTTGGACAAATGTGCAAAACTGGACCGAGTCTGGGGTATTTAATTTTCAAGTGTGTATAGGGTGAGGCAAACAACCTCAGCAAACAACAGGATGCTCATTGTTCTACAGAGAGCAACAGGAGAGTGTGCACACTTTCTCCTCTTCCTAGAGAGCATGGTCAGCAGCTACTGCTGCTACTACTACTGCAGCCAGCTGTTCTATCAGCATCACAGCCACTTCAGATGTTGTTTGCGGTGACAAAACCATATTTTGGGGGAAACAGTGGACCATGGAGGCTAGAGTGGACACACAGACCACAATGATGCTGCCACTGAAGTCACCTGTTAGGTCTCTAATGGGAGGCACCTTTACCAGCTCTTCGGAGTTCCAGGCATCTCTCAGCTCCACCTACTCAGGTATGCTTCAGGTGGTAAAAGGGAAAAAAATTCTTGCCTAATATTCTCTATTGTCCTTGTCAACAGCTCTCCCTGCAAAGGATCCTGTGACAAGTCCCAGCCAAGCCTTCATTCATTGTGGGAAGAGGATTCCTGAAAGGGTGGAAACTAGGAAACGGTGCCTGGTTTTCAGTGTGTTTGTGTGTATGTGTGTGTTTGACAGTGAGCAGTCTCCTTAGCTTTCTTTAAAGCTGGAGTGAGGATCCTGTAGCCTTCCAAATGCTGCTGAACTTCAGCTCCCATCAGTCCTAACCAGTCTAGTCAGTGATGACGCAGTATGGGAATTGTAGTTCAGCAACATCTGGAGGGGCACAAATTTCCCATCTCTGCTATGGATACCTTCAGCTTCAGAATGGTGGTGAATAACTAGAAATGCACCAAGTGAGTCTAGGAAAAGCAGGTGTTCTTTTTCTGCTCAGTGTGCATGTTTCAGTGCCCATGTTGGCTCTACAGAAGTCATGCCACATAGGTATGCCTTTTGAAAATGGATATCCTGCAGAACTTTGCCCTAGAGTGTCTTCCTGGAACACTTAAGATGCAGAGCTTTAAGGACCGGTCAGATGGGAGGTAAAAGCACAGCGTATCAGATTTGTTAATATTTTGAGAAGTTCTAGGGATCCAATTTTGGGCCACATCTTGTATACCACCTCTTTTTAAAAAAGCAGTAGAGACCTCCCCAATGTTAACATGGACCATCTAAGCAAGCTGCGGCCATCAGCACTTCATCAAGATCTTTATGGTCACTAGTAATCATGAATATTACTTGGGCAGAGATGGGACAATACTGATACTACTTCCAGATGACAGTTGAATAAATTTTTCAAGACTGAAAGACATTCATTTTGCAGAAAATGATCATTGACTTCTTCCTAAAATTTTTTTTTCAGTTTGGCATTTACAAGGACAGGCAATATTTTTCTTCATATATAGCTTGCACTTTCTGTCAGACATCCCCTGTGGTGAAATGCACAAGTTCCAGATGCACACATCAAATCCCTAAATTCCTGTGTAAACATCCAGTTCCGGCTGCAAAATAAGAACCCTCCCAGTGTTCATGCAGTGTGATATTACGTTTATTTTCCTGGATTATCAGATATCAAGTTTCCAAACAAATTCTTTCTCATTTAGGAAACCACTATTCTTGTTGATCCTTCTAGATATATACTATGTAATATTATATACTGAGAAGTAAGTAGCACTGGATTCAATAGGACCTATTTTGAAGTATGTGTTTTTACACTCAGGGCTGGCCCTACTGTTAGGCAAAGTAAGGCAGTGGCATTCAGTAATACACACCTCCTGACTAATTGTCATGAATTCTCTGATTTCTTAGTAGTAGAGAGCTGAGTATGCCACATGTTCTGTCCTGAACAAACTACAATCATACATATGGCCACTCAGAAGCAGAACTTGGAAAAATTATTTTTTTGGACCACATTTCACAGACTCTCCCAGCCAGTATTTACTCTCTGAACTAGCCTCTTGCCTTCGGTGTGGCCTTCTAGGGAACTAACTAGAAAAAAATGTAGCTTTCTTTGATGGATATATAAACTGGTGGTGCCCAAGATTTTATTCTGTTGCCTTTCTACTGTTAACATGTTAAAAAATTGAGCAGAACAGAAGTTTTCACAGAAGGTTTTATGCACTACTTTGTAGAAGTTAAGGTCCCTCCCCCCATTTTTTTATGTTTAGGAGAAAATTATACAGAGGCACATACACACACGTGCACGCACACACAACTTTTCTAGAAATTCAAGGTATCACTTTTAGAAAATCAGATGGCTGGGATTCAACCAGCCTCTGGCATAAAGTGGAAAAGACATGTAAAAAAACAACAACACATTTGTATTTGCATTTAATTTTTAATTACATTTTGTTGCTGGCCTAGGCCCGAATGCCATCTCAGACAATCCTATCAATTATCAGCTACTGCACGGATCCCTCTTCAATCTCTTTGAGCTCCCTGGCAACCATGCCATATTTTGACAAGGTGTTTGGGTTGGTATGTACTAAGGAAGCAGTGTGAAGCTCAGAAATAAATTAATATCTAAAGGCTAAATTATCAGTGGAGTGCCTCTTTAATGTATTTTTGGTCATATGATAAACCAATAACAGAAATGGATCATTTCAATGGCAATGATATTTCCACACTGGCCCCTAAATTAGATCTACAAGCATTAATTCTTGAGCCTATGATTTACTGGCTCTGAACAGTATCTGGATATCCAGTGTAGTATAGTAGGTAAGATCGCCATTGGGTTGTTTTCCAAATATTTATTGTCTGAAGCTGTATACTATAGAACTCATGAGCAAATATCTTCAGTTGTGTTGTGGTTATCTGTGCGATAGCAAACAACCCTCAAAGGCCATCTTTGTATGCATGGTGCTGGGACAGCCAGATGATAAATAAAAGGAGAAGGCAACAGAGAGCTTGTGCTTTAAAGATGTATTGTTCTATAAGAAACAGCTGTCAGGTATTTCATTCTTTTATGTGTGTGTATAGGATACCTGTAGGATCATTGTTTCTTTGGGGAGGGGAGGATCTACTGATAAGCACAGCTGCAAAGACTGAAGTGATGAGGGAGACATCTGGGAAAAGGGCATTTAAGGAGGTGAATGAGAGAGTTGCCAGACAAAAATGAGTTGTGGAAACCCTGGTAGCTGAAATGCAGCTAGATAGGCTGGTATTTAACTGAATCCCCAAGGCCAAGACCCTAATATACCCTACCCAGAAATAGTTTTGAAATATAGAATCTGGACTTAAGACAGCTCACTGAAAGATTATACAAACGCCAGCTCTCCTGCTGCTTTCCTCTGTTTGTATTCCTCTGAGATTAATGCAGCTTTGTGGAGCTTTTGGCCAGTCATTTTAGACCACCTGCTGTACAATCTGAATGCATGTTTACTGAGGCACAAGCTATTGAATTAAACAGGTAAGTCGGCACAATACAATTGCAGCCGAAAAGTCTTTTAATTCCTCCTCTTCAAAATTAAATAGTTTCGGGATAAGGCTCTGTTCTTTGTATCTTTTACATGGCCACACTATATCAGCAAAACTCAAGGAAATGTTTCCTTTTGGGACAACCACTTCCAAAATCCCTACCAGCCATCATAATCAGTGGCTGTGCTGGCAGGGATTCTATGAGTTATAGTCCAAAACAGGAATTTTTCCAAGCTCTAAATTTTAGATACTAAATAAATAATCAATGGTATATTTCCCATATAACTCTATAAAGAATAGGGAATGTCAAGATTAGGCTGGATCAGAATGACCCAAACAAACTTTCCTGGTGTGACTAAGCTTCAAAGGGGCCAGATGTGCTGATGGCAGGGGAAAATCTTCCTGCCTGATACCCTTCCCAACACCTTGAGTCACTCTGGCTACTCAATGCTCAATAAAGTTACCAAAAATCCAGAAGGTTTTTTCACCTTTATGCCAACCCTGCAAATAGGAATGCCAAAATACTCCCAAAATTTAAGGGCACCCAGCAGGTGATCAAGGCAAGGCCTTTCTTTAGTACCAACAACCCTCTTTTCCCAAAATAACCAAACTACTGTAAAATTTTATATTTTATTAAAGATGCTGAAAGAAAAAGGCAAAACAGTAGTTCCCAAACACTTAAAAAAAATCATTAAACAGTCAAAAAACTGTGGAGCACGGAAGCATTCAAAAGGTTTGAGGAAAGAACACTTCCAGTGCAGTTCCCACAAGAAGATAAGAAAGCTAGCTAACCTAGGCTAGTACTTGTATATTGACAAAATGCCTGTATAGTTCCAGAGCATACACAGAGCATAAGTCAAACAGCAAGGCAACAAATAAGCATAGCATTCTCCTTAAAGATGCTAGGTTAAAACTAAATAACTTCTCTCTCATTTTTATATTCATCCTTCCACCTTCTAGACTCTTCGAGGGGATGCTCCAATCAGGCATCAAATTACTCTGAACCTTCTTAATTTCTCAAGAGTAACTTCTCTCCACCTCCCTTCTCCTCTGCTGAAACCATTCTTTGCTAATTAGCTCTGTACTGAGCTGTGACTTCCGAGATTCTTTTCCCATCAGTGATAAGACCAGATGGTATGGCTTCCCAATTAATAGTCCTCTCCTCCCCCAACCCCATTTCTGAGCCTGCTCATCAACTATCAGGCCTGTGTTTCAAATGTGCAACCAAAACCGCAATCTCCTATTTTCTCGTTTCTTGACAGGTAATCAAGGTCAACTGCAGCAATTTTTCCATAAGCAGGAGAAGCATAGAGTGTGTTAGTATAATTTGTATAACACACACTGTTACAATACATTGTGTCTGTGTACATGAAAAAATAATAAATACAGAATAAATATAGGATTTGGGGGGGTACCCTTCTTCCATCTGCAGAACCCATACGTGTAGTGACTTTGGGCTAAGTCAAATTGTTGAAGGAGATCCATTGAATCAATCAGATTTGGCAAGACAACATTGATGTAAATCCTGTTGGTTCAAAGTGTCTGCCTACAGCTAACAGTTGGCTTTAGCCTTTTGACAACATAGTGAAGCAATTTATATGTCAAATGTACACGTACCATAGGAGAAGTTCCATTATACTCGTACCACAGGAGAAGTTCCTTCATCCACACATTCATGGGAAGTACCAATGGTAGTAGTAACTACATGGAAACAAACAACCAAGACGTTTCAGTGCTTAATAAAATATCTGTCAGTCAGGATGTGATGCTTTTTATATTTATTTATTTATTTATTTAATTTATACCCTGCCCATCTAGACCGAAGTCTACTCTGGGCGGCTAACAACACTCCAGATAATGATAAAATAAAACAACAATGTTAATACAATTGAAGATGGCGAAATAAATTAGGTGTTGACAGGAGGGAGGTCTTGAGTTTGCTCTTAAAAATACCCAGCGAGGGAGCCAGACAAATTTCTGGGGGGAGATTGTTCCAGAGGTGAGGGGCCACTGCCGAGAAGGCCCGCTTTCTTGTCCTTTCTCTTATAGACCTAGGAGCTGTTTTTTCTCAAAAAGTCTGTCAGTAGCAAAGTGCTTAACAAGGCAGAAGTCTCTTTTTCCTCATCCTCATCCTTTTTTTAAAGGTCACATTATATCCATTTGCCTTCTTTGCTTCTACCATTAGATTCCTAAGTCAAAACTGAACTACATATTACAAATGCACATTACAAATGCAAATGCTGCATCAACCACCCTCTATGTGGCCATGGCTCCCTTTTGTAACCTTGCTGGGCCAAGAGGCTTGCCATGTATGATGCACTTTATCAAGATATAAAATACAGATGTTGGTCTTATGTAGTTGACAGGATTCATTTTGACTGAAACGACATAATTCTCTGCACTTTTCTCAAATTACCATTTCTAGATTGCATTGGAAGGCAATTATACAAATGTCAGTTTGTAGCATGGAGATACAACCCACTAGGTTGCATCCAGACTTAGAATAGATCCCTTGATTGATTTGGTAAAAAGTCCTTCTAGACTAGGCATGTAAAGAACACTTACTAAACTAAATGGCCCATCCCCATAGATCACTCCCCCCTTCTTCAAATAAGATTGTTCGTTTTATTCCTTCATCTGCAGTGAAAGGTCAGCTGTGACAATACCTCCATATTGGCCTTCAGCACACTTGAACATATAAAAGATTTGAGGCTCTGCACTCAAATCTATGTTCTATCCTGTGTTATCCCAAATAGATTTCTTGGAATAATAAGAGTAAGTTCTTCCTTTTACCTTAACTTTGAGTTTCATAGGTGATTCCTACAAATTCCTACCAAATGACCATGGCCATCAACTTTTCCACTTTTAATGACATGATAACTGCACACAGAAAGTTTGAATGTTATAATCAGGTTTACACAGATACCAAAAAAGAAGGTCATTATTTCTGTAAGTAATTTAACCTATTAGAATATTTGCCCCAAAGAAGACCCTGTTCTATACAGGTGTTCTATATTGTATAGGTGTATAGAAGTGTTCTATACACTTCCGTCCTTAGTGCCTCCCTTTTTTGCAGGAGGAGGTGAAGCTGAAGGATATATCAGTCACCTTTATTAGTTATACTTAGATCCAGTGCTTAGAAAGACTGAGTCTTCACACAACTTACCTGTATGAAGGAATAATATAAATGCATGGGCTAAACTGATGATTTTATGTTTGTTTTGACACACTTCTAATTCCAACTGCAAAACAAAACAATTCGTGCAGGAACTTATTTCTATGTGCAATCCATTCGGTGATTGTTATAGTCAATTCTCACTCTGGAAATATCCTTCAAGGACTTTGTGTTCTATAAAACTTCATTTTCTTTGCATAATTCACATAATTCCCTATAGAATAAATGGCAGGTAGTTCATTCAAAATACAAAGTATAGCTGTTTATACTACATAGTCTATAAAGTATAATTACTTCAGCACCTTGAAGTATTACTTGGCTGGAGTACCCCTATGAGAGCTGGAGATGAGTTGCCACCTCCTAAACCCTGCTAGGCAAGGAAGGTAGGATATTTCCGTCACATTTTGCTTTTCACGTCTGCTTCTAATTGGTTCCAATATAAGCAAAAAATAACTATCAGTTCAGGAGTTGGCATAATTTTCAGCTCCAAGGGAAGATCTGGGAAAGGAGAGGATGTTGGATCCAGCAAATTCACAGCCGCTCCCCGTTCACCCTTGACATGCCCTGGAATATCTCTTTTTTACAGAACACCACTTTCTTCCTGTGACAGAAAGCTCCACACCCATCCAAACAGGATCCCTGCTAGTCCCAAGAACCACAGGTTCTCACTGGAAGCATTTTGTGGAACCGATTCACATTCTGCTTCCAGCTGGTGGCAAAGAAGCAATGCTTAAACAGCACTAAAAAAAGCCCTAGTGTGGAAGAAACTTGTCACATATTCAAAGTTTTTTTTTTTAACTCCACTCCCCTTTTGACATTTTATTTTATTTTTACTTTTGGAACAATCAATCATCTGTAGTCCAATAAACTGAGATATGAAAGTAGAAATAAAAACTGGAAGCAAAACATAGCTTCACAAAGAAAAGAGATGGACTTGATTCCCGTATATAAAAAGATAACAATGGAAAAGTATTGCCAATTTTACTGCATTCTGTCTAGATGCCATTAACGTATAAAGTGTTCCTGCTCACATTTAGAACAATTAATTGTGCTGTGTATCCTGTGTTGAACCCAGAGCTCCCACTGCTTAAACCCATAATTAATTAACCACACCATTCTGAGGTTTGTCATTTTAGATGATCACAGTTGCATCATGATAGAGTGGGACTACTTTTCCTAGCCTTGTTCCTCTCTCTGACACATCCCTGTCACTGGTATCACTGCCCTCCATATATTACCAGGGAGTGATCTAAAGACCTATGAAACTCTTCCATGCACAGTTATAATGATACCAACTGATATAACTACATAGTATAGTATAAATACACTTTAAATTGCTTAGGAGCCTATATAAGCAGAGCAGACCCTCTGCTCCAGAGGAGAACATGGAAAGGTTAACTTGTTAAAAGTACAACTCCTAGAATCCCTCAGGCTCCATGACCAGCAACTCTGCTGGCTGGAGCATTCTAAGTGTTGTGAGTGTGATATTTGCATGGGGCATTAGCCATGCAAGTCCATTACATGTGGCACCTTAAAAGCTAATATATTTTTGGGGGGATAGAGCTTTCATGGGCTGTAGCCCACTTCTTCAGAAACAATCCAAAGAATAACTGTCCCCAGCTCTGTTGGCTGGAGTATTTGAGGACTAGGAGTCCAAAAACAGTAACTCTTCCAAGAGCTGCTGCGGATCTTCCCCATCAACTCATGCAGGGAAGTCAACAGGAATCGGCAGTGGGATTGCAATGGAGGAGCTGCAAAGATGAGTTTGCTCTCTCCATATCTCCCAACACAAGTATAAGTGCATGAGGCAGGGCACCCAAGTACAGCTCTCCCTTTTTTTGGCTTTGGAATTTCAGTATTTATTCATTGAATATATATTCCATTTTTTCCAAAAGGATGTCAGTCAAAGGAGATCACAATGAAAACATTAAACAAATACAGTTAAAGCATAAACAGATTTAAACAGAATTTAAAACACAACAGTAAAAAAAAGCACTCTCCCAGCTAAAAGTCCCTCCTCCTACATTCTGTTTACTTGTCAATGGCCAGTCTGATTTTTTTTTTAAATAATTTTTTGTGATGGTGGAAGGATAAGAAGACAGAAACTGCCCTAGCCTCCTTTGGCAGAGAGTTCCAGAGCTTGGAAGTTACTACTTGCAAGGCTCTGTCTCACATCTTCAATGAAAAATGACAAGTGGGACCAAGAGAAGGGCCTACCCTGAAGATCTCTAAGCACAGGTAGAGTTGGGTGAGAGAATCCCATCTTTCAAATGGCCTGGACTCAAGTTGTCTGGTACTTAAAAATACAATACCTAAGATGCTACACTAAAATTAAAGCGTAAGATGGATACATAAATAAATAAATAAATAACATAATAAGATGGTTACACCTTTCAAAATGTAAAAATAAAAAAGGCCCCCCAAGATCCAAGGTTAATTTGTATAACAATATTATTGATCACTTTTAATATCTTTCTGCTTAATCCAAAAAGAATTACATCAAAGATAATAGAATTATTTTTAAAAGATTGGTTTTAAATGATTTTAAACTTTGTTAAGTACGTATTTGTTTCAGTCCGATAACTTATTTAAGACTCCTTTACTATTGCAAGGTACTGTGTTTTTAGATCTGTTGTTTTTTAAACATACAGTGGTGCCTCGACTTACGGAATTAATCCGTATTGGAACAGTGGCCGTAGGTCGAAATTTCCGTAAGTTGAAGCACCATTTCCCATAGGAATGCATTGAAAACCGATTAATCCGTTCCAGACGGGGAAAAAATACCAAAAATAAAAAATGAAAATGAAAATAAACAGAGCAAGTCCCACGCTGGGACTGCAAAAAAACAAAAAACAAAAACAAACAAATCCAAAAATAAACATTGGAGCAGGTCCCACGCTGGGACTGCAAAAAAAAAAAAAAAAAAAGCCACCAAAAAACAAAACAACACAGAAACATAACTCCCCCATCCCAAACCTACCCTCCAAAACCCACGCAGAACAACTTTTTTTAAAAAAGGAGCACCTTACCTGTCTGAAGCCTCCTCAGCCTCCCGGGCTTCCCCGCTGCCGTGACCGCCGCCGCCGGGAGGCTTCAGCCTGGCCAGGGTGCTTCGGCCGCTCGCCCCCGGCCGCGGCGGAGGCAGCAGTCGCCCAGCACCAGGAGGCTTGAGCTGGCCGGGTTTCTTCGGCCGCTTGCCTCCCGGCTCGCCTCCCGCTTGCTCCGTGCCACCCTCCGTGGGCCCATGGCGGGAAATTCAAATGGCGGAGGGTGGCGAGGAGCGAGCGGGAGGCGAGCCGGAAGGCAAGTGGCCGAAGAAACCCGGCCAGCTCAAGCCTCCCGGTGCTGGGCGACCGCTGCCTCCGCCACAGCCAGGGGCGAGCGGCCGAAGCACCCCGGCCAGCTCAAGCCTCCCAGCACTGGGCGACCGCTGCCTCCGCCGCCCCCGCTGCTGCCGCCAGAGCACCCAGGAGGCTCAAGCCTCCTGGCTCTGGGCCACCCCCACCGCATCCCTTTCCCTAACTGTTGGGGTGAAAGAGCTACAAAGAAGCAGCCTCTTCACCACCAACAGTTAGTAAATTTAAATTTCCCGCCCTTTCCGTCGAACCAAAATTTTGCGGCCGGAGCTTTCCGTAACTCGAAATTTTCGTAACTAGGGACGTCTGTAAGTCAAGGCACCACTGTACATTGTAAACTGCCCTTGGGTTCCTCAGGGGAGAAGTAAAGAAGTAAATAAAAATCCCTGGTTTGGCACCCTGCTTCCACTAATTGACAGAAAAGAATGCTCTAATGCAAATCTAGTACCTTCTCCACTATCTTTCGAATGTTTTTAGCAAGTTACCTTGTCGAAATGTAAATACCGCAAAGATAATATGTTGATATTGCGGCTGTTAAGTTGAGCTTTGCATAATGAGGTCAAATCTTATATCCATTTCCAGTCTGAGGTCATTGAGCTAAAGAAATACAGAGCTGGGTTGTTTTTATTCATTTTCTGCTCACCCTGATATCCAAAACAATGCAATAAATCAGATGAAGCTGTCATCTGAAATTCAGCTTGGCTGAAACTTGGCCTAGCGCTTTGCCAGCTTCCTCTTAGGACTGTCATGACTGACTGACGACTCCGTTCTGAAGCCTCAAGGAAACTCTTCACCCTGCTTGCCTCTGAGGTGGGTTTTTTTTAAAGCCACAAACCTTTAATGTATTCCCTTTCCTTTTTTCCTTTTTAAAATCTCAGTGCACCTTATTAACAGCTTCTCATAAGCACGCCTGTGTCTTAAATATTTCTGCCCTGTGATCAGTTTCCCATTTCGGTGCCATTGTTTGTTTTAGACAATGCAAACACATTTTCTTTTGACACATTGCATGGTAAGAGGGCAGAGAGTTTGCATAATATTTGTGTTTCAAACCAAAGTTAGCAGAATAGGAACAGATGTTGCAGTACCAAACAATCCTGAATGGACTTGGTGATTCTGAAATAACAAAGGCCAAGGCTACCTGCAATCTGTCGTTGGTGGCCAAGTGAAAGGAAAAACTGTCTTTGATTTCCTGGTCAGGTGGTACTTAGTCCTAGAATGTATTAATCCCCATAAAGTTTGGGGTCAGGCTTGGCCCAGTTAGGGTGGCCAAGAACTGCAGCCAGTATGTAATGATGGTAAAATACAAGGAACAATCAGGAGGCTGTGGTCCAAATCCCTGCTTGGCTATGGAAACTCACTGGGGCGTAGGGGTGGCGCTGGTAAAACCACTCCTTAAATATTTCAGTTACCTTGAAAACCCAGTTGGAGTTCCTCTAAGTTGTATGCAAGGACTGGACATGGACCTACCCAGTCCCGTGTTGAGGCCGGAGTGGCGACTGGGATCCCACCAAAGGCAGCCGGAGAAAGAAGATGGAGGCCGCCACGTGGCGAGCGGTGAAGAGGGGTCTGGGAAAGCCAGCGCCGGGGCTGGCAGCAAACCCCCCTTCGAGGATTGGCCGGGCAGGGCAAGGGGCGTGGAGTTGCCTGCCGGCAGACCTGAAAGACAGGGTTTTCAGTCCGGTCCGCTGGCATGTTTTAAGGGTGGGCGAGCTGAGGCATGGAGCCTCAGTTGGCTGAAATTCAAGCTCCCAACAGCGCCCACAATCAGAGCTCCGGCGACGACTCCACCGACGGCAGCAGCGAAAACAAACCAACAAACAAAAGAAAAAAGAAACAAAAGGACGGTGGCACAAGAAACAGCGCCCAGCGCCTCAACACAATTTGGCTGACGGCAGGAAAAAGGAGGGAATCGCCCACACAAGCAGCGCCAGGATGAAAAGAGCAAGCAGCAGTTGCAGCTGCAGCAGCAGCATGCCCAGCACTGGAAACAGCAGAGGAGGAAGGAAGACGGCGGTATGGAAGAGAGCCTTTGATGCTGCAATAGCAGCACATTATCACCTTACACGCACACACACGCAAAAAGGTGCTGCGGGTAGCTAAAATCAATTTCAGGGGGAAGGAGAGAGGCTTCATCTGGGGAAGCACATCCCCCTCCTCCCCAACCCCCCCCCCACACATACTCTCATTCATCCAGGCTCTAGGACCACACCATGCCGCCCAAGAAGCGAACAGGGGACACCCAGCCAGCTCCTGATCAGCCATCGGGCCCATATAACACGCGCACTCAGGCAGGCCACCCGAGGCGCTCATGGGCTCCCACGCGCAAGGAGGCTGCCGCTGCCACACTGCGCCCACAAAACGAGGTGGCCTCAAGTGGGCCGCACAGGACACCATCAGGCCCACAGGCTCAGTGGTGCCCCCGGCGGAGGCGAGGTATTATCAAAAATGTTTCGCAGGTCCTGGCACAAATCACACAGCAGCTGGGGAGCATTGCAGAGAACCAGGCCAGTGGAGATGAGAGCTTTGAATCTGGACCATCCAGCCTTCGCCAAGGCACTGCGTCAGGCCTCCAGCAACTCCAGCAGCCCCAGCCCTGAAAGGAGAAACAAGCGGCTGCAAAAAAAGAAGAGACGTGGGTCAAAAAAGGGAACAGCACGCCACCCAAGACATGAGCTCCTCTTCAGAGTCATCATCGGGTGAGTCCTCCTCTGATGAGGAGATGCATGCGGGAGGTCAGTACTGGAAAGAGGCAGCCCACGTCCCAGGAATCCCTCGGTGGGCTGCTCGTAAGCGATTGCCAACACGCGACATGGTGCAGGAGGCATGGGAAATGGGTACCGCTTACTCTGGGGACCCCACCCCATCCTTCACGGACAACGAGGACCCACCTGGGATACATCTACCTTGGAAAGTTAGGAGAGATATACTAGAAGGATATTATGTTGATGTTTTTTCCCTCCTCAAGCCAGAAGGGGAGGAGGGTCATACAAGGAACAGGGATAGAAGCAAAAAAAAGAGCGAGGAGGGATGGGGTGGAGTGCACATTTGACAACTGGTTAGCTGGATATGCGGAGTTCGTGGGAGTAGTCCAGATGGTTTACCCGGAGAGAGGGTGGCATCTAAACAATCACTACAAAAACATTCTGCGGGCCAGGAAGCTGGCTGGGGATGAGGCTGCTATAGCATACGATACTGCCTTTAGGAAGAGAGTGCTACTGCAAGATGGGACCTCATCAACCAGGCACTATGGCTAGTGGAGGTGGGCCCGCATATGAAAGGGAAGGCAGATGGAACCAGGTCCTCGCACTGGGGGCGAAAAGACAATGTAAAACGTATCTGTTGGGAATACAATGCTGGGAAGTGTGTGCGGACATGCTGTAAATTTGATCATGATTGTGATCAGTGCTTTGGCCCACACCCGAGGGTGGCATGCACCAGGCAAAAAAGTGGACAGGCCTCCTTTCGAGGCACAATGCCCCCCTCCAAACCCAACATCCAAAAGGACGGGGAAAGTGGAGGAACAGGGACAGCCATGCTTGGAAATGCCTGCAAATGACCTCCTCACCCTAGCCCCCATCAGGCTCCCCGTTTTAAGCACTTTTCTTATGGCATACCCAAACCATAAGGCCGCCCTATACTTGTGGGAAGGTTTCACCAGGGGATTCCGGATCCCATACGAGGGTCCAATAGCTATGGACGTGCCCAATTTAAAATCTGCAAGGGATCTTCCCCAAGTTGTGGAACAAAAAATTAAGAAAGAGGTCCATGCGGGCAGGCTGGTGGGCCCATGCCCCCAGCCTCCATTCCTGAATCTAAGAGTATCCTCACTAGGAGTGGTACCCAAAAAGACGCCAGGGGAATACCGCTTAATACATCATCTATCCTATCCCCCTGGAGCCTCGGTGAATGATTTCATCCCCCAACATTGCTGTACGGTGTGCTACGCGTCATTCAATCATGCAGTATCATTGGTATGGGCCCACGGCCCAGGTGCCCTCCTTGCAAAATCTGACATACAATCAGCATTTAGGCTGCTTCCGGTGCACCCGGGTGATTTCAACCTGCTAGGATTAAAATTTGGGAATCACTGGTACTGTGATAATGTCATGCCTATGGGTTGCGCTGTATCGTGCGCAGCATTCGAAACCTTCAGCACTTTCGTTGAATGGGCAGTGCAATACGTCTCGGGGTCCAGGGCTGTAACACATTATTTAGATGACTTCCTTTTCATAGGGAGGGCGGGAACATTTGACTGTGCTAACATTTTGAGGCTCTTCCAGAGATTGGCAGCTCATCTGGGGATCCGGCTGGTGGAAGAAAAGACTGAAGGACCTGCAATGGCATTGATTTACTTGGGCATAGAACTAGATACTGTTGCAGGCTCATCACGCCTCCCGAGGGATAAGATACAGGCACTCAAGGATACCATGGAGACCCTACTTTCAAAAAAAAAAGAAAGCACTCTGCGGGAGGTGCAGGCACTGCTGGGGCACCTTAATTTTGCCTGCAGGGTAGTAACCCTTGGACGTGCCTTTTGTGCCAGGCTGGCAAGAGCAACAGCCGGGGTTACAAGGCCTCATCACCGCATTAGAATTACAGAAGGGATGAAGGAGGATCTAAGGGTATGGTTAATGGAGTAGCATTATGGCAAACACCAGGGGAGCTGGGAACCACCCTCCAAGTGCAATCAAATGCAGCAGGAAGACTAGGCTTCGGTATCTATTTTAACGGAAGATGGTGTGCCCAAAGGTGGCCAGCAGAGTGGAGGGAGATAGAGATCTTGCGCAATCTCACTTTCCTAGAACTGTTTCCTATAGTGGTTGCAGTGACCATTTGGCGGCACGAGTTCCAAAATAGGCGGGTAAGATTTTGGTGCAATAACCAGGCTGTGGTGGCGGTCATCAACCGCCAGTCATCAAAATCTGACAGGGTCATGTGGCTTGTCAGGAGATTGGTGCTTCTATGTCTCTCTGCCAACATCGGTTTCACAGCCAGGTATGTTCCTGGCCTCGATAACAAAATCGCAGATGCCTTATCTTGTTTCCAGGAGAACAGGTTCCACCAGCTGGCTCCTGGGGCGAACAACAATCCAGACCTATTCCCGGAAGAGATGTGGACCCTTGGAAACAGGACGTGATAGATGGAGTCTTTAATTCCATTGCTCCGGCTACATTGAGAGCTTACAGCTCAGCCATGGATTCGTTTCGGGCCTTTTTGACGCAAGCCGGGCACCCCCCTGGTCCCCTGGCTTCACAACCTGCCATTTTAAAGAACCTCTCCTTCCTTCACTCCAAGGGAAAGAGAACCAGAACACTGCGTATTCACGTGGCTGCAATTTCCTTTTTCAGCCAGGTGCAGGGCTTCAGGGATCCATGCAGAACATTTCTAATCAGAAGAGCTTTGAGGGGTTGGGATAGGGCACAACCCAGGGAACCAGACTATAGGAGACCAGTTACTTTCAATATCGTCTCAGCTATGTTACAACAACTACGGGAGGTTTGCTGGTCAAAATATGAGAGAGCTTTATTTAGGGCAGCATATATACTGGCATTTTTTGGAGCTTTCCGGGTTGGTGAACTGGTTCCCAGCTCTCGAAGTGCACAAAATGACAGGGCAATCCAGAGGCGGGATGTAGCAATTCAGGGCAGGTCCCTGCATTTATTCCTCCGATCCTCAAAGATGGACCAAAAGGGTCGAGGGACGTGGATCCTACTAGGCCCCCAGCAAGGGGGAGGCCCCTGCCCGGTAAGAGCTGTGGAGCATTTTCTACAACACCGCCCAGCTGTCGAGGGGCCACTTTTCATTCATGAGGACACCAGCCCCCTCACCCGCTATCAATTTGCAGGGGTCATGCGCAAGGCCTTGAAAAACACTGGAATTTGCATCACACTCTTTCAGAATAGGGGCTGCGACACAAGCGGCCGCCATGGGTTTACCCACTGAACAGATCCAGAGGATAGGGAGATGGAAGTCGGATGCCTACAAAACATATATTTGCATACCCCAGTCTACACACTAACATTATGACCTTCTAGCTCTTCCCACAGGTTTCCGCATGAGCATCTGGTTGGTGGGACACAGCATCATCTATTGGGCCGGGTGGTATGCAGCCACCTCCCACGGGGGACACCAGTTGGGTTTCCATGAGACCCTGCAAGTTATGTGGCTTGGGCAGAGGGGCATGCTCTGGGACACCCTCATCCCTGCATTATGGCAATGGATCAAAGCAAGCGGCCCACCAGATGTGCTGCTGCTCCAGCTGGGGGAGAATGACCTCAGAATACGGAAGAGCTTCGACCTTCTACTCTATAAAAGCGAGTCTACAGTTTATCCATGATTGCTTCCCAAATATTCACATCATGTGGTCAGATTTATTGGAAAGGCAGATCTGGCGTGGAGCACGCAATCCCAGGCGGTTGGATATTGCCCGACAAAAAGTGACCAGGGTGGTCGGTCTTTTGGTAACAACCTGGGGAGGGACATGGATCAGACATTCGACCATTTCACATAAGGTACAAGCCTTGTACCGGCCGGATGGAGTCCATTTTTCAGACATGGGGCAGGAGAGGTGGCTGGGGGACATGTCAGGGGCCATCAGAAATTGGTTCCAGCTGCAGTTGTCTGGCGGGAGCTGATCGGGGAATCAGCTCTGGTGGCATTTTCAGGCATTGCGAAGGATCCATCCATGGGTTGGACAGCAGGTGGTGACCTGCAGGTCTGATTGGGAGAGAAATCTCCACACAGGAACCTGGGGCAGGGCTGGGAATTGCCCCAGCTCGGGGGGGAGATTTGCCCCCGTCCCAGGAGGCAGGGGAGCCACGGAGTGCCTTACGTCCACGTGGCTTCCCAAGGAAACTGCCATCCCAGAGGTCTCTTAAGGAGACAGTGGTCTGCATCAGGTGGGCATGCGCCCCCCCCCCCCCCCCCGATGAGGTGGATCCAACGCAATGCCTGGCCAGGACGACTGCTGCTGTGATCAATAAAAGTTGTGGCCTTTTTCTTCCAATTACGTTGTGTGTGTTGTGTGTCTGTTAATCCAGGCCCAGTCAGCTCAGCAGTAGGCCATCAACCTGGTGGCACATGTCACACAAATTGAAACTAGGTCTTCTTGAAGAAAAAGGAAAACAAAACATAGCACAAAACAAACACCCAGGAAGTTATTTCAGAAAATGGTTTTCACCTCATCAGGCTTAAAGGGAAAGCTGTTTTTGTTCTTCTTTTAGATGGAATGTTATGATGCCTACATACAAGTAAACATATTCCTGAGTCACAACGATAGCAGCTCTTTGTATCTGCACATTCTCTTGCAGGGCAGCAGGGCAGTGGGCCTCTTCAAACAGCACACAATGGAAAAGCAGGGAGACAATGTCTGTCAAAATGTTTGGCTCATCATCATGATCAATATTGTGGGAAAGCTTATGTTTATATATATATATATATATATATATATATATATATAGAGAGAGAGAGAGAGAGAGAGAGAGAGAGAGAGAGAGAGAGAGAGAGAGAGAGGTATATATTTTTCCCATCAAAAGGGGGGGGGGAAGAGAAGAAACACCAGGCCAAAGTGCATAAGAAGGGCAAGTGTAGGATTATATGAATACAAAAACCTGTTGCATGAAAATGACTGATTTATGTTCAAACGACTGATTTATGTGGGCAATAAATGACTTTCCAGATGTCCTTGGACCACATGTCCCATCAGCCTAACTTCTTACAGTGGATGACAAGGTATGACGGGAGTTATCTATAACCTGCACATCCTCCATACTTGTAAGGAAAGAAGTGGCACCTACATCAGTCCTCATCAGGACTGTTCTGTTTCAGTACAGAACAGTCCTGATGAGGGCTCCAGCAAACCAACAAAACAACCTCCGCTCCTTTCAGAAAGTCATGTTAACTTTTCCATTCCCCACTCCATTTCTCCCTTTGGCCCTGCCAAGCTGACACACAGCATTCTATATATATCCATTGTATTCACTCTGTTCTGGGGCAAGGAATCTTTGGGCCCACTAGTTGTTTTGTCCAGCAATCTTTAGTCTTAACATTGTTCTTAAAATTAACATTTAAAATTGTTTTAGGCTGTTTTTATCTATTTTAATGTATATCACACGGGAACCATGATGGGTAGGGAGAGCAAAAACCCATATTCTCACCATCTATCAGCCCCACCCAGTATGGCCAGGGGATTGGGTTTTTCAGAGAGGTCACCATGATGTTGTGGCACCTTGAAGTCTAAAACTTTATTTCTGTGTGAGCTTTTTCAAGGTTTGTCTGAAGCCAAAACAAATTTGCTAGTTCTAAAGATGCAACAGTACTTTTGGTTTGGTTTTGGCTTTCATATTCAACCGTTTTGAGGTTTTCCTTCCTCCTGAGAGTTTGTCCCTCAGAACGTATTTTCATATTCCTGAAATGTGTTTTTTAAAATACTTTTACAAATCTCGTTCCCCTCAGCCTGCCTCCTGATCTATCCTCCTTTTATGTGGATGATTCCAGTTTAGCTTCATAAATGTCAGTGCTTAGTGAACTAAGGGTGCAATTGGACAATGAAGCTGCCCAGGGTTGAATCAGTTCAAAAGGGTCAATTTTCTGGGTTTGATCAATGGCATTTAAATTAATCTCCTCATTCAGACAGAAAAGTTTACTTTTCCCAGGAAAAGAAGCCACATCACACCTCAGATCACTGCAGTTCACACTGGGATCACTAGTCACCCATCCTTCTCTGTCATTAAGGACGGGACCCGGACTTACTCATGGTCCTGCATTGATGCCGGAGCAGCAGGTGGATCCCTTCTGTGGTGGCCAGGATATAAGATAGAGGCCGCTTCATGGTGATGCACCAAGGGGACCATGGGTGGGGCCACACTTGGCCCAACGGCGCTAGCCAACCTGGATCAGCTGGCATAAAGGGAGGGGGTGAGACTTTCTGTCAGCAGATGTGTGGGGCGAGGTTTCCACTCTGGTCCACTGGCACAGGTTAAAAAGGGCAAACTGAGGCCAGGAACCTCAGTTTCGCGAGAGCACTGTTACCCAACCCGCCTGCCCTAGGTGGTTGCACTAATTACCAGGGGGATGCAGGGTGGTGTGGAGTCAGTTTGGTTTTATTCTTTTTTTTCCCTATTGTCACAACTTGGTGGGTGCTTTCAGGCATTGGGATGGATCCAACCAGTTGTTGGGCAGCTGGTGGGGACCTGCATGTCCTGGTGGGGGAGAAATCCCTGCATAGGAAACAGGGATGGGTGCCTTGGTCTGCCCCAGCTTGGGGGGCAGAGAGATTTGCCCCTGCCCCTGGGTGGCAGAGGATCCATGGAGTGGCATATGTCCACATGGTCTCCAGAGGGAACTGCCACCCCAAGTGGTCTCTCAGGGAGATGGTGGTCTGCATCAGGGAGGCACTCGGGTCTCCCAATGAGCTGGAGCCAATCTAATGCTTGGCCAGGATAACTGCGGCTGTGATCAATAAAGTTGTGCCCCCTTTTAAATCCCAATTACAGTGTGTGTGTCAGTTATTCATAGGCCCAACCGGCTTAGCAGTAAGCCATCAACACTGCCCTCTTCCCCACTCTTCCTTTGTTCCTCTGCTGTCTGCTATCAGCAGAAGTGCAAAATTCATGTCTCTGCACTCTTATTCTTTCTTTAAAAAAATTGTAAGTGACATAGCACTGCATTGATATAAGAAGCAAATGCAGTGCTTATTTGACATAATGCTAAACTGGACACAAATTGTTGTTTCTCACTGTAAAAGCTCACCTGAGAAGTTGCAGCCATCTTCAGAGTTGGGGGAATACTGGGAGATAGGAATGGAGAGCTGCAGCACAACTTTTCCTGGTACAAGCTACCTGGGGAGGCTGAAATTGAGGCATCCAGGGCTGGTAGATGAGGCCTGTAGAGCAAAGAGGCAAGTAACCAGACTCAACCAAGTTGGTGGCTGAATGCAGGCAGGAAGAATGGCTGGCTGGCTGTGTATTTTGCCAGCTTTCTGTTTAAGATATAATTGGCAAAGTCACACTAGGACATACCTGCCACTGCTGATTTGGAATGATATAGACTCTATATCATTCCAAATCAGCAGTGGCAGACATGTCCTATCACACAAGCTGGAAACTGAAATGAAATATTGCAGTCTCAATCACTCCCAAAAAAAATAGCCTCTGGCAGTAAACCAAAGAGGTTTCAGTCAACATGGAAAAAGGCCAGGCTGGTTTGTAATGAGCTGTACACTGCATATTCATTTGAAAATGCATTGAATTTAACTGTCCCAACATCAGGACAAAATGGGGAATAAATAGTAATGTAATCAAACCCTGAGTTTGCTATTAGCATGAACAGTAATGATGGTGAACTACTGAGATGGAGCCAATGTACTCGTGGAGAAAAAGCATGTGGTATGCAAAAGCATGTGACATGTGGAACCATCTCACAAATGAAAGTTGGGAAGTTTTACTCTGGAAAGATCCTTGGAAAGCTTGTCCAAGAAAATACTGGTTTTGAAGTATCTCCCTTACATGCTTGCTTTGAACAGGGAGGGAGCTTTTGTCATGGAGGACAAGGCAGCCAGTCACACAGGCCTGTTGATATGTTTCCTCACCAGTTTCTTTGTCCCATTGTCCAAGCTCTTTCTTGTAAAACCTGGATTTTGTTGGAAACCTGCTAGAGATTCATCCGTTGGGATATTTTTTAAAAATTGACAAGTTCTTATGGATAAGACCCCACTCTCAACTACCAATCTCTCCGTTGCATGCAACTATAAGACAAAGCTGAGTGGACTATTGGCCACATCCTGAATTCACATGGAAGGACATGATCAGGTACTACGGTCCTGGCTGGTTGCCTGCATGAACGGATTGTGTGTCCCAGATCCTTCTGCAGCTCACAAGTCTCATCAGAGATCAGATCCTCAGATTCCAGACAAGCACATAATGAAGGAGTAAGGGCATTTCCACAAATCATGTATCTCCAACACACCTGTTAGTCATGCTCCCAAAAAGCCATCTATTCTGCTTCACTGTGAAAAACTGGCATATGTAAAGCAGGTTTGTAAACAGCCATTTTGCTAATCACCTATGGGAACCAAGTATAGGCTACAAGTGAGCAGATTTTCCTGAAAAACTGAAGTTTGAGAAATTGAAACACCGCCGCCCCCCGCAACTACCTTCTGAGCCACCAGAAGGACAAATAAAGGGATGTATGAACAAATGGGATAGCAAGAGTTGCCACTGGCTAGTGACTTTTATAGACTTAGAGCCCAACTACATCAACAAATACTTTAGATTTGTTCCATATATAAAATGGGTGAATTAATTTTTCCCACTCACATGACACAAAGGCTAAATCGACTCTGTCCAGCCCTTTTGGCTTGCAAACCAGCATCAGCAATGGCCAGGAGTACCTTTGCAGAGGTAAAACTAATGCACCAGCTGTGCCCATTCCTGGAGAGGTCTGACTTGGCCACAGTAGCACATGCCTTAGTTACATCCTGGCTGGATTAATGTAACATGCTCTGTGTGGGGCTGCCTTTGGAAAGTGCTCAGAAACATCAGAGGGTCCAAAATAGGGCAGACAGATTGCTGACTGGGGCTGGTTACAGGGATCACATAATACTCCTGTTACACCAGGTCCACTGGTTGCCATTTCCTTTCTGGGTACAATTCAAAGTGCTAGTTTTAACCTATAAAGCCCTGAATGGCTTGGGGCCAAGCTATCTCAAGGGCCATGTCTCCCGTTATGAGCCTAATGAGGGAAGGCCTTTTTCTCACCACCCTCACAGGCATGCTTAGGAGGGACATGGGAGAGGGTCTTCTCTATCACTGCTCTTAAACTTTGGAACTCCCTCCCACAAGAGGACAGGCTGGCCCTGCCTTTGCCTTCCTTCTGCAAGCAGGCAAAGACCTTTCTCTTCAGGCACTCTTTTCCTTTCTTTCTTTCTTTCTTTCTTTCTTTCTTTCTTTCTTTCTTTCTTTCTTTCTTTCTTTATTTATTTATTTATTTATTTATTTATTTATTTATTTACCGCCCATCTGGCAGGCAAGGCCACTCTGGGCGGTTTATCTGTTTTTCCTAATGCTTTTACCAAACATTTTAAATATAATGCTATTAATTCTTTATTATTTGAATAATTTACTATTTTTAGCTTTTAATATTGTGTTTTTAATTATGTAAGCCACCCAGGGTCCTTTTTAAAGGAGAAAGGTGGGGGAAAATGTTTCAAATAAAATTAATTAATTATCTAATTAAAGTGGCAGAGACAAGTCCATACTTCTGTGTTCCATGCCAATCTGCTCATCATACCACACAACATCCTGCAGCCTCACAGTGTGACCTTCTTTCCACTTCTGGCCACTCACTAAATTGATCCATATTTATGCTGTGAAAGTTCCTCTCTTTTTTTATTGCGTATCCTGAGATAGAAGAAGGTTCTATTAAGCAATGTCTTCCTGCTGTCTTTTCTTATTCTGCTTAAACATCCACAGCTGACATAATTCGGATGAAGCGTCAGATATAACTATGCAGATTTTAAAATGGGAAATTAAAAGGTACCCCTTTTCAATAACCTTTGTGCCATCGATTTCAAAATTAATGATAATAATTATAGTTGCTTCCATGCTATGAGCATTATAACTCGTTTTATAGGCTTTGAGTGCCGGGAGCTCTTGTCACTTACTTACAGTAAAAGTCATGTGTGCTCAATATTCTCTCAGGCCATTTTAATACTGTTCAAGCACACCCACATGCACTAAGCAAGACAATGCAGTCAGTAAAGAACAAATGTCAACCCATTCTGTCAACTATATTCATGCCTACTAGCTGTGCTACAACCCCGACACTCAAGATGTTGAAAAGAAAGGTGACATTTGAACTGATTGTGGTTTAATTCTAAGAACAAATAAAGCCAATCCTGATTTTCCCACTTCCTCCTTCTTAATTAAATTTTCAGATTTCCTTGAATATTGGAGCTGTAAGTTGGGCTGCAACCTGTGAAAGACTCACTAAGATCAAACAAGGAGAACGTCCCTGTGCACGTTCAGTCCCTGTTGGACTGAAAGATACTAGAACAATTAGACAATGAGCACTTTCCTATTCTTTTACAGTAGTTAATCAACTGGGACTTGTCTGATGCCATCTTGTCCAGTGCTGGATCATTTCCATGGCTCCTTTGGCTGGAGAACCACATCTAAGTCACACAGCTGCACACAATTTCCTTGAAATTTTTGTTGATCTGGCTGACATCAGATTGCATTTGATGGATGCACTGTACTTCAACAATCTGGAATGGTTATCGATCAGATGGAGAGAAAAGCAGTTTCTTGGAACTAGCTCTATTTTTAGGACACAAATGGAGGAATACTCATTCAGTCAGGCCATGGGTTCTTGGGTTGAGGGTTTCATGCTGGAGACTTCTTCCGACACTTCTGAAGATGTCAGGAATTGAAGTGGAAACTTTCTGGATGTAAAACATGTAGTCTACAGCTGACCTAAGGAGCTAGAGCAGAAACCTACTGCACCTTCTAATTTATTTCTTGATTTCATTATATGTCTATCCCACTTTTCACTAAGCATTATGCTATGGGCATAATATATCAATAAAGACAAATTAAAGGGAAATTAAAACAAATCAGACAATGCAACCATCAAAACCCCGAACACACTATCATTGTAACCATGGAAATCATCACAATAACCAGTAATCAATCCCTTTTAAAAGGTCAGAGACATGTCTCTAAAAGCAGTGGGAACTGATCATAGCTCTGAGAAGAGCATGATCCACAGTATTGGAACCACAGAGGACAAAGTCATCTCCCCTGTGCCTGTCAAACAGATCTCCTCAAGTGATGGTATTCTCCAGAGGGCCTCTCTTGAAGACAGGTAAGCTCTGGATGGTCACTGCTTCTGAGTATTTTAAAAGGGAAAAACAGTTATTTAAACAACCATGTGCTGCTTGTCACTGATATCATATTCTTATATTTGAACTCATGTCTCTGCAGTGACTATAAATTGTATATTTACCCAGTTACAAAGAATAGTGTGAGGATGTCTCTCTTAGTGGCTTATTATTAAACTAACATAGCTATCAGAGGATTTACAAAAAGTCAATGTCACAGCCAGAGATAGTTCCACCAGGAGCCAATGGCTCATCTCTGTGTTATTCTCCATAAAGCTTTCTTAACCTAGATATATCAGAGGTGGTAAACACACACATACAAGGAGCAGACACAATGGAATTCAAGCTTGCCCCCTATCCTGGCCATGAAGGTTAGAGGTAGGAAAGTGAGTGGCCCTCCCACTCACTGGTTTTCAAGATTTGGTCACTGTCTTCATTGAAGAAGTCAACAGGTTGGAATCAGCTCCTTTGATCTGGATGAAGAGGAACACTGTGCTACCAGAACATGTTGATTGGCGTTTCTGCAGACACAACTACAGGGTAGGGAGGTTGCATTATGTTTCCCTTGGAATTCTACAACCCAGTGGAACAATTCAGAAATGAAGACCTGGTTTATTGCTTTTTGAAACCTGGTACAGGATCGTACAGGGGTTTTTACAGTTACAATTGGATTTAATGATTTTATTTCATTTAATCATTATAATTAATATTGTAATTTTACTCTTAATACATAATCTGTATGTGGTCAGACTCAAAATGTTCAGTCTTCCACCTCAAGAGTAGGTAAAAAACAGAACACAATGGGACAGAATGGAGACTTTTCAATAAAAATTGATGCCAAAAATAATAGGATGCAATGGACAAACATTTGGACAATATTTTCAAACTCAAAACTAAACAATATTACTATTTCATCAACCCTTTATTGCCTTCAACCCTGCTGGAACACAACACAAACCAAATTCATGACACGTGTTGATTAGATGAGACAGATGCAACAAGCCACAAATCATCCACGGAAACAACATTATAGTATTGGTTTCAAGCAGATAATCAATATTGTGAAAATCACCACAAAATTTTGACTTCCAAGTAGGGCATCCTGGTGAAATTCACCCGCCCTAGCTGACTAGAGGAGTCTGATGCAACCAGCCACAAAACTCCTGCAGGAACCATATTCCAGTATCTACTCCAGTGAGAAGATCAGTATTATGGGAGTTAAAGCCTAGAACAACAACTTGGGAGCAGGATAGACCAACGCAATTCACCCATCCCACCTGATGAGAGGGAATTTATGCAGCAAACCACAAAACAGTCCCAGTGACCACATTCTGGCAACCGTTCCAGTCAGAAAATCCATATTGCACAGGGGAGAGGGGAATGATGTAACAATGTAGAAAACATCATCGGAAAGTACGTTCCAGTAACCATTACAGGCAGGAAACCAACATTATTCAAGACAGCCCAATCTGGCAATTTCCAAGGAGGGCAGCATGTCCAAATTCACCTGTCTCATTGAAGCAGAGGCAACAGATGCAACCAGCCACAATATACAGTGGAACCTCTACTTACGAACGTTCCTACCAACGAACAATCCAACTTACGAACAGCTCCGTTCACAAAATTTTGCCTCTACTTGCGAACGGAGCTTCAACGTACGAACGAAAAAAGGCAGGGGAAAAGGGCGGGAAATTTAAATTTGCTAACCGTTGGTGGCGAAGAGGCTGCTTCTTTGTAGCTCTTTCGCCCCAACGGTTAGGAAAAGGGAGGCTCAGCCTCCCGGGCTTCCACCGCTGCTGCTACTGCCGCCGGGAGGCAAGCCACCGGACCATCCCAGCTGGGCTCAGCCTCCCGGGTTTCCAGAGCCGCTGCCGCAGGCTTTCCTGGGGCTCGCCGCAAGCGCCGCCTTTCTCCGCCGCAGCGCGGGTTGTCCGCCACCATGGGAGGCTTTCCCGGGGCTCGCCGCAAGTGCTGCCTTTCTCCGCCGCCATCCACTGCCGGGCCAGGGCTTCTCTGCTGCCATCGGAGGCTTTCCCGGGGTAGACCGGGACTACCAGGGGAAGCCCTGGTCTACCGGGGCTTCCCCTGGTAGGCCCGGTCTACCCCGGGAAAGCCTGTGTCGGCGGCGCGGAAACCCTGGCCCGGCAGCGGATGGTGCCGGAGAAAGGCGGTGCTTGCGGCGAGCCCCGGGAAAGCCTCCGATGGCGGCAGAGAAGCCCTGGCCCAGCAGCGGCGGCTGTAGCCCAGGAGGCCTCCTGGCAGCGGCGGTCGCAGCGATGGAGGTAAGGTGCTGCTTTTTGCTTTTTTTAAACTTTTTTTTTTTTTTTTGTCTTTTGCAGGGTGGGATTGGGCTGGTGGGGTTATATTTCTGTTTATTTTTTGGATTTGTTTTGTTTTTTTACAGCCCCAGGGGTTTGCAGTGTTTTGTTTTTATTTTTGGGGGGTATTTTTTTCTTCGGCCGGAACGGATTAATCGGTTTTCAATGCATTCCTATGGGAAATGGAGCTTCTACTTACGAACGTTTCAACTAACGAACATCGTCTGGGACGGATTAAGTTCGTAAGTAGAGGTTCCACTGTAGCTTCAAGAATCATGTGCCAGAATCTGTTCTGGGTTTAAGTTTCACATTTTTGAACAACAGTTTCTGAGATAGAGACAGCAATCAATTCAGAAGTCATACAGGACTGGATGGGAGTAATACGTCAAACCACCGACCTTCCACAGGTAACCATGGTCCACACATAGAAAAAGAGATTGTGGCTCCATGCTTTTCTGTCAGCTTTCCCAGGCCAATCACTTTGGCCTAGTCTGGAGAAGAAGAGACTGAGAGGGAGTAACCTGCTGTCCTGTGCCTTCAAGTTGTTTATGCATTGTTTTATTTATTTATTTTTCTGCTGCAACGGGTGATTTTCATTCAGCTGTCCTACTCAGAAGTCAGCATTTCAGGCTGTTTCTCACAATATAGATTTTCTGCTTAGCATGGGTTGTTTCTGAGGATGATTTGTGACTTGCTCCACCTGTCTCATCTAGTCACACATGTGAATTTGGTTTGACTGTCCTACTTGGAAGTTGCTGCTCTGGGCCACTGTGTTCTGTTCCAGTGGGATTTTGGATGAGAAAAGGTTAATGAAAGAGTAATATTGTTTCAATTTGAGGTCTAAAATACTGTTTTTATGTTTGTCCTTTGCATCCCACTATTTTTGGCATCATTTTTTATTAATAACTCCCCGTTCCTTCCTGTTCCTTTCTGGCTTTTGCCTAGGCCCTTCAATATCTCTTCTTAGTGCCTTTCATGATTACAGCTAAACAAGGGTTTGGGAAAGTGAAGGCCCACATTAAGACTGAAAGGAAGAAATATTCAGCTGTGTAACCTTTCTGGGTGCAACCTATCGTCTTAATCATGTCATCTCAAATAGCTCTTTTTTATTATTATTATTGTATTCATTAGCTGCTGTAAAGCAAGAGATTGGCTCACAGCATGCTGTCATCCTTTAATCTTTATTTAAAAGGTAATATAATAAGGAAAATAATGAGGTGCTGCCTTACTTATGTTCCAGTCATGAGGCCATCTCTCATCTCCTTTGGCCTGTACATGAAGTCTCAGACACTATTTCTTACAGTACAGTCTGAGTTGATAAAACAGAGCAGAGATACTTGGAACAAATTTATGTAACAAAAGAACCATCCATTTTTTAAAAAACTTTTAAAAAAATTACTGGACGTTATATCTTGTGCTTTGTTAGTCGTCCAAGTATGTAAGAGTCATCCTGCACAGAAGATGGAAGGTGAACTGTATCTTAGGGGTGATAAGGTCATAGCTTTAATAAAAACAAAATTTTATTAGTTTTTTTCAGAATCAGCCAACATTATAAGAGCACTGAGCATACTTTCCCTGTTAAAGTTCCTGCTCCACAGGATTAAATGTTCCATGGACATTTTAGACTCAAATATTGATTCCCAAGTGCTGTCTGCAGGCCCAGCAAAGCAATGCAAAGCAAACTGATCTATTTTAGGCAGTATGTGTCGTTAGGTTGCCAGCATAGTGAGGCCAATTACATGTGGATTGACTGAAGCAATGGCAGTCAAAACTACTCTTACTACATGAGCAGATGGTCTAAGCAAGAAGGATACTGAGAACAAGAGAGGAAGAGTGGACAGGTCCAAATGGGTTACTTGGGTGGGACTAGTGGCCAAATGTTAAAAACAACAACGAAAAAACAACAACAACAAAAACCCACAACCCTTCCAAAGGTTGGAACAGTTTGTGAAATGAACAGAAATAATTCTGTTCCATTGTTTATTTGATGCTCAAAATGGGTTCTGGCATTGAAGAAGCTTTGATTCTCCAACCCCTGATACAAAACAGACAAACAGACAATTAGACAGATAGACACTGCTTCTGGATGCCTCCAGGAGTAGAAAAATGCATCCCACATTTTTTTCTTTGAATGTCATGGAGGGGTTGGAAGTCTCAAAAATGGTCCTGGGAGCAATATTTGTCTGATGAACCACACTTTACCACCTGTCACTTCTATCCTAAAGAAATGAAAAAGTAGGCAATCCCTTTATTAAACCACTAAAAATGAACAGCTAGCTTTCATTGGCAAAATCTACAGGCTAGGCACCAATATTTTATAGATAGTGGAGAAAAATGTAAATAAGAGTCCCAAAAATTCATGACAGATGTCTCTTCCAGGTCTGCTTGTGAGAGGTGAGTTCAGTACCAAAATTTAGAAGCGTGAATATAGTATCACAAATATCAGCATGCACTCTTGTTGTAGTTACATTGTCCTCTGGAATTTTCCACCCAGCTCTTCAAACAGAAGGTTTCCAATTACTTTATAATTGCCCTACACACACATACACACAGAGAGAGAGAGTGCTTTTGAAACACAAAGTTCCTTTTTGGCTGTGGGGCAGAGGAGAAGGCAACACAGAAACATAGCAGCCTCCATCAGAAGCTGGGGTTAAAATTAGCTGTACTCACCAGGTATAACTGAAGCCAATTAAAACCAAATTAATAGTTTTACCTGGTGAGTGTAGGCAGATGTTTTCTTCAGTTTACAGTCCCATTTGGCTTATGTCAAGAGTCCATGTTGCCCTACAGGTGGTGCTATGGGCATCCGTTGATGGTATCTTACGTTGATGATATCTTACATACATCCTAAAGGAAGTTATCCTCAGGCTAATCAAGAGTAGGTTCCAGTGGTTTTGCCTCTGACCAGAGCTTGAAAAAGTAACTTTTCCAGAGAATGACAATCAGATTTCTCTAGTCTGTATGGCCAATATAGTAGAATTTTCCAAGCCCTCAAAATATTAAAATAATAAATAGCTATGTACCTCTCAAGTCATTTTGTCATGTGTTTTCTTATCCTCCCCACCCTTCTCCACTGCCAGGACTGGAAATTCTGATTTTGCGTCATGTCAATTGAGAGAGGAATCACAGCAGAGTGTACAGAAATGGGACTGGAGGTTCCTCAGCGTTAGCCTAATGCATTGCCTCACAGCATTTAAAGCAGTGGCAGGCAACTTCAATGGATCCAGAAGCTGCTTTCACCCAGCGCTACCCAAAGTGGTGCTGCACATTCAGTGTTGTAGTGGTGGCCAAAAGATTTCTCTTTTTATAAAAACACTTCCACTTTTTCAAAGGTTACCAGTGGAATATCAGCCTTATTTGAAAGGATATTTGTGTTTTTGGAAGCTTCCAGAGGACAACATAACTAGAGTAAGAGTAAGGTAAAGGTTCCCCTTGACATTTAGTCCAGTCGTGTCCGACTCTAGGGTGCGGTACTCATCCCCATCTCCTCACTCCTCACACCCTCGTCTCCCTGTCTCCCCACAGCGCCACCACGTCCCTTCAGAGTAAGAGTACATATTGGTATTTGTGGTATTGCTATTCATGCTTCTGAATTTTGATACTGAATTCAATGGGACACAAGCCCCACACACATCAAAAGCAAGAGATGATTTCAAGATGCAGGTATGGGCTTTGTGGGAATAGTAGGAGCCTACTTAAAGGAGGAAAGCCCTGCTCCCACACCAGGTTTCTTATCTACCACTTCAGCAAAAGAAATGTTTGACCTTGACTATAAAAGCTGGAAGTGCTTTTCATGAGCCTTAAGAAGAGATATTTAAAATGCAAAGTACAGATTATGCACATAGCTTACTTTGTATGGGTACAAGCTCTTTCTAGAACTTCAAATCAATAGCTTTGTAGAGCTTCGGATCAATATGTGGAGGACACAGTGTGGGGGCATTAGGCACCTACCACTCTCCTTCTACATGTTGATATACTTACATTTGTCAAGCAAAGTCAAAGCAGATAATGAAGAGAGATGTATTCCTATGATTGACCAAGTATTCCCCCCATGAAATTTCCTCAGAGATATGTGTCTCAGAATTCAGACTTGCCAAGTTAAGCCTGTATTTGCCTTCCAATGACTAGCTATAAGTTCCACATAAGGCAGTACTGCTTCTAAATAAATGCTAACCATATTGTCTAGTTTGACCCCAAGTACATTGATAAATGAGAGTTGTGGTGGTGTAGCGGACAGCAGGGTGACAGACTAGGACTCAGGAGACCCAGGCTGAATCCCCACTCAACCATGGAAACTCACATGGAGTGAAGCACTGGTAATGGTAACAAGAATCCTTATATATTTCACATACCTTCAAAACCTTTTTATAGTTGCTGAAGTTGGATGTGACTTGATGGCACAGAACAACAATACTGGCACACAGCTATCAAGATGGGCTATATCTGAATGGGTAGCTGTCTTTTCCTGAACCTTATTTCAAAATATTAAAAAAAAAGAAATGAATAAATTTAAATTATTTTTGTAGAAAATCTGTTTTAATTCCCTAATAATGTACAGTGGTGCCTCGCAAGACGAAAACAATTCGTTCCGCGAGTCCCTTCGTATCGCGAAAACGATCGTCTTGCAAAGCGCAGTTTCCCATAGGAATGCATTGAAATTGCCTTCAATGCATTCCTATGAAACACCTCGCAAGACGAATGCCATTTTTTCGTCTTGTGACCATCACTGCAAGACGGAAAAAAAAATCGTCTTGCGAAGCACGACCATAGGAAAAACCGTCTTGCGAAGCGCCTAGGACATCGCAAAACGCTTTCATTTTGCAAGTTTTTCGTGGCGCGAGGCGTTCGTCTTGCGAGGTACCACTGTATGTTCGTTTTCACTATATAGGTGAAAAGTTTATAAAAGCCTAGTTTCCATATTAAATTTTTTTTGCAAGGATTTGATTAGTGTACATATTGTACACTTGTGTACATTATATGTAGATAGGTTCATCATGCTCATGTTTGACAATGGTTTCCCCAAATTATGAAGTATTGGGGTTCCTCATCCACTCCCAACATGCTAACTATATGAGCCCAGTGGCCAACAAATTTGTATGCTAAGTCTTTGAATACTACTATTTCAGCTCAAGATTTTAAGCATGGACTCCAATTCAAATATGACAGATAAAAAATTGCAACAGTTACACACACACACACACACACACGTAACATATATATATATGTAACTGTTGCAATTTTTTATCCGTCATATTTGAATTGTATATATTGTATATATATATTGTATATATATATCAATATATATATATCAATATATATATCAATATATCAATATATCAATATATCAATATATATATATATATATATATCAATATATATTATATGTATATTGTGATTCACAGTAATATATATATATTGTGATTCACAGCTGTTAGTGACCCGTAATTTCTGTTCCCCAGTGGTGGTTTCCAGGTAGTTACATATGCAGCTAAAGTGTAACTAAAGTGTAATATTTTTAAATATATATTTAAAAAGCTGGTGTCTTGCTAGTTCTAAAAATGTATGGCTATAATAATGGATTAGACAACACCAATTTCCAGCCTTCGCTAAGGTGTGAATAAGCTTAGAATTTTATTTTTCCCAACAGTATCTCTAGGCTACAGCTGGAGAGTCGTGCAAGAGATTGAAAAATGTGGTCTGGGAATAAACTGAGGATTTCATTCTCTGGAGCTTCTCTCTCACATTCCATCTGCATTCAATTTATTTAAAATTAATCCTGTTATTCATTCTGCAAGGAATTGAAAAGTGTTACTTTATCCCCAAAACTACCATAGGAGGAGATTTCACCCGCATACAATTCTTTCTTTCTTTCTTTCTTTCTTTCTTTCTTTCTTTCTTTCTTTCTTTCTTTCTTTCTTTCTTTGTAGCTTGGCACTTCTTAGCCTTTTAGCAATACTGTCTTTTTAGCAACCACACCAGAAATCCTTGGTTGTACGTTTTGGAACAACACTGTTTATGCCTCATTCAGATGGGACCTATCAAGGAACCAATTGCTTGAGACTGCGGAATGACTGTAAAATAAACACCAAGTCAAAGAACTAATAGATTCTAAAAATAATGTGATCATTGGTCATACCTGGGTAGTCTGTTTGAATTAGCTGTACACAGTAAAGAAAACCAACAACATTTCTAGTTTCTGTCTGGGTGAGGTCTTGGAATCCCCATGGCCTCGAAGAGAAAACTGCCATTCCTGGTACAAAAGAAAAATAGGTACTGTTGGTCATTTTTTTCCCTTTTCTTTATCCGTTTCAAATTTGGCCTACAGGCTGCAAAGCATGCCATATGATATACACAGTTCTGACTTCCAATATCTCATTGTCACTCTTGACCACATCGGTGATACGTTGCCATAGGCAGCGGGTTGATTTTGGCTAATGGTAGGGCCAGCTGTGATGATAAGTCTGCAGTCTTCGTAACTTGAATTGTAACCTGAACAGGATGTTCAAATGTTAATATGTGCACTCCTAAGCAGTACAAAGTGTTTGCTGCTCATGTTTTACAGAGAGGGAGCTGAGGAGATAACCATCCTTTTCTCACTGTCAGTTCTTGTTATCTTCTCCTTTAGCCCACTACTTGCCTTCCTTCATCAATATTAAATTGCTTGCTCTTGGAATTTAATTTTCATGTTATTTGTAGCTAACATGGCTGTGTGTATGGCTAGTAAAATATGATTGTAATGAGTTTAGCTTTGCAATTGTGATTTAAGGTATGAAAATATTAAACAACCATAATAAGTAATTTTAAACTGTACTGTATTAGTAAATACTGATGTAGCTACACAAAGAGAGAGAAAGAGAAGATTTTAAAAACATAGGGAACAGTTTCTTTTCAAGAAGAAGAAATCCACATTGTCTTTAAGACAAATGTCTTCCCATTGTTTTGCTCAAAATACTAGTATCAGCATATTGGCTTTTGTCTGCATTACTTCAAATATTTTGTTCAGTAACATCCTATCAGGAACTTGCTTGCAACAAAAAATGGCAGTGAATAAATCACACTGGAAAATATGACACTACAGCAGAATCCAGTGAAATTTTAAAAATGCAGCAGAATTACGTGGGAAGTAACCTTCCCCCTATAGGATGCTTTCATGTTTATGTTTTGAAGGGTAATCCTGATTGTCATTCCATGGTTGGCAGATTCTAGCTTGTTTGTGATGCAGAGGACGGCTTTCTCCAGTGTAGCTCCCACAGCTTAGGAAAGGTTTTGTTCCCCACAACCACAACTTCTAAAATACCCTAGCCAACATTTACCATCATATGGAATGACTATTCCATTGAGACCTGATGGGTCCCTAGTAGAGATGGGGACGACTCACGAAGCACGAAGTTGCCCCCATGAACCAACGAATAATGAATTTATTCGTTGATTCATGGGGGGGTTACTAAAAAAAATCACACACACCGCCCCACCCCACCCCGCTGCCACTGCCACCCCTGCTGCCACCCCACCACCACCGTGCCACCGACACCCCACCCCGACACCCCCCGCCGACACCCCCTTACCGTAATTGTCGCCACCGCTGCTGAGGTCTCCATCAGGCCTCCGCAGCCACGGCTTGTAGAAAGGGAAACTGGCTGCCCTTTACAAAGATGGCGGCTGTGGCTTCTTTTAGGGTAGGGAAGCTGCAGCTGCCATCTTTGCAAAGGGCAGCCTGGATTCCCTTAAGGCAGGCTAAGGGAATCCAGGCTGCCCTTTGCAAAGATGGCAGCTGCAGCTTCCCTACCCTAAATGAAGCTGCAGCCGCCATCTTTGCAAAGGACAGCCAGTTTCCCTTTCTACAGCTGTGGAGGCCTGATGGAGACCTCAGCAGCAGTGCAACAATTATGGTAAGAGGGTGTCGGCAGAGGTGGGGACGGGGGGCTAAGGTAGGGAGAGGAAGGGGATGAGGGGGTAGGCTGTGGGGGTGGGTGGCAGTGGATGTGGGTGGCTGCCTATTGGCCCGCCGATCAGTTGATCGGCAGGCCGGTAGGCAGAATGGAAAAGCCATAGGATGGCTTTTTTTTTCTTCGTATGGGGACGAATAAAAATGGGGAAATATTCATCAACCCATATTCGTCAGGACTTAAAATTTGACGAATACGGATCAACAAATATATGACAAATCAGGTATATTCATTGAAAAAAACAGTCCGTTTTTATATTCGTCCCCATCTGTAGTCCCTAGCATTGAGTGCTTCTCCTAACAGTTTAAGACACTGGCCTAAATCCAATTCTGTATTGGATTGTATTGAATACAATACAATTCTGTATTGGATACAATACAACTGTACTATAATTCTACACTTATGCAAGTCCCATTGAGTCCAGTGAGCCTACTCTTGTTGGGACTAGAAACTGGATCTGGCTTCTATTTGTTTGCCTGCTGGCATTACAAACCATCACTGGTTATTTCAAATGAAATCTTTTTGATCTTTTCTTGTTAATTCTTGATTGATTTTATTGCATTCTATTATTTTATTTCCTCATCATTTGAGATGCATCTTAAAAAAAAAGAGCTGCATAATTTTTCCAAAAATAAATAAATAAGAAAGCAGCAATGTAAAATGACGTATGAGAGGAGACTATTTTCAAAGTAGCTTTGAACCTGCATTTCATCCAAATACCACATTTTTTCATAAATATTGTGCTTCGTGATGAGAAATGTGAGTTCATATATCAAAACTGTGGTTTTTGTTATAAAACATTAATGCACTTTTCAACTACTCAACAATCAAAAGTTGAATAATGTGGTTTCTTGGTTAGCTTTGTGCAATCATTAAAAAAAAAAAAAAAACCACAAAAACGCCAGCACGAAAGCATCTTTATTTTCATCACTAAGACATTGAGGGGAACAATCTGATCATGAAGTGCTAATCAGGGCTGGTCATACCATTAGACTCAACAAAATGATCACCTTAGGTGATGGGTCACTAGGAATGGTGACTCATACTACTTACTGCCTTCTTCAGAGGACTCTACTGTCACCTCCTAAAATCCTGTGCTTTAACTTGCAGGCACTACATCGCTCTCCCTTGTCTCCCCTCTCCTCTTCCCATGCTGCTTGCTTTCATGTCCTGGGTGCACCGCTGCTAGGGAGGTACCAGCTGGACAAAGCAGCTGCAGTTGGCACTTCTTTGGGAAAAGGCTTATGAGGAGTGCTTGTATACCACTTTCTTTGTCAGCTGTGGCTGGCCTGCCCCTCTCTTCCATTGCTTATGCTCACAGAGAAAACAATTGCAACAGCATTAGGGCTGGCATAGTTTATCTTCCATGTCCAGCTCCAGAGCCTATCTTGACCCATCTCCAGCATGCCCTTTTGAGATCCTATAGCCCTTGGAGCCCCACGTGTGGAAGAGGTTTCTGCCACCCAGATGACGAAGCATCCAGCAGCATGAGACCACCTCTGCCCCCAGATCTTCCTTTTGCCTTCAGACAGAAAAAGGTGGCATTATCTTCTGGCTCCCAGAAATCCCTCCAAAGAACCCTAATTCTACACCTTTTTTGTTGTTGTTCTTTTTGCAGGTCCTGCCCTTTGTATTGCTTCCTGATGACTGCGACTGATGGAGGCGTTAGGATTGAGAAGTCTATTAACTGCCCTTTGAATTGTGACAGTGTCAGCCCCTATTCCCATCAAGGAAGAAATACGTTATTTTCTGTTTTCTTTACAATATTTCTTAATTGTCATAATTTTTAATTTTAGTGAACGGTCACAATTTCATTATGGAAATAGGAGTGGAAAAATCATGCAAGGAAATTAATAATTAAAACATCCCATCTCTTTGGAGCAGAACCAGGCATTATCTGTTCAAAGGGCAGGGAAGAAGCCAATCACCAAGAATCCTCCAGCTGCCAACAAGAAGAAGCAATAAAACAAGTAGGACCTGCAAATAGCAAACATGTCATTAACACTGAGAGGGACCTTTGCTAAATAAAATTGCAATAAATGGCATGAAAGGATCCTGGGCATAGGAAAGGCTAAAGTGCTTTAAAGTGGAAGCACCCAGAAAGCACTCAAGTTGATATTTGTTGTTCTGTCCTGTTAGGTCTCCATTACAGGTTTTGCCAGAGAGAGTGAGAGATGAAAGCATGGTACTTTGATAACTGCTTTCATTTTTTTCATTGATTCATAGATGCAGTAAAGCAGAGTGAAATACTAAGATGAGAACTAGAAACCCAAAAGACAATACAGGTACTCCATTAGTGTATCAAACAAGAAACAAAACAAAGCAAAAACCTTAAAGGGTAACTGCTATATAGTAATGTGAGTTTTTGTGGATTAAGTCCACTTCCTCACACATAAGAGTGAGCATATATATATGGCCCCAAGAAAAAAGAGACAGTGGTTGGTTAGTAGCTGAAAACTGTGTGAGTCAATGTGGTGTATTAGTGTGATATTTAATAAAATTCTTAGTATTTCAACAGCTAAATCCATAACCACTTCCTGTGATTCCCCCCATGTGTCCTTAATTTAAACAAAACTCTCCCTTGGGGTACGGAATAATCTCTACTCTGTATGATCCAAGCTGCAGCAAAAAAATCCCAGTGCAATTATCTTTCAAAATTATTGTTTTCCCTTTTATTCAAAGACAATGAGTTTCCATTAGCACTTTTCACAGCATTTTTTCCCAGCTTTCTGGACCAATTGAGAAAATGGAATGCTGCCCATTTCATAATAAATCTGAACAAGTTGCTTTCCATCTGTTTGCAGCTGGGGATACTTTTTTGGATTTTCAAAGTTGCATCAGTTTGGCTTTGATGGTGCATGCTCCAAAAGTAACAAAATGTGAAGGGGAGCCACATTGTTATGTAGTTCACAGAGGCTGGGGACGCACTAAATGCTTTGTTCCTTCTAAAGTATGCAGGATAGCTTCTGAAGTGTTTTCTAGCACTTTGGCTGGATTAAGACAAGCTGAAGCCTTCAGCTAAGATGTGTAAGAGGCCTCATCGTATTACCAGAGAATTGAGTATCATTCTAACAGAAACAACAATGCAAATAAGAATAATCTTACATAAACAGAAATGACAACAAAAATAAGAATGAAAAACCTTTTGCAGTGCCCCCAAGAAGGCCTCAGATAGTCTTCTAGCTATAGAGCCAGTTTAGGTGGAGCATGTGGGAAGCTACAGTGGGAACAGGAGATCACCCTCTCCCATTTCTGCTAGAATCTGTCATTGCAATGGAAGTCCACTGCTGGATACGATCCATAAAGTTTTATTGTTGTATATATAACACTATGTGATCAGGGACACAATATGATGAACACTGTGTAGCCATTACAAACCTTTTTGTCCTGCCACAGCAATTATGTTTGTACCCAATTCTTGTTGTATACCCCATTAAGTGAAACACAGAGGTTAGTTGTTACAGGAATAAGAATGGGGCCCCTTCTTAATCTGAGGATCTAAACTGTTGTGAGCTTAGTTTGTGTGTAAATCAAGCATAGTATGGCAAACTCATGGAAGTAAAAGTTTGATCAAAAGTCACACTGCTGCATGAAATACATTCAAGTGTTTCCATACCAGTCAAGGTCTGTAGGCCTCCATAGAAAAGTACATGAAACTTCTGGAAGATTCACAGGACCTCTGTGACAGCATGATTTTAGGAGCCCACTTTGGTTGGCCACAGATTCTGGTGGCACAGTCCTCTTGGAACTGCACCAATTCAGAATTCATAAGGGTGAATGCTTGGGAGCTTGCAGATTACAAATTAAATGTTAAGCATTATCTTCATTTGACAAAGCCAACCCTATGAAAATTGGATTCAGATGAAATCAAAACCAGGCACTGACATTTGTCAACTTTGTGACATTTAGAAACAGAAGGCCTAGGAAGGAAAGCTTCTGTATATTGTATGGATGTTGCTATTTGTTCCAGAAATCATGTTTATTGTAATATACCATGTGTATTTCATAGCATTTGACAGCAGATATAGAATGGTTTTAAGTGTATGAATGCATTTGATTTAAAAAACATGTAATAGTATGCAGTGTTTGTTTGAGGGAGGATGGCAATTGGGTGGCAGTATGAGACAGACAGCTAAGTCTACCCATGCTAGTGATTCCATTAATTAATTAATTAATTAATTAATTAATTAATTCATTCATTCACAGAGTGGCACAGGAGTTTTGTGTGGGAAAGAAACTATTACAGATTAGACACTGAGAAGTGTGGGATCACAGTACAGGGGGATCTCCCGTATCAGTGACATGTGAATGGAGCCTCCACAATGCTGAAAAACAGCAAGGAGAATTTCATCACGCTAACACCTAATTAGAAATCTGTGCAGGCAGAGAAATCACCACATTCTAAATTAGCACAGACTAACACAACTACCTCTTCTAAAACTACCACATTCTTATTACTTGGCACAACAGTGTAGGCAATCAGCTTTCCCACTTGGCACCTGAAGACTAAACAGACAGACAGACAGACACTCACACACACAAATTCTTTTGTTGCCATCTGCCATGTGTAAATAGAGAAAACCACACTGCATCCTAATTGTTTTCTAGTAAAAGCCCTCTGGTGGCCAACTGGGAGAACAGTATCTGAGCATAATGAAATCACAGATCATTAAATTGTGCCACTCAGCCTGGAGTTTAATGAGGTGCAGTATCATTAAGCTCAGATATTGTTCACTCAACTGGTGGTATTTAGTCTGAAGGAAATGATATATCTCACTAGGTTGTAGCACCTGGCAGAATCACCACACTGCCTCCTGGAAAAAGAAGCCAGTTAAGATTACTCAAGGAGTATGTGACTGGTGAGGTTTTGTGCCTTGCCCCCTGTGGAGCCTTGGACAAACTGCACAGTCCCAGAGCATCACCAGAAGGAGGGACTGGTAAGTCTTCCCTGAGCACTTTGTCTGTGAAACATCCCAGAGGGTTGCTGTAAATCAGAATCAACAATTAACAGAAACCTTCGAGAATACAATTAACAGAATATAATTATTATTGGCCAAAAGCCTGTTCCACAACCCTGCCCACACAAGTAAACAATGTCATTGTCAGCAGCAGATTGCCACTGATTAAAGACTTCCTTTCTCAATTTTGGCATGTGTACACAACTCATATGAAGTGAGACAAAGCTGTATGCAACCTGAAATTGAAAAAGGAAATTTTTAATGATGTAATTCCCATTGTGTAGGCAGAATCTGCCGAAGAAGATTTCACTCATTCTTTTTTGTTCTGCCTGGAACATTATACTACTCACATTCTATCATTTCAAAACAAACTATTTTTCTGATGCTTTTTCAAGGATTTTCTTGGGTGAAGAACCTTCTCTGTGGAGAATATTTCCTGAAATTCCACCCACACCCATTTTGCTACTCATGAATACACATGAAAATTTTCTGCAGCTTTGAGTATTGCCCAGTTTTAATATTGCTTATTATTATTTTAATATACAGTAATTGATGGAAGACAAGGACTTTGTTCCAGCTCTTCAACCCCTTCCTTCAGCTACAACTATACATGAATGCAGAGTTTTAGTATTGAGTCAACATTTCTCAGAAACATTTCTGTAGTGCTTTCTCCCTAGATTTCTGGAGGAGTATTGTCTTCCCCAAATCAGAGAAAATGGAGAGATTTTCTCTCCATTTTTAATCACCCACAAATAGATAAAAAATGTTTGGAAGGTCATTGTGTTTAATTAACCACCCAGAGTAGACACGTTCTAGATGGGCGGTATATAAATCTAATAAATAAATAAATAAATAAATATAAATAAATTATTCTTCCCCTACTGACAATTATTCCCCAAGAGGTGTATCTGTGAAGATTCTCAGACTGAAGAAGCTACTTGGATGAGTAGTGAAATGTTTCAACCTAATAAGAAAGAAGTCCAGTTGCCATGACTCAACTTCCAGATTCCTAAGAGGTGGTGCAGAAAAATTTTGCTTCAACAATTCAGCTCTACATCTGCTTTAAAGGATGGAAGCACACTCATGCTTTGAAGGGCATGTGCTTCATTGTCCTCATGTTCTGTTCCTCAGTGCACACATATTCTTTAAATTCACCTCCCCAAGAATTCCCAGACTGCTTGGGATTCCCAAGAAAGTATACCAATAAATCCTAGACTTAAATACGTACCACTTGCCACCCATAATTAAAACCTTAGAAAGGTGCGCACTGTAAATACAAAACCGGCATAAAAGCAATGATAGACAACATGGCTGCTTGGACCAAATCAAAGCCAAATGAGACTTTAGTTACCCAGCCTTGGGAGAAACACAGGTCGCATAGCCTCTTTTACAGAAGACAGGCTTTCATCTAAAGGGTTGCCAGAGGAACATTCCCCCTTCTGAATGTGTCTTCTGTTTGAAGAGCTGGCCAGTCCAAGATTGATTTGAAAAGAAAGAACCACAAGCAAGAGATCAGGGCCCTTAACACTGAACATCCACAGCAACCATCACCCACAGCAAACTCAGGAAGCCTGCAGGCCATCTGCTCAGAGGCTCCCCTGCTCTAGAGAGATGCACTATAATTCTATTGAATCATTTCCCATTTTGCATCTGAACATATCAATTAGTAGATGCAAATGTATGCAAACCAGCACCATGTTTTTTTTTTTTTTTAAAAAAGATATATCTCCTCCTTTTGGGGTATCAGCAAGAAGCCACAAAAATGTGAGGGAAGACTCACATCCCTACCTTGATTGACGGAGTACAACTTTCTTTGATTTGGGGAGAAATAAAGACATTGCCAACCTTTAGCAAGAACTCCAATGCCACAGAGCCACAATGATATCCATCCTCAGAAACTGTTTCAGACAAGGAAGGATTCCAGGAATGATCTTTGAATGGATGCGCCACAACACCATGTCTTGTTGCTGCATGAAATGTTGGCATGTCCTTGTCATACTTAACAGCACCTACTTGCTGGAAATCCTAAGTGGTTGCTCGTAAAAGCAGAAATAGAAAAACTGCCCTGCTTACTCTTATCAGGACATTTCATTTACAAGGACAAAGGAATTTCAGCCTCATACTAGCATTTAAGTACTGGATCATTAATCTTTAAGTAAAGAACAACTCAATGCAAACATTTGTTGAGGTACTACTTCATCATAGAATTGCAGCCATCCTGCCATTTTCTATGTGCAGCTGAAGGAGACCTGGAGGTACATCAGGATTTTCCAGAAATGCACTAGTGCCATGTGAAAAGGAAGACACAAGCATCCCACAGACAGTAGATATGAGAGTAAGATCTAGGGTTAGGGGAAAAAATTAGAAAATTGTGGGTTGAATTCAAATACAAATGGGCTGGCAGAAGCCAGCATCCTGCCTACTCACTTTCTCTGGCAGCCCCACCAACCCCCATAAATGTTATACTGTATAGATGGGGAATCTGCTAATTGGGTTGGTATGTGGTGGTTGTGGGGAGAAGATGGGGTGGAGGCAAAGGCACATTTCATGCATGGACCCTATTCACTTTACAAAGGCAGTCCTCTTTCCAATGGTATGCAAATAGAATCTGCATTTAAACAAATTAATTTGTGTTTATTGGATATTGCCCTGGAATGTTGTTGAAGGACAATGTATGCTGAGTAAGTACATAAATATGTGTGTGTGTGTGTGTGTGTGTGTGTGTGTGTGTGTGAGAGAGAGAGAGAGAGAGAGAGAGAGAGAGAGAGGGTGCCACTTCTGTGTGTACCTTTGACATGAGCAGTGCTTTCTGAGTGCGAGGATGCTTAAGAAATTTCAGAAGAGGAGGGCTTACAGTCTAAAAGGCAACACAGGGAAGACAGGAGAGAAGGAGCAGGGAAGAGAAAAAAATACACATCTAAAACAAAAACAGCAGCAGAATATAGGCGAGATTAAGACCTGGCTTTAACCCAGTGGTTTAATTGATTTTATATATGCTTAATGAGCAAAGGTTATTTATGTGGATTTAACCCAGAGCTTGAGAAAAAAAAATTGGACTATAACTTCTAGAATCTATCTCCCCACCCCAAACTAGGATGGTCACTGACCCTGCTGGCTGGGAGTTATACCCCCAAAATGATTTTCCTTTTTCTTTTAAGCTCTGCTTGATTCCAGTTTCATATACTTAGATGTGCCAAAGGAATAAAGGATTACACCAAAACACTTCATCTAAAGTTTTGTTTTGAGCAGGAATTCTAATAGATGAAGTGGGGTGTCATGCATTCCACTGTTTCTGGGCATTAGTATCAGGATTGTGGGTCAGCAAGGGAGACAAGGTGGAGCCATTTCAGGAAGCAAGAGACCCTGGGATAGCTGAGGTAGTGGAATGGAGATAATGCAAAATAATTGAAGTGCCTATTATCACATAATTATCCCTGCCTGTGAGCAGTCCTGTGAGCTAATTACAGCAAGTACATACTGGGGCCAGATGCTAGGGATGTGTGCCTATTGTCTGATTCAATTTGTATCCAAATATTTGACATACCAGTCAGGCCCAACCCCTCCTGAGCTAATTGGTAGGTGGCATGAACCAACATGCTCTCAAGTTTCTGAAAGTACTTTCAAGTATTGATACGCTTCTGGATCAGGAGGAGGGGAAAACCTGAATATGTGAAAAACAAAGGGCTGTGGTCTAGGGGGGCACCATGCAGCACCATCAATGCTGGGAATGTGGTAGACTTTCAGTTTGTAGGCAAAACCCATAGCGGTTGCAACCTTCCCTATTTCATTTTGCCCTCTGGGACTTGTGCTAAGGGAAAATACAAGTTGGGGGTATGGATGAGATCCTCTAAGTGTCCCTAGTCAGGGGTCTTGCTTGCCTGAGAGTGCCCACTTGCTGCCTAGCCCAAATCAGAGTGCAGCATGCTTGGCACCTTCACACTCTTGAACCGTGGTTCCAAACCTTGGGGGCCCAGGTGTTCTTGGATTAAAAACTCCTGGAAGCCTTTGTCACTAGCTGAGGATTTGGCCAGGATTTCTGGGAGTGGTCGTCCAAGAACATCTGGGGACCCAAGGTTGGGGACCACTGCTCTAGAAGGTCCATAGGCAGCCAAAGTGAAGGGCAGGGGAGGTTCTGCAAATAAAAGTCAGTAGCAGGCATGAAAAAATAAAGTACAAAATGGCATCAAAAGCTAGAGGAAAAATAGTTCCTTGCTTTACTTAGTCTTTCCTGGTCATAGTTCATGCAAGAGAGTCAGTTATCCATCCCACATTCACACACACACAATAAAATGAAGAGTCAGTATAACTGCTTATAAGGAAAAGCAAGAACATTTTAAAATGCTGCCCATCTAAGTAGCAATATACCACATTCTTTTTGCCATCACTGGATGCGTAATAGTCACACGGTCAGGTGGCTGGAGAATAAATAGAGTCTGGTGAGGTTGATCTGAGACCTCCTCAGGGCTCAGCAACTGGAGTTTCCAGAAAACGTTTTGTCTTTCATTGGAGCTTCAGCTGTCAATTTCCTTTTCCTCTGGGCTTTCTTCTTTTGTCACAGCAACTGGTGCAGAGGATTTTTTTTCTTCTTCAAATGTCAGCATTTTAACCCCCCAAAAAACAAAGCAAACGTCAGTGATTTGTAGGGCAAGCCTAACAAATCTAAGCTAAGCAGGGAATGTGTAGATTCTTGAACTGCCTTGTATCTGCTCCAATAACACTTGAGCATTCCTGCTTTTCCTCATCTTGAAGCTTTCTTCTGAATCAGGAACACACCCCTAGCAGATAAACTGACAGGTTAAATGTGTGATTGAATTACTGTACCTTAAACTATTTTATTTTTAGAACGAAAGGAGTCTTGAGAGTAGTAAACAAGGAAGAGAGATAGGTTAACCCTTTCCCTCATTTCACTTTCCAGTTAAAACAAAAAAGCGCCCTCTCTAAACCTGTTATTTGTCCCAGAAAGGAAATGCTTTAGTTGCTATATGTACCCATAATAGCATCTCTTCCAGGGCAAATAGCAGATGGTGAGGTCCATGGGGTGAAATGGATCGAAGGATATTTTTTGCACCTCCCCCTCAATGCTTCCATAGCCACGTATTCATTCAGTGACACAATGATCTCATACCCCAAAGTATCCTGCAGATGAAAACTCACTTCCTTGAATGAAGTGTTATCTTCAATTGGCAAGTTAGAGACAGGCAGAGAGACATGGTGAGAACAAGTAAACAGTTGAGGGAGGCAACGAAATGACAGAGATGCAAGCCCTGTTCAGATGTTATAGACAAAATATGGAAGGAGGGGAAATGTTTTTCCATCACTCTTCTCGTGCAATGCAAAGATCCAGAATATATATAAAATATATCCAGAGGAAATGTTCCTTTTCAGAAAGCCAATCCTCATACATGAACAGCAACACAGATGTGCAAGGAAGGAATGGAGCTTGTGCATTTCACTTCCTTGTGTATAATATCTAAATAGGGCTGTGTGTGTGTTTGTATACACATACATATGTTTCCCCATTTGTTATGGGTCATCTAGTTCTTGGTTACAAGACCTCCTCCACCCCTGTAATTCTCTGATAATAACAGCAGATATTTCCAATATCTGACAACTTAATGGACAAAACCCAAAAGCCCTGAAGTGTCCTGTCCCTAAAGGAACTCTAGACAATTTGTTTGTTTTATTTTTATGCCACCTTTCTCCCCATAAGGGGACTTGAGGCAGCTCACAATATTAAAAGGAATAGAATTAAAAACACAATAAGTTAAAGATTAAAGAAACAATTAAACTATATGCTAATTAAAATACAATTGAATAATTAAAAGCAAGTGAACATTAAACATTTCACTATGGAGAAATCCAGCATGTATAGTTCTTCCTACATCAGTTGCTCAAGAGCTCACTTGCCCATCAAACCACTGGCTCAGAGTCATACTATTTGGTGCACATCCTTTAAAAGGTACCTCTGCAGCAATGGCTATCTTTTTAAAAATCCAGGTTGTTTCCCTTACAGGGGACTGGACATATTCAGGCTCACAGCAAGGATGCAGAGAAAAGAAGGGCAGGAATGTCCTGAGGGGGGAAAGTCTCTTTTTTTGAAGCTAGTGTTTCCTAGCTTGGATGAAAATCTGGAGTGTGCAAGTAACAAGTAATGGAGCTAACCTGTAACTAGTAGCTTTGGGGAGTAATAGGGGTGTAATGAAATTACATTTCAGTCAAAAGTAACACAATGAATGGGATCACAGTTCCATTCCTGGTGTAACAAATAATGTTTTCTATTTACTTTCAAAAGTTATTTGGAGAGCATTTTAAGGCATTTTAGAGGCATTTTGACAGGCATTTTTCCATGTTTTATGTCTTTCTCTTCAGTCTTAAGTCACCCCACAAGCAGTAACAGAAGGTAAAAGAAAAGTAGCAGGCAACATAAAATGTAATGCCGTAAGTTCTTTTTTCAAATCCTATGGAATATTGGTGGCAAATTACCTTTAGACAATAATGTGCTGAGGTCCAAGGAAATGCCGTATTGGTGGAGCGCAAGTGGCCCAGAGTGTTTAATGACAAATGAGCTCGTCAGCTATGTCTCATGGCCCAGAGTAAAGAAGATCATTATGAAAGGACAGTGAATGGAATATTTTCTTTTCTGCAGCTGTAATGGCTTTATTAATTGTTCTATGATGAGTTGACACAGAGTTTAGGGTCTTTTTCCACAACACCTGTTTCTGTGACTAGGGTCATGGAACACGTAGTCACATAATTATTGACTTAGTTTGAGGCAACGAGGACTAACGCACTTCTCTTTGTTTGTGGTTGCTAAGTTATGAAACCACAAGTTCCACAACAGGCCAGTATATGATAAAACTTTGCTGTCTTCTATGGACAAGATGGGGGAGGGGGAGCCTTCAAGGACTCAGACATGGGAGCCAAAAAGTCTTGTACAAAACAAAGTAATACAAGTATGGACCCTGGCCAACAAGTGAGAATGTTGTTTAGTTCTTTTTTTTTTTAACTAGAAGTTTCCCAAGCACCATTTCTGCTTAAATTTGATGGAGAAACTTGAACTTTTAAAACACTGAATGTGGGAACTCTTAAAAGCCTGTCTTTGACTGCTGGTATATTCTATTATGTTCATTTGTGGTACTGAATTAGAGTTGCCACCATTTCTTCCTGCAAAAGGACTTCAGATGTGGGGGGGAGGGGGAGGGATCAGATATTAGGGAAAGGAAAACTGACAGATTCATCCATCCCTTGCGACAGAGTTTTGCACTTTTACCTTGGTTTAGAAAACTTAGATGATTTAAAATTCCTTAAGGTTGCAGGGAAGTCTATGATGCCAAACACAATACAGAGAAACCCATCTGCTGTGTTTCTGTGAGCAGTAGATAGCACAGCACACTTTCTTGCCTGTTCTTGTTTGCCTGTTGATGCATTAAAATCAGCCTTCTATATTTTATTTAGTCATCACCTTCTGTGGCAGGCTTTTGCTTTTATTATGATTTCTCTTATCTCTAGAATTCGAGGTGCTTTACTTCTTCTTGTAGGCTGTTTCTGGATGAATTTCTGCAAAATCTTCAAAATAAGGCAGTGTTATCATTATTATAAGTAATAGCTTAATGCCATGGTTGATAAAAATGTGAGGTTTCGGCTTTTCTTCTCTCTCTCTTTTGAAGTTGGACGTGTCTGTGTTTCCTGAATCAAACCTAAAGCACAAGTCTGTTGTAAATCTACACAAGCAATGACTTTGGGATGACCGCTCCTCCCCCAATTCAATTTGCTTTTTATTCCCTAATTCACACAACATGTTGTTGTCTGGAACTGGTGGCAAAGAAAATATTAGCAGAGGAAAAGGATGAGCACAAGCCTAGATAAAAAGGAAGACACAGGAATGAAAAGGGCAGTTATAAAGTTCACACTTGAAGACACTGCATGAAATTAAGCAATGATCTAGAAATCCATTCTATTTCCTCCTTTTCTTTCTTTAAGTATTTCCCAGTCTTACATTGTGTATCTAGTTACAATATAAATAAATTGATTATAATTGCGTGACTGTTAGTCATGATTTTATCACAGGTTAGTATTACATGACATGTGTTTTTTTGTGTGTGTCAAAATAACACCAGAGTCCTTAGCTTCCCAGAACCCAGTGGCTGCTATAGAACAAAGGGACTTCAGAGACAGAATGAGAGGTAGGGAGGGAGGGAGGTAGAGGAGTTCCGATTCATCAAGAGGTTCCAGTCTACCTCCAAAGGTCTAAATCATGGTAAAGCTCCTATCACACTATGGTTGATATTTGTCGCATGCTTCTGCCTGTGCAGTGAGAATGATGTCATTGCCTATGGCAGATTGTGTTAAAGTAAAAAAATTTATACTTAATTCCTTTTAGTTAACAGAGCATAAAATACAAAAAGCAAACAGCTGCAGAACAGGGGAAATGTGAAGGAGCATAGCCAAATCCCAGCTTCCACCCAGCCCCTTTTTTGTCATCGTGACTAGCCCTTTGTCTATGTGTGTGTATGTGTGGAACTCTACAAGTAGCTTAAGTAGAAAAGAAAATCATCTTTACTTACAGTTGATCATCAGTTACAATCAGAAGAAAAAAGAAGGGAAAAAAGAAATTGCAGCCTCAACCATGTCCACCATTGGTTTAGTCCACCATTGCAGCCTCATGGATGGAGATCAGGAGCAAAAGAATATGCATGTCTGCTTTGATCAAAGGTCAGGGATGAAGGGGAAAGCAAACAAACAAGGAAGCAAAGAAACAGGAAGAAGGAATGGGGGCTTGCCTCAAGCCTGGGAAAAAGGATTTTGTTAATAGATTAGTGACAAGACATAATTATGTTAGTCTATGAAGCCCCCTTCTCACTGAAACCCAGTGTCAAGTTGTGATGCAAGATTATTTTCTGCAACAGATTTTTTATTATTAAAGGCCTCCTTTTGCCCCTCTGGGGGGGTGAACATGGCTCATACACAATGTGAGAAAGTTTTCTATGACTAAGGCTGCAACTACACTTGCACTATGGGAACAGGCTGATGCAGTCTAAATAGGGTTGCCTGAGGTTGGGAGGAGCAGCAATATGCCATATAGTGTGATCCTCACATCCAAATGGTGTACTGAACTCGAGTGACCCTATTTAGTCCATCTCCCTCTGCTGTCAGTTTCCAGTATTGTGAAGTAGTTTAATAAACAAACCACTTGAGGATATCGGCAAATTGAACACTTCCCCTGCTCCTTTGTGGAGGGGCAAGAGAAGTGAAATCATCATTTTTTTGCCTCTTCTAGACCATTGCTGATGCACTGAATCACTTATATTAAATTGAAACTTTTTTTCTTTGTCTTGTGTGTAGTGCTGATAGAGAAATTGCCTGCAGCTCCAGTTTTGATAAGCACTTCACACAAGGGCAAAGAAAAAATATTTTAAAATTTTAATCTATGTGATTCAGCACATCAGCAATGATCTAACAGAGACAAAAATTAATTTTACTTCCCCTGCCCCTCCATGGAGGAGTAGGGACAGTATTTAATTTGCTGATATTCTTGAAGAGCCTTGTGGTGGTCAAACTGCATTACTGCAGTCAATACTCAGCTCACAACCTGAGTTCAATCCCGACAGGCTCAAGTAGCCAACTCAGGTTGACTCAGCTTTCCATTCTTCTGAGGTCTGTAAATTGAGCCCCCAGCTTGCTGGGGATGAGGTGCAATGTGTAACCTGCATAATTAAATTGTAAACCACCCAGAGAGTGCATTAAGTGTTATGGGGCAATATATAAGCAGCACACTTTGCTTTGCTTTGCTTTTTGAAGTGTCTCACTTATTAAGCCACTTCATGATATCAGAAATTGACAGGGGAAGGAGCCTTGGAAACTTTGACAACTGCAAGTCTGATTTTGGTCCATTCCCAGTGAAATGGACCAAGCTAGAGCACACTTGCCTGCACCAAAGAAATAGAAGCCCTGAAAGGAGCTCAAAAAGGCGTGGGTAGGGGCACTACGGTGACACATTGGTTTGCACTAGTTATTATGTCGTCTGGTCATCAGAAAAAGAGTGAACCAACCCACCCCCTCAGTGCACCAAACAGTGGGACAATTGCCCATCTGATTGAGTCCTAATTCCCCTTGGTCCTCACTGTCTACAAATTCCCTTCCTCCCACACCCCACCTGTACAGATAGATAAATATTTGAAGTTCTGGATAACAGTTCATGTAGCTGGTAAAGTGGGCTACAGTCCATGGAAGTATATGTGTTAGTCTTTCAGGCGTTGCATGATGTTGTTTTTTGCTGCTCTCCATCTTCACCCCATATGAGTGCTGCTTGAGCTGCTGTGTTGCTTGGATTTGTTAGGTGCTGTTTCAGACATGAGTCTGCTCTGCACTCCATGCCAAAGGTTTGGCCCTGTGGAGAGGGCCTTGACTGAGTTGGCTCTTGTCTCAGCTGCTTTATTCTCTGTAGTGATGTCAGCCTGTAATAGAAGACTGTGGCTGACATGTGAAGGATGCACCTTTTGGCAAATGACAACAAAGGCTCAAGCAGCAATGAGCACACGCCAGCCCGGCATATCCCAGTCCAAACAATTTCAAATAAATTGTTAAGTCAAGGCGCACATCCTCCATTGCCTGCATGGTGGCTTATGGCAGGCTCCGTATACCCAAAAGAGTGTATTGTTATTTTTTCTCAAACAGCCACGTCATGCATGCATTGAAAGAGCCTATGTGAATAAGCATTTTGTCATAGGCCAGGAAAGAGGAGTGGGTTGTTTTCAAAGGTAGCTGTGTCAATAGCAGTGTGCCGATATACAGCTGTTTCATTCACTGCTTTCAAAAGTTCACGGTTGCCGCTGAGACTCCTGTCAATAGAAAATACCTTTCAGATATTAATCAACCTGCCTCTGCATATAGCTGGCTGTTTAAAATGACCTTATATGCAAAAATAAAACTAAAAAAAAGTGAAGGCGGGAAAGCAGTGACAGAAAACTAACAATAGGAATTTGAATTCTTTTTGTTAGAACCTTCCTTTGATATTGACAATGCACTTTGTCTGTCAGCCTCACACCTGGGAATGCTCTGTCTATGCCGTGACTAAGAGCGATACAATAACAAAACGAGGAGAAAAGATTGCATCTTGGTTGGCAAATCTTTCATTTAAAAAATGCAAGCTTTAGAAGTCAGTTCCTCAGATACTTGCAATTTCTCCATTTGCAACTGACTGTTAAGTTGAAGTTTTCAAGGAAACATTAAAGGAAACCTGGCAAATGAACAGTTAGCAGCTTTCAAATTAGATGTTAAGTGGTTCACACTTAAATCCCATTGCTTTCTATCAAACCCTTGCAGAAGCCACTTCAGATATTATTCATAATCTCCTGACACTTTGTGGTTTTCAAGCAGGAGGAGTCTATAAACAACACATTTTTATTCCTCAAGAACACCTATGTACCTGTAACTACTATACATCTCTAGTTACACACATACCTCTACTTATCAGGTATATGAAGAAACCGCTAGCTGGATAGCTCAGTGAGTTGCAAGGAGGTCAAAGGTTACCTTCCCCACTGTGCATTCCAGAACAGCTAGTTTGTGTAGCCTTGGGCAAGCTGTGAAGTCCCAGGGCATCCCTGGAAGAAGAGAATGGTCAATTGCTTCTGAGTATTTTATACCTAGAAAACCCTGAGAAGAATCATTATTAGTTGGCGTTGACTTGACACACAACTGATTATGAGAATAATTATGCAATGGCTGAAATCCAGTTGTAAGTCACAACTGGGCTAGGCCTATTGTGGACCGGGAGAATCAACTCCTCTATAAATTCCATTGATTCAATAGACCTACTCTAGTTGTGGCTTACTACAGGATTTCAACCATTGTGTGTCTGAAATAAAGGATTTTGATCCAAAAAAGCTCACAATGAAACAAATCTGTTAATATTTAAGGTGTCAGAATGTTTTGTGCTTGCTCTTTTTCCATTTCACTCATTTGACCAACATGCACAATAATACATATATCTTAAAATCCATTGCTTTTATTTTTGTCCATATATCAGAAACCAAGATTTTGAATGTTCAAATAATGACACATTTACAAAAGATGTTGCTCCAAGCACCAGCTTCCCTGCTCAATAGGCAGGAAAGCTGGTGCTTGAAGTAAATGGTGAAATTGCTTTTAAATGAAAGGAAAAGATGCTCCCCGCCCCCACAGTACATCTGGAGATTGAGAGATACGGTGGGCAGCTAAGGGCATGTCTCTTAAGCTGAGTATATTCCTGGGAGAAAGAGAGAGAGATGGGACCTGAGAGAGGGAGGAGGTGAAGTCACCCTGAGGCTATCAATCTAGAAGCAAGGAAGAGAAAGATTAAGCAAGGCAAAGAGGTGGACTCTTCAGATGATCCTACTCTCTCTCTCCCCACCACTGTTGTCCTCTGTTAAGTGTCCAGTTCTTTGTAGAAGCACAGTTCTCCACCACTTTTAACACTGCTACCCCAGTCCTTGCTCTCAGCCATGACAGAGTGGCATTCACATGCACAAGACCTTCCAAATGGAGACTATGTGTGCTGAGAAAAGTTTTCAGAGCAGGGAGAGGGATGACTTTTGGACTCCAGCACCTATAAACCCAAAGCCAAGCAGGAGGAGGATCATAGGATCTGTAGTCCGAAAAGTAACTTTTCCAAGCTCTGTGTTTTCCTCTGGTTTTTATTGTATATAAAAGTGAGACCCTCTGTGAAAGCTAAATCCTCTTAACTATGTCATAGTCATTAAAAATTGAATGCAGTAATATTTTCCTTCCCTTAACAGTAGCAAATATAAGCAAATAATTAACTTTTCAGATGAATTTCAGTTTGTTTTTTTTTTTTTTTTTTTTTTTTTTTTTTTTTTTTTTGTAGGGGGGCAGTTTCGTGAGAAAGTGTGTTGTGTTGGTGTGGCTACAAAAAGCCAGCCTTGCTTTAATGGAGGAGTTTCAGAGGTTTTGGTTTTGTTTGTTTTTTAAGTGTGAACATACTGCAAAGCTAAGATAAATTAGAAGGATTCCGCTCAGAGCTAATAGTTTGAAATAAAATACTCATTTTTAAAATAAGGCCATTCAGTGTTTATGTATATGAAACTTCAACAGTGGAAGTTGCTTCAGCCTTATCACAAGGCTCTAGTCCTGCACCTGGTCACTCACAAGTGGTCTCTCTGCAGAGCACCACAGCAGCTTCTACAGCTGGAAGTATTCAACTGGATATTGCCCAAAATGTTTTGACCATTTTGTGCTGCATCTATTTAGGAAGTATTTTGAGTGCTATACACATATTCATGTAACTTATCAGGGGAACAGATGGCATTAGAATTGCCTTCAGAAGTCATTTTTTCTTATGGTCTTATTGTCGATTGCGGAGGAAGTCCTACAGAAAAACTGGAAGAGTTGGCACAGTTCCACGAGTGGTTGAACGGCTGCTAACACAGAACAAGCAGAAGGGACATGTCACTGCAGCTGCAGCGGGTTGTGGAAAGTGTTGCGTCCTTTGTTTTCTTTGTTTATGTCAGCGCCACCACAGTACAATTAAATAAACATGTCAGCTAGTTTTTGTCCAGTGATGAGCAACGTCAAAAGAATCTGGGGGAGCAAATATCAAATCTTCCATAGGACATATTGAGGGGCATAGAGTACACTGACATAAGTGTGAAGTTGCTGTTCTTCTCCACACTCACAAAGGACTGTGTCAGTGCAAAATCCCAGTTTTCTTAGGTTCGATTTGGTTCTGTCAACTCCAGTCTGTAGTCTATTAAGTGACTTCCAAGTAACCCAGTTCTCCATGTGACTGGGGGGCTAGACTTTTCTGGGATTCCATCCATTTTAAGATGTGGGCAGTTCTTTCTTTTCACATTACAGTCTTGACATTCTCTGCTGTTCCTTCAAGTTTCACAGATGTTCTGAAAAAACGTTTCTTTAATTTGAATCTGAGAGGGGCAGGGTGTGCATAAGCATTTGATGTAGATGCTTTGAGTCTTTCACTATTAGCTGCAATCTCTCTCTGTAGGCTGCTGAGTACAATGCCTGCTAAGTAACTGATTTTACCAAATGGGGGTTGGCTTCAGGCATCCAGCAGTGATTCTACAGCTTTCATTGAGTGTTCTGTCTACCTGCTTTGCATGGGTTGCACTCTACCACACTGGGCTGATGTAATCACCTGCAGAGTAGAACAGGGCCATGGCTGTAGCTTTTAGTCCTTGTGCTTGTGTGACCCAACTGGTTCCTGATAGCTTTCAAAGAATATTGTTTCTTGCAAAGACCTTTCACTTCGTATTTTTTCAATGTTATACAGGAAGGTCAACTTATGTTTGAAAGTAACACCTATGTATTTGGGGGCAAAACAGTGGTCTACTTGGATGTCCTTCCAGGTAACCTAAAGTTTCTAAGACACATGCTTGTTCTTCAGATTAAAGGCATATATTTGAATCTTGGTAAGGTTGCCAACCTAGCAGTTCGAAAGCATGTAAAAATGCAAGTAGATAAATAGGTACCACCACAGTGGGAAGGTAATGGCATTCCGTGTCTAGTCACGCTAGCCACGTGACCATGGAAACTGTCTATGGACAAACGCTGGCTCTACGGCTTGGAAACAGGGATGAGCACCACCCCCTAGAGTCGAACACGACTGGACTAAATGTCAAGGGGAACCTTTACCTTTACCTTAAGGTTGTATTTAAGTTGATTTCCATCATTCTTTACAATTCATTTGGGACAGGTTGAGCAATAGGTTGTGAAATAACCTGGTACGCATCAAATCAAATGATTGGACTGGACACTTAAATAAGGGGGGGAAATTAATTTCTGCAAGCAATAGAATGCTTTAATTAGTCAAATGACACCACTAGTCATATTTAGCATTATCCCCACTTTACCCATTTTATTTTGTAGTATCCAGTGCTGCAAATATCTATATCAGGGGTGGGCAGAAAATAGTTGGCATCTAACTATTTCAAAAAAGTAATTTTTCCAAGTTCTGGTTTCAGTGTATATAAGTAAGGAAGCAACAGAGCAAATGATAACAAAGTGGAAACACATCAGGGACCCCTAGCAACCTTGTTCTACATTTATTGTTACTGTATGGTCAACATATTGTCATTCTGACTTATAGCTAGCTTTTCAAGGGTTTTCTCGGTATAGAGTACTCTAAAATAGTTTACCATTCCTTTCTTCTAGGTATACACTGGGCCTGTGCAGCTTACCCAATGCTATACACACTGGCTCTTCTCCTGGGAGGCACAGTGGGCAACTGCACTTTCAATCTCTGACTCCATAGCCAGGTGCTGTGATTCACTGAGCTATCAAGCCAGCTACTAATCCATAGCAACCACAAAATAATCAATAATTTGGGACAATGAAAGTTGCCAAGAGATATATGTGATAGTATGATTGAGCTTCTATAAGGGGCAACCAACAGATATCACATTATAATAAAGGGATCTAGATGTGATCACATCACCATACAGAAGTAAAGTGTACGTACATGGTTTCAGGCAGGAGTAACCTGGAGATCCAAGGTATTCCTTGGTGATCTCCCATCCAAGTACTGAGGAGACTCAACCTTGCTTAGCTACTAAGAAGAGCCTCGTGGCGCAGTGATTAAACTGCTGTACTGCAGCTAAAACTGTGCTCACGACCTGGGGTTCAATCCCAGGTAGCCGGCTCGAGGTTGACTCAGCCTTCTATCCTTCCGAGGTCGGTAAAATGAGTACCCAGCTCGCTGGGGGGGGGGGCAATGTGTAGCCTGCATAATTAACTTGTAAACCGCCCAGAGAGTGCTTGAAGCACTATGGGGCGGTATATAAGCAGCATGCTTTGCTTTGCTTTACTAAAATTGGGCAACATTTGTGCGGTAAAATTTCAGGAGAGGTGGTGAAGAAATAAGGTGTTTTTGGTTTTAGTTGTATAAATGAAGAATGTATTGCAATTTTTCTTCATATGATGGTTATCTTTGCCACTTTTTGCCATTGACTTTCATGATGAGAAAAGTAATCTTCTCCTCTACCATAACTATCTTCTTGTCAAACTCTGACATCTGGTAAATGTAATTAGTAGAAGGGTCTTAATGTTCTATATAGCAAGGAACTTATTAGTCTTCTAGCTACATGGAAGTCTGAACAATAATGTCTTTCTGGTCAGTGCCAAGAGATTCCTTCAATGGCCTGAGATATGTAACTAAAATAAACAACAATATTGAGATATTGCTAAGATTTTAAAACTTGATGCACTGAGAGGGGGAACTTTTTTTTCTCTGGGAAATGTGTGCTCTTCTCTTCTGTTTGTAGAACTAACGATATCTTACTCCTCAGAGGATGGAAGACTTACGTTAAAGTCTATTTCAAAACACTGCCTAATCTTGGGGCACTATCTAGGACAGAGTTTGGTTCATGTTTGGGTACTTCGAATGCTTTAACCAAAGACTATCTTACTTACTGACGCAGTATAAAAACATGTTAACAAGTTATTGGAGAGTGAGAGCAAGCTTTGCTCTTTGTTCTTCAAATCCCAGCTGAATTTATGAAACCTCAACTGCATTTCTTCACCACAGCATGCCAAGGGCTTATGTCTTCATTCTTGTATGCATTCTGTTGGTGGAAACATATGGCTGGTGAAGCAATCCTCTTCCCGAACTCTTGAAAAAAAGATCTAAAAATTCAACTTTTCTTTCTTTTTCTTCCAAGTATGTTTCTAAATCTCAGGAGGAATAATGATACACATCAGTGCTTTCCAGTGCAGCTTCATACTTTTGAGAGTGAAGATTTAAAAATGATGAATCATGTGACCTTCAGTTATTGCAGCAAGCTATGATGCAGTAAAAATGACAGAATAATTTAAAAAGCAATAATGGTGAGAACAGAAATCTCTCTGTCCATGAAAACACTACAATAAATGGTACCCCTGGGCTGACTGGATACCTCAGTGAGTTAGGTATCTGGCTGCAGAGCCAGAGGTTCGGAGTTCAGTTCCGCACTGTACATCCCAGACGAGCCAACCTGTGAAGTCATGGGCAAGCTGCACAGACGCAGAGCACCCCCAGAAGAAGGAAAACATAAACCACTTCTGAGTGCTCTCTACCTAGAAAACCCTGAAAAGAGTTGTCATAAGTTAGAGCTGACTTGACAGCACACAGTCCTTGTGAGACAGGAGCTGAAGAAGGTGAGATGGAAGGAAAGAGAGAGGTTTGCAAGGCAGGCCAATTGTCAAGAGAACAGAAGATGTCTAAATTCCCCTGGGAGCAAACATGGGAAAATCCAGCTACCACGCTGAGTCAGGAGAGACCCAAGCAAGAGGGTCTGGGAATCAGATGTGGGATGGATCTTTCACAAGTGAACCCCTTGGTTGGAGGAGACGTAGTTCCAATTCCTGTTATGAAAGACTTATTGTTACTGGTTGGTTATTTGTTAAAGAATTCTGTCACAGACTCTGAAGTTGTAACTAAAGAGACATGGGACCAAAAGGAGGAAGATTTTTGTTCTGTTTTTATTAAAGATGAAAAAGAGTCTGAGTTGAATAATTCAAATAAACCTTTTGATATTGAAGTGGAGTAGAAGTTTGATGGTGTTAGACAATGGGAGGATCCTAAGCAGCAGAGGGCTTTCCCGAACCCTACACTCCAATAAAACGAATGGCTGTAGGCACAGAAAATACATGAAAGTAATTTGGGTTGCATGTGATGCCTTATAGAATTCACTGCCAAAGCATATTATTCATTAAAATAGACGGCTTTATGTAACACAACCAATCATCACTGATAGAGCTCTCTTTTTTTGATGTTTGTGTGTCTAACCTTAATTTGCCCATCAGCAGTTATTACGTCTATCAATGGATTTAAGTTGTGATAAATAAAATGGAATATTTTGCCCAATGGCTAACTGATGCAGCTCATACTGTACTCAGAGCATTTTGGGACAATAAAACTTAGAGCCAGATCATATGTTAAAGCAAATGTGTTTTTCTTCTTACAGAGTTACCCCTCCAGACATGCAAACCTTTCATTGCTAGCTGCCTGAGACATCAGATACAAACCAGATGCAGATTGAGACAAGCCCCTGACAGAATAAACAGACAACTCTGTTTCTTTTAAGGTCACATTCCTTCAAGGTGTGGCATCAGTGTCCCGTCTAGGGAGGCTCATAGTGGAGGAAATGGAGCGGAGCAGCCTGAGAATGGGAGTCAGTGTTCTGCCAGTGTCCAGGTTTAACTCTGTGAATTAGTGTGGCTCTGGTTTTGTTTTTTGTTTTGCCTTAAAATCAAGTATCTCACACATCTGCAACAGGATTATTACTTGCCAGCACCATCCAGCTGGCCCAGCCCTGGCATTAGGCAGAGCGAGGTAGCTGCCTTAGGCAGCTGATTTGCAGATTCATGAAAACTATTAGCTATTTAATACTATATTATTGTAGTCTTACAGCCAGAGCGGGGGAGAAGCGTGTGTGGACTTTTCTACTTTATGTGCCAAAGCAACTTAGTTGGCTTTAGATCTTTTGCAATGTGCAGGAAGCAGGGTGGTGTGCTACTCAGTCTCAGGCAGCATTATTGTCTTGGGCCAGTCCTGTTCTCCTGCCCAGTACAAAATGAAACCTCCTGTTCTTGGTTTCTTCATTGCTTTGATAATGTTCCTCTAAGAAAATTCTGCACCTAAATCTTCAGGTTTCTTGGAATCACTGCTCCTCTTTCACCTTCGTGATGTAGATCCAGCTACAACATCCAGTTTAAACACTGCATGATGTACATTCTGTTGCTGATTTGTAACAAATCAGAAATAAGGCAAAAGAGAGAGACAGAGGGGGGAAAATCCACCCAAACCTTGAAAAATTGTGTGGGAGGAAAGCTAAATATCAATTGTCTTGATCTTCTTCAGGCTGAAAACCTGGTTAGCTCTCTTCTTCTAAAGTTATACAGAGAAAGCAGAGTACTCCTCTTATTAACAGGTTTCTGTACCAGCATGAGGAAAGGCAGAATATAGTCATGCAATTGCTGATGAATGTCCGTTTAAAAACAAAACAAAAACAGACTTTCAGTCTTGTCTCATTTTTGGCCAGAGTGTACATTGTTAAGTACGCTGTTTAAGAAGGGTGTTCGATGCTGCTACTTTAATATTGAAGGCATATAAAGGAAACCCTAGAGTCTTAATCGGATACAGGGGTATCTTGTTGAAATAAGTCTTTCCGACACTGCAAGAAAGATGCAGCCTGCTATTCTCTGTTTATAATCCAGAAAGAGGTCTCTCGATCATTAAAAAAACAACATGCTTTTTAAAAGGGGGGGGGGCAGTAATGTACAGTTTAGCTGCCAGGAATCCTGTATTAGATATTCTCAAAGCAATAAACCAAAATAAAAATAAAAATAGCAAGGATAGATGTGTACAATAGGCACTTAAGGAACTGGTGCCTGGTATAAGATGGAGGAGTAGCTAAGACTACAATCCTACAGTCACAAGACAGTGCCCCTCCAGCAATCGGACAGGGATGTGAACACTTGGTTGTCTTGTTCTTATTTATGAGAATAAGAAGTGTCAGCATTTTGCTCCTTGCTCCCAAGATGTCAAGATTCTGTTCGTTACAGTTTTTGTAACTGTGATAATTATTTTTGTGCAAATTTGGCAATTGTACTAGCTGCTGCCTTGGTCCATGAAATTTTAGAAAACAGAAAAATTGACTGAAATCTTGGTGTTATATAAGTTATGCCAAATTAATCTGATGACATCATCAGCTACAACAATTTTCCAGGAATAAAACATCCTTTTAGGAGATAAAATATTCCCCAAGGTCCCAAGGCTCCTATGGATTCCCTTTCATCACCAGAAAGTCTTTGGGGGATGCAGGACAGGAAGGGATGTCTTTGATTACAAAAAAATAAATCATTAATACCAGGAAGTCATGATTTTCGGTAGCAATTTTCAGTAATTAAAGACTTCCCCTCTTGTTCCTCAGACCCCAACAGGGGCCTCTGGGGGGAAAAATCAAAAATGTTTTATTTCCAAAAAATCACACAACTGAAGATGTCAGTAGCTTTATGAACTGTAACTGGTGGCAATAGGATTTCAGCTGCTGGATGAATTGTTCACATTTCTTTGGCCAATCAAGCCTTCCTTTTTGTACTTGCTCTGTGCATACACATGCATATGCACAGAGGAACTAAGCTTTCAAAAGGAGAAAGAGCAGTTTTGTGTGAACTTTTTGTGCCCAATTCCAAAACCTTGATAAAAGAAAAAGAAAAAAGTACTCGCTACCTCATTCTCATGCTGAAGGTGAGAACTCTTAAGAGAATTAATGATTCTTTGACCCAGTGTCTCAGCCTGTCAAGACAACCTGTCCTGGCCAAGAACGAGAAACCTGGCCAGATTTTTAAAATGTCCCTATTATACAATGGAGCTGAAATCCTGCTCTGAGGTCTTCAACAAGATTCCAAAGAGAGCAGATCCCAAACACCCCTCCTCAACCCTAGTAGGAATTACAGAGATGTTTATGATGCTTCTTCTCCCCAAGTGATGTTAGAGAAGGTTGAAAAAGAAGCAAGGGTATGGCAGTGTGTGTGTACGGAGAGGAGCTGGATCTGCTGGATTCACAGTCCTCCTAGCTCCCCCTTGTCAAGGTGGACAAATATTTAGACTAGATACAAGGCTTATCTAAATGAATTCCACTCCCATTAACCCCATTTAATGGGATGGAGCTTTGTTTTTAAAATGTGGAAGAATAACTCTATATGTGTACAATTAGAAATCCCCCTGGCATCAGATGTGATGTCAGCTGTGCAAGTGTTCTCCTCAACACAGAGCATGGCTGCCTCTGGTTGTCTCTCTAAATGGAGAGGGGAATTGAGTTGTTTTCCTCAGCACAGCTGCCTCTCACCCTCTGCTTCATGCCTGGCAAGATCAATATGAAATACTGATTTACCAAAAAAATGGAAAAAAAAGAAAAGGAAAAAAAAAGGAGGCACGCTAATGTCTGTAAGCCCTCCTTCAAACTCTGCAGACCTTTCTCCATGTCAGGAAGAAACAAACATCAGCTTCTTTATAGAATGGAAGTTTCCAGTACCAAACCAGGTAACATCAAGGGAGGGAAACAGATGAGGGGTGGAGACAAGTTGGAGAATGGGGAGGGCATGAGAGGAAAGGAGATGGTAGAGGTGGGAGGAGAAAGGAGAATGAAGGGAGTGGTGTGTTATGGTGTAGAAACTCAATCTGGATTACACAGAATGAAAACTGCCTACAGGTATGGAAGCTTGCAGTGAGTAAATCCGCAACAACGGGGGAGATGAGCACAGTTCTAATCCATATCAATTCAAGCCACACATATTGTACAACTGACCCCACAGATTGCAACTTCAAGTATCAGATTTAGGGGTGAAGACTGTCCTCCTGTTTAGATGACAACTGGTGGTGATGGTGTTGTGGCTGGGTAAGAGAGGCTCCCTTGCAATATTAGTTTGAACGTGCAGAAACAAAATAGTTTTATTTCAGTTATACTTTGTCCATTTTGACAGGTTACAGCCCAGATTCCTCTTTCAGATTAAGCCATGCGTCCTGAATAAACTAATTCATAGTTGTTGAGTTTTTCATTCCTGAAGGTCCAAGAAATAATAATCCAAATTGATTTTGCCCTTATTCATTGTCTTTTACTGATGAACAGCTGTAATTAAACGACAAGAGGATGCTAACTATGGCTGCTGCCGTTGTTGTTTTTCAAATTGCTTTGGAAGGATATGAAAGGAAAAAGAATTTGTCCTTTTATCAAGCAGTGGAAACTAGATCCTATGCGTGGAGGTAACCAAGAGGGACAGCAGATAGTATTTGTGAGTTGAATGCATGTGACGTACATACATTATTGGGCATGTCTTTAATCACTCATTCAATACCTTCCTTTTTAAAAAATGAAAGTATTAATTGGAATAAAAAATAATGGCATAGGCTAGCATTGTATGGTTTAATATGTGGCATTTTCTTTTGTATGAAGTCACTGTTGTTGCTTAGCACAGTTCTAAATATACAGATTGCTGCTGTACTTTTTGTTTTGCTCTTCTCAAGAAGCCTCTCTTGTTCAAGTAGGGACAAAACCCACCATCAGCTCGCTGATAATGATGTTTCATTTATAGATGACTTGACATTTTGTTGACCTTTAGAACCAAATCGCATAGGATTTAATTAACATCATCTGTTTAGATTATCATCTGTTAGATAATTCAAATGTTCCTTTAATCTGGTGGTGTTTTGATACTGAAAGAGCAATCCCAGGCGTTTTTGCTTAGATGTAAGATCCGTTGGGCTCCACACTGAGGTTAGCTAGTATAGAACGGCAGTCAAAGAATGGAGTGAGCCTGTACCCATAACACACTCCACAGTCTGAAACTGAAATCCAGTATTAAAAAATGAAGTGATTTATAATAATCTTCAGAGTTTGGAATCAATTCTTTTTTCCCAGTAATAAAGGTGCAATTACATTACGTTATGACTGTAACAAAGCAAGGAATAATTTCACTCTTCTTGCTGTGGAGCTGTACTGTTTAATTGTTTTTGTAGTTATGGCAATGAGGCCTCACTAAATAGTGGAGGAGGAAGATCACATGGTTCAAGTGCTGGTTTCTGCTGTGCCATGTGCTGCTGCCTTGTGCGCTGTTGTGGGCATTGAGATAATGATGAGGTGGACAGAAAGAGAATGTGTTTTATACCACTGGCCAAAGGCTTGTAATATTCAGATGCTACCTTTTAGCAATGTTAGTTACTTTTGATGAACAGGAAAGTAAATGGTAACTGGCTTGTTTGGGAACCCTTGGAGCTGTAACTGTAACACATTGTTTTTCAAAGTAATCGTCCAGCTCTGATAATTTTTGCTTTCAACCCTTAAAGCAGAGTTTTGTTCACATGTTAGCAATTTAACAAATGAAGAGTGAGCTAGGGTTGGGCTTTGGGAGCTTCTGGGACTGGAATAAAGCACAGTGATACACCTAGTACTTCCTAAAACATCCGTATCCTAGCAGGTACATTTATGAGAAACAAAGCCAAATCATCTCTCAAATGTTTCTTTCATTGAGTGCTGCTGAGGGATCTTTTTCTCAACATCCTCATGCTGTTCAGTCATGATTAAGTTAACCATAGTGTAGCGTAACCATCCCGCAACACTCTGTGGCTACAAGGTTAGTTAGATTTCCACTCCTTGTTCTGGAAATGGGACAGATGAGGAGTAAACAGTAGAGGCAATCATGATGAGCTTTCCATTGAATCCAATAGGAAAGTTACAATCTGTACTAGTTTGCAATCAAAATATTATGTTAGCACCGAGAGTGGGACTAGCTTGTGGGGAGACACAGGATTCTCACTTACTCTCCACCACCAGCACACTCCACCACTGCTCAATTTGGATCCCTGTGCCAGCCAAATCCTGCCTTATCTCCCAGTTATGCAAAAACAACAGAGTCTTGTGGCATCCTAAAGGCTAATAAGTTTTATTTGGCATAAGCCTTTGTTCACTTTGTTCACTTTGTTCAGCTCATGCCAAGTAAAACTTGTTAGTCTTTAAGACTAACAAGTTAGTCTTTAAGACTAACATGGCTACTTCCATAGAAATGCCTCCACAATTCCATAGAAATGCCTCCACAATTATGCCAATGCAACTGTGCATCAAACTGGGTGATATAGTTAGCACAATGTTAAAAGTACAACTCTCTTGAAAGGTGAAATTTATGTATCTGTTTATTCTAATATGTACTTTCCTCAGTTCATGTTGCAAATCAGGTCACTTTTGTTTTGTCATTGGCCACTAGAAACGGGGTTGTCAGGTTTTCTGAACTACAAATACCGTAATTTTCCATTCTGTGACCTTATAGGCACCTACTGACCTTATAGGCACCTTACAAACACCTGAATGTGATGTGCTTGGGAGAAAGGCCTAAACTAGAAGGCTTTGAGGCTAAGATCTGCTCAAGTGTCCTGTTCCTGCCCTGTTGCTAGCTGGGAAATTTCATATTGAGTAGGCTTCAGAACATGGGCTTCATTTGCAAATCCCGATGGCTGTTGCATGGAACTCTGAAGCAGTTGTGTGCCTGGTGCAAAAATGATATATAAAAAAAGAAAATAACATTCTTCATTTGACCATCAGGTAGATCCCTGACACTAACATATCACTTGGCTCTCATGGTGCAAGCAAATTTAACAGCAATCCTGGTCTTATGTAGTGAGCATAAGTAAAGAATACGATAGTGCAACATTACGTTAGCTATTCAGTTAAACACCAAGAAGCTGCACGCCATTGAAGCAAAACACAAGCATGTCCTTTTTTTGCCTAAGATGCGCTTCTGTCATCTCACCTACCCGTCAGCAAATTGCCTTATTTTCCCTTTGTTTCAGTTTTAATACTAAGATTCATTCTACAATGAAAGCCAACAGAAACAAAGCAAAATCTGTTTCGACATGCCTTCTGTAAACAATGGAGAAGCTGTTGAAAAACAGGATGCAAAAAGGCGTCTATGGCTGTCTGCCTCTCATAGCTTTGCCACCACATTTTTCTAAAATGCTGGATGAATGTAAGTATTGTTGGGCTTTCCAAACTGGCGCTAAGTGGAGCTGAGTCAGGGAAGGACAGATCCAAGTAACAACAGGAATTACAGGAAAGTGCCAGCTAGTTTTTTTAAAAAAACTGTGATTTGCACCTGACGATATCACAAATACTGAGGCTGCCACCATTGTTATAAATAGAAATATTTGTTGGATGTCTTTTTCTAAAGAAAGAAAGACCAAAGACAACTTACTTTCAAAATATGTTACAATTAGATTAAAAATAAAAATTGTATATGATATAAAATAGCAACTTGCCCAAACACAAATTATAGGGATGATCAATTAGCCAAATGCTATTATTTTAAAACCATTCAGTCCTATCCCAGCAAATGCCTGGAATCAGAGAAATGTCTGAATGTGGCACTGAAAATACTTTTGTGTTGGTGTTAGTTGGACCTCAAGGGATAAACATTCCATAGGCAAGGACCCACAGTCCAAATGGCCTTTTCATTTGTCACCACCCTCCAAGCCTTGAGGAATGTTTAGAGGCAGGTCTCCTGTGTTGATCTTAGGCTACTGACAAGTTCATGATGGATGAGGCATCCCATTGAATATGGGGTTCATAAGCGGTACATTGTTTCACATTCTTCTCTCAATATTGCTTTGATCTCTTGCTGTATGGAAGTTAGTAACTCGGTGGACATGTATGAAGGTGGTTGCTGTACTCGTGTGTCCTGCTTAGATGAATTCTCTCTTTATAGGCATATCCAGTCTAATATAAACTGCCATAGGAGGATTCTTGACTATTGTAATAGTCAAGGGGCTACCTTTGGAAACAGAAACTTTGTCTGGTGTTCAACTGGTGTAAGATATTGAGGCCATATGACTCTGATATTGAAAAAACTGCACTGGTTATCAACTGGGTTCCAAGCCCAATTCAAGGCATGGATGATCTCAGTAGGCTTGGGGTCCAACTCTGCAAACCCCACTGTGGGCTGCAGCAAGCCCAGAAATGGACCCAAATAGCTATGTCAGTAACAACAAAAGGAAATGCCCAGATCAATTTCTGTTTAGGGAGTCACTGAGGATGCCATTTGTTGTCTGCCATGTTTTAAACCTGAAACAGCTGGGGCCAAGCTTTCTAAGAGAGCAGCTGTCTCTTTATGAGATGTTAAGATTTTCAAGAGAGCATGTTCAAGGTTGCCAGGGCAGAGTACCCCTTCCCCGAGACATGTTCTGGGTGATCTTGGCTGGCTCCTCATTCAGGAGGCACAGAGGGGATTCAAACCCTCTGAGTGACAAGTGAACTGCTTAGTATGAAATATGTACATAGATATGGAAAAACACTAGGTTCAAGTATTCTGACCCATGTATGATATTTAATTTAATGGAAGACAGATAAAATGAGACACGAATTGTAGAATAAGAAAAGACGTTTGTATTTAAGGTGATGCCATGAAAGCAGCATCTGTGATTTTCAGTCTATGATGACTATGTCACATCTGTAAGTCACTACTGCAGCACTTCAGCCTCACCCTTATTTTCACCTTGCTCACTTCTAACTGTGCATTTAGAAATGGGTGTAAAAGATGTTGGAAAGGAAGCAAGTTACAAAACAAAACAAAAAAACAAATTCCAACCCCACCCCACCCCCGCCCATTTAAATTACTAATTCTTCTATTTGGCAGTGAATAATACGCTGGTCATCTTGTTCTGCACTGATAACAACATTTCCTTCTATAAATGACAGATGAGTGGCTGAAAAAAATTGACACTTCTTTTATCCCTTTACTTGTCAGAGGAGATAAACAAGGTTTGACACATGTGTTTAAAAGTTCATACAAACTGTAGAGAGCTTAGGAATAACCAGGAGCCTAAAGAGTTGTTTTGAAATATTTCTGTCGCTTCACTGTGAAGGAAATACAGTGGTGTGTGTGTGTGCTATTCCTTGCTCAAATGGCACACTTTTTTGCAATAACTGAAACACAATGCCACAAAATTGAGTACATTTCGCTCTGTTTTCCAGAAACTTGCCTCCAGTTCTTTGCCTTCAAAATATAACTATAATTGATTACTTTTAAAGGAAGCAACTTTTCAAGCACTGCTTACCCCACATTTTCATTACTTATTTATTCCAGTTCTCTTGTGATTTGTATTCCTCAGGTACCATTCTCTTATTAGCCACCCAATGAAAGAATGACAAAGGATCAAATGATACAGTACAGTTAGCATATCATTAGAAACTTATAACATGTCTTCCCTCCAGAGATGTAATTCCTTCAAAGCTCTCTGAGCAGTCAAGTTCAAAATGAAGCCTGTGCTCACCTCCAGGTGACAAATCTCAAGCCAAAAGCAAGCTTGGTTGACGTCTGCTTTTAATATCTCTCTTATTTATAAGTTTTCATATGATTTTTTTATTCTTTTAAAATATTCTAATAAATTATTATTTTAACTTTTATCTTTGTTTCTTTTAATACTGTAAGCCGCCTTGGATCCTTTAGGAGAAATCTGGCATATAAATATTTGAAATAATTAAAATAAATAAATAAGCTAATTTGCAACATATGTAGCAAAAGAAACCTATTGCTAGGATAAACAGACATTTTTTGTCTTTTAAGGCCGCTCCACTTCTAACACTGTGATAACTGTATTGTATAGGCTGATTTTATTTATCTATAAACTATTTATCTTGCCATAAGGAAGATGGCTTCCACACAAGGGAACTGAAGTTGTGTCAACTGTGCTTCTCTTTAGGCTATAGCATACTTGGAAATATCTTCACCTTGAATAAGAAGAGGACACAAAACTGCAATCCTTTCCATGGCCCCTCCTGGTCCGCACACACGTTTCACTTTGCTCTTCTCCTACCATCTCTAACAATAGTCATCTTACAGAGATATGATTATGCAGCTTTCCTCTTAGTCAGCATTTTTTGTTCCTCAGCTTCAAATTCTAATTTCAGATCCTGGTAAGGAGAATTTCATATTTAGAAATCCTGTTTTCATAAGTTGTATTGAGGATCAAGCTTTCTTCTCCCCTTACCACTATGATGTAGAGTAGACAGTCTCAGATCTATTTTGTCATCTTAACTCTGCAGAGACCCTTTAACATATTCTGATCTGATGTTGTTTTAGGAACACGTTTGGGGACTTCTGACTTCAGAATCAGTGGCAAACACATTAACCTCTTTTGCTATGGCCACCTCCTCCCACATCAGCTCTCTGTCCCCCAGTCTCTTTCAACTACTAATTGTGTTATTCAGATAATTTGGTTTTCAGAGCAAGATCATCTTCCATTACTTACTTGTCTGAACAGAAGTTACTACCTGGGGCCAACCTATCTTAATCTGTGTAATAAGTAACTTTAAGATTGCATATTTTAGCTGACGCAGCTCTCTGGTGCTGTACTTTAGGGCTGTTATGTAACATTGTGTTTATAGATGTTAAGCCCTTCTAGGTAAATACCCATCCACAGAATTCCATAGGATATGCTATGTTTCAAGACATTCTCTCAGTACACAAGCAAAGCCCCATTCTGCTTTCGGTCAGTGCATAATCAAAATAAATGGTTTAAATGCACGTAAACACAGTCCCATGAAGAGAAAAGGTTGCAATGTTAGCAGCATAAGGAGCAAACTCAGTTATTCTTCTATAGTTTATAATGGCAATTCTCACCACTGTTTGAGCTTATGAGATTTACTTGGCTTTTCACTAAAATCTCAAGGCGCTCATTAATCAGTGCTAGATATAAAACAAAAGGAGTTGGGAAAGTGAAGTCAATTATCTACTGCAGTTCAGCCAGACACTCCAGAGCATGGAAAATTGAACACAATCCTAACTGGCTCACACATGCAAGGGCCAGCTGGGATAACATTAAGCCCCCTAAAACTGTTCTGAATCCAAATTCTCCCTGCCTAGGGATATTGGAACTACTCTGGACTCCTCTTGACCGGGCCTACATTTAGGACAGCCTATTGGCCGTGTCCCTCGACATGAGAAGGTCTGGATCTGACATAATTCAGCTCCTCCCTTCTCAGCTTCCTTTTTTTACCATTCTGCTGGCAGATCTTAGCCAGCAGAGCAGTTCTGCCGACAGGTCTCTGAGATCATGCAGCAGAAGGGGATTCGACCAGCAGAAGGGCATTTTAGCCAGTGGAAGAGTCTAACCCCTTACAGCAAAGGCATCTGAGTTACTTTCTAACCACACACTTACAGTTATTATTTCAAGTTCTCTAAAAACATTACAATTGCAATCCTCAGAAAGTAACTCTATGCTCTGCCATTTCTCAGAAGTAATTGTTTGCCTGTAATTACTTCTTCTTTAAAAAACTGAACTCCATAAGATGCTATATCATGGTACAAAACAAATTCTACCCCATCCATCTCATTTTCAGGTCAACAGCTACAACAGAGTGTGAGGCAGTAGCATAACCCGGCATGGAATCATGTGATGTCCCTCTTCTAGTATTTAGTGAGGCTGTGCCTCATAACTGGAAAAGGGAATTTAAAGTAACTGGTACACTGCAAATGGACCGACGCTATCCCTCATTAAGTTAAATTCATACTATAAGGTACAGATAATTTGCTACAGGAAAAAGGAATTCATTGTTAGTAACTCATCATCTGTAACAAGTTACAGTACATCCCCGTCCTAGTGCCCTTTGTGCACAAATGCAAATCTGCACACCCGAGTTTCTGTGGTTCAGGGACTCTTGACATCACACTGTCTAAGTGTCTGGAAGGACTGCACAAGGATTTGTTCAAATCATATTTAATACAAATCCATACTCACATTTTACCTGCTCTTAGACCACTGGGAGTCAGAAATGCATGCCAATATGGCATGCTAAAAATCATTAGCAGATTGCAAAGCAAGATGTAAGCCCTGCATTGTGAGCTGATATTCTGGGAGTGGAGGGGGAAGGGAACGAGACCTACTGTCTGCAGAATCAATAGTAAAAAACTGCATCCAGGTTTGGTCTTCTTTATGGCAGACTCGTTTAAATAAGTGAGTCTCATAAAAGTCAAATGGATTTCAATGGATCTACTCAAAAGTATGACTAAATCTGGATCTAACCCAATGTCTTTCCCCTGCTTTTCCTTAAACAACAGCTTTCTCCAAACAGAGATATTAAGACTTTTGTTTGCTTTGCAGCTTTATTTTAACTATAATGACACAAATTCCAGGAGAACCAAGTTTTGGAGCCTAGATATACACAATGCTGACATTCCACGAGGCAAAACATTTTGAACTTTCATCGGCGTCTTCTCAAGTATCATTTCAGAGCAGTGCAAATGTAATACAGTGCAGTCCCATTTCCTGGTGACTCTTCCAAGTCATTCAACGTCATTACCTCCCACCTTTTGCAGTGCTTAGCAAAGCTGCAAGGAAACAAACACAATGGGTCAATGTCTTTCTGGCAGCAGGCAAACACAGACATTGGTATAGGTAGACAGTGGCCTAAAGCGATTTCTGTCCTGTGACATCAGCAGATAATTTGACCCAGAATGAATAAGGCAAGAAAGGATGACTGCTTCCTGCAAGCAAGGAACATCTAGCAAAAAGTTCATGTTCAAAGCTATCAAGTGGCACGTAGGCTTGGAGCTCAAGCAACACCCTACTTACCATCTTTTGTTTCGGGTCTTGAAAAGTAACTCCCACCAACAGTAAATCTCACTTAAATTGTATTCTATGTGCAGTCATGCCCTTATTCAGTTGTGTGGTTGTTTGTTTGTTTTTATTAAATAGATTTAAGAATTTTGAAGTATGAGGAAATGGTCTGGTTTTATTTTAGTAGCTGTCAAACCACACCAGTCTTTGAGTGTCTGTTTAAAAAAAATCTCCAAAGAAAATGTCTAGTTAAATGAGCATTAAGTGGTTTCCAAAGGTAACATGCCGGTTACACAAGAGATCTAATTTCTCACAGCTCCTCAGCCAACCTGTGCACTAGGCTTTTGACTCCATGAGTTCACAGTCTATGAAGTCATCCACAAAACTGGAAGATTCCCAGGGGGATTATGTAAATTTGATCCTTCCTCCTCCATAAATCTTCTGCTGCGATGACTATGAGGTATTGACAATGCCTTTGAAGTTGCTGAGTGCAGAGGGCATCCATGAGGGAGTTGCATGTGAATCAGCACAGCAGAGCCCGGCAATTATTTATTAATAGAGTTCTAACTTTCCCTTCCACCCAGACCTAGGTCCCCATGCAACGATCAAAAACTCCATTTAGAAAATCATTCTTACCAGCTAACATAACAGAGCAATTAAACACTGCATTTGTCCCATCCCCATCCCACTCCCAACCAAAGCTTGAAGGTAACAGAAGAACCTGTTCTCACTTTCTAAAAGTCATAAGGGAGTCATCAATGACAGTCTTCAGAGCATAGGGTGACCACATACGCAGTGCCAAAAATCCATCATCAATGATATAATAGAGGACATTCATTTGAATGTAATTTGTACATGTTAATTTATATGTATAGATGAAAATGTGGACATTGCAAATAAAGATACAACACATCACCATATTGTAGGGAAGACAGCAGGCTGACATGGTCTTCTGTCCAAGTGCCAGTGATGATGAGCAACTTCAATGCCCTTATCATTCCTGTGCCAGAATCCTATTGGTGATTTGCGCTTGCAAAAGGAAATTTGCATGAGTCACGGTAGCAAATTGTCTGGGTGGGCACCTGATTGTGCATTCTGGTGCCTGCCCATGAACACAAACGTCACCCCATTGATAAGTAGTAATTTGTGACTGCACCTTACAGGATTTTCATTACACAAATGTGAATTATTGATAGGATTCTAGCCTTGATCTTGAAAGTGGGCTTGAACCAGAAATCTTTTCAAACAGATTACACCCACTGTAAAATAAAACACATGGGCTTCTTGCAACTTTGAGAGTCAGTTGTCTAAGAATGATCAAGACATTAACATAGGCTTCATTTCCCAGCTTAGGCACCAAGGTCTGTTAGAATCACAACTTTCTAAAAATAAATGTGACCTCAGCTTCTAATGGCATACAAGCTACAACATACCATTTGATCTTGTGATATCATTTAAACCTTGGGATGGCTGTTACAAGAGAAAGCTATTTCATATGGTTATAATTTCCATACTATAAACTGCTATTTTGTAGGAATAATCATGACACATCTTAGTTGATTGTATATGCTGTTGATATGCTCAGGGAACTGCTGGTGATCACATTTATAATTCATCCAAAGGTTTCATGCTTACTCCTATGTATTATTGTTGTTACTGTTGTTGTGGAGTTTAAGAAACAACCCCCTAAATAGTACTCAAACTATTGTGGTAGTATGAAGGGCTGCACACAGACAGCCCTTGTATGAAGGGCTGCACACAGACAGACCAATTTTTTCCTTGTCAATCAAAAATTAGTGTTTCTCTAATGAGTTTGTGACTAGGCAGGTGAGTCTTTTCAAACAGTTTGGAAAAGTTCAAGAGTCATGTATATTTGGCTTATAACATACCACTCTTGTCTATATTAATTGATGCCAATCCTGAATGTTGACAAAAGCTAGCCCACACCCTTTAGGTTCCAGGATCTCTGGGCAGCATCTTCCTGGGTCCACTGATGTCATATTTGCTTCCCAGCTTTGAGTGCTTTTTTAATGGGGACAGTGACAGGTTTCCTGATGATCAGGGCAAAAACTAAGCAGCACTAGATACACGCATCAAAACTTTCAGTTCTGACATTGCAAAATCAAAATTATTTTCTTTCTCAAAAACATTACTAGTTAATGCCTTCCTTATTATCTGAGATCAGATTGGATTTTGCACCTCTGAAGAATTGTCCCTTCAGTTCCAAACTTCTATCTTTGCCTTTTCACCTTCAGTGATCATATCTGGCCAGATGTATCAGTTATTCAGGGATGGGAAAAGAGAGGCTGGCATGAGATCTTCTTTGGGTAAAGTGAATTTGGAAAGGATGCTTTTTTTTCAAAGGACTTATTAACCATAATGTTTAGAGCCTAGGGTGATGACTATGGGCTAAACTAGATGATAAGAGGTGGCCCATTGTTAGGGATTTCTTTAAGTGCTGAAAGACATCTGGTTGCCATACCCTTCCTATAGTTTGCAAATTAGCCTGCTTTGGTCATCAGGAAGTAAACACAGGCTTCATTTGCAAACCTGAATGCTTAGCCTCAGAAAGAATGCTTTCCACTTTGACCAAGATGCTGTCTGCATTGTTTCATTTGACCTACACAATAATGTTTGTACTGACCTTCCAGGGGAGTGTATGTACAAGATTCTACTGGTGCCAAATAACTGTTTCTATGCCAAGAGTAGTTTTGGAGAAGAGCATGGTGTCCAGTATCACCAGAGCACAGGAAATGAACAAACGTTTAGTCCACCTTTCCCCGACTGTTGTAATCCCTGCCTTTCCTATGGCTTTGACTAGGAACTGCTTCCCAAGCACTTAGTTAAGGGTCTCTCCAGCCCACCACTACTCTGCTCACATATGCAGAAATGTGTAGAATGAAACCTGGGACTTGCAAAGCAAAACCTCCACTATGGAGCTATGGCCTATTTTTCCATTTTCTATGTGGTAACCACTCTGTACATTGCATCACACCCATTTGTCAATGCATTAATACACATTACTCAAGATTATACAACCACCTTGATAGTATGGTGCAATTTCTTCTAAAAGTAACTTCAAACAGACATATGGATTGCTCTTGTGGTCAAAATAGCCTTTTTGTGTGCTTATCACACCCTTCTTAGTTGTTGTATTCTGATATTAGCATCCAAAATGTATCACTCCATGTGAGATTTGCCTCAGATTTAATCCTAAATGACAGCTTCACTGGGTTCTTCTGGTTATGAATAAAATGGAAGCCTTTTTGGCAAGTATGAGAGACTTCTTGTTTTCCTGACTGAGAACTGGATCATAAAAACATGGCACTTACATTCTATATTTAGGAGGATTGTTGTAACCTATAGATATCATGGCCACAATCCACTGAATTGTACTTCATTCCACAAAAATCAGTAGGACTTAAGTTGCCTCCACTTCCTTAAGTATGACTGAATTTCCCTAGATTGAAACTAAAGACAATACCTCAAACATTAGAATTTCAGGGTTCTCAGACTTTGGACTTTATCTAGAATAAGACTTACTTAATTTTTTTCTGCAATTATACAATTTTAAGTATGCAATTATGTGTTGTGTGCCTTCAAGTGATAACTGACTTTTGGCAACTCTAATGGGACTTTCAAGGTAAGTGAGGAGTGTTTTTACCTGTTCCACCCTCGCCCCTATGAGTTTCCATGGTCAAAGGAGGATTTGAACCCAGGTCTCCTGAGTGCCAGCCATCACTCTACCCACTACACCATGCTGGGAATGCAAGTATGCAATATTCCTTCCATATTAATATACACATTGTTTCCTTATTCATAATCTCTTGGTTTGGAAGCAGTTTAAGCCCAGCACACAGATCGACAGCCAATGCGATGTCATGGATGCAGCACTGGGTTTGCTATGTGAGAAAGTCAAGAGTGGTGTATGAAGCTCATTCAGCATTCACGGCTTCATGTGAGGTTTCAGAGCTAAACTACTGCCTTCATGTCACAAAATGATAAAGTCTATTGTGACTTCTTTAAGACTAACAAGTTTTATTTAACATAAGCTTTGGGGGAGCTCATGCAACTTTTTCAGATGCCCTGAGTTGCTAACCAGTGCTTTGGCTTTCAGTAGATAGGCATCAAAGTTTTCTCTCCCTCACTTCTTCTCCATTATACAGTCTTTTGTGTCCTCCTTTCTTTTAGGATTTTCTTTTCTTCTTTTTCTTCTCTTGAGCTGGCTGGATAGTTCAGTGGTTTAGCGGCTGGGAGTTCAATTCCCCACTGTGTCTCTTGCAAGTAGGACCATATTTTGTGGCCTTGGGCAAGCTGCACAGTCCCAGGATGCCCCCAGAAGAAGGGAATGGTAAACCACTTCTGTGTTCTCTACCTAGAAAACCCTGAGAAGCTTCACCATAAATCAGACTAGATGGCATATGATTATCATTGAGCTATTTTTCTTCTCTATGCCAAATATTTATCTATATTTATCAAAAGATGGGGTATGGGCTGGATCCAGATGTAGGCATGTGCAGCTATACAAGTTGTCAGCATTATTGATCTTGCAGTGGTGGAAAAAAAGAAGAGAAACCAGACTGACGCAGGAACACTTCTTAAGGCTTGTTTGCTCTCGCCACTTCCTGTGAGAGTCTGCATGATGGCTGGTGGTTGATTAGGCCTGAAAGCGGAAAAAGGAAACGGGGGAGGGGGAAGTGAAATGGAATGCACACTTTTAAGAAATAAAAAGCCTCTTGCCTGTAGGCTCATTTGCTCATGAAAGCCCCTGTAATAAATGTAGTAAAATAATTAGGAAAGGGTGGTAGAAAGACATGCATTTTGGAGATCTATGTTAAAACCAGTATAATTGGCAAATCTGGGCTATGGCAGTGCAAATGATTTGGTAGAAACAGAGATCACAGAGGAGCTTTCCCTTAGGCAGTGCCCTCCAAATGTGTTAGACTAGAACTCCCATTATCCTCACACAACACAGGCATTGTTAAATGGGCATTATGGAAATTGTAATCGGGCATATTTGTAGAGTGCCAAAGCAGGGGCAGCTGATAGAGAGTCTCCCCTCTTGACCATTTAAAGAACCGTCAACATTTTATCTTTTTCCAGAATGTTTAACTTTTTCTTAGCAACTTTGGAGGCGGGGGTAGGGGAAGGGTTCTGGGATTCTAAATAGCTTGTGCTTGGAGCAGACACCACAGCCATCTGGACTACTTACCCTGGAAGGGAATTGTTCACAGGCAAAGAGTCAATAAAACAAACTACGAAACTGGGGGCAAAGGAGAGGAGACAAATTAAAGAGGTTAGGTAGATTTCCCCTGGTTTCTGAGGGGTAATCCCAACCTCTGCTCCTTCTTTGCCATTTCCTGCTTCGTTCTTTGGCCTTTGCTACTATTGTGTGTTTTGACTATATGACCACTTCACCTCTTTCCCACAATGTAATGACTGGGAAATGGGCAGAAATTGGGTGATTAGCCATTTGAAGTACAGCAAATATCTTAGGTCAGAGGAGCACCATACTCCCATTCACATGATATTTGAAATAACATGAATTACAGTCCAGCTGCCTCAGTTTCAAGAGCATGGTAAAGGCAATGTACAAGAAAACATGACTCTGTCGTCATGACAACAAGGGTCAGGAGCAAAAGAGAATAGGGGTATATTTAATGCTCCACAAAATGAATGAGGGCAGAGAGTCCAGCTGGAAAATAGAAAGAAGACCATGATAACAGATCAGTAAAAGTGTAAACTACGTCAAGTTGTAAAACTAGATGAAAATGTCTCATATCAACAAAGGGAATATCCTATAAATTTGAAGAGATACAATACTGTAACTATCAGCATGAGTTGGCTTTTTGATTAATGTGAATCAGTCAATTACTATGAATTTGGCCTGAAGTGTCATCTGATTAGCATTCAGGATTTAACCAAACCATCTTATTGTTTCTTTAATGCAAGAGTGTGGAAGCTTTGGTCTTTCCAATGTTTTGGACCACAATCCCCATAATCTGTTACTACTGGCCATGTTGGATAATGCTCCTGGGAGCTGAGTTTAAAACTTCTGATAGGCCAGAGGTTCCCGCATCACTGCTTTAATAACTGTAGATGGTCCCCCTTGATGGAATTTTGCTTACAAGTCTGATGCTAAGTGCTTAGCAAATTGTGAACCATCTAGGAAATGGCAGCTTTGACTTGCTCCAAAGAGAAGTACCTTAGACCAGCCTTTCCCAACCTGGCCTCCTTCAGACATGTTGAACTCTAGAACACCCTCCTCACCCACCCTAGTCAGCATAGCCACTGCTGAGAGTTGCTGTCCAACATATTTGGGGAATTGCCAGGTTGGCATCTGGGCTGCCTTGGAGCACAGAATCCCTCTCTGGGATCTGGTATGGTACAGAACCAAGCTTGGGAACACTGGTTTTTGGACTGTAACTCCTATGCTGGTTAGGGAATACTGGGAACTGTAGTACAGACAAAGAATATTTTCAAGCTCTTGTGGTATAATAAATCTTCTTTGCGGGTGTGCATTCTTGTCTCCACTTTGTCTACAGTATGCTATGCTTTTAAATTTATAAAACTCATACTGTAAAAAGATATGACATTTCCAGCAGAAGTTAGGTAGTGGTGTTCTGAAAACATTTCAGTGTGGATTATGCAATAATACAGATCAATGGGGATGCTTTTGTCATGATGCATTACTAGATGACCACAGGGCTAACAGCAAGGAGCTTCGCCTTTGGTAGTAAAAGGTCAGGACTTCAGAGCACTTGCCATTTGTTTTTGCTTCAGATTTCATTACAGCCAGTGGGAATTAACCCTCAGAAAAGGAGGAGCCCTTTATCAGGGCCAAAGATATAAATACTGAACCACATACATATACGTATATGCTGAACTTGAAGGGGCTTCAGGGATTTTTGTGATAAGATTTTAAAGAGAATAGAAGAAAAAATAATCCTCTCACAGAGCTTCACCACACACGTTTGCATTCCATGTGCTCCAATAAGGCTTCTCAAAAGCTGAGATTGAAAATGCAAACATGGTGCGTCAATCTAGTCTGCTTGTGGGAAGTAGTGGGAACAAGGCCACCACCTCTCAGCCTGACTTAATTTACAGCATTGTTTTGAAGATAAAATGTTTCATGGAAATCTATTTTCCAGTGCCTTGGAACAGAATAGAGACAAGATCAAGTGCAGCACAGAAGAATCATTTGCTTTAAACCTCGGTGGACAACAGAAGTATCCAAAACAGGGATGGATAAGCTGTGATTCTCCAGATGTTAGACAACTGTGTGTCCACCAAGCAGTATGACCAATGAGGGATGATGGGTTCTATAGTCATGGAGGGGCATAGGTTCTGCCTCCTAGCTGTAGAAAACAAGGACTGTGGACAAATGGACATGGCACCTTATCTTTGGATAAAGAGGCATTGATTTTTAACCCTTATCTAATCAGATTAAAAATGTTGCATTGAGTGAGTTCTAGAAAGTGGTTTAATTGCATGAGCATTTTTGTTTGTGACATAAACGAGTTAAGAATCCCCCCCCCCTTAAAACCTCATTCAGCATTTTGTGGGATTTTAACCAGGGCTCTGCATAAGTCTCTTGCTCCAGTTCAGAGGCCAGTTTGGGGCTTTGGGAGGTATTGAACTTCAGTCCTGACTGATTTATATCCTGACTCAACTTGTACCCTGAATGCATGTCAGGCTGTGAGCGCACTGGCTATTTGAATCGATTTCAGTTTAGACTTTTTAAAAATCAGGTTCAAGCCACATGATATTTAAACTAGTGGATGAGTTCACATGCACTGAATGGAAATCAATTTATTCCTTTGATTTAAACAGGTTTTGGCATCTACACTGCTGCAATTGACTCATTTCCCTTCTGTTTTAGGAGGATGCTATTCTTAAAGGTTTTGTTTTGACTTGATTTTAAAGTGAGTGATACATCGATAAATCAAGTGTCTAGGAGGTGCCACCTAGTGTCATAATAGTCACTAGAAACCATGGGGGATTAATTACGAAAAACATGAGAATGTGGGGGGGGGGGGGAAGGCTTCCAGCTGCTTTGTAAGGCGATGCTCCTGGCCCACAGCGCACCCTCCATGTCCAGGTGTGCGTGCCCTGCACCTGTTCACTTGCACCCACTGGTCTTTTGCTGCTCCATTGGCTCCTTCACTGGCCAAATGGAGAGAACAGGATGGGTGGTTGTAATTCTGAACAGATGGATGTAGTAATAAACATTTTAGGAAATAGTTTTTTAAAAAAAAATTAAAAGGAAAAACGACCGTGTCTCTGCCATCCAAAATCTTTATAGGCACAAATTAAAATGACAGCAGTGTTCACACCAACAAAACTGCATTGAATTGAATAGATTTTAGAAGCATTTAAAAAAGCCCCTACCAGCCAGTTGAAAAAAAAAACACCTCACTTCGCAGTCGATATATATCGATTTGACCGTTGTGTCATGTGAGCGATAAAATCCAAATTGATTTAAATGACACTTAAATGGCGTTCTTATTGCCAGTGTGATCGCAGCTTGAGTTTGTACGCCTCCCATTGCCTTATACTGGAAAACTGAAATACAGTGGTGCCTCGCTAGACGATTGCCTCGCAGGACGAGGAAATCGCTAGACGATGCCTTTTTGCGAGTGCTACTGCGCTTCGCAAAACGATGTTTCCCTATGGCGATTTTCGCTAGACGATGAGGTTTCCCCATAGGAGTGCGCCGACTAGTGGTCAAAAGCTGTCAGTGCAGCTGTCAGTGCATTCCTATGGGGACCCTCACTCGCTAGACGATGTTTCCCTATGGGAAATTTCGCAAGACGACTGCGTTTTCCCTTGGAATGCATTGAAGCGATTTCAATGCATTCCAATGGGAAAACGTGCTTCGCTAGACGATGTTTTCGCTAGACAGCGATCCTCGTGGAACGGATTAACATCGTCTAGCGAGGCACCACTGTAGTTATAATTATTTTTTTTTTTGCACTGATATACATGAACTCTGGAGACATAATAGACTTTAAAGAAGGGACTAAATCTGCCAGATTTCAATTCAGGATTTTGCACCTTTAACACCTGCTTCTTGAAAAAAAAAATGGAAAGGAAGGAAGGAAGGAAGGAAGGAAGGAAGGAAGGAAGGAAGGAAGGAAGGAAGGAAGGAAGGAAGGAAGGAAGGAAAGGCTAAGTGCTTAAGGCTTCTTTCTGTTTCATTTGTGCTCAGGACACAAACTGGTGTTTAAAATCACTTCCATTCTGACTGGAATTAAATCTGCTCATTTTGTTTTCGATAAACAGGACTTAGTTGGTTCTGTCAAGGGCTGTCCAGAATGTCACTTTGCCTTACATAGTTTGTCTAATGTTTGTCTTTTAATAATCGACGATACAAGTTACCTTAATAGTTGTTTTCTCAACCCACATCCATACATTCCTTTCTCACCCTGTCTTCCTTCTGTCAGTTCTTCTCACTTTTCATCCCCCTGTTTTCCAGATCTTTTCTTCTAGGGTCTATTTGACCTCTCCAAAGGAGCACTCCTCCTTCCTCAAACACCTCTTTCTACTGTTCCTTGTCGAGAGCCTACCAACCCCTTTAAGCTTTCTTAAGAGTGCCACCCTTCTTTGGCCACCAATGCTGATAGCTTCACTACTTGCCCCTCTTCTCACCTGGCCAGTTCTCTCTCTCCTGTGGAAAGCCACATGATCCTGGTTGCTGGTATACATTATTGTACAACACAGTATGTATATGTATATATGTATGTGTTAATATGTTTGCATTGGAAGAACTAGAATGTCACATTTGCATAATGGAGCATTATGACCAATCAGAAGGTATCTGGCATCAACCAGACAGATATATGAAGCAGGTGCCAGTGTAGTAGTCTCTCAGGTAGGGTCCAATATGTAATAGTGCTCAGATAGGGCTAAATGCGTAATAGCATTAGGATGTGAGAGTTGTTTATTATAGAAAATAAATCTGTCAACAAGTACAAACTACATGTATAACAAATACCATATCTCTAATCACTATGAGTTTATTATGTTATACATATGTTTTTAAACAGCAAACGTTATTTCATGTTTTAACGAAGACCAAGTGATTATGTACTATCAACTGCTGGCACAAACAGACACAAGGGAGAACATCGACTTTTATTCTGCTAGTGGTTTTCTATCAACATGCTTAAACTGTTGTGCGCAGACTCTGTTAGCTGTATTTTATATTATTTTTATAGCTCATACAACACTGGTGACCTCTCTTCCCTATCTCTTCTCTTTCCCTTCTGTTCTTCCCTAATGTGTCCTTCCTCCCCACCGACCCCCAGACATGCTCTCATCACTCTTCTTGGTCAAAGTGTCATAGCATTAAGCTCCTCTCCCCATACAAAGCAACACCAAATCTACCACCATGGCTTCAAGAGAACTGAAAATGAGGGGAAAATCATGGGGGAGAGCAGTATATAAAGCAAGATAAAAGGAAAATTGTGTTGATGGTGGGGAAAACATCAGTAAGATCAGGGCAGAACAAATGCTCTGTCTGGCCAAGCCTCCGTCTTATTAAAGCTTCTCTCGTATCACTCTCCTTAGTGACATCAGACCATGAAGTGACTATAAGAGCAAGTCATGCTCTGGTGCTGTTCAGGCATTTCTCTTGGTCTGGCAAAATGACTGCAGCAAGTTCTCCTCTAAATGATTCAGAGAGATTTGACTCACTTTACGGAAGGATTTATGAAGCAGAAAATACACGGCTTGATTTTTCATATACCAGGTGGAGAACGACATTTGGAAAGAAAAATACATTAGTTTGGAACACAAAGCAAAGCCATGGGGATGTAGGAATTACTGACGAGGAATATATGACACTAAGATGTCATTTTCCTTCTTTGAGGAATATATCTTTATCCAGATAGACAGACAGACGGACAGACAGACAGACAGTCAGACAGAGACACATAATCTTTTAAAATCAAAATTATTGTGCTAGAGTAGATGACAAATCTTTACAGACTATCTGAATGCTAAGCTTTTTACAGGACTCTTTCTGTTCCCAGAAGTTCTTATAAACTATTTTTCTTCTTTGTACACTTTGCTAAAACATTTTCCCTACTGTATTTTTGAAACACTTCTCCACTTGTAGGAATGTTTCTGCCATAGATGATTGAGTCACTTTTGGTTTGTTATTTTACAAGGCAAAAACGCTTATTCTGAGCCAGAGAATGGAAAAGTCTCTTTTGTGGACTTCAGTGACTAATCATGTTGATAGGGTATTTGGGGAATTACAGTCCAAAAGATTACATTTTCTTATTTCTGTGATGTTAGTAAATTAAGACTAAGCACATGTGAACAACATAATGTCATAGTCAAAGGTGATAGCAGAAGGGCATGAAGCATTCACTGTTACTGACATGCTGACTCTGAGTGGTCTTTTGCCATATAATTTATAATTTATTTATTTAAAATATTTTTACCCCACCTTTCTCCTTAAAACCTCCTCATTTAACTGAGGAGTTTGACATGGACATTTCGTCATTGTAGATTAGTATCTCTCCTTGCTGAATAATCCAAGCCATGTAAGGTCTATTTATTGACAGTAGAATCATTGCATATGCACAACAATGTGTCAAGATAGGAACATAAGATGCTGCCGTCTACTGAGGATGGCCATTGGTCCATTAGCTCAGTTCTGTCAAGTCTGACTGGCAGAATATCTCTGAGGTTTTAGGCAGGAGTATTTTCCAGCCCCATCTGCCCATGTTGGGGACTGAGTTTCGGATTATGCTCCACCCCTAAACAATGGTGCTTTCCCATGACTGTACACAGCATTTTGGTGGTTTCCCACGCAAGTACTAATGAAGCCCAACCTTAGTTATCTTCAAATATCAGAGCAGATAAGCATACTTAGGGTAGTGTGGTAGTGGCAATTTGTACAGTGAGCACTGGTGGGGGAGGGGGGGAAATGTCCATGCCCTCATCTGATGAATGACTTGTTAACAAGTTGTTACTAGTAACCTCAGGTCACTGCTGACTTATGGTGACCGTTATAGTTTTCAAGGTATATGAGATCTTCAACTTACAACCATTGCTATCCCCAGTGAGTTTCCATGGCTGAGTGGGTATGTAACCCACATCTCCTGAGTCTTACTCCAACACTCTCTCCTACTAATGAGACCTGTACTTTATTTGAACCACAAGGAAAAAAATGTTTGAGTCTCTTCAATGTGTCAGGCAAGAAGCAAAAATAACACAACACTTATGTACCTGAAGACAGATGTTTTTGAGGTGACTAATGATATGAACACTAAAAAGAATTCTTCACACTTCAGACTAAGCTGTCTCTTCCTGCTGTCTCTAGCAAAGGGCAGAAAGTCAGAAAGCTAAGCTAAACATAAAGGCTTGTTACCTAAACTCTTGTGGTGTGCATCATATTTCTTCACATTCATTTGAAGAAGTGGGCTACGGTCCATGAAAGCTTATGCCAAATGAAATTTATGAGCCTTTAAGGTACAACCAAGTCTGGATGCTGGTCTCTCTCTCTCTCTCTCTCTCTCTCTCTCTGTGTGTGTGTTTTAAATTGAATACTTAATCACAACCAAAACAGCTGTTGACTGTATTTGCCAGTTGGATGCTGGAGGAAACAACAAGGAGACTCAGAAGTGATCTGGGGAAAGCTATGCACCTGACCTGAACTTGGGCCTTGAAGCCAGCATTGCAGAGTTAATGGTTTTCTCCCCAAAATTATCTCTATCAGCTCTGTGAAACAGGGGCCAAGGAGGCTAATGTGGGCTGAAGTACATTCCGTGGGTGTGAGAGAGTGAATGTGTGTCTTGCAAGAACTTTACATTCTAAACCAGCACTTCTTATCCCGTAACCAAGAATTATGTGAATGTACCTCTAAATAATATTTAATATTTTATGGACTTAGAATTTATGCTTGGAAATACAAGAGAAAGCAGGGGTGTTTGCTTACTAAAATAACTTTCTCTGGCAAGCGTTCAGCGATCCCTTTTACATCCTCCCTTAATCTGTATCAGACAGTGAGGACAGCTTGCATCTAGAGGGTGGCGGTGCCTTTTTATGTGGCTCATCTCCATTGTTAGTGTGTGCCAAATAAGATTATTGAACAGGGCTGGATAATGCCTCACCCTCTGGCCAACGAAGGACTATAAACCTCATCTGCCCTAGCCAGCATGGCCAATGGTGAGAGATCTTGGGAAGCTGAAATCCAACAAAATCTGAAGGCCCACAAGATTCCTGTCCCTGGTACAGGGCCTCCAAGTGTTCAAAGCTTTTTACATGCTAATCTAGCTGTAAGCCCCCATATTACTGAGGGAAACTGAGAAGGAGAAGGAGGGATGTGCCTGAGGCCACCTCATGAATTAGCCACAAAGTCAAGATTCAGACCAGCATACCCTCCTGATTAAATTGTAACGTCAGAGGCAAACTAATAATACTTTAATAAGTCACCAGTAGTTGTGGTGCTTTTCCTCCTGATTCTAGAGTAAGCAGTGGGAACCACTTGAAAATCAAGATTCTGACAGGAGGAGCATTTGAGGGTGTTTACTTTCCCTCATTTGAAGGACTAAGCACACTCATTTGATGACCATGATGTACTAACTTTGGACGGAGAAGATAGGTGATTTGAGAGAGGGGTCAGGGAGGCCATACATGTGCATATAGAAAATCCCTCACTCAACAGGGGTGGAGGCCTTAGATACAATCTGTCTCCTATTTATCATGCTACCCCTTTATCATCCCCAGAATGATTAGGACCACACACACCAGAAAGACCACTGTTAATGACCGTTAACGACCCATGACAATGGGTGGAGAAGGAGTCCTTTGTCCTTCTAACGAGCCTATTCAGACCAGGGGAAAGTGAAACCAACCTGGAGGATATATCGGGATCTCCTACCAACTCTCCTCAGACTGAAGAAGCTACTTGGATGAGTAGTGAAAAGTTTCAATCTAATAAGAAAGAAGTCCAGTTGCCATGACTCAACTTCCAGATGACCTCACCTGGATGACTGAGAATCTTCACAGATATACTTCTCTCTATGGTTTTATTTTGGGGCAAATAAAATTACAAGCATAGGGAATTACTTACGTTCCCCATGCCTGCAAGTTTACTTGCCTAAAAAGGATTCTTTTCTTTTAATAGGTCATTTGGGGGCAATAAAAATTACAGATGTATTGTTGAATTTGTTGTGCATTTCCTTTGGTTCTAAGTTATACCACAGCCCTCAAATTTTCATCAATTTTTCCCCGAAGCTTCCCCCCAGAACAGCTGATGTGGCAAGCATATTGTTTGTGTGTCTATAGTTTAAATCTGCCACATTATTTATTTATTTATTTATTTATTTATTTATTCGACTTGTATGCCGCCCACACTCTGCAAGAGTCTCCGTGTCACATCACGTGTTCATACAGACAAAAACACACCAAAAATCATGTGATTGTACCCTAGTAAAAATCACTAAGAATTCAGCTAGATGTTTTATTACTTTCTTAATGAGACATATGCATAATCTTTTAACATAAATAAAAAAGCCATCAAGGCATTTAAAAAATGAACAAAGTCACTTAAACATAATGGAAATAAAAACATAAGCCAAAACCCAGCAATAAAGCACAGCAGTCGAAGAGGAATAACTACACAATAAAAAGAACAGCAGGTGCTGTAATAGGAAGAGTGACAACCGCTGAAGGTCTTGAGCACTTTTTGGGGGTAGAAAGTTAGAGAAATAATTAATTATGAGGAATCTTGACCACCATTAGAAAAAAAAAGTCCAACAAACTGGACAGACTTCAAATTATCTCCAAAAAGATGATAATGACAGTATCATGCAAACACATCTGCAAACAGAATTCCACAGATTGGGTGACATGGCAGAAAAAGCCCATTGTTTAATAATCATCAGCTTCACCTCCAGAGGTGCACCTAGAGAAGCCTCCCCAAAGATGTTTCAATCTGTAAGATAGGGTCATATGGAAGAATAAAGTCTGATAGACAGCTCAGTCCTGGCTGGTAGGCCTTCAAAATCAGCACCATGAATTGGGGTAATATATTCTTCGTGATGCAAATCCAACTGCAACTTCCAAATGCTGTTCAGACTCAGACACATTCATGACATATTACAATATTGTTACATGTGTGTGGGACCAGAGTCTGGATAAATGCTGACAGATCACCTCTGTGATCTGTGTAAGTTGGTACCGTACTCTACATTGCTGAAAAACAATAAAGAAAAAGATGACACTCAGTAGAGTACGATCTTAAAGCAGCCCCAGGCTTTGAACCTTTGGAGTACAGGATATGGTACAGGATATGCCTACTTAGTGGAATTTCCTGTCATGCACATGTAACTCCTGAGCTTAAAAGTCTACATTAGGTAGCACTGAGACCTGCTCAGGCTGTTACTCTTGGTTTATAAAACCATAAATAGCTGAGAGCCAGATTTTGAGGGACACCTTTTCTCTGTATAGGCCAACCCAATCTTTATTTTCTGAGCAGGCCTTCCCTGGAGATCATACCATAATGCACCTATGGATGCAAAAAATTCTCAAGTCTTGTTCAGGTGCTAATGTTTTGGAATGCTTATCACATTTTCAAGTGCTCTAATACCACCCTCTTCTGTATCTCATTCCTACCTCTGACACATACAGGATGATGAGTCTAAACAGAAGAGATTCTGCTGTCTATGGGAAAATTTCCCCTCTGAATTAGAACAGTGGAAGAACTGGGTTCAAGTTCATGTGGAGAGACCCCATAGATTGGTGGTTCCTAATTTTGGGTCCCAGATGTTCTTGGACTACAACTCCCAGAAATCCTGGACAGCACAGCTAGTGGTGAAGGCTTTGGGGAGTTTTAGTTCAATAACATTTGGGGACTCAAGATTGGGAACCACTGCCATAGATATTGGAGATTCTCTGGTTTAGATTCATTGCCTTCCATGTGTTCAGGGTGACAGAACTGACTAAACCACTTATCTCAAATGTGTGCATTTATTTAGTACTTTTCATATGCATTTTTGTACACTGACTCTGTGTCAAACATTTCATGGATAACAGAAATGGATGAGACATTTAATTTACATTTTATTATGATTCTACTTGATTTACAATTCCACAAGCAAGGTAGGAATATCCACTCTTCTCCAAATTTTTCAGTGAATTTCTGCAACAGAAATGCATATAGAAGGATGTTTTAGGAGGGAAGGGGTAGTGAGCATTAAAAAGTTTCTGTTGGTGAAAATAACATGCTAGACCAGTGGTTCCCAACCTTGGGAAACCCAGGTGGTCTCGGACTGCAACTCCCAGAAACCCCAGCCAGCACAGCACGTGGTGAAGTCTTCTGGGAATTGCAGCCCAAGACCACCTGAGTTACCTAAGCTTGGGAACCACGGTTCTAGACTACAGCATAAGATAGTGTGCAGAAATGCAATTGCGTACAGATTCTTCCTCCCCCTGCTGCCACCAACTGTTCTGGAAATAGGAAAGAACAAAATTAAGAATGAAAAAGGTGAGAAATCAGAAGTGACAGATTTGTCTATTCCCAGGTAAGCCTGAGCACAATTGTGCTGCACAGCCAGAAGGTTTTCTCCTCACATAAGTGATGTTATGCAGCAGGAGTGGAACTTAGAACGTATATAATGTCATGCCCACTGATGAGCATTAAGGATATAAATGTTTGCTTCTGTTACCCTTGCCACAAACATGAGGTGGAGAAACTGCAAAATAATTCTCCTTGTCCGATGAGGCATTTCATGGCCCTCTGAACAAGCGATGTCAACAATAACTACTGTCTTGAAAAAATTAAACAAAATTGCATAATACTTTAATGTGAATAATGCATATCACACTAAATGAGGACGGTTGCCACTTTGCTGTGCAGACTTTTAAGGACCAGAAACAACAGATGTGTTGTTTGTTTCTTATAACAATCAATGTTTGTCTCCTGCATTTGCTTTCCTACTTAAAGGGGAAGGACACTAGTGTTGTGCAGAGACAGCTTGTACAAATGGTGCTGACCTTGATCCTCAGGAAAAAGTTCTTGTCTAGCTGTCACCTGGAGGCTAGGTGAGTTCCAGGATTTGAAAATATGGCTCTCCTTGTTGAGACGGCCTAAAACTGATGGGAACTGAGAATTTCGCAAATGCTCTTTATATCCTTACCCACACAATCTATGTTGGGGGAAGAGTGTTGAAGAAAAAAAGCATTTTGGATGCAAATACAGCTTCCCCGTGAACTGCTACTCTGAATGGTAGTCTTTTTGGACTACAGATCCCAGTAGCCCCAGCAAGATTGGTTGCTCGATGGGGATACTGAGAATTTTAGTCCAAAAGTTACCTTTTCCAAGCTCTGCCCTGTGTGAACAGGGTTCCAGTTCACAGGGGCAGATGACAGAATGAGTCTAACACATGCAGTCTTTGATTGTGCAGTTACTTTTAACAGAGAGAAAGAGAGAAGGAGGGAGGGAGGGAGAGAAGGACTAAATAGAATTTCTTTCCATTCTGTATCTATTCACTATGAAATGCTGGCTGTCAGTGGAGTGATTTGAAAAGGCAATCATTTTGTTAAGTTAACAATTAAACCATGGTAGATAAATTAATTCTACTTCACGTCTTCCATTTGTTTTTGTTTTTCCATTTCTATTTGGTATGCAGTTTACATCATTATTCTACACCATTCACAATCTTTTGTATATATTTTTTAGCTCTTTGAGGATGTTTCTTCCCCTTGCGTTTTTTCAGGCTTATTATCAGGATGGTCTTTTGAAAAGTGGTGGTATGAAACACTTCCATTTTAACTCTTTCAGAACTAGACATTTAAGCTAGATATTAATTGTAATGTTCATATTACAACTAGTACATATTGATACTGAGGACCACCACCAATCTATTCAGCTGCCTATGCCACCATTCTCAACCAGGGGCTCTCCGGATGCATTAGACTACAATTCCCTCAGCCCCATAAGTATGCTTGTGGATAATAGAATTTGTAGTCCAAAATATCTGAGGGGTCTCAGGTTGGGGAAGGTTGGCTTAACGTATATACTCAAAAGTGAACCTGGGCCTTTAGCATAGAAAGCAGTTGGTCTACCACAAAGCTGTGGTTTAATGAACTACAGCCATTTTTACCTTCTCTCTCTCCCTCTATCTCCCACCCTATAAACCATGATTCCACCGAAGGAGCACTTTAAAAAAAAAGAAAACCATATACCATCAAATAAAATGGATGTTCCCACTTATAACATATTTGAGTGTCTTGAATATTGAATGATTCCTTTGAATTATAAACCTAATATGCAAAAGTGAGGGATTTGATCAGTGATACCTTTAGTCACACTGCAAAAATAAACTTTGCAATAGCTTGAATAATGCTATTATGGCTATAAACACATAAACAGAGGGATTGATGCCATTTCTGATTGGTTTGTGCCAAGTGGCCTGGTTGTGGATAACTGGGTCAAGGTCATCCTTCGATGAAAGGACACATATAAATGTCCAACACAGGCATGAGAAAAAAGCTCTGGTGAAGTAAAGATTGATCAGAACAGGTGCACATTTAAAAGCTGGCTCTGTGTAACAATGATTCCTACCCTGTTCCTGAAGTCATATAGTACTGGCAAACAAGTAAAAATTTTGATAAACTAATTTGTTGTTGTATTAGAGTTATGTGGTGTTTTTGATACTATTTGAAAGGTAGAATATTTCATTTTAATAATACCGGGAGTTTGCTAGCCAGCTGAGATAAATCTCTCTATTCCTTCCTATCCTCTCTCTCTCACCTCCTTGGAATTTTAGAATTCACTGGCAGCCCGGTGGTTTATCATCATTTTGAAGAGATTTAAAGAATGTTTATAGGAATAGTTTGAGACAGACCAGTAGCTCTGAAAGGTTTTGTAAAGAAAGTCTGCCAGCGGTGTGTTCCAGTGGCTGGAAATTGCAGGAAAGCAGATTTTGGTTAAAACTTGGAAGAAGAGTTTGAACCGTAAGAGTGTTTGACAATGTTTCCAAAGGTGGTGGGGTCACCTCAGGACAGTCGTCAGGAGGTGGTGGCCTCTCCATTGGAAACTTTTAAGCAGAGGCTATGGGCTATGCCGTGCAGGGACACCCAAGACGGACAGGTCATAGTGGAGAGTTCTGACTAAACGCGATCCACCTGGAGCAGGAACTGGCAAGCCACTCCAGTAACTTTGCCAAGAAAACCCCATGAACAGAAACAAAAGGCTAAAAGATATGACGCTGGAAGATGGGCCCCTCAGGTCGGAAGGCATCCAACATGCTACTGAGGAAGAGCGGAGGACAAGTACAAGTAGCTCCAGAGCTAATGAAGTGGTTGGGCCAAAGCCGAAAGGACGCTCAGCTGTGGACGTGCCTGGAAGTGAAAGGAAAGTCCGATGCTGCAAAGAAGAATACTGCATAGGAACCTGGAATGTAAGATCTATGAACCTTGGTAAGTTGGATGTGGTCAAACAGGAGATGGCAAGAATAAACATTGACATCCTGGCCGTCAGTGAACTAAAATGGACGGGAATGGGCGAATTCAATTCAGATGATTACCATATCTACTATTGTGGGCAAGAATCCCGTAGAAGAAATGGAGTAGCCCTCATAGTCAACAAAAGAGTGGGGAAAGCTGTACTGGGATACAATCTCAAAAATGATAGAATGATTTCAATACGAATCCAAGGCAGACCTTTCAACATCACAGTAATCCAAGTTTATGCACCAACCACCAATGCTGAAGAGGCTGAAATTGACCAATTCTATGAAGACCTACAACACCTTCTAGAACTGACACCAAAGAAAGATGTTCTTCTCATTATAGGGGACTGGAATGCTAAAGTAGGGAGTCAAGAGATAAAAGGAACAACAGGTAAGTTTGGCCTTGGAGTTCAGAACGAAGCAGGGCAAAGGCTAATAGAGTTCTGTCAAGAGAACAAGCTGGTCATCACAAACACTCTTTTCCAACAACACAAGAGGCGACTCTACACATGGACATCACCAAATGGGCAATACCGAAATCAGATTGATTATATTCTCTGCAGCCAAAGATGGAGAAGCTCTATACAGTCAGCAAAAACAAGACCTGGAGCTGATTGTGGCTCTGACCATCAGCTTCTTATAGCAAAATTCAAGCTTAAACTGAAGAAAGTAGGAAAAACCACTGGGCTAGCCAGGTATAATCTAAACCAAATCCCTTATGAGTACACAGTGGAAGTGAAGAACAGATTTAAGGAACTAGATTTGGTGGACAGAGTGCCTGAAGAACTATGGATGGAGGCTCGTAACATTGTACAGGAGGCAGCAACAAAAACCATCCCAAAGAAAAGGAAATGCAAGAAAGCAAAGTGGTTGTCCAACGAGGCCTTACAAATAGCAGAGAAAAGAAGGGAAACAAAATGCAAGGGAGATAGGGAAAGTTACAGAAAATTGAATGCGGACTTCCAAAGAATAGCAAGGAGAGACAAGAGGGCCTTCTTAAATGAACAATGCAAAGATATAGAGGAAAACAATAGAAAGGGAAAAACCAGAGATCTGTTCAAGAAAATTGGAGCCATTAAAGGAACATTTTGTGCAAAGATGGACATGATAAAGGACAAAAATGGTAGGGACCTTACAGAAGCAGAAGACATCAAGAAGAGGTGGCAAGAATACACAGAGGAATTCTACCAGAAAGATCTGGATGTCCCGGACAACCCAGATAGTGTGGTTGCTGACCTTGAGCCAGACATCCTGGAGAGCGAAGTCAAGTGGGCCTTAGAAAGCATGGCTAACAACAAGGCCAGTGGAGGTGATGGCATTCCAGTGGAACTATTTAAAATCTTAAAAGATGATGCTGTTAAGGTGCTACACTCAATATGCCAGCAAGTTTGGAAAACTCAGCAGTGGCCAGAGGATTGGAAAAGATCAGTCTACATCCCAATCCCAAAGAAGGGCAGTGCTAAAGAATGCTCCAACTACCGTACAATTGCACTCATTTCACACGCTAGCAAGGTTATGCTCAAAATCCTACAAGGTAGGCTTCAGCAGTATGTGGACCGAGAACTCCCAGAAGTACAAGCTGGATTTCGAAGGGGCAGAGGAACTAGAGACCAAATTGCTAACATGCGCTGGATTCTGGAGAAAGCCAGAGAGTTCCAGAAAAACATCTACTTCTGCTTCATTGACTACGCAAAAGCCTTTGACTGTGTGGACCACAGCAAACTATGGCAAGTTCTTAAAGAAATGGGAGTGCCTGACCACCTTATCCATCTCCTGAGAAATCTATATGTGGGACAGGAAGCAACAGTTAGAACTGGATATGGAACAACTGATTGGTTCAAAATTGGGAAAGGAGTACGACAAGGCTGTATATTGTCCCCCAGCTTATTTAACTTATATGCAGAATACATCATGCGAGAGGCTGGACTGGATGAATCCCAAACCGGAATTAAGATTGCCGGAAGAAATATCAACAACCTCAGATATGCAGATGATACCACTCTGATGGCAGAAAGTGAGGAGGAATTAAAGAACCTCTTAATGAGAGTGAAAGAGGAGAGCGCAAAAAATGGTCTGAAGCTCAACATCAAAAAAACTAAGATCATGGCCACGGGCCCCATCACCTCCTGGCAAATAGAAGGGGAAGATATGGAGGCAGTGACAGAGTTTACCTTCCTGGGCTCCACGATCACTGCAGATGGTGACAGCAGCCACGAAATTAAAAGACGCCTGCTTCTTGGGAGGAAAGCGATGAGAAACCTAGACAGCATCTTAAAAAGCAGAGACATCACCTTGCCGACAAAGGTCCGCATAGTCAAAGCGATGGTTTTTCCAGTAGTGATGTATGGAAGTGAGAGCTGGACCATAAAGAAGGCTGACCGCTGAAGAATTGATGCTTTTGAATTGTGGTGCTGGAGGAGACTCTTGAGAGTCCCCTGGACTGCAAGGAGAACAAACCTATCCATTCTGAAGGAAATCAACCCTGAGTGCTCACTGGAAGGACAGATCCTGAAGCTGAGGCTCCAATACTTTGGCCATCTCATGAGAAGAGAAGACTCCCTGGAAAAGACCCTGGTGTTGGGAAAGTGTGAAGGCAAGAAGAGAAGGGGACGACAGAAGATGAGATGGTTGGACAGTGTCATCGAAGCAACCAACATGAATTTGACCCAACTTCGGGAGGCAGTGGAAGACAGGAGGGCCTGGTGTGCTCTGGTCCATGGGGTCACGAAGAGTCGGACACGACTAAACGACTAAACAACAAAAAGATGGGCATCTGGCAGGGTTGTTGTAATTGCATCTTCCCTTGAATAAGTGATTGAAATTACCTTCAAAGTCCCTTTGAAATGTATACTTCTGTGTTGTCTTTAAAATCAGAACCTCTTCTGAAGTATACATCTTATTTAGATTCATTTACTGCATTTTAATCCCATCATTCTTCCAGGAACTTATGTTGCAAAATTTTCAATTTTTGGTAAAATTTCTTTTTGCATGCAGTAGAAGTACAGAGATCCACAGAGAAGAACAGTTACAAGTTCCTCAGAGTCCACCCCTTTCTCATTAATAGGCACTTAATCTCATTAACTCACTCTGGGACATTTGTAGGAGAAAGAATGAAAAACATTTCTTTACTTACAATTGCATGAAATTAGATATTTGTGTTTGCTGCTTTCTTTTCTGCACTCATATTAGCAATAAACTGAACAGATCAGCAGCAAACAACTGCCTCCTTTGATTTCAAAGAGAGCCCCCAGAGAAATGGGGCTCTCTTTGAAATCAAAGGCTGGAAAGCACAATTGGTTAGTTCTGGATAGAAAGACAATCACCCCAGCTCAGAAAAGTCTCCCCAGTCACACAAACTACAGACAGCATGCGAGCCTGAAATAAAACTCCAACAACTTATACTGTAGTACATCAAGGTCAGCTTGCAGATTGATCATTTACATCAGGGATAAACCAGGTCAGTTTTTGGTCCCCGACATTTCAGAGGTCTCCCTGAACCACCTCTGGTGTACATATTTTCCTCCTATTTAATTCTCACAGTAATTCTGGCGGAAATATTAGGTTATGACTCCCCAGGGCTTATGGGATACCATAGTCTGGGCATGTCTGTCCCTTTCATAGATATTCTAGTGACCAATACCTTCCCTCCCTCCCATTTTTTCCTACAGTTTTTATTTGGGGGGGGGGGAATAAGTGGGAAAATGTAATTTGCTCCTATTCTTTGGTAATCTGGTCAATGCAGAAAAAGAATTGTTGACAAGAACTTAGTCCTTTATATAGCCTCTGCCCAACATCGCCTACTGCTTGAGGTGGGAGAAGCGTCATCCCAGGACCCTGAAGGGGCCCTCCACCAGCCACATGTCTCTCTCTCTCTCTCTCTCTCTCTCTCTCTGTTGCCTTATACCTGTCACTCCCGCATGCCCTATTGCCCCTGCTGGCTTCTGGCTCTAAGTGAAGTGGTGTCAGCTGCCTAGTACTCCTTAAATTTGAACAGGGAGGAAGAGAGGGCAGGGGCAGTGACAATTGCAAGAAAGATCCACACAAGCAAAGGAGGATGAGACAGAGACAGATGGCAAATGCAAAGTGAAGCAGGAGAGGCTGGAGGGAGACCCGTTGCTATGGTGAAAGAAGTACACTTCATTGCTCCTCTGCCTCCTTAAATCTTGCTGGCTCAGGCAATAGTCTCACCCTGCCTAATGGGAGGATCACCTCTACCCTAATAGATGAGGTCCCCTGAACTTCTGTTCTGGCTGTTCTACAATTATTGCAAATCCCCATCATCACAACATTTCCAGCTACACAACAGTCTCATACTTGATCCATTTCAAAAGTGATGGATGCAGTTTGATAAGTTTAAGCTCTGGACTTAGGGGGTCTTATGGTTTTTCCGGGGGGAAAGATAGACATCTTTAGAAGGTAACATCATGGTGCTTTAAAGTGTGATAATAATTTTAAAAAGCCCTGTGACATGCAGGGCAACTCACCTACCTCATTCTTTTGAGTAACTCCGGCATGCCATTGTGTTGATCCTTCTTAAATGTAAAAATAAGCGCAGATAGTACTAAAGTAAAAGAGTAGGCTACTAAAATATCAAAAAATAGGCAAGCTTTCAAATTCTGCTTGAAAGCTCACCCGTTTTTAACATGTTAGTGGTCCTAACAAGGTATTAACTACTCTTGGTTTTGGACTTGTACAATGATCACATGGATTTTATTCTCAAGCTGAACTAAAAAGACTAGTGTTCTAACACTAGTTAAATGGGATGGGCTGTGGTTACTCAATAGTGAAGGCAAGTCACATCTTTTGCCAGGACAACATTACGCTTAGTATCTTGGGCCCAAAGGGCTACTCTGAATGTGGCCTCAGAAAGGGGAGGCTAAGCTGTGGAAACCATTGACTGTACCAAGCCTGAACTCTGCAATATGAAGAATATTATCAGGGTAGCCACATTTACATCATCATTGCACACAAAAAGCTGTTAGCATCTATCTTTGCTAGACATCAAATGTCCAGTTTTCATTATCAAAGCATTGTCACAAGGCATCTCCCAAAAATAGGACTTTTTTTTCATAAAATGTCCATATGCTAATTTACACAGAGGCGTGTAACTTTAGAAATAACTACAGTATTATCATTTAAAGATAAATGTGATATATCTCAACTGTGTGAAGCTGTCTAGAGTGGGCTCTCCACCTCCCTGAGAGTCAGGGTGAGATTCCTGACCCACAGTTCAACTGTGGACTGGGGTGTGGACGGAGCAGATGCGGACAGTGCCTTGGAGGCCACACGTGCAGCCATGGCAGACTGGGCATTGAAGGAGGAGAGCTGGGTGGAGGAGGAAGACTGGGATGCCATTGACTGGGAGGCGTTCAAGGCCCAGGAGGTACTAACACTGCCAGAGCACACGAAGGCAGGCTGGAACACCATCCGTCACTGGGACCCCCTACGAGGTGCGGGGAGGAGTTCCTAGTTCCATCGGAGGAAGTAGCCTGGGTGATGTGAGGCAAGGTGGCTGGAGAACCAGCGACAGGCATGCCGCTGGCAAAGGAAGCAGCAGGGTCAAGCTGCCCTGTGGCAAAGACCTCTAAGACAGCACACCTGACATCCACCAGCCCATCCTCCTCCTCCTATCTCACCTCCCTCCATACCTTGTTACTCCAGTGAGCCCAGTCATGTTCACATAGATTTTGGCCATGCCTCCAAGGAGGAGTACTGCACATATTGGGCAGCCGCTGGTAGGAGTGACTACAGAGGCATAGCTGGGGAAGGTGCCCAGGGTACACTACTCCAGGGACAGCTGAGTGCCTGCATCCAGCAACCTTGCCATGGCACTCTGTGCTTGGCCCACCTGCGAGGAGTTCTCGAACTGCTAGAGGAGGCAGGACTCCATCCCTCCCAGTGAGGGACTGTGGTGGACTTGTTTGGTTAGTATTTGGGAGTGCAGGTGACTCCCTAGCACCCTAAAAGTTCTTAAGTTTTGTAGTTGAGCCACATTGGCTTGTTCAGAGTTGTGTTGCTCTAATAAAGGAGCCTGTTTCTGCAAATACTTGCTATGTCATGATGGAGGGGTGTGTGGGGAGGCACACTCACACAGATTGTGATCAGGTGACTTGTATGCCTGCACAGCCTTTTGTCCAGGTACTATCGGTCAATGGGCTACACAGCCCATGTTCTCCCTTTATATGTAAACTTGAACTTGATGGGGAAAAAACTGTTCAAAGAGAGTGAGACAGGCAACTTCTGAGGTTTGGGACCTTCCTGGTGTCTCCAGAACTCACATTCCTGACCACCAACTTTTCTATAGCAAAAGGGTGGCAAAACTAAGTTTTCCTTCTGAAACAAACATGTTTTAGAATTACTAAGTTATATAATATCAGGAATGCTTTGAGATTCAAAAAGATATTGTATGTTAATGATTCTACTATTTTTTCAAATCTTATGCGTGCAATGGATCTCATATCTGTAGGGGCCTTCTCTCACAAGCTACATCAGGAAACATCTCTCATGATTTCAAAACAGCCTGATTTTCTTGTTACTTACAAAAGGGTGGTATCTGTTTTACCTTATTATGGAGGGTGACAGGTGCAAATTGGATATTTGATGTCTAGCAAAGATGAAAAAAGGCCTCCAGATGGATGCTAACAAGCAAGTAATTATGGCTAATGAAATTAAAAACATTTGTTTCCCCCATTCACCTAAAAGAAGTGATATAAGTCATTATATTAGGGAAAAAAAACTGTCACATATGGAACAGAAAGTCTTTTGGTACCGTAAAGACTTGACAAATTTATTACGGGGCACATTTTCATAGGTTAACATCCACAAAAGCTTTTGTCATAATATAGTAACTAGTCTTTATCGTGCTACAAAATCTGTTGTGTTTGCTTCAACAGTTACATGGAACCTGTGGTAAAGGAAATCTAGCATGGCTCTGAAACTTGTACACTACTAGGGATGTGAAGGGGCAAAACTTTTGAACTGAATTCATTTCAGGTTCTTTTGGTGAGCTAATCTTTCATTTTCAGGTTGTTTAGAGTACTGATCCTTTCAGTAAACTCAAAAGGGGCAGAAACTTTCATGTTCTTTCATTTTGGTTTTCCCTTTTGGGCTTCTGGTGCTAGAACAAATTAAGCCCTACCAAACACTCAAAACTATTTTTAAAAAAGCAGGTAAAAGGCAGCAATCATCTACCCCCCAAAACAGGCTACAACAGTAGCACATGAGAGAAAAGAACCAACCAACCACACACCTATGCAGGCACGAATAATACTCTAAAGTTCACATTTATTATCACATCCCCATCCTCATCATCCTGCCTTCTTCGTGGAATGTTATAGGGACCCAGATTTGGTGGGCTGCGCGGGTGAGACTCTTCACCGTCCGGAGCCTCTTTGCCTTCCCCACCTGGAATATCATAAGACGTGAGAGCCATGTCCTAATGATCCTGGAGGGGAGGGGGAGGGAGCGCTGATTTAATGGGCGCTCCTTCTCTAAACGGCCTCTTTCGAGGCTTTGCAACCCACCCGCCCACCCTCAGAGATAGTGTGAGCTTTGCTGGTTGCCTTTGGGGCTGGATAGGAATTTTTGACCCTCTTGCTGATTGACTCTTGTGAGTGGGGATTTTTTTGCCTATCCCACACTGTCAAAAGGGGGTAGGGTTGTTTTTCACTGGGTGTGGTCAGACCAGGTCACATTGGCTGGTTATGTGGAATGAAGATGGATCAGTGAGTTCCCCGTGGAGCACAGGGGAGGTACAGCGTGTCTGAACGCTCAGAGCCGCGGATCGTGAGATTACGGTGCGAGGGGGAGGACGCGCTCGGGCCACCTCAGGACTGAAAGCCACCAATAGACAAGAGCTGGGGGTAGTCAGATGTTTGCCAGCCGGAACTGTGCCATCTTCAGGACCGCGCAGCCTTGGGGCACGAAACTCACCCATGGTTGTGAAAAATGGGTCCTGTGAGACCTCTGCTACCAGCATCATTCCACACTACAGCAGGCCCCTCTCTTGTTGGTTACGAGTAGACATGGGGATGAATATAAAAATGAATCAGGATATAAGTTAAATATCCCTGATTCATCAGATATTCGTTGCTTCGTATTCTTGAGGTCCAGAGACCCCAACGAATACGAAGCAAAGAATATAACCCTTTTATATTTGTCCCTTCGTTCCCTATCTGCTTATGCCCCCACGGATCAGCTTTTCCTCAAGGGCATAAGCAGAGAGGGGTTTTCCTTTCAGGCGGCTTGCTAAAGCCTGCCCGAAGGGAATCCCACCCCCGGGGCTGGGGGATGGCTTGGTTCCCCTTTCCTCCTCTTCCTATGCCTGCACAGCATAAGAAGAAGAGGGAAGGGATCAAAGAGGGATCAAAGGGATCCCCCAGCTGCTGCAGGATCACTTTGATCCTTGCTTTCCCTTTTCTTGCTATGCCCAGCTTGGGGCTTAGCAATAGGAAGGAAAGGGGGGGGGGGGAAATGACCCGACAAATAACAAATTGATTTCTTGTTCGTCAGGTCACTGGAGGGCAATATGTGATTCATGGGTCGTCAAGTTTGATGACCCATAAACCAAGACGAAGCACCATTTTGGCCCTGTTTCATCCCATCATCTGAGTCTTGTCTCTTTATTCTAGCCTGGGAGGGCAAATGTCTTTTGTATGACATCTTTTCATGTTTTCCTATGCTGCTTCTGTCCACTTACTTGCACAGAAAATCTGTTAGGTAAGGAAAAGTGGAATTGCCACACAATATTGACTAGCACTAATAAGAAACATCCATCTGCAAGAGCCCAAAGACATAAATGTTTCCTTCTGGTGGGTGGTATCCTCCTGCCTTTTGTCCTGCAGTTGTTTGAAAGAATGAGCTGTCACCTTCTCCCAGCAGAACTTATCTATGTCTAAGGTCATATTCAAGGGATTTATTCACACATTCACACCCACCATTTATAACTTGCTGTTTATGCAATGTTTTCTCCATTGAAAAGTATTGTAAGGAGCCAGGTTGGAAGAGACCTCACTCACCCATATCATTCTAGTCAACTCCCTGAATCCTTTCCTAAATTTTGCTGATCTGGGAACTGGTCCAGCAGAAGTTACCGTAAGTGCTGTAACCACCTTGAAGCATAGGTGGGAAGGCTTCTGATGCTATAGTCCCCCAAAGAGGCACACATCCTACTCTCCTACTTCAATAAGGAATGTAAATTCTTCTTTATCTCATTTTTGTCCTTCTGTGAGAGATTAGATTTTTAAATTTGTTTTTAAATTTTGATATCTATTAGCCAGAGTTTTTATATCTGTGAAAACACCTTTTTTCCCCCTATCTGACTGCAAGAGCTTCCACCTTCTGTCTCTGGGTTAGCTGCCTTTGGTCCCTATATTGAGAGAGAGAGAGAGAGAGTCATTCTGATGCAAAGTATGGCCTTGTTACGTGGACTTTCAAACACCAAAAGTATCTGATGACTTTTTTGTGCGTCTCTGATCAATCAAACTGGCTGGATAGCTCAGTGGATTTGGTATCTGGGTGTGGAGCCAGAGGTTGGGAGTTCAATTCCCTCCTGTGCCTCCTGTGAGTAAAGCCAGCCTATTTGGCCTTGAGCACAGTCTTACGTTGCTCCCAGAAGAAGGTAATGGTAAACTACTTCTGAGTATTCTCTCCATATAAAATACTGAAAAGGGATGCCCATAAATCAGAGTTGATTTGATGGCACATGATTATCACTATTATTTGATCAATCAACCAGTCCTTTCATACTTGCTCAATGTATGTGTGCATGCATGCATGCATATATACAGAGGGAAAAGACACATTTTATGCAAGACATTTTGCACAAAATGTGGACACCACAACCAAAGGGGGGGCAGCGCTCATCTCATACTTGAAATAAATATCTCATTGTGTTGAGATGGACTGCCTTGTCATGAATGAAACATTAAGTAAGACTTCATGTCCCTGTTGAGGTGCCTTCAAGAAAAAGGTCAGTCTCTGGTGGATTCTCCATTTCCATTCCTCAGTGTCTATGACACTGTTTTAGGTCTCCAGCAATGGGCTTCACTTTATTTGCTTTTGGTGTCAAGCTGCTGTCACTGTGTAATGCACATTCTCAGTCACTAAGCCAATGAAACACAGAAGCTGAGAAAAAATGATAAGGAAAGCATCATAGGTTCAAATATTATTCCCAAATAAACTCAGTGCAAGCTTTTGAGCCCACAAATAAATGCTAAATGATTTTGTAATCATTCCTCATGACAAAATTTGCCAAAGAGAATCGACTAATAAGTAGATGCAACAGAGAGACAAAGTTCAGAGGCTCGCTGGGAGAATAAGATTGCCAAGCAGCAAGAGGTCACGGCTTTTAGTGAGTCAAATAAATAAGTCAAATAAATGGGGAGTACAAATAGATAAACAGTTCACAACTGACTTCCAACATAATATACTGAGATTAAGCTTTGAGGTGATTCTTGCCATTGAGATGAAAGAGTCAGAGATTTACTGCAGTAGAATTACTCTCCTGCAACAATGAAATAGTCCATGCATGAAGAACATTTTAAGCAGTGGGCCCTAATTGATGATGATTACCACCACTGTGATTCCAGAGGTTTCTGTGATGCAGCTCTGAAGATCAGAATCTGATCTGAGCTGTTACCCAATAATAGACAGTAATATCAACACTATGATATTATTGAGAGCTAGAGTAACAGGTTGGTTAGAATGGTAAGTTAGTAAGAGAGACCTAGACTCAAATGAACTCCCATGCATTTATTTTATATAAATACTTCTATTCTGCTTGTTTAATAAAAGTATTACTAAATGGATCTTAAAACAAGCAAAGACACTAACAACAGAAGCGTTATAAACAGATCTCTGGAAATAGCCAACCAGCTAGCTGGCTTTTCAAGTAACATGGAAATGGTTTCACTGGGCTTTTGGAAAACCTATAGTAAATGTGGGAAAATTTCCAGAGCCTGGTATCACTACGAAGAAGGCCGTGTCCACACTTTTAATATTTAGAAGATATGGATGAATCTCCAAGAAAATGTTGACAGGGAGAAGGGGAGAATCATATGAAAACACTCAGTAGTTCAGACAAGGAAGGCTTTCGATTTATTTATCAGGCTTGCTTGCTTGCTTGCTTGCTTGCTTTATTTGCCACATCTTCTTTAAGAAAGATGCTGAAAAGGTTCAAGGCTTTAAAAGTTACAACCGGTACTGTTACTGTGCAGAACTGGGCTCATAAAAACATTAGCTGATTAAAATTACTTAGATAAGGAGTCCTTCCTTCAAATAGGGCTCCAGAACAGCAGTGTGCTTTCCAAACCATCTTCAAAAGCAGTCCCATGCAGAGCTTGTTATGATGATCAAAGTAGGGCCCTAATTTTAACTCAGGTGACTTTGGTCCTTCTTCTATTTCACAGCTTTCTCTACCTCATGAATTCACTAGGAGAACCATGTGTGTTGCCTGAAGCTCCTATGAGGAATCATGAAATAAAATGTCATTAATAATAATATTGTATTAAAGTTTATAGAGCTACTTGATCCAAGGCCTTAACAAAAATCAGTTGCAATGGTATGTGTGCATTTTATTGAAATTATCCTTTTAAAAAAGTTGTTCTTTTTCTATAGGACATTTGCACTGTATTTTACAGTGCCACGAATAAGGGTTTTCTCCTTAAGTTGCTGCCTAAGACTCTGGCAGTTCTACCTTTCACAGATAGTCATGACTGTTATATCAAATAGACTGGAATGTTCTTTCAATAAACACAAGGCTGTTTTTGCTCAGTGGCATGATATCTGATTGTGCTTATCAATGGACAAACACAGACAAACTACATGATAGGTCATAAGCATTGCTGCACAAATCTGCCTCCCCCAGTTTCTCTCTTCTGGGTTGATTTCACACTGTGCATACCTGATCTTTATCATACACCAGATAGGGGGAAATGGGAATAGGGTACTTGCAGCCCTTCAGATATTGCTATGCCATTCATACCTTACCGTTGGCTAGACAGGTTCGAGTTGATTGGAGTTGCATTTGCATAACATCTGGAGGGCTACAAATTTCTCTAGCCCCTGCAATACAGGAAGGATGCATGCAACCAATCCATTTCTGAAAAAAAGAATCAGCCACATCTAGCTCAATTGTTGTTGTTATGAGCCACCAAGTCACTTCTGACTTATGGCAACACTATTAATGAATAACCTCCAAAATATTCTGTCATAAACAGTCCTGTTCAGATCTTGCACACTCAAGGCCACAACTTGCTTTGTTGAGTCAGTCCAGTTCATTTTAGCACCCATCAATTATCATCCTTCTGATTAGCTTCCACCTTTTGACTTAAATACATACTGACTGAAATTAACTCTCTGCTTGGAATCCTCTAGGCTGACTTTAGCTATGTAAAATTTCCACATCAGCCATGCACCATGAGAATGTAATACTGTATGTTCCTTAAGTAGTATGTGTTTTAAAGACATTCCAAAATCAGAGCTCAGCAATGGAAATTCAAAGTGTGTACATTTTCGTGCATGCGTGTGCGCGCGGACGCTTATGTATGTACATCTTAAAAGCTGAAGAAACGTTTGACAAGGATAGGTCAGATGAAGAATCCTCTACTGAATATAATCTAGGTTGGAGGCTCTACATTATTTATGAGCTCATCTAACTCTAGGCAATTATAATTTTTATCTCATGTCACTCATAGCTGGTAATGTTATTTTCACTTTAGAGTATTTGGGTCTTAAAAACTATGAAAAGTACCTTTGGGCATAAAAGAACAGTTTAAATTGGATTAAACACTTCATATTGTTTGAGATCTTCAAGCCAACTGGGTCTGGATACTTGGATTGTTAAATCTAATTGACTTCAGCAGTGCTAAATCTCTAATTCAACCAAACAGGATGCTTAATTCATCTCTGAATTTGGCAATTACAGACTGCCAGGAACCTTTGCACATATCTAACCTTGCAAGCTCCATCTTTCCTTTGTACAGGCCTACGGTAGCCTAGTGGTATTTATTCCAGAAGGCATACAGTCCCATGGAAGTAATATGTTGCATTTTCCCACATGTTAAAGACAATTCCCCGCTTAACTGGCTTGCTGATTGGATACAAATATACAAATACGTGCGGAACTGCTGCTGATGGAAGTCAGTACACAGGATGCCCATTCTGTGTACTATTCGCTTTGGGAGGGAAGCCGATGGTGATACCGATGCCAAACCTGGCAAAACGACTTTTTTAGAGTAGAGCTCCCAGAATTCTTCAACCAGCTTGTCCACAAAAATAACTTTCCCTGTAACGGCAAGTTCCTTCCTTGATTGAATAGCCATTTGAGAGAAGAAAAAAATCATCATTGGGACAAAGGTTTGGTGACAACAGTGGATGTTGGTTTTGCTCCTGTGCACCACAGTCCTAATCCTAACTGTCTTCAATGCTTCTTTCTTCCAGATGGTTCTTCCTGTGCTGGAGAACAGATCTGTGTATTAGGCCACAAACTCAGCAAAAGGCTTCCTAAACCAGCCTGCTGACTCAGGTGCAGAGTGTGTTACCCCATCTATGCCACCTTCAGTACATGAAATAGGAAGGGGTCGTCATCTTGTCTTCTGCCACAGGCAGCAAAACATCCTGGGCCAGTGCTGTCTTTATATTAGCCCTTTGAGCTTGTAGCTTTTGATCCACATAAAATATTGCCAGGGATTCATCTGATGGCAGCTGATGAGCAAGACAGTTTATTTGAACAGACTAAAAGGCCCTCTCCCCCCACCCCCATGTCTAGGGCTGGAAAATGCAAGAGGATATTAAAACTCCTGAAGCCAGGAAGGAAATCTTTGCTTGGGATCTGTGAACTTTTGAATAGCCCGTTGCTGCAGAGAAACCACAATCTGCTCTTTTGTGTTAGGATGACAGAAAGGACTATTACCACATAACCTGGGCTGTCTGCATAGGTAAGGGTTTTTCTTATTGCCTCATACCAGAAATTGGGGGCATTCCATGACATTTAATGGTGGGAGATTCATGGTAAATTGTAAGCCCTACAATATTTGTTTAAACTATGCTTCTACAAGATTTGATGATGGCCTTCAACCTAAGACAACTTTCAAAAGTAATCAGACCTGAGCTTGGAAATAATGAGTTACAAGTACCTAAGATAATTTATTTCCTTTTGGATAAGAATGATTCAATGAAGTTACACCTCAGAAGTAACATGAGGAGGCCTGATGTTATTTTATTGGCATAACAAGTAATATTTTTCTATCTACTTTCAAATGAGTGATTTTCCCCAAACAGAACAATTTTGGAGAGGTTTTGACAAGATTTTTAAAGTTGCACACAGTTCCTTTATCAGTTCTGACAAGTAACTTTTCAACACTGCAGTGATTAAGGGCAACGGGTTATCTTCCCAACACGGCAGTAAAGGGAGAGGAACGTATTAATTTTGGAAAGTAACTTTCCAAGCTATGGAATTCTTTCCAAATCATTAGACAGATTCGTGGAGGTTGGGGCTGTCAGGCTGGCTATATCTCAAGTCCAGAATCGGAGGCGACTGCGTCCCTCTGTCTTCCTGGGAAACACCGGCAGGAACAAGCTCTCGCCGGGGTGGGGATCCCCGAGGCGGCCGCGAGACGAGAGAGAGAGAGAGGCGCACCAGCTGCCGGCTCCGCTCACTCGCCTCCGGGCTCCTGACGGAGCGGCAGTCCGCGGGGCTCTGGCTGCACCGCGCTCAACTTCGCCGCCGCGCTCCGGCGGGGAGAGCGGGGGGCAGCCCCCCGGCAGGTGAGCCAAAGGCGGCCCCCTTCACCGAGGCGCCCGCCGCCCCCGCTGTCCGTGGGCGCTCCCGGCGGCCCAGGCTTCGCCGCGGCCGGCGTCCAGTGAGGGCGGCAGCGGCGGCCGGCTCTTCGCCGTGTCTCCCGCTCGGAGCCGCCGCCGAGGCGGTGAAGAAGGCGCAGCCGGCGGGCCTCCAGTCTGGGGCTGCCCCCCCCCCCCCGGCGGGACCCGGCCGGAGCGGGGGCGTGGAGAGAGACGACGGAAGGGCGCCCCAAGGGCATTTTGCCGGAGAAGCCCCCACCCCCAGCAGCGGCACGGTGACCTTCGGTCCGCCGCCAGAGACCGCCGGGCGCAGCGAGATAAGCGCCTCTCCAAAAGAGGTGGAAGGCGGGGGGTGGGGGGGTGAGAGAGACGAGGGAGAAGCGTTTTCTTTGCGCTTCGTGGCTGACTCGCCTCTGGTGCCAACGGGCTGAGGAGAAGGCAAGTCCGGGAAGAGGCTTGACACAAGCCACGGCGCAATACCGCTACTAAGACGTTTTTAAAGCCAAGCCGGCGAGGTGCGACAGGGCTTGGGCTGCAGCAACCTGCCCGGCCGCGGGAACCCCAGCGGCTCGGCGCGCCTTCCTGTCACCGGACGAGAGCCCCCTTCAGACGGTCGGGGGAATGGCGGGTCCTTCCTCGGCTTCCCATTGGCTGCCGGGCGCCTGACGTCCGGGCGGCGGGGAGGCGTCCTGGGCGCAGGAGCCCGTCGGAGGACGCTCACAAACATGCTGAAGCCCCGGAGCAAGTGGCGGCGTTTGCAGCAGCTGCGGAGAGTCGGCGGCGCTCCCACGGAGGCAGACCCGCTTCGCCTTCATGCCTCCAGCCCGGATGCCCTAACTTGACCCTTCTCGCCTCTGAACAGCCATGGGAGATGGGTTGTTCTCCCTGGATGACAGCCCTCACAACGGATCCAACTCCACCTCTCAGCCTGGCTCCAGCAGCAGCAGTAGCAGCAACGCTTCCCTCGGCTCTTACCCTCCTGGTACCAGGCCCCTCAACCCCGAGGAGATTTCCCAGCAGTGGATGGTGGGCATGAGCATGCTGATGTCGCTGATGGTGACGTTCATTGTGGTGGGCAACGGGCTGGTCATCGCGGCCATCAGCCGGACCCAGCGGCTGCAGACTCTCACCAACGTCTTCATCACTTCCCTTGCTTGCGCTGACTTGGTCATGGGATCTGTGGTGGTGCCCTTTGGCGCCACGCTGGTGGTGCGGGACTCGTGGTTGTGGGGCTCGTTCTTGTGTGAGTGCTGGACCTCAGTGGATGTTCTTTGCGTGACAGCCAGCATTGAGACCCTCTGCGTCATCGCAATTGACCGTTACCTGGCCATCACCTCACCCTTCCGCTACCAGAGCCTCATGACTAAGAAACGGGCCAAGATCATTGTCTGCATTGTCTGGGCCATTTCAGCATTGGTGTCGTTCTTGCCCATCATGATGCATTGGTGGAGGGACCAAGACCCTGAGGCTGAGCAGTGTTATGATAACCCCAGCTGCTGTGACTTTGTCACCAATAGAGCCTATGCCATTGCTTCCTCCATAATCTCCTTCTACATCCCCCTATTTGTTATGATTTTTGTCTACATCAGGGTCTATAGAGAAGCCAAGGAACAAATGAAGAAAATCGACAAGTGTGAAGGCAGGTTCTACAACAGTCACCAGCAGCCACCTCAGCCAGTCCACCAGCATCTGCCTATTTTGGGCAACGGCCAAGCTACTAGGAGGAAAACTTCTCGTATTCTTGCAATAAGGGAACAGAAGGCCCTCAAGACGTTGGGCATCATCATGGGGGTCTTCACTCTCTGTTGGTTACCATTTTTCCTGGTCAATGTGGTCAAAGTCTTTAACAGAGGGCTGGTGCCAGACCAACTCTTTGTCTTCTTCAACTGGTTGGGCTATGCCAACTCTGCCTTCAATCCTATCATCTACTGCAGGAGCCCTGATTTCCGTAAGGCCTTCAAGAGGATGCTATGCTGCCCCAGGAAAGCGGACCGGAGGCTGCATGCCAGTACTGGGGAGCTCTCTCGTTATCCTGGGGGTTTCATCAGTACTCTAGGAAGTACTGGTCCGTGCACCCTAGGAGGGACATGGTCTGAGTACAATGGTGGTCCACAGGATGGAAGTGACTCCAGTTTAGAAGAAAGGAACAGTAAAACCTCCTATTCAGAATCTAAGGTATAAGAACAGTTGGTGGAGAGGATTAAGGCAATAGGAAGGTCATATAGAATCCTATAGATGAAAAAAAGGAGCCAGCAAAACAGACCAGGGTTAGTGGAAGGTGAGAGAAATAAACCCACTGGGAAGCTGGCTAAGGTACAAAACACCAGACGGACTTGCCTTCCTGAGGAGATGATTGTATTTACTCAAGTTGAAAAGCAGGTGAACTTGTGTGCAGCAGCAGCTAGCCTCTTCTGACTCATCCAAAACTGAAGCAAACAGAGCAACTGATCATTGAACAAAGGAGATTAACACTCCAACCCCCCTTCCCACTGTTTGGGTTCTAAGTATTTGGGGAGGGGGAGATAGATGATGGTGTGGCAGGAAAAGGAGGAATAAGTTTGAAGGAGTCTGTAAAAAGAAATGTTTTAAGAAGAGCTGTGCTTGTAGCAGGCACTTGGCCTGAAAGCTGAAATTGAAAGAAAAGTAACAAGGGTGGGTGTTCCTCAGCAGATATTGAAAGAAGCCACCCAAATCCTTGATTGTTTGATTTCAGAGCTTAGAGACAAGGTTCTTTTGTTTTTGTTTCCTAAAACTAATGCCAGGAGAGTCAGTAGCACACAAAGTAGTCCTGGTTGTTTTTTAAATCTATTATTATTGTTTCGAAAATAAGTGCTGATCACCCATATAAATCCACTGAAATCAGACCAGATTTCTGGCACTCAGCACCTTCACACACCCATGCCAAAAGTCTCTTGATTAGAAAAAGCCGTTGGAAAAACGTTCTGATGAGTTTAACCATGCCGCCTGATCCTCTTCCTATTTAGTCAGGAGTGAGTTGGATGGAACTTACTTGCAAGTAAGTGCGCATTAGCTTGTAGCCTTAAATCACACAATGGCCACATTCTACTTAACATGTAAGAGGAAAGGAGAAATAATAATAATAATATCATACATTGACAAGAAAGTGTTTTGATCAGATCAATCTAGATCAATCTAGCGATTGTCAATCTAGCGATTCCGTTGACTGGAGAGGAGCCTCTTTTTTTTCTTGTCCTATAAGATAACAGCAGTCAGGCTACAAAATGTCTACCTCAAGCTGTGCATATTGTACAGGGAAAATGTGTTTATATTAAACAGCTTATTTATGTATTGTTAGTTAGGGTTTTGTTTTGTTTTGAATAGAGGCAAAAGCACCCATCCTCTGTAGACAGTCTGTTCACATTGAAAGCTGAGAAGGGAGATTGATTTAGGGAGCACCAGGGATATTACTGCACATTTAAAAAGAGTGAGAGAGGTTGTGGTTTTTGTTTTGTTTTGTTTTGCCTTCCTTTTGCACAGTGTTAACGAAGTATGTTGTGTGGTTGGTCTGTTTCTTTCTCTCTCTCTCTCCCTCCCACACACCCAATGCATCTACACATCCACTGGAAAATGAAAAGGAGATTCTAAAAGCATCGGAGCCCCTAGTCTGATTTCTGTTAATGCTCCTGTGTTGCCATTTTATATTCTTTTATTTTAAAAGCATTATATATTATGTGACGGAGGTACTGTAAGTATATTCATACATAAATGAGTCTGTTCTAAGAATTTTTATTAGTTATTTTTTATATATATACCCAGGAGACTATGTCAACCTGTTGTGACTTCAGCACTTCGTTGTCATTCCCCATTTCCCTTTCTGTGTATGTGTATACACACGTACACAAGTGTGTGTGTGTGTATGTGTGAGTGTCTATGCATTTTATAAAGTATTTATATATTCTGGGTGCAGTTTACTACTGTATGTCATCGGTCTATGTGCAATAAAAAACCACTGCAGCACAAGCAGGTCTATTTCCAGTGTGTCTCTGTAGGTAGTACAGAAACAATATCCACTCCTGATGTGAAAAGCAGAGTGTGTTTTGCTGAAAATATGGATCCTGTTACCAATACCGTTCAACTTAATGGCTTTTCCTGACACAGTTTATCTTTTTTTAAAATATGCTTGCTGTACCAAATAAGGTAGAGCGAAGATTGCTGACTTCCCCTGAAATTCCAGAGCCAAAGGCAAGCTGTTTCCAGTCTGGCTATAAATACATCCGTTACTTTTCGGTCATGGATGCCACTTGCCCTCTCTTTAGCTCTCCCTTTGATAGCAGGAGCGCTAGACCAGGTGGCGGAGACCCAATAGCGAAAGTGACAAGAGTTATATTTGGGTTCATTTGCAGACTAACCATTATGAATGTCCATCATGCATGCGGACCGCAGGAGCCATAAATCCCTGGCCCACAATTCAGCTCCTTGAAATCTCTGTTGTAGTAGTTGTGTTATTTGAGATTCTGGAATAAGGGATTCTGCAGAATTGCTGGCTTTGTTCTTCTAACCACTTCAATGGATTTTGGGAAAAGTTTAATTCTCTTGCATGAAGAAACGCCTTTGTAAAAAGTAAAAATTTATGTCAAGTACTGTGTTACTCTGGAGCAATATGGTCAGAAGGGAACAATCCAGCCTAAGTAGCATGGAGATTCTTAATATATTTCTCAGGGAATGTTGGCAGTTTTTTTTTTTCTAAGTTGATGATAACTAGATAGAATTGTCTAGTCTATTATCTCATGATGATATGAAATAATTAGAGGGGAATATCCATTGTAATCAGAATGTCAGGCTACAGTGAGTGTAGAATTCATCAATAGTTGCATGTGAGTTTAATTATTTTATTCACCTTGATTTCAGTAAATCCACATCTCAGTTACTTCAGTTCCCAGTTTGTGAGATTTTCTCAGATTGTGTTGTCACTTTTCTTATGGCAGGACTTCTGTGCCATTAACAAGCAGAAATTCAAAAGTCGCAGCTTTCTTCCCAGTTAGGAACCACTCCATTTGGGCGATAAAGAAAAATGGCCTTAAGGTGTACTTTTTTTAAAAAACCTAAATGATGTTATATTTTATAAGCTATTTTTGAATGTTGGGGGAAAGCCTACATTTCTCAAATAATAATAAATAAATACATTTCTGCCTGTCACACTACCATTAAAGAAAAACCCTTTATGAGGTGGGTGTAAGGGAGATAAGAACAGTATTATCAGCTAAATGTGATCTTTAATCTGTGACTGATCCATCTGAGCTGTGGATGATCAATACTGAATGCAAGGAGATGGACAAGATGCCTTTGAAGCACCTCTTTGTCATTTCTGTCATTGTTAATTAGGATTTACAATAGGCTAACCCTGTTGCAATGAAAGGATTAGCTATTCCTTTTAACCACCTATTCTTTTGGTTAGGCTTTGGGTGAGGTTCTTGGTCAAACAGGTGGTCTTCCAAATGGTTAATACTGTGGATCAAAAGTGAGTGGTGCACAGTGTGTTAATTAAAAACATTACTACAGAGTGCTTAGAGAGCATGCTTTGATCTGTTGAAAATATGATTTCCAGTTGCTATGGTGGTGGTGCTCCTCATTTGTCATAAATGATACTATAATTCTGTTTGCAATTTGTTGAATTTCTATCTAAGAAGCCCTACGGTGCTCCCTTATTAGTAAATAAAAGCGGCATACTATACTTAATGTTATTAAGGGGTGATTAATATGTAGGCAGTACTGTTTGATGGGAGTTAGTCTGTTTCCTAGATATAGCCATGTGTGCTGTCACCAGCTCTCTTCGGTTTAATACTGAAATGTTCATATAGAGGAATGATGAAAGTATGTAAGTAGATTGTAGTGATATCTTCTGAGGCCTAACAAAACATAATGAACTACTACGTGCCAGTATATTGTAGGTAAATTCATTAATACCTTCGTTCTGACAGATTTAGGGCTGCTATACCTCATGTGTGCTGCAGTTCACATTCTGAGAGCAGCAATCCACATGGTAAGGTGTTCTAATTTAAACATTATGGCCATCTCTTGCCTTTAACAGACTGTTTCATGTGTGCTAAGTGAGCCAACCCTCAAGCAGGCTGACTGATGGTTCTGACATAATGCCATGGACAGAGCCTCATGTGTACCTAAGCTTAGCCCAGGAATTTGTCTTCAGTGCCAGGACCCAGGCTGGAGTCACACGTGCGGTTCATGCACCAAAGTCTATAAAGTTTTTGTAACTGTATAACGCTACCCATACAGGTGCAAGTCAAAAAGCGTTCTGCAGTTGCTCTCATAGATACCACATCAGCACACTGCCTGTGGAAGAATCCTTTTTGCTGACATAATGTCTATGGATTGTAATTGGTAATGACTGAAATTATACTATTCTTTTATATACTTGTGGGCATGATGAAAAGCATCTCCCTCCCTCCTCCCCCCTTTCTCTCTTTCTCTCTCTCACACACACATGTATGTATGCATGCATGTATGACTTTTGTGCATTAATTAATGCATAGCCTCAGCATATGCTGGCCATTTCATCCACTAAGGCCTAGATTGAAAGAAATTAGTGTGCATGGGCAAACGCACATAGTTAACTTGGAAAAATTACTTTTTTGGATTAAGTTCCCAAAATGTCCAAGACGGACATGCTGGCTGGGGCATTCTGGGAGTTGTAGTGCAAAAAAGTCATATTTCAAGCTCTGTATGTAACTGTCATTGCCTCCACTGGCAGTCTATCAGATCTTATAGGATGCTATTCTCGGGGGCTTCTGATCTTCTGGAAGGCAAGGGGTACCATCAGAAGCAGGATGCTAAAAAGCTACCATCCATAATTGGAAGCAACTTCATATTATTTCTTAATCCAAATCTATGAGGTTATTGAAATAAATAGTTTTCTAACATTAGCTGCGTGAAAATAGTGGTGAAAAGTCTGCTCTGCAAATCTTGATGCACAGTTGTTCTGTAGTCATGGTCTGTATATCCCTATAGCTGTCAGCTGTAGTTTGGTGCAAAAGTAAGTATGAATAAAAGAAGTTGGAAATAAGTTGATTTTGAAAACCAGAACTGAGTAGAGGTCACAGTCCTTCCACAGGACATTGGGCAGGGGGGGTTAGAGAGTCTACTCCTGCTTGCCCCAAGCTTTCTTCATTGCAGCAGAACTGTGGCAGAAGAAATAGGAAGTCAGAAATCTTTGTTGATCTCTTGCTAATCACCCAAATCTTTTGTATGCAAAGCATCTCCTCTCCTCATGAGCTGCAGTCCCCTCTGTGTCAGGATGGTTTATATCATGGCCTTCTTGACGCAAGAGGTTTCCACGTGCAGGGAATTTTTGGCATGGAAATGTTTTCAAATAAGCAATTCCCCGCGTTTATTTTCAAGCTAGTGCTGACCCATTCTGTATCGATTGGCTCTTAGCTTACTAATGGAAATGCTGAGCACTGAAGGTTCTACAGAGGATGGATTTCAGTAATCCACGTGGTCTTTTGTCCCTACATCTCTGTCATTCTGTTTGTCTCCTTCTCCTTTTCAAAGCACCTCAGAGGAGATGCTTAATTATCACATAATCCTTCAATTCGGAAATAAAGCTCTTTTGAAAATCTGTTTAACATTTATAGCCTCTGTCATCACCCTGCACACATAGTTAATACTTAAGCCCACGTATGGGGGTGGGGACCAGGCATTTAAAAAATGGGTTCTCATTTTCCTGCAAGACCAGATTGCAAACTGAATTGGAGGATGTAGATGTTTTGTGAATTCATTTGGAGTTAGGGTGACATTGTGCATCTTTCTCCTGATTTATATGTCTGCAGATCCCCTAATATGAGACAAAACACCAAGGTGAAGCTGGGTCAGTTGTCAAAACATGTACTCTGCAGTCTTATGTAGTGATGGAGAATTGTTTGAATACTCAGATTCTAATTTTGTCTTCCGTTCCCCTGAATCTAAATCCAGGGAAGATAAAATTTGGCTCCCAAAGGACTAATGTACATAAATATTGAAGCTGTCAGGAAAAGTTAGCTAAGTAATCGTTTGGATGTCAATCAAGCAATCAATTAATAGTTCAACTGTAGGCATATCTACTCAGAAGTAGGCCACGTTAAGTTGGATAGGATTCTTGTAAGCAAGCATAGGAATCCAGGCCTGAAAATATGTGTATAAAACAGAAGTTGCAAAGAAAGAAAAACAAATGTTTAAGCTGTTAAAATAAAAAGATAAAGATGGTGCCTGCCACGCATTAAATTGACACTATGTCTAATACTTACTTTGAAAAAAATGCTGCCTAAGTAACGGGGGGAATTTTTTAATCTGATTTAAAAAAAATATTGATCAAATACAAGGAGGAACCCTGATAAACGTAATGTTGCTGGCCCGGTGATGAACAGCACAGAAGCAGAGCTTGAAATGACTGTTTCTGGGACAGTACCACTTCCAAAAGTTTCCACATGACCCTGCCAGCATGGCTACTGTTGGCCAAACCTTTTCAAGCCCTCCACAGAATCATAAGAGACATGGAGGTTGCACCCATTGGACATTAGACTGAGATGGGAGAGTTATGGCCAGATTTAACCCCACTTCCTGCTTCTACATTTTGAATAGACAGTTGTTTAATTTTCAAGCTGGAGAACTGAACTAATGGGACCAGTGTGCATGTGGGGTTCCCAACTCAGCTAGAAATACAAGTGTGAAAAACCTGCTCGCATGAATATATGCCCCCCCATCTGAACTGGCAATATGCTTTAAATAGCAGGCCTGAAGGACCAGTTTGCTACATTGAGATATCACTTCCAAGTTTATGGAAATGAATCTGAGCCCATACCATTTGTAGCCCACTCTTATAGATCACTGAGTATCTGTTTGGTAATTAGTACAAACTTACAGTAGAATAGAAGTTGTGCTGGCATTGTGACTGGACTCAGGACATGATTCTGCAGAATAATCAGGATTGATACTGATATTCTGGCAAGATGTCATAGCAAAATGGTAAAATAAGAGGCTGCAAGTAGGGAAACGCAGCTATAACCTCCACTTACTAGACAGGCCAGCTATTCACTTATAAATCAGTGTGGAAAGCCGTTATGGTGTAGAGGTAAGATTGGGAGATGGGAGATCCGGGTTGTGATCGGGTTCATCATATATTTGGAGCAGTTCCTCCTTTTTGGCGGGAAATAATGACGGAGTCTCTTTTTGAACACTAACAGATTTATTGGTCTTAACATTTGGAGAATCAACAATCACTTCTACTGGTTCGAACAAACTAATATCAGGCAACTGTCCATACTGAGGGGACAACAATTCGGTCTTTGAACTAACAGGATTTATTGAGGGGCTGGTCCAAACCGTTCGCGATCGGTGGGCTTCCTCATGGGTGTACTCTGAACCGTGCAGATGGTCCCACAACATGGGTGTCTCGCCCAATCGCCCTCCGGTGGTGGGTTGTTGAAAGAAGAATCTGGCCGGATCACCTTCTTCCAGCGACCTTGTCCTCGCGGATATACCACTACTGTCCATTCTAGGGAATCCACTTGTGTCTCCTTTTCTTTGGAGATTTCCGGATTAGGTAACAACCCTCCTATCTTCAGACTGGGAAAATCTTCTAACAATCCTCTCATTATATTCTAATTCTTTTTCCCTCTCTCTTTCCCCTTTTTCCTCTCGCCTCTCTGACGTTCCCGGTATTCTAAATTGTCTCCTCCCACTCTGATCTTTTATCTCTTCCTCCCATACGGGTAAAATTAACTCCTCCTCTCCTTCTCCCTCTTTCTCCTCCACGAAGCAAATCTCAACCTTTTCCTCTTTTCCCTTCAGTTCCCTCCTTGTCTCTTCCTCCACATTCAACCCCTTGTTTTCCAATATCCCTCTCACTCTTACAACTTCATCTTGCGCGGGTGTCTTTGGTTGAGGGGACAGCTCTCTCTCAACTTTCTCTTTTTCCTCTATATCTCCTTCACAGCCCACCCCCCCCCCCCGATGAGTGTGCCGTCCTCTCTTCCACTGCAGTTCCCCATGTACCCTGTTGGGAAAAATAATCAGCATTAGCATGGGCACTGCCTTTCTTATATTGAACCTTAAATGCAAACGGTTGTAAGCACAGATACCATCGAGTCAATTGTGGGTTGGTATCTTTCATCCGATTCAGCCACGGTAAAGTAGCATGGTCAGTGACCAAGGTGAAAGGCACTCTTAACAAATAATATCTCAGTGATTGTATGGCCCATTTTGCTGCTAATGCTTCTTTTTCTATGGTAGCATACCTTTGTTCCCTGGGTGACAACTTTTTACTCAAATACATGATAGGATATTCTATACCTTCTCGAACTTGTGTCAACACAGCTCCTATCCCTCTGTCTGAGGTGTCAGTTTGTACTATAAAGGGGACGTTGAAGTCAGGAGCATATCTACTTGGTAAGGTATTTAACACTCCCTTTAATTGGTTAAACGCTTCTTGTTCTAGAAATCCCCATCTTATTCCTCTAGTTACTCTTTTCTTAGTTAAATCAGTAAGAGGTGCCGCAATTTCTGCAAAATTAGGTACAAATTGGCGATAATAGCTTGCCAGGCCTAAAAATTGTTGAATTTCTTTCTTATTCCTTGGTCGTGGCCAATCTGCTATTTTCTCCACTTTAGCTTGTACGGGTTGAATTTTTCCCTGTTCTACCTGGAACCCTAAGAACTTCACTCCTCTTTTTGCTATCTTGCACTTGGAGGGATTCACCTTAAGCCCTGCCTTTCGTAACTCTGTCAATACCTTTCCCAAATGTTCCATGTGTTCTTCCCAACTATTGCTATAAATTAAAATATCATCAATATAAGCAGCAGCAAATGTTTTTACTGGTTCTAAAATTTTATCCATTAGCCTCTGGAAGGTAGCTGCCGCTCCATGTAACCCAAATGGCATGCATGTAAATTGAAATAATCCTCGAGGGGTAACAAAAGCAGTTTTTTCTTTATCACTGGATCGTAAAGGAATCTGCCAGTAACCCTTCGTCAAATCTAGAGATGATAAGAATTCAGCCCTCCCAAGTCTTTCTAGCAAATCTTCTACCTTAGGCAGGGGATAAGCATCAAACTTAGAAACTTCGTTTAGTTTCCTAAAGTCAATGCACAATCTTACGCTTCCATCTGGTTTGGGGACCACCACTGGGTAACTTCTCCAAGGGCTATGAGATTGTTCTGTCACACCTAATCCTAACATTTCTTCTACTTCTCGATTGATTGTTTCTTTGAGATGATGAGGCCAGTTCCTTCCCCCCAACCTAACCACAACCTGAGGGGGCGTATTGATATGATGTTCAACCTTGGTGGTTAAACCTGGTCTGCTGGAGAAAACATCTCTAAATTCTTCTTCTATACTCCTGACTTGATTAGTTTGAGCTCTGCTTAGTTCTTCTCCTAGAGAGAGCTCTTGTGTCACTTGGAGACAGACTAAGGCCTCTGGGCCTAAATCTTCTTCTTCTACTTCTCCAACAAATATCTCTCATTCCCTCCACTCTTTCAACAAATTCACATGAAATATTCCCACTTTTTTCCTCTTATCTGGCATACTTATTTCATAATCTACTGGTCCTATACGTCTAATTACTTCATAGGGTCCTTGCCATTTTGCGAAAAGTTTGGTATCTTCAGCAGGTAGTAGGAGTAAAACTTTTTGTCCTACACTGAATTGTCTTGGACTCACCTTTGAGTCATACCTCCTCTTTTGTCCTTGTTCCACCTTTTGTAATTATGTTCTAGCCACTTCGGCTACCTTATTCAGGTGATTTCTCATTTCAATTACCTGTTGAACCACTATCTGAGCTTCGTCTTTCCCACTCTCCCATTTCTCTTTTATCAAATCTAATATCCCTCTAGGATTCCACCCATACATCATCTCAAAGGGTGAGAATCCAGTCGATGCTTGTGGTACTTCCCTAATTGGAAACATCAAAGGTGCCACTAATAAATGCCATCTACATGGCTTGTCTAACACTAGCTTCCTTAGCATCCCTTTCAGCGTTTTATTAAACCTCTCTACGAACCCATTGGTTTGTGGATGATACACCGAGGTATGTACAGGTTTAACCTCCAATAATCGCCACAATTCTTTAAATGTCTGGCTCATGAAATTGGTGCCCTGATCAGTTAAGACTTCTTTAGGAAAACCCAACCTTGAGAATACCTGTATTAATTCTCTAGCCAAAACCTTGGCTGTGGTGGACCTTAAAGGAATGGCTTCTGGGTATTGGGTGGCATAATCTATCAAAACCAGAATATGAGTATGTCCTCCCGCTGACCTAATCAAAGGGCCCACAATATCCAACCCTATTCTCTCAAAGGGATGATCTACCAATGGCATCGGAATTAAAGGGGCACCGGGTCTAGGCTTCATCTGTGTCACTTGGCATTCTTTACAAGTCTTACAATATTCTTCTACCTCTTTATTTACACTTAGCCACCAAAACCGTTGTATTATTCGTGGTATCATCTTGTGCATTGATAGATGACCAGCCATAGGTATATCATGAGCTAACTGTAACACGGTCTTTCTCCATTTTTGGGGAACTACCAACTGTTTGCCCCCTTCTTTATGTGATACAACAAAGCTTCTTGCATTTCAAAACTGGAGTCGCCCTTTACAATTGTTCCTCTCTCTTGGGCTTCTCTTAGTACTTCTTGTAAAGTGGGATCATCTTCTTGCCATAAGCGAGTCTGTTGTCGCGAGGTATTCTTAAAAAGGTCATCTTTGTCTCCCTGCTCACATTCCCCTTGCAAGCCTTCTTTCAATTGTAATAGCTTGTGGGCTCCTACCCAATCACGTCCTAGCAACATGTCTCTCGTTAACCCTGGCACCACTCCCACTTTTAACCTCCTACGTTCTCCTTCTATTTCTATATCAGCCCAGGCCATACTGTATGACTTTGAATCTCCATAAATACACTTAACATATAACTTTTCTTCCAACATCGCTGCCTTTAGACTCTGCACAAGAGTCTTACCACACCCCGTGTCCACCAATACCCTTTTTCTTTCCCCGTTTACCCACGCCATCACCTCCCATCCATTCTGTTCAGAGCCTTGAACCTGCACAGTCCGTCCCTGGGCACTCTCGCTGCAGATGGCCTTCTACACCGCACTCAAAGCAAACGGGTTTCCCATCTTTCCTCCCTTTCCATCCACCTCCATTCTCGAATAAGCGGTCGTCAAAGGTTATAGGTCATATTGGTTTTGGCCCCATATTCTCAAAACCACATCCTCTCCCCTTTGTGGTTGTAGTGGGTTGAAGACTCCTCGTGGGGTCGCGCCTGGAAAACCGCTCACCGCCATCTTCTCTCTCCCTCTGTTTTTCTCTGCAAAGGAGGAGGAGTTATCCCGTCCATAATGTTCTGCGTTGCAGAAGTCCTCCACTAGGCGGATTGCTTCTTCTAAGTTTTTTGGTTGATTCCTTTGCACCCAATTTCTTAGGTTACCTCCTAAAGTCGTTACCAGTTGTTCCATAACTAATACTTCTAATAATTGTTCTTTAGACTTTTCTTCAGGTCGCAACCAACGTATCAAATTAGCTTTCATTCTTTGTGTCAACGGACGTGGATGTACCCCTGATTTCAACTTTAATTCTCTAAATCTTTTCCTATATGCTTCTTTGGTCAAATTGAGAGTGTGTAAAATTGCTGTCTTCACCACTTCGTATTGGGTGGCCTCTTCTGGAGATAAGGTGTCTACCACTTCTTGTAATATCCCTGTGAGGCAGGGAGTCAAAATTAAGGTCCATTGTTCTTTAGGCCAGCCGGCCGCAGCCGCAAATCTCTCAAACGTATGCAAATACGCTTCAGGATCATCAGTAGGTCCCATTTTTTGTACCCTAATAGGTGCAGGACCTGCCACCCACGTTCTTCATATGACCAACCCCTTTTTGTCCTTTCTCTTCTTCTGTCTCTTGTTTTAACATCCGTTTCGTCAATAATGCTTGTTGTTCTGTCAATGTTTCTATCAGCCTTTCTTGTCTTTCTATTGTTTGCTGCATCTTCAACATTTCATTGTTTCCCACAATTGGAACTGCCCCACGTTGGGCGCCATTGCGATCGGGTTCATCATATATCTGGAGCAGTTCCTCCTTTTTGGCAGGAAATAATGACGGAGTCTCTTTTTGAACACTAACAGATTTATTGGTCTTAACATTTGGAGAATCAACAATCACTTCTACTGGTTCGAACAAACTAATATCAGGCAACTGTCCATACTGAGGGGACAACAATTCGGTCTTTGAACTAACAGGATTTATTGAGGGGCTGGTCCAAACCGTTCGCGATCGGTGGGCTTCCTCATGGGTGTACTCTGAACCGCGCAGATGGTCCCACAACATGGGTGTCTCGCCCAATCGCCCTCCGGTGGTGGGTTGTTGAAAGAAGAGTCTGGCCGGATCACCTTCTTCCAGCGACCTTGTCCTCGCGGATATACCACTACTGTCCATTCTAGGGAATCCACTTGTGTCTCCTTTTCTTTGGAGATGTCCGGATTAGGTAACAACCCTCCTATCTTCAGACTGGGAAAATCTTCTAACAATCCTCTCATTCTATTATATTCTAATTCTTTTTCCCTCTCCCTTTCCCCTTTTTCCTCTTGCCTCTCTGACGTTTCCGGTATTCTAAATTGTCTCCTCCCACTCTGATCTTTTATCTCTTCCTCCCATACGGGTAAAATTAACTCCTCCTCTCCTTCTCCCTCTTTCTCCTCCACGAAGCAAATCTCAACCTTTTCCTCTTTTCCCTTCAGTTCCCTCCTTGTCTCTTCCTCCACATTCAACCCCTTGTTTTCCAATATCCCTCTCACTCTTACAACTTCATCTTGTGCGGGTGTCTTTGGTTGAGGGGACGGCTCTCTCTCGACTTTCTCTTTTTCCTCTATATCTCCTTCACACGGGTTCACATCTTTACTGAGCCATGGAACTCATTGGATGACCCTGGGCCAGTTGCTGTCTCTCAGCCTGACCTACCTGAGATGGTTGATGTGAAGATAAAAAGAGGAGGAGGAAGAGAGCCAAATGTGCTGTCTTGATCTCACTCAAAGAGAGGTGGGATGTAACAAATAAATAAATAAGCTCATCACTGCCTTCTGGATGATGAAAGCAGAAACATATGCCTTACGGAATACCTCAAGCTCTTTTTTAAAAATGTATTTTGGTTTATATCCAACTCTACTCTGCCTGTTCAGAGTGGCTGTTAGCAATTTTTAACAGTCACTACTGTGTTCACTGAGGCTTTTTCCTGGGTAAGTGCACTCAGCATTGCAGCTGTAGTTTTGAAACGATGCCTGCTTCAATCAGGAAGGGGGTTTCAGTTTCAAACTTTTGTGAGTTGACAGACATAACCATGCACTGTGTACATGTGCCATTGATTTCATTTAGCATATTAGTATTTCATTCTGAGTATTTTGTTTAGCACGTTAGTATTAAAAGAAAATAGTGTAGTGATAAATGTATAGATTCTATCAGACATATGGTCTCCATGTGTGCAGAGGGGAGAAAATAGGAAGACTATTGGCAAGCATTCTATTCTGGAATATTCTCCCAGTACAATGTGTTCTTAAAATCTGGTGGGGGGGGGGAAGGGGAGCATATTCAGGGAAGAGTTACAGGGCAGTTGAAAGAGTGGAAGGCAAAGAGTCCAAACATTCATGATGGATATTTCTTTGAAGCAAACCAGACATGGATTAACAATAGGAGCTGTAGTCAGAGAGAGAGAGAGAGAGAGAGAGAGAGAGAGCACAAGTATCATACACGTTTGAGCAGAAAGATTTGGGTAACCAGAGGAGAGAAGGAACAAAGACATGAATCATGGCCTATAACCGCAGCAGCCCAGACAAGATGACCTTAATAGGTCATCCTGTCCACTTTGCTCCATTAAGAAGGACTGATAGTGCTCAAAGCATTTTAAATAGATATTTGTCTAACCTTAGATAAAGAAATAGAATGATCAGGACTGTGCCTATATATTATGATTTTGGTCTCTTGGCCAACTGCGTGGATAGTTAGCAGTCACCTCCTGATGTCCAGAGAAACCTGCACTCCAACTTTCTATTTCAGCCCCTTATCTCTGTGCCTGCACTCACTGGCTATCCTATTTATAGCAGTCTTAGGATCCCTTCAAAACATGATTATCATGTGCCTTCTCTTCTGAGTTCTAATTACGCCCACTTCCTTTGAAACTTTCTCAAGAGAGCCTGCATTTGAAAAACAAACAAAAACGAAACAGGAACCCTATTCATCTATTACTTGTGTGAATAGGGAAATACCTTTTTCTCCCTTGCCCTGCTTTGAACAGTATCCTGCTTTCCATTAAAAAAAAAAAGGTACACAAATCATGGTGAAGCAGCAGTGAGGCTTTGGCTTTAACCTTGCCCCAAAGTCACACTAACCCCTACTGTTACTGACACTGTGTTGTGCACAATTTCTGAAGCAGAGAGACTCCTGTGCTCATGGACATTCCTCAATATTAAATTGTGCTGGAGCCTCCACAAGTATAGGAGCCCCACCCACCTCTAACCTCAGAAGTTATACTCAGCACAGTGATAGAGACATGTAACCACCACCACCACAACCTGCAGAGCTGGAAGGGACCCTATGGATCATCAAGCCCAGCCCCTGTCAAGGAGACACAGTGGGGAATTGAACTTCCAACCTCTGGCTTCGCAGCCAGAGACCTAACCCACTGAGCTGTCCAGCAGTACTTAAGGGATGGGGTTGCTAGGTAAATAACATCACATTCCCTCAGATTTCAGGGCTGAATCTGTGACTGGAGTGGCCCATTGTGATGTCACAGAGGTAGGCAGGGAAGAGTTGGGAGAGGATTTTTCTCAACAGTCTTTGTATCTCTGCTGCTGAATCTTGTGCAACAAGAAGACTCATGAGTTGCAATGCTGGTGCTCACTTCCTTGCAGCATTCCAAATAGTGTAATGGGCCCATCAATGGCATACCAAAAAAGCCAGGAGCAAGGACTGGGAAGAGACCCAGTTGGTACATGTGTACAGGCCTATCATGCCATTTGAAGTGAAGTGCAGAGAAGAGCACAAGCATGCCAACTCATGAGCTTACTTGTTGGCAGAAGTCTCTGTAGCAACAGCACAGTTTGGGGAATCCTCCCAAAACTTTCATGCTGAACTAGAGAGCCCTGATACCAGCAGAAATGGGTGAAAAAAGCTGTCCAGACTCTTAAAAACAATCTGTGTCCTTCTCTAATACAACTCACCCTGAGATTTGCTTTCATTCCTGATGGCTAACAGCAATTCCCTTAGACATCAGCTCACACCTGAGATCTGGAATCTCTAGATAGGGGTAAGAGGGCATTTCTACCTTGTTATCATCTAGAACACTGATCAACTAGTGAGTCTGAGACTTCTGAATAAAGATCACTGCTAGTATTTTCTGTTTTGTTTTCCCTGTTGTTTATTTTTGTAGAAATATACAAGTACAGAGAAAACAACAGAGGAGAAAAGAGACAGAAAGAAGAAAGGTGGGCACATAGGATGTGTGCCCACCTCATTTTACCAGATATAGATGGGTGAATCATAACCCCAATATTTCAAAAATTTGAAGACTATTCCAAGTCATTGTATTGTTGCAAAAGCTGCCATATTAAGAAAATATTTCTTGTAGATCACTCCATACAATAGAGTAATATTATAGTTTGTTTCATGCTAAATTGTTTGAAGTCAGCATAATAATGTCATTTTGATGTCAGTCACCAGTAGTATATAGCCCCTGCCATTGTTCTGTAGTGATTTGCTCTCACTAGGTAATTCTACAGAGCTTATTAATATTAGCATTTATCAGTCACCATTGGAATGGATCTTTATAACAATGGATTGACTTGTCACTGCAATGATATACTAATTCTATCTTATAAGAGAAAAACGACTCATAGATAAAGTCAAATTATTTTACAAGGCCAAACAGAACATCTATAATATCGACAGAAGTGGAATATTATGCTCATGTGTTTTGTCCAGTATACTGCACTTCTCAATGGGTGTGATGATCATTTAGAAGTACGGGGAGTGATGAAAGTCAACTTTCTTCTGTTTAGATAAGAAGCTTTGAAAATGCTTAATTCCAGATGGTACTATATAGGGTGAAGTTTCCAGAACATGTCAAGAATAGAGACCACTGAAAAACTAGATGAAAAATGTGCCCTTTGTGGACTTCCATTCATACAGTGTGCGGGGGCAGTACCTGCAAAAGCCATCAGCAAATGGCAATCACAACTAGCCAAGCCACACACATAGATCTAAAAATGTTGGCAATCTGGTCTTTGTGTTGTCCAGAGCATGCAATCCAATCATTCAATCAGTCATTCATTTCCAGCAGCGCATGTTATTTTTGTTGCTATTTTTGATGCCTCTTTCACTGGGAATGGCAGTGTTTTTTAACACAAAGGCCAGCTTTATCACATCTTCACTCTCTCTTTAAGCCTAATCTGAAGCTTGAATTTTATTAATATCTTCTAAGGAGGTCCTGGGTAAACTAGCTTTGTTCTGCACCTTTCCTTAATTTATTGTAATTTCCTCTCTAGTTGAATGTGTTGGCTTCCTCTCTTGTGCTTGTAATATATCAACTTGCATGGATAAAAGCCCTGAGCTCACTGTGCAGACACAAACAAATCCTCCACTGAGTATTTTACAGTGTGATCATGGTGGAGTCCTAATTTGGCTCTAACACAAATTACAGACCCATTGAGTGGCACTAAAAATGCATACTTCCGCTAACACAGATTCACAGACATGATAGGAAAGGAATTTGTGTGTAATTCCAAACTGGCCAACACACAATGCTCTTATTTGTTTCTCAAATTCAAGGTTTCCTGCCATGATACTACTCCAAGTAAAAGATATTGAGGTTAAAAACATCCCATTATTGTCTTCTCTTGGAGAACTTGGTGCCTTTGCCAGATGGGTCTGGTTGACTATACCTTGCTCCTCTCCAGATGGTTCCTATCTCCAAAATACTGAGACGACTTCATTCAGAACCATCCAAAATAGAAATCCAGTAGGCAATGGTTAAAATAACTCAGACTCTTGTTTGTTGGCTTGTGATAGGTGATGGGTTGGGATGTAATTATCATTTGACTAGCAGCCAGCTTTGTACTAATCAGAAAGGAGAAGACATGTTCTGCTAGAAGGATTAGATAGCTAAAAATAGTTCTCCAGCAGCCCCACCAGCAAGTGAAATACAGTTCATTCACACAGACACAGACATACATACACACACACACACACACAGAGAGAGAGAGAGAGAGAGAGAGAGAGAGAGAGAGAGAACTTCAGTTGCACCATACGTTCAGTGAAACTCTCCTCGTATAAAAAAAACATAGTAACGTGAGCTGCCCCAATGGGGTTAAGCACCTTCTCCCGACCGAATGAGGCTTAGCATGCCTCACTGCTTGGCATTCACTGGCTGCCAAAATCTCAAAGGGCTAAGGAGGAAGTAAGTGCACTTGCTTTTGTTCAAATAATCATGTGGCTCTTTTAAGATCAACTGCGTGGTTGTTATGATTGCCTTATACAAGAAATCAGTATGGTTCTGTTCAAAACAGATGACCTCGGTCTATCCCTCCAAAAGAAACAGTCACTGTAACAACAGCAGAGTCGCTTGCTTAATTCAATAACCCTTGGTACCCAGCAAAGCCAGAGTGTGAGAACTGAAAGATGGAGGAGGGGAGGATCTTACCACTTTGATCCTAGCAGCTGCCAAGGCTGGAGGATATTCCGCCAAGTAAACAAAAGTAGCATGACAAGAACTAGAAATGAGCTTCTTTACATTTGCCTGGCTATGATGATTATTGCCCTCCAGAGTCTAAAATCTTTGTGAGGACTGAAACAGATGTTAGGTGGAAGACCCATGACTGGATTGCCTAACATGGTTTCCTCCCACCTGTCCATTAGAAGCAGTCACAGGAGGTTCTGGTTAACCAGAACACTGAAGAAGAATGCTAACCTTGCATCCATACTGTTGTCTGGACCTAAACAGGGCCATGCCATTTTGCTGCCTGAAGCAGAGCACAAAATGGCATCCCAAAGTCAATATGTACAATATTCTAGCCTATCTGAGTATTTTGGTGCATCCAGCATAAAATGGCACAAATGCTACCTTATTGTCTGGAATTAAAAGTACAATTATAATAAATCAAATAAGTAACTATTTGGGATCCGTTTATAACACCACAAATTTGTTGTCTACGGAGGCTGTCTCACTCTACCTTACCAAAGGGCTTGCCCTGGCTCAACTTCTAACCACCTTTGAAATTCTAAAATTCAAGCAAGAGACAAGAATCTACATCTTTTCCACAGGGCAAACAAGAAGGAATATATAGCGGCTTCACAACAGACTATAGATCCAAAAAACAGCTTACGGGAATGGTTTGTCCTGCTTTTCCCATTGCTCCTCCCTTCCCCATGGCTGGTTTTAAGTTGTTGTTTTATTTAAAAAAACATGCTGGAAGATACAATCATGGAGTTACTAGTCACATCTGCTTGGGAAAGCCTTCTGTAAACAGATGAAACAAGGGAGTGTTTAGTAAACAAGAAGTATGTAAGAGGAAGAGAAAATGAAGCAATTGTTTCAGAAGAGTTTAGGAAGTTTAAAATGGCACCAGTTCCCTTTTTTGTTGGGTTTTGGCATGTTACTGTATAATACAGGCAACAGCAGAAACTGGCATAGTGAAAGCATGTTCAAAATTTATGTAAGTCTAGGAAGCGCAATTGCATTGTCATAGGTGGAAATTTTATTATTTAAAAAGATGGGCAGGTGCATTTGTCTGTAGTCATCAGGGTGGGGACCAGGAATGCCAGTTCATTTTCTAAGTGATATTTGGACAAAGTATTCACAAAAGTTGTTGAGCTGCCATGCTCTGCCCCATGCCTTCACCCTCCGACTGCTCGTGGCAAGATACAACTAAAACCACCACAACAACAATGAAGTAAAACAATTCCTCGTGGGGGAGAGGAAGAATTCAATACAATGAAAATACCGAGCATCACCAATAACCATGACAGGTGCAGCAGAATGAAAGAGTTTAAAGAGCCATTTATAGCATTGCAGAGAAAGGCCAAATCTAGCCCCTTAAATGAGGGACCTCCATCATCAATGTGCTGATACAGAAAAAAACCTGTCACAATAATACTCAACAACCTCAAAACTCAAGATGATGAAACATCTCAAGACCTCTGATGAAAATGGTAATGGAAAGAATAGATCTCTCCTATATCCTTCCCCCTTTGACCAAACTCCAGGAGGCAGTGGAAGACAGGAGGGCCTGACGTGCTCTGGTCCATGGGGTCACGAAGAGTCGGACACGACTTAACGACTAAACAACAACAACATATCCTTCCCCAAAATGTTTGATGGTTTTTCAAATAAATACAAACACTTTGAATGAAGCTCAGAAACAAATTGAAAATCAGTGAAACTGAAGTGTTTGGGGAGAATATAGTTTGATTTAGTAAAACCAGAAGCATGTAGTACTTTAAGAATTCTAGAAAAAATGCATATCTGTTGTACAGCAATTGACATTTACTATTAGAAGTTGTCAACTGTAGGTGGATTCTCTAGAAACTGGTTTAAATGAGAGCCACTTCAATACAATGTTTTTCCTACAAACATATAAGCTCCATGGAAAAAACACGTACCTCTTCGTTGACAACGTGGTGAAAATGTTTATTTAAGTAGAAGACCTGGGTCAGGAAGCCATTGTACGAATCAGCTTCCTGACTCAGGTACTTCTTGCAGAATAAACATTTGCATCTCATTTCCCAAATGACCATGTACTTGTTTTCTGTATGGCGGAAGTGTGTGTGTGTGTGTGTGTGTGTGTGTGTGTGTGTGTGTGTGTGTGTGTGTGTGTGTGTGTGTGTGTGTGATGTTGTTGCTTTAAAGAAACTGGCACATGTGTTTCTCCCATCCTCCCCACAATGATTCTTTGCAATTGTTCTATGGGTTGTGTAAATAAGTATTATGTCTCTATTAATAAGCAAATGTCTTGATTTTGCAAATGCAGTTTCCTTTTAACAATTTCTTTCAGTCTTTATATGACCGCACCCAGTCTTTGCAACCTCACACTTCGCCCACACTAACCTCCATATGAAATATGTACCACAGAGTATAAAATGCACTGTTAGAAGCAAGCTGTAAATAAAGGCTTGCTTTTCCAATGTCCTCTGTTATTATTCCCATTAAAATCAAAGTAGGCTAGAATCCTTTAAACCCATCAACACATCAAACATCTCACCCAAGTGTTTTACAGCAGTAGAAGGATGAGGTCAATCCCCAATCACAAGATTGCTTTTATTATATTGCCAGTATCATAGTCCTATATATTAAGCAGATCATGCTATCCATGCTGAGCCTAGTTAAGATGGCTTGGATGACTGAGTTAACCTTTTTGCCAGAGGGCATCGATCCCCTTGCCTTCTAGTGCAAGGTCTCCAGTACTGGTGCATTGTAGACCCCATTTGTTCTATGCTTCTCTTCTAACGTTGAATGAACCCATGAATTGTGTTAGTAGTTAGTCAGCTCTTAGTTAATTGAGGCTGATTAGTCATAAGCATGGACCTGAAAATTAGACAGTAACTAGTTACTATCAGTTCTGTGATAACAATTTGATACGGTAATGGCAAAATATAGGTGGGACCCATCTGCTTACTGAAATTCAGAATGGTCTCATCATTGTCCCACCCCACTCTGAATTTCTCCTTCAGTTTTTGACATCTTTATATCTTTATCCTTCCCACCACAGCCCATGTTGGGGAAAAGCCACTCCAAATGCCATCAGTGATGATGTAGTCAAATTATACATGTGTTACTAATTTCAGAATGTGTGTGTTTTAAAATTCTGGAAGCATGAATGAAGGTCTGCTCTGAAAAAAACGTTTTGTTCTACAGAGTACGAGCCATGCTTGAAGTTTGTCTTGTTACATAAGCATTCCTAAAGATTCTTCATTGATTTTATTTAAGAGTATTTGGCAAGAGGGAGCAATCTAGTCTGGGTTGGTTTGGAATTATAGAAGTCATCCCTGCAGCTCTGGTAGTTGTGATTTAGTCAACCACGTTGGTGTTAGATTACTCCATTACTCCATTTGGTCACAATGTGCCCCTCCCCTTATCACTCCCCGCCTCCTGCCTTCTCTTTTGCAATAGTTGCCAGCCAGTTGGGAAACAACCTGCTTTTGTTTTCTTGTGAGTGGGCATTAATGGTTGGTTTTTATGCACATAAAAAAAGGGGGTTATGGAGTGCCATGTTTCAGCCCCACATTTCTCTTTTTCTCTTTTTAAAAGAAAATAATTTTTCATAAGCAGCATAGTGTTGCATTGTTTCATCACTGAAGAACCCTAGGTGACCCTTGGGCTCCCTTCATTTCAGAAATATGTTTCCATCATTTAAAAAACAATTGCTGCCTCCTGAATCATTGTGCTCTGTAGTCTTCAATGACAGATGTTGAGCAATGTCAAGTTTGCAAAACTGGCAGGCAATAAATATGTGTAAAGGTGAAGCTGCACAGCCAGGATATCATCTTCAGCCCTATACTTTATAGTGCTTAAGTGATGCAGCACAATAGTGGGAAAGTGTTTTTTTTAAAACAATTAAATAAATAAAATTAAAACAAAAATACCTTTTTCACTTGAAAATAGGATAGACAGTATTATCTGCAGTCATGGCCAGACCACACCCACCTCTACAGGTCACCATATCACCACACCCCCAACACCACACTGGAGCAATTTAGGTGATCGCATAGCAAGAAAACCATGTTTATTTCAGCTAATCCTGATTATTCCAAATAAACAGTAGGCTCCAACATTAGACCAATCGGGATTGAGTGGTCCCCATTAGGAACAGGTTGGGATGCTCTAACAAGAAAGTCATGTAGTTGATGTTTTTAGAGCGATCCCAACCATTCCAACAGGGGACTACAGAATGGGATAAACTCCCATGTAGCCAGCCTCTGACTGTCAGCTCAGTGCATGCATGAGCCATGTTAAACATGTCTCTTTACACCAGCATCATAAGAAAGCACAGATCTGCCACATAAATTTTCCAGCTAAGAAGTATGAATGGAAAAATACACCAGTTAAATGATTTTCTGGGCAGAAGTGATTAAGTTCTGGAATATTAGTTGTACTTCTGTAATTGTTCTCAAAAATGCAAGGGTAATACTCCATGATAACTGAAAAGTGACTTTTTGTATTTCATTAGAAAACAATGATGAGATTATTGCAGAGCTTAAAGCAACTATAATCATACAATGGGAGTACTATAGAAAACAATGAGACAAGATGGTGGCAATTTTTAAAATTTCTCCTGTAAAACTGACACTTTAAAGAGAAATTCAAATAAATCAATGCCAAGACATTTTGTAACGGGCTTGAATACAATGTGAACATAAAGAGATTCATGTTCAGTTAACATTGTGCAACCCTGTACCTGTCTATTCAGAATCTTCATTGTTTTAAAACTGAGTTTATGCTAGGAAAATGTAGGTTTGCACCCTTCAATTAAAATTCAATGCAAAAAAATCTCTGAAGTAAAGTCAGTTTCATAGTGCCCCACAAATCACAGTCACAGCCTGTGGTTTATTCATTAATGCGTTGTGTTGAGGATTTGAATGCAAGCATCAAAATTGGTTGGGAAATTCGACAAAGATTCCAGAAACTATTAACTGCTCTGAAAGTTTTGGGATGCCTTAGTGTAGTTTGTTATGAACTATTAAAGGGAGTTTCAAAAACTGTTTACAATGCAGCATGGAAGTCTGTTTTTTTAAGGAGAAACAATTTTAAAAGTCCTAGTACAAGATCCTCTCATGAGCCTAAATAGTTCATGAAATCCTGACTTTAGTCTACAATGGAGGTGGACATAATATGGTCATTCATCAGCCTTGGCCAGCATATACAATGATGCAAGATGATGGGGGTGGTAGTCTCAAAACATCTGGAGGTTCACACATTCCCCATCTCTAGTTGCCCAGACTTTGTGCCTTCCAGTTGTGTTGGACTACAGATTTCATTATTTCCATATTGTGGGCTCAGGATGATGTTAACTCTACTCTAGCACATCTGGAGGGCATCTAGTTCAGGACAGCTGGTGTAGAGCAGGGCAGTTGTGAGGATCACATATGTCTGCCTCTAGATTTTGGGCAGGCCACACCTGCTCCTTTGACTCTAAAAAAAAATTCTTAGAAAATAGGTGGGATTTTTAAAAAAAAAAAATTGAGAAGCCCCACTGTGGCTTACTGTGGCCAAATTTTAAAAAAATGTAATGGGATTTGGGACCCCAGGGATATTGGGCGTCCCTCAAAACAACCCAAAATTGGTATAGAGCAAGACTGGGTGATCTCTGTGAGAAGGATGAGATAATGGGTTTTTTGTTAACTGAAGATAGGGGTTTTTTTTGCAGTGTTTTTAAAGTGATACAGTGTTTTTACATACATCTTTGTTTACTATGACATGCTGTGTGGTGTTGTATTGAGCTGGGGTCATTCTTCAGTTACATGTACACCTTGTGTTCAGATTACACTCACCCCTTACCATGGGTACAGACAGAAACAAGGGAGAGGAACCATTGATTCTCCAGATGTTGTCAGACACAATCTCTGAGGAGCCCTAGCCAGCATGACCAAAGATAAGAATGGCCTTAGGCCAGATGGGCGGTGTATAAATAAAATAAGGAAGGAAGAGACGGAGGGAGTTGTGGTCCTAAATGCACTTCACATTTCAAATATTGGTTTTACCACAGAGACATCATTACCACATCATTAGATAACTGTAGATAATAACAGCCAATATTTGTTGTTCTGTTCAGACACCAAACAGAATGCCTTTCACTTATCAAACCACATTTACTGGTATTCTGTTAGGCCATATCCAGAATGTTATATAGGTTTGAAAGTTGTCTCCAGTCATTATATTCACACAGATTGCTTACTAATCTCATTAGAATTCATTGAAAAGAAGAGGGTGTTGCTTAGTTTAACATGTTAATTCATTTATTTTATTATATGCATGGCAAGGGAGATATGCTTAATAAAAATATGAATAAAACAGGAGTGGTCAGATAAATTGAAAAACACAAGTAGGTGTTGTGGCCAATTTTGTAATTTTGTACAGTGTTCTAGAAGCATTAACCCTGCCCTGCCACTAGCTCTTACTCATAACTGAAGAATTTGATGATAATGAAGTTGAGCATTTTCAGTGATCCTGAGTCATGTCAGTTACAGTTACACACACACAAAGGGCATTTAGGGTAGGGTTGTGTCCTTACTGTGCTTTTAATTTAAGCACACCAAGTACTTTACACTCTGGACAAATGAGGGACCAATGGAAAATTTTTGCTCACATTTTTTAAAAAGAGGCACTACACAGGCCAAGGAAAGGGAATGAATAGAATAGACAGACCACATGGTAAAGATATGAGTAAACAGATCAACAATTTTTGCAGATGGTGTTGTATGGAGAGAGAGGGAGAACGGAGTATTAACGTACTTGGATACAGGTGAAGAAATGTCCAGAAACCACAGGGGCTGGAGCCTGTATCCAATCAACAGTGAAAAAACACAGAGGGGGGATGGAAGTCAACAAAAAGTCACTATTTGGGGTCTATACAGAAAGAACAAAGGTTAGTTTAGAGGATAAAGCCCTAAGAAATCCTTGAACCTGTGCAAGATGATGTCTACACATGTGGTCAATTATGTTCCAGTGGTGGCCATGTGGAAGCTGTTGTAGGGGAACACAAGGTAGGTGGTGTCTAAGAGAGAAAATTGGCAACGTGGAAAGGTACAAAGCAGAGGAGAGAAAAATGAGCAGTAGCATAATGAAAATTTAAGAAATAACAGTTAATACCTTGGAGAGGCCTTTTGAGAAGGCCTTCACTAGCCAGCAGAAGCTATATATGATATAGTTGTCAGGAAGTTTGACAGAGTGGACATAAGCCTTATTTTTATTCCATGGGGACTGGATGATCCACTACATCCTGTTGGAATGCAACTCTTGACCCTACTATAGGCTATGCTAACTGGGACTTATGGGAGTTGCAGTCCAGTAACATTGACTGTGTGGACCACAGCAAACTATGGCAAGTTCTTAAAGAAATGGGAGTGCCTGACCACATTATCTATCTCCTGAGAAATCTATATGTGGGACAGGAAGCAACAGTTAGAACTGGATATGGAACAACTGATTGGTTCAAAATTGGGAAACGAGTACGACAAGGCTGTATATTGTCTCCCTGCTTATTTAACTTATATGCAGAATACATCATGCGAAAGGCAGGACTGGATGAATCCCAAGCCGGAATTAAGATTTCTGGAAGAAATATCAACAAGCTCAGATATGCAGATGATACCACTCTGATGGCAGAAAGTGAGGAGGAATTAAAGAACCTCTTAATGAGGGTGAAAGAGGAGAGTGCAAAAAATGGTCTGAAGCTCAACATCAAAAAAACTAAGATCATAGCCACTGGTCCCATCACCTCCTGGCAAATAGAAGGGGAAGATACAGAGGCGGTGACAGATTTTACTTTCTTGGGCTCCATGATCACTGCAGATGGTGACAGCAGCCACAAAATTAAAAGACGCCTGCTTCTTGGGAGGAAAGCGATGACAAACCTAGACAGCATCTTAAAAAGCAGAGACATCACCTTGCCGACAAAGGTCCGCATAGTCAAAGCTATGGTTTTTCCAGTAGTGTTGTATGGAAGTGAGATCTGGACCATAAAGAAGGCTGACCGCTGAAGAATTTATGCTTTTGAATTGTGGTGCTGGAGGAGACTCTTGAGAGTCCCCTGGACTGCAAGGAGATCAAACGTATCCATTCTGAAGGAAATCAACCCTGAGTGCTCACTGGAATGACAGATCCTGAAGCTGAGGCTTCAATACTTTGGCCATCTCATGAGAAGAGAAGACTTCCTGGAAAAGCCCCTGATGTTGGGAAAGTGTGAGGGCAAGAGGAGAAGGGGACGACAGAGCATGAGATGGCTGGACAGTGTCATAGAAGCTACCAACATGAATCTGACCAAACTCCGGGAGGCAGTGGAAAACAGGAGGGCCTGACGTGCTCTGGTCCATGGGGTCACGAAGAGTCGGACACGACTTAACGACTAAACAACAACAACATCTATGGGCTGCACATGTTCTCCATCCCAGCTTTACTTCTTTATCTTCAGTAAATAAATTAGGATTGAGTGGAGATACTCTGTAAGGTCTACAGGGTCCAGGTCAATTGGGACTTTAGATGTTGTCAAGCACCATCTGGAAATAAAATAGAGGCCTGTGTGGATGAGCTACAGTGGAATACTATGCTTACATGAGCTTCTACATGTTCATATTTATGTATTTAATTTACATACCGTCCCATTGGTGCACAGCACTATTCTGGCTGCTAAACATAGTGGTACAATCCAAAAACATAGCAAGAACAAAATGAAATAATATAGTTATAATATCATAAAATTAACAAACAAACAGAATTAAATAAGTCAAATCATATAGAAGTAAATCAAAGAGTTAAATCATAGAAGATGTGCCATCATTCTCTAGTAGGTAATGCTTTTGGAAGGTCCTGAGGAAGATGTTAACATAAAATACCCTAGCAGAGTACAATGCAGAGTCTAGCAATGCATGTCAGTGGTAACATGGTTTGCTTTAGAATGGCAGGGGTACCTTCAGCTCAGAAACCAATGCTGGGAAAGGGCGCTCTCAGTTATTGCTGCCATCTCTGCACTGAACATACGAGCTATGCACTCGCTGCTTTAAGAGGAGTATGAGCCCACCATCTCAATGTCTTCATCAGAACTGCGGATCACCACATCAGTACTTATCTGCTTGTTTACAATATTTATGTCCCATCCACAGCTCAAGGTAGCTAAGAGAAATCTAATAAAATATCTTTTTTAAAAACAAGAAACAGAAAGAAAAGTAACAAGGGCAAAAATCTAGTAGGATAAAATAATAAAAACAGCAACAAATGCTATTTTCTAATGAGTATGACCATTGGTATGTTCAACTTGGTACATCACACCCTTGAAAAACATTAGCAAACTGCAGCCCATGCAAAATTCTATTCCCAGACTGCCATCTGGAATGCCTTTTATAGACCATATAGAAATGGTCTTGAACCAATGATACCAACTTCTAATTTGTTACTAAAACAAAACAAAACCAACCAATTTGAGTCTCTGGATTTCACCTGTAAAGCCCAAAATGGCTTGAGGTCAGTATATTTGAAAGGCCACCTCTTCTGGCAGGGACTGTCCGTAATTTGCAACCTCCATCAGAGGCCCCAGTGTTTGTTTTCCCCTGACAAGATAATCAAGGCTGGGATACCTGAGATAGAAAGGGGATTGCAGCAGCTCCCTTCAGTAGAGGTCATGTCGGGTCCATCCTTCCTGAGTTTTAGGCAGTCAGCAAAACTTGCCTGGTTTCGCTTTGCTTTAAGGAATTGCAGTGTTGTTATCTGTAAGGCTTCATTTCTGCTTTTATTCTGCTATTGTCTGTAGCACCTTGAGGTCTTGTGATGTATGGTACAATATAAAAGTAAATAAATAAATAAATCATACAATGCTTTTAGAGAGCAGGTGGACAGAAAAAAATATTATTTTAAAATACAAGGGGGAAGAGTCTGGGTACTGGTATTTTATTCTGTTTCCTTCTTATATAACCCCTTCCCACATCCCATAGCAGTTGTTGCTGTGTTTCCAAGTGACTGCCTCTCATTTTGTTTTTCTTCTCTCTTCTGTTGTATGCCCATCTATCTAATTAGGCAGGAAAAAGCTTGTCCCACCACATGTCATGCCCGTGCTCCATGTGTTTTTTCTGTCTTTCCCCACACCTCCATGTCATGATGGAACCCCAAACCCTATGCACCACCCACTTCTGGCTTGAAGAGAAACCTAGTAGTTATGACTGGAGCAGGTGGGTTGGCTGCATAATGAGCAAGAATGAACAAGAAATGGATACATGGGTGGGTGAGCTGGGTGATGTGTTCATCCTAATTGCTCCTGTACCTGGACATGTAACCAACTTCCCTCAGTTCCATTCAACAGCTGTCTTTACACCGTAAATAAATGCATACTTTCCCTGATTATATGTACTCATTGTTCCATGCTTTACATCCAGCCCATGGAGGATTAACTTTAAAAGCTGTTGTTGTTCTTCCTGCCTACGGTGGGAGGGCACAATAAGAGTTGCTTGTGACCCTGCAAGACTAGCCCCTATAGTACCCACAAGACAAAGCCTGTAGTGAAAATTAAGGTTGGAGAGTTGTGCTTTACTGGCCCACTCTTAATATACTGAAGGAAGGAAGGAAGGAAGGAAGGAAGGAAGGAAGGAAGGAAGGAAGGAAGGAAGGAAGGAAGGAAGGAAGGAAGATTCTTTATTCAGACTGTGTGCAAGTATCTCAAGGTTCAGGCAGGGGTCTTTCCTACCCACTCCTGTCCAATTTGTTAATCAGAAATTCCAGCAATTGAATGTGTTACTTCTGTATATAGAAACATGTGATCTATCATCAAGGCATGGCTTCTTTCACCTTGATCTTTCTGGGATTAAATTTCAATTTGTTTTCTACATCAGCTCATAGCAGTTTTCTGACACAGGCTCAAAGAATTTGCTAACACTCCTGGAGTTTGTGATGCATTCCTGAATAATGATACATAAATTTATATGTAATTTTTAAAAAAACTAACCACATTTCTCCAACATACAGCTGCGCCTGGGTGTGCTTTCTTATGTACTGTCACATCACTTTCAACGTAGGGTAATGTCTTCCAAAAAGTCCTATCATTAGCAACCCTGCAAATGTGCCTGGATTAAATAACTCATTTTAGAAGCGGTAGCTGTGTTAGTCTGTGCTAGGATATCAAGCAAAAACAAAAGAAAAATAAAAAATAAAGAAGGCAAAAACATTGTGGCACCTTGAAGGTTAGCTGCTATATTTTAATATGAGCTTTTGTGGACAAGTCCACTTTCTCAGACATGTCTTATTTTTTACTTATTTTTAAATGGAAGCTGTTGCTTGAAGTTGTGTGGTCTAATCTGTGTAGTTTCGCTGTCTGAGGAAGTGGACCACGAAAGCTCATATTAAAATATAGCAGTTAGTCTTTAAGATGCCACAGTGCTTTCGTCTTCTTTATTTTATTTTATTTTTGTTTTTGCTTGATATGGATTCAATAAAAATACTATGTTTTGTAGCTCCAGTCCTAATGTGTGCAAGAAGACCCACAGAGAGAAATAACCAGGGATGATCATATGTATTTCTCTCAAATGAGTTGCAACCATCATCATCAGATCTTCAGTGCTTACACAAAGGTGGTATAACATGATCACTTAGAGCAGTTGCCTCAGATCACTTGGTTCAACAGAGCTCCTGCTGCCATCAAGGTTGACTCAAGGTATTCTGTTGTGTGAGGGGGGAAAAAGTCAACATTACCTTATACTCCTCCCCCATTCAATGTACAGTCGTGGCCAAAAATATTGGCACACTTGCAATTCTGTCAGAAAATGCAACCCTTCTCTCAGAAAATTGTTGCAGTTGCAATGTTTTGGTACTCACATGTTCATTTCTTTGGTTTGCGTTGGAACAACACACACAAAAAGAGAAGAAAAGTCAAATCTGATACAATACACAGAAACCCAAAAATGCACTGGCCAAAATTATTGGCACCCTTAACTTAATATTTGGTCGCACCCCCTTTGGAAAAAATAAGTTGTACAGTTCAAATGATCGCTACCTGTAGAAAATAAGTCTTGAAATTCAAGGTTTTGGTTTAATGTGACGGGATACTAACATGGCTGCCAAGATGAAAAAGACCAGCAGTGACTGAACTCCTATTTCATGCAAAGAATGTCGTTTTGGTTTTGGTTTCTCATAGGTAAACATTTTAAAAGTTACTTTGACCATCCAAATGAGGTAAACCCCAGTTTTATTGCTTTCCACATACTGGAAGTGTCTGGAGAATGTGGCTCATATCAGAACTGCAAAGCAACCCCATATTTTGTATCCAAATTGTTGTGGGAAGGAGCAGCTGACAGTGTCATGGATGACAGTCCTGCAAAGTAGTTATTCCATCTTCTAGCATGTTGCTTTTTTCAAGGAAACACATCTTCTGGTGGATTGAAGATTCTGACTGCAGCAGCGGCAGTGCTGAGGAAGTGGGGATTCATTACTTTCCCATCCAGGAAAGAAAGTATCACCGTGAGAGAACAAGCTTCCTTCTTGGTCACTGCTCCATCTAGCTCCCTCCACATTGTATGTATTGACAGGCAACAAGCATCCAGAACCTCAGACAGGGCCTTGGTGGATATACCAGTGATCTTTGCATGAATGGCATGCACTTTGCCACACAGCTGCTATGCCACCTGTCTAAATTAAACCACCTCCTCCAGTGGCACTGCTGCAGTGTATTTCACACCCCTGGACATTAGACACAATAAAGCTTCCATTTTTGGTAGGAGATTTAAGGTGTTAGAAAAGATTTAAGCAAAGCAAGGTTGGACTTTAGCCAGATTGAGGAGACTGCCTCAGGTGGTAGAGGGAGGAAAGCCACCCAATGCTACTTCTCTTCTTTTTAGATATTGTGACCAGGAATGAGGGGAGGGGGTTCTACTGGTTTTCTGCCTCATGTACCAAAATATATTCACTGACTCTGAGTATGATGCACCTTGATACGTTGTGTGGGGGCACTTTTGTTTTTCTCTTCTGCCTCAGATTGCAAAATGTCTTGGGTTGGCCCTGATGATATTTATGTAGGAACCTGTGACTTGATTTGGGCATTGATCTTTTAATTTTACCAACCACTACTTTATTTATATGTTTTGTAACCTATAAGCGGGAGTTTCCTACACTGGCTTTGATATCTAAATATCAGAAGGCCCGTTGCCCTATGCTGAATGGTTTCTTTGTTTCCACATTAGGAGACACATCATACATTAATGGTTTGAAATTGTCATATTCATGTCATTAACACTCATCCTTGATAATCTTTCTAGTGACTTCTGCAGAATGCCTGGCGGCTCAGATAAAACCCCTAGAAGGAGAACAGTGATGCTCTGAACTTAGCATGACCTCATCGCTTCAGATGTGAGGTTCACTGTGGAAGGAGGAAGACATCCTTCTCTCCAGCGCACCAGCTCTTTTTGAGATGCAATGGCTCTCATTAATCTTGAGGCTTTTACTGCTTTTAAACATAGAAAGCTAGACTGTATTTAAAAAACACACATATTCATTATTTTGTAAAGAAAATGTTGTAAAGAAAGTCAAAAAAGTCAATGTCTTATTTACACAGAGCTTCTAACCAGAGCTTGGAAATATACAGATATTACATTTTAAACAAGCATAAGGAATTCTAGGAGCTGTAATCCAAAAAATCTATTTTTTTTCCTAAGCAATGATCTTATTCTTAAATGAGAATTTCCTCAGTAATTGTGAGTCTTTCATTCATATTTGTATCCAGATAATATTCTATGTATTTATTTATTTAAAATCTCTTTACCTCACCTTTCTCCTTTAAAAGGACCCAAGGCAGCTTACATCATTAAAAGACAATATTTAAAAGCTAAAAACAGTACATATACCAATATTTAAAAAGAATCAAACAATTACCAGATTAAAAATGGTGAATAAAATCAACACTAAAAGCACATTCAAAGCAACAAGGCACAGCACTCCATTTAAAACTCTTCTCAGACAGCCAGTCACTAAGGGAAAAACTGTTTGAAAGATTATCATCCAACATTATAATAAGCTTCCTGTGTTTTACCAGATGCAACACTTATATATTTCCAAGCTGTTTGTAAATAAGACATCGACTTTTGGATGGAAGAACAGCATGGACTTTGCAGGTACAAATGTAACCTTTTGTGCTGCGCACCATCTTTACCACTCATTTATTTTTTCTTATCATCTGTTAGGTGGTGCTAGGACATTTTTTAAGCTCCACCTGTAGATATCTAAATACATGAAAATAATAACAAAATGCCATTTAGATAAGGGTGGCCAATGTATGGCTTTTAAGGTTGCCAAGTCAGCAGCATCCCATTCTCTGAAAGTTCAGGCCCCAAACCTGAGACCAAGGGGCAGGTCACTGTGATGGCACTGAGTTCAAGCAGTCAAGAACTGGGAAGGCATAACTGCTTCTCAGTCAACCAGGCATGAAGGACAATGTGCTCAGAATTTGGGTAAACCTGAATAACCAGGTAATATGGCAACCCAGAGCCGAAGGGGTATCCCAGACAGCAGCAGTTGCTACTGTTCCCCCCCCCCCCCAAGCCTCACAATCTTCTAGGCCTTATCTAGAGCAAACATGCTAATACAGGGGTTTTTTACAGACTGCTGCTGCTGAGGCTTTTGAAAGGTTCACTGCCAGCTTATTTGGGGAGAATTTTTCCAGATCCTGTACTTCTGCTGTAGTGCATTGAGTTGTGCCACAAGACGTCTCACAAGTAGTGATCACTGGTTTTCCAATGGACCTTTGTTGTTGTTTAGTCATTAAGTCGTGTCCGACTCTTCGTGACCCCATGGACCAAAGCACGCCAGGCCCTTCTGTCTTCCACTGCCTCCCGGAGTTTGGTCAAATTCATGTTGGTAGCTTCGATGACACTGTCCAACCATCTTGTCCTCTGTTGTCCCCTTCCCCTCTTGCCTTCACACTTTCCCAACATCAGGGTCTTTTCCAGGGAGTCTTCTCTTCTCATGAGATGGCCAAAGTATTGAAGCCTCAGCTTCAGGATCTGTCCTTCCAGTGAGCACTCAGGGTTGATTTCCTTCAAAATGGATAGGTTTGTTCTCCTTGCAGTCCAGGGGACTCTCAAGAGTCTCCTCCAGCACCACAATTCAAAAGCATTTTAGCCTTTTGTTTCTGTTCATGGGGTTTTCTTGGCAAAGATACTGGAGTGGCTTGCCAGTTCCTGCTCCAGGTGGATCGCCTTTAGTCAGAACTCTCCACTATGACCTGTCCGTCTTGGGTGTCCCTGCACGGCATAGCCCATAGCTTCTCTGAATTACTCAAGCCCCTTCGCCATGACAAGGCAGCAATCCGTGAAGGGGAATGGACCTTTAGCCAGCTTTTAAAGAGCACTTTCTCGGAGGGGCTGCTTTGGGGGGGGGCTGTAACTTCGATGTCACAAATCCAATTGTTGTCAAACATGGAGGACGTTGGGAGAAGATTCGATGTGAGTTTGGCATCTCTAACTTGTGCAGGGGCTGTTCTAGCACTCCTAGAAGTTCTGAACTGCATGAACCATGAAACAGTTCCTTTTGTCAGAAAGTTCGTGAAAGTCCATGGTTCATGGTTCTTGAAGAGCCATGAACCACAAACCATCACAAACCACTGTTTTTACAGTTCGTGCCCATCTCTAGCATGAATCAACATGATTACAACAACATTTTGCCAATGATATCCCTTGCACAGCAAAACCATGACTTAGTGGCAGTTCACACACAGTTAGCTGGCAGGAGATTCCGGGTTCAAACCAAGGAATTTCCGCATAAGGCTAGGAAAAAAACTCTGCCTTTAACCCTGGCAAACTGGTGCTAGGCACTATATGTCACCCTTGAATAAATGGGTGATCTGAATTGGTGCAAGGCAGCTTCCCCTATGCTAAGAAGAAGTAATCAATCTATCTATCTATCAATTAAGTAGCAATGATTTGAGAAGCAGCATATAAACTTCACACACAAACATTATGAATGAGCAATTAATTTCTGTTCCACGTCTGCCCCAGCCATAAAAATCCAAAAGAACATTTAAAAACTGGTGCCACTTTTGCTTTCATATTTGCATTAATATTTTCCAAAATAGTAGCAAAGCATTATTATTCATTATGCCAAGCAAGTCCTCTATTTAATTATTATTCAACAAGGCACATTTTTAAAGGAACACTGCTTATTGATCCAAGGAAAACAATTAAACTGAAATAAAGATATTTAAGCCATTTGGCAAACTAAATGTATAAATAAATACCTTAAATTTATAGCCAGCCTTTCCTTCTAGAAGGAAACCAAATTTGCTTTGGCAACAGCTAAACAAATCTCTTGTCTTCCACTACCACTATTTAGGTGGGAAAGCTTCTTGGAAAAGCACATGGGGGAGGACTGGGGGCTTTACAATTATTCTGTTACCTAGAAATTGGAAATACTCCTGCTGTAGACCAGCCATTTTCAGTGGAGGCCCTGGCACATTTGAAGGGGGCCACAGACTGGAAACAAATCTTCACACACCACTTTATAAAGTCTGTTATGCAACTTATACAATCCTGATTCAGCCTACATATCTTTCATATTGTGCTTATGACCATGGCCAAAAAAGCTGAAAATGGCTGCTTTAGACTGCCGAGTTGTAGTAAAAAAAACCGCACCAACCTCTTCTCCCTACTCACCCTATCCTACCTCTAGCTCTACTTCAACACTACATTGAAGTCAGCCCTCCCCCCCACACAGATTGGTCATGCTGTGGAGTAAGTTCCTTTTTTCCTCCCCATCCTTCCTGAGGCCATTCTAAACTCATTTTAATTCTCTTGTTCATCTGAAATGGCCCTAGAGTTATGCCTTATGAAGAAAGGGTCTTGACTTTATACGTCAACCCATTTCTAATCCCCCTTTACCACATGGAGTTGGTCCTGTGGCCAAGAGCATCTGTAAGAAATTAGGGGCATGTGCGGCAAAGCTACATAGTGGTTTGATGCACTACTACAACACATTAGTTGTAACCCTGTTGTGGAACTCTGTGGTCAGAGATTGTGATAATGTCCTCAGCCGCAGACATTAATTTTTAATTTAAAATTTACTATCACCCCACCCCCAGCTACAGGTTCAGAGGCTCCCTAAGGATTCCTTCCAAATGGGGGAAGCCCTTAACATCTGAAAATCACTACCTATTATTCCCTCTGAGGCTCCCCAAGTCTTCCCCAGGTCCAAAGGGATTCTTAGTGAGCCTTGGAACCTGAGAGTGGGATAGGAAACTTTAAACTAAAAATGATTGTGGCATCACTATTTATGACTGTGCAGCTCTGCCAACAGGATTCCAGCCAATGTGACAGTCTATGCACCTTAAAATACTAAACATATTTAGGCCTTGGGGGGGGGGGGAAATGGACCCCACAGATACCTATGCAAGTGGTGATGTAGTTGCACTGCTCTTGTATGAGCCCTCTGTTTGTTGGATATACATTCGACATATTGCAGACAAGATTTTTTTTAAGAAGAGGCTTTGTTTTCCTGCCAGCAGTGAGTCCATGGCACAGTCACTGCTATTGCGAATGGCTACTATGTTTATTTTACAGTAGAGATGGGGACGACTCACCATTTTGGCAAGTTGCCCTGCTTCTTGAGTCACCAAAGTTGACGAAGCACAAATTTATTCGTCGATTCGTGGAGGGGTTACTAAAAAAACTGACTCCCCTGCTGCGCCACCCCCGCGCTGCCGATGCTTCCCCACTGTAATCGCCGCCGCCGCTCATGCCGTCTCCAGCTGGCCTCTGCAGCCATGGCCTGTAGAAAGGGACACTGGCGGCCCTTTGCAAAGATGGTGGCTGCGGCTTCATTTAGGGCAGGGAAGCTGAAGCTGCCATCTTTGCAAAGGGCCGCCAGTGTCCCTTTCTACAGGCCATGACTGCGGAGGACAGCTGAAGATGGCGTCAGCATTGGCGGCGATTACGGAAGGGGACATCGTGGGGGGCGGCAGCAGGGGTGGGGAGCGGTGATGGGGGGCAGCGGCTAAGGTAGGGAGAGGAAGGGGCAGAGGATAGGCTGTGGGGGTGGGTGGATGTAGGGGTGGGTGGCTGCCTATCGGCCCGCTGATCAGCTGATCGGCAGCCGGTAGGCAGAATGGGAAAGCCATAGGAAGAGAGGGAAAGCTAGCCTTCCCTCTCTTCCTACGGAGGACAAATAAAAATGGGGAAATATCCACCCCTTTGTATTCGTGGGGGTCTCTGGAACCCACGAATATGAAGGGATGAATATTTAATGAATCAGCGATTTCTGATGAATATCGCAATCCATTTTTTTATTCATCCCCATGTCTATTTTACAGACTTGAATTGCCTTGGCATATTCTTTGCCATTTTATACCCATGTATATACAGATATGCACACTGATGTAACATTTCCAAACTCAGCTTTGCACATGGGAAGTCTCAAGTTCAGTCTGTGGCATCTCAAGTATAATTTGACTAGGAAAGCCTCCCTTATGAAATCCTGTGGAGTCACTGATAGTCAATGTACGCAATATTGAGCTAGATAAATGAATCCTGTGTCTCAGTATACATCATCTATATTGAAACAGGGCATTAATAGCTCTTTATGTTCCCCATTGTAAGAGAAATTCCCCCAACATCCAATGTCTTGCTTTGTACCAATTTCCATTTATTGATTCCTGGAGCTTTCTGAGCCTCCCAAAATTATTGGTTACTTTTAAAAATTTCACCTGGTTCCCAGGTAATACTTCCCTTTCTGCAGTAGATATCCATGTTGGGAACCTCACAGTTGAAAGCATTCAGTTTCCCCATCAGAAGCTTTCAAATAAATTTTAATGTAGAAGCTTCACTAATGGAGCCTATGGAAGCAGGGCAGTGCTCCATTGATTTGGATAGAGTCCTTTTGTCAATTGTCTAAATAAGTCCAGTGCCTTTGTCTCTATGAAGCCAAAGGCAAGGAGCAGTCTTTGCACTTCCAAAAACGAGTTCACACATTTCCACATCCAAAAGCATCAGACCAAAAGAATAATCTTCTATGTTTTGGGTTGCCTTGCTGAAAAAGAGTTACTGGTGGGGGAGGGGACAAGCCACTTCAAACATTTTTGAAGATCATCCATCACTCGTCTTATCTCACGCATGTCACCAAAAGGCACTTTGCCACTGCAGGCTTAATCTATCCCACATGCGATAGTACGTGTGCAACTGCAACCGTCTCAGCAACTAGCTGTGTCCCTCCATTGATCTCACTCTGTCTTGTTTCATTAATTCAAGGTCATCTGCTTGTTATTCTGCCACCTTAGTGACAGCTGCTGAATATACACAGAATGAGAGGGTCTGGCTTGCAGCATGATGCACAATGCCCACAGGGCCTCTTATCAGTGTATGATAACTTGCACAATAGCATTGCTAGTCTCCTTGACTGGATGTGTGCAGAAACACACCCACTGGGGTTTAGAAGCTTAGATGTGGCAGTCCCCGGCTGCTGCATCCATACTGGCTCCCAACACCATGAGTTCTTCTATTTTTAAAGTGAAGATAAAGAGGTATGGGAAAATCTATGGATCTGGATTGTACAACATGGCTCTCTCAGCATGGGGACTGGTTGCTGCTACAGCTGAGCATGTTCTTTATGAAGAAGTTATATGTTGTTTTGACAAAGTGGGCTACATTGATCGCTTAGAAGATCACTTATTTTTCAGTGTTTTGGAAAATTTAATTTAAAAAATTGTTTCTATTATTCTTTACACTGTTTAGAAAATAACATCTCATCATTATTCATTTGTTGTTGTTGTTTAGTCGTTAAGTCATGTCCGACTCTTCGTGACCCCATGGACCAGAGCATGCCAGGCCCTCCTGTCTTCCACTGCCTCCCGGAGTTTGGTCAAATTCATGTTGGTAGCTTCGATGACACTGTCCAGCCATCTCATCCTCTGTTGTCCCCTTCTCCTCATTATTCGTTACAGTGGTGAAAAAGTAACTTGTTACCTTGATTGTTGTGCTGGACATATTGAGCTTTACATTGTGCTAAAAGAACACAATTCAACTATATATATTGTATTGGCAAATAAATGTTTACAATAAAATCAGTGACAGAACAATCTGTTATCTTTTCCAGAGTGGCCTGTTACCCTTTAATATGAATAATTCATCCTGATAGATTGTTCCATAACAAACAAGCCATGTGAATTTGTAGGCTGTTGTTCCTTCTGTTGCATAAACATAATAACTATGAGCCATGTCATGCTGAAATCATGAGTATCTCTTTGCTCATTCATTCTTTGGGTTTCTCGTGGTAAGCCTTCAGCAAGAGCTATGGCCCAAACACATTTGCACCAGCTATTTAAAGACAGTTCTTTACAACCTTTGAATGTTAGGCCACATCTTGTCTCCCTGGTACAAGCAGAAATGATATATGGTTTTTGTGTAACAACTTTGTATTCTCACCTGTAAGTAAATTAAGCAGTGGTATCAATGAGTCAAAAGAGATTTGTTGACTCGTGATATAATTTGGCATGCATCAGGAACCAAAAACATAACTGCCACATATGATAGAGAGTCCCAAGTTTACTGCAGCCTCTCTGTTATAAATGTGTAGACTTTTTAGATGTTTGTGCCAATTTAATTGCTATTAGATACTTGTAATATATAGTTTTAATTGTTGATTCTTTTCTTTTTTTTTGCTTGGAGAGACTGATTTAAAGGGTCTTTGACTCACACACCATTCCGTAATTCATCTGAAATGATACAGTTTAGATCCGACTCCCATATAGATTTTAACCCTCAATTTGTATATTTAGCTGTGTAGCACTGTTTTATAGATAAATAAGATTATGACTTTCATGTCTGGAGTATAGCAAGCAGTGTATTGCTCAAATGGTGTAAGTATTCTACTGCTTTGCTGTTTAACTGCTTCTATATCCAAAAAGTGAATTATCTGATGAACATTATATAATAACCTTGGGGTATTTGGTCTCTAATACATTGTTCAATAATTAGTAATGCCTTATGGGGAAAAATCAGCCAGTATAGCCCAGCTTGTTTCCATTCACAAATTGTGGTGATTTATCTTAATGAAGTAATGGATGGTACCAAATTGGGATTAATGGAGAGATCAGAGTGATAAGATCTTTCTAAGTACCCAGTGTAGAGGATGGAGTGATGGACTAGGACTAAGGAGACCTGAGTTCAAATCCCCTCTTGGCTATGAAAACCCATGGTGTGTGGGCTGGCACTCCTTAAGCATCTCACTTATTGAAAAAAGCCTATTAGGATCATTAGAAGTCAGATACAACTTGACGGTACATAACAAACACAAAATCTTTCGCCATATTTTCCATATTGTAACTGTTGATTGAAGGAATGGATTTGTTATTTTATATATATATATGTGAGGGGGCTCAATAGAATATATACACATGCTTCTGCTGATCCCATTTCTAATTCCATCGGGATCAGTTTTCTATATGTGATAATGTGTCCCAAAGGTGACAGTCATCAGATATTCAACTATATCCGGTACCTCTTTTTTTTTCTTTTTTTTAAGTTTTCTCATCATATTAATAATTTAATGATTCTGGGATGTTTTACTTAGAAAAATGAAGTGATCCGTTTTTGTCAATGTAATAAAAGTTTTTAGTAGGAGGACAATGGGAATGGTTTGCTATAAAAAGATTAGTTTTTGCAATGAATAACTCTCTGAGGGCTTCCCCACTCCTATTAATTGTAACAGGCTGAGTTGCCCTCACCCCCTGCCTCCCAAGTTCATGTGGCCTTTGATCAGGTGTGCCAATGCCGACTTCAAATGAGGGTAGCCATTCACTCAGTCCTCCCACTCAGTTTTCACTTTTGCACCATGGGGCAAAACTGATAACATTAAAACAAATATGAAAGCAGAACAGGAATAGCTGATAACTTTTCCTGCCCTCTTCCTTCCTATGTCACTTTCTTTTCCTTTGTTTCACCTGTCCACACTTCTCAAATCTTTGCATTTTTGCCACAATACTTTTAAGCTAATTTTTTTTAGGTTTCATTTTTGCACTATGGTATAAAAGTGATTCCGTTAAAAAAATTAAAAAGAACACAGGAAAAGCTGTTATCTTCCCTGCTCCTTTCCTGCCTACTTTACTCTCTCCTCCTTTCCTTCTTTGTTTAACGTGCCCACCATTTTCCAACCTTCACATTTTGATGCAATGTTTTCTTATTTTGTTTTATGTTACTTCTTGTTTCCACATCATTACTTTCATACTGCACTTCTTATTTCTAAGTATTGGTGTTGCATGGGGGTGAACCAAAAAGTCTAGACTAAAAACTAAGAGTCAAGTCCTAAAAATCTGCAGGTGAGATGACATGTTTACAAAATTACACATTTTTTAATGTTAGGAAGCAAATTAGCAGCTGTAACCAGTAAGCACTTGGGCAGATCCATTTTTGAACAGGAGCTAAGCCTGTGCTAGGCCACGAAGCTTTCCAATTTGGGTCTTTGTCCAGGCGAGCCACATTTAAGTGTCTGTCTGTCAGGTGGAACTCCCAGAATAAAAAATTATGGGATTTGTAGTTTAAAAAAAAGGCACATCATTTATTGTTGTTGTTAAATGAATGAATAAATCAACTGACAAGCTTTGAAACCAGGCACAGAGGGCAGCGGGAGCACCATTTGCAAGATCCTGATTTGAGTAGAACATATATTTGATTGACTCTGATGCTACTGAATGATTTTTAACTCATTGCTTAGAATGCTGTTGAATGAATGAATGAATGAATGATAGCAGGTAGGAACATTTCTAACTGGGGGGCAAAGCGGACTTGTAAAATGAATGATCGGAGTGGCGTTCAGACAGTCTCTGAGTAAATGCCTACCTGCCTGCCTCTCTATGTATATGTGTGAATGTGTGCTTGCCTGCCTGCCTGCCTCTATGACTGCCTGTTTGCATGTTCATGCATGTGTACGATTACCCCCCCCTTTTGCTCCAGCTCTTCTGCTAATTACAAGCCTTTCTGCCTCTCATTCCACCAACCATGATGAGCACCACCCTCCATGACCCTCACTGCTCAGGATAGTACACCATTCAGTTGAGACAGCTGCCACCTCTTAACCTGGGATCCTGTTAATACTGAGATTATTCCAGAGTGAAACAGTGGGGCACAAGGGAACTCTCAAATCAGAGTCATTCTCTTTCCAAATGGCTGCATAATTATTCAAGGGCAGAACTGTACTTTTGTCAAGAGAGTCATTACTGAGCTTTATACTGGGCACTTGGGCAGATTCCTCACTTGGAAGCAGAGCTGGCACAAAAAGCTGTCTGTGCGACATGCATCCCTATTAGAATTCTTGCTAGTAACTAGATGGTAAATATCAACACTCCCCAAAGAACACCTTGGTAATAATATACTGGAGGATACAACTATGTCTTAAAGCAGAGGTGGGCAACTTCAAAAGGCCAGGGACCCACTCAGGACCAATGCCCACAACTTTCTGAGGCTACATCTCACTCCTGCTGTTGAATCCACTGCATCTGCCATACTGACAAAATTGCCAGTGTGGTATATTGGGTAGAGTGGTGGACTAGGACTCTGGAAAACAGGGTTCAAATCCTCACTTGGCCATGGAAACTCATTGGGGGAGTGGAACTGGTAAAACCACACCTTAAATATCTCACCTCGAAAGCCCTATTAGACTTGACAGCACAGAACACACACAAGGTGTGTGGAGCTCATACTGTCCCATCCTGTCTTAAAATAATCAGTGGCCTTTGATACTGCTGTATTCTCGTTTTCATTCACATTACCAGTATACTTACATACATACAATCCTTGTGGGGATGTTGTTTAAAACTATAAAACTTCAGTCAAGGCTCTTGCCTGATAAAATATTTCCTCCCACTGTTCTATATTTGTCTCTTTCATTTGTTGTAGCTACATTATGTGTTTATTACATTATGTGTAAACTGCCTTGAAAATACTTATAGAAATACAATATGCAAATTCCTTCCTTCTGGGCGATACAGTCCTAAAAATAGCTCTGTAATGCAGGGATCTCACGAGATTTGAAGAGATGGCATCACAGAGGGAAAATGTAGATGAAAATAAGGTAATGAAAGGGATAATAAGTAAAATTTATAAAATATTAAAGCTTTACAGGAATACGATTGGGAAAGGAAATAAGTACTCAGGTTGGAATACATGGGACACAAGAATTTTGACATCTATATCTGTAAAGATAAAGGAAAAATTTATAAGTTTTATAAGTTAGTTGGAGAGGATGTCAGAAAACGTACTTATTTTCAAATGTGGTGGGAATGTGAGAATATACTGAAATTTTAGCAGATGGTTTTGAACAAAATTAATGAAATAATTAAATGTTGAGGTATGTTCTAAAATAGCACTTTTGTCAATATTTGATAAGGAGCAATGGAATTGGGCAATGAAGTGATTTATTTTAAGTTTATTAACAGTGGCAAGATTAATGGTAGCTAGGAACTAGGAATATATATATATAACTACATGTAACTATATATAACTACGCCAGGCTGCTTCTGTTTGCATCCTCCAGCAGGTTTTGCTTTGGGAATCAAATGAATCAAATTAATAAATGCTGGCAGATATGACAAAAATACATTCTGCTCCAGTAAAACCAAATTCCACAAAAGCTCAGAAATATTCCTTAGCAGCTAAAGGTCTCCTCCATTTTTGATTTTGTTTAAATCTTATAATGGATATGTAGCTATTTTGTTGTTTGAAGTAATGTTCCATTGCCAAAATGAAATTATATTCTTTAGTTATTATAATTTTCTCCCCAGGCTTGACTCTACAAGCATTCAAATATGTGGGAAACATGAAACAGATTAAGTATAGGGTCATGCGTAAACAGATGTGTTTTTATTCCAAATTCTGCTAAAGAAGAGCAGGTAACATATTCTATCCACAGCCTTCGAAACAACTTTATAAAAACATCCTCCCCTTGGCTGCGAAAGAACACAATATCCAATCTGGAAGATTTTTGCTGTAAATGCTTATGCTGATTATGCTTTGTGTGTCCTGAAACTACAATAGATCTTAAAATGTGTAGAATCAAACAGTTTAGTTCTACACATCTGTGATTTTTTTTAGTCCCATGTAAACTTATTTATGTATATACAGTATATCACAGAAGTGAGTACACCCCCTCACATTTCATAAATATTTTAGTATATCTTTTCATGTGACAACACTGAAGAAATGACACTTGGCTACAATGTAAAGCAGTGAGTATACAGCTTGTATAACAGTGTAAATGTGCTGTCCCCTCAAAATAACACACAGCCATTAACATCTAAACCGCTGGCAACAAAAGTGAGCACACCCCTAAATGACAATGTCCAAATTGGGCACAAAGTGTCAATATTTTGGGTGGCCACCATTATTTTCCAGCACTGCCTTAACCCTCTTGGGCAGAGAGTTCACCAGAGCTTCACTGGTTGCCACTGGAGTCCTCTTCCACTCCTCCATGATGACATCACAGAGCTGGTGGATGTTAGAGACCTTGCGCACCTCCACCTTCCATTTCAGGATGCCCCACAGATGCTCAAAAGGGTTTAGGTCTGGAGACATGCTTGGCCAGTCCATCACCTTTATCCTCAGCTTCTTTAGCAAGGCAGTGGTCGTTTTGGAGGTGTGTTTGGGGTCGTTATCATGTTGGAATACTGCCCTGTGGCCCAGTCTCCGAAGGGAGGGGATCATGCTCTGCTTCAGTACGTCACAGTACATGTTGGCATTCATGGTTCCCTCAATGAACTGTAGCTCCCCAGTGCCGGCAGCACTCATGCGGCCCCAGACCGTGACACTCCCACCACCATGCTTGACTGTAGGCACGACACACTTGTCTTTGTACTCCTCACCTGGTTGCCACCACACAGGCTTGTCACCATCTCAACCAAATAAGTTTATCTTGGTCTCACCGGACCACAGGACATGGTTCCAGAAATCCATGTCCTTAGTCTGCTTGTCTGCAGCAAATCGTATGCAGGCTTTCTTGTGCATCTTCTTTAGAAGAGGCTTCCTTCTGGGACGACAGCCCTGGAGACCAATTTGATGCAGTGTGTGGCGTATGGTCTGAGCACTGACAGGCTGACCCCCCACCCCTTCAACCTCTGCAGCAATGCTGGCAGCACTCATACGTCTATTTCCCAAAGCCAGCCTCTGGATATGATGCTGAGCACGGGCACTCAACTTCTTTGGTCGACCATGGCGAGGCCTGTTCTGAGTGGAACCTGTCCTGTTAAACCACTGTATGGTCTTGGCCACCGTGCTGCAGCTCAGTTTCAGGGTTTTGGCAATCTTCTTATAGCCTAGGCCATCTTTATGTAGAGCAACAATTCGTTTTTTCAGATCCTCAGATAGTTCATTACCATGAGGTGCCATGTGGAACTTCCAGTGACCAGTCTGAGAGAGTGAGAGCGATAACACCTGCTCCCCCTTCACACCTGAGACTTGTGACACTAACAGGTCTCATGACACCAGGGAGGGAAAACGGCTACTTGGGCCCAATTTGGACATTGTCACTTAAGGGTGTACTCACTTTTGTTGCCAGTGGTTTAGACATTAATGGTTGTGTGTTGCGTTATTTTGAGGGGACAGCACATTTACACTGTTATACAAGCTGTATACTCACTGCTTTACATTGTAGCCAAGTGTCATTTCTTCAGTGTAGTCACATGAAAAGATATACTAAAATATTTATGAATTGTGAGGGGGTGTACTCACTTCTGTGATATACTGTAGCTTGGAAAAGTTACTTTTTGGACTGTAGCTCCCATAACCCTGAGCCAGCATGACTATTGTGGTGGCCAGTTCAAGAATAATCCAAGTTGAAACCTGTTGGGTCAAATTACTTCACATATGTTAAAGACTTTAGAATGCAATCCAACTCACCCCAATGTTGATGACAGGAGTGGGTTAGGATTGGTGCATTGTTGCCATTGGAGATGAGTGCCATGAGTTGTGGGGAAGTGCAGGCTCCATTATACAGGAGTCATTGTTGTGCCTGGTTGGGCAGAAATCTAGTGGTAGTTGTTCTCTCACTAGTATCAGCTGTCAGAAAGCCCCCAAATAGAGCATCCCATGGGGAAAGTGAGGAGTAAGAAGGAAAAGCCAGCTTTAGTTCTGCTAGGTCCAAAGTGGCTCGATTCCTCCAGGTAAGCGTTAGTGTGGCCCATCAGCTACGCAATCCTCCTGGGACTGCCATAGCTCATTTCCACCCCACTGATTTTGAGGGGAACGAAAACTCTGCTGGGCTGAACAGCTGCATAAATCACTCCCAATATGTAATAGTGCCTGAGGTAAAACAATAAATAGGGCTGCCACTCAGAGCTTGAAAACATGGTGGGGAGAGGTTCACACAGCAGATCCCACTATTTCTCATCCAGTAAGGGGATCATACTGGCTAGGGGTTTCTGGGAATTATTATCTAAAAAGACTCTGCCTTCACTTAAGTCAAGGAGGATAGTATCCAAAGCCAACCCAATCATTCTCGCACATGAGCCAGAGAATCCCACACATTCCTGTTCCCATAACTACCAGTAATCATACAATTAAAACATATGGAGTAACCAATCAGTTGCTGCAGTTTCATGAAATGAATAATTTGCTGCCCGAGGCTGCTGCCTCACCCTGCAGGAGCAGCATTGCCACTCTGATACCTTTTACCTTGGCCAGCATGAGCCAGCAGAGCTGAGAAAGTATTGGTAGGGTCTCCCTTCTCATTGGTCCTTACTGGGCCTAGACTTTCTCAGGATTATTCAGCCTGTAGTTGTTCAGAATGTGAGTGTTTCATAGTTAGGAGCCCTGAGGAAAGCAGATTTAGGAGATGATCTTAAACAATCATCCCATAATATGCTTGGCAGGAACAGGTACTCTTAGATAATCCAGTTCTGCTTTTCTTGGTCATGGTCCATTTCCATTACCAAAACTGAGCAAACAGGTTTATTACATCAACAAACAATTCATTACATGATAGTAATAGACTGAACTATATGGACTCATTCAGCAGGATGACAAGAAGATCTCTATTTTATTTTTCAGTCTGCATTTGGTACAACTTCCTCACACAAGTACCTTGTAATGATGGGAGTTTCCCATTTTATGGCTCTTATATGCCTGCTTTTGTGTTAGCAACGTGTCATCATCAACAGGAAAAAACAGAAATTAATTTACCAATAAATATGTTGGCCAGTATTCTATTTCTAGCCGTAACTGGTGTAGACCCATTGATTTAATGGGATTTATATATGTATTGAGTTTTCATCTAGCAATTGATTCAGTGAGTCTATTCTCTAATAAAAACTAAAGACTGTGGTTAAGTATGTGATGTGCAAGTATACCCAGTGTGGTGTAGTAGATAAGTGATTGATCAGGACTCAGGAGAACAGGGTTTGAATCCGCACTTGACCATGGAAACTAACTGGGGGAGTGGAGCTGGTAAAGCCACTCCTTAAACATCTCACTTACCTTAAAAGTCCTATTAGACTTGATAGCACAGATATATATATATTAGAGTACAGCAGTCTAGTGCTGATTTTATGGCTATTGAACAGGAGTAATTGTTCCAAAAACCTAATTGGGTAAACATAGAAACTTGTTATAGAGGCCCCCCAATACCAGCTGATGTATATTATGAAACAGAATGAGTGAACTGATTGTCTCCACTGAAGGATAACAACAATTACACTGACTTCAAAAGAAGAAGGAAGTATTGCCAACAAAAATTAAGGCCAACCATAAATACTTTGTAATCATGTACATATCTCATACAGGTCCCTTGTCATACAACTCAGAGAGACACATTGTTTCAGAGATACTGTATTCTTTCATGATGGGCTAGAGCAAGATTTTCCGTCTCAGGGCTAAACTACAAGTTATAGTTCGTTACAGCATGTAGCTACATTTTCTCTTTTAAAAAAATAAACTACATGAGGGATTGATTTGAAGAGAAGGTAGGGTTATTTTCCCCCCTCTTCAGCTATAATCCCCTGAAACCTTGTGCACCAGAGGTTGAGAGATAATACAAGGGCTGTAACATAACCCATGAGAAATAAACTGTGACAAATAAACTGTTCTGGGTTAATTCCAACTTTTCATCAACTTGACTAATACAATAGACTTCTACCTTACATTTATCATCTAGAGGTGCATGAAGAAGAATTGGTCAGGAAAAAGAAGATGTTTAAGCTATTAGGGCCCTAACAGTTGTACAAACTGTCTTATTTCATTGGAAATAAAGGACTGTACTCTAACACAACCCAGAATATTTACTGGATAAATTAGGTTCAGATTCCAAACAATTGGAGTGTCTGATTATTCTAAATTAACAAAGACAACCAGGAAGCGACTGGGAGGGGGCTAACTTGTTTTTCCGCTAATTTGGCAGCTTCTCATGGGCAGGGAGAAGGAAAGTGTATTGTCTTGGATAGCTTGTACTCTTCCCTTCAAGCTTCTTGTACCCCAGCTGATAAAGCATTTCCTAGAAATTCTCCTAATTCTGAGACAGCAAAAGTGCCTTTTAGATGTCAACAACTGGAAAGAAATTGGCAGCCTGTTCTCAACATGTTTCCAATAGCACGTGCTTGCTCCAGGAGAGAAGGGTATTTATCAGAGGTATTTTTCATCATGACCCACTTTAAAACCCTGAGTGTACTTACAAGTGATTTCTTTAAATGTGATTTCTTGCAGTGCTTACAAATGTTATCTTTTTCTTTCGAAACTACATCTCCCAAAATCTCTTAGCTAGCATAGTCACCAAGGCCACTTGGTCTGTTGATTCTGAGAGTTGTTGTAGTCCCCAACAAGCTTTCTACAGAGCTTGTTGTCCAAGCTGTGTAGAAAAAATAAAGGTTTTCAGAGACCAGTTTGGCATTCTTGGAAATGGGAGTTGTTCAGTGTCTTTTTTCTTCTTCCCCTAAACACACCTGTGTTTTTCAAGTGTATTTTGTAAGTCTGATGAAATTCAATCTAGCATTGGGAGGAATGCTCTTTTTCATGTGGCTTAGAACTACTTGAGCTAAGAGTTTTTGGACACGTGACCTGAGAGTATTTGTGGTAATGCTAATAGCCTGAATAAGCTCTGATGTACATAGCAGCCTGTCCTTTCACTGCCAGGTTTTTTTTTCTTCAAATGTTTCATGTCAAGGCAAATTCCCTCAACAGAATAAGGCATTCAAGCTACCCTCAAGCACCTTCAGGTGCTTCACAATACAACATATTGTATTGGATTTCCTAGGAGTAAAGTACTCAGAAGTGGTTTACCACCTTCTCAAATATGAAACAATTTTGACCATCTTTCCATTAGATCAGAAGCATATTGCCTGTGGCTCAGGAAGCACATATGTTGTCCAGCGCACTCATGTACTCCACAGCCCAACTATTCCTGGCTACTAAGACCACTGTTTTCCTAACTCGAAAAGAGATGGAGAAACAGCAGTTTCAGAGCTCAGAGCCCAGACAAAACAGGCAGGTTTGCAACTAGAAGCAGGGCTGAGTTAAACAGTAAAGTACATGTGATTATCCTCTGACAGCTTTCATCACTGCAAATTAGCTAACTTTTGTTTGACAGTTGGTCACTTGGAGTTAACTTTGCATGTTGATTTAGCAAACCTGGCAGTTTTGAAGATGCATTTCTGGAAGGATTAACATATTATCAGCTCCAATTGCTAAACTGCAGAGTCATTTGTTTTTGACTCTTAGGGCCTGTCCAGATTGAGAGATTTAGTCCCTCTTAGCTCACACAAGATGGAATCATTGATCTCAGAAATGTTGTGCATACCTGTATTAAACTTTACAGAAAGGGAAGATGGGCAGGAGGCTGTTATTGTACTCATGACCTTTTTGGTGGCTATCTGTAGGGGGAGGCAGGTGGCATATTTGTCCTACATTCATTTATTATTTTCATATACACAGATGAATGCTTCGGAAAGAATCTTGTTTGTTCCTTCTGCTCACACAATAGTATCTTGCACAAATGGTTGGAAACTTTCCTAGCTTGTACAAGGAGGTATCCAGTAGTACATTTATGTGGTTGGAAACTGTGCAATCACATGCACAACGGTCCATTGCATGAGTGAAAGAAACAAACAGGATTCTGACCTCTGAATTGCAGCACTACACACTATGCTTGCTAATTGGCTAACGTGACACAATACAGCTTTGGCCTCCAACCCTGGAAAAATTCCTGCAAACACCCTTGTTCTGATAAGGATCTGGATGACAATTAGTGGGAACCGAAGGCTGGATCCGACTGGCCTTAAGTCTGCTCCAACAAGACTCCAATGTTCTTGTGTTTAGATTTGTAAATCTTCCACAAAATATATTATAATTTACTGAAATGCAGCAAACCAAGGACCTGAAATTTGATATTGTTGCAAAGCAACCAAAAGGATTACAATTTGGGCATCAAAATTAAATGCTCCATTACTTTAAATTTATGGGATTTCCAAAGTATTTAATTTTGGTGCTTAAATATAGACCATTTACATCTAGCCTTTGTACAGACTGTGTTCTGACTTCTGATTTGAAGAGACCCTTGTCCAGCAGGCCGAGGCGAAGAGGCAGTCCCGAAAGCAGCAAAATCAGGGAGCTGGACAGGGGACAGACTGTATTTGTCTTCAGTGTGGAAGGGATTGTCACTCTCGAATTGGTCTTCTCAGCCACACTAGACGCTGTTCCAAGTCCTCCATACAGAGCACGTTACCATAGTCTCTTGAGACTGAAGGATGCCTACAAAGGTTCTGACTTCAGTTTTGAAGCCAGACATTTAAGTAAGAGAAATGTGACGATTGCCGCATGTCACTCCTGTCACTCATGGGCAGGATCTCATTTGCATGAGCCTATGAGAGAATTGGAGGGGCGGAGTCAGCGGATATATAAAGGTTTGGCAGGAGGAGATGAGGGAGATAAGCATACAGATGAGATAGATGAGAGATAATATAGCATACAGATGAGATAAGATAGAGAAGAGATGTAAGAGTCAGAGAGAGTTAGTCAGAGAAGAGAGAGAAGGAACAGATACTAACAGAGATAAGCTGGTTAAGGAAAATAGATAGAGCAGGTGGTAATTGAGTATATGGCAAGAGATATGATATGTTAATGATTTGATTGAATACAATGAACAACTGAAGAACATCTTTGATTATTAATGACTGTGGTTACACTTCAATAAATAAAAGTTCTGTTTGCATATACCAGACAAGTGTTTGGACTAAGGTCTTTTATATTGTGGATAAAGGAAATCCACTGGTGGCAGTGAGGGAAAGAGAAGACTGAACCCTTTGTGAGGGCACAAAACAAAGGTGCTTCAAAGGAGTGGACATCACAATTGGGGTCAGCTGGTGGGAAGACATAGCGTGAGATCTCTGTTTGGTGAAACAAGCAGGGGCCACATGGTAAACATCACAATAACTTTTGCCAATATGTTATAGTCTTGTTTAGTGCTCTTTCAGGTTATAACATAAATCAGTATAAAACAGAAATTGCGTGGATTAATATACTAGGAGAGGTAAAGACAGAGGTTGCCAAACAGTTTGGTTTACCATTGACAAAAGCATCACTGTAATGATGTTTAAATGGTTGATATACATGTAACTCCTGCTAATGAGGGGCCAGTTGAAGAAGATTGTGGGGTTTTCTTTTTTTCCTCTTTTTTGTTTTTGGTTTACAGTATTTGGACAGCCTTTGAAGAAGACTTTGAGAAACAGTCTACAGTGAAAGAAGCATGGATAGGGAGGGATACTGTATCCATAATGATAACAATAATACAACAGCTACATTTTTATGTCTTCTTGAAAATGTGTCAATACTGATTGCCACTTTATAAGACTGCATACATCACTGTCATCCTTTTTTTTAAACAATATAATGCTACAACTACCAATAATAAACTAATTTTTAAGATAAATTTACAAAAACCAGTTGGTAAAGGTGACATGAATTATTGGAACATTTTCCTTTATTAGGAATCTTCAGTCCTAAAGTTTGAAAATTTTAGGACAATAGTTAGAGACAGGTGAACTTTCAGTTTGTATACTGAAAGAAAATTACTCTAAAAGTCCTCGTGATATTTCCTTTTGGCTTACCAGAGAAAAATATGGTGAAAAATATTCCTATTTAAAATCACATTCAGCCATAAATAGCACTTATTCCAGTCTAGGGTGAGTATAAGATTTTATTGCCTTCTAAAATTTCCTTGCTGCTATTTGTTTTCCTTTTAGCTAGCAGGGAAAAATAACAGAATGAACTAAGAATAAAAATTATAAGATTTTCTGATGAAATAAAGATGGTAAACTATTACCAATAATTCAGTTAGCAAGTAATATGAGTGTCTGGGAGGGGGAAGTGACCATCCAAACTCCTACTGCAAATGTAGTCTTCATTTTCCACTCTTGGAGGGAGCAGTGGATGCCAACAATTTTATAGGCCCTGAGACACTCTTCCACATACAATGGATTTGCAGCCCTGCTCTCTTGAAGACAGAGAGAATCCCACTGGTGTTTTGAGTAAGGTTTGCGTAACATACCATGGCTAACTGTGGGTAATTGATGAATCACCAGGATGCCTCTCAAGTGTGTGCCTACTTACATGCCTGGTTGTGTAATCAAGATGCACCCTCAGTGCAATATCAATTAGCCAGAGCAATTTAGAGAAACCTTGTGTGAACACCAATTGGATTCTGGCTAAAGTTTTGAAATGGTGTTATTCCTTCCCCCTCTCTTACATTAAAAGAGGGTTCAGATTTTTACCATGGTCACCCATAGACATACCAAGGGTTAGCCTCTCAGCTTTTCTGCAGGTTGAAAAGAATATACGCATATGCTTCTGTACACACAAATCAGGGCTCACATTAGATGTATTTTTACCACTGTTTGCTGCAGGATTTACTCTGAAAGTGTCCTCTACTTCCATTCTGGTTGCCTTTGTCCTGTAGTAAAGTCCTGTGTTGAGAAGTTTAAATTGCTACAGGCTCTCTCATAGTAGTTTAAAATGCTCCTTGTTTGTGTTACTGCAGGACACAGATGAACATACTTTTTACATTACATTTTTCTGCATTTTTGCATACTGTCCACTAGGGAAGGTCAATCTCTATATATATATTTTCTGGAAGCTAGGACACAAAGAGGACAATGTCCAGTCTTGAGTTTCCCTAAACTATTAAGTCATGATTTGTTCCAGAAGAAGATTTTCTCTCTGTTGCAAATCAAGAGTCAGGATGGGGGAAATAAGGTAGAAAATTCTATATTGTTCTTCTCTCAATGACAGTCAAGGATAAAGTAAAGATAAGTGCCAACAGTGGGGAACAGCACAAGAGGAAAGTACCAGTTGGCTTGGGAGAGTGTCAGAATTTGCAATAGTTTAGACCAATGGTTTCCAAACGTGGGTCCCCAAGCCCCATGCAGCATGACCATTGATCAAGGGCTCTGAAAGGTACCGTCCAATATCATCCAGGGATTCAAGTTTGGGAACTATTGGTTTAGGCAATGTCTAGAATGCTCTTGCAGTGAAAGTTTATATAGTACTAATTGCATACACTCTTTCCTGATGGTAGGCAGCTATTAAAATGATTGAGAGACACAGGCCAAAATACACTTGATAAACAGAAAATTTAAATAGGAGCACAGTACATGTCTCCACAAGCTGACCTGCATGTTTCCTCAATCCAGATGGTGGCCTTCCTTCTTTTGTCCTTTAAGCTAGACTTAAATGCGACAGCCCTTCAAATAGAGGACTATTGCCTGTGAAGAAGGAACACGGCTACTTTAGCTCCAGGTCTATTTTCCCAAGCTGCAAAGGAGCCATTTCAGATCACCAGTGGTTGTGATACTGAATTCCTGGTTGACTGCTGCCAAAGACCCAGCACTGCTATTTGATTCATATGAATATAAAAAATTGAAGGACTTGGAGATTTCCGTATAGATCTCATTTTAAATATGTATAAATATATATATATATATATTTGTTTGCACTTGATGTGGATTCCATCTGGTTCTCTTTCTCTGTTCAAGTAGCTGAACAGTTGGCTGAAAGAGATTTGGATTCTTCTGAACAGTGATGAAGTGGCTGCGTTTCAGCATCTATAAAGTTATAAATATCATAATTTCAAAAACTGACAGTGGTGATGCTGCTGTGGATAGGCAGATGTATAAAAAGGAACACAGAGACAGAAGATAAAACTCTTGTGCTATATTCAAAAACAATATAATATATAAAAATTAATTTGGAAGAAGTTTAATGGTGTCAGAGGAGAAATGCATATAGTTGTGGTGTCTTTTTGTACCACGAAACGTGTATTTTATATATAGTCAATATTTATTAAGAACACCTTTCCACCTTTTGAAAGATTTGTTGTTTCAACACTATTTAAATGCCTGAGCCTTTATTAGAATTTATGCAACACTAAGTAGAAAAAAAAAGAGAAGGGAAGAAGCTTTTTTCACTCTCTCATAATGTTAGAACTCAGGTCATTCATTGAAGCTGAAAGGTTGGAATATGGGGGACAGGAAAAAGCCACAGTTATCTGCTACATAGTTAAATTGTAGAATTCACTAGCACAGGATATAGTGATAGCAATCAACTTTTTCAGTTTGATGGCTTTAAAGGAGACTGGATATATCTGTTCATATTGGGTCCATCAACAGCCACAAATCAGGATGACTACATTATCACCGTCAGTGCCAGAGGTGGACTGACTGTTTTACAGATGTTGTGGAATATGAAAAACAATAAACAATGGATGCTATTGCACTCAAGTTCCACATGGGTACTGGTTTCATTCATTCATTCATTCAAAATATTTTTACCGTCTTTCTCCTAAAAAAGGTCCAAAGACAACTTATATCATTAAAAAGGTCTTTGCCTGCTTGAGAGAGGACAACAAAGGTGGTCCAGCCTGGTCTCCTGCGGAAGGGAGTTCCAAAGTCTGGAAATTGGCTACTGTGTGAACAGAATGTTGGACTAGATAGGTCTTTGATCTGATCCAGCAAAGCTCTTCATATGTTCAGTTATTTTGACCTGTAAAACAGGTTTCAGCTTCTAAACCCTTGGACTTTATTAATAAATTGGGATGATATGCTATTAAATTTAGGTGTCACTACACTCTGTGTTTCTCCCATATCAAGAACATACTGATTGGACTTGACAAAAATTGAGGTTTTTGATACAGCTCTCATACCAGCACAAGTATATACTTCTTAAAAAGATCCCTTAATCAACAATCATTTTTCGGGGGGGGGGGGTCATTTTTGTTAGGTGCCATCTGACTTATGGCAGCCTTATGAATGGGTGATCTCCCAGATGTCCTATCCTCAACTGCTCTGCTCAGCTGTTGTAAACTCAAGCCTGTGGCTTTCTTTAGGGAGTCAGTCCAACATTCTAACAACTACACCAAACCTGAGAATTCATTTGATCAGACTACATCTGACTGGAGGTATTACACAGACAACATCTTCACAATCTCCCACGCCATTATAGACACATAATATGCATTTCTGCAACTGGCTTTCTAAAACAGGGCCCCCACCCTTTGAGCTAGTGCAGCCCAGAAAGGGCCACAATGTCGTCTATGGCACCTATCAGGTCACCCCACCCTATCCAAAGCATTTCCTCCAGCACTGCTCCTGCAGGCTACAGGGGCGGGGCTTTCCCTGTGCTGCTCTCTGTCCCAGTTATGTACATCCACACTCTCCCTCATTGCAAGGAATATATAAAAATTCCTAAATTGATGTATAATAATATATATCAAGATATTGTTATTTTCCACATGCCAAAATAATTATATTCTGTAGCAGAATAGAAAACATGGAATATATTTTGAACCATTGTACTCCTTTCTTACACCTGTTATTATTTGTGAACTTTTTATTTATTTATTTAAAATATTTATATCCCACCTTTCTCCTGAAAAAGACCCAAGGCGGCTTACTGTATTAAAAAAAGAAACAACACTACAAGGCAAAAACAATACACTATTACAATATTAAAACATAATTTTAAAAACATATTAAAACTAGTAGATAAAACCAGTACTATAAACACACACACAAAAAAATTGTCACACAGCTGCTTTGGATGTTGGCCCCCAGACATTCTGGCCAGCAATGACTAATAGAAATTGTAGTCCAAACCATTTAGAGCACCAAAGATCCAAAGAGTTTCCAATTCAATTGTAATGGAAGAACTTCCATTGCCCACATTGGAAGTTATACCAGTCTGCAGTCTAGAAAAGCTGGTTGAGTTTGGAAGTATTCAAAATATTGTGGGAAGTATGTTTTTAATGCACAGACATCATATTTTAAAACTGGATGGATACACACATGCACATGTATCCAATTTTACCCGGCAATATTTGAACAGATATACACAAGGGCAAGAGAAAGCAAAGCTACCAATAAAGCCTGGTTTGTATTAAAATTCTGTTGGCTTCGTAAATTCTCTTTCCCATAAACAAGGTTATTTCTTCGCTTCTGGCATGCAAGCGATAGGCATCCTATCCAAAACTAGGGAACTTGTGCAAGTCCTTATTTGCTTTGTTTCCTTATACCTTTGACTTTAAGAGATGGCAGAACAAGTTGGTTTGTTTTTATTGTTGTGATTCATTTTGAAGCTGAGCCCTTGTAGTGCCAAGTTTTGACCCAGAACAAATATTTATGGCTGAACTGTAAATCCCCAAAGACAACAGCTTGACTTGAAATGACAAGAACTTCTCCTTAAGGCTTCAGAATCACTTCACACACTATGCCGCTCAGATGTTCCCAGCATGATGAATGTAACAGTCTTTGAGTGGCACACTCAAGATTTGTTTACTTGTAAATTGCCCTTTGAACAGCCCCTCAGAGAGGTCAGATGAGGTCTAGGCCATTTCACTTGTGAGCCTCGCCCCCCCCCCCAAATTGTTTGAGAAGAGGGGTAAAAGTATTTTAATGTAAGAATGACATGTAAAAAAAGTTTTATTTAGAATGTGTGACAGTCATGTGTTCTTAGAAGAGGTGAGGCCCCCTTGTGGGATGAGGCCCTGGGCCAATTAGCCCTGTTGCTTATCTCTCTCATAGGACCTGCTTTTGAAGGTTTGAGGAAAGGAATTTCACTCATCCCGCCATTTTAAGCAGCTAGCATGGAACATTGATCTTCTACCTGCTTATTAGAATTAGAAGTCCTGATGCATAACCTGTATTGTGGACAAGAAGCTACTGTCAGGACAGAATACAGAGAGACAGAATGATTCCCTATAGGCAAAGGTAACAGACAAGGGTGCATTTTATCCCCTTATCTGTTTAATCTGTATGCAGAATACATATGGAAAGCCAGACTAGATTCAGATGAAGGAAGAGTGAAAATTGGTCAAAAAGACATCAATAATGTAAAACATGCAGATGACACCATCTTACTGGCAGAAAGCAGCAATGACTTGAAATGACTTTTAGTGAAAGTGAAAGAAGGAAGTGCCAAAGCAGGACTGCAGCTGAATATTAAGAAGACAAAAATTGGAAGTACTACACTTTAATGTTGACAATGAAGAAACTGAAATAGTGAAATATTTTTTTAATACCTTGGTTCAATTATCAATCCAAATGGAAGCCATACCCAAGAAATCAGAAGAAGATCAAGAACTGAAAGGGCAGCAATGAAGGAATTAGAAAAGATCATCAACTATAAGGATGCAGGTGCAGGTGATATCATTATTAGACCACTAAAAAAACAACAACAACAGATAGCTAGCTTTCGATAAATCAGTTTCTTCAGGCTGTGCACCACGTTCTTGTGGGGAATTCCAAAGATTATATGCTTTTATTAAAGTCCCAAAGTCTCATGGCCGTTGTTGGGACCAGGTTAGCTTTTTGTGATGGATACAGCTGTAGTCTGCAAAAGGCTTGTGGGGGGAGGGTGTGGTTTTAAACTTCTCCTCAGCCAGGCCTTTGGAATTTATCACCCAACTCTTTAAACAAAAGGCTGCCAAGTACTCTGCATCCCCCTCATCTCTCTCTTCACCTCCCCTTGGAAAATCAAATAATTTGTTATTTGGTTAGGGAAAACAAGGTAACACAGAAGCATGGCATGCCTCCATCAGAGTTGGGATTACAATTTAGTTCAACCACCAGGAACAACCCATTTTAGCCAAATTAAAGCTAAATCACTACTTTTACCTGGTTGATGCTTTCCTCAGCAAGCAGTACCACTTGGTCAGTATCAAGAGTCCATGATGTTCAAGAATCCACATTGTTCTTCAGTTGGTGCCCTGACCAGCCATTCCATGGTATCTTACACAGTTCACAAAAAAAAATCAGAAAAGGGCTGTGTGGTCTCCAAAACAATGCAAATGCAGGATGTGTCACTAGAGATCAAGGCCAAGATCATCCATGTTATTGTGTTTCCAATCACCATGTATGGGTGTGAAAGCTAGACAGTTAAGAAAGCTGACAGGGAAAAAAATGATTCATTTGAAATATGATGCCAGAAGAGAATTGCTGAAGACATGACATTTTGGAGATCTTCCCATTCATAGGGTCACCATCAGAGGTAACTTGAATGCACATAACAACAGCTATCATGCAAATTCTGTTGGAAAGCTGGAAGAGAGGTGGATGAGCTTGGGGAACTTGCAGCCCTTCACTGAGAAGAAATCCCCCCTCAAGGTGCCTTTACTTTAGCCTCACCCTCTCCATTTAGACCCATCCTGTATTCACAAGCCCTGCTTGTGCATGGGAGGTGCTGCTTGCCTACATATGGTGCCACACTCTGGGAATGAGATCACTGTTAGGTTCCAACATGCAAACTTTCCTTCAGGATCAAGCTCAGGAGAATTCACCCTTCCTCTTGCTGCCATGGAGAATGCTAATTAATTGAGCCTTGCGCTATCACTAGGATTGTTTTCAACTCCCACATCTCTCCTCTGTAGCATTAAAAAAATAACTTAAAAGGAAGATGGAAAATTGTGTTACTGGAGGCTGAACATGTTATTAGCTTCTAAATGTGAGATGTGTTTCTTGTATTGTTTGGCCCTGAGTTTCTCACTTCCTGTCTATTAGATTATATGATGAATAAGTCTGCAAGAAATGATGCAAGTTTTAGCATTCAGTAGGCTAGTAGATGGTCTTTTTTTAAAAAAAAAGAAAGAAAAGAAACAAAACAACATTTAGATTTTAGATCATGTCCAAACTGGACGTCAGCTCGTGATACTGAGATTCTGTATGCCTCATTCTTTAGAAATCAAAATATAAATAAAATGAAAGTAAATAGGAAAAAAAGATGTCATGTTAAGTAATACAACAAAGTGACTTAGAGTTCCTTTTGCATCAAGAGTGTGTGGCTGCACAGAACCCATCTATCATATGCTGAGAAATAATTCAAATAAGATGTTGCCTGTCAATGGTCCAAGCTCAACTTGAGAGTTTTGGAATAAGCTAACTAGATCAAACCAGAGAAAGTAATGATGTGTGAAAATTTGCTGTAATCTTTCACTCCATTTTTGTAGAAGGTTTGATGCAGTGTTTTATACTTTAATAACACCAGATGAGGCAAGTAACTATTTTTAAAGAGACGGAGTGGGTTGTAACATTATTTTGCTATTGAACTGAGAGTAATTTTCTGAGAAATATAATAAGGAGAAAAATCTAAACCAGTCTTCTTGGCTGGTTAGGTAGAAGTAAAAATACTTATACATTTTGGGAAATTTAGTAAAAGATGGGAGGGGCAAAACTGGTCAGAGAATCAGCCAGACCTTCAGCACACTCTTCTACAAGTTCATCTGGGTCTATGTAGGCCTTCTCAGGGTTGTCCCAAGACACGTCACTGCCTAAGTCAAGGGACATGTCTTAAGTCAAGGGATAAAATGGCACCACATTCCTAAATCACTTCGGGAAGCTAACTAGAGGAATAGTTGAATCCTTCTGCCACACTGTGAATGGGACAGTATCCTCCACGATGCCTGAGGCAAGCAAATTTGGCAGGGGGCAAGACAGGATATTGCAATTCATATTTCTAAATCAGAACATGGATGGGGATGAGGAGACTTTTTCTTTTGGATGTCCTGGAAACATACAAAATATCAGGACTAAGCCAGGGTAAATTTAACTGCATCTGCTAGAATTTTCTCTGCTGACTCTTAATTGCTGTTTTTGAATGACATTCACGTGTGTGTGTGATATATCATCAATTTGCTTCCAAATCACGAATCAGTGACTTCTAAAAGGTCCTATTGTTAACAGCCTTACTCTGCTTTTACAGACCAAAACTGCTGCTTCCTTTAACTCAACACAGTACATCTCGTATTTGCTCTTTTGCTTTCCCTACTAAAGCAGAAAGCAAAGTGTGCTGCTTGTATACCACCCTATCACGCTTAAAGTGCTCTCTGAGTGGTTTACAATTTAATTATGCAGGTTACACATGGCCCCCCAGGAAGCTGGGTACTCATTTTACTGACCTTGGAAGGATGGAAGGCTGAGCAAACTTCTAGCCAGCTACTTGGGATTAAACCTGGGTCATGAGCAAAAATTTTGGCTGCAGTACTGTAGTTTAACCATTGTGCCATGATGCTCTTCTACTACCTTAAACCTTTATTACCATTCTTGTCTCTTCCAGTGAGGCCTGTCTTCTCATGAAACACCCTAATTCTTCAAATAGATTCAGTTTAATAGAGTAGAGGAATATCCGCTCGAATAGACAATCAGTTAGGAGAGAAGCCCCTATAAAGTAGGGATGCATGATCACTCTAGTAGTTTCTTCTACCCATCACACCATATCCCACTTTATCCCCACCCCAAAGATTGGAATCTTGATCTAGATCTTGTTTTTCTTAGAAGTCATGTCCACTGGTCTCCGTTTTTCTCCACCTACATATTTGTCTTGATCTTCTGACTATTGACCCATATGTTAACAGGAGATTTTGACTACTATGGTACCCGGGCCTTCTTGTTTCCATTATATAATAAACCTGTATAACCACAGCTATCTTTAGCTTAGAAGTGCACTGACTCATAACAAAAATATTCTTCAGGTTGATCATGAGACATTTGGGTGTGTTTCATAAATTCATCCTTCTTCATGATGATCCTTCCTAATATGTGTTTCTGGCAATTTGTAAATGACATGTATTCTCCAACTGACTCATTAGAGGAATTTCAAGGCAGAGAAGTCACTTATTTTCAAGTATCAGTGGAAGGAGAGTCTTGACTGAATAAAGGTGGGTTCAAACTACTGCCAACAAAGCCTGTGACAATGTCAACCTCAAATATGCATGATTCATAAACAAGGCAAGCCCAATTTTTTAAAAAAGAACTATGAAATTTGGAACCCAATAGAATTCCCATGATCTTGGTCTTTAAATTACATTTAGATCCTTCTGTAAGCAGCATTTATTTTTATCTGAACTTCTGATATGACTGCATCATAATTTCTTAGATTTAATTCTGCAAAGATTATTATCAAAGCCATGTATCTGAAAACAAATGGTAAAAACCGTTATTTGATGTTTTGCACCATAATCACTTTGTTCATTTTTCTCCTCATGGGGAAGCACATGATTAAGAGGTAGGGTGGTGACTTAGCAGTGCTGTTGTTGTTGTTTAGTCATTAAGTCATGTCCGACTCTTCATGACCCCATGGACCAGAGCACCCCAGGCCCTCCTGTCTTCCACTGCCTCCTGGAATTTGGTCAAATTCATGTTGGTAGCTTCGATGACACTGTCCAACCATCTCGTCCTCTGTCGTCCCCTTCTCCTCTTGCCTTCACACTTTCCCAACATCAGGGTCTTTTCCAGGGAGTCTTCTCTTCTCATGAGATGGCCAAAATATTGGAGCCTCAGCTTCAGGATCTGTCCTTCCAGTGAGCACTCAGGGTTGATTTCCTTCAAAATGGATAGGTTTGTTCTCTTTGCAGTCCAGGGGACTCTCAAGAGTCTCCTCCAGCACCACAATTCAAAAGCATCAATTCTTCGGCGGTCAGCCTTCTTTATGGTCCAGCTCTCACTTCCATACATCGCTACTGTAAAAACCATAGCTTTGACTATGCAGACCTTTGTCGGGAAGGTGATGTCTCTGCTTTTTAAGATGCTGTCTAGGTTTGTCATCGCTTTCCTCCCAAGAAGCAGGCGTCTTTTAATTTTGTGGCTGCTGTCACCATCTGCAGTGATCATGGAGCCCAAGAAAGTAAAATCTGTCACTGCCTCCATGTCTTCCCCTTCTATTTGCCAGGAGGTGATGAGACCAGTGGCCATGGTCTTAGTTTTTTTTGATGTTGAGCTTCAGACCATTTTTTGCGCTCTCCTCTTTCACCCTCATTAAGAGGTTCCTTAATTCCTCCTCACTTTCTGCCATCAGAGTAGTATCATCTGCATATCTGAGGTTGTTGATATTTCTTCCGGCAATCTTAATTCCAGTTTGGGATTCATCCAGTCCTCCCTTTCGCATGGTGTATTCTGCATATAAGTTAAATAAGCAGGAGGACAATATACAGCCTTGTCGTACTCCTTTCCCAATTTTGAACCAATCAGTTGTTCCATATCCAGTTCTAATTGTTGCTTCCTGTCCCACATAGAGATTTCTCAGGAGATAGATAAGGTAGTCAGGCACTCCCATTTCTTGAAGAACTTGCCATAGTTTGTTGTGGTCCACACAGTCAAAGGCTTTTGCGTAATCAATGAAGCAGAAGTAGATGTTTTTCTGGAACTCTCTGGCTTTCTCCAGAATCCAGCGCATGTTAGCAATTTGGTCTCTAGTTCCTCTGCCCCTTCGAAATCCAGCTTGTACTTCTGGGAATTCTCGGTCCACATACTGCTGAAGCCTACCTTGTAGGATTTTGAGCATAACCTTGCTAGCGTGTGAAATGAGTGCAATTGTACGGTAGTTGGAGCATTCTTTGGCACTGCCCTTCTTTGGGATTGGGATGTAGACTGATCTTTTCCAATCCTCTGGCCACTACTGAGTTTTCCAAACTTGCTGGCATATTGAGTGTAGCACCTTAAAAGCGTCAACTTTTAAGATTTTAAATAGTTCGACTGGAATGTCATCACCTCCACTGACCTTGTTGTTAGCCATGCTTTCTAAGGCCCACTTGACTTCACTCTCCAGGATGTCTGGCTCAAGGTCAGCAACCACACTATCTGGGTTGTCCGGGACATCCAGATCTTTCTGGTATAATTCCTCTGTGTATTCTTGCCGCCTCTTCTTGATGTCTTCTGCTTCTGTGAGGTCCCTACCATTTTTGTCCTTTATCATGTCCATCTTTGCACAAAAGGTTCCTTTAATGGCTCCAATTTTCTTGAACAGATCTCTGGTCTTTCCCTTTCTTTTGTTTTCCTCTATATCTTTGCATTGTTCATTTAAGAAGGCCCTCTTGTCTCTCCTTGCTATTCTTTGGAAGTCTGCATTCAATTTTCTGTAACTTTCCCTATCTCCCTTGCATTTTGTTTCCCTTCTCTTCTCTGCTATTTGTAAGGCCTCATTGGACAGCCACTTTGCTTTCTTGCATTTCCTTTTCTTTGGGATGGTTTTTGTTGCTGCCTCCTGTACAATGTTATGAGCCTCCATCCATAGTTCTTCAGGCCCTCTGTCCACCAAATCGAGTTCCTTAAATCTGTTCTTCACTTCCACTCTGTGTTCATAAGGGATTTGGTTTAGATTAAACCTGACTAGCCCAGTGGTTTTTCCTACTTTCTTCAGTTTAAGCTTGAGTTTTGCTATAAGAAGCTGATGATCAGAACCACAATTAGCTCCAGGTCTTGTTTTTGCTGACTGTATAAAGCTTTTCCATCTTTGGCTGCAGAGAACATAATCAATCTGATTTCGGTATTGCCCATCTGGTGATGTCCATGTGTAGAGTCGCCTCTTGTGTTGTTGGAAAGGAGTGTTTGTGATGACCAGCTTGTTCTCTTGACAAAACTCTATTAGCCTTTGCCCTGCTTCATTTTGAACTCCAAGGCCAAACTTACCTGTTGTTCCTTTTATCTCTTGACTCCCTACTTTAGCATTCCAGTCCCCTATAATGACAAGAACATCTTTCTTTGGTGTCAGTTCTAGAAGGTGTTGTAAGTCTTCATAGAATTGGTCAATTTCAGCCTCTTCAGCATCGGTGGATGGTGCATAAACTTGGATTACTGTGATGTTGAAAGGTCTGCCTTGGATTCGTATTGAAACCATTCTATCAGTTTTGAGATTGTATCCCAGTACAGCTTTTCCCACTCTTTTGTTGACTATGAGGGCTACTCCATTTCTTCTATGGGATTCTTGCCCACAATAGTAGATATGATAATCGTCTGAATTGAATTCGCCCATTCCTGTCCATTTTAGTTCACTGACGCCCAGGATGTCAATGTTTATTCTTGCCATCTCCTGTTTGACCACATCCAGCTTACCAAGGTTCATAGATCTTACATTCCAGGTTCCTATGCAGTATTTTTCTTTGCAGCATCGGACTTTCCTTTCACTTCCAGGCATGTCCACAGCTGAGCGTCCTTTCGGCTTCGGCCCAACCATTTCATTAGCTCTGGAGCTGCTTGTCCTTGTCCTCCGCTCTTCCTCAGTAGCATGTTGGACGCCTTCTGACCTGAGGGGCTCATCTTCCAGCGTCATATCTTTTAGCCTTTTGTTTCTGTTCATGGAGTTTTCTTGGCAAAGATACTGGAGTGGCTTGCCAGTTCCTGCTCCAGGTGGATCGCCTTTAGTCAGAACTCTCCACTATGACCTGTCCGTCTTGGGTGTCCCTGCATAGCATAGCCCATAGCTTCTCTGAATTACTCAAGCCCCTTCGCCACAACAAGGCAGCAATCCATGAAGGGGAGCAGTTCTGTAACTTGACCTAATGTTAAGATATCTGATCCCAAAGTACAGCTGAAGAACTGCCATTTTCTACATTTTTATCAGTTTTACTTAGAGAGAGAGAGAGAGAGTGAATAAATGGCTGAAAGCCTATTCATAACGTAAGCCCAAGTGTAACTTTCTGTCCATTCCTTCCTCATAAACAAAGCTTTCTTGCTGTGATTCTCAAAGATGTGTGTGTGTGCATAATCAAATGGACAGAAAGTTACACTAGGGTTTACACTACAGATAGGATTTCACCCAATCCCTCTTTTTTTGTAATACTGTTTATGGTGGAAGAAACTCAGTATCCAGGGTGGTCAGCCTTTTTCTCCTACTGCTCTTGTGTCTTTGGCAGAACTTTAGCAAGTAAAGCTTTCTTCTCTTTTTCAAAGACTGAGAGTGGTGTTGTGCTAGGGGAAAAAAGAATGGCCATTCTGCCTACAAGCCATCAATGAGTGCAGAAGTCATTTACACACTGCAAAGCTAGTTCAAGCACCAGAGCCGTAACTAGAAATTCTGGTACCTTGGGCTTCAGTGCTTTGCTGGTTAAGGTTGGGTCATGTAAGATTATCGAAGGGGGAAGCATGCTTGGGTTGCTGGGGAGTTACCATATTGGTTTCAAACTAAGCTTGTCTGTTTTGTGTTTCCTTCCACTTGGGGAGGAATGGCAGAAGGTGGTAAAAACAGGCAGATTTGTGCCTTTCTAATAACAAATGGGGACGTGGTGGCGCTGCGGGTTAAACCGCAGAAGCCTCTGTGCTGCAGGGTCAGAAGACCAGCAGTCGTAAGATCGAATCCACGCAACGGAGTGAGCTCCCGTTGCTTTGTCCCAGCTCCTCGCCAACCTAGCAGTTCAAAAGCATGCAAATGCGAGTAGATAAATAGGTACCACCTCAGTGGGAAGGTAAACGGCGTTCCGTGTCTAGTCGTGCTGGCCACGTGACAACGGAAACTGTCTTCGGACAAACACTGGCTCTACGGCTTGGAAACGGGGATGAGCACCGCCCCCTAGAGTCGGACACGACTGGACTAAAATGTCAAGGGGAACCTTTACCTTTACCTTAATAACAAATACTAACAGGTGGTTCAAATCCTTCCAGGAAGAAACTTTGTGCCCTCTACATTTTGGTGCTCTAGGTCAAAGTCCCAGCCACTGCACCCTAGTTACAGCCCTAGCAAAGCAAATCTACACAGCACAGAAGGCAAAGGAGGGCATGGCTCCTGCACCTTTTGTAGATGAGAATTTTAACAGATTCAGCTTTTCTCACTCTGCAAAAGAAGCTGCACTTCTCAGCATTCTTTTTAGAGAACTACCAAAGTTTCCTCATAGTAGCCTTGTCCTGCTTTACACCCAGTTGTCCTCATTTAAACTGGTTTAATTGTCCTGGTTTCCCCTGAGATCTTCTAGGAGATGTGATTTTGTGAGTGTACTGAGCTGTCCCTTGTGGAGATTTCTAACCCTTTCACAGAAATATAGCCCCCAATGTTCTTTGGAAACCTCCATATCCATTAAATAGAGTTAGACCTCTACTATAAGCATCTTTCCCTTCCTGATTTATATTGAGAAAGAAGAGGAAGTGTGGCTGACTCACTGCTGTTACCCTTACAAAGTTTACAGACCCAAACTAGATGTGACAAGTAGCTGTGTGCGTCATTATGCTTACTTTTTGAAAAGCCAATATTTCCTGGGGTAACCATGTTAGCACAGCCACCTTGTTGTGGCACCTTAAAAACACAAGCTTTAGTTGATGTAAGGTTTCGTGGACTGTAGTTAAAGATGTAATGGACTTTATTTGGCAGTATAGGCCAAATAAAACTTGTTAGTCTTTGAGGTGCTGCAAGATTTTGTGTTAGTTTTAAAAGCCAAAATCTGTATCCAGAAGAAGCAAGAAGGACTTAGTCCTTTCCCCTTCTGCATATAGAATATGTCTTTCACCTTTGTTTTAGGTAGTAAAGTGCCTGAGGTTTGGTTTGGTGAGTGAGTCTGCTCCTGCACAAGAGGTTCCACTGCTGCCCCAGACCCTGATGTTATACAGCTTTCCTGTCCATGCTGTGGAGTTCCACACACATAAGTGTATTGACTTTGGAGTGAGGGGTGATGTTGAAGAATCTAAACAACATCAAGAGCAAGGGAGCAGGGCCCTTATCCACTGCATGCGTTGAGAGAGACAGAGTGATGAGAAACAACTCTGGGAACAGCACTGAAGAAAGGAAAAAGTTAAGCAGCCCTTGTCCACCCTGTCCCGCTGCTTGAATTGAGTCCTGATGACCTTGGACCAGTCAATATCTCTCTCACAGTGTCAAGCTAGACTAGATGATCTAGTTTAAAGATCACTGTCCATATTTAGAACCAGTGCTCCCTGAAATGATTAAAAATCTCTAATTGTTCTAGCACAAGCTTTTCTCACCTCCACATTTTGCAAATTAATTTGCTCTGTTTGGTGACTGGTCATTGTGAGGTAAACACAGGATTTATTTCCAAGTTTGATTGCTCAGGTAAAAGCTCAGAAGGAAGTTAATTGCTCCATGGAATAGGTGATATTATCTTCTAATTAGTGGATCAGCATCTCATGTAATTATAGCTGCACGCTAGTGCAGTTATGTTATTGTGCAGCAGAGAAAAATCAACATTCTATAAGGTGATTCTAAAAATGGGAGCAGCCCAGACAAAGAAATAATAACTTTGAAGCTAGGTATTGTATTAGCATCAAATTTGGCACAGCTGTAGCAAACTGTCAGCTCTTGCTTGGAGCCAAATTTGGAGGTGTTTGGGCAAAGGCATCTCAAGGTATGAATTTTTAAAAGTTTTACCCTCCCCCTGTGCAACCCTCAATGGCACCCTGATTTAAAATAGCTCATATAAACTGAAAATATCAGTCTCATTTATCGTGAAAGAGAATGGTTGGCTCATTAACTACCATTCACATTTGTCAAAAACAATCCTGACAATTACTTTATATTTGGGTGAAAAGTGGTTAACTGATGAAAAGGGTAATCTTTTTGCATTTTCCCTTGCGTAGTGTCACTTTGTGAATGGTAGTTAGCAGAAGAGGGTATTCTGTAGACCATCTTGACTCCTGCTATTGGTGTTGTCAACATTCAGGCTGCTCCTTGCTATGTAAACCTTTGCATCCTTTTTCCTGCTGGCAATTCTTGCACATTGTGCAACAATATCAGGTCACTTCCTGGGATTTTGAATTGTGGGTACAGAAGCACAATCTCCTACATTCATAAACCGGAAGGTTTTTTTAAGAATTGAATTGGACTGTTCAGTTGAGATACCTCACAGGGCTGTTGTGAAGATAAGGTGGAGAGGAGAGCCCTCCCTATAGGTCTTTAGAGGAAAGAAGGGATATAAATGTAATTAATTAATTAATAAGTTAAGCCTCGGCTCCAAAGGGCTGGGACAAAAGTAAGGGAAGTTAGAATTGCATGTCATATCTTGTTCATAGCTTTTGTGGCAAGGAGGTGATGGATTTCTGAAATGAGAGACAGAGGGAAGAAGTATGCCTATTGCATATCTTTTAACAGCTTTAAAGAAACATCAGCAAACACACATGCCCATGCATCTGTCAGATATCCTTATATATAAACAGTCATGCAAGTATTGGATCTTTGTCCTTCTTTTCTTCCTGGTCATATTATTATGTATGACATCTCATAACTAGGCAAAGAAGAAGAGCTGTGAAGATTTTAAAAATGTGTTCCTCATCACATTTTGGGGGCAGGCAGTAGCCATCTGCAAGAAGACTGAATTTTCCAGTTTCTGCCAGCTTCTAAAATACACCAAATAGGTGTGTTGCATTCTAAAGAAATCTATTCTGACTCGTAAATATTTGGCACAGAAGGTCATCAGGAGAATGATCGCGATGGGATGGGCAAAATGTGACAAATGGAGCCTTTCTTTTTCTTTTGATGCATCACAGAAGTGTCATATGCTTGATTCATTTGCAAACAGTTAAAGGATGAAACTTTGAGTCTAAAATAAAAGAGGACAGTCGGAAGTACAGATTTGTATAAAATTTTCTCAGAGAGAGAGAGAAAAATTGGAAATAATTACTGTCATTTAAATTAATTGAACTACAATAAATCTTATCATTGTGTGGAGAACTGCAGTTGGCTCCTGCTCAATCTGTTGTCCCAGTCTTTCTTCTTGTGTTGTTCTTAATCCATAAAATGAATTTAAACAGGAGAACCCTTCAAATGAAGGATGAGTTCAAGCAGAAAAAGGTACTCTGGCAACCCTAGTATCATATCACTACAAAGTATGTATGCAGTCAATAATTCTTCAGCTTTTATGTTTGAATTGCAGGAGCTAAAGCCTTGTTCTTATGGTTTTTAATCTGTAAATTATTTTTCTCATATTAATTGTTTTAACATTGTGAGCCACATTGGGTCCCTTCGCTGGGAGGAAGATAACCTACAAATGATACAAAATAAATAAATTATGGTTCTTCATAAGAACAGCAAAATATTTGGGATCCTCTTTCTCCCTGTTTTCTTGTGAGGCAGCAGTTACTGACTTTATTTATTTATTTATTTATGCAGAATATTTATATCATGCCCTGTGCCATGAAACCTCAGGGCTGAGTACAACAGAAAGAGATTAAAACACATATAAAGCATACAAAGCCATGTAAAACACTGCAGCATATGTGTGTGTTATATACCATAAACATTTAAGTCAGAGATCAGTGCCTATAATACAACTTGAGTTAAAGGTGGTAAGATGGCTGACAGGGCCTGTCATGTGAATAGCAATTTGCTTCTCCAACCCTATGGCCATACTCAACTTTCTAAAAAGTCCCTTCCTGCCAAGGAGTTAGAATGTTGCATAAGAGAACCATGTGATGACATCACACTTTGGGTTTTGCAGACACTTCTGCTTAGACTGTTCTGCCCAGGCCACCCTGTTGCTATTTAAAGAGGGAGAATTTGCAAAGGCTCTTCCTGGGTGGAGAAGGCTGCCAGGGATTAGATGTGCTAAATAAGTATATCAGATACTTTGAAAAAAGCCTGTTGCAGAAGATGCATTTAAAAAATCACTAGAGAAAAATGAATGAATAGGAATGCACAGCATCACTGGGTGAAAGAGACTGAGCTTTCTTGTTCCTGCTGACACTATCTGCCTGCCCAGTGTCAGGGCCAGTCCAAGATATTTTGCTACCTGAAGGAGAGCAGCATATGGCACCCTTCAACACATGCACTGACCCACTCCAATAAAGGTGCATGTTACACATAGAGAGCTGTGTTGTTTTAGCAAACAAAGCAAGAAATTCCACAGGATTCCCGATCAAAATACGAAAAGGAAAACACATTCAAAGGACTTTGCTTCCCTTTCACAACACTCAGAATCCTCTGCTTCAAGCCACTGCTTCACTCTACATAATGATAGGGCTGGTCCTATCTGTCTGTCTATGTGTCTATCTGTGTATCTACAAAAGGAAAGGTTCTTAGGAGGAAAGGAGAGTCAGTAGCCTGGTGGAGTCAATAGATGGAACCTGTGTATCTGGGGGAGAAGTTAAATGTAAAGAAGGCACAGCTTCCAGAAAAGAGTTATGTTCATCTTTCTGCTGTGGTTGCTTTCAGTGTAATACTGCTCTTGAGGTCTGTGAGATGCTCAAAGAGTAATTGTCACAACCCACTGAGTTTGCATGGCTGAATGGGGATTTGAACCCAAATCTCATGAATCCTGATCCAACACTACACCCTATACCCACTAGCTCTCTACATTTATCTAACAGTGTACACTGTTGATATATATGTACTAATATATCCATACATGATATTGGGCTAGTATAGCTGAGCCTGCATTTCTCTGCCACAAGGACAATGGAAGGCCTTAAAGTACGTAGTACAACCTGATATGTTTATCTGAAGCAATGTGTTTTGCAACAAATTATAAAGGAATTTAGGGTTTATAATGAGATGTTCTAGAGTGTGTTCCCCCATTTTATAGACAAAAAATATGGAGATAGAAAGCCTAATCTGAAAGATAATCAGTGAATCAATGGCAATGAATTCAAAATTTTTGCAGAGTAGATCACATACAAGCTGGCTGGATAGCTCCTCTCAGGAGAAGCAGCCTTGTGTGGCCTTGGGCAAGCTGTGCAGACTCAGGTTGCCTCCAGAAGAAGGAAATGGTAAACCACTTCTGAATATTCTCTACTTGGAAAATCCTGAAACAGGGTCACCATAAGTCGGCACGTGATTTGACTTGACGGCACATGATTATTTATTATTAAATCACACATAAAATCAAAACAACCCGCAGATTGTAAAATCAAGTGACTGTATTTAAGAGAATGCAATGCAAGTAGCTCAAGGATGTAAAGTAATTTGGCAGATATGGTCAAAGAACTAAGAATTTCAAAAATATTTTCACTCCCTATTGCATCCATCTGTGTATCTAATACATGGACTGTACCACTGCTTCTCCTATCTATCTAAATACACATACATCAACATCTCAAGCACTCTTATTTATAAAATTCCCCCTGAGCAACATTTACTTGCTGCTGCTGCCAAATTCCAGTTCGTTTGTGGAACTCCATGCAAGCTCAGTGGCTGGGGGGAAATGTGATGTGTGTCCACACATTAAGTCATTGTGCTACCAGAGGTTAAAAAGGCGATGACAAATATTCTACTGCTGTTCACAAATGGTAACACCTGAGGCCTCCCATAACAATGGTACTGTAGAAGACATGAAGTGTTTTCCAAAAGAACAACACAAACAAATCCTGCACAGGTGTGCCACTGAATTATAATCGTAGTTCAGTTATGATCAGCTTGGGGATTTGCTTGTATTTATTCGCAACAACAAATGAGTTGAGAGAGGCTTTGAAAACTTGTGTTATGGATTAGTTTGCACTGGGTGAGTTTGTTCAATCAGCAACTGCATTCATGTTGGGGAAGGCAGGATTAGGCATTGAAATGGCCTCCCACCTGTACTTTTGTTTACTTTGGCACTTTTTACATTTAATTTACCAGTTATGGCAAATGTGGAGAAATATTCAGATATTTTGGTCTTCTACTCCCATCAGTTTCATCCAGCATGGCTAATGACAATGGACTGGGGGAACGCAAATCCAGAACAGCTTGAGGGTGAATGCTTCTGAATTCTTAGACTAGAGACTGCTCATTGCACATTGCAATGAGCAATCATCTGCCCTTTGATTATCTTTAAAATTCGACTTCCTGCTGCTGTTGTTTGCAGTAGTAGTGTAATAGTAGTTGTTGTAGTAGATGTTTTTAATTTAATCATTTCTAACTCATTAAAACAATGCAAACTTTCTTGTGGGTATTATAGACAGAAATTCCTGCTCCTTTCATAGGTGTACATACTGCTGGTGGAATTTTAGAAGGTACCGTATGTGATGCAGAAGAGAAATTACATGACCACAGATAGCACCTAGACACACCAGACTCAGTAATGACTCGGTCACAGTTTTGCCCATTCAAGTGTGAACTAAAACGAGAAATTTGAAAAAAATCTCATTCTAATTTTGCATTTTTACATACAAATCAACTCATGTAATTTTTTTGCGAACCACTGTCCTCTCTTGCCTTCTTGTTTGGTGCTGTGGAAATGGCCACCCTACTCCAAGGTGTTTAGGATTTCAGCCATACCCTCCAATTGCTTTGAGTTTCCTGGAACAATCTCTTTTTTCTAATCCCTGCCCTCTGCAAGTAAATATCTGTCCTGCCAAATTTAATATATTTGCTGAGATCAGTCAGCAAATATTTGTGGATCCAATCTGCGCTCTGAACACAGTGGCTCTCTGATCTGTGTCCCACACTTGACAGTTTCAAATCTGATTGGAAAATGGCCATATTTTGAGCAAATGTATTGAAAAAACACCACAAAGCTGCTACCTGCCTTGGGAGGAATCCAAGGGGACAAGAACAGTGCTGTTAGCCAAGCAGCTGGTGGGAAGGGTAATACCACTGTTCATTTGTCTCCTGAGTGGTGCATTCTGATTCTTTTAGAAAAATCTGAGGTAATTTTTTTCTCTCTCTGTGTGTGATGATGATGGTGGTGATGACTGACTGATTGTGTCTGGTATTTTTAAACAGAACATGGGGAAGGGTGGAAAGGGAGTTTTGAGGATAGAATTTGCAGAAGTGGTGACAGAAGTTAAATGCAATTCCCAAGGTGGTGACCAGTGAAAAATCCCCTTATTTTCTGAGCAGCAAGGTGGAAAGTCCTGTGTAGTGGTAAGGCTCTCTTCTGAAGGGTAATCTAACCTTCAGTTGTCTGCTGTATCCAATTTTTCCCTCTAGAAAGTGTTCATTGGTCCTGCTGTTTTTCATCTATTTCTCTATATTATTATCCCTGTAAAAGAAATCACTGGTATCCAGTTCATGGCACGAAAAGGGCCTCTAGCCTTGAGAACAGGGATATTTATACATACATTCAGCAGAGGCAGTAAAAAAAAGTGAATTGTGTCTTGGCAGTAGTCCGTGTCCTCGATGGTACAATACCTGTCAACATCCCAAGGTATGATAAACAGCTTGATTGGTAGCTGTGAGTTGGAGTGTTTTTTGAATGGGTTAATTGGGGGAACATTAGCTTTTGAAACAACATTTACTAGCACAAAATAGCTATTGAAACTTCTAGCTTCTCTTCCCAAGCAGTCCAATTTCCAAGCCGTCCAACTTCTTTTTTGTTCCGAGTGTTGTACTGACAAAGATGCATTTGACAGCGGTACCTGCTGTGAGAAAACACCTGTTTGGCTGCAGAGCTGACATCAAGGGCAGACCATGGGAGAATGATTTGTTTGAAGGTCAACTCCCAGAACCCCACTAGGCAGTGTGGATTATTCTGGGAGCTATCGTCCCCAGAGCAACTTTCCCCCACTTTGATCAAAGATCCGCCTTGTTTATAGGTCTTCTCCACACCCCAGCAGGGCCCACTATTTAGCTCTGCTATCACCTGACTGTTCTGCCTATTCACCTGCCCTCTGGATTAGGTGCAGACACAGAAAACAAGCAAATGGGCAAAGGTGACAGTGGCAAGAAGGTGGGTCCACTGAGAGAGAGGGACTTGTTGCCAAAAAACCCTTCACACACACCCGTGGCCATGCTGGTGGGTGGCTTTACAAGTGGCAGACCAAAAGAGGCCCACCACCACCTCCACCAGTTCTGTGCAAGACACCGATTTTTGCCCAGTTAAGTAAAAAAGATCTGTTACACAAATACATGGGTGGAATCCTTCCAAACATCTAGTATTTTGATATTCCATTTCTTGGTCTCCTTTTCCAAAATTTAAAATCAGAATGAATGATTCTAGATGAGCACAGGCGGATTTATTCCAAGTCAGCCACTTGTCCATTCCGTTCAGGATTTTCTGCCACGGCAGGAGCTTCCTGAGTTTCAGACAGGGACTTGCCTTTCTAATGGAGGTTGGGGATACCCTTGGCTTTGGGGACTGGCATGTGCTCCAGCACTGAGCTACCACAACCAGTGGAAAATGAGCTTCACAAGATTGATAAAATGTATTTAATACCATAAAGCTGACTGAACTCTGGAAAGGACTGACAGTCATACTGTTAATACAGGTAGGTACAAGTACAAATAATCAGAAAAACAATGAAAAAAATATGATCACAATGGGGAGAATTGTTTTGTTCTGTTTTGTTTTCTGAATGGCTTCGGACGGCCACTTTAATTCCTGAAGCAGGACCTAAAGAAAAGGTGGAGGTGTTTCCTGCCTCCTATAGCATCTGTTCAGTGTTTCAGCTACTTCATTCCTTCTGAACAGAGCGTTCCACGAGAGCCAAGTATGCTCAGTCCTTGATAAGCTAGATGTCTTCAACTCTCTCCCTCAGTTGTATATTAAAAGCTGCGGTTCTCTAGCTCTGCATCTCCTTGGCTGTTCTCCATGATGATCAGAAGCTTCTGGGAGTTGTTGTCACCGGCTAGTTACTGTTTTAGAGGGTATTTTGGATATCTTGTTTCTCAGTTGCCTAATTTTGGCTATAATCCTAGCATTATTCACCTGAGTTTACTATTAGGAGTGATTATTTAAAAAAGATGTCGTGTGGTTTCACCCACAAGGTATAAAGTTTTTTTAGGGAGGATATAATTGTCACAAACTGATTTCAAGCAGTTCTTTGTTCTAAACAGGCGTACTGTCTATGTTTGTGTGTGAGAGAGATCCTTTTACTTCACTGACTTTTACTGACAGTTGCATAATTTTCCCACTGGCTAAAACAGTTTTTGGAATTGAGGGGAGAGCACACATTTGTGAAAATTTATACAGGTAATAAGATGCTTTCCTTGTTAAAATTGATGTTATTATATGTTATCTGCTGTCAAGTCACCATTGACTCATGGGGACCCAATGAATAAAAGATCTCCTAAATGTCCTGTCCTCAACTGCCCTGCTCAGCTCTTGTAAACTCAAGCCTTTGGCTTCCTCTAGAGAGTCAGTCCATCTCGTATTTGGGCTTCTTTTCTTGCTGCCTTCCACCTTTCCCAGAAATATAGTTTTTTCCAGTTAACCCTGCCTTCTCATGATGTGTCCAACGTAGGACACAGCTTCAGCATCTTTACCTCCAGATATCATAATTCGGGCTTGATTTGCTCCAGGACCCACTTGTCTTTATGGCAGTCCAGGGTATCTGCAAAGCTCTCCTCCAGCACCACATTTCAAATGAATATTTTATTTTCCCCTGTCAGCTTTCTTTACTGCCCAGCTTTTACCCCTATACATGATGACTGGGAATACAAAAGTGTGGATGATCTTGTTCTTGTTCTCCAGTAACACATCCTGATACTTGATGATCTTTTCCAATTCCTTCACTGCTGCCCCTGCTAGTCACATGCTAAAAAGGAATTAAACCTCACAGATTCCTGTAGTTTCAAAGGAGGGTTAGACCTTGCTGATGGAAAATCACTAGCCTTTTCATCAAACAACAGTTCCCAAATTTTTTGAGAAATGCCATGAAAGTTAAATCAATGTAAAGCTGAGATATACTTGTAGCATAGCTAGGTTTTTATTCTGGACTCTTCCAAACAAAGAGCTTTGGAAATGTTATTTGTGTTCTTCAGTTGCTTTGTCTTCTACTTCCTCTAGGGCTAATTCAGTTAAAAGGGAAGTTGCCATTTAGACACTACTAGATTTCACAGGTATCCAGAACTGGAGCAGAATTACCAGAACTAAGCCTGTGATTAGTGTTAACAACAACATGCGGAATCCAGCAGTGACACAGCTAATTTTCCCTCCCCAGAAACATACTGTAGGACAAAAGATAAAACAGCATTTCACTGGTCTATTATCAAATTGTTTCAACCAGCTCACAAGTTGTTACAATAATGTACAGGGTTTAGCACGTACATGCAGCCTCATGCAAGGATCATGATACCTCACGAAGGATATGTGTGTGCTGTTATTGCTGTTGCTGCAGCCGCTGGTTCTTCTCAGGATCTGCCTGAGACAGAGCAAGAAATGGCATCCCCCCCCCCCGCTCAGCCTATCTAAGCACGAATGAGTGTACGCACATGCATGCGCATGTGTCGGCACAGGAGAAAATCCCAAAAGCGCCTCTCCCCATCCCTGGTAGGAAAATTAACAATAACTTATTAAACAATAAAAATACATGATATGACATACTAAACAGTTGTTTGCCACCTTTCCATCGCATCTGCTGCCTGAGGCAGCTGCCTGATGCTGCTTCATGGCAAAGCTGTCCCCACTGCTGCTTTATGGCTATTTCTTCTTCAGAAATGAACTCCCAGCAATGGTCACCTATGTGTTCTTCCCCCCCCCCTTCTTTTATTTTTATTTTTCTCCAGAAAAAGGACAATGGATATATATTTCACTCCTTCCATAGAATGGTGTTATACTTCTGGTACCGGTTGCCTTTGGGGTGGGATGCAGACATGTTTCATTTCAAGATTCATGCAAATGAAAGAACATGCTTGGAATTCCTTGCTGGGGGATAATACGATATATAAACTACTATTGCCTCTATTTTGATAAATTGTCTTTATGAAGTAACCAGTGTAGAAGTAATTAAAGACCCTTGACGCTGTCACAGTCAGATGCAATCAGGCCTGGAAAGTAACAATAAGAGACAAATTCATGAAACAAACAACTATGAAAGATTTTAATTAATTTATAGAAAATCTCAATTTCTCTTTACATCAGCAGTCAGAATGATCTAAGTCTGTTATCTTTTGTCAGGACTAAAACTGCAGCAGACAAAATGAAATACTTTTTCCCTTATGAATTGATTGCTTAAGAAATGTTCTTCCACCATGAATACACAGCGGTGCATACAACATAATTCATGAAGCAAACCCATAGAAATCAATAGGTTGGCTGTGAATAACAAGCTCCATTCATTCCAAAGGGGTGTCCTGGAGACGAGATTAAAATTAGATTAATCGTACCAGTTCCCAGCAGTAGTCTTCTAAAAGTCTGGAGGATATGAACAGAATTCAGAAAGGTTATTTTTGCGGGCTACCACTTTGGCAAGCTGTGAGTATAAATTACACACTCCATCTGAATGGAATTTTAGAAGAATTGTGTTTAGAATCGTACACTGGAAAAATCATGAACAATCATGCCCAAAATAGAGCAAGTGTTCAAAATTTAAATCTCACACATTCAATGTCCATTTACTGTCCCACTGAAAGTTGGCAAGATTGGCCAATGTTAATTCTGCAGTCAAGACTTTTGAGTAATACTGGCTACCCAGACAAGCCAATCCATCTCTCCTTGAAAAATAGGCCTTCACTGAGAAGGGAAAAACTTGGAGGAAATCACTCTGGATAGCCGGAGAGAAGGAAATTGTTCAACCCCATTTTCTCCTCTAAATGCAATTCTTTCATTGCTTTGGTGGCTGCTGACTTATTGGCATATTCATCACCCAGCACTCCTCTAGGCTCCAAGAGCTGCAGAAGAAGCTGCTTTTGTGCCGGTTAAATAGTAACATTTGCTTTTGGAAAGCATCTTTTAGAGGGACATCACACCTGCATTTGTCAGAAACTCCAGCCAGAGATTTTTTTGTCTGCTCCATCACTTCAACCTGTTGGAAGATGGATATTAATGGCATGCCACAGAAGTGGCATGATACAATCAAGGGGAAAAAATTGTTTTGAGATTTGTTGCCTTTTGTCTGAGACATCAGTTAACGCCCAAGCTAGAGACAGAGGATAAAACCATTACCTGAGATGATGATAAAGTATAAACAAATGTTTCTTTTAGAAAGTTGTGGCTTGTTTTCATGATCCGTTAGTGCTAGGAAGGATTTTCATCCACATTTAGCAGAAGCTGAAGCTGCTGTTAGGCCATGTCAACTGTAAAAGAGCAATCACTAAGATGCGATGTGAAGCAGAGAGCATGGGTCATTCGTTCTGAACTCCCAGCATCTTCCTCTGAAAAAGGACGGAACCATATGTAGGGAAGAGCCATATGTAGGTAAGCATGGCTTCACCAGATGGGCATGTCAGCACTGTAAGAAGACTGCTCAGAGCCAAACTATATGTTACAGACTTCATCCACCCTGATTTAGAATTTACTTATGCCATGGGTGAGGAACCTTTGGCCCTCTAGACATTTTTGTCTATAACTCCCATAGTCCATTGCTTTCCACTGGCCCATAATGACTGGGACTTCTGAAAGTTGGAGTCAAAAACACCTGGAAAACCTAGGCCCAAACCATCACTTAGGAACAATATTGGGTCAGTCACTTTATTTTGACTTAATCAACTGTGAGAGATTGTTGTGAGGACAGAGGGTGGATTTATCTCCACACTGAACTTTTAGAGGAAAGGCAGGATGAACATGCAAATTAAAAAAAAAGAACAATAGAAGAAACTACATGGATAAATGCCTCAGGTTCCTTTACTCCCAGGGCCAGCCCATGGCAACATCTTCTTCTTGCAATGTAGTAAATTAAGTCTTAAACTGAGCTCCTACTGGCAGTTGTTTTAGGTTAATTTAATCTGGCTTGTTTCCCTGCTTCAGGGCATTGCATAGAATTATAAATGCTTTATCCTCCTCTCACTGGTCCCTGCAACCAAGCTGGTAAGGGATAAATTGAGAGGCCACAACTGTCCACTTTAGATAAGAAACAGAAGGCAGGAGAGTTTTGCTTCTTTTATGCTTTGTGTAAACACACACAGGGACTTACAAATCCCCAGAAATCCCTCTGAGAATCCTCCTCCAGCTGGGCTTCCCACCCTGCTTTATTCCAGACCAAGTTGGGAACAGAACTAGTTTGCTCTTTGGCAAAAGTAAGCATGCCACATACTTTGCTGAAACGCCTACTGCACCACTTAAGAACTAGGTTTAGGCACCTGGTATCTTCAAGCCTTCTGATTAACCAACCAACCAAACAAAAAAAGGTTTATTTTTGCCCATCTAGTCTAGATAACATTACTAGTTATCTAGTCTAGATACAACATTACTAAGTGTAGAGGCTGGGAAAGGATTGCAAAAACAAAAACAAACAAACAAACAAAAAAGCCCACACACACCAAGGGGCAGGATTCTGGGAGTTGTAGTGCAAACAAACAAAACATTTTTCTCAAGCTCTGATAAAAGGTAGGATAGGAATCATAACATAATTTACAGAAGAGTACAGATTTTTTTAAGCACAGTTGTGGGGGCATGCACTTCAAGGGAAATGAAGTTAATTGACAGCCTGCTCTCAATTAAGTTAATTGACAGCCTGCATATCTCAAAGAGGCATGGGTTTCTGATCAGGGTTTCAGGGGAGCTGTGGATCCCCACTCCAAAATGATCCAATATAAGCTCTAGAGGGTACCAATGACAGCAACTGGCTTCTCAGAATGCAACCCAGGATAAATGTTAAACTCCTTACTGACATGCTGAAATCAACCAGTTAATCTGTTTCAGCCTGCCTACCTCACTAGATTGTTGTAAAGACAAAAATGGGAGAGGAATAGAACCATGTATGACAGGATAAGAAATAAACAAACAAGCTGTCACTTAGATTTCAGTCTTCCTGGGTTTAAGGGGCTTGCTGGATAATGGCTGAGGCTTACAGCGTTACACCAAAGTCAGGCAATCCTCAAGCAAGCACTGTTCTTTTCAGCTTTTATTCCCCCACCCCCATATTTCCAGCATCAATTATTCTCCTTTCTTACATGCAACTAATGACTGGCTATGGAAATACACCTTCATCAAATCCATCCATTTAGTTCAGGAAAGGAAGAATCTTGGTCTAATTCAGCCATGAATGTTCCCCTTCTAGCCTTACCCCCTTTCCCTCCATTATTTGCTGCCCTTATCTCTTGTGATCAGAGAATCAAGAGTTTAACATGTGACAGGATTTTGCATGGAACAGGAGTTCTGCTTTGACTAACCTTCAAACAACAGGGACAGAGGATATGCACCATGACACTTTCAGTGGCATATGTGAGTGTCCCTTGTTGAACCAGAGTGTTTATGGGGCAAACAAAGGGGTTTGGGTGTGTGAGAAACATCACAACCAAAAGTATTAGAGAAGTATTTGCAGATTTGTTCAATGTGGTTTATTATTTCAAATTTCCCAATATATACATAATGTATAGCCACATCTTGGAAGGGAGAGGGAACTTTCATTTACACAGAAATATCTACAGAATATCAATCGACTCAAGCCATACTTTTATATAATTTGTGTCTTAATAGGCATATATACAAATGGAAGATTGGACATCATGGCTGAAATTCTGTTGCTTAGTGTAGTAAGTTGTAATAGAGTAGGCCCATTGAATCAATGGGGATCTGGTGAGTCAACTCCACTATAAGTTCCTTGGATTCAAATGGGTCTACTCTAGTTGTGGCTCACTTTATTATAGTAAGTCACAACTAGAAGAGGACCATTTGAATAAATGGCATTTACAGAGGTGATTCCCCAAATCCCCACTGATTCGGGCCTACTCTAGTTCAATTTACTATGCTAAGCAACAGGATGTTGGCCAATGAAATTATCAGCACACAGAAATAATAAATAATAAATGCTTTTGTTATGGGGAAAAAAAGGTCAGATGCACATAGATTTACATAGATATGGCAACATGTCTTCCTTACATGATTTAAAAAATTTCACTAGAAGACTTGAAAAGAGTTTTCTAGCACCACCTACTGTTGTCATTAAAATATTAAACCAAACTGCCTTTCAAAGATTGTGAATAAAATACAGCATAACATCCATAGGGATTTGTGTATTCTCAGACAACATTATAGAATGGAAAGAACATCAGAATGAAAAGAACACACTTCACATCTCTTTTTGTTTCAGAAACTCGCAGGACAAAGTACTAGCAAATAATTATTAGTGTTCATGGCACTTTTTTCCCCTGGAGAGAAGCCAGTAACATAGGAATTCTTGCTTTACAGACTAAACAAAGAAGCAAAACCAAACATGTTTGTTTCCATTCTTCCCAGCTGCCTCTAGTGTGTCTTGGTAAAGACAGCTGTCACTAGTAACCAGATTATAGATACCAATCTCTGTGGTAACATACAGTGATTCACTGCATGTATGATTAAGCCACTACCAAATCTAATACCAAAGTAGAACTATTGGTCAGCATTCCCTGAAACATGGTATTTTGCAACACAGTCATTCAGCCAGCCGTAAGGCATAATCACATGATGAGAAACTGAGTGACAGACACATTCATGTGAATCAGCTATCATTTATGCACTCTCTGAAATTCTATGGACTGTGCCCATGCAAGTATACACAAGTCAGTATTTTTAGGTCAGTCAGCATTCTTTTGCACTTGAGAGCTGAATGGAGCCCTCAGATGTGTCCTTAGATGACAGCAAGTGTCCCTCTAGATATGTATGATGGCAGGCACATAAATGCACAAAAAAGGAGGTAGGTTCTAGTATGGTGATGGTAAAACAGCCCAATATTGGTAGAGCTATGCATGCTCAAATATTCAATTCAAACATAGGAAATACACATAATTTGGAACGGGAGCAGCATTCAGATTCCTGAGAAAGTCTGCTTTCATTAAATCTCCAAAAGCAAGTCTCTACTCCTGATGGTTGCAAAGCTAGCTCTCTATGCTGTGGGTAATGCTTGATGCCACTTCAGTGGATGGGGCTATCCTAAGTTTTCCATTAGTCAGGGTGATACGATTTCACAGCTCTGCATAGCTCACTGCCCCCTGCCCTAATGATTTAAGAAAGTATACATTCCCTCCCAATAGCTAACAAAAGTTTAAGTCACATGAAAATATTTGGTTTTGCATTAATTTATACAAGCTGCAAAAAGCAGATTTTCTTGGCACAAAAATTACCATGATGAAGAAAAATTTTGTATATATAAACAGTCTAATTGAGTGCACAGATCTGTAAATACTGACATAGTTGCTGGAGGACATCCTTCAATAAAACCTAGAGGTCAGTAAAAAAAAACCCTGCAAAAATAAAGAGAGATGTCAGAAGAAAAGAAGGCTGGAAAGTAGAAAGATGAAGAAAATTAGAGTCTAGGGAACAAACCATCTACTGTATGTCCAAGTTGCTTGCAAGCAAGTTGTGTACCAAGCAGCTTATGAGAAAAGCTTTCCCTCTGATACCCAATTTTCCTCTAGTCCTAACAGAAAAAAGACATGACCCTTGGATCTCCCAGTGTTCATTTAAGAAGAAGCTTATGGTACAAATAATGAAGAATCCAGCTGCTACAATACCCAGCTCTGGAACAGCAGAGACAAAACATGGGGATGGCATGACTACAAAAGCTGCAATCCAGCCTGGCCTGCTAGGAAGAACTGTGAACACAAAGGAACATTTCTAAATTCCATCAAAATGCAGGATATCATATTAATGCACTATGAGGGGGGAGGACGTCTGGCCCTGCAGAGGTTTTGGACTTCAGCTCCACCAACTTCACTTAAGATGGCCAATGGCAAGGGATTAGCCATTAGGATGGCTAAAGGTTCTCCACCCCATTGATTGAAAGGTATTGACATCCTACTCTTCACAATATCAGTCCCAGGGCAATTTGCATTGTATGCATGAGCAAACACAGGTGGTGCCAAGCAGGAAAGGAGCATGGGAGGAAACTTCACCTCCGCACCAGTCTAAGAAATCCTCTCCACCTAACCTTGCCTGGTTGCATTTGCTTCCAAAGGGAGGGGGAGGGGAAGGCACATGACCCACTCATGGATCGCAAGCCATTTTATCTAAATACTCTCTTAGAAATCTGAATACATTTATGAAAAAAAAGTTAAAAATATGCCCAAGTCCACAGCATTTTAATCACACCTTCAAATACAGGGATGATATGAATGAATCAGGGACAGAAAATTTGTGGTCTTCCAAAATTTTCAGATGGCAACTCCCATTATGCCGGACCCATCTTCAATGGTTACAAACAAACCTCCTCTAGAAGTAATGTTGGAATATAAGATAGTATTTTGACAGATGGCTTTCATGTAATCGCAAGAAACCCTTTTCCTAAACTGTCCTATGGTAAAGAAAAAGCTAGTGTAAAAGGAAGCTTCAGCTTGAGTCTTGCAAGATTAAAATTGCTGAAAACATTCAGGAGCAATTGCACATGTTCCCATCTCCACCATGGTTTTCTTCACACCAATCTGCATTGGAAGAATAATACCAATTACTGAGTCACACTACAATTATCCATATTTCTCTACAATTATACAAAGTAAAACCTGCCATGGTTTCCAAAATTAGAAACACTGTTTTTGTGCATATTCCTTTATCAGCATACAACAAAGACAAATGTGCCCATATAGATAAATGCTGTGGAGAATTTTTTTTCACATAAAGAAAAGCAGCCAACGTTAGTTACTGGTTTAGAACCTGTGGACAGCAGATTTCTTATTTTTCTTTTGTTTATTCATTAATCCCCGTCTGCATCTTTTTCTGTTTCTTTCTCTCTCTCACACACAAAAATCACATGGAATAGATAGGCCAGGGATGCATTCTAAACAAGGTTTAGTCTGCTTATGAATACAAAAGTTTTCTAACATGGTTCTGGCTCATAAGCTGAATCTATGATACACCTTGAAAAGAAAAGAAGTCTTTCCATGTATAATTAAGAAACCCTGTTTTTGCAAACACCTTGACATGCAATCCCTTCTTAAGTTCCAATCTTTAAAACCAGCCTTGTGTAATTAATTAGGATTTGTCATTTCAATGAAAAAACTTTCTCTTGGTCCATATATATGAACTGAATCTGGAAAAATGTACAGTCATACACACACAGAGACGTACGTTTGAGTACTTGCAGAAACGTTGGTATATGATTATGGCCTAAAATCATTATGTACAACAATGAGGAGCATTATCCCCCACCTCCTTCCCATCACCTGCCATGTACAGGTAACTAAGATGTACAACTTAACATTATTAATTGGAAGGCAAACATGTTCTTCTTACAGTAATATTACTATTGTACACGTGTACCATGCTTTTGGAAAAATGTGAAATGTGCAGCTTTTAAAAAAATATAAACTCTAGCACTATCTACAAATTTATACAATAAATTTTAGTTTCCGCCAAAGAAGCCTTATTTTTTTCACAGTATAATAAATCCACATACTTAAGAAAAAGAATGGAACCACATGGAGCGGAGTAAACGATTCAAATGGAGCGTTGTACTTTGGAATAAATAATCGAAAGGAAGATTGAAAGTTGACACTGTGCATGCTAGCCTATCAAGGTTCCTCCCCTATTCTAAAGCAGGAGGGAGAGTCTTTTTTATAAAGGAGCAGTGGAGGGGAGAAAGTAAATTAGTATCGAACTGTTTATGGGTGGAAAAAAGTCAGTTGGCCTTTTTATTAGTCTAGCTTTAGCTTTTCAAAAGAAGACAGTAACACAAGATTTAAGATTCTGTTTTTTTGTGTTTTTTTGCTGCAATGGGGTTTTGGACAGCTTCTATCTTTTAAACAAAGCAAAATTTTATTAGGCTAATTCAGTTCCATTAATCGTTCATTTCCCAAAGGAAGGGAAAAGAGAAGTCGAAAGACAAGGTTTTGCCTAAGCTTCCTTCTTCTTAGTACTGGAACAGGTACAAACCTGAACATGCACTGCTTCATCAGCCCTACCCTGGGAAGAGGGAACATCAAGACATTCAAGCATCAGAAACTGAAGCTTCTTCCTATGGCTCTGCTACTCCTTGGAAACAATGCAGATACATGCTGGTTCTTGTACAAGCCAAGACAAAAAGGCAAGGCCACAGCTTCTACTAACTCATCCTTCTGTTCTCCAACTGGTTGCAATCTTCCAAATATCTCTTAGTTTTACTGACCATTACTGAGCACTCTTGGGTACCCCCATGACTCCTCATTTGCTTGATTATTTCTAATGCTTTTCAGCTTGTGTTTTGAGAATTGTTCACCTATGTACTGCAGGCAGAGGTACCACTATTTCTCTCTCCTGGTGTAATCGAGATTAACAAAGGCAGGAGCAACCCACCAAAGCAGCAAATAATAGAAGGTTGTTCTATTCATTCTGCATGAGTCATGCATGTTATTAGACTACCACTGCTGTATAGCCTGTGAAAATGATCTTAGCCTTGGAACAGGCTGGTGCAGGCTAAATAGGGTCACTAAGAGACATATGGACTTGAAGCAACCCTATTTGGTTTGCACCAACCCACTGTCAATTTGCCAGTATCATGAAATGGCTTAAGAAGAGAGGCACTTCAGGATATTGGCAAATTAAAGACTTCCCAGCTACATGGAGGGGCCAAGGAAGTCCATTTTTTTAAAAAAAAGTATATTGAGTTTATTTAGAGTAAAGCAAAGAAAAATCCCCCTTATTGCACCTTCCTTTCTCCCCCTGCTTCTGGGAAAAAGTTTCCCATTTCTCTTTCATATCTTTTAAGTGATATAGCAAATATGTGCTGCCTTAATACCCTTTTGAAAATATTCACTTCCTTGACCTCTCCAAAGATCTGAAAAAATGTTTAATTTGCCATATCCTAAACTGGCTCTTTTCTTAAGCCACTTCACAATATTGGCAAATTGACAAGGGAAGGTTCATTTTTGGTTTGTTTCCAGTGTTCACACACACTGGAAACAAATCAAATCAGAGCAATCCTACCCACACACACACACAAAACCCAAAAAAAGAAAAAAAATCCAGAAGCTAGGAAGGGAGCAGAAAGCCAAAAGCTGCAGATAGGACTGCTCTGGGGATGGGCTGGTTTGCTCTAGCAAATATGTCACCTGATCACTGTCTTTAGGAGCAAACCAGCCTGTCCCTGCAGTGCACCAAAAAGTGGACTAAATACCCCCTTAAACTGTGTACTCTCTCCCTTAGTAAGTGAGGAGTCCTGATAAACCCACTCCTCCATTCTTCCACCCACTTAGTACTTATGACTGTCTCACTATACACACAGCAATGTGATATGTTACTATTTTATCATTCATATTTACACTGCAACAGAAACATACAATTGTTACTTCCATTGTAATTTACAAAGCCTGCTTCCAAGGGTGAGACTTATCATTAAATCTTTCAATTCTGTATTTCAATTAACTATTGCAGAAGTTTCTTGATCAATGTATTTTAATCTTTTGAAAAAAGCCCATTCACACCTGAAAAATCCAAAGAATTCCTCCCCCCCCAAAAAAACCCCTGTTCTCCAGTTGTTAACATCTTTATTATCCTGCCTTTAGGCTATGTAAAAGGAAATAGTGTATTATGAAGCTCTTTTCCAATGCATGCTACAGGCTAGCAGATTAAATAAAACCAAGAATGTATGTGGCTTTTGTGGGATGTATTTACGCCCTAGTAGGTAATAAGTTTAACATATCAACAGCCAACGTACTGCATCTTATCCTTTAAAAAAGACAAACCTCCACTCAAAAATCAGTTCTTCTTTCAAACTTCTTCACTAAGAAGGTGATTTAATTGCACAAAGCAGAGAGGTTTTTTTCTTCACTGTCCTTAAATTGAAGTTGTAAATGCTAAAATCTTGTTTTGGGAAAAGCAACATGGATGTAAATGATGTTTACACATTTAAAGTCTTTGTTGCTTCTAGCAAAGGAGGCACTGGGATCTTGTAAATGCTGCTCACAAGCATATGTCAATGTGCTTTGTTAAAGTTTCATGGGATTGACAGAAGACACTGGCAGACATCCAGCTTATATAGCAATAGGGTTTGAAGCACCTGCCTTTTCTGCCTCCTTAGTCTTAGTCTTTGTTATGTCTGTTTCAGCCTCTGTTCCAGTTCATGCTGCTGCTTAATTAGCCGTTCTATTTCTGTTCCTAGTGTCTGCAGATTTTCCTTTGAAGACACAAGAGAGGAATATTAGTGGACCAAGTTAAAAGCTACACATAATCATCAAGAAAAACTATATAACCATCAAGGATGCATATCTATTACAGTCTGAAAGTAATACACATTTACACATGAGAACATGGGATGTATTCAATCAATATAATTTTATTTCCTCTTATCCAAGACAAACTATTTTAAAAGCTGTGACTGCATTTAGAGCATGCCTGAAAGCTGTCTTCTACAGAAAATTTGAAGGATGCCATCCAAATTCCTACCAGATCGTATGAACCATAGCAGGAAATGGAGTTGGGTTGAGCTGGTGGCTTTTCATCACCAGTATAATTAATAATAATCATGTGCCATCAAGTCAATTCTGACTTATGGCGACGCTTTTAAGAGTGTTCCAGGTAGAGAATACTTAGAAATGGTTTGTCATTCCCTTCTTATGGGGCAACCTGGGACTGTGCAGCTTGCCCAAGGCACACAGGCTGGCTCTTTCCCTGAAGGCACAGAGGGGAATCAAACTCCCAACCTCTTATCTCCGCAGCCAGATGCCTATCCCACTGAGCTATCCAGCCAGAAACCAGTATCACTGTTTTACTCTTTTCCTTCCTGTCTGTTTCAGTGGAATGGAAAATACCTCCATACTTGGCTCCTAATCCCAGGGCCTCTCGTAGGGGAATGGGAGCAACATCCAATCCAGCAGATCCATGGTCATTTCTGCCCCTGGAAAACCCAGCTGGGGGTGTATCATAACACAGAGCCAGCAGCTGATTTCCTGCAGTGGATATTTTTGTAGATGTACCAGGGGCTTCCCAGTGAACTACCCTCACCTCTACTGGAAGTGCTCTTTTTAGCCACTGGTAGGGCACTTCTGCTATGTCCTCATCCACTGAGAGCCATTCCAGGGTGTTCACACTGTTCTGGTTTGGACTAGAACAGTTGTCAGACTATTCTGTTCCATTTTATTTCAGTAAGACTGACCCCACTGCATGGGTTACTCAAGTCTTTCTGGCATAACAGGAATTACTCCCTAGTAACTGTGTGGCCTTAGCTGCTTTTTTCCCAATGCAGTCCTAGTAGCTTTTAAGGCAGCAGTAAGAAACTTCAGATTCTATGGCATAATCAACACTCTGAGGTTCCCAATATGGCCACTTCCTTTTTCTTATGACTCGGCCATTTGGCGGTTTTCTAGTTTTTCTACAGGCCTGGCCTTCAGTTCTAGAAAGCTGAAAATGCTTCTTCTAAGATTTTGTTACTGGCAGTTCAGAGCTTTAATCTAAGATATTTTTGTTCCTCCTCTTTGCCTTTAAACTGAGCTATCACTGAAATACAACTCTGGAAAGTATCTCTGAAATTGCACCAGGCCCACACACTGAAGGATGTTCCCCACTTCCATTTTAATTAATTTAATACCATTATTCATGTGTGTGGACTGAATGCACATAATTACCTCAGATCCCTTGACATAATAAGAAACAGTTATCTCTTTTTTAAAAACTCATGCAAGATTTCTTGTTTAGGAGTTTGTTGCCATATATTTAATGTTCCTATGGGAGAAAAAAGAAGGCTCACCTTTAGAGTAATATTCTTCAGTAAAGTATCCTCCAACACTGCTTGAAGCTTCTTGTTTATCTCCAGAGAAAGTTCCAGTGTAAGTCCACTGTCTGCTGGGTGTGATGTGTACAGAGAGGCCATGATCCCACCACGTCTGCTTAAATGCACTTTATTGAAATCAGAGGCCTCAGACGAAAGTGTTCCAGCTTCTTCCCTCAGAATGTAACTTTGGATTATTCTGGACAAAACAAAACAGCATTAAGATACAAACCTAATGCAGGGCAAGCTAAAAAACTGATGGCAACTCCCAGTGACCATGCTGGCTGGGGGTTTCTGGAAAAATGTGGCTCAAAATCCCCCCCTCCCCCACTGCATAGGAGGTTCTCACACACAGAGAATCAAGATGATTGATCCATCTAGGTCAGACCTGGGCAAAGTGCGGTCCGCAGGCCACATACGGCCCGCGAGCTGCTCCTGTCCGGCCCGCCGGTCGTCACCCCAGTCCGGCCCGCCCGTCGCCGCTTTTTGTCTAAAGTTGATCAGTTGCTTATCTTTAACATACCGCAAAAAACCTCTTTAGTATTTGTGAAGATTAACAAGTTTAAAATAACATCACTGTTTCATTTTATTTTTAAGTCAAGTTGGTTCGGCCCCCGAACACAGTTCAGATTTTTCATGTGGCCCCCTATAGAAATTAATTGCCCACCCCTGATCTAGATCAACACTAGCAGCTGCTCTTCAGGCTGCAGAAGATGGGAGTTTCCCCCCCAATCCAACCCTCTCCAATCTTGTGATCTCAAAATGTGTTGAGTAAGAACTTCTCTACACTTTCTCCTGCATAATAAACACAATATGACATTACAATGGAGCATTTAAAGTTCTTTATTGATCCCAATGGAGTCTCCTCGGAGACCTAGGAGAATACTGGAGTAATCACTCCTGGAGAGGAAAGGACAACCCTTTTCCTCCTGAACGTTATGACCTCCCCCTCAAAATCCTCCTTCCACCCCTTTTGTCAGACTTTTTCAAAGCCTCTACTGCAGCAGGAGAGCCACCACAGAGGAGAGAAAGTGCACATGAGAAACTGTAAGAGTTCTGGGGCCTGGGCAAACATGTTAGGGCATGCACACCAACTGTGCAGTAGCTCTGGGCAGAGCTGACATAGGGTGCCAAACGGATTAGGCCAGAACAACAAATTCAGCCCTCATGCTGAAAAAAGCACCCTACACCCCTCAGTTAAGCCATGTTCCCAAACTAAAAGCTGTCAGGTATACTTTTCTGGGGAAACTGAGTTAACTCCTATTCCTTGAACACACATCCCTTTCTCATTTTTATGTTCCTTTTTCTTGTGCACACTGAGCATTACACAAGCTTATATAGTAAAAATATAATAAATGAAGTGGGTTTTAAGTCTGCCTTCATTTGAGCCCTTCAACATCAAAAGTCTGTTCACTTTCCCAGGTGGCTTCAGAGCACTTCTGTTTATACCTACTGCCCTGCAGAGTACAGGAACTGAACTTATCCATCCTTTCACTCTGCGTAAGGTAGTATTTAGTCACTACCCCTCTTCTCCAGGTCTAGAACACTCCCTTTCCATCCCAGTTGGCTTATGTCACAACAGAACTGGAATCGAGCACAACAGAGCAGTAGACAGAAAATCCCAAGAAGTGAAAAAGAAAGCATCAGCAACAGAAAGCGCAAGACATCCTTCTTACTTTCACCTTTCCAAAACAAAAGCAACCTTAGGACACACTCTCAGGCTTCCAGTGTCACACTCTCAAATTTTAACATAGCAAGGTCCTCGAGGGACAATCTTTTGACATCATTGTAGTTAATAATTTAGGTGCATGCATTTCCAAGAAGTGCTGGTTAGCTTGTTCTGAATGTGCAAATGAAATAACAGGTTTGGTAAATTTGTAGAGACTATGTGGGACATTGAAATAAAAATCCAGCTTTTGGGGGAAAGGGGTTTGAGTAAAAAATTTACACTGATAGCTGTGCGTAGCAATCACATCTTTCTAAAATGGACATCTTGAATACATTGTCGCAGTGACATGCAGCCGCACAACTACTTAGCAGTTTTAAACCAAAGCAACAAATACAAGTTAGCTGTCCTTTAACAAAGATGAACAGCTTAGTGTTTAAAATCTGCTAGGAATACTTTCAAGCTTAATGACTTCCCAGTAGGTAATTTACTCTCAATTTGCATGAAAAATAGCAATTAAAGAGAACAGCAAATTGCTCTGAAAGTGCTTTCAAAATTCACTTTCAAGCAACATACAGCACAAACTACTTCATATATCTCAACAAAATTAGTTGTGAATCATGATCCTTTAAGCACCAGTGCTACTTTTGTTTAATTTTGTTGTAAGCTTGGTTTACTAATGACAGGCTTTTCTGAATTAGTGCAAATGCATGAGAAAAGGAAGAAATTTCCACTCATTACAGAAAGTGTGCCTCCACCCTTCACCTATTAAACACAACAACACCCAAAGGCTATTTTGAGATGTGGGGTGCTATTTGTACAACTAATTATGTAACTGTCCTCTGTTTGTTGCAGCAGAGACCAAGGTCCTGGTACTTGTGTTAAGACTGACAATGCCATCTTGCAAAGAACATTTTTCAAACAGCCAGATGGACTAAGGACTACACATACTTAGTTTTCTTCCTGATTTCTTCCACCAGCTGTTTGATATGATCTTCCATGAATTCCATCTTTTCATTTTTCCGAGCGTGTGCTTTCTGTAGCCTTACTATTCTCTCAATCAAAATGGTTTTGTCCACTTCAGGAAAATGGTCAACAGCTACCGAGGAGCCACTGTTTTCTGGGGACCGATCTTCATTGCTGCTTCGAGCATTGAGAGATCCTGTCAAAAGCAATGGTTAATTCTTCGCTAGAGTACACAGTTCTAAACCCAGCCGGTTTTGCCTGTTCCTCTTTCATATTTGCAAAAACAACGTGGACATCTTCAGAATAGTGTTAAACATTTCTCACTTTAGTACCAGCCCCACCGAATAGCTGAAAAAAGGAAGGAAGGTCATATCCCTTTTCAAGCAAGAAATGGAAGTCCAGTGCTGCCAGTGACGAAACTGACAAAATAAACTTTGAACTTGAAGGTCTTTCTAGAATGAGGATTGATGCCAGTTACAGATCATGTAGATTAATGGCAAGCCCCTAGACTGAGCAGAGACTTATGAGTTCTCTGCACATTAAAGGTATGAGAGAAGCAATGAATTTTTAAGCAGTAGGCTCAGCCTTTGTAATGTGCAAATACATTTTTCATTTGCACACTCCCATCTTTCAAGAAGGGAATATTCAAAATAGCAAGATTTTTATTTGCCACCTGAGGTGCACTTGAAGATAAAAATCAATCAGACAGAAAGAGACTCAAAATCCTGAATACCTATTCTGACATTCCAGGGCAGCCCTGCACAACTGACTTCAAGATGCAGGACTCTCAAAGCAAAAGCTTCATTTCAGAAGCTGGATCTGGTTCGTTTGTTGTTTTTTCTGCAGTTGCCTTATCAGTGAACAAACACAACCAACTTCTGCTCAGATATTTTTTTTCCCATAATGAAGAAAAGTATGGCTATCAGCCAGCATATTTTATCTATTAAGAACTGCCGTTCTCATAATCTATCCCTTCTAAGGTGCAGAGTGTTTTGTAATTTTTCAAGCAAGTCAGGCAGACAGGAAATTAGTATTCACAGTAGCTCTCCTGGAACTGGTTTCCTACAAAACCTTAACAGCATGAGTTTAAGCATGGTGAAATCCAGGGGAAAAAGTAACTTCCAAGAAAGAAAATAATGTAGATGGACAATGTAGTTTAAACAGCTATTATTATTATTATTATTATTATTATTATTATTATTATTAGACAAGATTCACGGAACAACCTACCTGATGAGCTAGAACGACTCCCCATACTGCTGACCTCTTTGTCATAGTTGCCATTTTCAAGCTGATCCAGTTTTCTTCGAGCTAGGGAAACAAAATACAAGCTCTTTGACACAACATGGATGTTTTAACTCATGTGCAAAAAGAACAGCATACAAGCCAAGGTCTGAGAAATGTTAACCTTGCTGGAGTTGCTTGGTGAGGTCTTTCAGGTTTGCTGCATGTTTTCGCTTCTGAGTAATCAACTCATCCTTTAATTCGTCCGCCTGGGTGTTAAGGTCTGCTAATGCTTTCTGCTGAGACACCAGGTCTGCCTGTAGCGCCTGAACACTGTCCTTGTGAAGTTCTTCTTCCTTCTGCAATTTAGTTGCCTGAAATCAGGAGATGAAAACAAACAAAAAGAGAGAAAGAGAGAATATATATTTATATATTATTGTCTCTGTAATATTCTAGGGATAGACTTGTAAGGAATATGGATCAATCATGGAATACAGAAAATGAATGCAGCTGTTCTGAGAAGAGTGGAAAATCAGTCAATGATTGACAAAGGAGGAAAAAAAGAATATTTATGAACCGCATTTCAGTCCCAATGAAGGTACCTAAAAGAATAAAACTTACAATTGAGTAAACCAGAATCAAAGCTGAAGCTATTTTAAAACCCCAAATGGCCATGATCAGAATGTTCAACCTCAACATTCTGAGGTTTAGGAACTCTTAAAATCCATACTCAATAAAAACATTTTACAGGCTTCCTGGATTCCAACCTGACTTGCCACAGCCAAAGAGTTGCTCTGCTATCGTTACAGAAGACACAGAAGGTACATTTTATAGAAGAGCGATTCATTCTTCCACAGACAGCCTCATATTACCCCCCCCCCCCATCTTGCAGAAGCTGGGGCTCATTGATCATGTCCGGGCCAGCTCTACCATTAAACAGTAATGTGGCCTCCGAGGGCAGCAGATTCTGCAGGTCATGAAACAGCAGCAAACTGTTATTTAAATTTTAAATGTTTTTTTTTGACAGCCAGGGATACTTTTGTGAGATTTATTTATTTTTGTGAGATTTATACTTTTGTGAGATTTATTTATTTATTTATTTACTCCAGAATAACTTGGCTATTTCAACTAATATGTCCCTTGGCATGTGTGCATAGATGTGCTGGAGGGAGCAGTACACGTTGTTTTGCCCCAGGCAGAAAAATGTCTTGGCCCACGTTCTGCTATACCTGCTGTCACCTTCATTTCTGATTATAATCACTTGTTCAGATCTGCAATTGGCATGTATCTCTATACTGTACTCCTAAATAGCACTTCTAAGGGTGCTAGTATGTGGCCTATCTTGCTAGAGAATTTACAATCGAATGCAATTTACAACTCGAACAAGCAGAAGAGGTTTAGTTTTTCAAGCTACTACAATCAGCTTAGAGGATTCTTCATGTCTTTGAAGTCTTGTTTCCTCACTTAGCTAATGCGACATCAAGGAGCTCCAGCTTAAATCCAAAGGTTAGTCCCAACCAGAGGAGACATACTGGACAAATGGGACTTGTTAAATCAACGTTTATTTAAGTCCCACTAACTGAGTGGGTCTATTCTAGTTGGAACCAACAATTCAATTTAGCCTTCCTTTTCCTTGCTGAAAGGAAATTATTTTAACCAGCCTAAAACCAGTACAACAGGCAAAGAATCCAGCTACTTTGTAGTTCAGGCTAATGAAGAGGGTTTTGAAGGACATCAACCCTGAGTGCTCACTGGAAGTCCAGATCCTGAAACTGAGGCTCCAATACTTTGGCCATCTCATGAGAAGAGAAGACTCCCTGGAAAAGACCCTGATGTTGGGAAAGTGTGAAGGCAAGAGGAGAAGGGGACGACAGAGGACGAGATGGTTGGACAGTGTCATCGAAGCGACCAACATGAATTTGACCAAACTCCGGGAGGCAGTGGAAGACAGGAGGGCCTGGCATGCTCTGGTCCATGGGGTCACGAAGAGTCGGACACGACTTAACGACTAAACAACAACAACGAAGAGGGACCACCCCTGTCTGGGTGTGTTTGGGGCTTTTTCCTGCCCATGTTGTAACATGTTTGGGACATCTTAAACCCTCTGCCACAAGACGAAACCTTTGAAAGCAGGGTTTGGTTTACAAAAGCAGAGTCTCTCCTCCTGACAAGGAACTCTGTCACTGCACAAAACATGGTACAATGCAAGCCTAAAAGCCTTCAAAGGAAGTCCCTATTTGGCAGGTACTGGCTACCAAAGCATACTGATGGATCTCAACAGTGAATTCAGACTTATTCAAACCTGTAGAATTTTATTGAAAAAAATAGTTGCATAAACTTTAATTATCTAATAATAATTCAATTTACCAGCTCATCTCTTGCTTGCCTAACAAGTTCCAGCTGATTCTGCAGGTCTCTCTCACTGTAGACGAGCTTATCAAGCTGCACCTGTAAAGAGTTGGTTTCTGATTGAAGTTGGGCATTTTTAGTGGTTAGTTTTTCAGTGAAGACCAATAGCTCTGATTCTCTTTTCCGGCTGCCATCAATATCTTTCTGGAAGTCGCTGAGCAGAGTATTGAGGCTGTCCACTTCTTCCTTCAAAGAGTTTATCTCTTGTTCATCCCTGTGAAATCAAAATGGACATTTAAAAATTAAGAAGAATTATTCAAACCAAACAAGCATATATCAAATACCAACTTCTTGGCCTCTCAGTTCAATTTGATGGCCTCACCAGCCATCAAATTGAACCCCAGGCATGCACTGGAGCCTTCAAGTTGCTGGACTGGCTCCCACTGATCGCTATCCACACATACTTTGCAATGAAAACAAGCCACAGTATCTTGGGTCATACATGGCTGGTGAGCTGAATTAGTCTTTGTGTTATGTAGGAATGATTTCACTACACAAGATATATTGTGGGAGATTTACTCTTTACTTGAGCAGCTCACTCCGGAAAAGTACCATAAGAGCTAGAAACCAATTAACCTTGAATAGTTCACTTTTCACTCTGAAATGAAGAAACATTTCATTTCAGGACTCATTTTGATCATTAAGAGGGTACTCGTTGCAAACTGCAGGTATTGTGATTGCACATTTCCTAGAAAAAGTTAGTGTTGCACTGTTAATGAGAGCCAAATGGAATTTAAGGACATGCAAATGTTGAGTCCTATAAATCCTAAGGGAGGCTGATGATTGTTGAAACACTGCTACATGCATCTCAGATAATCACCACTTACAAGAGCTATGGGCTGTAGGAATAGTTTGCTGTTTATATGAGACTTGCATATATTAAAGTCTCATATAAACAGCAAGTATGAGACACAATAAAACCGCAAGGAAAAAAAATAACTTTCAATCTTAGCTCACCCCTATGGCATAGAAGCATGATTGTGCACAGATGTTTTTATTCTGATTACGTGCAAATTAGATTGTTCTGTAATTTACAAGGCTATATTCTAAACGTAAATCTACTGTAATCTGATGGAGTCTTACTGGTGTTGAACAAAGAAAGCAATTACCCAGCCATTACATTATTGAATGTTCTTTTTAGGGGGGGGAAATTTTGAATGGGATGTAGGTCAAAATGTAGATAACATAACAAGAAAGTAAATTGCAAAGCTGGAAGGAACCCTGTGGATCACTGAATCCAGCCTGTCAAGGAGTCACAGGGGAAATTAAACTCCCAACCTCTAACTCCTCAGCCACATATCCGAACCACTGAGCACAAAGTTGTACATTCATGACAATTAATTAAGAAGTGTGGAAGAAGGATACATTAAATACTAGTTTTAAATATACCAGTTAACAATACCAGTTAACTACATGACCATAACTGTATGACACCAGTTAACTATGTGATATACTCTTTCTTCCATAGAGCTAAGGGCAGAAAATATAGAGTTATTGCACTTATACTATCATGTATATATGCAGACTTTGACCAGATGGGGCAACCATAGCTGGACTATAACTCCCAGTCTTCTTCACCATTGGCTATCCTAGTTAGGGCTGTTGGGCATTGCAATCTGAAAATGTTTAGAAGCCATAGTTCCCCTATATGTGTTTACTATGCCCAAGCCCAATACTTTAGCTAGGATAACACACTGTTTTTAGAACTTGTCTTTTGTATTTTGTACGTGGATCAGTGGACTGAACGTGCCTAGTGAAACATCTATTTCTTAAATTTAGGATGGTGTCAATTTAACAAAAATATAGCTCCAGCTTATTTATTTATTTATGTATTTATTTATTTATATGCCGCCCACTCTACCCAAAGGTCTCTGGGCGGCTTACAACAATTAAAATACAATAAAAATACAATAAAAAGATAAAACAATTAAAATATAATTAAAATAGAATATAAAGAATGTAACAAGAAATAATAGAAATAGTTTTTTTCTTTTTTGATAATGTTGCCAATGAACACAGGAACATTTCACAGATACTACGCCATATAGTAGCCATGCTCAGACACAAGGGTAAGCTGAATTTCTAGAGAATTCTGGCATATCGTTTACAAACAGCAAGCTCACACTGCTTGACTAGCCCCTCCAGCAAGCAAGAGCAGCTAAACCATTGTCAGAGGGCCCCTCAGTCCATGGTTTCATTACTACGTCATCCAAAATGGGATATTTGGTTTGTCTCTCCCCAAAACAGCCAGAGTCATAAGCCAACAATAAATTACCTGGGCTTATCTGGTGGAAGACAAACCAGAATTTCTGATTTAGATGTTACTGTAAACTCTGTAAAAGACTGAGGGCCCTGTGATTTGTTTCACTGCTTAACTCAAGGGAGAGACAAAGGGGAGCAAGGAGGCAGCAAGCACAAGCACACTGATGAATCCCCAAAAGCCAGATTTCTCCAAGGTAGTGACTTCTCATGAGAAACAAACCAAGTTAATAGATCTAGACAAAGGATGGGCAACTACAGGGAATCCAGGAGCTCTCCTCACCCTCATTTTCTACCAGCTACAGAACCTACAGGCCTGTTTTTTCAGAAACCAGAAGCAAAAATTTAAAAATTCCCAAAAATTCTATTTGAGGCCTAAACAACGTATGTGTGTTTGTGTGTGTGTAGGCGGTGGGGTGATATCATTTCAATATAGAATTGTGCCCTGCCTCGAGGTCTATGTACATAACTAGGTATCTGCCAATGGTGGTGTTTGGCCTCAGATATAGCTAAGAATAAAAACCCTCATTTGTCTCATCCTCAAAGGCATGAAGGCAATTGTGTCATTCTCATCTGCAAAAATAGGTGAAGACAGTTTTTGTTATCCTTCTGTACTTGCTTTATGCACTTCAGTAAACCATGACATGCCTCCCCACAAAGTATTTTGACTTGTTTTCCTCTGGAGGCGAGGAACCTTGCAGGTTCCTCCTCAAGGTATTGCTTGGAATCTGTGAGGAATTCTTAGTATGCATTCTTCAGAAGCCTACAAACAGCCATGTAATTCCTTCCCCTGATCTGCCCTATATCAGTTGCTTGAAGAAGCTAAGCTTGTACCAACTTTGTTACTGTGAATCTGTTTAAGGTTATGGCCATGATTTTCTCTGTCTGTGATCTATGTTCTGGGTCATTAACAGAGCTTTAAATATAAATGCATATCCTCAAATAATCAAATAATACTCTTATCATTTAAAATTATAGATTTTATCCCACCTATAGTCAAATATTAACCAAACACCAGGCAACAACTTCCATTAAATCAAATTTGCCCCTTGTCTCAGAAGCTTCAAACAACAAGAAAATACTCCTTGCTGCTTCTAAGACTAAACCGTTTGGTTAGGTTTGTAAACACACAAACATTGTCTAAAGTATCCAAAGGTTCTTTGGCTGCACCAGTTATATATTAGAAGAACTTTACTTTTAAGTATAATATTCTAACTCCAAAATGAAACCCACTCTATAAAATATAAAAATGTAACAACCAACCTCTGATGTTGATCCTGTAGCTGATCTACAATTTTTACTCTGTCTAGGAGATTCTGAATCTCAGCCTTCTGACGATTAATTATTTCTCTGTATTTTGATAATTCATCTTCTGTTCTCAACCGTTCATCCTCTAGACATTTGACCTAAAAACAGAAAGTGTCAATTATACTTATCCAATATAGAAAGCCTCATTAGATGCTTGTGTCATAAAAATATTTTTACTGTGAGTTACCCGACCCTTTTCCTCTCTTCCAAATCACATTTGGACATCATACTGAAATCCCTAAAATCCAATGACTAAACCATAGACCAGCATGATGTGTAGGCATAAGAGCAAGAGTTTTGATTATGCATTGCTCTTTTTCCCTCTGGGGAAGTTAAGTATTTATGCCCACACAGCTTGCTCTGTCAACTATATCTGGCAAACTGTGGTTAATCTTAATTATGGCTAGTAGAAATGCCAGTTCCATGTTTAGGGTTCAGAAGTAACGCTACACTGTGGTTAGTTTAAGAGAAAAGTGAAAATGTCTCATCTCCTCCTTGTGGCCACATTGGAGAAAGAAAAGTGGAAGGATAATTGAATCTGCCTCAGACTCAATATGGATCTCTCTAAGTCACACTGAACAGTTTAGTTTGATGCCAAATGCAGCCATTATCAAGGTGCTGGGAGGGTTTTTAGATTACCAAAAGTGCTACAAAAGACCTACAATTACTTGCTTCTTTTACAGAGTATTAGGTTTACAAGTTAAAAGAGGTTTCTGCTTTCATCTTTTGTCAGCTACACATAATTGGATAAACCAGTTTAGTAGATCTCAGTCAACGTCTCTTGTATTTAAGTATCTAACACTTATTTAGGGACCTCTTTTTGAACAAAACTAGTTCTAACCCAAAATGAAACCCTTGTGGGACGTAAGACGAAATGTTAGTGCAGTATTACAAAAAGACAGGTAACACAGTGCTGGCACTCAGAAGGATCCCACTAACCAATTAGCGTTTTTTAAAATGAGTAGTTGAATTTTTAACTTAAATTTGCGAAGAGGGATGAGCAGAAGGCGTGAGAGCACAGACCCAGTAAGTAGCACGTGCTTTAAGTTGAGAAATCAACTGACAATGAGGTGTATAAGATTATTGATTGTGGCACCTCATCTGTCGGTCGCTCTCTTCTGATTTTGCATCCTTCAGTTCAATGAGTGTATTTCTCAACTGCTATTAGGAGTCCAAAGACTCTGCAGATAAGGGATGTGATTTATCACTGTTTTCAGCAGAGCAGAAATGAAAATGCATGCTTTTACTTTTTTCTCTCTCAGGACCTTTATTCAGAAAGAACGTTCACCACAGGTCTTTACAGGAATAATGTCATATAAGGTTCCAAATAACTAGTGGTTATCTTTAAAATCCTATATCCCACATACCACCACCCCATCACACATGAAATAAAATAAAATTATGGCAGTATTCTAGTTCATAATACATTTCCAAGATAATCCATCGATTCAAGGTTAAAACAGCCAAGCATTCCCTGAACAGGTAGCTCTGGAATCCTTTCAGGACCTGATTTATTTGCTTAAGGAGATTAATCCTCCACAACTGCAAGTCAGTTCCGGAAGTAGAAATATAAAGGTTAAAAAAAAAAAAAGACAGCAAAAAGTCTGCTGCAAGAATTATTTAAGAGAATATGTTTGGCCCAAGTTCCCTGAACACTCTGCCAATTTCAATACTTAGGTGAAATGAGCACTTGAAAGACCAAATTGCCCATTTACAACTTCTATATTAAGTAACATAACACAGGAAACAAGATACTGAGATGAAATTGTTGCTGGTCACAGTCCTTGGACTTGTAACCAGCACATCATTACATAATTCTAACTTCATAAATGCTCATAGACATGGACCCTGGAGAAGCAGTCTTAAGAAATGGACTTTTATATACCAATCAGGTAGAGACGTGAAAGGAAAACTTGCACTGATCATGTATGAGACCATGTATGAGATCATGTATGAGTATTAGGCTAAGGTATATGTTTAAAAAAAGAGTACAGGCTGGCTTTGTAGTCTGCTGCATCTCATTCTTTCACTCTCCTTTGTTACCTTTGTCCTTAAGGTTCGGAGCTCATCCATACCCTCCTTAAAGGTTCGTTTCACATCTTCAAGTTCTTTTATTTTGGCATGATGTACCTTTAAAAGAGACAAAGAAAAACACTGAATATGAGGTGAGAAAAATGGGATCTTTCCCTTTCAAAACCGGTAACAGTTACAATTTGGACTATATTCTGTTTTTTCCAAATACATAACAATATTGAACTTTTGCTAAAGTGTAACAACTGAAGCAATTATTATTATTATCTTTACCTCTAGATGATCAGACCTCTCCTGCAAATGCTTCTCCAGTTCCCCTTTTGTAAGCCGGAGTTTCACATCCAGTTCATTGGATTTGATTTCTTCAGACTCCTACAATTCCATTGTAGTATTTTAAGAAAAGGGACAGGGGAAAGCAAATGAAACAGACTGAAAGAGCTTTCTTCAAAACCATTACATGAGGGTGATGATCCTGCACCCCTCTAGATGTTGCTGGACTCCAATTCCAATCATGAGAATAGCTTGAGATGATGGGAAATGCAATCCAAAAAAGATCTGGAGGGCCACAGGTTCTCCACTCCTGCCCTACATAAACAATCACCACAATTTCACCTGCCTTTATGTAATAATTCAAAAATCCAACTAAGCATACTAAGTAACCTAATTATCATTTAATTTATCTCATAAATGGTCCATTACAATAATCTATCCCACATTTGTAATCCAAACACCTTTTTATTAAGTCAAGATTGGAAGCAAACAGCTGCTCCCTGCCTCTGCAAAAGGGGGGGGTGTAACTCTCTGTGTGACAAATGCTTAACCCAAATGTGTGTGGACTGGGTATATTTTGCCAAAAGGAAGATGCATTTATTCTCTCTTTGGATATTACAATGGAAACATGAAAAACAGATGCATAACAAAGACAAATATTTTGCTAACTGTACAACTGCCTAGCAATTAACCTCTTAAGGGATAATGAAGCAGGAGAGTCAACAGCAAACATTATTGACACCAAACATATCTACTTCTCTCTTTACATATTGTCTCATATTATTCTTCAGCCTCCTCTCAATAACAACAATTAGGTGCCATCAACTGATTTTGACTTAGGGTGGCCCTTCCAGGGTTTTCCACATACAAAATTCTCAGAAGGGATTTACCAGTCCCTCCTTCTGTTGTCACCATGGGACCATGCAGCTTGCTCAAGGCCACACAGGTTGCAAGGCACATAACTCCATCAGGCATGTGCCAGGTGATCCCAGCCTGCCCCTCTCCCAAAAGGTACAATGGGAATTCAAACTCCCAGATCTAGTTCTGCAACATGGTGCTCCTACTCACTGAGCTATACCAGCTTTCCCTGAGAATTAAATCAGGAGATTAAAAACTGCAGGACAGCTCTGTAACCACCTGATCAGGATCAATGCACATGCAATCAGTGTGTGTTAATACTGAAACCAGGAACACTGTGTTCTTTGGATGTGAAAGCAAAAAGGTTTACACCATTTTATTAATTTGTACATGTTCTGGCATGAAGTCCCTTAGACTAGGACTGAAACATACTCATTTCAGGCCAGGAAACTTATTTATGCATTTGTTACATCTATATTGCACCCTTCTAGGAAGCTCAAGTAGTATACATGGTTCTCCGCCTCTCTAATGTACACTTAGAACAACTCTGTTAAGTATTGTCAGGCTGAGATTATGTGACCAGCCCAAACCCACGCCGTCAGTTTCATGGCAGAGTGGAACTCTGCCCCCATGTTTCTTGAGACCCAGTCCAACACTCTTTAACTACTGAACTGGTTCTCAGAAAGGCTGAATGAATGATGGCTCATGCTGCAGAGATTAAGAGTCCCAAGGAGAGTAGGGCCAATACATTTGGTCCCTAACACTGCGTGTGCTAGATTAGGGGTCATTGCTTGAGTAAGTGTGCATTGGATTGCCTCCAGAGAACAACTGTAAAGTTCTGCCCATTCAGACTTACTAGAGGATTCTTCTGTCGGTGGCAAAAAGGACAAAACACATGAATAGGATCAGATAATATAGTAGGCAAAAGACCATTTGAACAGCAGCATCTCCGCCAATGTTTTAGGAAAGAATGAATGATATTCTTTCCCAAATAGTAAACCATTTAAAATCCACAATTAAATATCAATTAACATTTGAAAGTATAATATACAATTCTTTAAAAAAACATTATTTAAAAACCTATAGATCAGATTTTAAAGGACCTCACCATCTCAACTGTCTGCTGACTCCCCAAAAGCCCCTCTAAAGAGGTACGTTTTCAATTGCCAGCTGTTGGAAAGGAGAAAAGGGGCTAGACAAACTTCCCAAACAAGGGAGTTTCATAATCTTCAATGGGTCACAGAAAAAGCCTTCTCTCAAGTCCTCCCCAGATGTGCTTGTGAAAGTGGTGAGACTGAGACAAGGCATTTTCCTTGGGGATCTTCATAGATATATTAAAAGATATATGGTTCGGAAGTAAGGAGAGAACTTGCAAGACAAGACAATGTGTACCCAATGTTATTGTGTTCAATACGTAGGACATTATACCTACCTGATATGTTTTTATTATTTCTTGGCAGTTTCTTCGTATCTGATCAGCTTCCTCTTTCGCTTGAGTTAACTTTGTTGTTGCTTCCTTAAGTCGATCTTTAGTATCCTGGAAAATAAATAACCATATTGTAAAAAAATAAGTAACCAGTTCTACCAGTTTTTAAAAAAACATTTTGTTATATACTTACCTAAACACCTGTAACGTTAAGCACTACATAAAAGTGTCAGAATTCTAGTGTAATATTGACAGGAGAGAATAAAATTAACAGTGAAATCGAAAAGGCCTCATTCTAAAAACATCTGAATTAATTTATTTTAAAAAAATATTTATACCCCAACTTTCTCCTCAAGAGGACTTAAGGTGGCTTACAATATTAAAACACACCATATTAAATACTTAAACAAACAAAAAAGAACAGCTGTTCTGTTGTTAAGAATCCTTCTTTCAGTCACACCAGTTATTTATAAAAAGTCTGTCTAAAGAGAAAGGTCTTTGCCTGCTTGCAGAAGGACAGCAAAGAGGGGGCTAGTCTGGCCTCTCCTCGGAGGGAGTTCCACAGCAACAGAGAAGGCCCTCTCCCCTCTCTCGTGTCCTCGCTAAATGTACCTCTGAGAGTGGTGGGTCCAAGAAAAGGGTCTCCCCTGCTGATTTTAAAACCTGGATTTTAAAGACTCAAGTGTAAACCAGCAAATTCATGGAAATCTACTTGAATGCAAACACAGACAGCACAGGGGCAGTAGACCACCCCCTGCTTCTGTAAGGAACAGGTCATATGATAATTTCAATCTCCATTCAACTCTCTTTAAAGGAAAAGGTCACTCCACATTATAGAAAGGTTACCTACCTGTAACCATGGTTCTTCGAGTGGACCTCTGTGAATTCACACAATTGGGTTTAGACAGCGCCTGCGCTGGTCTTCTCGGAATATTCTAGAGCTTTTTCATAAAAAGTAACAAGTTAGAATTGCCCCTATCGCGCATGCTCCACCCGCCTCAGCCCCAGTTCCATTTATCCGCCACAATAGCCTGAGCTTAGCATAGACATAGTCAGTGACGGATAGTGGGGAGGCCGGGCGGGATGTGTGAATTCACAGAGGTCCACTCGAAGAACCATGGTTACAGGTAGGTAACCTTTCTTTCTTCTTCGTGGCCTCTGTGAATGCACACAATTGGGTGACTAGCAAGCTCACTTACCGGAAGGAGGGCCGTCACTGCAGTACAGATGTCAAAACTGCTCTTCCAAAACTTGTCTCCTTTTTGGCCCGAAGGTCCAGTCTATAGTGCGTCACGAAGGTGGACACATTAGACCATGTGGCTGCTCTGCAAATGTCTGGAATATCCACACCACGCAGCAACGCCGTAGATGTTGCAACAGCTCTGGTGGAATGTGCTTTCAGACCCTCTGGTGGGGTCTTGCCTTGCAGTTCATAAGCTAGAGCAATAGTGGAGACAAGCCAACGAGAAACCGTTGAAGAGGAGACAGGGGATCCTTTATGTGATCCGTGGAAGCAGAGGAAGAGCCTTGGGGCAGCACGAATGTCCTTAGTCCGTGATACATAATACGCCAAGGCTCTTCGAACGTCCAGAGAGTGGAGCATGCGCTCGATGTCCGAAGATGGATGAGGAAACAAGGTTGGTAGCGTTAGTGATTGATTGAGGTGGAAATCAGACACAACCTTAGGCAAAAATGACACATCAGGGTATAGAACAACCTTGTCTTCAAAGAACTGTAGGTAGGGAGCGTCGGATCGAAGAGCTGCCAACTCACTCGCTCTTCTTGCCGAAGTAATGGCAACCAGAAACAAAGTCTTAAATGACAGCAAACGCATGTCACAGGATGCCATGGGCTCAAAAGGATGGCGCGTAAGAGCGCGTAAAACGAGTTGTAAAGACCATTGAGGCACAGGAGGCTTAACAGGAGGTCGGATGTTGGACAAACCCTTCAAAAAGGCTTTGAGAGTAGGGTGAGAGAAAAGTCGTGACGAATCAGAGTCACGAGGCTGAAAAGAAACAATTGCTGAAATATAAACTTTCAGGGTGGATAACGCCAAGCCTGCATCAAACAAGTAACGTAAATAAGTGAGCAGGGTTTGGAGAGAAACAGGAGAAGTCTGTAACTGCTTTTCCTGGGCAAACTTGAGAAAGTTAGCCCATTTGTACTTGTAAAGGAGGTTAGTAGAGGGCTTTCTTGCTTTATCTAGCACCTCCTGTATGGATGGGTGAACCTCCAAGCTGTCAGGTGTAATGACTGCAGATCGGGATGGAGAATGTTCCCTGAGTCCTGTGTGAGGAGATGCGGAACCATTGGTAACTTGACCATGTCCACAGCCATTTCCTTCAGGGTGGAAAACCAAGGTTGACGAGGCCACCACGGTGCAATGATAATTGCATCTGCCCTCTGTTGTCGAGCTCTGATTAAAGATCTCTGTATGAGTGGAATTGGTGGGAAGAGGTACAGACGCTCCGATTGCCATGGGATCATGAAAGCATCCCCAAGAGCATCCTCGCCTCTGCCGGCACGGGAGGCATACGCCTCGCATTTCTTGTTGCTCTGAGTTGCAAACATGTCTATCGTGGGATGACCCCACCGGGCACAGAGCATGTGGAATATGTCCTCGTCCAGCTCCCATTCGTGGGATTGACCCGTGAGACGACTCAACCTGTCCGCAAGCTCGTTGTCGGTCGTAGATATGTGCAGAGCTACTGGGAAGACATGATGCTGGTAGCACCATTCCCATAGCTGTATGGACAGGTACAGAAGTGACATCGACCGTGTCCCTCCCTGCTTGTTGATGTAATACATGGTCGTGGTGTTGTCGGTGATTATCTGCACACCACGACCCTGTATGAGAGGGAGGAAGGACCGGAAGGCCTTTATCACTGCCAGCATCTCGAGGTGATTGATATGTAGCTCCTGGTCGCGACGGGACCAAAGGGCGTGTATCCTGTGAGGCCCGCAATGTGCTCTCCATCCTATGGGGCTGGCATCCGTCGTCACTTGTAATGACAGCTGTAGGGGACGGAACGGTCGACCGACAAGAAGATGTGGTACGTATGTCCACCACCTTAATTGAGTGGCCAGCTCCTGTGTGACAGATAGTCTTTTTCTTGGGCTGTCTAGAAGAGGGTCGAACATTGTCAAAAACCACGCCTGAAGAGATCGCATTTTTAGGCGCGCGTGAGATATTGCCGATGTTGTGGAGGCCATGAGACCGAGGAGATGTTGGGCATGATGTGCTGAGACCCGTGCCCGCGGCCGAAACTTGTGAACGGCTTTGCGTATCTTCCTTATGCGTTCTGGTGGAAGAAATATACGAGCCCGGACAGAGTCTAGTCGCGCTCCAATATAATCGACGACCTGGGACGGTATCAGATGGGATTTCTTTTCGTTCACTGCGAGTCCCAGTTCCCGTAAAGTCAGTAGAACGAAGTCGGCGTCTCGTAACGCCTTTTCTTTGGTCGGTGATACCACTAGCCAGTCGTCTATGTAGGGGAAGACTTGAACATCGTGTAGACGAAGAAATGCCGCGACTGGAGCCATGCACTTCGTGAAAGTGCGAGGGGCTGTGGATAGCCCGAAGGGAAGGGCGCAGAATTCGTAGGCGTCGCTCCGAAAGCTGAAGCGGAGGTACCTCCTGTGAGAGGGATGGATTGATACGTGGAAGTAGGCGTCCTTGAGATCTATAACCACGAACCAGTCGTTTTCTTTTAGAAGATGGAGAATGGTGTCTAATGTGATCATACGAAAGCGTTTTGGATGCAGGTAAGTGTTCAGTTCCCTGAGGTCCAGTATGGGCCTGATCCCTCCATCCTTCTTTGGTACTGCAAAGTAACGGGAATAGAACCCGTTTGGGATGTCTCGAGGAGGTACGTGTTGAATGGCTTGTTTTTGTAGGAGAGTGAGGATCTCTTCTTCTAGGATAGGGTCGAAGGAAGTGTGTTTGATCTGTCCTAGAGGAGGAAATTCTAAAAACTCCAGACGGTATCCGAATTGTATAATACTTAAGACCCAAGAGTCTTGTGTGATGTTGGTCCAATTGTGGAGGAACGGAGCTAACCGAACGGAATGGTAGGGTGCGAATGATTCTACGGGTAAGTCAAAGGAATTGTTTGGATTTCTTAGCAGGTGGCCTGTAAGGTTGACGTCGCTGTGAAGTATTCTGTGGCCGGAAGGTGGAGGCAGAAGAAGAAGGTTGGTATGGCCTATTCTGATTCTGACTTTTGAAAGGGCGGTATGATTGAGAGGTGGTTTGCTGGTATTGTTGGGTCGGTTTGCGCCACTGATACCTGTTGTACCTCGGCTGTTGCTGGAAAGTGTACGACTTGGCAGTCTTTTTAATCTTATGTAGATTCTCCAGAGAGTCATCAGTTTGCTCGTTAAAGAGGCCTTTGGCGTCAAAGGGCAAATCTTCTATGCGTGCCTTAACGTCATCCGCAAAGCCAGAGGACCTAAGCCATGCATGTCGCCTTAGGGTAATGGCTGATGTCAATGTCTTTGAGGCCACATCGGCCGAATGACGAGAGGCCAATCACTGGTGTTTGGAAAGCGTGACTGCCTCCTCGTAGGTATTGAGGAGGTTCTGTCTGGTGTCGTCGGGGGCAGCTTGGAGAGCGGGTAAGACCCTGGACCAAAGTTGTCGCTGGTACGCCCCCATAGCCGTTTGATAGTTAGCTATCCTGAGGAGAAGTGTGGTGAAGGAATATATCTTCCTACCCAGGACGTCCAATTTACGACCTTCCCTGTTCGTCGGGGTCATCTGGGCTCTCCCTGATGATTTGGAGGCACTGGATTGGACTATGAGAGAATTAGGCGTAGGATGTTTAATAAGAAAGTCTGTGTCTTCTCCATTTGTACGGTATAGGTTCTCCGTTCTACGAGACACGGGAGATGATGAAGATGGCTTATTCCACGATTCTTTAATAAGCTCCATTAATGTGGAAATAAATGCAAGGCTCAGAGGAGGAGACCTCTCCTGGTTAATGTCTCCAAATATGAGGTCCTCTGTAGGAGGAGGTGGCTGTACTGTATGTAATTTTAACGTACTAGCCATTCTGGCAACCATCTGAACGTAAGATGTGAAGTCCTCAGAGGGTGATGACGGGTGAGGATCTCCAGCATCTGATTGGACTGTTTGGTCGTCCACAGGAGTTTCTCCAGAGGAATCTGACATGACATCCTCACCTCTGCGAGACGAGATAGACGGAGAGTCCTCCTCATCAGAGAGTGAAGGTAAATACCTAGCTCTTTTAGATTTCTTTTTAGGGGGCGCAGAATGTTCTGTAGCCGCTGCAGCCGAGGTCTTCGTCCGCACCACCTTCGACGTCGATGAAGCCTTAGCCCGATCTGAGGCAGTGTTAACCTTCTGCCTAGATCCGGAGGCTTGAGAGTTATCGACGTCGAGATGTCTTCGGCGTCGATGCCGAGGTGGAGGCGAGGAAGAGGAGGACGAAGATGGAGAGGCATACACATACCGTACTCTTCTTCCGTGAAAGTCTTCATCGGTCGAAAGCGACTCCGAATCCGAATCGTCGTGTCGGCGTCGACGATGTGAACTACGGCGATCGACCTCGATGTAAACGGGGTCCTGTCGCTTCGACCTGTGTCGACGTCGAGAGGGGTGAGGAAGGACAACCACCTCACGTCGACCGGTCCGACGCCGATCCGGCGACCGATTCTTGGTCTTCTCCGTGCGCTTTCGAGGGGAGATGGGCCTCGAAGAGGGCACGGGTGATGACGGCGTCGGAGATGCCCGCCCGGTAAAAACAGGGCTATGAGGGGCAGAAGTCGTACTGGACAGGAAGATGTCCGCCAGTCGACCAGGTGTCGGAGATCTTTCAGGCCCGACCGGAGAAACGTCTGATCGACGTGCGGGCGAAGAGGCAACCGCCTCCGAGAAGGATTCTCGATCCCGAGAAGAATCTTCCAAGATCGGAGAGGGCAACGATTCGGAAACCGGTGGAATTTGCTTGCGGCTGTCCTTGGTTTTGCCCTTCTTACTCTTTGCGGACGTCTTCTTCGGCGTCGAGGAAGATTTCGACGTCGAAGAGGTTGTTTTCTTCGTCGACGTCGATGACTTCTTAGCAGTCTTTTCGGCAGGTTTAGACGCCGACGGGGGTGGGGGAACGATGCGGACCTCGGAGCGTGGGGTCGCTGAGGGGGTCGAGGTCGTTTCCATGACCGATGGCTTTGACGCTGAAAGCGTTTTCTCCCAGAGATAAAGCTTCAGGCGTTGTTCCCTGGCCTTGAGGGCAACTTTAGTAAACGCCTTACAGTGTTTGCAGGAGTTGGGCCGGTGATCCTCCCCTAAGCAAAAGAGGCAGCGGTCGTGACCATCCGAAAATGGCAATTTACGCGAACACGACACGCACCTACTGAATGGCCCCGAGCAGGACATAAAGCGTTACTCACGAAGGTCCTTTTCCAAACTTCGGAAGCCAAGACAAGGCCGCAAAGAACGCGGCACGACGAGAAAATGGCGGGAAACCCGCGAAACTTATACCAAAGCCGAATCGTGATCCAGGGGAGAATGAAAGTCCAGTCCGTAGTCGAGGGGCAATAGAGATCAGATAGTCAGGAATTCCGCGTCAAAAACCGAGAATCAAAACAGTACGATCGATCGAATAATAACAGCTCTAACCGAGAAGCTCCAAGCACCAAGGCGGTAAAATGGAACTGGGGCTGAGGCGGGTGGAGCATGCGCAATAGGGGCAATTCTAACTTGTTACTTTTTATGAAAAAGCTCTAGAATATTCCGAGAAGACCAGCGCAGGCGCTGTCTAAACCCAATTGTGTGCATTCACAGAGGCCACGAAGAAGAACAATTGTTAACCTGCAGAGGGTTAATGGTCAAACAGCACCTTATTATGGAACTGTTCTCGTATCCAATTCCTCAGTAGCTAAAATCTAGTAGTAAATCATAACTTGAGGAGATCCACTGAATTAGTGGGTGAGTCAACTCCTCCATCAATTCCACTGATTCAACAGACCTGCTCCTCTAGTTGTGATTTACTATTGAGTTTCAGCCAGTGTGTTAAATTCTTGGTAATCAGGTCACTATCATTTTTTATTAACTAAAGGAAGTTAGCTAAACACAACTAAATACCTCCCATTGCACTGCTGAATATCGTAGTTTTTCATTTTAAGGCTGGCTTTTCATTTTTATTTCACTATCATTCCCTTTACCCTTTTCTGACTTTCACCAAGTAGATCCATATAAAGATACTGAACAGTACCATTTGTTAGATGTGAACGACTGGTTCCAAGAATACTGCCATCTCAGGTATATTCTCATTGTGGTTTTTGACTTGCTCTACATTAGCAGATGGCTTTGAAATCTCAGAACCTTTTTAAAAAGCTAAACGAATCTAGCACTACAGACTTAAAAAGAGACAAGGGAGCCCCAACAAAACATCTGTCTGCAAATACAACATACTGACCTTGTGCAAATCCATTTCAGCCTTCAATTTGTTTTGGGCCCATTTTACTTTGATCACGTGAGAGTTGATTTCTTCTTTTAATTTTTCTATGTCTCTTGACATTCTAGTGGCTTCGCCTTCCTTTTAAAAATATGATGTTAAGATTACGAGATTAAATCAAGGCCCTTTAAATTGATATCTGCAAGCAACTGGAGTTCAGGATGCCTACACAGAGACCAAATGTAGCAGAGACATTTGGGAAGAGGGAAAATACAGGATTGAATGTGCTCTAAAAATTCTGACCTGATCCTACTCAGATGTACATCAACTCAGCAATATATCCAAATAGTATCAGGTCAGAATTCTTACAATACATTTATTCCTGTATTTTTCATACTCCCAATTATCTCTGATAATTTCACCTTCCCCTCCATTCCTCTTTTTTCCTCCTTCCTCCACCCTATCTATTTCATCTTCTCCATGTTTTCTGGAGAACCGGGTTCAGTAACTGATACTAGGGAAACAGGTACTGGTGTAAATTTGATCTGTGTTCCAAATATTAACTCCTCAATTGATTAACTTTACATTTTTTAAAAATACTGTTAATTCAGAAGAAAAGAAAAGGAGAACAGGGAACACTAATGCAAATAAATATCTAAGCCAATGTAGGCATTATGTCCTCATTACAAGCAATTGAACAAAGAAATGCTGGAAATGTACTGTATGAAATTGCCTTTTGATACCAGATATTTTATATAAAATATACAAATATCACCACATGGGGGCAGCAAAATCTCACTGTACTGAAAAAGATGAACTAATTCTCTGAAGTAATGGCTTGTCTCTTGGAACGCCTCTGAAACACTATTGATTACATGCACCTTTCACTGCATTTTTATTGCACAGCTATGCAGATGATACAGCACCAGTTAAAGCTGCTCTTAAGCAAGCTCAATACATGCACGTCTTCTATCAATTATATATTTTTTGAAAAAAATATAGAAATGTCCTACTCAAATGATATTTAAAACATCCAAAAGATCAATCTTAAACTTTGGATTTATATATACTACAATCATTCTTATGTGACATTGTCATTTTGACTTTTGATGACTCTTTTCAGGGTTTTCCAGATAGAGAATAAGCAGACGTGGTTTACCATTGCCTTTTTCTGGGAGTGTCCTGTGACTCTGTGGCTTGCCTAAGGCTACACAACCTGGTTCTTCTCAAGGGAAGCACAGAGAGGAATAAAACTCACAACCTCTGGCTTCACAGCCAGATTACCTAACTCACTAAACTATTCAGCCAGCTAACAAACTTTAGATTAGACACATACATTATCCAGGATCCTTATCTTAGGTAGTTAAAAGTTATGTGGGCAGTCAGACCCCCATCCCTCTTCCCAAAAACACCCCAGGTATTTATACCAGCATATAGCATGCAACATCAAGATTTACACAATTAGTCTTCTCCCTCTCCATTTTACAGTCTACTAGACTGTACACTCTTCTATATGGCTCTTCTGACCCATTACAGCCCACCACATTTGGGTAAAAAGGAAGCTACATTAAGAATTTTTATCCATTTCTGGAATTTGATTCAGTGGCAGGAACATAGTTACCAAAAGAGACACAGCTCAAGTGGAATACCTTGCTTTCAAAGAGCTGGCTGAGCCGTGATTTTTCCTGAGAAAGTTGCTTTATTTTGTTAGTGTGCTTTTCAATTTCTTTATTTGCATCTCTCAGTTTCCTTTCAAGTACTTCTTTTTCCTTTCGGAGATCTAAAGACTCCTTTTCTCCTCGAACGTACTTCATTACCATTGCTTCTTTTTCTTGGCGGGCTTCTTCACATTTCTTGTTTGCCTTGAAATATGAAAAATTACAAGTTTATTTTTGGGTAATGATAGTGAAGATAGATCTTCTCTGCTGTTCAAAGTGATAATAAGAATATGACATGAGTAAATTCATGGTTAAAGAATGCTCAACTTCCTACGGAGGAGGGCTTTCACTTGTTCCAACCAGAAACTCTTACTTGTGTTTTTTATTAACCAGGGTTTTCTATGCTGTTCAAATCCAACAAATTGCATTCAGTTTAATTATGATTTGTTGAAAGGGAAGGGGTAGATGTGTTGTAGCAAAACAAACTGGTGGCACTTTAAAGACTACCAAATAGTTGCAGTGCACAAAAACTTATGACTAGGGGAAGGATTTCTATGACATTTCACACTTCCTCTGCAACCTATACTTGAACCCACAAGCAAGTTTAAACATGCTTATAAGTAATCTGGCCTTTCTCACCAGATTGCTCATAAAAATGTCCAAACCCACTTATAAGCTCAAACATAGGCTGCAGAAAAAATATGACATCATAGGAATCCTCCCCCTACGTATGACAAATAAAATGTGCTAAGGCCAGGATCCAATTTCATAAGCCCAACAATTCAAGCAATTGAAGACGTTATTCCAGCTGCCTGTCATGTGATCAGTCATTTTCTGGCTGTAAAATTGTGCAACCTACAACTGGCAAACTGTGAAAGCCAACTTACATGCATATAGTTTTGGCTTAACTTTTTAGGTGCCATCAGGCTTTTTCTTGTTTTTTCAAACAATATGTAAAAGAACTAGCTTGTTATAACTAAGTTTAGAGCTTAGTCAACACATTTAAGCTCTGGCTAATCCAAAATGGAGACAGAAGCTTCCTTCCCCTGGCTACACAAAAGGAAAAGAGAGGAGGCAGATCGCGAGCCAAAGACTCTCTGCTGCTAATCTTCCCAAAGTGTTACCAATAATATAGCCTTATTCCCAATGCCAATCCTGTTAAAGTCAACCCAACGAATCAACCAATTTACATAAACGTTTGTTTTGTTGTGTTCTAGTTGGGAATAACTAGTCCTAAGCTTCATTTAGCCTCATTTATCATATTTGAATTCTACCTTTTTGGGGCGGGGGGGGGGAGAGCTTCAGAACAGTACAGATGGAGTTGTGGTGCTATGCTTCTCTCAACTTTCACAGGAAGCTAGAGCTCCAACTCCTTCTTCTCAATAAAACTATGCTATTGGATATTCAAATGTTATAATGCTCTGAATCTCTCCCTGCACCCGCCCCCCACAAAAAGGGGCAGGATTTAAATACAGTAAGTGGAGACATACGCTTAGGTCACATTGTTATTCCTAATTAGAAGAGAACAAAACAAATGTGTATGTAAGTGGGTTGATTCATTGGGTCTACTTGAACTGGACTGACAACTGGAGTCAGGCTATAATATCTGTAAAACCTTGGGAAATTTCACACAAAATACTAAGCCATGGTTTAGCATAATGAAGATTAGCAACAGTAAGTCTTTGGCTCATGTTCTCCTGCCTCCTTCTCTTTTCCTTTCATGTTGCCTGAGGGAAGAAAGACAAACATTTTTCCTGTCCAATGACATCAGTGAAACACTGGATACTGGAACCTGGCACTGAGTTTTAGAAAGGCTGTAATTCCAATGTCACTCCTTTAACATCTCCATTGCAAAATGAATGTGTCTTCATTTCGCAAACAGTGATTTATGTTAAGTACTAGTTAATTCAGGTCCACAAATTACCACACTTTACTGGGCCACCATCATGCATAGGTGACATTTGCAGAGGTGCTGACAGGTTTCAATTGATCAAACAGGAGTGATAGCTGCTGCATTACGTGATACACCAGCCACCTCTTTCTTCCCTCCAAACTAAGACGAAAGCAATGCTCAAGAGAAAGAAAGGTTCCAAGAAAGATTTAAAAAAAAAAAGGGGGGGGGAGTTGGGATTTGAGGATAATACTGCCCTAAAAGAGCTCCATTGAGGACTGGGAATTTGAATCTTGTCGCCTCATTCATAGTCCAACACTTTAAACCCTCTGCACACTAGTTCCCTGTGTGAGTTCTGGCACCCATGCATTAGCACCTGTCCAGGACAAAGTATGCTCAGCATTCCGTTAAACACTTTCCCTTCTTTTATGCACATGGTGCCTACATACTATTTCAGGTCTCTACAGAGACTATGTTCCTGAGGGACAATGCATGAAATTGAAACCACCAAGATCACCTGATCTGTACGAAAAGCCATCTCTTTGTGCAGCTGTTGAATAGCACTTTTTGCAGCAGCATCTTGGGATACAAGTTTATCTTTAGCAGCTTTAACTTCTTTTTGGAGGTCCTCTATTCTGGTTTCTAACTGAAAAGAGAGGAGCAGGTTAGAAGAACAGTGGCAGCATATACTTTGCCCCCCCCCCCCCCAAAAAGTGCTTTGTTAATGTGCAGCTTGAACAACGATCTTAGAAGCTGTGACAGATTAGAAGTTACTGCATTCAAAAAATTTGGGAGAAATTTAGCCATAAGAGCTAGATTATGGCAGCCAAAAGTCATAATATCCCTCTATACAAGAACTTTGTCAGTTCTGATGCAGCAGCAAATCAGCCCAGTTTTCTTAGTTTGGTTTCACTGCAGCCCAACAAGGTCTGTCAATGGATTCAGTGTTCCTCCAGTTCTGAATCATGTGGAACACTTTAAATAGTTATATTACATATTTATATGAATCTTTGCAGGGAGGGACTCAAACGCCAGGATCCCTTTGGTCAAACTACTCATACAACAACTGTAGAGCATGCAGTTTGACTTTTCCATTGCTTGCAGAAAAAGGCATGCAGAACCCTTTGTCCAAACGCAAATCTGATATTCCGAATGAAGACTTCACTTGCGTAAAAGACAATGCACAACAGGTTTCCTGCCAAAATATTTACCTGAGCAACTTCCTCTATATACAATCTTTCTAAACTCAAGTAACACATTTTCCTCCCAGAAATACACCCAAAATTAGAATTCTCACCAAAAAAACCCTGCAAAGCCATTGAAACAATTAAGGCATATTCTTATGGTCCTTTGAAAGGCAATCCCAGGCCCACAAGTTATTGCAAACCTCCTTTTACTGCAGGCAGAAAGAAGGTGTGCAGTTAGAAACAATAACCTGGGGCCAGAAGCGTCCCTTTTGCAGACAGTAATCTCTGTCTCAACTGGTTTTCCACTGTCAGTGCTCAGATGGTGGTAGGAAGAAAGAAGGGGCCTGTCACAGATAGAGTGGCCATGCAACACTCTTATAGAGGAGATGGTCCTCTATCTGATAAGCTCCCAGAGGGCAGCTCTTTTTGAAGGTATCTATTTAAGATTAGGTTGACTGAAGTCCAACAGACAGATGAAGAACCATAATGGGGAAGAACAGAGACCTTTACATTTCTGATTCCCTGTTACCACCTGGACAAGCAGACTCAGCAGGTGACATGGTCACAGTTTTCCCACTCAGGGGAGATGAGGGCTGAAATTGTTTGAAGAGATGTCCACTAAAGTCTAGATGAAAAATGAAGACCTTTATGGAGGACCTTGAAGCTGCTCATTTGCAGTTACCACCTGGACAAGCAGATTAAGAAGGTGACATGGTCTGAGTCCCCACCTCTACCCCACCCCAGGTGAGATGTATTGTAATGCTTCTTAAATTTTGAAGAAAAATTCTAATTTGCAGTTGTACAGCTAAATCACCACATGGAATTTTATTCAAGGCAATGTCCTCTCTTCTTTTGGTGACACTTGCTCACTTTTGGGGTGGTGTGTAAATGACTGTCCTGTCAAGGAATGCCTTGGGCCTCCAGAATCCCAGGTCCTGATGGCACTCGCCCCCAACAAGGAGAAACCTCTGTCAGTTTCAGAGTTAGTGTAATGAATTTCCCTCCCCTAGGAATTGCTGAGACAGAAAAAATAAAAGCGAAAAAGGAAGACTGAGAAGTGAACAGGAAATAGAAAAAGAGTGGACCTCCTTTTGCTGTGCCTGCTACAAACTTCTCAAGGCTTGGAGGTGATGAGATCTCTGCATATCCTGCCCTCCATAGAGTTGTATTTGAATTGAAGAAAGCTGCATAACATAACCAACAATACTTCATAGCTGTGGATATTCTTTTCCGCAAAAGAAAATACACTGACCCACAAAGAAACACGAAGAAAATAAGTGTAAGAAGCACAACAAATTTATGCGAAAAATCACAAGTGAAACTTTAATAGGTACAACATTCCATACCTGTTTAATAATGTTGAGGTGTTGTTTTTCTGTTTCTGTTCTTTTCCTCAACTCATCTTTCAAGTTGTCCTTTTCTGAACAAATGTCCAAAATTAGTTCCTGGTGCTTTTTGTTTTCTTTAATCAATCTGTCCATTAAAATAAGTAAAACAATAACTGATGAGACCAACCCCAATGCTACAAAATTACAAAGACAACTACTTCATCAAACTGTAAATTGCCACAAACCAACATTTTCTCAATGTACAAAGAGGGTCTCTTTGGGCAAGCACTGGCCATTAGGAGACCACTGATTTTCTCTTTCATCTAATTGCTCCCAATGAAAGCTGTTTTTTTTAATAGATTCACCTTGGGTTTTTTGCTTTAAAAATACAAGTTGAATAAAGCATCATTTTAGACAGAACAAACTTTTGCTGAAACACACATCAAGCTCTCTAATATTCCTGTACAATTACACAAAGAGAGACTTGTGCCATTGTAGCTGGAAGATTATTCTGCTTTGGATTACGCTCTCATTATAAAAGATACTTGAAATGAGAGGGTGAAGATTATGCAGATGCAGCTAGCTTTGTAGCTAGCAAAAAAGAAAGAAAGAAAGCACAAGCAAGTTGCTTCCAGTACTGTCTCAGTCCCATCCCATCACCCTCTGGCTGTTCTCAGTCTCCACCCGTACAATACATTTATACAGCACTGTACCAAGCAAGAGTGGCTGTTGCCAAAATCATAGTTCTAGCCTTTTATGCTACACCATGTTGGATCCATACATAAAAGCAACACACACCTGTAGTAACAAGTGCCAACAAGCCCCACATGAAGGTACTGCAACCTGAGACACGCCTCTCAGATTGGTTTAAATTCTAAAGTCTTACAACAATAAGAAAACAAACCAGATTAGAAAAAAAATGCATATTAGAGAGGGAGAAACTGAAAGAGGCAGGTGGCTTTGGCAGATGCAAGAGCTGCCTAAGCTAAAGAGAAAAAGCAATGATGAATTCTAGAGCTTTCTTCCCTTTGCAGATTGCCTGCTTGCATGAACCTTCTTCAACTTAGTGCTTACAAATCCACAATTCCTGGCCATGCTGACTGGTAGTGAAAAAGGCAAGAGGTTGGAAAAACCGACATTAGATGTTAAAACAAAACCAGATGCTTTTTAAATATATATATTTTTAAAAGCTGCTGGGCACAGTCTGACCTCTCGTTGCCAGTCCCAAGCCGAGAGGACTCCCCACATTCTCTTAGCCCTTGGGCCCAACCGAAGCCTAATTCAGTGTCCTTAACAGCCTTCCTTCTCATCATGCCCTCCATCATATACTATATTTCTCTTTCTGCTCCACACCTAAGGTATTAAATTGCTATCACCAGCTCTTCGGATGACTGTGGGCTACACTGGGGATTCTCCATGCCTATTTTTTGCATGGCACACTGCTCTAAAGGTTACAGACCCAAAGACTGTTTTAACTTCTGGGCAGAGGAAGCAGGGTTTCTTTTAAACAGCTTCCACCAAAGGATTGTTCTAAAACATGGCTGAGAAACCTTCAGTTGTTTGGAATTTCAATTCCCAGAAACCACACCCAACACAGAATTGTAAGGGACTGTGAAAGTTGTAGTCCAAAACCTCTGGAGGGCCAGAATTCCCACCCACTTTAAACAGGCTCCATGTGCATAAAGCATAAATAAGCTCTAATATCTGCTCAAGAGGGTAGCAAAGGAAGAATTTAACAGGAGTCTTGCTGGACTGTGAACCAGTTCAACATACTGTTTTTTCACTAGTGGTAAGCCAGATATAAGTAAGGTATGAAGACACCAGATTTTTTTCATCCTGAAAGCTGGAAATGGTTTTATTATCATTATCTTTATCATTAGTAGTAATAGTAGTAGTAGCAGTAGTCATCATTCTAGAATTCCTCAATAAGTGTGGCCACTGACCATGCTGGCTGAGGAATTCCAGAACTTGTAACTCAGATTTCATATCCCTGATATGGCTAATGTTCAATCATAGAACTAATTGTGATTTTTTCCTAATTTTTTAAAAACCCTTAAGTACATCCAGTACATATGTGCTGCACATATATTGGTAGAACTCAGAATGCACAACTGGGTACACATAATACCCATTTACATGCATTTCCTAACACCTGTAATCTGGACCTATTGGAAGAAACTTTCAAACCAAACTCTATTAATTGGTTCACAAACAAATAAAAAAGACTGTTATGATACTTTCATCTCAATATTTGCGTTTAAAAAACTGAGCAGCATTTCAGGGCAAATTACATGTTTAGAAGCACACAAAGCAGTCCACTGTTGTCTAGGTAATAAGCTGTAAGAGAAAGAACAAGCATCTGTTTAATTTGTTGGCTCTCTGCCTTCAGCCTATAACAGCCACACTGAAACCTGAGAATATTTGCAGTTCAAGCGGTTTTAATAATGCTCCGAGTAGAATCTGGCCACAATTCCTTTGCTCAGGGTACCCTGTGGAGAAAGTCTACAAATGGCCTATATCAGTCTCCCAACAAGACCTCTAACAGCACAGCCCATTTTTTTGGAAGCCTTCTGTATGAAAGATAACATACATGAAATAAGTGATTGTGGAGAAGGAAAAAACATTGCTGTGCCTGCAGGACAGCATGATAGTAATGCTGAATTGACAAAATGAGTCAGCCCTGCTTGGCAGAGACAAATGAAACCCTAAAAACTTTTCCATACAGATAAGCAAACTTTTGCGTACTTTCCAAAAGATTCTTGGGAAGACAGGCTAAAACAAAATCCATCCCTCCATCCATGGAGGCTACCTTGAAGGAAAAGCTCACTTCTTATCACTTAAGAGCCTCGTGGCACAGTGGTTAAACTGCTGTACTGCAGCCAAAACTGTGCTCACGATCTGGGGTTCAATCCCAGGTAGCCGGCTCAAGGTTGACTCAGCCTTCTATCCTTCTGAGGTTGGTAAAATGAGTACCCAGCTCGCTGGGGGGGCAATGTTTAGCCTGCATAATTAACTTGTAAACCTCCCAGAGAATGCTTGAAGTGCTACGGGGTGGTATATAAGCAACACGCTTTGCTTTTAATCCAGGGGTCTCCAAACTACAGCCCGTGGGCCACATCTGGCCCGGTGTGTGGGCTGGCAGGAATGTGTACATCCGGGTGGGCGTACACATGCGTGCATGTCTTCCTTCGACCCTTGAAAATTTGGAACATATATGTTGTGGCCCTCACTCTGAAAAGTTTGGAGACCCCTGACTTAATCAGAGACAGAAGGGATTGCTTTCATGGCTATGTCCTCCTTCACCTTGCGGGGATGAGGAGCAGCAAGGCCAACCAGACTTAAGCCACCATTTGCCATAATCAAAGCTCAACTAAGGGCTCAGATGACACCTGCAAGCACTAGGTGATAACAGTTTGCTTCTCATCCCACTTCTTTGCATGCAGAGGAAGAGAGAGCAACATAGCTGTTCACATACTAAATACATACATATTGTCAAACACGGAGACCTGTCCAGTGAGTGCTATTACACATACCCTAGTAGGCATCTACAGAGGAATCAGAGACAAGGATCAGAAGCAAGAGGAGCTGTTAAATTGTGAGAGACAGCCCCAGAGAACTTTGGGTTCTCCATTAGTGCAGGAAATTGCTTAAACAGAAGATAGATGGTCAACTAGTATTGGTCGCCCTGCAGGATGACCTCCTGAGGGAGGCCGACAGGGGCAATATTTCCTTGCTGGTCCTCCTCGATATCTCAGAGACCTTTGATACTGTCAACCATGGTATCCTCCTGGGGCGGCTCTCCGAGTTGGGAATCGGTGCCTCGCTTTGGCATGGCTCCGTTCCTTCTTGGAGGACTGTCCCCAGAGTGTGCAGCTTGGCGAGATGACTTCCACCCCGTGGATCCTCAACTGTGGGGTTCCGCAGGGGTCGATCATCTCACCAATGCTATTTAATATCTATATGAGGCCGCTGGGTGAGGTCATCTGGAGTTGTGGGGCCCGGTGTCATCAGTACGCTGATGACACCCAGCTCTACCTCTCCTTTTTTCCAACTGCAGTGTTCTGCAGTTTTGGAAAAACTGTTCTGACCTTTGAACGCTGCATCCACCGTTCTGGAGTGGATGAGGGCAAATGGACTGAGGTTGAATCCGGACAAGACGGAAATCTTGCGCATTGGCGGCCCTGGCGTCAGTGGATTGGGAAACTCCCTCTCCTTTGGGGGAGTGACTCTTCCCACGAAGAGTGAGGTTCGCAGCTTGGGCATCTGCCTGGACCTGGATCACAACATGGAAACCCAGGTGGCATCTGTGGTCCGGGCAGCCCATTTCCATCTTCGGAGGATTGCCCAGCTGCATCCCTATCTAGACGTGGGGGCACTCACGATGCCGATTCATGCCCTTGTAATCTCAAGAATAGATTACTGCAGTCCTCTCTACGTGGGGCTACCCTTGAGGCTGATGTGGAGACTTCAACTGGTCCAAAATTCGGCGGCCAGATTAATAACTGGGGTGAAGAAATTCCAGCACATCTCCCCCACTCTGGCTGCCCTTCATTGGCTACTGGTTTGTTTCCACATCGACTTCAAGGTTATGATAACATTTGAAGCCCTAAATGGTTTAGGACCTCGGTACCTATCAGAATGCCTGCTCCCAGCCACATCTGTGTGTAATACCCATTCTTCACGGGCAGGGCGGTTGAGGGCCTTGACCCTGAAGGAGGCCTGGAGGGGACAACCTTCCAGTTGAGATCCGCCTGGCACCCTTGCTGGATGGGTTCAAACAAGCATTGAAGACCTGGCTCTTCTGCCAGGCTTTCCCACAGTATTAAGATCTTGGCCTCCCTTTTACCATCCTTTTTGCCATCCTCTCCATCACCCTTTTCACCACCTTCATTGCCATCTGTTTTGATTTACCCTATTTGGTTATGTTTTAATTTATTTTTTATCGTGTTTAAATATTGTTGCACATGTTGTTAGCCGCCCAGAGTGGCCTGGTTGCCAGATGGTGTGGGGTATAAATTCAATAAATAAATAAATAAATCCATCAATTGTATCCAGTACAACAGATCCTACATTGAGTTGGGGGATTAAAGACGCAGGGGTGTCCCACATCCACAGCTATGAAATGAAGAGCTATTGAGTTTTTTCAGTTTTTACCACATTAAACTTCCTGATACATCAGAAAATGTTATCAGCTTTTGTATATTCTAACTGCTTTATGTTACGTCATATACAGTGGTGCCTTGCAAGACGAATGTCTCGCGGGACGAAAAACTCGCAAGACGAACGGGTCTTGTGAGTATTTTGATGTCTTGTGAGTTTTTTTGTGACCGCTGCTGCCTCTCAAAATGGCTGCCGCCTCTCCAAAATGGCTGCCGCCTCTCTGCTGGTTGCCGACTCTCAGCTGTTCCGCGCTCTGCTCACAGAGAGTCCGGCTGTTCCAGGGCTACCAAGGGACTGTGAGGAGCGGGGCTGGGTCTACTGTACCTGGTAAGTTACTTTTTTCTGACTTTTTTTTAGTTTCTGACTTTTTTCCCCATAGGAACACATTAATTAAATTTCAATGCATTCCTATGGGAAACCGCTTTTCGCAAGACGAAAATTTTGCAAGACGGCGCTACTTGCGGAATGAATTACTTTCGTCTTGTGAGGCACCACTGTAATTCAATAATATGCCACTAGTAAACAAAATTCAGTTCACTGTTACTCATTCTCTATCTCTGAAGTGCAGCCGAAATACAACCCCTAAGGAAGGGATAAAAGTGCAATTTGCAATTTAAATACCACATCCAAGGCCTGTTTTAGGACAAAGCACCTTTTCTGGAAACTGGAACAGACTCGATAGTCACTTTCTGGAGGTCTGGGGGAGGGGAGGCTTGTAAAAAGCAAAGTGTGCTGCTTATATAGTACTTAAAACACTCCTAAGCGGTTTACAATTTAATTATGCTGGCTGAAAAAGCCTAGAAGACCTAAAAATACATAAACATAAATCAAATACCTTTAGAATGGGTGAGTTTTGCCACTTTCAGAGATATAAGTAGGGGCTGTGGGGGATGCCCTCCAAGGTCCAGGGGAGAGAAATGATCTCAGAAGTTGCCACCCACCACTACTAGCGCAGGAGGAAACTAAGAGAAAGCAAAGTCCCTTATATCTTTCTAAACAATTTTGTCATGGAGAACCAATATTGTGCTCCAAGCCTGGAAGATCTGATTATCTTCAAGGTGCATGTTAGTCACCACCATATGGGGCAGTAACATCTATTTATAACCCATATTTTGCATTATCCATAACTCCTTCTCAGCAGTTAAGTACACAATGCTTAAGACACTCAGTGCTTAACACACAGTACTAAGTAAACTTGCATTCATTATTATTGACCCCAGCTGAGTTTGTCTGTATGTTACTATGCTACCAGAGATGACAGATCGATAAACAAAGAATTGTGACAGCTCAGCCGCTCATTATCTTTTGACTCCTCTCCTAAGGAACAACTGCTGTGTCACCACCAAGTTATTGCAATTCTTGCTAAGTTGGGCTGATGTTAACCCACCATAGTAAGTTCAGGTTTTCATTAATGTAAATATGGAGGGTTAAATCCAATATTGGATTTGTGCTAGGGCAAAGTGCTTTTGCTGCAACCCACATTATTACAGATGCCATCAATCCTCAGAAGACGCTTTTAGGAGGCTAAAGTTTGAAGAGGCTGGGTGGAGAAACAGGTAGAAATCTAGTGCCCCACCTTGAATAAATAGATCTACATTCCAGTAGTAACAAGCTACTACTACGTACAACTCAGAAAGAGAGGATAGCTATAAACATATCACTTTAGTTCCCCAGTCCAAAGCATGCAGTACAGAGTGTTGATGTCTCAGTACTCACTTCTTTATCATGTGCTCTTGCTGGAGATATTTGTCGTGCATGCATTTTTCAAATACAGCTAATGTCACCTCACTCTTGCACATTCCATTTGAAAGTTTATGGCCTTTCAATAAATCTGCTGACAGAAGTTCAGATTCTATTTCCTCTAATAAAGCCTCTTGGGAGGAAGCATTCTGTATAGATGAGATGAGGTTCTTAGTACATTCTGTATCATATGGGCTTTCTGAACAGACCCCAAAAGGCCTTTTCCCAGGATCTTGCACCAAGTCTATTAGGGATGGATTTGTGTCAACTGCTTTTGAACCCTGCTGTTCTCTGCCTCCATCAGATGAGCCCTCTGCTTCACTGGATTCTTTTGCTTGTACTTCAAATGAATCAGTGCAAAAATCTCCACCTGCTTGAAGATTTGGCGCAGCCTGCACTTCAGGTATACGTCCATTCCCACTTGCATCAGTTGCTGGTGAACAGAGATCCAATGCTACCTGTTCATTTTCTGTCCTCACAGTGTTTTCTTCATCATCAGTGTCTAGACCACTCTGAAGCCCCAGTGGCTTGCCAGCTTCCACAACAGCTGATGAGCTCAAGGATTCATCATTGGTCCTTGACAGGTTGACCGCTGCCAGAGTTCTTTGTTCTTCTGCGAACTCCTTGTCCATCTTTCCACCAAGAATCTAGGAAGAAAAACTGAAAATAAAGGAGTGCAACTGAAAAAAGAAACAGCCCTTACAACAAACTTGATCAGTTTCACTGACTAGCAATCATATTTGACAGACATATTGTCTAAATCATGAAATCTAGGACCTGCAGCAGGAATTGGCAACATGGCCCTTCAGATGTATATTATGGATGTGATGTAAATGCTGGAAAGGATTCACAGGAACTGTAGCCCAAAGGGCAGCGACTCAACAACCCCTGAACTATAAGGTAACTGATATACTGAGAGAATATAACTCTTTAGTCAAGGAGCTAAAATAATGAACTGAATCAGTACACATACAGAAGGCAAGTTACATTTTACTTTAGCATTCCTATAGCTAAGGGCTTTGTTGCATGCCATACTCTACATTCTTCCAAAGACTTGTATCAATGCAAGTAAATATATATATATATATTGCTTCCAGTATTTATCATGAAAAAACGTGGGAGCTGGGTTTCTCATCCAAAATATTGAAAGCAAATTCTGATTAAACAACAAAAGGGTTTCTCATAGATTACATTTTTTGCCTCACTCCTTTCCATGATCAATTGGAAGCGCTAACAACAAGCACTAAGTTTGCTGTGGTGTTCTTGAAACACCTGCCATTGTGCAGACCACACAAATATGCTGTCTTCAGTATGCTGGCATCTGATATGATGGTAAGGAACAGAAATTTATTTCTTGAAGTTTCTTGTCAAAGCTAGCAAGCATTTTGCCTTTGAAGGTACAAATATTGTGGCTTTCCTTCTAGAAGTATGAGCTAGAGGCAACAGAAGCAGCCTTCATTCTGCTGAATCACTTCAGTCTTTCATGAAACTATAGATGCTGCACTCGATAAAAACTAGTTTGATGTGTTATTCTAACAAGGACTGCTACATACATATTATAGGCACTACCCTTTTTGTGTAACATAGGATTCTCTCCCAGAACACCTCCAACAGCCACTCCCACGCTGCCACCTTCCAGATGAGTCAAATATAAATCAAATCATGCCCAGCCAAGATGGCTAATACAACCAGAAGACACCAGAAGGAGAAATAATTACATGATACCACCTTGCCCTCTGCTTTCAAATGTAAGCTATTTCTGTTAAATTTCCTGTTCTTCCTCTTGAACTAAAATAAAATCAAAGTTTATGTAATTTTTTTTTTCATTCCATACCTTATTCCTACAGGCTCCTTCAACTTCTCATTGCTGCTCTCCCACATTAGTGTAGGATACCATCCCATCACTATCATAGAACTAAGATTCAAGTCTGAATTCAAGGTACTTAAATGCCTGCAATAATCACACATGAGGGAAGAGAGGGAACAACCAGAAGTGGGATGAAATCAAGGAGAACGCATGCCTCAGGGTTTCCACATCCTGGAAGCAAAAAGCCGATTAAAATTTGTTTTCACCTCCCAGCTCTGGTTAACTGGAACAGGCAGAATGAGGGTCGCCCACGTACGCAATCCCTCATAGTCTGGATACGTAAATGTATAAAACTGAGGGTCTTTTTAAACAAGAGTTTTCCTATGTTGTTATAGGGTGTTTTGCAGACTTTTCTCTTGCCCTTTCCCTAACTATGTATCAGCACCTAGGATGTTTGTATGCAAAAGACCAACTAAACTGATGAGGATATGATTAGCTCAATCATATGAATTTAAGCAGAGCAACTAAAGCAAAGAAATTACTGTACCCGATAGCATGTTTAAATATTCACTTCACAGTATTTGGTGATACCCTTTTAAAAATTAAAACATAAACTCATTTAACATAAAGCAGAGAGACAAGACAATTTATATACACCTGCTGCTAGCAGGAAAATTTGCATGTTTTTACCACTGACCATTGCCGGAAGGGAATCATGCCTTGTTTCTATGGCACTCATTAATGGTCCAGAGATTAAAACAAACTGCCAGGTTTACTCACTCTTTCCAAACAGCAAGTGTTACATATATGCTCTATTTTTATCTGACAAACATCCTGTATGACTGCATATTATTGCTACCATTTGTTAATAGCAGGGCAATGTAAACTACTATCAGTGTTGTATATAATTAAAAATACCTTTCCTGCACCCCAAATATGAAACTGCTTTCAGTGCCAAGCACTGGAGTATCAAGCACAGAACTGATAGTTCCTCACTTCCTGTTTCTTGTGTTCCTTTAAAAGTCCAAAGAACAAAGTAAACAGGATGCTTTGCAGCTAGTCTTCCATTTCGTATGAGCAAAAAGAGAATCACTGAATTCCTGGTTAACAATAAAAATTGCTTTGCCTTCTTGGAATTAGATAAAGACTTGTGAAAATAGGTTTGTTTCTAGTAAGATAAAGCATAGTGTCTTACTGTACTTAGACGAAAAATTATTAAAGTATCTCACACACCAATCAAAAAACTCAAATAATATGTACTGCATAGGTATATATCTGACCATAACCTTTGTGTGGCCTGTTCCTTTTCTCAGCAGGGAAGTGACAGGCGTGCCCCATTAAAGTGAGACAAAGCTTTAATACTGTGGAAGCAAAATTCAATAGACTATTTGCAGACTGACAGAGAGATTAAGTGGTTATGCTACAGGGCCTATGTTATAAATTTGTTTCAGTTGTCCCCTTAACAAGTCCCCTTTCAAATGAGACAGGGACTTCAAAAAACCTCAGAGACAATTTTCAAATACACTATTGTTCAATATGCCTTTTCTTCTAAAACAAAAGAAGTATTGTTCATTTTTTCCCTTTCATCTGCAGTGAATAAAATAGGAATGTCTCCCTGAAATTTGTGGCAGCATTTTAACAATTCTGATCAGGCTTTAAACATTTGATAAGGAATGACTGAGAAAAACATCAAAACCCTAAGGTTCTGCTTGTCCTCAAAATATGCAGTTTACTAGTTTCTGCATCTCTAAAGGGATCTTAAAAAGGAAGGGGTAATGGGGAGCCCACCTTTCAGATCCAGGTACTGTAGTACCATAATTTTTCTAAAAACTCATACTCACAGGAAAGGGGATATTTCTCCCTGAACAATGCTCGTTTCTTCTAGTTCATTTTGCCAATCCGAGCTTTGCCACTGAACAAGCAAAAATAAAAACAAAATGAAAAATCCAACGAAAGAAGAAGAAAATGCTGTGAAAGCCTCAAATAGCCAACCAAGGCACTGTCTACAATCAAACATGGACATTTAACACCAGGACTGCCAAGCAAAGACAACATTTTCCTCCAGCTATTAGGTAATATTGTCAAACTGGCTGTAATTGACTCATCTAGTATATAGACTGAATTTTATCTCAACTTCTCTGAGAAGGGGTTTGCCACATTTCTGTATATTCATGCTCCCACCCCAGCAAAAAGGAACCATGAGTTCCAATATAAGGCAAGAACACTCAATGACTAGTAAGTAGTCCTTTTGTCTAAGAGGATTGTGAGAGATGTTCCAATTCACACCACTAGAGGTAGAAAATGACACCTGAACTTCAGACTGGCAGCCCCAGTTTACAACATCTGTTGAGCAAAGACACCTGGTCTGTGCACACGGCCATGATTTTGGGAAATAAATTCCTATTTTTTTTCTGCACCATACACACAGACAAATGTATGTGTTGAAAGCTAGTGTTTGGCACATTTTTTTGTAATGGTGTAATAAAGATATCACTCCCTTTGTGTAAAAACAACAACAACAAAACATATAAACGAAGTAAGGGAAAACTTCCAACCAAAAATGCATTGAAATGAATGGAATATGAATGGAAAAGCGACACGAGTACTAAACTCAAGTCCTAGGACAATCTGGGAAAATAAATAAATTTCCTTTGCAAGAGGGACATTATGCTATGATTCCTGTAAGACTCTGATTGTACAGGGCCGAGCCTTTACATTATCCAGACAGCATGAAACAGACTGGAACACTGGAGACCAATCAGGTACACACACAACCCCCTCCCCACAGATTTTTACTGAGCAGAGCTGACAAAATGCAATTGACTGTTTCCTAGAGCTTGAAGTTTTCCTGGTAGTGGCAAGAAAAACGTAGGAAAGTACAGTAGAGGCACTGCCACAATATTTAGCTCTAAGGACCTGCTTAATCAAATACTGAATAAGCTAAACTCAGTTGTTGAGAGATATTGAGACCTCTTAACTTAGAGAATTTTAATAGTTCCTAAGAAATGGTGTATAAATTGTTAATTGCATTTTGTGAGTACTACAAGTAAAATATCTATAAATATTTTTAAAAATAGGTAATTTCTCTTCTAAAAAATCCGCTTATGCCCCAGTTTCTGAATGGCAGACTGTCTTGGTTCCTTTCATTAACATTTCTTGCCCCCAGTTAAACATTATATCTAACATATTTTTAAAAATGAAGTCTTATGACATCTTATAGTTTATCACAGCTACAAGCTCCAGAAATGTTTTATACGGACTACACTGCAAGTTTGTTAGGTGTACAGGAGGGGGAGTAGTAAAGTAGCAGATTGCCTACCAGCTCCGCCCGCAAAATTTTGCTTCGACTTACGGCCGGAGCTTCAAGTTGCGACAGGAAAAAGGCAGGGAAAAAAGGCGGGAAATTCAAATTTGCTAACCGTTGGTAGGCAAAGAGGCTGCTTCTTTGTAGCTCTTTCGCCCCAACGGTTAGAGTGAGTGCGATCGGAGGAGGCTTCGGACTGCCTGGTGCTGCTTTCTGCTCCTGAGTAAGTACATTTACTTTGTTTTGCAGGGTGGGTTTGGGTTTGGGGGGGGGGGGGTTATGTTTCTGTGCTGTGATGTTTTTTGTGTTTTGGTGTGTGTTTTTCCCCAGCCCCATCGCGTTCAGGCTGGCTGTGTGTGTGTGTGTGGGGGGGTATTTTTGTGTGTTTTTTCCCAGCCCTATGGCATTCCACTGGGGCTGGCTGTGTTTTTGTTTTGTTTTGGTGTGTTTGTTTTTCGGCCCCAGCGCGTTCCTATAGGGCTTGCAGTGTTTTATTTTAATTTTATTTTTTTGGTTTTTTCCCATGGCTGGAACGGATTAATGGGGTTTCAATGTATTCGAATGGGAAATGGTGCTTCGACTTACGACCATTTCGAGTTACACCCATCTTCTGGAACGGATTATGGTAGTAAGTCGAGGCACCACTGTAGTCTACATTTTCACATATGCATCATCCACAACAGAGTTAACTGATTTAATTTGTACACAGAATAAACGAGAGGCATGGGAAAGTTGGAAACTAAATTGATGAGGCAGAACAGCAAAATCAGAAATTACACTTTAAAAAGACAAATACAAGAACCTAAAGGACAATCATAACCATCTATTTCCACTGGCTAAGCTTCATTTCATGTGCTTTCTAAAAACCACAGTAAGAGTACATTTTTACAAGTTTATTTTTTCAGGATGTAGGAGTTTGTAGATCATTTTACTGCAGCACTCCTTCCAAATTTTGTTTCTGCATTTTTTATCTCTCAAGCCATATTCTTTTCAGACATCACACACATGCACATGCTCTCCTCATCCATATACTATGCTTAAATTACAGTGGTGCCTCGACTTACGAACTTAATTGGTTCAGGAAGATGGGCGTAAGTCGAAATAGTCGTAAGTCGAAGCACCATTTCCCATTGGAATGCATTGAAATGCAATTAATCCGTTCTGGCCGAAGAAAAAAATCACCAAAAAAAAAAATCACTGCAAGACCGGTCGGAAACACGATTAATCCCTTCCAGCCGAGGGGGGGGGGGGGGAGAAAACCAATCAACCATGCAGGACCCATTGCAAATGCAAACAAGAGAAGGCAAAAAGCAATCAAGCGTGGAAGACCTAATGCAAAGAATACAAACCAAAAACCAATCAACCGTGCAAGACCCATTGCAAATGCAAACAAGAGAAAGCAAAAAGCAATCAAGCGTGGAAGACCTAATGCAAAGAAAACAAACCAAAAACCAATCAACCATGCAAGACCCATTGCAAATGCAAACAAGAGAAAGCAAAAAGCAATCAAGCAGATCGTGCGAGACCGGAAATGGGGAAAAAAAACCTAAAAAGCAAACAAACCCCCAAGACCCATCGGAAATGGGGGGGGGGGAATCCAAAAAGCAAGGAAACCCCCCAAGACCCATCGGAAATGGGAGGAAAAAATCCAAAAAGCAAGGAAACCCCCCAAGACCCATTGGAAATGGGGGAAAAAACCCAAAAAACAAACAAACCCCCCAAGACCCATCACAGCACAGAAACATAACCCCGCCCCCAGAAAGCACATCAAAACCACGCTGCAAAAACACCCAGAACAGTTTTTAAAAAGCAGAAAACAGCACCTTACCTTACCAGGCAGCCCAAAGCCTCCCTGCAAACACACACACACACTCTCAGAAGCAGAAGGAGGCAGTCCCAAGCCTCCGACAATCTCTAACTGCTGGGGCGAAAGAGCTACAAAGAAGCAGCCTTGTCACCACCTACAGTTAGAAATTTGAATTTCCCGCCTTTTTCCCCTGCCTTTTTCTATTCGTAAGTGGAAGCTCCGGTCGCAAGTAGAAGCAAAATTTTGCGGCTGGAGCTACTCGAAATGGTCGTAGGTAGGAGCGTTCGCAAGTTGAGGCACCACTGTATAGCTTTCATTTTCTAGTCCACTAGACACAGACTGCCTTTGAAACAGAATTTGAAACTCTGATTTGACGTGACTCTATAGTTTATCTATGGCTAGTGAACCACAGACTGTCCAATTCATACACTATAAGAAACTACAGTTGCCACAGATCAGAAAGAGAAAACAGGATTAGGTAAACCAGCAACATACTTTTTACAGTGAAACTATCAGAATTGAAATGAACAAATACAGTGGTGCCTCGACTTACGACCATAATCCGTTCCAGAAGATGGACGTAACTCAAAATGGTCGTAAGTCGAAGCACCGTTTCCCACTGAAATGCATTGGAACGCGATTAATCTGTTCTGGCAAAAAACAAAACAAAACAAACAAACAGCCCCCCCCCAAAAGCACACAGCAAGCCCAGTCGGAAGGCGCTGGGGCTTTAAAAAAAACCCCCAAAAAATCAAAAATAAACAGCAAAGCAAGCTCCGTCGCTGGGGCTTAAAAAAAAATAAAATAAAATAAACAGCAAGGCAAGCTTGGTTGCTGGGGCTTTAAAAAAAAAATAAACAGCAAGGCAAGCTCTGTCGCTGGGGCTTTAAAAAAAACAAATAAAAACCCAAAAATAAACAGCAAGGCAAGCTCTGTCGCTGGGGCTTTAAAAAAAAACCAAACCAACCAAAAATAAATCACACAGCAAGCTCCGTTGCTGGGGCTTAAAAAAAAACCCCAAACCAAAAATAAACAGCAAAGCAAGCCCTGAAGGCGCTGGGACTGAAAAAACAAAACAAAAAACCCAAACCAAAAATAAACAGCAAAGCAAGCCCCGAAGGCACTGGGACTGCAAAAAAAACAAACAAACAAACAAAAAAAAAAACCAAACCAAAAATAAACAGCAAAGCAAGCCCCGAAGGTGCTGGGGCTGCAAATAATAATAATAATAATAATAATAATAATAATAATAATAATAATAATAATAATAATAAAATAACCAAAAAACAAAACAACAACACAGAAACATACCCCCCAGCCCAAAACCACGCTGCAAAACCCACACAGAACAGTTTTTAAAAAGCAGAAAACAGCACCTTACCTTAGATCGCACACTCTCTAACTGCTGGGGCGAAAGAGCTACAAAGAAGCAGCCTCTTCGCCACCTACAGTTAGCAATTTAAATCTCACGCCTTTTCCCCCTGCCTTTTTGTGTTCATAACTGGAAGCTCCGGCCGCAAGTCGAAGCAAAATTTTGCGACCGGAGCTGGTCATAACTCAAAATGGTCGTAAGTAGGGACGTTTGTAAGTCGAGGCACCACTGTATAGCAAAATGTGTTGTTCCCACTCTTGTAGCAGAACTGCAATCATGTATGCAATGAGAGATGTAGTTCTTTGAATGCCATTGGCATCCACTGATTCCATTATCTGTGATGCCATTAAAGATGTAACTTCAGTTCCCAGACAGACTTGACTCTACTGTCCATTTTCTGTTATAGTGTATGACCTTTCTCAAGCTTGAACTGGTATGACTGGTAGGGGTGAAGAGAGGGGGAAACAGACAGATGCATTCTTAAAATCTGCTTTTTCTTCCAATTCAGTGAATGGTGATGACGGACAAGACAGATTTAAAACTGTCCTTATCTCAGTTAACAAAGGACATTTTCTTAAAACATTTTCCTCCTGAAATTAAAGGCATGAAGCTTTCAAATACTTTAATTTTGTTCTAAGATGAAACATCTGAAACTTTCTAAAGACACAGCAATTTATACTAAACCTGATGAATGACAGCAACGCACATCCAGCTCCCTGACAGATATTTGCACCCAAAACTCTAATTCAATATCATTTAATATCATTCCTCCAGATACCAATTCAAAGCTCTCTGTGTTCATGTTCAGGTGCTAAAGAAATTTAGGGTGGGGGCTATAAAAAACAACAACAAGCCTCCTCAGAACTCAGTAGCCTGGCATTTTGAGCCACAAGAGAGACAACAGTCAAGGTGATGGATGGGAATATGCCAGTGACTGGCTGAAAAGGGAGGAGAATTATTTATTTATCTATTTGTTATTAATCTGTTTTATTACCTTACCTTTCTTTCAATAAGCTCAAGGCTCATGTTTCTCCTCCTTCCACTTCATCTTTGCAACCACCTTGCAAGGTAGGCAACTGGAGAGAGTAATAGCAAAGGTGCCCCCAACAAAAAGTCAAAATGGCAGGGAAGTGCCCAAGCAGATGAATAAAGATTGAGCATGCCCAGCGCAGAGGATGATGTGGCAGAAAGAGGAACTGCCAAAACTCAGAACAGAAGAGCTCTAGACTGCAAGAATTTTGTGGTAGGATACGACTAGTTCCTTCCTTTGCAGCACAGTTCTTCATCTACTCAGAAGGAAGTTCCACTGAATTCAACTGGATTAACAGCCCAGTGTTTCTTTCTCTAGAGGTCTCCCAGTATAACCGGTTCTGGACATTGGTCAGGATTCAATTACAGATTATCTCCAAGGTGAGGTTCACCCAACAGTACTGCTTTGACAACATGATCTGGATTTTGAACTGCATAAAGTAATGAATAACAGAGTGGACTAATGCCAGAAAAGAGTCATTTCAATATTATATTTCATATCTCAGTACAAGAGTAAATGGCACCAAAGGGCCCTAAAAGCTACAGGGAGAAAGCTCTGAGTTGTGCAATAACACAGTAATGCAGAAGTATCCAAGGATTCACAATCAGAAATACAGTTGAAAAGCTCACGTCCAAAAACAAAAGTTAACTAAAAATAACATGAAAGGAAAACAGGGGTAGTTACAGGGATCACCACACATTTGTACTAATGGCGACTGCTGGCTAATAATTTCTTCCCTGCATTGTATGCATCCCTTGCCAAATGAAGTCTAAAGGCCAGCAGGTGATGGATGGGGGGGGTGGGGGGGTGAGGAGAAGCCTGGGAGGTTTGTGCATGCATGTGGTACAGCAGGAAGGGGTTTGCCAGGAACTCAACCCAAATCACACTGTGGCAATTAGAGTTACAACTCTGTCCATGTTGCTCAGCACAATTACCTCATTATTACAGTTCAGCTGCTGTGATCCAATACTTTTCACATTTGGAAGACTGGGAAGAATTGATGGCATTTCTTCCTGTTCTTGTGCATGGCTATGAAAGTGATGTTTCCATTATGGTTCAAAGCTAGCGGAAGAGACAGTAAAGAGCCCTTTTGATTTTCTATTAACATTAAAGGACAGCACCACAAAAAGTGTGCAGAGTGTTTTTCTCCCTCACTCTCTTAAACAGCCCGGAAACACCGAACTGTTTTACCTCTCTTCAAAAGAGGTTCGTGGAATCTTTGCATCTCTCTTTGAGAAAATCAAAAGGGGAAATGGACAGAAATCCATTTACCTTTTTAGAAAACCCAGAGGGGGGAGACAGGTGCAAAAAGCATGTTGCAACAAGCCATTCATGAAGTTTGGGGTTGCTAGTGTGCCAATCATTTCTGGTACCGGTTGGGCATGCTGGTGTTGTTTTCCCCTGGGCAGGCAATTTTCTTACCCATTCTCAAGCATTTGGACACTCAGGATGGGACATCAGTGTCTTTCATTTGCAATGCTTTTGTGTTTTCCCTCTGCTTCCATCTCCCCCCCCCCCCCCCAGACAGAACATTTATTAAACAGGGCAAGATTGGAGTAAGTGCTTAATGCTTTTTTATTCACAGTGTTAGGAGCTGTTCATATGTGGAAAGACCAATATAAAACAGAAATGAAGTGTGAGCTTCAGGTGAGGGTCCGAACACAGCTGGCCAAACTTGAGAAACAGCATTCTCAGTAGTTTCACTCCAACGTTTTAACTCCCTACCAAGACAAGCTCCTCTAACTCCCTTGCTGGTGGCCTCAAGCAAAATAAACAAATAAATAATTGTAAATCATTTAAACAAGCATTTGACCTACAGAACTGATTTGTCCATCTGCTGCTCTGAGATTTAATTTGTCTTTCAATATAAAGATATTTTAATTTGCTACCATTTTTCTATGTTCTTACCTCATTTTATACACATTTGTACATTTATCATTTACATTATACAGTGGTGCCTCGCTAGACGATTGCCTCGCAGGACGAGGAAATCGCTAGACGATGCCTTTTTGCGAGCGCTACTGCGCTTCGCAAAACGATGTTTCCCTATGGCGATTTTCGCTAGACGATGAGGTTTCCCCATAGGAGTGCGCCGACTAGTGGTCAAAAGCTGTCAGTGCAGCTGTCAGTGCATTCCTATGGGGACCCTCACTCGCTAGACGAGGTTTCCCTATGGGAAATTTCGCAAGACGACTGCGTTTTCCCTTGGAACGCATTGAAGCGATTTCAATGCATTCCAATGGGAAAACGTGCTTCGCTAGACGATGTTTTCGCTAGACAGCGATCCTCGTGGAACGGATTAACATCGTCTAGCGAGGCACCACTGTATTTTAAATGACCTGCTGCATATTCCATTGAAATTAAAATATTAAATCCTTCGCATTAAATGCTTAATATTAATGTTACAATAAAGAAAATATATATTATTATATGACCACCAGTGTGATGTAGCAGATCGAGTGTTGGAGTACAACTCTGGAGACGTGAATTCAAATCCTCACTTGGCTGTGAAAACTCATGGAGAGGGGAGTTGCAGTGGTAAATCACAAAAAAACTCTATTAGGATCACTGTAAGTTTGAAGGAACCTGATGACACATAGTAAACATTATTAATATATAGCGGCCCAAATCCTGTAATTAATTAAATTCAGTTGATTCAAATGAGCCTACTCAAACTGACTTACTATGTTAAAGTAAATTGAAGTTAGATTAGGCCCATTTGGATCAATGGAACTTACAGAGTTGACTCACCAAATTCCCATTGATTCAACAGGCTTATTTTAGTGTAATTTACTCTGCTGAACAACAGGATTTTGGCCAACACAATATAAAGTTACTCTTATACATTATTATTAAAACAACTTAATTAGACATTTCTAAAGGACGTTATTAAAACAATTTAAGACATTTCTAAAGGAGGTTTTGAAAGGAAATGTGGATTATAAATGAAATAAACAACTTAAAATCATACAAGATAGTTTATTACCAGAAACCACTTCCTTTCCATACAGCTATTTTCTAAGCAACTCTGCTTCTTTCAGTCAACAAGATCTACAGCTCAAAATAAAAGTGCTCTTTATTTATATAGCTCAGTAACAGGGTAGCACCCAATAAATCGAGATTCAAAAGAAATAACAGCCATAAAATAATAGTTTATTGACAAAATAGATTGTTACATCCAATCTGTTGCATTTTAAATCCAATATGGTTTCTTCACGCTGAGAACATATTTTAACAGTTTGGGCACTGCACAAAGATATATTACCCATACAAACAGCAAAATGCAGACTTAGCCTGTCAATCTGACCCGACTCCCAGACGCGTAACTGCAACAACTAGAAATCAGCATAACTGTCAGAGGCAAAATAAAAGAAGACCTGAGACTAAAGCAACACCTACACTGCAGGCTCTTTTGTGTGCAGGGGAGCAATGTGCTAGCAATTTATTATGACAAAATTTTTATTGGGCCCACACTAGAGAATACCATGCGGTACCCTTTTATGCTTATATCATCTTTCTGAGCCTGACACAGAGATGCCAGATAAATGACACTACTTGCAAATCCATTGGGGATTCCCAGCTTACTGAGCTGTGCCATCAGCAGAGACCCTCCATCAGCAGCTGAATATCAAATCCTAACTGGTAGCAAGCACAACAATGCCCCTAGGGCCCTCCCCTCCCTCATTTGTATGCAAATATGTGTGGTGTGTAAAGGTAGATTAAATCCTGACAGCAACACCCTAAAATGTATAAATAAATTATGTTTCACTGATGCTTCATGTCACCTGCAACACTACAATACAGCTTGGAATGACAACAAAGAATAGTAACACTGAAATAGAGCAGCAGGTGTTGTGACAGATCACCTAAAGCCTGACCCTAGCCTTTCCAGAACTGTTAATTGTTTTATTTCTGCTAATAAGATGACTGCTTTAATACATTACTCAAACAAAAACTAATAAATTAATAAATTTTAACATTTATTTTATGTATCCTAATGCTGGCAATAATATGGGGGAAGCTAGAATATTTATGTGAGATACTTTAAATATTTTATTTGGCCAAAAAACTGGGAAATATAAATTAGGATAAATGAACTGATTTGCTGAGAGCAGCTCATATCTGCAGGCCATACAATCTCAACCTGTCAAGTAACAGTTCCTTTGTTCACATGCCTTACAACAATTATTAAGTGCACAGACCAAAAACTGAAATGCAAGTCAGCTTGACAGTCAGCATAAAATTACTCTTCACTTAAACACCGTGGTTACTGTGTTTCCATAATTACTAATTTGTTTCATAAACATAGCTAGAATGGCTCACAAAAGAAAAAAAGCCACAGATTTGGAAGTGTTTTTGTTTTGTTTTTTTAAGATGAAGGTCTCAGTGCTGGGAGCTTCTTTACCTTGACATTTTTTAAAAAAACTACTCAAGCTTGTCAGATCAAACATATTAAGATTTCATCCTATAGTAAGCCCCTAGAAAACCAATATGGAATCAAGCGTGCACACACTCTCACACAAACTCTCTATGGAAAAACTGTGTGCAGTGGCTTTGTGAGCAAACTGCTTTCTGGGACCTGGGCCATAATGCAACGTACTTTTGTCTACAACATCAAATGCTTTTCCAGGCAATAGAGCCACAGGGTTTTCAAACATGGAAGCCAAAGAATCCATTGTTTACACAGCTCAAAATCCAGGACTGTAACAAAGGATGAAATCCAGTGCATACAGTACTTGCCTTGCAGGACATCCCACAGAATTCAGAGGAATTTATTCCTATTTACACTATAAATCAGGCTGTAAATCTTGGCAAGATTATAAAGAACCACACCTGCTATGTAATACCTAAACCCCAGCTCATGAGAATGAAAGGGAGAACAGCAGAAACAAAGGTAGGGGAAAGCATGTTTTAATCTCAGTGTTTTGAGGCACTGCAAACTGCAATTAGCATTTTCCATTGAGAAAATGCCTGAAATACAAAGTGTGTATGCAGAACAGGAGAGGAGCACAGCAGCTGAGCCCGAAAGAACAACAAAGCTTCTCAGGACATTAGCCTTAATTAGAATGAAGTATTTTATCTCATCTGCTCCTATGCTACATTTAGACAAATCAGCCAATTTATTCCCTCCCCACCCACATTATATACAACTGAATGCTCAAAAATATTCAGTAAAGAATATTTTTGGAACAAGTGCAGTGTTTGTACTCCTATTTAGAGTCAATCTTAGAGGTAACGACAGTATTTGAGGTCAGAAACATAAAAGCTGTTAAACAGCTTCACTATCTGACAACATTAGATGTATTACTAGATGGATGAGATTTGCAATGACAGTGTGATGCTTACATACTTGCCCACAGGCATCCCTAAAATGCTAACTAGCAGAGGAATTCAGACGGTACTCTCAATCACTGGATGTGTGACCTTGAGGGCAAGGCACTCCTCAGTGAGTTTACTTCCTGGTAAAACAGGTACATCAATCTTACACATTCTTGGAGGGGGCACTTCAATCAACCTTTTGCCAAAAAGGAAAAAACAACACCCAACCCAGGGTCAAAGAGAGGTAAAAGAAAGAAACCACTAAGAAACATTATCCTCAACAAGTAGCACTATTTCCCTACGAAATGAAATACGGGACGGGAAGTGAACAGCCATTTAGAATGCTCAAGATCTGGAGTCAAATCAGTTTTAAGATGTAATAACACGGCATGCAGGAATTGAAACCGCTGGAATAAAACAGACGAAAGCAAGGGATCTTGGCTTTTTCTGCCTAGTAACAGGTACCACGTATGTCTCTCAGCTTACATATATTAATCCACATTCCTATATAACTAAAGCCATCAGATCCGTATACCTTTATTCAGAGCAAAGAAACACTCTTACCAGTTTGCTACGAAGCTGGGACCCATCGTACCCGTTGCAATAGTCGCTGCTCTCCCATCGCTAATTAATAACGACCACCGTGGGAAGGGGAAGGGAACCTATCCTGCCGCCTCCCGTTCGTGCCGCAGCCGTCCCCTACGAGGAACTGGGAGCTGACACATCAACAAAGATGGCTGCCGGAGACGTCCGGAGCCGCTTCAGCTGAGAGGAGGCGGAGCGAGACCGGATTATCTGCCTGCAAGAGGGAGGAGAGAGCGTGCTGGTTGACTCGCTAGTCTAGTGCGAGGCCAGGAGAGGATGGGGCCCTTGGGAAGCTTGCAGTCTCTCGCACCTCGCCGTATATTGCTCAGCAGCTTGAGTCACACAACCCCTGAAGCGATCACCATTTATCATCACCGACGTGCGATTTACAGAAACCGTGGGAGCCTGTCTCCCGCTGGTACCTAGTCGGTCGGTCGGCTGGCTACCCTCAGGGTGGTTTGGGGGTTGTTGGGTGGTGTTTTTTTTTTTAGTACACGTGGTTTCGGAGGATTTACTCAGCTGGCTCATTCTCCTCAAACTTTCTCCTCACCTATCCACCCCGAAATTGCTAAGATGGGCTTGGAAATTAATGAAATGGACAAGATCAAAACATCCAAACGAAGTTGTAATACTGTTTATCGTTGGTGATGGTACATGGGAGGGTCGGCAGTGATTAACAGAGGCGAACCACCCCCATTGCCTTGTTTTTGCTCTGCAACTGGAGGCATAAAAAACACGCTTCATTTCGTTTGATCAGACTCGCTTCTCGCACTTAACTCGGCAGAAGCTTCTTAGGCTCTCCGTGTTTACTCTGGCATTTAGTTTCACTGATGTCATTCCGAGCAGAGGGGTGCAGTTTGGGCGTGTTTGGACTTGCAAGTGCCCCAGGCAATGGTGTCTGGAAATCTCTGGAAATTGTAGTCCGAAATCTGCAAAACTGTACTAAGTATGAAACCTTAAAACAGGACTACACTACAGTATATACTTGAACATGAAACAACCTATGCATGTCTCCATGAGCTATCAATTTAACCTGCCAAATGGATATCGGAAGTTGTAAAAGCTCAAATCCGTCTCTTAAGTAGTTCCCTGGATGTTTCTGATCTCACGAAATAACTATCCTGCCCCAAGTGACTAGGCGAAACTAGCACTCAAGTTTGGAAAACCATGCAGGGGAGCGCCTCCTCAGCAAATATAATGGCGGCGGGGGAATCAAGGGTGCGAGTGCACTGATGACACACTGAAGGATCACAACACGTGCACACCTTCATTCCACAGAGCTGTCCCATTACCAAGAATCGAATCGTAGAAAGTTTTATCCGGAACCTGCGATGCCAATGCAGTTGACAAGGCAAATCATATCCCTTAACTGTATTTGTCTGCGTTGTGTTGTGTAGGTGGGTAGACAAAAGATTACTGTGCTGTGCCAAGTCATGTAAAACACAATACTCGGCAACGTATGGCGAGTGCTTATTTGAGCGTGATAGAAAGCAGCGCACAGCCGTGCACACATGTACACACACCGGAGAATAGAGTTGTAGCACATACAACAAAATCTGCACAGCGTTAACTGTTGGGAAGCGGCACATCCTGCACAAAAATCCTAGGTAAGCCAGAAAGCAGTGCAGCGTCTTTTCTATAATATATACCCGAAAGGCCCGAAAACGAAATGTGGTTATGATGAGGTATAACAAGTAGCACGAACGTGGAAAAAAACTAGCGGCTTGCAACCGTAGTGTGGAAACTAAAAACGCGCGGTATTTACATGGGCGGAGACCGACCAACCCCCCCCCCCCCAAAAAGGCGGCTTCCTTTCTCTTCCCGCTCGCCTCCAACCGCACAGAGCTGAGCACGAAAAGCGCGGCCTCCTTGCCCTATCCCCTCTTTCCCGCGCTGTTTCCCGGCGCCTTCCGTCTCGCGCACGCGCTCTCGCCTTCGCAAAGCGGTTTTGAGGCGGGGCGGGCGGTGAGGGTGGACGGCGGGTTTTTCGGTGGTTGTTTTTTTCTTTTTCTTTGCGGTTTGCTGCCGCCCTGCACGGACGTGGATTCTCGGTGGCTGCAGGAGTTACAGCGGGGGAGCAGGGGAAGTGGACGACCGAGACTCCTTGGTTTGGGTGCCTAGTTTTAAGTGTCTAGTTTCCGTTTAGATCTCCTCGCTTACAAATCTCCCGGGTTTGGCTTTGCGGGTCTTTCTGTAACCAGGTCATGCCCCTCATCTTTTCTCCTCAGAAGGGGCCAGGGTTACAAATGCGTAGACCTCTTCGGGGGCAAGGCATTGTCGGGTCCATGTTTGCGTGGCTGCTGCTCCTCTTCTTCTCTTACACTTCCTTGTTTCTTTCCCTGCCTTGAAAGTTGGGCAGAGGATGTGTTTTTTTTTTGCGCTTTTACCCGAAAGTAGGTCCTATTGAAATAAGGCCATACTTCTTGGTGAAGGCTTACGCCCTTTGGGTTGGTGCTGTCTTTTGTGACTCTGGTAGTTTGCCTGTCCCAGGGTTCCTCTTTTATTGCATTGGTTAATCAGTTTACTGCTTGACCAGTTCAACTGTTAACACAACAGCCGCAGCCAGATTGCCCCAAACGGAAAGCCCGTCATAGTATTTTGCAGAAATTGTTACTAGTAGAGTGACTGTCTGTTCCTTTTGCAGCGGGTGAAGTGAAAAGTGCTGAGAAAACGAAAGGACAAGAGGAATTCTGTGCTGGTACATCTCCCTAATGTGTTATTTTTAGTACCCAGAACTGTCCTATTTCATTGTTTCCAGTTGTTTAAACTCGCCATATATAGAGGGGAGTGCTTTAGCCCTGCTTCCTCCAGCATCACTTTCATTACACTGCTATGGATGGAAGATGATACATGTGAAAAGGAAAAACATCCCTATCTGTGGACATTCTCCTCTTGAGTCAGGACTGTGATTTTCTAGTCATATTTGGAGATCATACCTGAAACTATGGAAAGCTAAATGGGGGGGGGGGGGGGGAGATACATGTGAGCCCAACTCTGTATGTTCCCTGCTCATCTGGAAGTCAGCAAGACCTTTGTGTGTTTAACACAAAGTTCTGTAGTGGAGCCCATAAGTTCATTCATCTGAAAATGTTTACAGTGTGTGTGGGCTTTACAGCCTTGCTATCAGTGTGCTCCTGTACCCACCAACCATTTTATCCATAGTTTCAGTCATTGTGCCAGAATAGAGCTTCCAAGGTCCTGACCCATATGGAGAGCTTCTGATTTTTTCCAGAATTATTTAGTTTTAGTAAAAAAAAAAAACTGACCATAGAAAAGTTTATTTATTTAAAGTACTTTTACCCTGACTTTCTCTTTAAAAAGGACTCAAGGTGACTTACATCATTAAAAGACAATATTTAAAACTAAAAAAATGAGTATACAAAGATGGCTTACATTATTAGAAGATAATAATTAAAATTCAAAACAATAAGTATGCAAATATTATAAAGAATCAAATACCATTTGGAGAAATGGTAAACAAAAGCAATACTAAGAACACATTCAAAGTAGTGCATAACAATCAATCTAAAAATCCCACTCAGGCAGCCAGTCAATTTATAGAATATTGGTCCAAAAAAGTTAATCTGCAACAACATTTTGAAAACATTTTGAAAAGCGTTTATTTTTGTTTTTTAACTCTCATTCATGGTATGGAATCTGTTGCAGAAATAGTTGATGAATTTGCTGTTTTGGAAGGGCATGGTGGTTTGGGAAGTAATAAGATCAAACAGAAATTTGCAACTGTTAAGAGTAGACTGTGTTTAAAATGTCCATTATGTAAATATACAGTTTAGAAAAACATTCAGTTCTTTACTGCACACAATTTAACTTTTTAGCTAATTTACTGTATTTCATTTTCTTAGTTGCTAAGCAATGTAAAGTTATCGGGAATGTTTCCAATATGGATGTGCACAAAATGGCACAGAGGTTTCATATAAGAAATAAAGAGTTCCAACTCCCAGTTGAATCACTGAGAAATCCCAACTTGCAATGTCCTTCACCTGAAGGTAAAACAGCAGTGTTGTTCAACAATTTCTCAATCTCTGACCAGACTAAAATGTTTGTTGCTAATCATGACAGCGGTTCAATTGAAAGCAGGTGGAAAGGCTGTTGTGGCTCTGACAAACAAATATCAGGATCAAACATAAAGAAAGCGGAGGGGAAAGGTAAGTATTATTATTATTAATTTTTAAAAAAAGTTTATATGCCACCTTTCTCCTAAAAAGGCAGGTTACAGTATTAAAGAAACAATATTAAACAGCTAAAACAACAAATTATTACTTTATCTTAAAAAAAGTTAAACAGATATAACATTAGACCTAGTAGATAAAGACAGTAATAAAACACATTAAAAACAACATCTACAATTGAAACACAACAGTCCCACTTTAAAAAATCCCTTGTAGATAGCCAGTTACTAAGAAAAAGCTCTTCTGCAGAGAAAGGCCTTCACCTGCCTTCGGAAGGAGAGCAAAGACAGGGCCAGCTTGGCTTCCCATGGGAAGGAGTTCCAGAGTCACAAAATGTTGCATTGTTTTGTTTGTGTTATTTTAACAGTTTTTGTCTCATATGAACTCTCCTTCTCCCAGCAAATTCTCAGTTGTTTGCTACTCGGTGTTCGCTCAGTCTCTGGCATTAATGCTCAGTACTTCAGTATGTAAGTTCACTCTGATTAGAAGAGCAATCTGTTGTTTTCCAAGACAAACTGGTATGTAATGGAGGCTGCTAAAACTTCCCTTTGTAATAAAATCTCTCCTTTGCAGTACTTAATTTTTTTTCTTAAGAAGTTTAAACATAAATTTGGACATAATTCTGTTTAAAAGTTGTCAGCCTTTAGTTTGACAACTTCATTTAGCAAAACATATTTTAAATTGTGGCTAACCTTAAATCTTTATTTAATGAAGCCCAGTTCTCTGTTCATTTACTTGGAAGTAAATCCAGCCAAATTTGTTGTCCAAAATTCTGTTGCTTAGTATAGTAAATTGCTCTTTTCTTCCTTCTTTTATTCTTTCTTTGTATCAGAGTGTTGCACAATTTAAAATTATGGATTAGAGGTGGGCACAAAGTGGTTCATACAGCCCATCTCCCTCCCACCCCTGCGCAGCTGACCACTCATTGGCTGAGCAGGGAGACTTTCTTTTCCGCCTCTGTGCTGGAGTGGTCGGCTATGCGAGGAGGCAGGGAAGAGCTGGCCGGGCTCCTACCACAATTGACGCGATGACAATGGAACTGAGCACCATGCTCTGAACAGTGAGTGGACCAACCAGTTCTGGGGAGAGGGGATGGATCTCTGTGGTACCACTATTTGTATTCACATCCCCAGGGATACGAATACGAACTGCCCATCTCTATTGAGAGCTTGAGATGGGTGCAGAAGAGTTTTCCTTGAATTTAGCTGTCAACCGGGGGTTGATGTCCATGAAGTAGATGCGTTTGGTGTTGTATTAGCTTATTTTGTTCATTAGTTGCTAGCACCTCTTGATGTACTTCTGGGGGGGGGGGGGCAATGCCAGCCAAATATTAGACTTTTTCAGTGGAGGTAGGTTTCAGGCAGCCAGTAATAAATCTGCATGATTCATTAAGAGCTATGTTCGTTTGTGTGGCATGTACTGATTTATACCATACAGCACTATCATATTCTGCTGTGGAGTAACACATGGACAAAGCTGTTATTATTAGTGTATATGCACCCCAGTCTGACCCAACCAGTTTCCTACGTATGTTATTTCTGGCACCAACTTTCTGTTTGGTATTTAGACAATATTTTTTGTAGACTAGGGTTCAAACCTGAGTGATACCCAAATACTTTGGGGTAGGACAGTGTTCCAAACTCTTGCCTGCTTAGCTAACTCGGAGCTTCTTCTATGCTTCCCTGTTCTTTAAGTAGTACAGACGTGTGGCATTTTCTTTTTTAAGAGTTCAGTTTCAGCTGGTTGTTTTTATAAGACGAGGAAAGGTCTTCTATTGCAGACATAGCTGGTACTCAGTGGTCTCAAAGGTCTCCCCCTGGACTGTCAAGGCAAGACCATCAGCACAGATGAAACTCCTGGAATATGGAAATATTGGTTGATCGTTCATGTAAATGTTAAAAAGTAGTGGTGCCAGGACACTACCCTGTGGGAGACCGCTCCTTTGATTTCTCCAGTGACTTTACCTCTCTTGAAATTCAACATAGAATCCTCAGTTTTGAAGTACTCCATGATCTTTAGTAAGGAGCTAGAGCTTTTTGAGCAGAAATTGATGGTGGACAGTATCATGTGCCTCTGTAAGGTTGATAACTGCTGCTCCAATTATTTTATATGTTTCAAAACCATCTATATGCTGGGTTAGATTTAAGATTTGAGCCTAACAGATCTTGCTAGGTCTAAAGCTTGCATGTTCTGGATTAGACAAATTAGACAAGGTTCAGTTTTAGGGGTTAGCCAGCCATTATAACCACTTTTTTTTTCTTGCCACGGCCATAAACACAATACTTTTTCCCTAAACCTTGCAGTTTTTTGTTCAGTACATTGAAGTGTGCTGTTAAATCTGTAAAAAACATGAGGTTGGTAAGCCAGGCCATATCAGTGAGCTGTGAATATTCTTACTCCTTTTCAGTCATGAACAACCTAATTTCATCCAAGCAGGCTACAAATCTCTCCAGGACTTGTCCTCTGCTCAGCCACCGGACATTATTGTACTTAAGTAAAGTATTATACTGTGCCTGGACCCCATCAAGAAGTGCTTGAAACTGTCGAAAATTAAGAGCACGAGCCATGATGTAATTCACCATTTTTGTGACATCTCTGAGGATATTGTCTAATTTTTTGCTGTTTTCCCTGGCACAAAGAGCTTCCTGATGTATAATACAATGAAACTGAATGACCAGATGTTTTACTTCTTTAACAAAGAACTGTATGAAATCAGATGTAGCCCCCACCATCTAAGGTGCCCCGTCACTAGTAACTGAAACTACTTTTTCTGCTCTTATGTCTTGTGACAAAAAAGCCTCCATCACAGCATTGTAGATATCTCTCCCGTGTTCTTCCAGGCAAAGACAACAGTTTCAGCAGCTCTTCTCTCATGATGTTGCCAACAGCATCATAATGCAAAATTACTGCTGTGTATGTGTAGGCATCCTTCAGTCTCGAGAGACTATGGTCGTGTGCTCTGAGTAGAGGTCTTGGAACAGCATCTAGTGTGGCTCAGAAGGCCAATTCGAGAGTGACAATCCCTTCCATACTGAAGACAAATACAATCTGTCCTCTGTCCAGCTCCCTGATTTTGCTGGTTTTGGGACTGCCTCTTTGCCTCGGGCTGCTGGACAAGGGTCTCTTCAAATTGGGAGAGGCCATGCTGCAGCGCCTGCCTCCAGGCTGAACACTCAGATGTCAAGGTTTCCCATCTGTTGAGGTCCATTCCTAAGGCCTTCAGATCCCGCTTGCAGATGTCCTTGTATCGCAGCTGTGGTCTCCCTCTGGGGCGCTTTCACTGCACTAATTCTCCATACAGGAGATCTTTTGGCATCTGACCGTCAGCCATTCTCACGACATGCCCAAGCCAACGTAGACATCGCTGTTTCAGTAATGTATACATGCTAAAAATTCCAGCTCGTTCTAGGACTACTCTATTTGGAACTTTGTCCTGCCCGGTGATACCAAAAATGTGTCGGAGATAACACATATGGAACGTGTTCAGCTTCCTCTCCTGCTGTGCACAAAGGGTCCAGGACTCACTGCAGTACAGGAGTGTACTCAGGACACAGGCTCTATAGACCTGGATCTTGGTATATGCCGTCAGCTTCTTGTTAAGCCATACTGTCTTTGTGAGTCTAGAGAACATGGTAGCTACTTTGCCAATGCATTTATCCAGCTCGACCTCTAATTAAATGCATCCTATTTATAAAGCTTATTAAGTATATTGAAATCCTGGACTTGCTTCCTCCAAAGTAAGCCACCCTCAGAAAAGCAGCTATATATAGGAGTGCAAACTTTTAAAGTGTTTACCCACATTTTATACACTACATAAAGTGTATACACACATTTCACTTATTTGAAATGTAGTGTTGGAAAAGAGTTTTACAGATATCATGACTTATCAGAAAGATAAGTAAAGCAAATTAAGTGTGGACTCGCACTAGAAGCTAAAATAACCAAACAAAGGGTATTGTACTACAGTGGCATCATGAGAAGACAAGCTCACTGGAAAAAGCAGCAATGCAGGAAAAAGTGCAGTGCAGTAGGAAAAGAGGAAGACTGCATATGAGATGGATTAACTCAATAAAGAAAGCCACAGTCTTTTGTTTGTAAGAACTTTTGTTTGGTATTGCAGTCAAAGAAAACTTTGGAAGGTTCTTTTTTTCATGGTTTTATGAAAGAGTCAGTCTCACTCACTCTCACACACACGCTTGGAAAGGTTCCTTTTTTCATGGTTTTATGAAAGAGTCAGTCTCTTCAGTTGCTTCAGCTCACTATGACCCTGTTTCCTCTCATTACATTTAAACAAGCTTGATGAATCCACCCGTCCCCCTCTCTTGCACATTCCTTCCCGCCTTAATTGGAGCCTTCCCTCCTGCTTCCGGGGGAAGTAGCAATTCACAATCCGGATTAACTGTGGCGGGCTCTTCTAAAGCAGTAGACAATAAAGCAGCTTTATCTCCAATCTTCAAAAGAACTGATTTACAAGTGCCTGATTTACAAGTGCCGCAACCAAGGAAGGTAGCAGGGAAAGGTGGCTTACGATCCTGAGGTTCGGCTACGGGGGGGAGGGGTAGTGATCCGGCGACTTATGGCTCATGTGCCCATGGAGAGGCCTCTGCGTGCCGGCTGTGGCACGCGTGCCATAGGTTCCCCATCGCTGACCTATGCTGTTAATACACTGTTGAGCTATAGGCTCACTTACAAAAATTAGATCTGGATCTAAAATTATGTGTCTCTGCTACCTGAACTGCCACTGTTAAATGAACTGAGCAATTTAGGATCATGCATAAGGCACATTGAACAGGGTTCTGCCCATTTTATAACGGCTTCGCTATTTTTGTCATCATTTTCATAGCCCCAAATGTTGCCATGGCTGTTGCAATTTCTAACTAGAATTTTGGTTTTCCATATTAGATGGATTCTTAAAGCAGAATGGGATATTAAAGGTAAAGGTTCCCCTTGACAATTTGTCCAGTCGTGTCCGACTCTAGGGTGCGGTGCTCATCCCCGTTTCCAAGCTGTAGAGCCAGCGTTTGTCCGAAGACAGTTTCTGTGGTCACGTGGCCAGCGCGACTAGACACGGAATGCCGTTACCTTCCCACCGAGGTGGTACCTATTTATCTACTCGCATTTGCATGCTTTTGAACTGCTAGGTTGGCAGGAGCTGGGACAAGCGACGGGAGCTCACTCCGTCGTGTGGATTCGATCTTACGACTGCTAGTCTTCCGACCTTGCAGCACAGAGGCTTCTGCAGTTTAACCTGCAGCGCCACCACGTCCCTTTGAATGGTATATTAAGTAGTTTATAAATCAGTGTTACTATACACACAGCTAGTTCAACCATCAAGACTTATATGTGATCTTCAGTAAAGTCCGTTGAATTCACTTAAATACCTGGTCTTACAAAAATGGCACTTCCATATTGGTTGTGGGGCCTTTCAGCAACTAGACGCATTCCAGGAATTTTTGGCGAACACTGATCAGTTCCTCTGAGTTTCTTGGACACAAAGGTGTTCACATTTCTGTTCACAGCAAAGCTAAGAGTTCCTCTTTAGATGAAGTGAAATCCTCAATATTAATAGAAATTACTGTCTAAATTGCACTAGAGTAGGGCCATTGAATCAATGGAGATACAGTGAATCAACTCTTCTGTACGTTTCATTGATTCAAATGGACCTGCTCTAACTAGGAATGTACTAAAGTAAGTTGCAGTTAGAAAAGTCCCATTTGAATCAATGGAACAAATGGAGGGCTTGACTCACCAAATCTTCACTGATTTAGTGGTCCTATTCTAGTGAGATTTACTACACTAAGCAACAGGATTTTGTCCTTTGAATTCCTCAGTAAGTGTGCGTATCTGAAACCCTAATTTTTATTGTCTAGAACCAGAGATACTAACAGAATTATTAGAAAAAAGCTTAAATTTAGATCATACCTAATCCTTTTTCTTCTATGTTTTAGTTAATTTGGAAGCCATGAATAGTTCCATTAACTTGCTCTCATCTGCTGCAAAGGCAACAAATACTGTGAGTTGCTGAGCCATAAGTATTCCCTCTTTTCTCCTCCATCTAGTCTAATATTAAAATTATTTTTATCGTTCCTTATAAACATTGACAAAATACAATATTCCCTTGTTCATGAATGTGCACTTGTTTTGTGGGTTGTGGTGCTTATTTAGCAGACAGTTGATTTTATTTGGAGAAAGAAAATGGATCATTCCTTACCTACTGTTAATATAATAGCAGAGCAACTAATGCATATTTGTTAGATGTGTGTGTGTGTGTGTGTGTGCGCGCGCGCGCACACACACACACACACACACACACACATATATATGTTAAAATTAATTTGAATATTCATTGCAGGCTTCTGGTTCAGCTTTAGTACATACAAAGCAGAAAAAGTTGCAGAGTTCTCCCGAGACTGCTTTATCTGTGGTTTGTGATCCACATCTTAGTTCATTTCATAGGCCCACTTGCCATTTTTGCGGACTGTTTGGTAAGTTTCTTTTACCTGATCTGTGATAAATTTGTCAATACTTGACATTGTAAATCCAAATAATGTTTCTTGTAACTTTTAATGTGGAGGGAATGTAGAGTACACATAAACATTAGATGGAAGCCCTGCTTCACGCTTCCCATTCTCCATGAATTTTCTAAGTTTTACTGAACAAACTTCTAGAGGACAGATTGTTAAGCAAATATGTACAGGGTGCTTTGACCACTTGAAATGAGCCATGTGGAAGCTATCTGTTAAATTGGTTACAGAGAAAATGTTTCATATATAAACAGATTGTTTTATATTAAAAGAAATTGGATGGCATTATCTGTCTATTGAAAACATGATAGAAAAAAGTTTTTATATGCAAACTCAGAATTTTCTTAGCATGCTATAGATTAACACCTCTTTGGGGATTTTTAAAAATCTTTTCAGGGTCCTTGAGATGCACAAAGTGTAAACAGATACATTATTGTTCTGTGGATTGCCAGAGGAATGATTGGCAAATGCATAGCATGCTCTGTAGGCCAGTTGAACTGAAGTAAGTTTAAAGATTAAAGTACTGTTAGATTGAGTAGAATCTGTCACTTAAGTGAATGCTTTACCTTAGGCGACTGTTCATTCATGTTTTGAAATATACTGCAGTTACGCTTTCAGATGAAGGCCCTGTGATTGTAGTTGATTCAAAAAGAAGAATCTGTATTTGTAGCTTCTTGCTCATACTGTGGAAGAATGTGTAGTTTAATGTTTGCATAATCGCAGTTAGCCATGGTCATTATGTGACTTAGCATGTACGCTTACAAGCACTGGCTCTCACATGTGATTAGTTGTCAGTTGCAACACAGTCCCACACTCAGCTACTTTGGGTTTGTTGTCATGATAAAATATTGAAAAGCCTGATGATATTATCATCAGGTCTTTAGAGAAACGGCCAGATCCAAATGCGATCACTGATTTATAAGCTCAGATACATTGGAATAAAGGGTAATAGAATTGTGCATGTCTAAAAGATAAGGCTTGTCCTGAATCTTCTAATGCCTCTCCTGTGTGGTTATTGCCATTTTGGCTGCATAAATGGCAGTACTGAAATAACTGGAAGAGGACTGGAATACAGGATGGTTCTACTTCTATAGTTAATTAAAATTTGCTTACTTTTTATGTGTGCAGTGTTACATTTGAAAATTCCTTACACCTCACATTATCATCTGCTTTCACATACTAAATTAAGTATGCCAATTCTGGCCTCTTACATACTAGAATTGCATATTATGTTGCTTTTAATATTGCTTTACAGATCTTAAACCAAGGCTAAACTGAGACTTGAGGGGTCTAAGGACATAATCCTTTTTGATTGTTAGGCAAAAAAAAGCAATCACAGAACCTGGTGCTGTTAATTGACAAGTGTTGGGTGCATGCCTAATCATGGGAGTGAGTACTGCCTTTCAGGGCCCAAGAATGGGCATGTATGGCTGCTGAGCTTCTGAAGATTCACATCCCTGTAGTAGGGGTTTATCAGCACTAATTTAGGTTTCTTTTATAACTTACAAATGCTAGTTGCTGTAATGTGTGGTCAAGACTTTATAGAACAATTATGCTAATGAATAAAGTGTTTTTTTTTAGTTCAGATAAAGTTGAAGATAATGCAAAATCACCAGATGAAGTTAAGAAAAAGGTATGACTAAATATATTTTGTTTGATGGAACTGAGCAGGGAAGGAAAGGCATCACCAGATACAAATGTTAACAGTACCAATAGGGAAGTAGACAGTTCCTAAGGGACCTTCTGCCATCATGCAGTAGGATACAAACAGACTGCTTTTGGTATGGAGAAGTGGCCAGTTCTGGGCCAATCAGCTTAGTATTGTGCAGCTTGCTGTGAGCTGCCAGGAAAGTAAATTAATATAGCACCTAGGTGATCTATGTTTGCTTTGAAGTTTGTGTGCAAAAGATCAATGTATTTCTCATGAAGAAAATTTGAAGTAGACTTCTCCATCACAGTGGTTTGGATGTTAAGGTTAGTAACTGGACATTTTCCCAAAGTTGTGTTGCTTGTCCTTCCCTCCCCCTTGCAATTGCTAGTAGTCCTGAAAAGGCTGTAGGAATGCCATCCTCCCCAGTAGTCCTCATGTCCTAGCTCATGTTAATAAGCAGGGTTTTTTATCTTGAAAGGCTTTTGATATGAAGAGGAAATGACAAATGCATGATTTTAATTTTGTGATTTTACATAATTTTAGTAAATTTAGATAGGTTACTGAAATAAGATATCTTTATATTTTGATAACAATAGAATCATCTGCTTGTAATAGGAAGGTGTACTGTTTGTGAATACTAACAGAACAGAAGAACAGAACATGGCAAAAAACTTTTCGGATCTAACCACTTTGGGGCTCAAAAAAAATATGAAAATACAGGTGAGTTTTGCTTTCAACTCATTTAGGTTTTGATTTTTTCATTTGAATGTATTTTATAATTGCTTATTGTTTTGATTACAGCTGTTTTCTGCTAAAGACTTTAATTTTTGTTTCTTTTCCTTTGTAATTATGTAAAGAGGAGCTCATTTCTGATATGAATCATTTTCATCTAATGCTTTGATTATAATAGTACTAAATTACTTACAAATACCAAGAATACTGAGCTCATCTGTTCTTATGGATAATCATATAGCATGGCTTTCTTCCTAGGGCACTGTGACAGAGTTCTTTAATCCTGGTGAATTCTACATACAAGTCAACTCTCCAGAAGTTCTAAGCAACATTAGCAAACTTACTGAAATTTTGAAAGATCACGGTGATATTAATTGTAATGAATACATCCCTGCCAGAGGGGAAGTTGGTATTGCAGAATATTCCATGGATAAGGTAACTTAATCTTTGAAGATACAATGACCAATTGCCTTTTGGTCAGTTGTCAGGAAAAAAAAAACTACTAATGGTTTAAGATTTTTTTAAATTTATGTCAGGTTGGTAACATTTGGCCCTCCAAATATGTTTGGACTGTGTTGCCCAGCAGCCTTAACCAACATAAGCAATATTATTGAAGGTTGCTGACAATCCAACAATGTTTCAAGAATAGCCATGTTATAGAATTTAAAGAAGGTATAGAAATGTGTGGAAAATAATATAAAGAATTAAAAAAAAATTTAAACAAAACAGAATTTGTAGAATTAAAGGAAATAGTGATGTCTAGCAAAGAGTTACTGTAGAATGTAATAGCCAAAGGAAAGTATGATTTGCAGGTTAACTTTCTATGCTACATTATTTGCTTCAGCCCCCCCCCCCCCCATAAAGCCGATGAAAAGTGTTGGGGCACTTGGATAAATTATAAGTAGAAATGTTTGAGTTACTGGTATCAGGCTCAGTTGAGATGAAATGTTTGATCCGAAATTTGCAGAAATGTTAGTTAAGGATAAAAAGTGAAACTTCTGATTATTTCTTGAATTTGTCTTAAAGCTAAAAGAATTTTTTTTTCATACCTGGTAAGGAACAACATCACAATTATGTGTTTGTTTTTTATTCTAAAATTATTTAACGTAGAAGTGGTACAGGGTGCTCATAAAAGAGGTAGATATCCATAAAAAGAGTGCGGAAGTGTTGTACATAGACTACGGAAATGGAGAAATTGTATCACTCAACAAAATTAAACGATTGGACAAAGATATTGCTCACTTTCCACCCTGTGTGAGTATGTGTTTTGATACTTAAAGAACACTGAGAGAAAGATACGGTCTTTATGGGAGGGTGGGAAATTCTTAATGTGCCGAGTAAATTCTACTTAGAACAAAGAGTGAGCAGCTAGTAGACTATTTCAGTGTATTGTTTCAATGTATTCGGAAATGTCAGTTCCTAACCCATCTGCTCTTGTTACCTGATGCTTGAGATGGAAGCATAATTTGAAACACGTTTTTATCTTCTTGAGGCCTCTTTAGTCAATGTTCTATATCAGTGGCGGCGAACCTTTTTTGGGCCCGAGTGCCCAAACTGAAAGGAAAAAAAAAAGGGGGCGGTGGGCCATGGCGGCAGAACCGGAAGTGGCGGTGGAAGGGGGAATCCCGGGCACGGAGGTGCCTTGAGACCCCACTCCGGATCCACCGCCAGTGCCAGCTGCTCCGGATCCTGGCCCGCCGCCTGTCAAAGCGCCAGCACCACGGCTGTAGCCACCTCCTGAGGTTTGGCTGCGGGGGGGGGGGGAGTAGCGATCCGGAGACTTATGGCTCGCATGCCCGCAGAAAGGGCTCTGCGTGCCAGCTGTGGCACACGTGCCATAGGTTCGCCATCGCTGTTCTGTATGCTTTCCCATCCTCTAAAGACTCTAGCATATCAAGAAGTAATATTCTTGGAATGATGAGTGAGGCTGTCTTAATATAGCAGCAACCTAGGGTGACTTCATGAAAATGCTAAGCTCTGCATAGTCTGTGCTTTCAAAATAGCATGTTTTAACTAACTAAATACCTGCTTAATTGTTATACAAAAGAATAACAGTGGATTGGCACATCGAGTGCTTTCATATTGGCTATTTAAGAATCTTTTGTGTTCTAGTTTGTGTTTTTTTTAATATAATATTTGTAAAGTCACAAGTAATACTGATGTTCCAAAACTGTATTTTGTTTTCAGGCCATTAAATGCTGTGTTGCTAATACCCTTATAACCAAAAAAGGATGGAATGCAAACATTCGAAGTATTGTTGGTCCAATTCTTATAGGGAAGACTTGTTCATTGACTATTATCAATATTTTGATGGCTGAAATGCCGTATTTTGCTGTAGATGTTACCTTGCTAAATTCTGGTAAGTTTTGTTAATAGTAACACCTTTGTTTTTGAAAAAAAAAAACCATAGCTAAGGCATTAATACATTAGTATATGGAGAGTTTAAAAAAGATCTGGACAAGGCATAATGGCTGCTATGCATTACATTTATGGAAACAAGCAGTCAGCAATGAGTATAATATAAGGATGGGCATATGAACCTTGGTTTGGAAAGTCATGCCAGTTCAAGGTGCCATGTGTTTTCTTCCCCCACCACCCTGGCTGGATTTGCCCATTGACCAGCCGGTGCATGCTTCTCTCCTCCTCCTCTTTGGCTGTTCAGCCAGTCCCCAGCAGGAGCACAGGCTTCCCGTACTCCTGCTGGGGACTGGCTGAGCAACTGAAGAGGAGGAGGAAAGGAGTGTGCTCCATGTGGTGAGTGGGGCATTGGCTGGGGAGGCGGGGGAAGACTGGCACAAACCTCCAAACCAAGGTTCGTGCCCATCTCTAATAGAGTACCATCTGGAAACAAAATTTACCTTTAAGTTGGAATATTGAGGAACTAAGCTGGAAAGACCTCTGTGTTGGACCTGAGAGAGATCCAACCAGTCAGAGGAAACAGTACTTGGCTATAAGAGCTAATGAGCTATCTGGCAGAGGGGCATCTTCATATGTGAGTAGAAATTAGGATCTTGTTCTATTTAATCAAAATCCTGTAAAATAAATTTCCTGCTTCCCTGGCTTGCATTCATCCATAATAATACTGTGTTCAACTCCTGGTGCATTGAAGGATGCTTGTTAGCAGATGTGTAAATAGAAGCCAACTGATATTGAGAATGCAGCCAATTAGTGTAAATATTTTCTGGGCTGCAGATAAGTAACGACCATATTTATGAATTATTTCTAGTTTAATAATATATATTAATTCTTAGTAGTGGTTCTGTTCAGTTAACTTGTGGCAAATAGGCTAATGGACCTAGTAGTTGTCTCTGTCACTCCACTTCCTCTTGTGGGTGGAGGTCAGATATAGGGGCAGGCAGGTTATTGTGGTGATGTTGGGCTAGAATGTCTGAAGGCCAGGGGACACTGGAAGTAAATACGGCTTCCTTGGGCAAGTCCTCCTGGGTCCACTCTGATGCACCAGCCCAATTTTCTCCCTCCTCCTCCTCACTGAGTTCTGCAGGGCTACCTCTTCTCATCCAGGCCTACCACTTCCAATCTTCCTTTCACTGCTGTCCTTCTTGTGTTTGGTGCTCCCCGTTTTTTATATATATATAAAACACACACATACAGAGAGAGAAAGAGAGACACACACACACATGGTTAAACTTTCTAAAATGGTGCCACTTAGATCTCCTTACTCTATGCATCCTCCTCCCAACAGTTGGAGATACGTTTCCATGAGAGAGACCAACAAGCTTGCCTGCGTATTCTTGCCATATAAGGCCAGCTGTTGAGATAAAGCAGTGTGGAGGAGTTGATCCAGGAGGTTGCAGATGTGGAAGACTTGTAGGTTGGCTCAATATCCATCTGCTCCATGCCCTCCATACTTGTTGTGTGAAACGTGTCAGATAGCTGTCAAAAGCCTTCCTCTGTTGCAGAGGTCGTCAACCCCCGGTCCGCGGCCCGGTGCCGGTCCGTGGCCTGAGCCGGGCCGTGGAGACAGACCCCCCGCCCCCCCGCACACACTCCCCTCCCCACAGCTGCTTTGCACGCACACGCGTGTGCCAGCGCCACGTGAGCGCTCCCTCACCTCCTCCAGAAGCTGACCACTCTTCACCTATGTGAGGAGAATTCATGTCCCACCTCCTCATCAAAGTGATCAGCTGCTGGAGGAGGCGGGGAAAGGCAGCCTGAGCTCCTGCCCAGATTGGAGTGCCACCAGAGAAGGAGGACCTCGGTGGTGTGCAATAGATGGTGAGTGGGCCAGCTGGCCCGGGGTGTAGAGGGAGGGTCCACATGGCATCTATTGTGCCGTGCAGGTTACTTCATAGAAAGTGGCACAAATTAATTCGTGCCTATCTCTAGTGAGTACTTTTATGTTTTGGAAGTCTGATCAGTAATGGTAAGAGTAAAACGTGTATAACAAGCATCGGACCGTATTAGTTTTGTAGTAATGAAGTAACTAGTAATGATTTGCTGTTGATCCAGAGTAAATGAAAGCAATAGAACAAGTTCCTTTTAAAAAGTGAAAGTTGTGGTAGGACTTACAGGGACCCCCAACATCATTTTACAACCCCTTCTGCAACTGTTGGAATATTAGCTAATCCACCCCACCAACATCCAAAACTTACTTTTATGACGTTTGCAACTAACTCACTTTTATAACCACTATGGCCACTGTAAGCTGACTTGTATACATCACAGATCATGACAGCAAGAGAGAGGAAATGAGAGGAAGAAAGACAACAGTAGAGATCAGAAAGGAGTGTCCAATAAGCAGGCTAAAATGAAGAGACATAACAGCAGAGGTTGAAGGTGAAGGTACAGCAAGCAGGGTATAAAGGAGGCATGAGGGAGAAATGAGAAGACAGCACATTTCATTTATAAGGCATGATAGCAGGAACCTAACCCCTATTTTAACATTGGCACTAATGGGTTCAACTGCAGCTTATTCTACAGCACTGTCAGGGAACCTAGGTTTTAAGTGGATGGGTTTGCTATTCTTCCAAATAAACAAAACATGAATAAATTTGAGCTGTAAAATATGCCAGTATTTTCCTGCTTAAATTCTGTTTTGCTTGCCTTAATCCCAACCTACATTTATTTTTGATAGAGTCTATAATTATTTTATTTTCTAATATGGCTTAATATATCCCACTTGAAAGAAGCCTAGTATAAATGTGTTGATCTCCTTTACTGATAATCTTCTGGGATGTCTTTGTGCCTATCATAATCTGCTACATACCTTATGAAATCTTGTAGAAACTTGACCTTCTGAGCTATTTCCAGTTCCTTCATTTTTGAAGATGTTTCCTGTTCTAGAACTAAGTATGGCAACATTAAACTTGGTGGATTCTCCACTTATACCTGTTGAATTTTAATAGCCGTTGTTGCCATGTAATTTAACAATACTTTGATATGTCCATGGTACCAAAGCCTTCCGAAGCTGATGACTTTGCTGTAGCTTTGTCTATGATTCCTATATGGCAGTTTGCAGCAGGCATCTTAATGTGCATAACATGCACATAATATACATATAGACGTGGAAACAGGGCCACTTCTATCTTCTGGCTCTGCCTAGTATCAGTGTTCAGCAGCATGGCAGTAAGGGAGCATATGTATGTGAGCTTTCTATGTTAGCAGAAATCCAGGTACATCACATTGAACATGGACAGTCTCTTGTGCCTTTGGAAGCTAAACAGGATCAAGCCTGGTTAATACTTGGATAGGAGCACCAGAGAATACTAGTGATTTTGAGATAGGGCTAGGAAAGAATCCTTCCTGAAATCAGAGAACCTCTGCCAGTTAGAGTTGACCCCAATGTTCCCTCTAACTTTGTTCTCGCTGCACGGGAGCCTCGCCCCTTGTACGTGTGGAGGGGTGAGGCTTCATCCAAAATGGGAAGTAAACAAACCAGCTGCAGGCTGCCTGTGTGCAGCCCCGATGGATGTCTGTGTGTGAGCACACACCTCTTAGAGGGAATGTTGGTTGACATTCTGGGCTAGGTGGACCAAAGATCTGATTTAATATGAAGTAGTTTCTTATGTTACTTTCCATATGTGTGTAAGTCCCTTGTATCCTCCATGTATAAACATTGGAAAGGCAAAGAGATACCAAGACTAGTCCTGCTTCCCCCTTCATATATGAGTGTGGGAATGTCTTGTGAATAGTCTATATGTAGAAGGAACATTTGAAGCAGTTTCTCATGAACAAGATTAGAGGTAGACGAACATCAACTTGCTAACCTCCCTTCCTTCTGATACCAATTAAGCATCATATGAAACAATTTTAGGTTGAATATAAAGAGAATCCATTACTTCTAAAAAGTAGAGCAGCATTCCTCCATTCTTGAGTGGTTCCTCCAAAACTTTGTTGAAAACCACAGATCTACTAGCTGCAGGTACACACAGAATGCTTCTACGTGTGTTGTGTTCTGTGAATGCAGGAGTTAAAATTTGGTCACTGATCTGATACTGTCATTAGAACAGCTATGCATCTTTAATAGTGGCAGGAGAAAGAAAATATACCATAGTGTGAACTACTCGTATGATTTTTGTCTTGCTAGTTCTGTGATTAGCGGGCAGATTGCTGTGGTATTAAACATTTGTTGCTGAGAAGGAAGTGGTTTCTCTCTGTGTTCATATTCCCTGGAAAGGTTGGTGGTCTGCTACAATGGGACAAAACTTGGTTGAATAGTGCTAGTGCTGATTTGTGTAATTCATACCAGACTAGTGTAATTTACTTTCCTTTTTGGAAGAACATGTTTTTCATTTCATGGAGGAGTATGAAGATACTTACATTTTTTTCTGCTTTGACTTCAATAACATAGTCAGAACTGTCTTTCTTTGTTTCACTGGAATGGCAGTACTTTGGCTGTTGGCTATTTGAAACAGTGGCTTACTGATATATTTAGTAGATCATTTTGATAGGAATTTGGACATGTTAGAAACTGAATTTGAATACATTTGTATTTTGTCTGCGTTTTTGTGACTATAAAAATACGTATTTTTAGGTAAACATATACATGAAATAATCTTGGAAATGGAACATGAGTGGAATTCAAAGAATGTGAAGAACAAGAAGGATTATTCAAGTACCGGTGAGTTCATAGATTTGATTTTATTAGTTTGGCTTTATTGCTATCTGACAACAGCAGAGCTAAATTTATGAAGTATGCAGTTACTAGGAGAGAAGTAATTGCTTATTCTCATGTCTGCTAGGTTTTGGGAATATACTCATGATTTCACATACTAGACTAATTTGTAACAACTCTCTGTGTCAGAGAGCTGTTTTCCTGTAATCTGGAGAGCTGACATATAAGAGTGCTAGCTTGTGGACTTACATGTTCCTATCAATGCTAGGAAAATATTCTACCCCCATGCTGAGGGAATGCCCACTAGGTGTACAGGGAATGGTGCCTCTATCTAGGCTGTGTCGAACTTGACCTTTTTTGTGAAAACTCTGCAGAGAGGAAATCTCAGACTGAGTAACATATGCGAGGCAGCAGTCCATTCCTAAGTGTTTTTCCCTCCCTAAGGGGCTGTTGGGCAGACAAAAAGCTTAAAGAGAAGCAAATGATTCCAGGGCTCCTCCCTGAATGCTCTACTTTAACACTACTATGTTGTTTGCCCATGCAGTCACAAAGATGAGGCATCATAACTCCCTGAACTTTACCACAGATCATTTTAAGACGTGTGTTTATTGCCTTTTCATAGATATTAAAAATTAAAATATTTGGCAACAACATATTATAATATGGAGTGCACATTGTAAAGTTCTCCAGAAATATTTCATTCTATTTACTTTTTATGTGTGAACCTGGGTATATTCTGAAAGTGCATGTGTGTAAGGGATCTTTGAACTTTGTAAAAATACATCTAGGTAGATTTGTTGCAGCAAACCCGACACTGGCAGAGCTGTTTCACAGGGAGAGTTTGTACTGAATGCATACATATCAGAGGATTCTTCCATTATATTCAGTATGTTGGTAGAGCTTCATAAATGGCAAGTATAAATGAATAAAGCACATAATTAGAATACAGTTGCTTCAGAAAGGGACAGAAGTAAATCACAGAAGCATACTTGCTCTGAGAACAAAGGTTGAAAGGCTCATAGTCTTGTAAGAACCAGGCTGTGATTTCAGGACTTGCACTGACTATAGTAGACTGGATATCAGGTCCAGGAAGTAACAGAGGTCTAAAAATCAACTTTGCATTTTGGGGTGAGAAGGAGAGATGCTATAGAAAAGGAACATTTATAGTAATTTTAGCATTCTATTCTCTGAAAGGGGGCAATAAAGCCTTCCAGAGTATACTGTTACAACAGACAAACGGAACCTGCAGAACAACTTCATAATAGTGCCTTTCTTTCTTTTTTTAAGGTTCTATTTTGGAAAAGATTTCCATTCAGAAGAGAACTGAGAATAAAGATCAAAGTGGTTGTGTAACTCCAAATATTATCTCACTAACTATAGGAGATGTATTTTTGGGTATGGTTGCCCATATACAAACACCAGGAGATTTTTTTTGTCAGCAGGTTGAAAATGGCTGTAAGTCTTCTTCTTTTTTCAGTTAAGCTGAGCATCGACAACTGATTTAGATTTAAAATTTTAAGATACAGCAGAACAAGAGAGGATAAAGAAGTATTTACATGATTTCTCTCTTGAGTTCATGGGAGAGTGACAGTCTAAAATGAATATGGCTTCTAGTTTGCACTTAAAATGTGCGTTGTTGTTTCATAAACAATGTATGTCCTACCAAAATGGCTATCTTTTTCTTTATTTTAACTTAAGAGAACCAAAATTGCCTTCAAATGGCTGCTGGTCTTCTGGGATAACATAGTAAATATCTGAAATTCAAAGACATTGCACAGTTTCTCTTCTACCTCTGTGCTTTTGAGATTATATTGCTCTTTTATTGTGTAGCATAATTTTCACAATACCTTTATTGTTAGGTGAACTTTCTGCACTTCAAGTATCTCTGCATGAATACTGTGAGAAGGTCTCTGCTATCCCAGATTTCTGCCCATCAGTGGGAGACATGTGCTGTGCCCAGTTTACAGGTATGGAGAAAGGAGAAACTGCTTGAATGTCATCATGATTTTTGCCATATATTTAGCCCCACTTAGTGTGCAGGACAAGAAAAAATTCTTGAGCTCAGCATATCATTCACCACCTGGTGCTGCCATTTCTGAATCTCCCATTAGAGCCCCAGCAAGGAAGGTACTGTGTATGAATGTGAAAATAAAGCAAATTTAAGGGAAGGGAAAGAAAGAGTGCCAATGGGAAAGGATTGTGTAGTTAGAGAAATAGATTGAGAGGGGAAGGGGCTGAAGCACTTCTCTCCCCTTCTGCCTGGCAAATAGCTTATCAATGGCAAGCTCAGGGAGAGGAACAAAAGCCTGTTGCCCAGTAACCTTTTAAACTTTTTTCAAAAATCAATTTGGGAAGGGATAGAAAATAGAGAATTTTCTTGCATAGGTAGAGCTTGCATGATTGGAACAGAAAGTTAGTAGTTTACGATTTGGCTGTTAGCAAAGACAGTAGATACATAACAAGTTGTTTTTCTTTTCCAGAAGACAAACAGTGGTATCGTGCATCAGTTTTGTCTTACACTTCTGAGAAAACAGTTCTAGTGGGCTATGTAGACTATGGAAATGTTGAATTCCTTCAGTTGAGTAAACTTCGGCCAATAATTCCAAAATTAATGGAATTATCAGTTCAAGCTATCAAGTGTACCCTAGCAGGTATGTAACAAAGTGAATAAAATGCCAATTAAGAATAGCTTGTAGGATACCCACTATAATAGCACTGTATATAAACCTGAACTTTACCTACAGTGTGAGAAAAAGAAGTGAAGACTAAAGCCAGATAAAGGCAAAAGAAAACAAAATCTCTCACTAAGGAAGAAAAGCATCATTCTCATTCTAGGAAATCCATTTTCTCTTGGACAAGATCAGGAAACATGTGTGGACTGGCTTTTAACCAGTGTAGTGGCAGTATGTCACCCACAGGCTTTCCTGCTAAAGCGCTTTAAAGTTGATAAATTTCTAACCCTTTTGATTGTGGGAATGCATCAGAAGTGGAACGAAGTTGTGCTACAGAGTTGTGTACTATTTACCTATCTATTACCCAGAACATAGCTGATCTCACTTTGGGAGCTAAGCCTGTTTGAGCCTGGGTATCAATGATCTTTAGGTACAGCTAGGAAGGAAACCTGCTTGAGCTCTTGAGAGCCTATGCCAAGCAGAGTTGACAGTACCATTACTATCAAGTAGACAGAACTAGTGGTCTGGGTCAGTATAAGGTAGTGTCCTTATCTTTCTAACTAAACCTTGGGGACCTGCATTCAGACTTAGCCTGATTCTGCAGCAAGATAAGGAAGGAAGAATTCAAGTCCTCTTATGGGGTGCCTTCTGCCGCCGCCATTACTGCTATCCCTAAAGAGTACTGTTCCCTCTAATTTTTGCTAGCTCTGCTTGGGGTTCCAGCAGCAACCAGAAGTAAATGGGCAGCACGGGATTGATGCAGCTTGGAGGGAATGGTGCTAAAGAGACAAGGTTCCAATTCTTTTTTTGGAGTCTCTTACTTAACTTGACTAAACACCACTGCTCCCTTTTATAACTCAGCTACCTTCTCTTAGCTTCAGAGGAGGGGAATCAGAAGTGTATATGTGAGAGAAGCAACATGTCTGCTTTTCTGCTGGCATAATCATGAGTGGCCCATGCAAAAATAGGGGCTGGCATGGACTTGTATGCAGCCTGAGCAGACTAGCCTAACAGCCCTTCCTGCAAACTTGGATGAAGGGTACAACAGTTGGAAGGGGTGTGTGATCATTCAGTGTTCTTCATTGTTTTCTGTGTGAATCACACATTGAGTACTCTGCACTTGTACAAGAATCCTCAGAAAATTCTGCAGCTCAGTAACACCTAAGATTCAATGTTTTCTCCCTATTAAGCATCCTCTCCATCAAGCGACCGTCCTAATTTCTGTCTCTTCTGCCGCTGAGGCAACTGCAAAGGAGCTTATTTATTTATTTATTTATTATCCTTATATCCCGCCCATCTAGTCTTTGACTACTCTGGGTGGCTCACAACAAGTGGAGCTTCCACAGCAGCATCATTCTTTTTATCAGTGACATCTTTTAGGAACTTTCTTACTTAACCTGTTTATCATCGTTCACCTACCCTTCTGTTTTTGCTGTATTTCTCTTTTTAAAAAGTGACAGCTATTCTCATTTTCCCATCCTTTTTGTATTGCTTTTTCAGGCCTGTTTAAGAGTTACAAATCCTGTTCTAACAAGATACTGTTATCTGACAGCCACTCTCTTTGCCTCTACTGCTTTGGGGAAGGCCACAGACTGCAGGCCTCTTCCATCTGCAAGAGTTTATGAAGGTTGCCCTGCATAACGGGCAATCCTGACTCAAGTCCTTTCTCTGGGAGAGGACCCTACAGGCTGTGGATTCTGTTTCGAAGCAGACCAGACCCACTTCTAAGATCTTGCACTGTAAGACTCCTTGTAGGAAGTCTGTTATGGAGGTTCTGATGGAATTGGACTGACAGATCCCAGTAACCCAGGGATCAAATCTTACAGTCTTGCCCAGCAAACCATCCCAGAATACCCCGACTCCAGGTACATCAGCACTGGTGGCATTGTATGTTGTAAACTGCCCAGAGTGGGCGGTATAAAAAGTGAAATAAATAAATAATAAGCCAAGGGGCAGATCATGGTCTATGTCAGCTACTCAGTCTGGGTCTTTGGTTGACTTGATAGAACAAGAGCAAATGCCCTCCTTTTAGGGGTGCCTCCAGGTCCCCATCAGTGGTGACCTCTGCTTGGAGAGAGGTAGCATATGCTCTTCTTTTGTATTTCTCCTGCCACTATCCTTCCTGGGGCTGAATATCCATCCTTGTTGCCCTTTTTTAATACCAAGAGGACAGGTTGTCTTCCAGAAGTCTACTTAGGGGGTAATACTGTGGACATCGATGGGGCATCGGCTTCCCCTTCCAGATAGAGTGTCCGCTATTGACAAGAAACATACCACCATTGACATCATGAAGATGATTCCTCTTCTGCCACCTGGGGACGAGACAGAGCTTGTTGGAATGGACATCACTGTTCAACTCCTCAATCCCTCTCCCCTTCAAGGTTTGGCACAGGGACAAGAGCACTGGACCAAGGCACCTCTCAACATCAGCATACACCTCGATGCTAATGCTCACAGTCAGACATGCTGTGACCCAGGTGAAGGTCTGCCAGTGACAATGATCGGAAAAATGAGCACTCTTGCGATCAGGAGTCTTAAGGCAGCAGCAAAATCAGGAACAGTACTTGATCCAGCTTATATACTTACCTCAGAGCTTCTGAAGGTTCCATCAGCACCTCACCTTTGGCCCAAATATCTGATACCTGTGAAAAAACAAGAATAGTGCACAGTCAACTGAGAGCAACTCCTCATCCTTGGAGGAGGACAATATTTTATCACTGAGTTCCCCATTACCCATTTCTTGACTCAGACATGGGTGATATCTTTGGAGCACACCAAGTCCATTTTGAATCTTATGTGGCAAATGGCCTGATCTCTCCAGATAAAAGCCAAGAGGCCACAGGCTGAACCTGCTTTTTGACAGGGTTCAATGGAATTTTGCTCCTTCCGTCCAAATATTGTGCCTGTCGTCTCTACTTGATCTTTTTAAGGAGTCCAGTAGAAATTTACCTTGTCTCCCATCCCATCAAGAACTTGTACAGGGTGCAGGAGAATGATGCTAGGTTCATATTCACAACCCAACTCTGTTATTGTCACAAACTTGATCCAAGAAAAAAGCGTACACCACTCCTGGCAGCAGGAAGGAAGGAAAATGGACTTCATTGGTCACCATGTTTATTCTATGGCAACATTAAGCATTAGAGACACATATTATCAGGCCGCTATGGGGGCCTATCATCAGTTCGTATGGGAGAAATTGCAGCCAGTCCTAAACTGTTTGCCTGAGGACAAGAGAATTATGCCTTTTCCTGTCCAACAAGAGGCCCTCTTCTTAGGCTCGTGACAGATCCACTCTGGACGGATTGCACACCAAATAGCATGTCTGCTGCAGTGACTCTTTATTGCTATGTGTGGTTCAGTTTATGGATATCAGAAGAATCCTGAATCCGCATTGAAGACCTCTTTGATGAGGAGGAACTTTTCAATAAGAAGACTGATGACTTGATGGAGAACCTGTACAAAAAGAGAAATGCGGCCAAGTAGATGGGTTTTGCTTCTCCATCTTTTCTGCAAAAGCAGACATAGTATAAAGCACAGTGGAGGGGTTCACAGTTTTACCATTGAAGCTTTCTATTAAGAAGCTACGAACCTCACCTCAATCCTTCCCACGTTTCAACAGTCCACCTCTGGCTTCAGGTCCAAGTGATCCACATTCCTCAAATGGCCAGGTAAGAAGCCCAAGCAGGGAAATTGACTTCTTCAAGACCAGGACCAAAGTCATAACTTTACTGTAAATTCACAGATGATCACTCAAAGAACTACAGTTACAGGTAAGTTAACCTGTCCTATTATTGGAGGTAGCAAAGCATCTTCGGTCAGTATTACTTAGATATATGGAGCAGATTCTGGTTTTTAAGCAAGCTAGCCTGGGGGCACCTCAAATGTTGTACTACAGCTCCTGATTACTCCTGATATTCCTTCATATTAGTTAAGAATTGTGTGACATTCAGACATCTAGGGATTCACATATTCCTGTCTCCTGGAGGTATGTATGCTATTTTGAATAGGTGAACGTGAGGAATATATGGTTGAGCAAGGGGCATGCAAGTCTCTTAAAGGTAATAGGAACTCTGTGATGTTAACCATTATGTTACTGTTGACAAAGGAAGTGCTTGTATTTGCAGTCCAGCTATGGCAAAGCAAGGTAGTTAGATGTTTAAAGGAATAACAGTAATTCTTTTTTGCTTTGAAGGTGTGAAGCCAACATCTACAACCTGGTCTACAGAGGCAACTTCTGTCATGAAGAAGCTACTGCAGAATAAAATGGTTGCTATCAAAGTAATGGATAAGAAAGATAATACTTTTGTAGTAGAACTCACAGATGAATCTGTGACTCCAGTTATAAATGTTTCTAGATACCTTCTAGAAACAGGGTTTGCATTGGAGGACTCTCCCACTGCCTTGACAGTGGTTAAACCAAACACGTCCGTTGGAGAAGTGAATTGTAAGTACGTTACTGTAAAGAAGTTATGGTTTCATACTGTTTCTTTAGCATGATTATAATAGTATGTGCATGAAGATGTGGACTTGGGTACAACACAAGACCATCCTTTTTCCTTAAACACAGATTATAAATGTTAATGTAAAAGCAGAACTTTTCCTGTAGTAGAGGAAGACATCCTATGGATTGGATTTCCCCTCCTACTCACTTCTGAAGGAAAGAATAAATGGCTGATCAGATGTCTCTATGGCTCCCCCTATATGAAGGAGGCACCTCTTGCTTGTTCAGTTCTTGTTCCTGTCTCCATTTCTTACAAGCTGCCTGTTGGCACTCCTTATCTCTGCTATAGCTTTTGCTTTCTATTTCTATTCTACTCTGCCTTTTAATAAATCCTCAATTCCATACAATCGCTTAGCTTTCCTTCCTACCCTCCCATCAGTGGACCCAGATGGCTGGGGAAGAAAGGACAGTCCAGGTCTGTTGAGAGACTCATCCTCCCCAACAGAAAACATTGCCTCTGACCTCATCATTTCAGACAGAGCCATGAGTGCTGGTGAGGAGGAACTGAATCCATCCATCCATTCAATTTGTGTCCTGCTCCCATTAGTGCCAAGGCACTACTCTGAGCAGTTACAACACGTATAATAGAGAACTGAAATTCTGCACTCCTCCAAGGAGACCCACCATGAGGCCAGAGAGTCTTCCTTGTTTAAGGAGCACACTCTGCCCACTCAAGGGTTTGGAGTGCCGAGGGCCCTCAACTGAGGGCCACCCACCCCTTTCATTATAGATGGACATTTCCTCTATCTGGAATTCGTTAACTACGTCAAGCTATTTACCACTAAAGAATCAGGGAATTAGAGGAACTGCCACCTCTGGCTCCCCAAGCATTTTTGTGGGAACAGACATGGTTTCCCTCTTCTACCGCGCCTCCCCAAAACTAAAATACAAGCAACAACTAGCGAAGCAGAAATTAACAGGCACAGCCAGCATTTTTAAGAGGCAGAAAGTCCACCAAGGGGAGAGGGGGATTGAACTGCCCTGCTCCCTATCATTAGGAAAACAAAAACAGAAGGGTACATCTAGGGCAGGGGCTTTGACTTGCATGCCCCCCCTTACACTTAGGGAGTGGGAGAGGAGTAATTCTCTGTGTCTCCATGACTGTCTGAAAGAAATGAAGGGGAACTTTCTGAAGAGGAGGAACAGGAGGAGCTCTACTTTATCCTGCAGGCAATTCAACATAGAGGACGTAAGCCTCCTAAGGAAAACCATTAAAATACCAACTCTAAAAGAGCTCTCCAAAAGACCCTCTTCTCCTCTGAACTGGAACTATTCCAGTGCTCACAGAAAGCATTTTAAAAGGCTATATATGATACTTCAAACTTGCCATTCCCCAGAAAATTTATGAATGCCTTTAAAAGTGAATGGGTTAGGCCTGCCATATGGAGATCCATGCTGTTATACCTTAAATCAGGACTTGCCAGATTACAAGTCTCACTTGTACTTGTCCAGGTCTCTTCTGTGGTCTCTGCGTCCATGTATGCTAAGGATGGAAAGAATGCACAAAAAAACTAAGGAAAAACAGGTAGAGTCAGCATTTAAGAAAATTCACAATAATTTTTCACTTGCTGTTAGAGCAGTGTTTGCATTCACTATCATTCTTTCCTGTGGGCAAAACAATGATTGCCACTCATTCTCCTCTTTGAGATTAAATCAAAGTACGAACAAAATATTCAAGGCATCAGCATTCCGAGCTGATGTGAGTTTAGAATTGTTGTGGAAACTTCGTAATTCCTTTTTTTAAAAAAGATAATTAGCAAAACATATGAATACAAAAACAACTCCTGCAGGACACGGGAAGGATGGAGAGAGAATGGCCAAAACAAAAAAACAACCAGCTCCCATCAAGCCCTTTCTGTTCTCACTAGTCCTTGGTATATAAAAGAGAAAAAATCACTCTACAAGTAACTTGGATAGAAAAGAAAAAATTCTTACAGCTGATCTTCAGTTATAATCATAATGCTATGAAGGAGGAAAAATGGAAAAAAATTCCAGCCTTCAACTTCATAGGAAGCTCAGTCTGCCATTGCAGCCGCATGGCAGAGGGCAGGAGCAAAAATATACATGTCTACTCTTGGTGATGGTGAGGGAAGAAAAGAGGGACAAACAAGCAGAATCAGAAACAAACAGGAAAGGGGAAGGGGCAAACACGAAAAGGTTAAATTGATTAGTGGGGAAAAAGAGGCAGTCTTCAATTAGTCAAAGCTCCTTCCCACTGATACCCATTGTTGATCACATGCAAGGTTGTTGTTATTCCAAACTCACTACAACTTGAGGCATGCACCTAGGCTGAGCAGTACCAGTCACATGCCAGATTTGGCTAGAACTCTGGTAGGCAGACAGAAGAGAGGAAGTTCCAGAGAATCCTCTTTCCTTCCCTTTGCTCTTTTCAAGTGTTCAAGAGTAAGGAAGGCAGACTCTCTCACAGTGGAGTGAGCAATAATTCCCTCTTAAGCAGTAAGGCCAAAACTCATTCTGATCAAACATAGGTTGGAATAATATAAGCAAAATTCAACCTGATGTAGGGCCTCCAAAAGTTGAGGTAGGGGCTCCACCATTTTATAGAGATGTGGGAACATTACATTTCAGCCCACAGGTCTTGAATGCAATCTGATAGGGATACAGGATAGAACTAATCTAAGTACTTTTTTAAAAAAAAGGAGGTGGGAGACATCAAATCCTAGCCACAGAAAGCCCCTTGACTGTAGAGGTGACAGAGGGAATTGCCATCCTGTCAAGAGTAGTTGGCTTGCTACTCAGTATTTTTCACTGAGCCCATGAAAGCAAGGGATTTAAGGGCAGGCCTGGGCCTGAACAGGTTTGTCGAGAGATGCAAATTCTGAATGGAAACACTCAGTTCCATACTAGAGGCCCAGTAACAGAGAGGCTTCCTAGCATTGTTAGACCTCATGGAAGCCTACATATATATCCCATGCATAAAGATGACAAGCAGCATTTGATATTTGCTTACCAGGGACTTCACTATGTATACAGGTCTCTTCTATCTGGGCTTAGGGTACTTACAGTGTTACTGGCATCCTTTGTTGCTTATTTTTAAAATGTACTAGATGTGGAGGTAAAATAGTTCCTTCTGACAGCTGTTCTCAGCCTGTTTTGCTTTGAAATACCCATTTGTCTCAGGCCTCTCCAAGTCCAGGACTTCACTGAACAGGGACATAAGCTCTAATGGTCATAGCTAATTATTGTAGAAGTCACATAAACTGGCTGATCAAGTGATCCCAAATTGTCTTCTCCACTCATCCTTGTTGGCCTCAACATTGATATGTCCTACAGGATTTATGTATTACTCATGGCATTAACTTCTGCTTTGATCCTGTTGTGGAATCATTGCACACTGGCTCCAGGCAAGGGTCTTTTTGTCACCAGAGGGCAGAAAACACTCTTCTTCTTTTTAATTTACTTTTTAACAAACACACAGACTCAAAAATGACAATAAAAATTCAAACATACATTGATTCTTCTTTGGCATATACCCTTTCCCTTTAATCAGGACATGCGCTAGAGATGGATTCCATATTTCCCTGAAATCATTTTTTAACATACCTCTTCTGCTTTTCATATGACAAGCCAATTTATCATTGATAGCTATGTTCCACATTTCTCTACACCATTCTTCCATGTTTATCTGATTGTCGCATTTCCAATTCTTTGCAATTAGTAGTCTTGCCACAGTTCCATTATGATAACTAACTCCTTTTTTCTCTCTGTTTACCTGCTTATCATTCACTATGTTCAGTAAAGCAATCATTGCAATCATCAGACGTCTTCCCATGCCTTTCGTTTTCCATTTCTTTGTCCATTTCTCTAGTTGGAGTATTTGTAACCATGTGAACCCCTCTTCTCCCAACGCTTCTCTTATTTGATCTTTATCTGTTTTTTCCAGCCGTTCCTTAATTCTTATAATCCCTTTATCTTTTATTAACTCCTTTAGTTTCCCTTTAAGATTTTCTGGGAAGTTCTTTATATCGACCACCTGTGTCAGAGGGGAAATTTGTGGGCTCATTATCTTTTATAATTTCTCCATCTTTCTAACAAGGTTTTCATAAAGGGGTTTGATATCTTATTAATCTTTTCCCTAATTCTTTCTTCGAAGAAAATTCTAGATTTACCTCATTTTTACTCTTTTCAAGTTCTTTCCATATCAGGTTATTGTTATTTTATTTAATATAATTTTTAATATACGGTACCTCTTCTGATTTTCATATGACAAGCCAATTTATGATTGAATTTAGAACATGTCTTAATTGGTTTGCTATATAATAACTTAATACTAGGTATGCCTAAACCTCCCTCTTTTGATGAAATGTACCACAATCTCATATTAATCCTAGCTCTTTGGTTTCCATTGCAGTACTTATTTATCAAAATCTGACATTCTTTAAGTTGTTTTTCTGTTACCTTTATTGGAAGCATCCAAAATAAAAAAAAATTAATTTGGGGATAATTTTCATTTACATATTGCTATTCTACCAAACCAGATCTTTAATTTTAGATAATCATAGAATCATAGAATCATGAAGTTGGAAGGGGCCTACAAGGCCATCGAGTCCAACCCCCTGCTCAATGCAGGAATACAAATCAATGGATATCTGCCAGGTGATTGCCTAAATTTCTCTTGATTGCCTCTGGTGTTGGAGCACTCACCACCTTTTGAGGTAACTGATTCCATTGTCATACTGCTCTAACATTTAGGATGTTTTTCATGATGTTCAGCTGAAATCTGGCTTCCTGTAACTTGAGCCCATTGTTGTATGTTCTGTAGTCTGGGATGATCAAGAAGAGATCCTGCCCCTCCTCTGTATGATAGCCTTTCAAGTATTTGAAAAGTGCTGTTATATCTCCCCTCAGTCTTCTTTTCTCAAGGTTAAACATGACCAGTTCTTTCAGTCTTTCCTCATAGGGCTTAGTTTCTAGCCCCCTTTTTGCCCTCCTCTGAACTTGTTCCAGTTTCTCAGCATCCTTCTTAAAGTGCGGTGTCCCGAACTAGACAGAGTACTCAAGATGACGCCAAATAGAGAGGAACTAGTACCTCACAGGATTTGGAGACTATACTTCTGTTAATGCAGCCTAAAATAGCATTTGCCTTTTTTGGAGCCACATCACACAGTTGGCTCATATTCAGCTTGTGATCTACGACAATTCCAAGATCCTTCTCGCTTGCAGTATTGCTGAGCCAGGTATCCCCCATTTTGTAACTATGTGTTTGGTTTCTTTTTCCTAAGTGCAGTACTTTGCACTTAGCCCTGTTAAATTTCATTCTGTTGTTTTCAGCCCAGTGCTCCGGTGTATCCAAATAATTTATCTGATTGCAGATCTCTTTCTTCAACCTCTCCGTGTTCATTTTAATTATGTCCTGAGTTTCCCATTTTATGATTATCATCAAATATTTGATAGAACTTTTAAGCTTTCCATCAAATTTATTTTTCATATACACCTTTTCTTGTTGGTTCTTGTTTCTTTCATTAAAAACATTATATTAAGTACTATTCTCATTAAGTCAGCCATCTGTCTCCCTTTCAAAAAATGTTTTGATCTTTATATAAGTTTCAATAAAATCATTTAGTCCATTTGCCAGGATCACAATAAATATCTTTGCATTTTGATTTAGCAGTGAGATTGGTCTATATGCTTCCATAGCAAGGGATCTTTACCAGGTTTTAATATTAAATCCATAGTTGATTCCCTTCAAGACTGAGGAATTTCTTCCCCTTCTAAGTGGCAAGATGAAACATCTTTTGCTGATTCTAATGGCTTTTAATATATCTGCTTAATTTTAATGGTTTTTATGGCAAGGTTGGTTTGCATGATTTTACTATTTTTTACCTCAGTCTTATTTTATCTTTTTGTTTTTTCTTTAAAAGTTTCTAAGCTGCCTACCTGTTAACCGAAAGGCAAGGTATACAGATGAAAACACATAGCAGGACATGTTAGGTATTGTATACTGGTCTAAAAAGTTTATTTTTACTGCCTTATAATCAGTCAGTGGAAACAGTTTGCAATTTAGAAGGAGGTACATTCCATAGTCTAGGAGCCACACAGGAGAAGGCCCTCTCCTATATGCTTATTAGGCAGGCTTCTAAAACTGTTGGTATTTTCAAGAAGGTCTCTCCTGATGATGTTAAGGTCTGGACAGATTGATAAGAGACAGGAGGTCCCTTAGATAACTGTTTAGAGCTTTAAACATTAAAACCAATAACTTGAATTCGACCCTGTAAGCAATTGGCAACAAGTGCAGGTCTTTCATTATTAGGACCACATGATCACAATGTCATGCACCAGTTAACAGCCTTTCTGTGGCATGTTGTGCCAGTTGACAGTAGAGATGGACATGAATTAAGTCGTCCCTGTCCAGGCAGAGTCATCTTCTCCCTCAGCTGACCACTCAGACAAGGAGGTGGGGCAGGGAAGACCTAATTTGTGCCCATCTCTAGTTGGCAATCCAGGACCCTCTTCAAGAGCCCAACATAGACTATTGCAATATAGAGTAGCCCAACATAGAATATTGCAATAGTTAAGGTATGTAACTAAGACCACCTTGTAAAAACTAGGTCCACTGCTCAAAAACTGGTCATCACCCCATCAGGATCTGCTCAGTGGCCTTTACTTCCTCAGTGGAAAAAACGCCAGTCGAGAGAACCTGGTTGTCTGCCTCTACCACTTGCCCATCCTCTCAGTTGAGCTCATCCAAGCAGCATTACAAAACAGTAGGAATTCTTGAGTCCAAGTCCCGCGTCTGAATCTTTGGTACCAATTCCTGAGTCCCAAGCCCCAAATCTGAGTCCATATTAAAAACAATATTTTTCCCCCCAGAAAAAAGGGAGGGATGGGTGGGTTCTGTGTGGGGAGGTCTGAGGCTTGTGAACCAGCTCACTCTTGTGCTCGGAGTCATCACCAGTACAAAAAGAAAGCTGATCCTACCTTGTCTTCCCTCACCCCCTCCAACCCCCCTCTCAAAAATCCTCCCTCCCTTTCGCTACCTCCTCCTCTGTTTGCACCATTTGCCTGCTTCTCCTGCGTCTTCTGGTGAGCATCACAAAGCTTTTTCCAGTGACTGTTGCAAAGCTTATTCCAGGTTTATGGTGTCCTTCATTAAAATAATGACTCGAAAATGTAACTTGGAAAAATGGGTCCGAGTCGCGAGTCAAGTTTGAGTAATTGAAAAACAAACAGTCAAGTCACCGGTGCAACTTAAGTCCAGCTCTACAGCACGTCCTGCAACTCAAATCCCCATCCTTGCAAAACAGCTTAAATTTCATATTCTCACTCAATCTTTCATTGCTTATTTTGTTTGCCACCCAAGATCTCCCCCCTCCAGCAAGTCCTTTCTATACCTCCACCAACACCTGGGTCTTTTTGTTAGGGAAGTGCTTTCAATTCTATGACACAGCCCTTTCGCAGAGAGCTGTGCCATAAATTCAAAGAGCTTCCATCCTGTTGATTTTTTTGTGTCACAACCCCATCAGCCCCTCTGAAACAAGAGATTGGCTGTCTGCTATGGAAAGACATGACAGACTTCCTGAGCTAGTATGTCATAGAAAGGATCCCTTGTTGTTGCCACATGGGATTCTCCTTTCACTTTTTCACTACCCCAAGCGAGACAGGGGATTCAGCCCGATTGCAGATCTGCATGGGATCAGCTACTTTATTTAAACAAGAAAGTTTCATATGGTGATAGATTTATCCGCTGTCACTTCTGTGTAAGGATGTGCGTGATTCACATCCATGGATTTGAAAGATGCGTACTTCCAGATCTCTGTTTGACCATATCACAAATGTTGCCTTTGGTGGACAGTTGTTTCAGTTCAAAGTACTCCCCTTTGATCTGGCAGCTGCTCCAGGAGTCTTTAGAAAATGTATAGCTTCTCTTGTTGCTGTTCTCCAAGCATGAGGGGCAATTATTTTTCCCTACATTGATGACTTTTTCTTGTGGTGAGATCAAGCATCTCTCAGTCATCACACTACTGTCACTCTCTCCTTGAGCCACAATTTCAGACTACAGATGAATGAGGAGAAAAGTGAGGGTTGCTTCCTTTCTATAGGGAGAGCCATAGAAATACCTGATTCATCAGCTGTTCCTACCTGTAGCAGGGGCATCCTGATCTGTAAGATGTTCTCCTTCCACTCCACAAAAGGAACATCTCATAGTGAATAGCAGTTCCTAATTATGTATTGCATATCTTTGTTAACCAGAGAAAAAATACCATCATATTCAAATAATCATTTGAAACTATTTCAGCTATTAAGAAAATAATCATTATGTGTAATTTGGGTCTAACATTGCAACTACACAAAGAATTCAGCAGCGACATAGGATTCAGAGAAACAATTCTGATGTTTATTTCTACTTTCTTGTCTTATTTGCAGGTGAAAATCTGGACCAGGTTGATTGGTCGTGGGTCAAATTAAAACCTCAACAGGTGGTAGATGTCCTGGTGTGCATGCTGTACAACCCCAGTGAGTTCTACTGCCATTCCTTAACCAATAATGGTACATAACTTTTTTACCTTTTACTTTCCTTTTTTCTTGTGTATTAATGTTGCATTAGAAGGGTCTGTGGCTCTATTACATCTGTGCTCCTGGATGTGATATCCATGCTTCTTCTTCGTGGTCTTTGTGAATGCACACAAATGGGTTAAGTCTGCGCCTGCACAGGACTCCTCAGAACTTTCTAGAGCTTTAAGTCATGTGTTTAGTAGGATGTTCCCTCATGGAGCGCATGTTCCGCCCATCGAAGAGTCCCTCAGTTCCTTTTTGCCGCCGCTGAGGTTAAACTCTTTACGACACTAGAGCGAACTTTTTTTCCTGCAATCTTTGTGATTATCATATACATGGCTTGAAAAATGCACTTGTCCACTCGTCTGTGACAAGTGAAAAATGCTGCTGGACAAGTCACAGCTCCCTCCCTCCCTGCCTCCTTCCCCTCTGACTCTCTCTCTCTCTCTAATCCTGCAGTCCTCTCCTCCCCCCTCCCACTGAAAAAGGAAAACTGCCCTCTTCTCGTGAGAAGAGAGTTTGAGCAGCACATATAGATATAGCTCTGCAGGAAAATGTAGAGTAGTCCCATGCTGGAGAATATGGAGTTCTTCTTCGTGGCCTCTGTGAATCACACCCTGGGTGATCCGCGCCTGCGCGGAGCCTCATCGGAAAGTTCTAGAGCTTCTGTGGTAACAAAAAACACATTAGAATAAGGCCCCTCCCCCCTTGTATAAGTACCTTGGCGCCAAGGCTCCCCTTTCAGTTTCTTTCAACTGCCGCGTTGAGAGCCTCATAGTTCTGCTTCTGTGAGTAAAAGAGAAAGAGAGTTTATTCTTGATTCCTTCCTGTTATCAATCTTGTTTCCTTTAAAATTTTAGATCAAATGCATTATCATCAGAGATTTTTTCCTTTCTGCTTCGCTTGGCCTCCGGCCGCAGCACCCCCCCCCCCCCCCCCAATCATCGATTTTTCTCCTCAAATTATTTTTCTCCTATTCATGACCCCTTTGGGCCCGTTTAAACACTGCGTGGTCTGTGATAACAAAATACCACTCTCCGACAGCCACGCCAAGTGTCTTTTTTGCTTGGGGGAGGCACACCAGACGTCCTCCTGCCAGCATTGTAAGAACTTCAAGCGCGGAGTCCTCCATTCTTGCTTATCCAGATTAAAACTCCGTCTTTGGGAACAATCCCTTCAACCAACCAAAATGGCCCAACCTCCTTGTAAGGCCACCTCACAAACCAAAGCAATGGAGAAGGCTCTTTCTGAAGCCTCCAAACAGCGTCCATCGACCACACCATCCCACTCCGATGCTCCATCCACTTCGTCTAAAACTTCAAAAACCCATAAATCGAAGCGCTCGATACTGAAATCCTCGATATCGAAGCCCTCCACTAAACATCAAATATCCACCGAAGCCTCTTTGGTCCCGGAGCCCTCTCCACCTAAAAGACCTAAACAGCATAAATCTAAAGCTGCAGTCATCTCTCAGCAACCTCAACAAACCGCTGAATCAATCTCTATTGGTTCGCCTTCTGACGATGACAGAATCCCCTCTCATCAACCCTGCTCCCAATCACCGGAATGGGATGACAGAGTCGATCGATTAACATCTTCTCCTCCCAGTCCTCAACGTGCTGTTCTTTCGAGCAACCCTTCCATAGTTGCTTCACCTGACAGGGTCGACTCCAAACAACAACTAGAGACCATACCTTATTCGGTAACATCTGATCGTCCACCACGACCGCCTCAGAGACATCGGCCCCAATAGTCCCTGGAGCTGTCTATTTCATCACGCGTGGCTCAGACCCGCGTTCAGCACTCTCATCGGGTTGCCATTTGCCCCGACCAGTATTCAACCGGACAAACTGCAACCGCCAATCAGCCAGTTGCTCTATCCAGCTCGGCCATACCTTCTCATAGTGGGCCTCGATCTCGACAGCCATCGGTGTCGAAACGGCCATATCACCATGACCCACATGGACTCCAACCTGCTCCCTACCTGGCACCTAAAAGATCCCGGACGGTTGAGCAATTTTCTTCTACACACGAGGCCTTTACAGCTCCAGCCTCCCAATATTTTCCCGCTAATCCAGACGAGGGAAATCATTTCTCTTGCTCGGCATCTCCAGCGTCTATATACTCCACTGCTTTACCAGCTCATCAACAACCTCCGTTTCAACATCACCGAGACACAGGCTCTGATATCGATGATCCTCGATATCCATCCTGGTCCATGGACACTCGTTCTGTCCCTCTGTCGATGCACGATTTCCGTCGCCCGATAGAACCAAGCCATCAAACTCGACATCACTATGACCCCGAGTTCGACACCAACGTGCCACCATATCAAACAACATCCATGGACACTTGGATGACATCTCTCGGTATCGAAAATCCTCGACACCGACAAATGCCCATGGACATGCCGGCTCCATTGACATCAAGCCACAAACGTCAATACTATGACACTCAACCTATCGACACCGAAGTCGATCAACAATCCGTCGACTCCCGACACGATTCAGATTATTCTGATCACGGATCCAGACCTCAGACGCCGTCAGTATTACTTACCTCACTGGAATCCGACCTTGTCGATGCCGACCCACCATCACAGGCGGAAGACTTCCAAACTTACGCCCAACTTATGATCCGTATGGCTAAGTCTCTCAATCTCCAAATCCACCGTCCTTCGACAGAACCGGCCGTTCTTCTTCGTGGCCTCTGTGAATCACACTATGGGTAATCCGCGCATGCGCGGAGCCTCATCGGAATATTCTAGAGCTTCTGCAGTAGCAAAGGAAAATACATTAGCATAGACCCCTCCCCCTGGTATATGTACCTTGGCGCCAAGGCTCTCCCTTCACTTTCTTTCAACTGCCGCGTTGAGAGCCTCGATCGTTGCTTCTGTGAGAAATCTGAAAACGAAAGAAGGAAAGTTATTGAACTTTATTATTATTATCCTTATTATTTTCAAAAGATACGCTCCGGCCTTAAGGCTGAAGCGTCCCCCTCCCACCTTTCCGTTGTTTTCTTTTCTAAACCAGTTCTCGGTTCATGGCCTTTTCAGGCCCATTTAAAAGCTGCGTAGCCTGCAATAACAAGATCCCGCTCTCTGACGGCCACGCTAAATGCCTTTTTTGCCTCGGTGAGGCCATCAGACTTCCTCTTCCCCTCACTGCAAAAACTTTAAACGTGGAGTTCTCCGCAGTCGCCTCTCTAGACTCAAGCTTCGGCTCTGGGAGCAATCTCTATGGCATTCCTACACGGCGTACCTCTTCCAGACGTCTGTGCCTCTGCCACCTGGGCACAGCTGTCCACTTTCATCCGGCATTATAGACTTGATCTCCGGCAGAAATCTGATGCGGCCTTTGGACGTGCTATTCTAGCTTCTACCTTGGCATGACACCCTGCCTCCGGGTAAGACAGCTTTTTAGTCACCCAGGGTGTGATTCACAGTGGCCACGGAGAAGAATGACAGGTTACCCACCTGTAATTGTAGTTCTTCGAGTGGACCTCTGTGATTCACACATCCCACCCGTCCTCCCCACTCTCACGCCATTCTGCTTAATGTAGCGGCGGTTGACACAACTGAAAGGGGAGCCTTGGCGCCAAGGTACTTATACGAGGGGGAAGGGGCCTTATTCTAATGTGTTTTTTGCTACCGCAGAAGCTCTAGAACTTTCCGATGAGGCTCTGCGCAGGCGTGGATCACCCAGGGTGGTCCACTCGAAGAACTACAATTACAGGTGGGTAACCTGTCGATTCCCTGCTCCCAATTTCAACCAAACGAGGACACATCCTGGGGTGGGAGGGAACCGTGGCTCCTTAAGAGGCCGGGTGCTTTTGCTTTCAGTTTTATTTTTGCTGGAGACATTCAAAAGAAAGGCATTCAAAATACAAACTTCATGACCCCACAGGCACGCAGATAATAAAGCAACCCAAGTCTGAAGGTATAAATCAGTGATTCCCAATCCTAATAAATTGCAGCTATAGTCCGGTCATGCTGACTGGTGAGACATTCTAAAAATTTTCAGGCCCTGATCATATACCTTCTAGGCAACTTTTCAACTTCTTCTTCGTTTGAGACGTTCCCTGTGAGTTTTTTTTTCCCCTATGCCCTTTTTCTCCCGTGTTTTCCCTCCCCCCCCTTTTTATGGCCCCTCTGGGTCCGTTTAAGCAGTGCATCTCGTGTGCCAATAAGATTCCCATTTCAGACAGCCACAATCGCTGCCTTCTTTGTCTGGGCGAACAACATTAGACCCACACTTGCCCGAAGTGTAAGAGCCTGACCAGACCTGCACTTAAACTTCGCCTGCAGCACCTTCGGTCTTTCCTGTGGGAGAAATCTCTGAAACCATCAGACCCCAAGGCTCATACAGTTATGGAACCTACCTCAACACCGGTTTCAAGACCAGAGCCTGCAAGGTCCGGCCTACACCTTCTCCTAAACAGAAATTGGCTTCCAAATCATCTTCGAAGTCGGCGTTGAGCTCGAAGAAGCCGTCAGCACCGATTTGGGAACCTCCATCGCCTAAACATAAGAAACAATCAGATCAATCTTTGCAGAAGACCAAATGTTCCACTAAGAAAAAGCATCAGACAGAGTCAGTCTCTCATCCTTTGACTCTACCATCACTGATACTCGAAGAATCTTCTAGGGAAGCTGCCACATTAGGTTCCCTATCGGAGGTTGAAGACCCACTTCCACTGCCACCTGGCCAGGCTCCACCTTCTCTTCCGAGTGTCTCGTCCAGTCAAGGCCCTTCTACGGCTGATGTTATTTCCAGCCCGGCCTCAGCCCATACAAGCCCTGCATCCACAGGGTGGGCAACGGTCATACAATTATCTCACGGACTCATCTCTGCAAGAATCACCTCCACCTCAAAAGCGGCTGGCAAAAAGACACCACCTTTCGCCCTCATACTAGTATCGACAACTTCCGTATTGAGAGATTTATTATATACATGAGTCAGCCCAATGCCAGTTTCGCCCTGAATATGCAGAGGCCTATTATGGCGACTATAGACAACCTCAATACCGAGACGACCATCCAGAGCCATACCATGATACCTACAACTACGAAGAACCAAAGAGGGTCTGCTATGCTTACACATATCCCTCGGACTCCTCTTCGCCATCACCGTCACCTGCTCGACACCAGCACCACACATATTCTTCGAGGCTCTCACAGCCCGACCTGTCTGTACCACCACCGACTAAGTCCTCTCTTAAGAAATCTCTGCCACAAGCCACGTTGTCTCAGTCACACCACCAATTGGTACCAAAGCCCTCCCGTACTTCTTCTGCCTCCAACTCCACTTTGGCTCCTCATCCAAGCACTACTCGGGTGCTCAGTCTTCTTCAGGTGAGGTCTTCTTCACTACAAGTTACCACGGCCTATAGAGGCCCACCCCCGGCACCGACCAATGCCAATCCAATTCTACCTAGCCAGCGTTCTTCCACCTCGACTGCGGCTAGAGTTTCCATGTCGAAGCCTCAACATCAATCTCCATCTTCACCTCCATCCTACCATCAAGGATCCTCTGGTACTCCACCCTCCGAGACCCTGGACCCCGCTTCAGACATCTGAGGAGTCCCCCACAAATCTCCCCACTCCAGATTCGGATGTAGCAGATAATCACCCTCCTTCACCATCGGAAGACTTCACCTCATATTCCCATCTGCTGCTCCGTATGGCCAAGCCTCTTGAGCTCGAGGTCAAACAACCACCACTGCCTAAACAGTATCTCGTTTTCGACGACATTAACCAGGACAAGTCACCACCTTTGAGCCTCGCTTTCATCCCTGCTATGTTGGATCACATTAAAAAGTAATGGGACAAACCTTCCTCTCCACCTCAGGTATCTAGAAGGGTAGAGAACCTCTACCGCACACATGGAAATGACACTGCTTTTCTTGCAAAGCACCCACTGCCTAACTCAGTCATAGTCGAGTCCAATCAATCTGGCGCCCAGAACTGCTCTGCCATAGATCCTACCAATAGAGAAGGCAGGAAGCTCGATGTCCTCAGACACCGTTTTTACTCTCTTGCATCATTCATCATGCGAGTTTCCAATTATCAGGCAGCTATGGGAGCGTATCACAGACAGCTCTGGAACAAAGTTCTGCCAGTTCTACAATCTTCTCAAGATGACTCTCGAGCTGCTGCTCTTAATGTTCATCTTGAAGCTTCAACCCTAGCGAAGCAACAACGCATTGCTGCACGCCACATTGCAGACGCTGCCTCTAAGACTATGGTGACATCGATTGCTCTTAGGCACCATGCATGGCTTAGATTGGCAGGCATCACAGAAGATGCACGGTCACTAATAGAAGACCTTCCTTTCGATGGTGTGGGTCTCTTTAACGATAAGACTGACGAAGTCATGGACAATCTCCATAAGATTTGGAAAACAGCCCAATCTTACTCCACCCAGCAATACTACAGATACCCATGCAATCAATGGCGCCGCCCTCCCACTTTCCAACAACCATATCAACATTACAAACCTTCTCCTGTCAAAAAGCCTCGTCCCACACCACCGCCATCGACTTCTCCACTCTTTCGACCTCGCTTCCGTTTCGGCTCACCAGGCTCAACACCTCCTAGGCCTCATGGCTTCAACCACGTAGGTTGTACAACATGCCAGACTCAAGATGTGTTCCCTCCAGGCATGGTATCTATCTCTCTTCAACCTGCTAACAGACCACCCTTCCAAGACCTTGACAGTGATGCGAGAACTTGCGAGTCAACTTACCTGGTGGACTTCCATTCCCAACCTCACAGTCGGATGCCCCTTCTATCCTGTTCAACTTACCATCCAAGTGACAACAGATGCCAGTCCTACCGGATGGGGCGCACACTGCAACAACCACAAGATCCACGCCCTGTGGTCAAAAACAGAACAGATATTACACATAAACTGATGACAGCTGCTTGCTGTCATCAAGGCCTTCTGCACTTTTCGATCTCTTCTTGGAAGAGGAGTGCAGGTGGCCACGGACAACATGACTACCCTGTATTACATCAACAAGCAAGGAGGGACGCACTCGCTCTCCCTACTCTATCTAGCAGTGCAGTTCTGGGAGTGGTTATGCTCACCACGTCTTCCCTGTAGCAATCCACGTCGCCACCGAAGACAACGACATAGCAGACCAACTGAGTTGTCTCGCCACTCACACTCACAAATGGTCGCTGGACCAAGCTACTTTCCTGCAACTCTGCCATCGATGGGGAAACCCCACCTTAGATGTTTTTGCCTCGGAGCACAACACAAAATGCATCCGATATTGCTCCAGAGCAGGCAGAGGCAGACACTCTCTCGGGGATGCGTTCATGACACACTGGGGAACAGACCTCCTGTACCTGTTCCCCCCCATCCCTCTAATCCAATGGACAGTTATCCGCTTGCATCAACAAGAAACAGATGCCATCCTCATAGCCCCTTGGTGGCCACGTCAGCCATGGTTCACTCTACTCAAAGCAATGGCATCCGCTTATCTCCCCCTCCCAGTGTACCCCCACCTCCTCACCCAGGACAACGGCATGGTCTATCACCTGGACCTGGACTCTCTCCACCTCACAGCCTGGAGAATTCTTCCTCAATAACAGCTGTACTCGCTAAATCCTGGAAGCCATCTACGACACTGCTGTATTCCTACAAGTGGTGAATATTCTCTGCCTATACGCTATCTGAAGGCCTGACTGCCAAACCAGTCTCTCTGCCTTCCTCCTGCATCTTTTTAACAAGGGTCTTTCACACTCTACCTTGAAGGTATACATTGCTGCCATTGTGGCACACCAAACCACTGGTTCGGATGCCTCGCTTCTCTTTTCTCATCCAACCCAGAAGAGATTCCTCAGGGCCCTTCAAAACATGTGCTACACTCCAAAACAACTGCTCCCACAATGGTCCCTTCAACTTGTGCTACATTCGTCCACCTTTCAAACCAGTTGCAACTACCCATTACAAGTTCTTTCTCTTAAAACTTTATTTTTGGTTGCCTTTACATCTGCACGACAAGCTAGCAAACTAGCAGCTCTCAGAGCTGATTCTCCTTATCTACAATTTCACCCCAATAAGGTCACTCTCTACCTGGTCATTTCATTTCTGCCTAAAGTTGTCTCCGACTTCCATCTCAATCAACCCATCATCCTTCCAACTTTCTTCCCTTCACCTTTGTCGGACCTTGAGCACATACGTTGGACATCAGATGCTCTTTGGCCTTCTATATCTCTCGTACAAAGGATTTCTGGAAATTCCCTCGTCTATTTGTCTGTTATCAGGGACTGTGTAAAGTTTGTCAGACGACATCGCAGACTCTTTCTCAATGGATCGTCCAGACCATCTCTCTGGCCTATGAGTTGGCGCAGAGGCCCCCGCCAGACATCCTTAGGGCACACTCTACTAAACTGTTGCTACTTCTACAGCCTTATTTCATGGAGTGGACATTTCCAACGTATGTCGGGCTGCTACTTGGTCCAGGCCCTTGACATTTATCACCCACTACAGACTTGACATCAGAGCTAAACAGGACACAGGTTTCAGCCGAACTGTCCTCTCATCATTTTTACCATGACGTCCCACCTGCCGGTAAGTTAGCTTGCTAGTCATCCATTCATGTGCGTTCACAGAGACCACAAAGAAAAGAGGTTACTTACCTGTAACCATAGTTCTTCGAGTGGTCCTCTGTGAATCCACACGTTGCGGCCGTCCTCCCCTCTGTCTGTCACATTTTGTCTTCGTTTCTTCTCTTGACAGCGGCGGACTTCTTTAGGAACTGAGGGACTCTTCGATGGGTGGAGCATGCACCCCACGAGGGAACGTCCTACTAAACATGTGACTTAAAGCTCTAGAACAGGGGTCTCAAACTTGCGGCCCGTGGGACGATAGTTTGTGCCCCCCGCCTTAATATGAAAATTTAATGTTAGTGCGGCCCGTGAGTTTGATATGTATGGCACTTTACAGTGTTGTGTGCGGAGCTGAACGAACCTACCAATCACGGTGGGGTATATGGCTCTCGGGGGCGGGACATCAGCCGGGCTCGATGCAAGCAGAGATACATTTCTCAATGAGTGAAAGTTACAACAGCGTTGCCATGGAGTGTTTTCTTCCGTGCCTGGCTGGCTGCCTCATCTCTGTTGGGCACACACGGACATTCATCCCAGCGCGCTGTGCTCACAACATTCAAACAAAGTTTTTTTAAGTTGTTGCCCAGCAGGACATTATACGTATATATACGTATATAAATCTATATAAATAAATTTATATATAAATAGATTTATATAGATAGATTTATACACACATGTCAATGGCGCTTAGAGAGTTAATATGAGGTCTCTCTCTCTCTGACAAAATAAATCGAAGTGATGTGTACGCGGCAGGATAAAAGAAAATTAAGGAACTCAATGCAGCCTAATGTAGTCTGCAGTCACATAGCGACACCTGTCCATGGGCAATAACAGTCTCCGGTAACCCGGACCAATTATAGGGTTGCACCATTTTTTTTATTTGTGGGTCATTGTTTTTTATTTGCATTGCGCTATTTGCATTGCCTCACACAATGAACATTACATATATTTCTATATGATGTAAAAGTAGTCAAAACAAATGACATCAACAATAGCACGGTGTCATTTCTGCTTCTTTTTCCTGTAATAACAGCACGGTGGATAACAGTCCGTGAAGTCGCCTTTTTTGCGCTCACTATCCCGGTACTTTCTACCATCTACAAATGCCATGGTGTGCATGTCATCATGAAAAAGACATGAACATCGAGCGTAAAAACAAAGGAGACTGCTACCGGGCTTTTATCTGCCGACCGCCGTGCTGCGGTTACAAGAAAAAGAAGCAGAAATGACGTTCTCCATGTGTTGAGACGTCCGCCATGCGTCGGCTAAACGCTTGATTGAAACTTCAATGCGACAGTGACACCAAGTGGAATTATATATATTACACAGCCCCAAACATGTCTTTTTCAAAGCCTGCAGTGAAGAGAAAGGTTGGTGATGAGCACAGACAATTTCAGGAAAAGTGGGAAATGCAGTATTTCTTTGTTGAGCACAGGGGCACCCCGACGTGTCTTATTTGCACAGAGAAAGTTGCGGTGCACAAGGAATACAATTTGAAACGTTATTACACAACTAGACACGCTGAGGAGTATGCAAAATACCAGGGAGATGAGAGAGCCAACCGGGTTGCCAATCTTAAAACATGTCTACTGAGGCAACAAGATTTCTTCAAGAAAGCAACCAAAGAGAATAATGCAGCAGTCGAAGCTAGCTACGTGGTTAGTGAGATGATTGCTAAAGCAGGAAAGCCATTCACAGAAGGTGAATTTGTCAAAAAGTGCATATTACAGGCTGCAAGTATACTCTGTCCAGAAAAGAAAGGTCAGTTTAGCAACATCAGCCTTTCTGCCAACACCATGGCAGAGCGCATTTCTGACCTGTCAAGTGACATTTATGACCAACTGTGTGAGAAAGCCAAATGTTTCGGTGTATACTCAGTCGCTCTTGATGAGACCACAGACATCACCGACACTGCCCAGCTCGCAATGTATGTCCATGGTGTTGATGACAATTTTGAAGTGATGGAGGAGTTGCTCACAGTAATTCCAATGCATGGCCAGACCACCGCTCAGGAGATATTTCACCAGCTGTGTGATGCCATTGAGAATGCCGGTTTGCCATGGAAGAGGTTTGTTGGAATAACAACCGATGGAGCGCCATCAATGACAGGGAGGAAAAATGGACTGGTGGCACTTGTTCAAAAAAAAAACTGGAAGAGGAGGGTGTGGAGGAAGCCATTGCTCTGCACTGCATTATCCATCAGCAGGCCCTTTGCAGCAAATGCCTGAAGTTTGACAATGTGATGTCTGTCGTTGTGAAATGCATCAACCAAATCAGATCCAGGGGCTTAAAGCACCGAAGGTTCCGTGCTTTTTTAGAGGAAATGGAGTCAGAATATGGGGATGTGCTCTACTTCACCGAGGTACGTTGGCTCAGCAGCGGAAGCGTATTGAAGAGATTTTTTTGAGTTGAGAGCAGAAGTGAAAGCCTTCATGGAGAAGGATGGAGTGGCTGTTCCTGTGCTAAGTGATCCCAAATGGCTCATGGACTTAGCTTTTCTTGTTGATATCACACATGAGCTTAATGTACTGAACAAGAAGTTACAAGGCCAGGGGCAACTTGTCAGTGCTGCCTATGACAACGTGAGAGCATTCTCCACAAAACTTGTGTTATGGAAAGCCCAGCTCTCTCAGACAAACCTTTGCCATTTCCCAGCATGCAAGGCACTCGTGGATGCAGGCACACCATTCAGTGGTGAGAAGTATGTTGATGTCACTTTGAAGCTACAGGAGGAATTTGATCACAGATTTGCAGACTTCAAGACGCACAGAGCCACATTTCAAATTTTTACGGACCCCTTCTCCTTTGATTTGCAAGATGCCTCTCCTGTGCTTCAAATGGAGCTCATTGATCTGCAGTGCAACTCTGAACTCAAAGCGAAGTTCAGGGAGGTGAGTGGAAAAGCAGACAAGCTTGGGCAATTTTTGAGAGAATTGACCCCCAGCTTCCCTGAGCTTTCCCGAATGTTCAAGCGGACCATGTGCCTTTTTGGGAGCACATACTTGTGCGAAAAGCTGTTCTCCACCTTGAACTTCAATAAGTCCAAGTACAGGTCCAGACTTACTGATGATCATCTTCAAGCCATACTGAGGGTCTCAACTGCTTCCTCCCTTAAGCCAAATGTTGCTCGGCTATGCAAGAGGAAGCGCTGCCAGGTCTCTAGCAGCAAGGAGTAGGCAAGAGAAGCCATGTTCAGAAGAACAGTTCATGTTCTTCAATGTTCCATTCATGTTCAGGACAATTCATGTTTAGAAGAAGATTAAAGGTTAAAGAACTGTTAATACAGACATTTGAACCTGAATACAGCAGATATAGAAGACTGAAGAAACTACATATAGTCGCTCACTAGAGAAATCTAATTATTATTATTATTTTATTTATTTATTACTGATTGATTTATTTATTTTCTTATTAATTCTTAATTTGTTTATTTTTCATCTTATTTTGTGTTAAAAAATAAAAATAAAGAGATTTGAGAAGATTGGAATTTTTTTAACAAAGCTTTTTTTGTGGAAAACCTGATGTGGCCCAGCCTCACCCAGACTCTGCCTCCAGCGGCCCCCAGGTAAATTGAGTTTGAGACCCCTGCTCTAGAAACTTCCGAGGTGTCCTGCGCAGGCGTAGACTTAACCCATTCGTGTGGATTCACAGAGGACTACTCGAAGAAATATGGTTACAGGTAAGTAACCTCTCTATATCTTTGTTTGCTCAAGTCAACAAAATTTAGGAGTCCTGACACACGTTCTGCTGCTTTTATTTCGCTCATATACAGTCAACCCTCGACTTACGAACTTAATCCGTTCCGGAAGGACGTTCTTAAGTCAAAAAGTTCGTAAGTCGAATCAGCATTTCCCATAGGAATGCATTGAAAAACAATTAATCCGTTCCGGCTGTTTTTGGTTCTTAGGTCGAGGGGCGGTTTGTAAGTCGAAGCATTAGTTCCCATAGGAACTAATGCAAAGCCGGTTAATCCGTTCCTACCACTAGGGGCAGAATTTTTTTCTTTTTTTTCCTTTTAACCTAAGATGACTTAGGTTAAAAAAAAAAAAAGGAAAGAAAAGAGGGAGGGAAGGAGGGAACAGAACCTTTTCAACAGAACACCTTGAAAGTTCAATTTTCGCGCTTTCCCCGCCTCCCGCGCGTGTTTTTTTTTTTTGGTTCGTAACTCGAAGCAAAGTTTGCAAGTCGAGGCTATATTTTTCTATCAGAGCGGTTTGTAAATCGAAATGTTGTAACTAGGGCCGTTCGTAAGTCGAGGGTTGACTGTAGTAGTTTATGGTTACACATGCCATTCTTTTAAAGTAAAGTTGATTTCTTCTATCATATTTATGTCTTGTTAGTTTTCCCCCTTTTCCTTTTAAAACATATATATACTAGATTAGGATGGAGCCTGTTGCCTTTCAGATGTTGTACTGGAGTTCCTGATCAGCTTTTACCACTGATTGTAAGGCTAAGGCTGATGAGAGTTACAGTCCAGCAATGTCTGGAGGGGAGTACGCATTGCACATCCCTAAAAATAGGGTACCAGAGACAGAATTAATAATAACTGAGTTTTTAGTTGATTTTTAGTTGATTTAAGGCAGACAGTGACTTAAATCATCATTTATGGATAAATCTTAATAATTCTTTTCTGCTTCAAAGGATGGATAATGGTATAGTATTTGAAACTTATTTTTGCAGACTTTAAGGCTCTGAAAGATCTCAATATATCTTTAGCAGAATACTGCCAAAAAACAGCTCCTAGGATTTCCAAAGTAACAAAGGGGGAGCTGTGCTGTGCTTACTTTTCTGGTAAGTAAGGATGTTTGCCCTTGCTCATTGTGTCTCGTATTGCAGTGATGCATTCTGGAAATTTCATCTCCCAGTGATGCAACAATATATTTGATCTGTCTACTAAATCATTGAGGGAAGTTTTGTTAATTTGCAGGTATGAAGTTAAGGTCAAGCCTTTATTTAACATTTGTAGTAAATTTGTAGAGTAAATTTGTTCACTTACTGTAGAGATTTACAGCATTACTAACCCCAGGGGCCACATACGATTCTGGCTTGGAATTCAGTGGCTCCATAGTTGTGCACATATACTGTATATCCAAGTGCTTCACTTTCTGTGTGTGCGTGGAGAATATTTTTCCCCAGGTTCTCCAGCAGTAAAAATGACAACAGATGTCTTTTTTGTTGTTGTTGTTGCTATTAGTGGAAGGGGAACATGCTTTGGAATGTTGTTGGGGGAGAGTAGGAGCAGTCTTGGGGCTTGTAAATTGTATAATTATATAATTTTGTCTTTACATCTTTTAATTTAGGTGATGGTAAATGGTATCGTGCATTGGTGGTAGATGCTACTACATTTGAATTCTGTAAGGTTCAGTTTGTGGATTATGGAAATTGTGAAGAAATTACTCTAGATAAAGTCAGACAGATTTCATCTGCATTCATGAAGCTCCCATTTCAGGCAATCAAATGTTGTCTGTCAGGTAATAGAAATGAGATAATCTGTTGAGCTGCAGATAAGAGAATGCTAAGCTTTTACTAAAGTTTAAATTGTGTGAACTAAGCATTAATTAATCATCCCAATTTCATATTTCTGAATTGGAACTCTAGAATCTTAATTTGCTGTGTATTTTAAGCTACTTTACTTTTTATTTAGTTATTATTTGAGATAATGTGTGTTGGAAAAATGACTGACATTTGTCTACCTATATTTTTAATTATCAGAATTGGAAGATTTATATTGGCCATTTGCTTAATACAAAAATTTATTTCTCTCCTTCCAGTACTGGGTAAACCTGAAACATAAAAGGATCAATGCATTTTACCAAAAAAAAAACACCTTAGGATCTTTAGCCAAACAGAGAACCAGTTATTCTGACAAGCAACCTACTCCTCCATTTCATTCTGAAATAGTTTTCCTCCTTCTATAATCTTCACCATTTTGAGGCGACTCTAGTTTAAAATGGTGTGGTGAAGACTTTTGCAGTGGAGACAGGCCTAAATACTGTATACTGTTGTCTCTTAGGCATCCTAACAATTTCAAATATGGAAGTTTAGGTATGCATGTGTATGCAAGAGTTCAGTATACTTTTGTGATTGTACAAGTTATAGTCTGAATTTTTAGATAGAAGATTTAGTGTATCAACAAATGCTTATAATACTTAGAAATGTATTCTTACTATATTACATGTTACAGTGGAATCATGTTAAAAGGACGTCTGACTAAATTCTGTGGTCAGTATCCTCATGAGAATTTCCAGCAGAGCAAAGGCATTTGCACAAGCACTTTGTTCCTCTCGGTTGCTCTTCACACAATCAGTCCCACATCTTGTTTTGCCAGCCAGTATACAATCAATGAGGATGGCCCATCAGAGGGGGAACCACTTGTGCAATTGCCCTTCCACTTCACAACTCCTCAAGAGGATTTTGACCAGTAAGACTTAATGTTTAAAATGTGTGTGGAGAATTGTATCCACAGGGACCTTGAGCATTTATGGACAGTGACTAAAATTTACTTAAATAATGTTTCTTCCCAGGTATAAGGCCCACAAATAAGGAATGGACTACAGAAGCTGTAGCAAGACTGCATATGTGCACAGCTGGAAAGAAACTTCAGGCCAAAGTAGTTTCTGTATCTTCAGATACCACTGAAATAGATCTTATTGATATTTCTACTAGCAGTCCAGTAATTGTTAATCACATTCTAATTAATGAACATTTGGCTTTAAAAAATGAAATATTATCAAATCAAAATATGCTGGCAGTTGAATTGGCAGCCACTGATTTTCAAGGTAATTAATGCTACTAATTGCTAATCTTTTGAGTGTCATGAGAAGCTGTGTAAAGATTATCTGTTTGTTAGATTATAATTGCTGAGTTAGCCAGTGAATGTCAGAAATTATAGAATCACAGCCATGTTGTATGCATTTTGTTGTCATGCCTTGGTAACTGTTATGATAGTAATGGAAAGAAGACTCAGACGTGGAGGCGGGGCTTTGTCGCAGCGAGACTGGTCGAGTTTTAGATGGGCTCCTGAAACTGACCAAGACCAATCAGTTCGGGACCCCCAAAACTTAGGGGGCAAAGGACTGTCACTAGGAGAAGTGATGTCTGAAGTAGCAGAGGTGATCGAAAGGGGAGAGGAACTGGCAGAAGCCTGCTTTTCTTCTCTTTGAAGTCTCATCTGAATGCACAGACCGAGGAGGGAGCCATCTTGGACAAAGAGCTGGGAACACCCCTAGCTGAGAGTGGAAGAGTATAGAAGGATTTTGGAAAATATTTCTGACCAGAATTCTAAGTAAGTCAAGATGCTTGTCTTGTTTATAGAATTTTAAAGGACCTAAATAATGATATAGAAGAGAGCGGATATAATCTGTCAGAGAGAGTGAAAGTGACCAGATCTATAGCCAGTAAGAAGCGGTAGAGCGAGCCGCCCCCCCCCCCCCCCGGTTTTGAGGCTTGATCGGTATATAAACAAGGAAGAAAAAGAAGGGGGGGAAGAAAATGACTGCGATTGAACTGTTCTAATAAGACTCACTCCCACAGGACAATATAACTATAAACTACTGAACTATAAAGTTGATGGTCGCAGCCAGAACTAGAGATGAGAACTTATGAACCTAAGAAGTGCTTTTGGATCTGAGAAGACACCGGGGTTTGTTTTGAAGGCAATCCCCTTTCTTATTGCCCAGAGCAGTCTTGGGTGGAGGGGCTGAAGAAACATTTTAAAAGGAGACAAAGCCCTTCCCTGGCCGACTTATTGCTAATAGTGAAAGCTGGTGAGAAAGATTGAATTGTAAATGTTACTTGCCTCAAGGTACAGTCTGTTCCTCCAAATATCCATTGTTCTGGCTTCCAAATGGTTAGAGTATTATAAACATAGAAAAACCCCAGTCTAAGCTACGGAACGAAAGAAAAGTGAGGCGGCAGTGCCACATGCTGGAAAGAGACCCAGATAGCACCTGCAAAAGGACAACAATTGGTAAAAGACTCAGATAGCACCTGGAAAAAAGCCTAGACCAAATAATGGGACAAGAGGCTTTCAAGGACTGGCAAAAGAATATTCAGGACATGTTATCTATTGGACTAGAACAGATATAAGGAGGGATGGAGCAGCTATCTGAAAAAAAATTAAGGATTTAGGGACGTACTTGGAATCTGCAACGAAGGCGGAGAAAAAGGCAGAGGATCTCAAGGCAGAACTGGAAGGGAAACAACAGGAAAGAAAACAAGATGAAATCAACCTGCTAAAACTACAAATGGAGGAAGCCAATCTTATTCTTAGATCTCAGAAATTGCCAGAAGAAAAAGGTGAAGATACAGTGCAACTGATAACTGTTTTTTTAGCCCCACTTATGGAGATGTCATTAGAAGAAGTGCAGCAAAGTTTGGACACAGCAAGAGGAATTAACATAGCATATACCAGGAATGGTGGACTCCCCGGAGAGGTCCATGCTGGATTCTTGAGAATGATATTTTGAGAGAAAGTTCTAGGGACCACACAGAATGGGGACTATACTGTGGAAGGGAAGGGAACTGAGATTCTGGGGTATATTCTGTGGCAGGTGGGGCAGAGTAGGAGACAGTACGCGGAGTTGACGAAGCTCCTGGGAGCAGAGTCAGTTACATATAAGTGGTTGGTAAAATGAAAAATGAAGTGGTGAAAGATTGTATGATAAAATGGGCACAAAATATTGGTCATAATATTGATTTAGAATACTGGACACAAATTTGGTGGAATAATATTAACTTACAAAATCAGCAAGTTTTAAAGAAAATATATACAAGATGCTTTATAGATAAGGAGTTAAAAATGGGAATGGTTTTATAATTGGATTCAAAATATAGATTGGAAAGTATAGATAAAAGACGAATGAGAAGGTCCAAGGGAATGGAGAGATTAGTAACTATAGATATTCTGGAAAAATTGTTATATTGTTTCTCTTTTGTAGATGATTTCCCTTTTTAGCATAACTGTAAGAATACGCTTTTGCTCTCTGAAATTTTACCTTTCCCCTATCCTTACCCATCCCCCTCCTACCCCCTTGTGTCCACACCCCAACTCCTATTCCTATTAAAAATGAATAATAAAAAAGAAGAAGAAAGAAGACTCAGACTGGGTGGTTCTTGGTATGCACATTGAAGGAACCAAGGCTATAATACTCTTCATAACAGTCTAAATCTCAGTATAGAACACCTACATCACAAAAGTCAATATCCATAAAGGGTTGGACAGTGAAGGACAGTGTAACAGATCCACTTGAGTAATCTGGTTCATGCCCTGGAGTCCCACAGTAGTTTTTCTCCTTAAAAAGAATTGTATGTGAGTCCTAGCTTGAATCTTAGAGGTACACTTACTTACTTACTTACTTAATGTTCTTACTTATTTACTTACTTATTTAAAAAGTTTTTTCCCCGCATCTCACCTAAAAAAGTACCCAAGATGGGTTATGCCGTTAAAAAAGACACATTATTGAAAGCTAAAAAATTAAGTTATTAAAATATTTTTTAAAATTAAATAAACATTATATTAAAAATACTAGATAAAAGCATTACTAAAACAGTAATGCTTTTAAATGCAATTTTTTTTTACAAACATACAAAAATACAAACCATCTGTGAGGTTCTCCTTGTCCTTCCCCCTCAGATTTCCGTATCCCAGCCATAGATGATTGCAGTCATTTCTTTAACAAAATTCAAGTCTTTGTTACTTAACAAACTTAATGGATCTAAGTCAATAAACAATTCGTTTTGCTCCTTTATCATCTTTACTCCAGCACCTTTTTCCTTTACATTCAACAGATCTCCTTGCAACAGGCAAGGGGTAGAACTAAGGCCTTGGTCCAGGTTCTCGTTCAAAGCCTTTTGCCTCAACTCCAAGTGTAGGCATCCTTCAGTCTCGAGAGACTATGGTAACATGCTCTGAATAGAGGTCTTGGAACAGCATCTAGTGTGGCTCAGAAGGCCAATTCAAGAGTGACAATCCCTTCCACACTGAAGACAAATACAATCTGTCCCCTGTCCAGCTCCCTGATTTTGCTGGTTTCGGGACTGCCTCTTTGCCTCGGCCTGCTGAACAAGTGTCTCTTCAAATTGGGAGAGGCCATGTTGCAGCGCCTGCCTCCAGGCTGAACGCTCAGAGGTCAAAGTTTCCCATCTGTTGAGGTCCATTCCTAAGGCCTTCAGATCCCGCTTGCAGATACCCTTGTACTCCTCCACCTCTATATTTAGAAGGGATGATGGTGGTAAACTGATCCATCGGATGGCTCCCAAACTTTCATGCCCGGGCCCAGCCTGAGACAAGGTTTGAAGGGGCTCATCCCACAGGCTTCCCAGATGCTTCTATATATGCCTGGTTCTTTTTGCTTCGGGCTTCCCTTTTTCTCTCTCTCTCTTCTACGTTTCTCTCTCTCTCTCAGCGGTTTGGCCCCAGTAAGGTGGCTTTCTGTTCAATTTTCTGATCAATTCTCACTCTACTTCTTTCCTAGGCACCTTAAAAATGACCCATTCCCCTGTCCAAGGATCTTGAACTATTTCCACCCAGCCTTCTTTGTCTTTAAATCTCTCTCTCAACTCAACCGACAACATCCTTTCTCTACTTCTTCACTTTCCAGCTGCCTCCCTTCTTCCCTCAGATCGCCTTTTAAATCTCTCTCTTTTCCTGCCAAAACAGCTCCCCCTATTAGTGCAGTAGTTTCTTCTGGGGCTTTTATTTTGATGCTTTTCACATTCATCTTTTCCAGCCCTTCTGTCAAATCTATCAGTTCTGTTTCTTCACATTTTTCTTTTCCTACAGACGGTAGGTACACTTCTGTTTCCCGGGTCCATCATTCTTCAATCTCACACCATCCCCTTTTAAAAATTGGCTCTTAGGCAGCCAGTCACTAAGAGAAAGCCTGCCTGAAGAGAAAGGTCTTTGTCGGTGGAAGGACAGCAAACACAGGACCAGCCCATGGGAAGGAATTCCAGAGTTTCAGAGCAACAGCAGAGAGGGCCTTCTCCCACATCCCCACCAAAAGCACTTGTGAGGTTGGTGGGGCAGAGAAGAGCCTCCCCTGTTGATCTTAACACCCAGGTAGGCTCATAAAGGGAGAGGCAGTGTTTGAGATAGTTTGGACCCAAGCCCTTTTGGGGGCTTTATAGGTTTAAAAACAGCACTTTGAATTGTGGCTGGAAACAGATTAGCAGCCAGTGGAGCTGCTGTAATCAAGGCTATGTGATCCTGAAAATTAGCCCCAGTTAACAATCCGGCTCCAGGACCCACAGTGGACCCACTGATGTTTCTAAACACTTTCCAAAGGCAACCACACTTAGGGCACATTACAGTAGACCAACTGGGATATAACTAAGGCATGTATCACATGACCAGATCATACATCGCCAGGAAAAGTTGCAGCTGGAGCACTAGTTCCACCCTAATACCTCTCAGTACTAGTGATTAAGTAAGTTTCAGTGAGAAGTGGGCAGAACAGAATTGGCCTTGAATTTAACGCTTTTAAAATTCATTTTTGAAGATCATTAAAGTTACATAACAGAAATGCTCATTGAATTGGAAGGAGCTGCTACACATTTGTAGGCCATCTACCAGTTTAGGAAGGTTGGAAAAGTGACATTTATCAGTTGACGTGACTAAATATTACATCTACTTTAAGTCAAAACTTTGCATCCCAAATTAGGCATTTAAATGTGTTTTAATTGTGTTTCTTTTTAAAAATTTTCTAAAAATACATTTAACTGGATAACTAATTAAAAAAGGAAGGGTGCATGGTCTAGAAAATTTGGCACTGACTCTATTTCTGAAGCCAAGATAGAGTGGATTTAGTGCCTTTTTCTGGAAGATTCCCATGGGACTTGGTTTTCTTTTTGTGCTTCTGCAGGCATGCAGGGGAGGTGGGCAACGGAAAAACATGTACATGCTTGGATAGGAACAGGTTCCATTTCAGAGTGATGCAAACTGCATCAGAAAACTAAAGACAGACTATTTTGACATGAGGTCTACTATGTATAGGAGTTTTGAAAAGTTTGTTTTTATTTAACATTACAGAAGTGTCTCCAGGCATGCAATGGACAGCAGCAGAATTTGCAGTTGATGAAACCGTGTCAGTCCATGTATTAGAAGTAGTAAACCCTGGCTTATTCTATGTTGCACCAATACAACTCAAAGGTAGGATTCAAAGTATACAATGCTGATTAATATATTCTTTCTGTCTCATGAGATTTCCACTGGACAAATGAGCAAGGACAAGCCTTGGATCTGAACACTTCCCACCTTTCAGTATCAGTGAGAAGGAAATCTGAAGCTTCTGCTATTTAGCAACCTATCTGTCTATCTGTGGGACTGCTATAGGATTCCAGCAGCTGTTTAAAACAGTTGTAAAGTTTCTTTTTAGCAACTTTTTGAACAGCTTCATATTCCATGTGCAACACAATAGTTGTGAGGTCAGAACTCTTTGGTCTTCTTTTCCTTTCGCCATCTCGGCTTTTTAAAAAACGTGTAACTTGCTATGCTGTAAGGTTCAAGTGACTAATTTGAAATTGATACTATTCACATTGCACCAGTTAGATGGGATGCCAGGATTGTCTGTCTATTTATTTTATTAACAGTCTGCCTTTCTCCCAAAAAGGGGACTCAAGGTGGCTCACAGTGTTGAAAAATATATCAGGCAAAACCAAAAGAAAAATACAAAATAAGGAAGACAAAAACATTGTGGCACCTGATGGCATCTTAAAGACTAATTGCTGTATTTTAATGTGACCTTTTGTGGACATGTCCACTTCCTCAGACTTTTCTGTGTTAAAAAATTACACTTTAAAACACAATAAATTATATATTAAAAACAATTAAGTTATAACAGTAATTAAAATATACTGAATGATTAAAAACATTAGAAGCGCAACTAAATGTTTTAGAAACTGTGCCCAACAATGAAATAGGAGTAAGCATGTCTGTCTTTGAAAAGGTAATGAAATTGTCATGCTGGCAATGTCATCATTGCAAGATTCTTGCTTAATAGAAAATGTGATGGTTATTTGTAGTCACCATTCAGCATTAAGGTGGTTGTTTATAGAAGGCGGCAGTACTGAAAAATTAGTTTTTAAACCGTTCAGTTGTTTTAAAATCATAATTCTCTCAATTTTAGTAGATGAACATAAGCTCCGTAAATTAATGATTGGACTTGCAGATTACTGCAACTCTCTGAATGAACATATCTTCAAACCGAAAATTGGTCAAGCCTGTTGTGCCAGGTTTTCAGGTAAGAAAATGAACTTGGAAGACTTAGTGTTACGTCTTGTTTTTAAAAAAGAAGTCCTGTAGAAGTTGGAGAGATAACAATTTGCATGGAAGTTTGCTGTTTTCAAACTGTTGTTTCTAAAATATTATATTTCCTAATTGAAGGGTAGTTCAGTTTGGTGAAATTACAGTACAGGGTGGGGAAACATATCCTTCATTTACTGAAGGACTGTAGTGGCTGTAACAGAGTAAAGGAGTAAATTGCTTCCTTAGCTGAATGGCCATTTTGTTTTATTGTACAACCTGGCTTCAGTCAGCTGGGGCAAATGTTTTCCTTCTTAGGCCACAGAATCAATCTGCTTGCTGCATACATCTGAGCTTATTTGGGTCAGTTGCTTTCTTTGAAGGAAGAGAGACTCCTTTTGATTAGGACTGGGGAACGTGCTTTTCATTTTTCTTCATTCTTGTGGGCGTGGTAAGCCTTTTGCATAAGTTTGTCAAAAGTAAGCTGACTTGCAGAGTTGCAGAACTTTCAGACAAAGTGGTATTAAATTGTATCAGCTCCTACCAGTCATAGCTGGCATAGTAAATAGTGAGTGATGATGAAATCGTAACCCACTTTTTCACCATCCCTGATCTAAAGGAAGTAAAATGAATCATGGTCTCTACACCCAAGGTGCAAAAATCTAGCCTGTTGCAGAAAGGTTAATCAAAAAGTTAATTGCTTACTGGCTTAAGAGAAACTCAGAAATACACAGTTTGGTGCATTATGCGTATAATGATAAACGTACTAAAATGTATCTTGTATTTTATTTTATTCTCTTTTCTAGGAGATAACAGCTGGTATCGTGCTGTTGTTCTGGGAATTTCTGTGTCAGAAGCTAAAGTTGTTTATGCAGACTATGGAAATGTGGAAGTGCTGCCATTTTCTAGACTTCTACCTATAATTTCACCCTACTTGGAACTACCCTTTCAGATACTGAAGTGTTCCCTAGCAGGTAGCAGACCAATGAATGTGCTTTATCAAGTTCAATGTATGATCTGAACTTGATTTAATATTTGCACTTACACACACGTTAATACGGTCTTAAATCTTGATATGCTAATAAACTGCTCCTGTTATTTTCTAAATATTTTCTTATTACATTGGCTGTTCTGACATAGTGTTCCCCCCATTCTTTAATGTTGGGCAAAGTTGGTGTGTGTGTGTTATAAATGTAAAATGAATGTATGTGATATCCCAAAGGGGCATGCCTTTTCAGCTTCTTAATAACCATGACAACTTCAGGTGAAATTTCTTCTTTGCATTCTTCGTGCAAAGTTCTGTTTTTGCCAGTAAAAAAAACACACAACTTTTCATAAAACCAAGGACTCTTGAGGAGCTTGCTCTCCTCATGGAATAACCTTTTTCTTCACCTCAAGCATACCCCCAAAATATTCACAATACGTTCTTGAGATGCTAAAGATTTTACTTTAAGGTGGAGTGCAAAAGCATTCAAATACAATTCAGCATTTTCCATTATTTTTAATGGTGTTTAATTTAAATTGAAATGATGAGTTAAGAGCATTAACACCTCATGCTGCAATTTTAAACATGCTTACCTGCATAGAAGCCCCTTGATCTTAGTGGACATCTGAAGCAACATGTACAAAATTGTGCTCTCAATAATGTACACTTGAATTTATGGTATATCTCTATTTTAGGAATTACGGAGCTGGATAGAACGCACACCATAAGAGCAGCAGAGAATCTGAAAAGTCTCTTACTAAATGAGTGTGTGATCATTACTGTTAAAGGAGTTAATGAGAATGTTCATTCAGTAACCATCCAGAAAAATTGTGAAACTGGTATTCTGGATGTTGCAGACTTGCTCGCAGTTGAAGGCTTGACAGCGTGTAGTGACCGTGGAAATTGTAAGTACTTTACAGAGGGACAAATTTTTGTGCACCTGCCAAAATTTTATAGATTTCATGTTAGAATTCATAATGCTATGTGTTCCTAATATGCACTCAAATATATGTAATCAGTATGTTAATTTACAAAACTCAAAATGCTGTGCAATATTTCTCCTCAGTGCTACTTGTTTGGTGAAAATGAGATGTTCGTTTTCTTCCTCCATTTCAGATTGTGCAGAGAAACCTACATGCTCCTGTACAGAATTAATAAAGAAAGTAAGTTTCAGTCCAGAACTTTAAATGTTTATTTCTAAGTACTAATTCCTTGCAGAGCTAATACACTTGTGAAATGTTAGAGATTCACCTCATTCATCTAAGTGAAATTTCAATCTTACTTACTTTCTGGCTTAAATTTCGGTAAGAGAGAAAGTAGGTTTCCAGAGGTTCCATGTATTTAATCACCTGATTTTTGATAACAAGAGAAACAAGGCTGTATTGAGGGATTCCACTTTTTCTACTATAAAGTGTACTTTGGAGCCAGCCCCAAGTACCTATATTTTAATAACCATAAAATAATGGCATTAGGCTTTTTGCCTTTAATGAAAAATTGTTGTTACATGTCAAGTTACCTCTGACTTGTGGTGACCCTGTGAATGAGTGATCTCCAAAATCTCCTGTCTTCAATAGTCCTGCTCAGCTCTTGCAAACTCAAGCCTTTGGCTTTCTTTAGGGCAGTGGTTCCCAACCTTTTTCGACTCATGACCCTCTTTTATTATTATTATTATAAGTAATCTGTAACCCCACCACCATGTTTGCATAAAAATGCATTTTTAATGGGGTGAAATCATTCCTTCTCAGAAAGTAGAGATTTCGTTCTTCCCCAGGGCCTGTTTAGCCCATTCCAAAAGGTCAAGGAAGAAATCATTCAACAAGTGCTACATACATATAAGGTGACCCGTGACACTCCAGAAAACTCTTTGTGACCCCCTTGGGGGTTGCAGCCCCCAGGTTGGGCAACAGTGCTTTAGGGAGTCAGTCCATCTCATATTTGCTCTTCTTTGCCTGCTGCCTTCCATCTTTCCCATCATTATTGTCTTTTTCAGATAATCCTTTTTTTTTATCTCACAATGTCTCCAAAGTAGGACAATCTCAATTTCAACAGTTTTGCCTCCAGAGATAGTTCAAGCTTGATTTGATCTCGGACCCACTTGTTTGTCACTCTGGCAATCCAGGGTATCCACAAAGCTCTCCTCCAGCACCACATTTCAAACAAATCAATTTTTTTCCTGTCAGTTTTCTTTATTGTCCAGCTTTCATACCCATACATGGTGATCAGAAATACAAGAGTGTGGGTGATCTGGGTCTTGGTCTCAAGTGACACGTGGCATATAATTTGTGCAGCTACAGTGTACAGACAGGGACAGAACAATGAATATAATATGAATTAGACCACCTCTATGTAGTAAACTAAGTAGAAGACTGCTGCACTGTATCATATGTGATTTTCTGTCATCCTGTAGGTTGCGAAACTTGAACAGCTTATTAATTTTCTCCTAAAGGACCACTTTGGTGAAGATAAGATACCTGAAATTGTAAATTCCCTTGAAGGCTAAAGCTGTGCTGGAGTATATGACATTATGTACTTCTAGAATATTGTTAAAACTCACTGTTTCAGCATTTTAAAGAACCCTGACTGACAATCATAACTATGCCTGGAAGAATTATCCATAAAATCAATATGCTTAGAATTAGTAGAAAAAATACAATGTGCAGCCTTAAATATATTATGAAGCTGTTGGTAATATTGCAATCTTTTGCTGTTCCCCTCTAACACCACAACCAGTTCTGGAGAATTCCCAAAGGGTCTCCAAAGCAAGTATCTAGGATTTGGGGAGGGGGGGGAGGTGTGGCTACAGGAGAGAAGATGCCCTGCTTCCATGAGCAGAAGATGCTTCAGCAAACACAGTGGCTTTAATCCTGTTGAGGAAAACCATATGCATAAAGACAATAACACAAGCAACTTTCCCCTCTGGTTTGCTATCCATCAAGCTGGCAGGCATGATGGATGGCACAGTTTTGCCTTACCTGATCATATAAGGCAATAGGATTCTGGCCAGTAATTAAAGTCAATGGAAGGTTGAGTGTTCTGTAGACTACAAATTGTATCCAAGACAATTAAGGCTGTTAAACTGCCAGGTGAATTGTCAGATACCACAAAACAATCAAAGCAGAAACAGTAGTAACACAACACTTGAAAATGTAACTGTTTTCACACAGCCTGTGATATATCCAATACCTTGTGCATAATATATTGCATTTTAGAACACAATACTGGCCTTCAGAGGAGAATCAGCACAATACTCAGTTCTTTCTCTTTTTCATCTGTGTAGCTGCTTATTTTCTATCACAGTTAGTTACACAGATTGTTTTGTCAGTGTTCATGTGAGATTTGATGCCCGTAGGTTAGAGAAGATTCTTCTTCATTCTGTAACATAATGAGGAAGCTTTGGCACTCTAGATGCCATTTCACTCCCATCAGGCCCAACCTGCATAGCCAGTGGTAAGGAATTATAGAAACTGTAGTCCAAAACATAAAGTGGGCTGATGTCCAAAGAAGGAACCCAAGTCAAAAAGAGAAATTACTCTAAAGCTCCCACCACCCCACGCATGGTTCGGGAGCACTTTAATTATTAGGTTTAAATTTTGGTATTTAAGTTTATATATCTAGTCTAATTTGGAATTTGAAGTAGCTGCTTCGGTACTCAGAAGCTTTCGTAAGATGACATTGCTGTATATTTAACTATTATAGATAATAAATTTATTTTTCATTTCCTGAATTTTTGGCTCTTTTTGGAAAGTAACTTGATCTTCACTTTTATTAATATAGGCTTGTGAGAGAGAGATGGAAAAGGAGGAGAAACTGGAGAGTGTGCCGTCCCCTTTACCTATGAAACCTACGCGCGCGGAAGGGAATGAAGGGAAAGAAAGATCAAAGGAAAGGGAAAGTGGAAAGGAGATAGTGAAAGGAGAGGTGAAAGAAGATAAAGGGAAGATAGAGATTTGCTTGGTAGAAGAGATGGGGGACAAAAAGGGGGAGGAGTTAGTGTTGCCCATCTGGGAGGAGGATATAGAAGATAGGGAGAGGAGGAGGGAATTCAGAATTGAGGCAGAGAGAGAAGGAATAGGAAGGAATGTGAGCGGAAACAGGGAAAATGAGAAAAGTTATGAAAGAATGAGAAGACTGCTAGAGGACTTCCCCAACCTGAAAACAGGAGGTCTGCTTCCTAATCCTGACCTGGTGCAAAAGAAAGACACTCCACTAGACCCCTTGGAATGGACAGTGGTGGTGTATCCGAGGGGACAAGGTTGCTGGAGGAAGGTGGTCCGGCCTGACTCCTCTTTCAACAAACCCCCTCCGGAGGGCGACTGGGCGAGGCACCCATGTTGTGGAACCATTTGCGCCGTGAGGAGCACTCCACTGCGCAAACCGACCGATCAAGAGAGGTTTGGACCCGCTCCCTCATGAATCAGGGTATAAGAGAAAGTGGACCATTGTTGACAAGTTATGAACAGTTCAAAGGCTTCAGTTTATTAGATCCAGTGGAGATAGTTATTGATTCTCCTAATGTTCACATTAATAAATCTGTTAACGTTACAAAGGAGTCTCCGTCTATTTTTCCCGCCCAAATGGGGGAACTGCTCTTAGATCATAACGAACCTAATCACAAGGCTGCACACATAGTTGAGACTAAGATCTGTTTAACATGGGGTGTAATCACACATGTACATCACAATTTGGACTTCTTGTTGAGTGGGTTGTTGCAATCTATTTCCCACCACACAACATATGAGGAAATGCACGCCAGCCTGACTCCGATCCAGCTCAAACTGGACCTTTTTGCTCTAATTGTAGGGCTACAAGATTTTGGGACTGGGCTGGAGATTCCTTGACAGATAGAAGGATCACTTTATAGAAGATTGCCTCTATTAAAGCAACCCTTTTGCAATCAGGCATGCACCTTCCCAGCTGCCTGATCACACCCTTAGAAACATGTATACAGTTGTGCTATAAATCGTATTTATATCAAGAAAGTTTTACTCTTCTGTCTCGGCATATTCTTCAGTCACAAACAGAACTTGGCTCTGAATTGTACTGTAAATTTCATGTGCTGGCAATAGGTTTTTTGCAAACACCACAATGTAACTGTTCCTGATAGAGAAACGCTTTAAGAGAGAGTGTATGCTGGCTGTTTGAATATCTACTCAACTTTAGTTAGCCTTAAAGTTCATTCAGAGCACAAGTCTATGCTTATTATGTCTGTTTAGGGAGGCCAACAGATACACTGGGAGCACCTTAAATACTCATAGCTTTGTTACAGTATAAACTTGTCAGATGCATGGGTCATTATGCACAAATGGTACAAGTGGGACCAAAATTCTGTAAATTGTAGGTTGTAGTGCTACAACTGCAACAGTTCCATACAGAGCACAAATGCATTCAAGATTGGGGTGGGGGGAAGACTCACTGCTGTTATCTGTTTGAGCAAACTTCCAGATTTCTACTAATTGTTGTTTAGTCGTGTCCGACTCTTCGTGACCCCATGGACCAGAGCACGCCAGGCCCTCCTGTCTTCCACTGCCTCCAGGAGTTGGGTCAAATTCATGTTGGTAGCTTCCATGACACTGTCCAGCCATCTCGTCCTCTGTCGTCCCCTTCTCCTTTTGCCTTCACACTTTCCCAACATCAGGGTCTTCTCCAGGGAGTCTTCTCTTCTCATGAGATGGCCAAAGTATTGAAGCCTCAGCTTCAGGATCTGTTCTTCCAGTGAGCACTCAGGGTTGATTTCCTGCAAAATGGATAGGTTTGTTCTTGCAGTCCAGGGGACTCTCAAGAGTCTCCTCCAGCACCACAATTCAAAAGCATCAATTCTTCGGCGGTCAGCCTTCTTTATGGTCCAGCTCTCACTTCCATACATTGCTACTGGAAAAACCATAGCTTTGACTATGCGGACCTTTGTCAGCAAGGTGAGGTCTCTGCTTTTTAAGATGCTGTCTAGCTTTGTCATCGCTTTCCTCCCAAGAAGCAGGTGTCTTTTAATTTCGTGGCTGCTGTCACCATCTGCAGTGATCATGGAGCCCAAGAAGGTAAACTCTGTCACTGCCTCCATATCTTCCCCTTCTATTTGCCAGGAGGTGATGGGACCAGTGGCCATGATCTTAGTTTTTTTGATGTTGAGCTTCAGACCATTTTTTGCGCTTTCCTCTTTCACCCTTATTACGAGGTTCTTTAATTCCTCCTCACTTTCCGTCATCAGAGTGGTATCATCTGCATATCGGAGGTTGTTGATATTTCTTCCGGCAATCTTAATTCCGGCTTGGGATTCCTCCAGTCCAGCCTTTCGCATGATGTATTCTGCATATAAGTTAAGCAGGGAGACAATATACAGCCTTGTTGTACTCCTTTCCCAATTTTGAACCAATCAGTTGTTCCATATCCAGTTCTAACAGTTGCTTCCTGTCCCACATACAGATTTCTCAGGAGATAGATAAGGTGGTCAGGCACTCCCATTTCTTTAAGAACTTGCCATAGTTTGCTGTGGTCCACACAGTCAAAGGCTTTTGCATAGTCAATGAAGCAGAAGTAGATGTTTTTCTGGAACTCTATGGCTTTCTCCATAATCCAGCGCATGTTAGCAATTTGGTCTCTAGTTCCTCTGCCCCTTCGAAATCCAGCTTGTACTTCTGGGAGTTTTTCCCAACAGTACCTAATGGAAAGGTACTGTTCCATTATTAGTATTTCTACTAATAATGGAACATAAACCCACAGCCCTGATTGGAAAATATCGGGACTTCCAGTTTGGATTCTTTTTGCAGCTTCATGGATGGTTCCCATTGGATGCTGTAGCCAAGAGAAAAATTGCAGACAGCCACCCCTGAGACCTTACCATGTTTAATTGCCTATTCTGGTCTCGCTTTTCTTCGTTTTATCAGAAATGATCTGCCTTGGCTCACTGACATACAAACATGTTCTCTTTCTTGGGTTACTCATCCTAGTTACTATAGAAGGCAGTTCTGTGTTAGCTTCTAGTCTACTCTTTTCCATGGGAGGTGACCATGAATCCTGCTACTCTGAGTAAGATACTGGTTTGCTCTTCCCAGATTAGCTAGCAGAAAGCTAGTCAGCTTTGTATTCTGTCCTCTCGAAACTGCCAAGTACAGCAAATATCCCTTCAACACCTTGTGTTTTTGGATGGGGAAAAAGCCGACCAGCTCTCAGCGGCTGCTTGGAAAAAAGGTCTAGATTGCATTAACGACAAGTATCCCCTTAAATATTTTGCATTGTGAGGATGCTGTCCTCTGTGGGTGTAAGTCAAATTGATGGGCACATTACATTATCACTGCATCAGGAGTGCTTGAAGGATATATGGAGTTGAGCTTTGCGCAGAAGGTGTGTGTGTGTGAGAGAGTGCCTGTTCTTGCCTGCCACCATATGGAATTCTTTAAGTGAAGATAGAAGATAGAAAGGTACTGGCAGAAAACCACTGAAGGATTTTTGAAGAAGCAAAAGGACAGAATGCCCTAGACAAAACTCTTGCACTGCAGTAAGTGAAAGGTGAAATTCTGAAGATGGAAGACTTTCTTCAATAGTATATGTATAGATTGTTCACAAGTCCCTAAACTCAGATTAAATTATACCTTCCCCAAGAATTAAAATGTGTTCTCTTGCCCCTAAATGGCACATTGTTTAAATTGATGGGTTCTGGCATAATGTTACTGACCCTATGGTTCCCCAACAGATTCCCTAGAAAGGTGAAGGACCTTCTGTCATGCCCCTTCAAGAATCTAGATTAGATTCCTTCAGTGTATGAGAGATGCCTCCACCTCTTGACCAAGATGAGCTCCGTTTACTGGTGGCATCGTTGGCCAGAGCATTTTTCGCAGTGCTTCCATTTTATGGGCAAAATAATTTGGGAACCTTCTATAAAACTATGTGAGACAAGGTCTGCGAAATTGCCAGATATTTTGCTTTCACAGCAAAATACAATAATTATTTTGAACTTAATATGGGGAATTATGAAGAGTCGGACACGACTAAACAACAACAACAAAAATGCGTGGGAGCCAAGGCAATTATTCTGAAGAATAATGAATCAGCAACAAATGATTTAGGGTCACTGGCAGCGATTGCAGTTTTTAAAATTGGCAGTCCACGGGTGCAGAGGTTGAGATGTGTGTGTATGTACATTGCCAGAGCAGAAGATAGCAAGCCAGCCTAACTTAAAGGAGGGCTAGCAGGATAAGTTTGTTAAAACAACAACAACAACACCCCGTCTCTTCTGCCCTTTTCTCTGACCTCAGTGTGTAATCGCTTGTTGACATTCCTGCTCTGCATTCCTCACCTTAAAGCGACATACCTCTGGAGGGGGCTCGGAGCCCCCGACCCTCCGCCCAGCGTTTCCTGCGTGTGGTTCGAAGCTCGCGTTTCCAACGCGCTGAGCGGCTGAAGCGTGGCTTTGCCGAGGGAGGAGATCGAAGCGGGTCGGCGGCCTGAGAGCGGGACGCCGAGCGCCGCGTCATCCCTTCCACCACCCCATCCCACCGCGACCTTGTCAAAAGTCCCATTCGGCGGCAGGCGGAGGTGAAGCAGGGAAGGGGTTGCTCGGCGCGCTTCGTGCCCGGTGCGTTCCGCAACCCGAATTGGTGGGATCGCCTCCGGAGGTCGCGGAAGCAACTCGCCAAAGGCGATCGGTCCCCCACCCCACCCCACCCCACCCCCGCCGCCCCAGTTGTCCACGAACCTGGGAGAACCAAGCGAGGCGAGCTTTGCCTGCCTGCCTGCCTGCCTGCCTGCGCTGCAGCGCCCTCTGTGCCACCCGGAGGAAGAGGGGCACAATCACTTTCCCCTCTCCCCCCACGCCAAAGAGAGCCAGTCCTTCTTCCTCTGTTTTGTCCTGGAAAGACTGCTTGTGCCTCCTGTGATCTCCGACCTTTCGTCTCGCAAGCACCTGCCGGGAGATCTCGGAGGGAAACCAGCGCTGACGGTAAGGCTCAGGCGCTGCTCTCTTGGCGATTTGCTCCTGCTTAGAGGATGGGGAACGGCGGCGAACGTGGACCGGAGAGCCGGAAAGCCGCGGCCCGCGCGCTGGCGCGGAGTGCCTTTGCGGGAAGCTGTACGGATGCAGAGGCAGGGGGCGGGCGGGTGGCCGGGCTCGGGCGGAAAAGGAAAGGAAGCGGCACGCGGGAGCCAAGGAGCTTGGCAGTTTGGCGTGTCTGCCGTGGCCGCAGCTTTCAGACCCCCCCACGGCCGCGTGGAGAACCGTGGTCGGCAAGGGTCCTCTCTCGGGCTGCAGTTTGCGCTTCGAAAACGGCCGAGGCAGAGCTTCCCGTCCGCCCGCGCGCGCGCGCGCGCGCTCCTGACGAAGCGCCCAGAACAGATGCGGGACGCGCGGGGATCGAAATCCGAAGTCCATTCGGTCGAGGAGCGGCTGCGCTTTCGTCGTCGCTGCTTCCACTTTTCGAGGGCTTGAGAAAGCGCCGGCGACCGGACTGCGGGCAGGCGCGAGATGCGGCAGCCTTGCCTTTTCACATTCCGGGAGAATAACAACTCGCTTAGTCACTATTCTGTGACATTTTCTCTGGTCCCATTGATGATGGGGAAACCAGGGTAGTGTTGTGGACAGAACGACAGACTAGGCCTCAGGAGACACCTGGGTTCAAAGGTGGAAGCAGAAACGACTTGCTTGGCCATAAAAATTTCCCTGGGGGGCGGGGGCACTGGTAAAACCACTCCTTATATAGCTCACATAACATCAGATACACTATGAGAGTCACCATAACTTGAGAGTATATAAGGCACAAGCTGACATCAGCTGTGATTTTTGATGATTCCCCCCCAACAGAAATTGGTATGCCCCAGATGTGCCAGCTAACAGTCCTGTTGACGAGAAAGGTTGGGGTTGTAGTTTAACACGTCGTGCGCAACAGGTTGGTCAAGGTGGCTTTAATCTTAGTTCTTTCATTTGTATCATTGGTTCACAGAATAGGTGAGTGCCCCCTCAGGGTGGGGATAAGCAAATTTCATCCAGAGTGCAAGTCCGTGAAATTTTTAATAAAGAACACATCTGTATATTCTTGTGAACTTGAACAACTTGTTAATAGATATTGTTTCTAGCGTTTGGCATTTCTCAAGAAAAGTGCTCTGATTTTTAATTTAACATACTTTTTATTATGTTTTTGTGTTTAATTTTAAGCTTACAAATTGATTTTAAAAAGAAGGTGGCTGCGTGATGGTAAAGGAGAGGTGGAAAGGCATTAGGCCAAAATATTTGGGGACAGTTGTACCATACCAATGAACAACAACGGCCACAGGAAGTTTCTGAGTTCCCTTCATCCGCAGTTACCAAAACAGGGCAGCCGTTGCCTGCAGTTCAAGAACAGGAAAGGGATTTATTTATACATTCACTTTGGTGGAGAAAAGAGTCCACTCTATTTGCAGTGGGATGGAGAGAGAGTTATCTCCTTGGTCTGTGTAGTGCCTTGGGAAACATGCCAGCTTCTTAGGAGTGTACCTGTTCATTTAAGGTCTGGAAAAAAACATTTTTCTACAGATGTAGCCACTGCGTAATCTTGTCATTGACATGTGCCCATCTGCTTTCTGAAAGTCTCTTAGAAATAGGTTTCATGGAGTAGCTGTACTGTATGTAGAATTGGATACTTTTCTATGTCAGATCAATTACACAGCCCTGTATGATGAAGCAGAAATGTAACTCCTGTAAAGAAAAGATTGTGGCAGTGATAGAACCAGATCTTGGAAACATTACTTTCTTGGACTACAACTCCCAGAATCCACCAGCCAGAACTACGTACTTATTTCCTTTCCTTTCCTTTCCAGTAATCCAAATTAAAAACATTTCCCACCTCTGGATAGAACACTATCTTTGGACCATGTCCCAGATTCTGCTATTGTGCCTATAGTGAAAGGTTGTCAAAAACATGGCTGGAAAGTTCCTCTAGCCTGAATCAAGAGACTAGGACTACATTCAGATTTTGATAAATAGAAAATACATTAATAAAATCCTGAATTGTAGGATGTTAATGAGGAAGAGCATAAAGTATGCATGAATGAAACTAGACCTTATAATGTGTGGTCAGTCAGGATCTACTCGGCCTCTGGAAGATTGCTCATTGTAATCAATGAGCAAGAGTTCTTTCTCTGTGGTCTCTGTGAATCACACATTTGGGTTTTTCTCTGCATCTGTGCAAAGACCTTCAGAGCATTTTAGAGCTTGAAAGAGTTCACTGGTCTACACTCCGTGTCCACCCTACAGCTAATCCTGTTTCCTTTTAGCATTTGGAAGCATTCTGAGAGCCTCCACTTTTATCTCACATTTGTATATAGTTATTTCTGATCGTTCTTACCTGCATTTGTTGGTCCCTCGTTTCTCTGTCCCCTTTTCTGAGTTTATCTTTTTTTTAAAGGGGGGGGGAGGGAAGAGAGGATAAATTAATCTTTGTTAGTTGTCAGTTGTCATTCCATGGTCTTTCTGCCTTTTTATGGCCACAGCGGACCCATTCAAGAAGTGTGTCAATTGTTCCAACAAGATCCTCATCACCAACAGACACTCTTAAATGCCTTTATTACCGTGATAAGGGCATCAGACTCAGAACTGCCAATTCTGCAAAAAGTTCACTAAGATAACCATAAAGAACAGACACTGAAGTTCTGTCTTGGGGAGAAATTGCTAAAAGTGGCTGATACTATTGCTAGGCAGACTATTTCAGTTCTTCCAATTTCAATCTGCTAAACTGCATCCAAGCAGATTCTTATGGAGGCAATTCAACCTGAGTCTTCACCCATCAGTCCCTCTGATATTTCATCACAGGATTCTGCACAACAAACACCAACTCCTACAATGAGGACAGACTTTCGATACTGAAGTTGGCATTGGTACCAAAATTAATGTTGTCTTCAATTCAAAGGAAGAGGAAGAAGTTGACCAATTCAGATACTCAGACAAAAAAGACCAAAACCAAGCAGAAACAAAACAAAAGAACAACAACAAAAAAGCCCAAGAGCCAGCTAAAACCAGCTTCCAAGACACTGGCTTTGCAGTCTCTAGTTTGCCACCAATCTCCTCCAAACAAGGAGAGTGAAGACCATGATGACTGAGCGTGCCTCAGATTAGCTTCTGAGGCAGAGATTATGCAAGCCCAGGCATCTTCACTGGCTTTTAGCCACTGAACAGGGTGGAGTCAACTCACTCAAAGGACATTGAATAAGCTTTCCTCTCTCCATGAAAGCCCAAGAGACACACAAATGGAAACATTCCCTCTGTATCATATGACATAACACCCTTCTTCCTCTGATTTGGCTGGGACTCTGAAGGAGAAGGGCTTTCCAGCTCACAAAAGATGCTGCACACTGCACCATTGTCGGCTGCGGACTAAATAGGCAGTGCAACCTACATCTTACTATTTCATTTTCATCCAGGATGGAATATCACTTTCCACCACCACCCTTCTGCAACGGTCAGGGGATGCATGGGGATAAATATATGGCTCCATTCTGTGGCTTGCTTTGTTAATTTAAATAAATAAAAGTAAATAAATACTCACCAATGCTGAGCCTTTCATCCATCAGTCTTATGGCTGCAGAATCTCAGAAATTAGGTCATCCAAACCGAAGCACACACTGTCTGAACCAAAGCAGTCTCATAGGGCCTCAGCTTCAAGTCAAGAGACTTTCTCAGCCAATATAGTAATGTAATGTTTGGGTTGCAACCACATATGACACAAAAAGCCCTGCCAAAAAGCACTGTCTTTTTTGAATAGATCAGTCTGAACTGAATGAACTTCTCTTTAGAAGTTTAGAATTTGTCAGCCAAAGCAAACATTAGCCTCTGTGCCTCACCCCTTCTTCTCAGATCTTATGATTCATACTAACAGATGCACCTAGTTGTGCTGCAAGGCTTAAAATAGGCAACTCTCCTGGTTTAGCCAATATAATCTTAATAAATAGGAATCTGCCTTTAAACATGAAACTGATAGTTTGTTGATGAGTCCATGTTTTTTCCCCCTGTGTTTCATTCTCCTTCTGCTGGGGTAGAAGAGGACGACTGAGTGAAATAATTTCCTTAGAGAAGTCTGAGATGTAAAATGAAGATAAGAGTGTCACGAAAACATCTTTATCTTCCAAAACATTGTGTGTCATGGTGGATTATCTTGCTCACCTGTCAAATGTAATAGCAAGTGGGGGCCTGTTTCTGGAAATTTGCAGTCAGGGTGTTTTGGAGTTAACTGAAGGCATGCTCCTGGGGAAATGGTGGAGGAGGCGGGGGGGGGGGGCTAATCTTATTTCCCTGGCATGTGCCAGGAGATAAGAGTAGAGAAAGGGGAAGTAAATGCTGTTGAAATTTTCTGCATTGCGGTCATCCTTCAGCTACTTTAATTTGATTATGCAACAAGCTAAAAGAATTTTATACCATCAGTCAGTTAAACATTAACAATACTGTATTACTAAAATGTAAGAGTAAATTTAATTGTCTTGCAAATGTCTAATATTCAACTAGTAAATTTAGAGACTGGGCAATATAAGCCTTTCTAGAAGCCATGACGTCTAACCCAAAAATTCTGGGGTGAACTATTTGCATTGTTTCTTTCTTAGAAGCTAAAGAAACATACATGGATCTAATCTGAATCAGGACTATTGTACAGGTTTATGGGGTGGACGCAGGGATAAGAAACTGGATTCCTTGTACTGAGTCACACGATTGGTCCCTCTAATCCAGTATTGTCAACTATGTCTGGCAATGGCACTCCAGAGTTTCATGTGGAGTTGTTTCCATGGAGATCATGGTATTCCTTGGGCATCTCCGATATGACTTTTAACCAGGCCCATAATTGCTTACCTGTCAAATCAGGACAAGATCAATAAGTTCAAGGTGCTATGAGTGGGGAGAGTCCAGCTTTCATTGATGTGGTTTTTATTTAACACCCCTCTCATATGATGTCCAAATATGACCAAATATGATGCCCAGTCATATTTAAATGTATTGTTTATATAGTATGGTGCATATGTGATTGGAGAGGGTGAGTGAGGGGCATGAAATGTTAGTAAGATTAGTTCTGATTGGCTGGGAGAGAAACTAGATAATGAAGGGGAGTATGTGTGTGTATTAATTTGTTCTTGAGTCTGAAATAGAGTCTAGTATAGAAAGATAAAGGAGAGGGTAGTTTTGGAGTCTGGCATCTGAGAGAGAAGTCTGAGAGAGAGAGATTGAAAGGAGAGAAAATGTACTGGGGTAAGGACTGTGTCGAATTTATTTAAACCCTAGGAATAAACAACATTGTTTTTAACACTGTTATTTTAATAAAAGTTATTTATTCTATTCAAACTGAGTGGTGCTACGGTCAATACCTGATGGCTGGCTATTTGGAGGGTGTCATAAGGGCCTGAGTGAAGGGACAAATATACACACATGGGGGCATCTAAAGTTTCATGGCAGTGAAAAAGAAAGAAAGAAGTGAAGACTGGTAAAGAAAACATGTCCCCCCTCCCACTGTGGTGATTACCTCAATAGTCAGTTGACAAAGCAAAGGGAGTTTGAACATCAGTATCAGAGAGAAGGGATGTGACAGGAGGCCCCTTTTTAAAATTTAATTTAATTTTGAAATTAAAACTGGTTCATGGGAAAGCTTTAGACTTCCCATACCTATGAGTGGTAATCCTGACCTATATTAGAGCCATACATACTTGCTTGAGTGTCAAAAAGACAGTGATTCCAAACTCCTTGCTGCATATTTAAGACTGCTGGGCGGGGAGAATGATTGTGTCTGGTTAAAATACCACCACAGTGTCTTCTCTGAGGTATCCTCCTCTCTCTAACTACCAGCGTGTAGATCATGTGTGGGAAACATGTGGCCTTCCAGACATTGTGAGACTTCAAGGCCTATCATCCATGACCATGGGCCAGACCACCTGGAAGTCTGATGGGAATAGGCTCCCACAAACATTTGGGGATCATACATTCCTCATTCTTGCTGCAGATGCAAGTATCATATCCTTGGTTCATTTGTTAGAATGAAGTTACAGGGCATCCCAGTAACTTCTGAGACAGATTTGGGAAGCTCAATGCCAATGATCCCAATCTTAAATGTAAGACCATGCCTGCTGCCTCCACTTTAGTAGCTCTGTAATTTTCCTGGCCAGGCCAACCTACCTGGGAGAGCATTTCATGTTTACATTGGGATTTCAATGTTTCTTTGTGGATGTCAGAGAGGAGTATGCTGAGTTCTTAATAAGTCTTTCATTTAGACACGTGGTAGGCAACCATCACCTGCCAAAAGTTTGACTGCAATTCCTGTGGAGATTTAAGGAGACTATATTCTCGAAGGCTTTCACGGGCAGGATCCGATGGTTGTTGTAGGTTTTTCGGGCTGTTTGGCCATGTTCTGAAGGTTGTTCTTCCTAATGTTTCGCCAGTCTCTGTGGCCGGCATCTTCAGAAGACAGGAGTCAGAACTCTGTCTGTGCTCTGGTGCAGTTTTGTGGGATAGTTGACTATTTATAGCTGTGGGATCAGCTTTTTCCTTTTCAGGAGATTGGTTGATTATGGTGATCCGCGTGTTTTTTTGTTGTGGGTGTATTGTTGTGATAAGGGGGAGAGATGATCTGTCAAGCTGGAACAAGCTGGACATGAAATTCTATTTAAAAATACAGAAGTACTGGACAACACCAGCAATCATTATGTTAGACTGCACAGGGAAGCCATTGAAATCCACAAACACTAGCAGAGCTTCAACAAAAAAGAAGAAAGTCTAAAACTCAACAAAGCCTGGCTCCCAGCACTGAAAAATACAGCCTGCAAAAGGTCAACGAACTCTACCCAGCCACAAGGACCGGTGATCATTGCACACAAAAGACCAGCTAATGACACCCATCAATCACAGTGACAGATCATATCTCCCTCATATCATCTAACATCTAAAGGGCCACAATTGCCCATTTCAGACCCAAGTATAGTCCAAAACCACAGATTGCCTGATTCCTCATATAAATCTATATAATGCAATATCTATTTATATCTCTAACAATAGTTAATCTGTCTGCCAATCCATAGACAAAGTGCACTGCTTCCTGGAATCATAAGTCAACATCTGTTCAAAATCTTAAATCTGAAACCTATGTTTAATTTCTAATGACGCTGTTTTCAACTGATGGTGATGATAAAACTTGCATGCTGGCAAGTTAATCCTGATATATGATGATCCTTTATGGGTTCTCCAGGTAAAAGTACCCAGAAATGGTTTACTATTTCTTTTTCTGGGGGTGTCCTAGGACTTCGCAACTTGCCAAGGCTACACAGACTGGCTCTTCTGTCAGGAGGCACAGTGGGGATGATAGGAAACTAACTATATATAGCACAGTCCATGACTACAAAATTATAAATAAAGATTCGCTGCTAAATCACGCTAGTCTTCTGTGTAAGGCAACAGACTACAGTTTCCATGCACAATTTTAATGGAAAGTTTTCGCTGGAGTAAACTTGTACACTCGCCAGGGAGGTAGAGGTGACATGAATGTTTATTCAAAAATACCACTACTATTTACAGCAGCATAGGAAGGTTCAACAGTAGCTCATAAATTTTAAAAGTAGTTTATAACCTATAATAAGAGTATGCACTGTGGTGCAATCTTACTATTTGCCTTCAGGCAGCCAAGATCTCAACAGCCAATATACTTATATATTATAGTGACTGCAGTATAATCACATGCCTATTCTGGTCTGTAATTGGAGAACTGTAACAGAAATACATACTACAAAGGATTCTTTTAAATACATGATCCATTGTGGTAAGAAGACAGAGGATTTTTGCAGGCAGATGCCCATTCATATTCGACAACTCACATGAATAATTAGGATAGGTTATCAATCCAGTTCTCTTAAATGAAAACATTTCTTCCAGCTTGATTTCTTCTCTCTCTCTCTCTCTCTTTATAGGATGCTTTGGGCAGAGACTGAATTGTAACTTGAAGAGCCTTTTGAAATCATTTGTGTGTTTAAGGGCAGAGGAAGATGTTAGGATAGTTTGGAGAGGCAAATTAAGGCACTGGGGGAAAAAGTTTATATTTCATATTGTTTTGTGGTGGTGCTCAGTTCCCTTCCCTCTTGCTGCTTTTATGAGGGGGGAGAGAGTACATATTTACTGGGTTTTTTTTTTGAGGGGCTGGAAATAGACTTCACAACCCACTGAGAGAAAAGTCTGTCAGTTGCTCTGTATTTTAGATTGTTCCAAATGTAAACAAAAATAATAAATATTTTTTTCAAGTGAAATGTTTTTCATTCTTTTCCTCTGCATAATATTTCCCTTTCTTTCCTTCCAGCATTGTCATTATGAATCTCTTGCTGTTGTTTGATTCCATTGGCATTCTCCTGTTTTCCCAAGGTAAACTCTTATTTATTCTTCTAAACAAAAGTTGATGGATTTTGGTTGTGTTGCAGAAAGCACAATACTGTGGCATTTAATGCAAAAGACCTTGTCACTCTTGGTATTGCTTACAGGACAAGAGGTATAGCTGCATTCACACAGACACAAATCTGGTTGCTCTCAGAGGCATGTATTGTGTTAAACTGGTCATGACCTGGATGTTTGATGATGTTCAGCTCAGATGTGGGATTCTAAGACAGCAAACAAGGAGTATTGCTGGTATAAACACTCCAGACTCTGTGTGTGTTCAGACTGGTATGAAATAAAGTCTTCCTGTTTTGAGTTACAACATAGCATACAATTATGTCTGCTTCCTGTTGTATCACAGCAATTTGGATAGCAGACAAAACCCAGATGGTCTAAGCCAGATATACGTATCTCAGTCTGCGCAACATAGCCTTATATTGTTTAACTACAGGTTTGAAAAGTTACTTTTTGGACTATTGCTCTGATAATCCTCCAGTTATCATGGCAAGTGGCTGAGGATTCTTGGAGTTGTATCATTTCTAAGATCTGTACTTAAAAGACACACTAGTATCCTGCTAATTCTAAATGCTGTCCTTCTGTTAAATGTCATCCTAACACGGAATCTCTTTAGATAGTGAGGCATATCTATGTCTTTCTTCTTATAACAGTTCTAGTCTTTCTTAACATCTTTTCTAACCCTTCTTACCACGTTCTTTTTAACTTCTTATATCACATTATACAGAGATTGCTGGAAACAGTAACTTCCTGGGAATATCTATAAAGGGACTGCATTGCACTATGACCTGAAAAAGCTTAAAACACTTACAAAAATGTTGTAACTATTACGAAAGAACCCATGTGAGGATTTGTATTGATGATGCAATTTAGATTAAGCCACCTTTTTCTATTCCATCTCACCCACACATGTTACAGGCTAAAGCAAGATACTATAAATGGTGGAGCTATGTAATCACCATTCATTGTCTTGTGTAATTTTATAGTAGAATATGCAGTTTTTAAAAAGTCAAGTGTTCTCATGGTTAACCTGTTGGGGGCTGTATGTCAGCTTTGGGAAGAACTGAAACCATGTGAGGAGGAGTGCAGCCAAAACTGAAAGGGGACAGAACTATGCCTTTTCTCCGACTCAAGTAGATTGCCCAAGGTTTGCACTGAGGGCTGTTGGGATTAGGTCGAGAGCTGCATGTGATCCAAGGACAACAAGTGGCAACTGCTGTATTATAGAACTAAATTTTTATGTCTAGCCTCTCTACAGTTGAATAAACTGGAAGATAGCATGGTTACTGATACTTTAATTGATTCCTTTTTGGAAAAGAAAGAGCACACATTCTTAAGGCAAAAACACATCCGTTGGTATGGTGTTTTATGGCAGTTGTCTCAAAAGTAAATCTTTGAAGAAGTAATCTGAAAATATTTCAGTAATAACTGATTGACTGTGTTGACAACAATTTGATCCTTCAGCACTGGTGTCCTGGAGTATGCAAGAGCTACACATCAGTCTGGAAACCATAGAGAAAATTTCAGCTGCTGGACAATGTAAGTGTTCTTCCTTGCACTATACAAAGGTTTGAATACATCAACTCCACTCAGACGTATACATCTGTCTCCACCCCTACATCCTCTTTTTCTGAGGTAATCCTTATGAGGGGGACCAAAGTATACCAAATTTGTTGCAGTGCATTGATTTATGTTATTCCTGAGTACTGTAATTGTGTGCCCTTGCCAAGTTGTGGTTTCATCCTCAGGAGTGACTTTGATGACTGAAAGGTTGCATGTGAAAACTAGCTGAAAGTAGAAAGCACTGAGATTTTTGCATTATCTGACCTAGCCCTCCAAAGGAATGAGAATGAGTAACAACTATTTGGCCTTCATCCACCAGTAGTGGAGATGTGAGTTGCCTGGATATGCACAGAATGTAGACATTCTGGGCCATTTGTAAACAACCTCAAGTTTCAGCCACTTGCCATACACAACTTCAGAATGGGGGTATAAACAAATGGCTATATCAAAACATGCCCTAACAAATGAACTGCGTTTTGCCATCTGTGTACTTTTTTGTTCAAACCGGTGTGACATATTGGGAGGAGAACAAAAAGTACCATGATGCAATGAAGTGGACTCAATGGCTTGGTCCCATTCAGGAGAAATAATTTTTCTTCATGGTGGTGGTGGAGGAAATGCAACATTAGAATTCTCCTTGGGAATGTTAACTCTAATCCTCATGTCATATCTCAATATACTGTGATTCTTCTGACTGATGTCAGAAAGTGCCCAACAAATCATGTTATACAAGTTCTACTAAGATAAAGAAAGAAAGAAAGAAAGAAAGAAAGAAAGAAAGAAAGAAAAAGATCTGGAGCATGGGGTTTGAGAAGGTGAAAAGGCACCGATAAAACAAAGTACGGAATAATATATGTCTTATAGAAGTTAAATTAAACCATGCTGCGCATTACGTTAACTTTCCTTAACCTGGAGGGCCTTCCAGATGTGTTCATAATTTCCATTATTCTTTGATCATATTGCCTGGGAATGATGGGAGATGTAGTCTGAAACATTTGGGAGGGCTGCTTTGGGAAATTAAAGGTTAGTTTTACTTCCATTACATTGGCCATCACCCCATCTCCCTGCATGCATGCATTGAATGTGGACCTCTCTGCTGGGACCTCTACATAAATTAGAAGACCTCAACTTTCTGTGGCTGGCATTCCAGCTGACACAAAAAGCCTATACCTGTGAGATCTACGAGTGCAGGCTTGTATTCTCCCATCCATCCCTTTAAAAAATGATAATAATGTTTTCTTATTTTATTTAGAACTATTGATATCCTGCTTTTTCACTAACCTGAGTTGCATTTGAAGTGGCTAACAACACCTAAACCAAAAATTAAAAACCTATAGCTATAAATTAAGGGGGGGGGGGAGAGATTCAGCTGATTCCATAATTATTTATGTAGTCTTAAAAACTAACCTGAAAAAAAACATCAGGGATGCAGAATCTTTCCCATGGCTGCAGTTGTCTCCTAATTTCCAAATGCATGTGTTGCCCACCCCTGTAAAGAAAAATAACTGTAATTTAATCTAGCTCTTTTGAGAACATGAAGCTTGTATCATGGCACACAAACACTCATAACAGCTAGTAATTATTTTGCAGACATGCTGGTGCGTGCTCTGGTAACTCCAGGACAGGGCCTTAGGAAAAACCTGATGCTATTGTTGAAGGTTGCTGTGTGGCATTCGTATCAGTCCACGCACAAATGTCTGATGTGATCTGTTAATGGAATCTTATTTACAGTAAGGGTCACAAAATTCCAAGTCCCTTCTGGCAGGGACCTGAAATAACCTTGAGTTTTGACATCAGCAAAATTCTGCAAGATACATTGTTCAGATCTTCAAAATATTACATATGTTTATGATGGCAGGGGTGTGATTTCCTTTGGTGCAGGGCAATGCAGCTTTAAAAATTTACTTTTTGCACTACAGCTCCTATAACCTCTTAAAGATTCTGGGACTTGTCGTTGAAACAGAAGTTTCTGCAAACTCTTTCACATAGTAACAACTCCTAAAATCTTGGGGATTTTAGGAGTTGTAGCCTGGAAAATTAATTTTTCCAACCTCTGAGATACAGTATTGATTGCTCAACTACCCACATGAGCCTGCTCCAAATAACCCTTGTTCCAGAGCAGTGGTTTTCAACCTTGGGTAACCTGGGTGTTTTTGAACTGCAGCCCCCAAAAACCTCAGCTAGCACAGTTAATGGCGAAGGCTTCTAGGATTTGCTGTTCAATACCTAGGTTGCTCAAGGTTGGGAAGCACTGCTCCAGATGATGTCCAGTGTTAGTCTTTAGTGGTTTACTGTGCCTGTGTGTCTTCCTCCTCTCTTTTGACCCCCTATCCTCCACAAACAAGACAGCTAAATATTATTGCTTTGTATGCATTTTTTTATAAATAAAATGCCTCTGTCTTCTTCCAGTAATGAATTGTTCTGCCCCCATCGATGTCTTGTTTCTGTTTGATGGATCTTATAGCATTGGCAAAGGAAGCTTTGAAAGGTCAAAACATTTAGCAATCAAACTTTGTGATGCCTTGGACATTGGTACAAAAAAGGTAAGCACACAGGTGCACTCTGTACAATGGGTATGATGGCAGGATCATCCTGCATGTCTCTATGAGAAAGTGTGGAGATAAAAGTAACTGTAAGGTCTATAGAGATTAATGGGGACTCAGGGATGTTTAAGATTGTTCTCAGCCAAAGGATTCTATGACATGCCTGCATTTAGCACTCTCCTGCAGTTTCCCAGTTTGCTCAGTTAAGTATCTTTAGAGTTTGTTGCACTGGTAACAACAGCATAAAATTATGTCTTCTTTATAGATCTTTTTCTCATCTTGCAGGTCAGAGTGGGAGCAATACAATTCAGCAACACTCCTCGTTCAGAATTCTCCCTGGATGCATATTTCACCAAACAGAAGATAAAAGACAAACTCAAGAAGATTGTATTCAGGTAAGGTTGATATATGTGTAGATCCTTCCACCCTAGCAGCTTGATGTTCATCTCTTCCTTTGGCAAGGAAGTCATAAGAAATTACTCTCAAGGAATATTTACACTCTGACAGTTTCATGGGTTTTTTGGTGCCTCGGACCATACAATCATACCATTGGAAGGGATCTCAAAAGTCATTTCCTTCAACCCCTGCCAGGTAGCCCTCCAGAATCTACTTTAAATCCATCAGTTAAGAAGAACCTATGACCTTCCAAGATAGTCTAGTCCACTGTTCGACAGCTCATACCCTCAGGACATTATTTGTAATATCCTCTTGTGTAATTTGGATCCAAAACAGTGCATTTATATTTAACTGACTCTTTTTCTAGCTCATGACCTAGGCATACAGTGGTGGACAGATTTCAGGCTAATTGTGTTCCATTAAATCCCCCAAATCCAGCAACTGAACTTTGCCTGGTACAAAAACCATATGCTTAAAATTAAAGAATTATGAGCCTGGAAGTATGAGTGATGAATGCAGCGCTCAGTCTTCTTCTACAAAGAATCCACTCCTGATCACCCAGATACCTTTATCTCTGCAGTGCAATATGGGAAGAAAGAGACATTTGTTGCTGCTATTGTTGAGCAACCAGGAGTCAGAAGTCTTTGCCCACGTTTTCCAGATCACCTGAAAGTCTGCCAGTAGATCCACATCTAGTGTCCACCCACCTTGCCATTTATGCGTAAGCAGGAAGCAGTTCTATCAGCAGAGCTGATTGCACCGAATATGAGATATAAGATAATAGCAGAAATAGAGTATTATGAGCCACCGGGTGAAAAGAAAGACCAAGAACAAAACGCAGCTGGCTGGGGGAAGATATGACAGCTACCACAACATTGTTGATGTGTTCCTGACATGTGCCTCGAGAGAGAGAACATTGGAGGAAGGGAGTAAAGAAGGAACGTTAAGAAGATCAAAGCCAGCTCTGGCAGACGTTTAGAGCACCGAGAATGACAGACTGATACAAAGACAAGTGCATAGATTAAAGAACTGGGCGCCATGAAGCATGTGTGTTGTATCAAATACTGAATACACCAGGAAATAAAGAAATTACAATGAGGTTCATTTTTTAAAAAAGAATAAACATGGCCCAGAATCAAGAGCCTCTAACTGTGGGGAAAGAATATAGTGCTAACTACAAAAGGGATTTTACTTAGCAATTCTGCTTTTGTCCTAATCCTTTTGAAGTGAAATAAAAGCAGTGCTAAGAGACAATAACTGGAGATAGTGTCTCTTAGGATCTCCCAGAGCCATCTTGGAAAACTGAGATAACAGTGGCTTTATTACAAAACAGTCTGGCATGGTGACTGGAAATAGGCGATTTCCTTTGTTTTGTACTTAAATATAACACAAAAGGATGGCTGTGCTAGGGCTACTCCCTTATCTGGCCCAGGAAAAGTGGGAATAATAATAATGTATAACCCAAGTTCTTAATGGAAAACGCTAGAAAAATACAACTTTATCATTTCATTAAGCCTGAATTAGAATATAATTTGTTGCAGAATTGTGGTGGCTTTCCTTTTTTTAAATTGTGCATTCAGAATAAAATAGAGAAATTGAATTCTAAGAATCTAAGATTATTTACCTTATCCTCTGAGCAGGTAAGTTTATAGGCTGAGCTTATTGCTGTGCCTATTAGAAGACTCATACCCAAAGCTATACTAAAACCAGCTAGGCCAGGTTTTAAGAGGAAGATTTACTTCACCGCTTTTCATTCCAGATTCAGTTTTTTTGCAGCTGCATTCATTACCATGAGGGTCCAGATGTTTAGAATGACATATGACTGTGCCATCAGACTCCTAAGTATTTCCTATATCAGTCTTTGGGCTCGGCTAGGTGACTAAATTGAAGTGGGATGGTTCAGGCTAAATAGGGTTGCTTAAGGTTACACAGAGATGCAGTATACCATTTGGTGCAATCTTTGCATCCACATGGCATATGCATCTCAAGCAACCCTATTCGATCCACCTACCTTTAAAGGGGAAGAAAAGAAAGAAATATATATATATATAAATAAATCCTCATTGCCCCTTTTGTGTCCTCCTCCTTCCAGGAGGAAGCTTTCAATTTTTATTCCCCCTCCCAAAAGATAGAGTGCTTCAGTGCTGCCATAACTAGTCTTTAAAAAAACACCTTTGCTTCTTGCTTTTCACCTTCCACAGAGGAGTGAGGACATTTTCAATTTCCAAATATTGTTAAGTGGCTTAAACTCTCTACAGTATTGGGAAATTGCAAGCAAGCCATTTACTTTGGTTTGACTCCAGAGACTGCACATGCTGGAACTGAATCAAAATTGAGTGATTCTGCCCACATTTTAAAAAGAGTAGCCCTTAACAGGGAGCCAAAAAGGTGCACGTAGGAATGCTGTGGGGATGGGCTGGTTTGGACTAGCACTTAACGTTGTGTGGCACTTACACAAGGAGCAAGCCAGCCCATCTCCAGAGCAGACCAAGCAGCAGGACAGTCCCTGTCTACTCACATCCTTTGTTCCGTAGGACAAAATACTATGGTGCACATTGTGGTCTTTGTTTCCACCTAATCTGAGGTGATCCATTGTGCCTTAATGTCCAGAAGCCTAGTGAACTAGGGAAATCTGTGCCCATGATGAACTTGCAGGGCATTAGAAGAGTCATGCCTTTGTTTCTTTCTCTGAAATGGATAAATATATCTACTCTTTATTCACATATTTTTCTCCTGATACACTTGAAATCTAGCCCTTTCCCCTTTCAAGTAGCCATTCTTTTGCCACTTAAGCTTGTGTTTCCCTGTTGTGCTTCCCTACTATCTCCTCTGCTTCTTGTTTGGCAAGCTATAGCTCCCCACCTTCACAATTACAGGGCTTTGGTACTATTTTAATTGCCATGGGGCAATCCTATAGAATACTCAGATTTGTACTTTCGTAAGGTACTTAGAATTCCCTGCTGTAGTTCTATGATGTCCACTGAGCAGTCTAGAAAAGAATTCTAAGCAAATATCTCAGCAAAATACAAATTCTGGAATTCTGAAGGATGAAACCATGACAGTTTAAATGGCATCTAACTGCTATAACTGTAGTATTGGCATGCTTTTTTCTTCTGTTGCTCTTATTGAGAATCAAAATGGAATAGGGAAATAGACTACTGATCCACTGGTAGGGTGTAACACAAGAGTAATCAACTATGGCCTTCGAGATGTTTCTGACCTACAATTTCCATCATCCCTAGATAGCATAATCAATTCTGAAAGTTCATGAGAGCTGTAATTGAAAAAAACAAACTGGTGGTGCACAGTTGTCGACCTATGGTGTAGCATGTTACACTAATCAATCAACAGTGACCAAAATCCTGTTACTTTTGTCTACAAGCATAGTACATGTGGCATAACTTTTGGAGAGAAGTTGCCTCAAGTTGAGAAATCATGGTACACATTACCTGTTATGTACTGAGTTGCACAACGTGAAGGAAAACAAATTGTGCCTACAATTTCTTAACTTGAGGCAATTTGCCTCCAAAATTTATGCTGTTTGCGTTATGCTGTTGTAAAATTCTAAATGGTGTGTCTGCCAAACACATGATTCCCAGTGGCAACATCTGAACCTCTTCAGTGACAGCCAAAATCCTTTGCTAATAAACTCAATGGTCAGCTAGTAAAATCTAAGCGAGTTTCCCCAAACGGCAATTAAGGTCCGGGGCTTGTATAATCTTACTTTTCACAGATGTTGCAGTGGGCGTGTGGGGGCAGAAAAGAAATTGCACCTGCAACGGACACTTTGTTCTTAGAAATCTTTGCCACATGACAATTCCCACAAATGGGAGGGCCAGTGAACCATGACACATAGGCTACATTAGGATTCAGTGACTCTGAGCTGAATGCGCAAGCTGCTTCCACAGGAAAGTATTGTGCTTGCAGTGATAAGGAGGTTCTCCTGTATTTCCAAGGCGAGTCATCCCTTGGTCTTATTATCATTAAGGGAGGCACATGCAACATATGAGCATCCCACCCCACCCCCAAGAGATCAGATCTCTTTTTGAAAAGTAACTTTGTGGGTTCAAAACAAATAACCCAGACATATAGGACTGGCAGGTTAGATATTTCCATTGTCTCTTTCATTTGCTTTAAGATGTTCCTGTGCCTTCCTTTGCCAGTGGTGAATTTCAAGGTACTAAAACACAATCGTGTCTGGAACCCTATGAATTGAAAACCTACCTTTAGGGTAGTTTGGATCAGGGAGGTGGTGAGTGGAAAAAGTTGATGCCTCTGTATTTTTTCTCTGTGTGTGAAAGAGGGCTGTCAGGTTTACTTATCATGATATCATGTGTAACTGAGTCTAAAGAATAGCACTGGTTTATTTTTAGATAGGGCCTCTGATTTTTTGTTATATGATTACCAAAAAAGGTACAGTGTATAGTTTTATTACCCAGTAAGGGACTATATCTCATTGAAATGAAGGGGATCTGTTAGTTGATACTAATGTTAAGTCCCATTGGTTTCAATGGGTTGACTGTAGTTTAGTCTAAAATTGGATTCAGATGCTAGGTCTATTGATGCTAATTAGTGGTTAAAGGAAGCAAGCAAAAATACAAAGAAAATTAAAGAAAAATATTTAGTTAGTTAGTTAAAATATTTTGACCTCGCCTTTCTCCTAAAAAGGATGCAAGGCAGCTTACAGAATTTTAAAAAGCAGCATAAAAGCTAAAAACCATAAATTATTGCAATATGAAAAGAGTTAAACAAATATATTAAAAACTCATAGATATAAGCAGCATTCAAAACACATTAAAAACAACAGAAATACAAATACATATAAATATGTGCTCCTGGTTTTCCTCCCTGTCCTATTTGCTCTTCATTTCACTATCAGACCTATAGGACCAATTAAGAGCATGGCATGATGTAGAATTTATCCTATTTAGCACTTGCATGTGTGCATGAATTTGTTTGTGCATGGGGTTGTATTTGAGTTAGAAAAATCAGCCTTTTCTTTTCGAGATTTTAGTATATTTTAATTTTATTTATCTTCATGAATTGATGCCTTCCAGATATGTTGGACTACAACTCCGCTAATCCCCAACCAACATGTTCAGTGGCCATGCAGACTGGAATGGGTAGAGATAACAGTCCCACACATTGGAAAGGCACCTGCTTGAGGGCAGCTACTCATGATTATTTTACTTATTTGATGAAGGATGTGAAAGAAAAATGATCCTTATGACAGTAAAATTCTAAATCACTTCTTTTCATGCCCAACAATGTATAGTTTGGCACTGGCCATGACAGAATAATTGCTTAAAACTAATCAGAAGTGTTCTCTTTTCCATTTCTTCTCTTGTTTCCCACAGAGGTGGAAGAACAGAAACAGGACTTGCTCTGAAATACATTCTTCTGAAAGGGTTCCATGGAGGCAGGAATTCATTGGTACCCCAAATCCTCATCATCCTGACTGATGGGAGATCTCAGGGCAATGTGGTGACCCCTGCCAAAAAGCTAAAAGAGAGAGGGGTTGTGGTGTTTGCAATTGGAGTCAGCTTTCCCAGGTACGTGATCCTCTGCAGTGAGAAGAGAGAGATATGGTGTGTCCCCTCGTTATTGAGAATGACTGACTAACAGCTGAACAAAAGAGTTGCAGCAGATGTGAGATTTGAGTGGATGGCCAAGACGGAGTTGGGAGCGAAGAAGAAATTGCTGTCTTGTTGCTGGACAAAGTCTGCACTTACAGTGAGTGTGCAAAAAGCACTCAGTAGTAAGTGTGGAGGGCACCCATGTGCGGGAGAAAAGTATACCTTCCTCAGACCCACGAGTCCAGAGGGCCTTCCATGTGGCAGTCCCTATTACTGCGATAAAAAACTGAGGATAAGGTGAAACTAGATCTCTTGTAGCGCCTTTGAGACTAACTAGTTTTTATTTTTCATAAGCTTTTGTGTATCCAATCTCACTTAGTCAGATGAATGGAGTGGCTGTGTCTCCAGTGGCAGATGAAAACTGTTGCCAGCAAGGGTGCGTTAGGGGAGGACAACAAGAGGGCATGCTGGTCCTGGGTGTTGTCCTCCCTGACACCTCTCTCCCAACAATTTTAAATTCCCCCAAGAGACGCAGCTGCTCCATTCATCTGCAGAAGTGTACTTGGACATAGGAAAGCTTATGAAAAAAACAACAGATTAGTTTTAAAGATACTGCAAGACTTCTGGTTTCTCTTTTACTACAACAGACTGACTCAGTTACTGGTTAGATTACCTTTACTGCGGAAGATAAGGGGCAGATCATGCGTGAGGATATTTACAGAAAAGTATTTCCATGTACAGTGGTGCCTCGACTTACGAACGTCCCTACTTACGACCATTTCGAGTTACGACCAGCTCCGGCCCAAAATTTTGCTTCTACTTGTGAGCAGAGCTTCGAGTTATGAACAGAAAAAGGCAGGGGGAAAAGGCGGGAAATTCAAATTGCTAACTGTAGGTGGTGACGAGGCTGCTTCTTTGTAGCTCTTTCGCCCCAGCAGTTAGAGTGTGCGATCGGAGGAGGCTGCCTGGTAAGGTAAGGTGCTGTTTTCTGCTTTTAAAAAACTGTTATGGGTGTTTTTGCAGCGTGGTTTTGAGCTGGGGGGGTTATGTTTCTGTGCTGTGATGGGTCTTGGGGGGTTTGGTTGCTTTTTGGAGTGTTTTTCCCCATTTCCGATGGGTCTTGGGGGGTTTGTTTGTTTTTTGGTTCCCCCCCCATTTCCGATGGGTCTTGGGGGGTTTGGTTGCTTTTTGGGGTTTTCCCCCCATTTCTGATGGGTCTTGCATGCTTCCCTTGCTTTTTGCTTTGTTTTCTTTGCATTTCCGACCTGCTCCCTTTGTTTTCTTTGCATTTCCAACCTGCTCCCTTTGTTCTCTTTGCATTTCTGACCTGCTCCGTTTGTTTTCTTTGCATTTCCGACCTGCTCCCTTTGTTTTCTTTGCATTTCCAACCTGCTCCCTTTGTTCTCTTTGCATTTCCGACCTGCTCCCTTTGTTTTCTGTGCATTTCTGACCTGCTCCCTTTGTTTTCTTTGCATTTCCGATGGGTCTTGCACGCTTGATTGCTCCCCCCCCCCTTCGGCCGGAAGGGATTAATTGTGTTTCCAATGGGTCTTGCAGTTATTTTATTTTTTTGTAATTTTTTTCTTCGGCCGGAATGGATTAATTGCATTTCAATGCATTCCAATGGGAAATGGTGCTTCGGCTTACGACCTTTTCGAGTTACGACCATCTTCCAGAACCAATTAAGTTCGTAAGTCGAGGCACCACTGTATCGGTGTATCTCAGAACAGGTGTTTTTATTAAACAAAGGTGGACATTTTTCAGGAATGTAAAAAATGCAATTGTAACAACAACATGATGTTTCAAACAGCTCACATCTCTTTACTGTTCTTTGTTTCTGGTACCTGTTATGATTGAATTGTTCCAGTGCCACAATGCTTTATTTGCTTCATTGAACTTATTTTCTGCGCAGATGGGAAGAATTGCATGCGCTGGCCAGTGAGCCAACAGAACAGCACCTGCTCTTTGCAGAAGATGCCAGCGATGCCTCCAACGGCCTCTTCACCACCCTCACTGGCAAGGCAATCTGCGGTGCTGCATTTCCAGGTAATGAAAGGCTGATCAATGCCTGCTAATAAAATGAAACTTTGCTCCCTTGTTTTGGCTACGAGCTGCCACATTTGCATTTTCCCACACATGGCTCTGATGCTTCATTCTCCTTTTATCTTTGACGCCTGCATTTCTGATCTGGTGCACCCTCATGCTCTCTCCATGGTAGGAGGAAGCAGCAGATGTTCCTGAGATTGACATTTAAAAGCCTTGTTAATTAAGACACCCATTGTTACAGAGCCTATTTATTTATTTATTTATTTATTTATTTATTTATTTATTTATTTAGCCTACTAATTATTTTTTGCATGTATGATTGCTGTTCTCTAAAAGTTTGTAGGCAGCAACAGAGTATGCAGCTGCGATGTGTCATGCAATTATTGTTCCAGTAGCATTGTTCCACTTAGCAAGATCTTGATTATGGGCCACAACAAGCCATGCTGTGTCTGACTTCACGTTAAGGGGGGAGCCTTCTTTGCTAAGGACAAGCCCAAGCACCACAAGAGAACTTGATACTCCTAGATCTCCAAGGCCTGGCACCTCTGAATCAGAGGTGTCCAAGCCCAAGATTTGTCAACCTAGGCTAGCAATCTCCTCCAAGAGCTCCATGATTCCTGGAGCTGCTGCACCGATGCCAGGATTGTGCTCCTGGAGAGAAGAAGAAAGTCAATCCAAAGGTTTGTTTTATTAGAACTTTCAACTTTTTGGAGCCTTAGAAGTAGTAGTTTTGAGCCAGAGACATGAAGGGTTCAGTTGAGCACCAGAGCTTGTTGGAGGTCTGGTGTTCACTTGGAGCTATCTTTGGTGCTGCACCTTCATGCTGCCATGCTACTGGTCTGACTGCTACAGCCTGCCCCATCGGGTGCCCTTCATCTATGTTGGACTATAGCTCTCATCATCCTTAGCCAATGGCCATGGCCTGGGATGACCTGAGTGATGTGATCCAGTTGTCTTTGCTTTGTTCAGAAGGCAGCAAAATAAGGGGATTGCTTTGTAAAGGGACAAGAGAGACAGTCATAGAATGCAGAAGTCCCTTTAGATCACTTTTTCTGTTTTGTCATCTACCTTACTGAGCAGCCCCCGAGAGGCAAAAGGAAGGACTCCTATGAGCTCTATGGTTCTTTTAACAAAAATCCTGCCAGTGATTAAATCTGGAGCCTTATGCATGCAATACATGTTCTGTGATTTTCCTATCCTCCCATTTGGTTAAGCTTTTGGTTTGTTGAAGTCTCTGGTCCCAGGCAACAAAAGCAGCTATTATCTTCTCCCATCAGGTTGCAGGGCCGGAGCTCACCTCTGTGAACGCAGAACTCTTGAGAGAGAAAAAAAACTGGTTGGACACTATTTCTGTTGGAAAGGATCAAAGAGCAATAGCGCGGTGCACACATCCCTCTGCCCTTTTTACACGTGAGTCAGCAGCCATGTTTTATTTCCCACCTTTTAAAAAAAAGCAAAAATGCCTTGAAACAGAAGGGGCAACCTCCAGAAGAGCGCACCGAACCACATGTCTGGATCTTGAAAAGTCACACCTGTTCATGTGTCCAATTTCAACACTACCACATTTTTCTTAACAAAAGTTTCCTTTTTCTGAAAAGCCCCGTCTCACCCTCTAGAGGTGAGTCTTAAAAACTAACTTATAAAGTTGGGGGAAGGGCAAAAGTTGAAACAAATGCTTTCCATGTGGCCAAGAAGGTACAAGGGGTCTTTCTGAAGAGAAAAAAAAAAAAAATGAAAATGAAAAACAAAAGTGAAAAATATTTCTGGGGTGTGGCAGTACTTCTGCTCCTGAGATGCTGGGGGTTCCATTTGGGTCTGTGGGATCCTCATGCAAACTGCTCTTTGTATGTCCTTGCTTTATTTTGAAGCAGCTCATAGCATTATTGTCACAATCCCACTGATTGTTTATGGAAGAATACAAATACTAACCTCTTACATAACTTACATTACTAAGGATACATTACAGGAAAAATACCTACTCAAGAGAAACCATTTTTACCTCATGATTTACAAGACCTAGTGGCTAGCTCAAAATCTGGAGCTCTGAAAGTGAAGAGCAGTGGCGGATGGAGTGGAAGCCTAGGTCAGAATAGATCTGAGGTGATAATAAAAGCTAAGCAAAAGTTGTTCTTGTGTCTGGAGACAAGAATCGCCCAGACAGGGAAATATTGTGGCAAGGGTTGTTAGCTTGGGAGTAGCAGAGGCAAGTTGCTTGGAAAACTGCAACCTAGTTACAAGGAAAGCCACTGAAAGAGAGAAAAAAGGCTTGTACTTTTGGCTTTTGTGAGGGAAAAGAACCAGTCCAGGTTAATAAGAAATTGTATTGTTTATGCCGCCCAAAAGAAGTAAAAAGTCAGTTATGGAGGCACAAGTTGAGCCCCAGAGTGCTAAGGAAAATGGGAATTCCTCATATTCCTCAAATTCAAAGGGATGAAGAAACTGAGGGACCTGTATTGATTGCCTCAGAGGGAGAAAATATTCAAAGCTCCCAAGATTTTGAAAAATGGAAACTAGAACAAGAGTTTAAACTGAAGGAGAAGGAGCTAGCTATGAAAAACCAATTAGAATTGGAAAAAATTAAAGAAAGGGAAAGGGAACTAGAAATTAAAGAAAGAGAAAAGGAAAGGGGATTGGAGCTAGAATTGGAAAAAGAAAAATTAGAATTGGAAAGAGAAAACAGGAGAAGGGAATTTGAGCAAAGAGAAAGAGAAATGCAATTCCAATTTGAGATGAAGAAATTGGAATTAGCTGCTCAAAATAATAATAACTATCATAATTCCAGTGTGGGAAATCTCTCAAAAATCAACCTAAAGAAATTTCCCCAATATCGGAAGGGGGATTGTCCTGAATCTTTCCTGATTTAATTTGAGAGAGCTTATTGGGACTTTGAGGTTAAAGATGATAACAGGATGATAATTTTAAGAACACAAATAAGTGGAGTTTTATCTGAGCTTTATTCACAGATGCCTCTGGAGCAAGCTAGATATTTTGAGGCTTAAAGAAAGATGATGTATTCCCAATTTGGGATTAATTCAGAGCACCTCAGAAGGAAACTTAGATCAATTTCAAAGAAACCTGAGGAATCTTTTACCCAACTTGGGGCACGTTTGACACACTATCTCAATAAATGGCTGGAACAGGAACATGTCACCTCCTTAGACCAAATGAAAAATGTTTTTGGATTAGAACAATTTTATTCAATTTTGCCAGGGGAATTGCGTTATCTGGTCAAGGACAAGGATCCTAAAAATGTGCTACAGGCATCTGAATATGCTGATTCTATTAGTGAGTTCAGAGATCCTCAATTCCCTGAGGTAAAAATTGACAGAAGAGGATGAGACAACAGCAGGAGAACATCCCAATCCAGTGGAAATTACTCCAGACAGACTCAAGCTAAGGGAAGCCATTTTAAAGTGAAACCCTCCTCCCCAGAGCACAGTCCCCTGAAATCAAATAGACCTGAGGGAAAAACTAATAAATTTCCAGAGCATAGGGCCAATAAGAAATGTTTTTCCTGTGGTGAAGAGGGACTCTCTTTTTGCCCATTGTGAAATGCAAAAGAATAAAAATTAAAATCAGCCTAAAAAGGTATTTTGCTTGCAGCATAATAGGTTGCAGCAATCGGCAGTTGAGGCCTCTACCAGGAGCAGCACCGTTGCTAAGGAAATGAACTTGGCAGAGAGCCCAGAAATTCCTGAAGCCAGAGTGTTACAATGATTTTTTATCCAGTGCGATCAAGATTTACTGGATAACTCTGGGGAAACTATTTTTATTGACATCATAAAGTATTTAGGTTTAAAAGATACATGTTCCCAGATTACTATTTGTCACTCAGACTTCATTCTTAAAGAAAAAAATGTTAGAACATGAGGTTATCACCCTCAAAGGCATTAGTTCTGATTTGGTGGAATTACCTATGGCCAAAATATTAGTGAATTATCAGGGGTGGTCTGGTATATGGAAAGTAGCAGTGTCAGATCAAATCCCAGCTCCTTGTTTGATTGGTTTAGATCCAGCCAAGCATGTGCAGAGTGTTTTAATAGTAACCCGCTCTTAGGGGAGGCAGATTGAAACCTCTGAGGGAAGCGCTGAAACTCTAGTTGAAAGACCCACTTTAAGTGAACATCCTGAAATGAAAGAGACTGCTGATTTTGTGCTAATGAGAAATCCTAATAGTTCCTCCTTTAGTAAGGAGCAGGAGGAAGATATTACCTTAAATGATTGCTTTGGAAAAGTTAATGAGAATCCCATTCCACTGACCCCTGAACACCCAGAGAGATATTGTGTGGAAAAAGATTTATTATATAGAGAGGTTTTAATGGCACCTCATGGGTGGGGGACCCCACAAACAGCTAGTTGTCCCTGTTAAATACATAGAAAAGATTATAGAAAAGGCACACAGAGATGTATTTGGGGCATACATGGGCATCTCTCGCACCGAGCAAAGAGTGGCACTGAACTTTTATTGCCCAGGGATGGGGAAGCAAGTTAAATAATATTGTCAAAGCTGTGAGACTTGCCAAAAACCTCTGAGGCAATCAATACAGGTCCCTCAGTTTCTTCATCCGTTTGAATTTGAGGGTTCCCATTTTCCTTAGCACTCTGGGGCTCAACTTGTGCCTCCATAACTGACTTTTAACTTCTTTTGGGTGGCATAAACAATATAATTTCTTATTAGCCTGGACTGGTTCTTTTCCCTCACAAAAGCCAAAAGTACAAGCCCTTTTCCTCTCTTTCAGTGGCTTTCCTTGTAACTAGGTTGCACTTTTCTAAGTAGCTTGCCTCAGCTACTCCCAAGCTCACAACCCTTGCCACAATATTTCCCTGTCTGGGCGATTCTTGTCTCCAGACACAAGAACAACTTTTGTTTAGCTTTTATTATCACCTCAGATCTATCCTGACCTAGGCTTCCACTCCATCCGCCACTGCTCTTCACTTTCAGAGCTCCAGATTTTGAGCTAGCCACTAGGTCTTGTAAATCATGAGGTAAAATGGTTTCTCTTGAGTAGGTATTTTCCTTATCTTAGGATTCCCCAGATCTGGGTTCAGAAGCCCCGAAACTAAGTGTTCACCAAGACTCTAACGGGTAACCACTTCTTACCATAGATCCTAACCCCTTCTAGCTAGGAATACCTTCAACTCAAGCAAATTCAACCTTTTTACTGGATTTTTCATATCCCACCACTGTGTCACCAATTTGTCACGATCCTACGTGGCACCACTGATTGTTTCACCAAACTAAGAGGTCACGCTACGTGCCCCTCAGCTGCCACCAGTTGATTACATCAACATTGTTTATTATTAATAATAGAGGTCCAGGCAATGTGTCATTTTTAAAAGAACCAAATAGAAATTGTTTATTGATACAGATGATGATAGTTCAAGCAATGTTGTTAACTCTTAAACAAACATCCTCCTTTATCCACTCTCAACCACCACTTTCCCACCCAATCTCCAAAACCCCTCATCTCTCTAAAACTCTCAATCTAAAACTCCTTCTTCTCCTGCTGAGACTCTTATATCTCGTGACTCTGCCCCTCCAGCACTCTCATTGGTCTATGCAAATATCATATTAATATTCATGACCTGGGCGGACACCACAATTATTTTTTGGATTTTTTGCTACTTTTTGTTTTGGAGAAAGAATTTAAGATTAAGAAAATGGCATAAAACATGAAGTGTTTCTGTCTAGATGCCTTCAAAATGCTCTTTAAAAGTAATTTTGTGAGTAACTAGAAAAATTACATATTACAGTAAGGCAGCATCTTTCCTATCTGGCTGCTGCATTTTGGACCCACTGAAGTTTCTGAACACTCCGTTACTTTCACTGGGTTGGTAGAATTTATTTATTTATTTATTTATTTCCCACCTTTCTCCTTGAAAAGAACCCAAGACAGCTTACAACAATGAAAGACAATATTTTAAGTTGAAAACAATGAGTATACAATGATGGTTAACATCATTAAAAGACAATATTTAAAACTATGAACAATGAATAAGGAGGCATCTTATATCATTAACAGGCAATATTAAGGCAAAGATCAATAAGTATACATTTTTTTTAAAGTCACTCTGAGAAATGGAAAACACAAAAAGGGAAAATACAAATAGTAAATGGCTTGTATGGCAGTGTGTCAAAATGACCATCAGGTGGCAGTTACTGATATATAGGAAATTGCTGGATCATTTTTGTTATGTGAAACATTGCAATTTCTATACTTCTTCAATACTATTTCAATACTGTCACCCATGCATCACTTACAATCTTGACATACTTACAGAAAGTTTGAAAGTTGCTACATCACAATTTCTGTCATTTTGCATAATGCAAGCTGTGGTGCAGTTTTTCCAAGTGTGCACTGGCACCATTTTAAAACTGCACCAGTGCTTCCAGCCCAGCAGTCAGTGCTGGGAAGCATCCCAGCTACTGACAATGTTGGGTTCAGGGCTCACTATGCAGCAAAACCAGAACCACTGAAGCTGCCCCTGAGGCAAGAACAGTATTGCTGTCTGGCCACTTGTTGTAGAAGCTTCCTGACCACCTCAGGACTGGCCAGCTGGCACTGTTGTTTTTGTCAAAGTGTGGGCACCTCCAGGGGCTCCTTTTCTTCCACATGGCAAGTGAGAGAGGCTGCCCTGGACACCAGCATTGTCAATTGTGGCAGGAAGCCTCCCAGAGCTGGCCAACCTGTTGGCCAGGGACTGCCTCACATCCTGCTTTAATGAGGATTCACATTAAAGTAGGACAAGTGGAAGAGGCAGTTTCATGCCTGTTTTCAGATAACCTGCAGTAAATAACTTACCTCGGGTGATCTGAAATGTGTAGTTCCTGCCTCTGTCTCTCCAAAGGCTTTCAAGTTAAAGACAAAGACAGCAAAAGTACAAAGACAAGGAAGAGAAGTAGAGGTACCATGAAGCAAAGTGACTTGTCCTGGACCACAGCTTAGGGTGTTCGCAAAGTCAGAAAATCAACTTAATTTATCTCAGGGTGACTGAGAAGCAAGACTCATCTCTGCACTCATGCATTTTACCAACTGTCCCAGTGGATTACGTTCCAAGCAGTAGAAAAATAGCAAGGGCCAGAACTTGCAGCTGGCCCTGGTATACAGCCAGGGTCTCTCCGGATGTTTTTCAGGCCCCTCAGTTGGAAGAAACACTTCTTCTCTGTCCTGCTCCTTTGGCATTGCTGTAAGATTGTCTCTGATATAGAATAAAGGCTCAGTCTCTGGCAGGAAATGGTTTCTGCTCATGTTACAGCCAATGGGTCCCTGGAAGACAGCAAACACAGAACTATATTGTCAGCTCTGTGACAGTGGACTGAGCAAGGAAATTCTCAGTGTGCCAAGAAGAGGATGTTGCCTTAGAATATGGAAGATAAGTAACGTCAAATGCCAGTGGAGGAAGGATTGGCATAGTCAAATATTAGCAGTGGAGACTTGTATCCTCTGACAAGGGTCAAAGAAAGGAAAATGGATCTCTGTGTCTTTTCTCCTTTCTTTACGGAAGGTTTGAAAAGATGTACTGTTTCCTTTTCAGTTTTTATGCTCATTTGCCCTGATAGAAAATAAGGTCTTTTTTTCCTGGATTGATTTCAGGTACTGGGAATGGACAGGTATAAGACAGTGCAAAGAAAAAGGCCAAAGGCATGTTATAGATACAGCACAGGAAAAAAGTAGGATGGGTTGAGGCAGGATGAATTAAAAGAGAGGGAATGTTCTGAGCAGGCAAATTTTGTCAGAGCAAGACTTTTGTTTTTGTTTTTTTCATCCTTCCGCATCCTGCCTTTTGATTGGGAAAATGTTCTTCTTGGGGAGAGAGGTTGCAGCAGTATGTGTGTATTTATATACAGGATTGCTATATGGCAATGATTCATAGCCTTTGGTAACCCAAATGTTCTGGGACTGCAATTCCCAGAAACCCCAGCCAGCACAGCTGGTGGTGAAGGGTTCTGGGAATTGCAGTCCAAGAACACCTGGGTTATTCAAGTCTGGGAACCACTGATATATGACCAAAGGGGTAAGATAAAATTTGGAAATTGGGACATATTGTCTGTCTTTTTGTCTGTCTGTCTCTCTCTCTCTCCCCCTCCCCACTTCATTTCTATCTCTCTAGGTTCTTGCCAGTTTGTTCATCATCCGAACAGGTGTTCGGCACTTCTAAGCTCTGCCTCCTCCAGCAGGCAACCACTTGGCAGCAACAGCCTGGCTTTTCTGCCCTGTCTCTTCTGGGCACTGCCTCTGACTGGGCACCCACTGGAGGAGGTGGGGCTTTGAAGCACCAAACACCTGCTCAGCTGCTAAATAAAGCAGCGCAAACTGCTGAACCAGTGGTTCATGCTCATCTCTGTATCTCACCTCTTTTCCACTTCAGGAACCCAAGGCAGTTAAAAGTGGGATGGAATTTAGAGTGTCAGTGGTGCATGGAAAAGGACCTCTTGTGAAGAGACATTTAGCTCTTTCTCTTTCTTCATGATCTTGCTTCTTCTAATCTTCCAATCAATTTCAGGAAAAATAGCTAGATTACAGTATTCATATATGCAGATACTGAAATAAAATAGATTTCTAGTTTCCCAATTCACTGCCAACTTTTTAAAGAAAAATGGAAACCACCAACAACAACAACGACATGCTGACTCAAGGCTACCCTTTTTAGGGTTTTCCAGGTAAAGAATACTCAGAAGTGGCTTACCATTCTCTTCTTCTGGGGGTTCCCTGGGACTGTGCAATTAGCTTGAGAACACACAGGCTGACTCTACTTGCAGGTGGCACAGTGGGGGAATCAAACTCCCAACCTCTGGCTCTGCAGCCAGATACCTAAATCACTGAGCTATCCAAACTTTTAGCTGTCCTTAATTTTGCACAGCCAAGATCTATTTGGAACTCCATGGCACAGCAGTTAAATTGCATTACTGCAGTCAAGCCTCTGCTCATCACCTGAGTTTGATCCTGACAGGTTCAGGTAGCTGGCTCAAGGTTGACCCAGCCTTCCAGTCTTCTGGGGTTGATAAAATTAATACCCAGCTCACTGGAGGGCAAAGGGCTCTTTGTATGTTTATGTTGTAAATCACCCAGAGAGTGCTCCAAGTGCGATGAAACAATAAATAAAACAAATGAATAAACTCTGTTAGAGGGTGTCCTGGAGGCAGTGGACAGCTTGCCAAGGAGAAGCTGAAGAGTAAAGTACTTCTTCCTTTCTTTTTCTTAGCACAAAATCATCTATTCCTAAGTCTTCCTCCCTGCAGATGCAGTTTTTGTGCTCTGGTTACATATGTATGCAGTGTTTGCCTAATAGGAAAATTTTATGTGTACCTATTTCAGATGTACAGTAAAGTGTGTATAAGTGTGTGTGTGTATGTGTATAAACAGTACAATCCTATACACCCTTATTTTTGATATCACCTGTTGGATTGATTGCACTCACTGGGACTTACTTGTGAGTTGTGCTGTTAATAACTTAACTGAATGGGAAATTCTTACCACTTCTTTTTTAGACTTTAAATGCCAGCTTATCCTAAACTTACTTTTTTTTTCAATGTTGTCTTTTCTAATTGAGCTGGAGGAACACATTCATCAAGTATCCATCTAGATGTTACCGAACCACATGCCCAGGTACAACAGATTTTCTGAGATCTTTATTGCTGGCTCTTTTAAATAACAATGGTCTAAACTGGATCACACATCAACAAAGAGGTTTAGGATGGAATCTAGAGCAGTGGTTCCAAACCTTGGGTAACCCAGGTGTTCTTGGACTGCAACTCCCAGAAACCCCACCCAGCACAGCCTTCAGGAGTTGCAGTCCAAGAACACCTCGGGAGCATTCCTCCATCAGTAGTAGATTATCCTGAAGGAGGTCTCCCACTGGCAGAAGGCTTTGTTGTTTAGTCGTTAAGTTGTGTCCGACTCTTCGTGACCCCATGGACCAGAGCACGCCAGGCCCTCCTGTCTTCCACTGCCTCCAGGAGTTGGGTCAAATTCATGTTGGTAGCTTCGATGACACTGTCCAACCATCTCGTCCTCTGTCGTCCCCTTCTCCTCTTGCCTTCACACTTTCCCAACATCAGGGTCTTTTCCAGGGAGTCTTCTCTTCTCATGAGATGGCCAAAGTATTGGAGCCTCAGCTTCAGGATCTGTCCTTCCAGTGAGCACTCAGGGTTGATTTCCTTCAAAATGGATAGGTTTGTTCTCCTTGCAGTCCAGGGGACTCTCAAGAGTCTCCTCCAGCACCACAATTCAAAAGCATCAATTCTTCGGCGGTCAGCCTTCTTTATGGTCCAGCTCTCCCTTCCATACATCGCTACTGGAAAAACCATAGCTTTGACTATGCGGACCTTTGTCGGCAAGGTGAGGTCTCTGCTTTTTAAGACGCTGTCTAGGTTTGTCATCGCTTTCCTCCCAAGAAGCAGGCGTCTTTTAATTTCATGGCTGCTGTCACCATCTGCAGTGATCATGGAGCCCAAGAAAGTAAAATCTGTCACTGCCTCCATATCTTCCCCTTCTATTTGCCAGGAGGTGATGGGACCAGTGGCCATGATCTTAGTTTTTTTGATGTTGAGCTTCAGACCATTTTTTGCGCTCTCCTCTTTCACCCTCATTAAGAAGTTCTTTAATTCCTCCTCACTTTCTGCCATCAGAGTGGTATCATCTGCATATCTGAGGTTGTTGATATTTCTTCCGGCAATCTTAATTCCGGCTTGGGATTCATCCAGTCCAGCCTTGCCCATGATGTATTCTGCATATAAGTTAAATAAGCAGAGAGATAATATACAACCTTGTCATATTCCTTTCCCAATTTTGAACGAATCAGTTTTTCCATATTCAGTTCTAACTGTTGCTTCCTGTCCCACATATAGATTTCTCAGGAGATGGATAAGGTGGTCAGGCACTCCCATTTCTTTAAGAACTTGCCATAGTTTGCTGTGGTCCACACAGTCAAAGGCTTTTGCGTAGTCAATGAAGCAGAAGTAGATGTTTTTCTGGAACTCTATGGCTTTCTCCATAATCCAGCACATGTTAGCAATTTGGTCTCTAGTTCCTCTGCCCCTTCGAAATCCAGCTTGTACTTCTGGGAGTTCTCGGTCCACAGACTGCTGAAGCCTACCTTGTAGTATTTTGAGCATAACCTTGCTAGCGTTTGAAATGAGTGCAATTGTACGGTAGTTGGAGCATTCTTTGGCACTGCCCTTCTTTGGGATTGGGATGTAGACTGATCTTTTTTAATCCTCTGGCCACTGCTGAGTTTTCCAAACTTGCTGGCATATGGAGTGTAGCACCTTAACAGCGTCATCTTTTAAGATTTTAAATAGTTCCACTGGAATGCCATCACCTCCACTGGCCTTGTTGTTAGCCATGCTTTCTAAGGCCCACTTGATTTCACTCTCCAGGATGTCTGGCTCAAGGTCAGCAACCACACTATCTGGGTTGTCCGGGACATCCAGATCTTTCTGGTATAATTCCTCTGTTTTGCCACCTCTTCTTGATGTCTTCTGCTTCTGTGAGGTCCCTACCATTTTTGTCCTTTATCATGTCCATCTTTGCACAAAATGTTCCTTTAATAGCTCCAACTTTCTTGAACAGATCTCTGGTTTTTTCCTTTCAATTATTTTCCTCTATATATTTGCACTGTTCATTTAAGAAGGCCCTCTTGTCTCTCCTTGCTATTCTTTGGAAGTCAGCATTCATTTTTCTGTAACTTTCCCTGTCTCCCTTGCATTTTGTTTCCCTTCTCTTCTTTGCTAATTGTAAGGCCTCGTTGGACAGCCACTTTGCTTTCTTGCATTTCCTTTCTTTTGGGATGATTTTTTGTTGCTGCCTCCTGTACAATGTTAAGAGCCTCCATCCATAGTTCTTCAGGCACTCTGTCCACCAAATCAAGTTCCTTAAATCTGTTCTTCACTTCCACTGTGTATTCATAAGGGATTTGGTTTAGATTATACCTGACTAGCCCAGTGGTTTTTCCTACTTTCCTCAGTTTAAGCTGGAGTTTTCCTATAAGAAGCTGATGATCAGAGCCACAATCAGCTCCAGGTCTTGTTTTTGCTGACTGTATAGAGCTTCTCCATCTTTGGCTGCAGAGAATATAATCAATCTGATTTCGGTATTGCCCATCTGGTGATGTCCATATGTAGAGTCGCCTCTTGTGTTGTTGGAAAAGAGTGTTTGTGATGACCAGCTTGTTCTTTTTTTAGCCTTTGCCCTGCTTCGTTTTGAACTCCAAGGCCAAACTTACCTGTTGTTCCTTTTATCTCTTGACTCCCTATTTTAGCATTCCAATCCCCTATAATGAGAAGAACATCTTTCTTTGGTGTCAGTTCTAGAAGGTGTTATAAGTCTTCATAGAATTGGTCCATTTCAGCCTCTTCAGCATTGGTGGTTGGTGCATAAATTTGGATGACTGTGATGTTGAAAGGTCTGCCTTGGATTCGTATTGAAATCATTCTATCATTTTTGAGATTGTATCCCAGTACAGTTTTCCCCACTCTTTTGTTGACTATGAGGGCTACTCCATTTCTTCTACGGGATTCTTGCCCACAATAGTAGATATGATAATTGTCTGAATTGAATTTGCCGATTCCTGTCCATTTTAGTTCACTGACGCCCAGGATGTCAATGTTTATTCTTGCCATCTCCTGTTTCACCACATCCAACTTACCAAGGTTCATAGATCTTACATTCCAGGTTCCTATGCAGTATTTTTCTTTGCAGCATCGGACTTTCCTTTCACTTCCAGGCGCGTCCACAGCTGAGTGTCCTTTCGGCTTTGGCCCAACCACTTCATTAGCTCTGGAGCTACTTGTACTTGTCCTCCGCTCTTCCTCAGTAACATGTTGGACGCCTTCCAACCTGAGGGGCTCATCTTCCAGCGTCATATCCTTTAGCCTTTTGTTTCTGTCCATGGAGTTTTCTTGGCAAAGATACTGGAGTGGCTTGCCAGTTCCTGCTCCAGGTGGGTCGCATTTAGTCAGAACTCTCCACTATGACCTGTCCGTCTTGGGTGTCCCTGCATGGCATAGCCCATAGCTTCTCTGAATTACTCAAGCCCCTTCGCCACGACAAGGCAGCAATCCATGAAGGGGTGGCAGAAGGCAGGTGGAAGTAAACTTCCTTCCTTTGCAACTCTCTCAATTGCTCCATTGTTATGAGGGGCCCCAACATTCTGCAGAAGATTTTCAGGCAACATAGGGAAATGCAGGGAGAGTAGGACCCATTAAAACTACTTCCTGTCCCATTCATCTAACAAAAGTCCTCCCAACCATGAGTGGAAAGAGCCACTGGAGCTGGAGGCATGTTTGTGTTGTTAACAAAGAAACCTGGTTCATTGAAAGAGTCCTGAGTGATGATTACATTCCTTCACTCCTTTTCACAGAGCTTTGAAAAACTACTTTCATGAACTACAGCTCTCCAGAATCCCCAGCTAGTATGGATATAATGGGTTACTCTTATGAGGAGGATGGAGCAGGGAGTTAAGGGAGGAGAATTTCCTAATCAGTTCACCTCATCCGGCTATGACACTACTTCCAAGGACAAGCAAAGTTTGGAAATGTTACTTTTTTGGGACTACATCTCCCAGCATCTCCCAGATAGCATGCCTACAGACCATGCTGAGGTTCACAAGAATAACACTTCCAAGCTACTATTAACTCAGGGAAATTCTCCTTTGTTCCTTTTGCCTTCATAACAATCCTGTATTTGAGTTTATTTTGGTGGCTAGAAATGTTTTTTTTTTCTGGATCTAAAGCAGGGGTATTGGGGTTAAATACCCTCTTTTTATATAATATGAAACCAGGTTGACTTTTCCTAGAGTTCATCCCATCCTGGCATTAAAATATTGACAGTAATAGGAGTGATATAAAATTGATCTACTTCCCTCTACCTTTCCCTTTGTTTCCTGGTTTTTAGATCCCTGTGGTTCTTATCCTTGCCAGAATGGAGGCACCTGCGTTCAGCAGGGTTTAGAGGGATACCACTGTGTTTGTCCAGTTGGATTTGGAGGGGATGCCAATTGTGGTAGGTTGTTTCATTTTAGATACTGGTGGAGTGATTTTTAATGAGAACATCAATGAATTCAATAAAGCAATTGTGGGGTTTCATAACTGTGATTGTTCTTTATCAAAGTATACCTTCTCTAAGGATTCTACTCATAGGCCTCAATCCAATTGTTAGATTCAACTACAGTAGAGCTACTGGATCAAAGGAAGCGATGTAAATGTTCACTTATGAAGTTCCCATTGATTCAATGGGTAAACTCCAGTTGGGGCTGGATCTAGGGCATACCTGAGAGAGGGAGGAGGCTTTAGGTTTCTGTACTTCCCTGCCCTGTTCCCTTCTTCATGGGCAGCAATGAAAGAGTTAACTAGGGTTAACTTTCAGTTTAATTTTATGAGTAATGATCACTATATATTTTATTTTGTTATTGATCATAACCCAAAACCCATTACAGTTTTGCTCTTGGTTGTATCTTGTTTTTGTTCTTAGAAGGCAATTTAATTTGTAATTCAGACTTCAGCAGATCTAAATTATCCTCTTGTGGTGATATCCATAGGCTACTGTTTATGTTTACATTAGAAACTGCTTGTTATGCTTTCATTTTGGATTTCTTACGGTGTTTGTCTACTTTTAAAAAACCATTCCAGCACCAGCACCCAAAATTAGTATAGAATGCAGTGTGGACCTCCTCCTTCTAGTGGACAGTTCATCCAGCACCACCCTTGAAGGATTCTTGCGCTATAAAGCATTCCTGAAAAGATTTCTCCAAACAGTGTGGAGGACAGAGACTCCAGGGAATGTGGGTGTGGCCCAGTATAGCAATGATGTCAAGATGACCAGTGGAGTTGAGGACTACAAAGATGTGCTCAGTCTGGTGAAAGACATTGATTCCATGCAGTTCAGTGGAGGAAGCACACTGACTGGCCAAGCTTTGTGGTTTGTTGTGCAGCATGGCTTTAAGAGCACACCAGCCTTTGCTGACATCTCCCATGATCTCCCACGTGTGGTTGTCTTGCTTACGGATGCAAATGCTCAGGATTCAGCAGTGGAAGCAGCTAAATACAGCCGAAGCCAAGGCATCTTCCTTATTGGAATTGGCAGTGAATTTTTGAGAGTAGAGCTGGATCAAATTACAGGGAATCCAAAGTGGACAATTGTCTACTCAACGCCACAAGATCTATTTAACAAGATCCCTGAATTACAGAGAAAAATCTGCAGCATTGCCAGCCAAGGTAAGCATTTTAGGTAAGGACATGCTTGAATGTAGGTAAAGCATGCTTGAAGATGTGGTGTAGAACATGGGAGCAAAGGCATCACCTTTCACTGATGTTAATCAAATCCAGTTCTCTGAAATGAAAAAGGACTTGCTATTTACTGAACAATCCCAAACGCTCACCCAACTTGTTCTTAGAACACCACTGAGAAGGCACAGTAATGCCACAACTTGCTTCAGCAGCCTGTTGCTTATCAGAAGTCAGAAAGCATTTATTCGTCTTATACCTGTACATTCTGATATGGTACCATTCATATAACTTTCTACATACATAACTGATATTTCAGGTTGAAGGGCATTTGTTATTGAATTAACCTATTTAGAAATGAAATCATTTGTTCTTCTTCGTGGCCTCTGTGAATGCACACTAATGGGTTAAATCTGCGCATGCGCAGAGGCCTCGGAATATTCTAGAGCTAAAGTAATCATTTAGGACCCCCCCCCCCAAGCCCTCGTGGTCCGCCTGCCTTGACGGTTACCTCAGTTCCATTTTTTCCGCTGCTGCAGCAGGTCTTGCTATCTGGAGCTCTTCGCACGGAAATCAGAACAGCGTATTTTATCTTCTTTCTTGCTGCTAATCGTTCGTAGTGTTGTTCCCCTGTTTAAAAAAAAAAAAATTCGTTTAGCCTTTCCAGTTTCCCCCCCTCCCTTCCCCGTTTTCCCGCCTTTTTATGGCACCGAAGGTGACTTTTAAAAGCTGCGCTTCTTGTCGCAAAAAGATTCCCTCTACGGATGGACATCGGCTTTGTCTGTTTTGTTTGGGTGACACTCATATCCCTCAATCCTGTCACCATTGCAAAAAGTTTACCAAACAGGCGCTAAAACTAAGGGACCTTCGCCTCTGCGCCATTTTGTGGGAAAAGTCTCTTCAACCTCCCGCAATGGACAACAAATCTACTCCTTCTACTACTGAGATGCCTTCTTTATCTCCCAAGGCAAAACCACCAAAATCCAAGATCACCAAACCAAAAAACAAGCCATCATCTTCAAAGTCCAAAAAACCACTTTCTCCACCTACACAACAGTCGGCGCCACAACAACCATCTACGCGAGCGCCGCCGTTGCTCGAATCTCCCGGAGACGTTTCCCCTCACATTTGGAAGGATCAACCCCCTCTACCACCCCCCGTACAAGCTGAGGGGGCACCATCGGAGGGACCATCGCAGGATTCTTCGGTGGCTTTGAGCCTTGGCTCACCCATGCCCTCAGATTCCGAACAAGGATCTGCTTCCCCACTGCCAGATCCATCGCCAGCCAAAAAGACGAAGGCTAAAACTAAACATCTTGTGCCGGCCGTAGGAGATTCCCGGTCCTCGAAGCATTCGGGACCGAAGGTCTCTAAGCTAAATGGGGTTTCAAAGCATCACCCCAAACATAAGAACAGCCGGGCACGCGCCGAAGACTGGCCTCCGTTTCCTTACAGCAGGAAACACTTCAGCTGCTGGCGCAAACAAATGGAAAAAATGTTCGATCCCCGTTCTTTTTACGGGTTCAAATCGTCATCTTCGGAATCGTCTGTGTCCCACGATACCAGCTCGTCAGGGGATGATTAGTCGCCTGCAGATCTTAACCCCTATGGGACTGAACATAAACGACACCGACGGGTTCGAGCCCCTATGGTACCGACAGCGGCTAAAAAACATCCTAAGTCAGTGCCGGTGCCACCTAAGCGTCCTAAATTCGATGACTCGACTGGACTTCCTAAGCGTTGGGGCCGAGATTTGGCTACCCACGGTACCGAACCCACTGGTACCGTGCCACGACACTGTCGTAAGGACTCTCTCGTCGCTGTCGAGAAACCAAAGAAGCCTGCGAAACGCCGTCGGGAACGTTCCGCTTCCTCGGATTCGGACACTTCCACCGCATCTGCTGCCCACGGTACCGTGCACGGTACCAAGCGAAGAAAATTTTTGCCATCTACATCTGCTTATCATCCCAGGGACGATTTTTACTCTCCCGCGGACTCTTCTGATACGTCCTTTGAGTCGGATTCGTCGGACCCTTCTTTCCGCAAATCCCCTCCTAATGCTAATACACCGGATTCTGAAATTGATGATAACAACCCTACATCTCCAGCAGCCGACTTCGCCTCTTATTCAGAGATGATACGCCGCATAGCTGCTGCCCTGGACCTTTCGGTGCACCAACCACCTCAGATTGCCACTGATAAAGTGTATGAGGATATAGATGAAGATCAGAATCCTCCTTTACGTATGGCGTTCATTCCATCACTACTACATATTACTAAACAATCCTGGGACAAGCCATGTTCTGTACTACAAATGTCCCGACGGGTTGAGAATCTTTATAAGATCCATGGAACTGAGCTGGATTTCTTAACAAAACATCCTCCTCCCAACTCTTTAGTAGTTGATGTCACTCAATCTAAGTCTAGGGCCAGTTCTAACGCTGCCCCTAATAACAAAGAGGGCAGGAGGATGGACATTCTCGGCCGTCGTGCTTATTCCCTCGCCTCCTTTACGCTTAGGGCTGCGAATTATATGGCTGCGATGGCTGCTTATCACAAGCACCTCTGGAACCGTGCCCTTCCATCTTTGCAGGCGGCTCCGGCTGAGCTTAAACCTAAGGGCCTATCCTTACATCAAGAAGCTATGGCTCTAGCCAGACAAGAAAGAGTGACTGCCAGGCACATCATAGAGGCAGCCTCCCGAAACTTGATGACTGGAGTAGCCATCAGACGCCACGCATGGCTTAGATCTGCCAATATCAACGAGGACTCCAAAACCAGAATATTGGACCTACCTTTTGATGGTACCGGTCTTTTCGACCCTAAGACAGACGACATCCTGGAGGGCCTGCAAAAGGCAAAAAAGACAGCACGCGCTTATTCTTCTCAGCCATACTTCAAACAACGATTCCCCTGGAAGCGTCAGTCATCTTATCAATCATCTTATCAATCGTACCGGCCGTACCAGAACAAACAAAGATTCTACCCTTCACAGTATGCCTACTATAGAGTAGTCTATATGACTAGATGGGCGGGCTATAAATGTAATAAATAAATAAATATACCCAGCTCGTCAACAGGACCAACGTCGTCGCACACGTCAACCATTCAGGAAACCTGACTGGAAACCCAAGCAGGGTTTTTGACTCCCACCTTTCATTTACCCTTGGTCTCACCACCCGTTATTCCACCCGCCTTGCACCTTTTCTTCCAAACTGGCTTCTTATTACCACCGACAAATAGGTACTCACCATAGTCGCCCAAGGCTACGCAATAGAATTTCTCGAACTACCTCCTTCACGAGTCATCTTCACTCCTCCTTCCATCGCTCTACAAAAAGAAATAAAAATACTTCTTCAAAAATCAGCCATTTTCCATGTTTCCCCAGACCCTATCGACCCTGGCTTCTTTTCAAGATATTTTTTGGTTCCAAAAAAGGACGACTCCTTCCGTCCCATCCTGGACCTCCGGGATCTAAATTTTTTCATCACTTACCGTCGCTTCCGGATGATTACCTTAGAACGCATCCTTCCACTACTGCATTGCGGAGACTGGTTTGTCATTGTCGATCTCAGCGACGCCTATTTTCACATTTCTATCAGACCCGAGCATCGGAAATACTTACGTTTCTCTCTTGGCGCCGCCTGTTTCGAATTTGCGGCCTTACCCTTCGGACTCTCTACGGCCCCCCGCGTCTTCACAAAATGCATGGCGCCTGTAGCGGCGTTCCTCCGCACAAGGGGCATCGCGGTGTATCCGTACATCGACGACTGGCTCTTAGTAGCCCCATCAAAACATCAGGCAGACCTACACACCAATATTACTCTGTCCCTCCTGGAGAGCCTTGGCCTTCAAGTAAACTACAAGAAGTCAATGTTGACTCCTTCTCAGGTGGCAAATTACATAGGCGCTATACTCGACACAAGACGGGCGAGAGCCTTTCTTCCGCAAGAACGTGCAGTCAAGATGAGCGCCCTCATCAACTCTTCAGACCCCTACAATCTGTCACTGCCCATCAAGCTCAAAAACTCCTAGGCCTCATGGCCTCCACAACTTCCGTCATACCTCATGCCAGACTGAAGATGAGATCCCTCCAGGCCTGGTTTCTCTCTCTCTTCAATCCCATGGTAGACTCTCCCAGGATGCGTCTACCAGTTTCCATCGAGCTAGCACAACAACTTGCCTGGTGGACCGATCCTTCCAATCTCTTCATCGGTCGCCCATTTGCCCCACTCCTACTGACTTCGCGGATCACCACCGACGCGAGCCCAACAGGTTGGGGCGCTCATTGCAACGGCCTTCAAGTCCACACTCGATGGTCTCAGCGGGAGCAAAACCTGCACATCAACAACTTGGAGCTGCTGGCGATCTTCAAAGCCTGCTGCTCTTTTCTCCCCATCATCATGGGCACGGCAGTACAGATTGTCACAGACAACACCACGGCTGCTTTTTACATCAACAAACAAGGGGGCACTAACTCTCCCCCTCTGTTGTACCTGACTGTGCAGTTCTGGGAGTGGTGCCTGGAAAACCACATCTTCCCCTCAGCGATCTACATTTCTACCCACGAAAATGTTTGGGCAGATCGCCTCAGCGGGACAGGTGCAACCATGCATGAGTGGACACTAAATCAACAGGTGTTCCTTCAGATATGCCGGAAGTGGGGTCTTCCGATGATAGATGCGTTCGCCAATCAGAACAACACCAAATGTGCAATTTACTTTTCGAGAGCGGGTCTGGGAAGCGGATCCCACGGCGATGCTCTCATGGTTCCGTGGAACAATCATCTTTTCTACATGTTTCCACCCTTTCCTCTACTACTCCGTACCCTGGTCAAGATACAACACGACGGTGCAGATGTTATTCTGGTGGCACCCAGCTGGCCCCGTCAGCCATGGTTCACAATGCTGATGACAATGGCTGTGGACTCCATGAGGCTTCCGCCTCTTCCGCATCTTCTTTCTCAACACAACGGAGCCACATACCATCCGGATGTCCCTTCGCTTCACCTCACTGCATGGCGAATCCTTCCACAGTGACCACTGTTATCTCGCACTGTTGGAAACCGTCCACTAAGACTATATATGCTAACAAATGGATCGCCTTTCAAAAGTTTACGGCCCCACGCAACTTACCTGTCTCGCCAACCTCTTTGGAGGCCGTCCTAGAATTTCTATCATACCTGTTTCAGAAGAATTTGGCACTCTCTACCCTAAGGGTATACCTCTCAGCTATTGTTGCGCATCAACCTCCTGATTCGGAGGGCGCCCTCCTTTTTAAGCATCCTACGATAAAGAGGTTTTTGCGTGGAGCAGCCCACCTGCACCCTCCACGCATAACACCTATTCCCCAATGGTCATTACATACCGTACTGAACTGTCTGACGCGTCCGCCATTCGAACCACTCGCCACAACTACGGAGCGTCTGCTCACTCTTTCTGTTCTTGGTGGTGATAACCTCGGCCAGGAGGGCTTCTGAGCTAGCCGCATTGCGGGTGGACCCACCTTTCCTTCAATTTTTTTCCGACAAGGTGACCATGTACCCATATATCTCATTTCTTCCCAAGGTTTGCTCTAGTTTTCATGTTCGTCAGCCAATTATACTGCCGACCTTCTTCCCTCAACCGTCTACTCCTGTTGAAAAGTCTTTACACCTGCTTGACGTTCGCAGGGCATTATCTTACTATGTTCAATGGACTGCTCCGTTTAGACAGTCCAAGCGACTTTTCATTTCACCACATGTACCTCACAAAGGACGACAAGTGTCTTCGCAAACCGTCTCCAAGTGGATTGTGCAGGCTATACGCCTGACCTACGAACTGGCACGCAAGCCTCTCCCTGACACGGTCAAGGCTCACTCAACTAGGGCAGTGGCCACCTCTACGGCATTTCTGCAGGGTGTTCCACTTCAGGACGTTTGCAAGGCTGCGACCTGGTCTGCGCCTTCTACATTTGCGTCCCATTACCGCCTCAATGTTTGGGCCAAGGAGGATGCTCGATTTGGACGTGCGGTTCTCTCTGCTGTGCTGCTGTGACGTCCCTCCACCTTTCAAAGGTAAGCTTGTTAATCACCCATTAGTGTGCATTCACAGAGGCCACGAAGAAGAAAGAGAGGTTACGTACCTGTAACTTTGGTTCTTCGAGTGGTCCTCTGTGAATTCACACTTCCCGCCCATCCTCCCCTCTTTCCGTCACGTCTGTCTCTCCTTAGAGCAGCAGCGGAATTTGGGAACTGAGGTAACCGTCAGGGCGGGTGGACCACGAGGGCTTGGGGGGAGGTCCTAAACGATTACTTTAGCTCTAGAGTATTCTGAGGCCTCTGCGCATGCGCAGATTTAACCCATTAGTGTGAATTCACAGAGGACCACTCGAAGAACCAAAGTTACAGGTACGTAACCTCTCTTTATATTTTTAGCCCACCCTTAAAAGATCTTCGGTTCTCTTCCCACTCTAATTTTATTCTAGCAACCCTGTGAGGTACAGTCAACCCTTGACTTACGAACTTAATCCATTCCGGAAGGACGTTCTTAAGTCGAAAAGTTCATAAGTCGAATCAGCATTTCCCATAGGAATGCATTGAAAACCAATTAATCCGTTCCGGCTGTTTTCGATTCTTAGGTCGAGGGGCGGTTTGTAAGTTGAAGCATTAGTTCCCATAGGAACTAATGCAAAGCCGGTTAATCCATTCCTACCACTAGGGGCAGAATTTTTTTCTTTTTTCCCCTTTTAACCTAAGATGACTTACATTAAAAAAAAAAGGAAAGAAAAGAGGGAGGGAAGGAGGGAACAGACACCTTTTCAACAGAACACCTTGAAAGTTCAAATTTCGCACTTTCCCCGCCTCCCGCGCATTTTTTTCCGGTTCGTAACTCGAAGCAAAGTTCGCAAGTCGAGGCTATATTTTTCTATCAGAGCGGTTCGTAAGTCGAAATGTTCGTAACTAGGGCCGTTTGTAAGTCGAGGGTTGACTGTAGGTTATATGAAAAGTGGTCTCCTTCGGAACTTCAAAATAGGGTGAAGAGTTGAACCTATTCCTCCCTCATCCAGCAATATCACCTTGGTTTTGCCTTACAAGAATTACTGGATAGCTCAGTAGTTTAGGTATCTGGCTGTGGAGCCAGAAGTTGGGAGTTTGATTCCTCAGGGCACCTTGTTGACAGGGACTGGACTCAATGATTCATAGGATCCCTTCCAGCCCTGCAGTTCCAAGATTACTATTGCTCGCTCAGTGTCTCTGTTCAGTGCAGTCTCTGTTGTTCAAATATTTGCTATTCTGAGACTTCTAGGGTTGCCAAATTTCTTGTCTTCCACCCAGAGTAATAGCAATATAATCTTAGGCCTATAAAATCCCCCTTTCAAACTTTGGAGATGTTTTCAAGTTATTCATTAAGCGAGCTCTGGTCTTGCAACTACGTTTTTCTTCTTCTTCTTAGGCTGCCCATCTCAGTCCCTGGATTTGGTGTTTGCTTTGGATTCCTCAGCTTCAATTGGAAGGAACAACTTTGTGAAGCTGAAAACCTTTGTCAGCAGGCTCTCTTTGCAGTTTGACATTAATATGGCACAGATAAGTCTTGTTGTCTTTGGCCAAAGGCCCCAAACCATATTTGGGCTGGACACACACACCCATGGTCCAGCTCTCCAGGAATCCATCACCCAAGCTCCCTTTGCAGGTGGCTCTGCCTCAGTTGGCAGCTCTTTGTTGCATATTCACGATGAGGTTGTGACTGTTCAAAAAGGATCAAGGCCTGGCGTTAAGAAGATTGTAGTTGTGATCACAGGGGGAGCTGGAGTGGAGGATGCTCTAGTCCCTGCTCAGCAGCTACGTCATAATGACATATCACTTCTAGTTGTTGGAATGGGGCATCTCCAAGTGGACTCATTATTAAGGATTGCTGGTACTCGTGATAATTTGTGGAAGATACCTGGCTACGAAGATCTAAAATACAATGAAGATATTATTGTTGAAAGAATATGTGATGGTAAGATCATAATTTTGATTCTCTGCTTATATTTTATGTCCGTTGATTCCAATAAACGTGATTGATTTATTGAGAAATGTTTACCCCTTCTTTGCATCAAATTTATCAGGTTAGTTGGCAACTTTCAAGTTATTAAGAACGAAAATGCAAAATTATGAGAAGCGGGGGAGAAATAAATACAAATTAAATTCAGAGCTAAAATGTATTCTTTAAAAAACTGGAGAAAATAAGATGATGTTTGGCCAGACAAGCCTCTTTAGGAATAGGTTTCTATAAATGGAGCACAATTGCGGGAGCCAGACAAATGCTATGAGTGACTGGCATAGTTGCACTTAACCCTATGTCCTTAAGTCTGCGGTTTCTTCCTTTTGCTTTTAAAAGATCTAAAATGTGTAATGCCATTAGTGGTCATTACTCAATATGGCAATTGATTTGTATGATACAATATTTGCTATGCTATTTGAACTGTGCATGGTCAAAATTAGAGCTTGGAAACATCTTTTTGGACTACAATTCCCAGAATCCCCAAGTTAGCTATGGGACTTCTAGGGGTTGTGGTAAAAAAAAAAAGTGTCCGTAATCAAGAGCTCAGAGATCAAGTTAAGTTGTTCAAGCTGCATTTATTCCCTGTATGTTAAATTTTTAATATGTAGGGAAGGCACTTCTTTGCATTCAGAAAACGTTGCTTTGCCATCAACTCTGCAGGCATTTGCACCCCTTCTAAGTATACTGGGAGAAGGGGGGGCAGGTTGGGAAGGCTGCGAGATGTGACAGAAATCTGAATTTAAAAAAAAAACAATTTGAGTTACAATCCAGTATCTCCAAGTCTGGAGTCTACAATTTTTGGTCTTCTAGATGTTGGACTGCAGTTCTTATGATCCTTCCTCCTTTACACTGCTGACTAACACTATTGATAGATGTATTCTAACAACATTTGGAAGGCCACCAGTTACTGAGAGCTAATAAGGAAAGATGAAAAATTCAAGTTCAATTCAATCATATATGCCAGATAGGCAAAAGTACATTTGAAATATTTTTGTTGTGGGTTTGTTTGCAAATTTGAAAAACTACCCTTTAAGGATCTGCAATATGATGAGTGAATTTTCTCTATACTAGCACTTTCTATTAAAAATGTCCATGGAAGCTGGCAACATCACTCTTGGGCCAGAATCCCAGCACCCACTAGAGCCCTGTCTGGTGGGTTCTGTCCTTGTCTTCATTTTTTTAAAAAATCAGCTTAAAAGAATAGTGTTTAAAATGACTTCAAAAACTACACAAGTTGACTTGATGCTTCCAGCAATGTTGGGTGGGGGGTTAGGCCTTGCTAGTAATTAAATTTCCAAAAATGACTTCCTAAATCTCCTCAGTACAACACTGTGTCAGCAGCTCTGAGGAGAATTTAAATGGTGGACATAGCTGTCCAGCACTGTTCAGAAGACTGATATGGTTTGAAGTATTCTCACTGAGCCCAATAGACAGAGGAGGGAGACATCCAACTGAGAGGACTTTGCCCTGTTAAATCTAGATCTGGTCTCAGTTTCCAAGTTTCTGTAAGTACATAAATAAATGCTGTCTTTTAAAGCTGTCAATCTGACCTTCATGGCTTCTCCTGTGTTCTAATATTCATACTTTCCTCCTCAATGGAGAAAAAGTTCATCTTATATGAAGAATAGAGAAGAATTTTTAAGGCCTATAGGGCTACCTAAAACACAGCAGATGTGTGGCATCTTTTAAAAATAAAAACTGTTGAGAGAAGCCAGATTAAACTTCCTCCCTACTTCCCCACCTTCAAGTGGTGCCTTAAATCTTTGCAATGTGCTCAAGATCAAAGGAGTCACATGTGATCTGCTTTTCATCTTGTGGTATACGGCTCTTCCAAGATAATCAGCATATCCCTAACACATCAAACAGTCATTGTTTGATTGTTTGTGGTAACAGGGAAGATGACCAGCTGCTCTTCCAAGAGTCAACGTGTTTTGTGTACAAAACAGAACCAATGATGAGGAATACGTTCATAGCCTTTAGATGTAGCTTAACCATTTATTGAATGTTGAGGATCTGATAAGCTGTCAGATGCTGTGTTGGATCAAAGGGAATATACTGAAGAAAGCAAAAAAGTTAAAACAGGGATAACAGTTGTGACAACTTTAAGCCTATTGCGAACATACTATTCATGGGCAAGGTGATTGAACAGTTGGTGGCAGAACAGCTCCAGACATACCTGGAGGAGGAGAATTGCCTTGATCCATTGCAGTCCAGGCTCAGACCACAGCATGGTACTGAGACAGCACTGGTCGCACTGCACAATGACCTTTTATGGGAGGCCGACAGGGGAGGACTGACTCTGCAGGTCCTACTGGATCTATCAGCAGCTTTTGATACCATCAACCACAATATCCTCCTGGACAGGCTCTTAGAAGTGAGGGTTGGGGTTTCAGCACTTCGTTGGCTCTAGTCCTTTCTCGAGGGTCATATCCAGAGAGTACAGTTTGAGGATGAATTGTCAGCCCATTGTACTCTCACTTGTGGAGTTCCCCAGGGGTCATCAATCTCCTCAATGCTCTTTAACATCTATGTTAAGCCACCAGAGGAGGTCATCAGGAGATTTGGAGTAACCAATATGTTGATGACACACAACTCTATCTCTCCTTCTCATCATCTGCAGTGGATGCTGTCTGGATGCTCAAAGCACTGCCTGGCCTCTGTCCTGGAATGGACCAGGGCAAATAGGCTCAAGCTGAGCCTGTACAAATCGGAGATCCTTCTCCTGCAAATCCCCCCTGATTAGTTAGGGGGAAATCTGCCTAGGCTGGATGGGGTAGTCCTTCCGCTTAGGAAGCATGTCCGGAACCTGGGCATGTACCTGGATCTGAATCTCCTGGTGATCTCCAGGACTGATGACTATAGTATTCTATGTGAGACTTCCTTTGAGGCTGACTTGGAAACTTCAACAGGTACAGAATGCAGCTGCTAGGCTGGTGACAGTTGTGGGTAAATTTGACCACATCACCCCAGTTCTAGCCCACCTTCACTGTCTACTTGTCAGGTCAGGTTCAAGGTTCTGGTGTTCACCTATGAAGCTCTCCACAGTTTGGGACCCCATTACTTGGAGGAGCATCTTTCCCCAAGATCATCCACCCACGCTTCCAGATCCATACAGGCAATGTTCCTCACGGTGCCCATGCCAAAGGAGGCCAGGAAATGATCAAGAAGCCATGTCTCCTCGGCTGGGGTTCCTTTACTCTGGAACCAACTACTGATTAAGTTGCATCTGACCCCCTTTTTGCCTCCCTTTAAGAGGTTACTAAAGACAAACCTCTTTAGTGAACTGTTTGATGGCAACCTCTCATGATTTTTTTCTACCTTTGCCCTGCCATTTTGCCATTTTATCATAAACTGCCACTTTATCTTGGCATTTGCACTTGAAATGTTTACCTTATTTTTAGTCCATTGTTTGATTTGTTGCTTGATTTTGTTGCATTGCATTAATCAGTGATAGACTCCACATGTGCAAAATAAGAGCTCCTGATTTGTCCTAGCTTCTTTCCTCTATGAATTTTCTACAGTACAAGGAAGAGTGCTTATTGATTTCCTCTTCTTGACCACAAAACAAAAACAGCACAACCTGCAGTGTTAAGAAATCTGAGACTTTTTTCCTCTTCAGCCTTGAGTACAACAGACATTCTCTGTTGTAATTCTTTTTTCCAGAGGCCAAGAAATCAGTGAACATCTGCAGACCAAACCCCTGTATGAATGATGGAATTTGTGTTCCTGAAAATGGCAGATATCACTGTGAGTGCCAAGGCTGGGAGGGAGCACACTGTGAAAATGGTAAGACTCCTTGGAGAATTAAAGAATGTGTTTCTGTTAGATGTTTCTGTCACCTTAATTTATATTCCTTTGACGGATTGGTTGGTTGGCTGGCTGGTTGGTTGGGTGATTGCATTTTTATGCTTCCTTTCTTTGGGTTCCATTTCAACCTAAAGTCCCCCAAATAGTCTTCATCCTATCAATGCAAAATGAAAGCTAACTGACTTCAAGTAAGGCCATATTCCTAAAAGTACATTGGGTATATGTGAAAATAATAGTGTCTGTGGCGTCAAAGTTTATTGTTGAATGACAACATGTACTTTCTTGTTAGTTGTTTTTACAAGTACTAAGTTACTTGTGTGATCCTCTTTCAAGCACATACTGTTTAATTTTAATTAGATCACTCTTTCTTCAAGATTTTGTTGGATTTGCTTCTGGAAGAATAGGCATGTTAGCTGATTAATGGGGCTAAACCAGCAAATGTCCTCACATGTTATGGGTGGCATCTAGGCTTGCTAAGGAAGAAGTTCTTTGAAGGTGGGTCTGCCAAATAGATTGCACAGTTTGGAGGAACAAGGGAGCATCGGAGGGGACCTGAAGTCATCTTCCAGTTGGTCAGCATTATGAGATTTATGCCCCTTTGGTGGGGGAATATGATGCAAGCAGCACAAGTCAAGGCTGCTGGTCAGAGCATCCATCCTTTCATATGCCTGAGACCTGATCCACAGCATAAATGGTTCAGAGAAGGTTGCTTGTAGCTCCATAAATCCATTACTCTCTGAAATGATGTCATTATGTGGGCTTCACTGCAGATCACAAAATTTCCTTCTGACAGTATTTTTTCTTAATATTAAAAACCCTGACATTATTGCAGTAACATTGTAACAGGACTTGAATTATTGGGGAAACCTTCTTGTGAAATAATAGGGTGTTGGCTCAATCATTATATGGTTACCTTTTTAAATAATCCCTGCAAAAATTTCAACAGAATAAGGTACGAGTATTACAGTACAGTAAGTAATGAGCTGCTGTGTTGTTTTACTGTACTTTTAAAATTAATAACTGTGATTGTTAGCTGCTTTGGGAAATCTTCAGTTTTGAAAAGTATTATGAAAGTATCATAAATAAATAATATTAAGCCAGTTCACACTATGGACCTGTATAATGATCACTTTAGTGTAAAGAAGGGACGTAGTGGGGCTGCGGGTTAAACCACAAAGCCTCTGGGCTGCAAGCGAAAGACCAGCAGTTCAAAACCACGTGACGGAGTGAGCTCCCGTCGCTTGTCCCAGCTCCTGCCAACCTAGCAGTTTGAAAGCATGTAAATGCGAGTAGATAAATAGGTACCACCACGGTGGGAAGGTAACGGCGTTCCGTGTCTAGTCGCGCTGGCCACGTGACCACGGAAACTGTCTACAGACAAACGCTGGCTCTATGGCTTGGAAACGGGGATAAGCACCGCACCCTAGACTCGGACATGACTGGACAATTGTCATGGGGAAACTTAAAAAGTGTAATGATTTCTCATGCTAAAAGCTGGGAAAATGAAAAATGCATTGAAAATTAACACATATTATCTTTTTGTATGTAAAAATGAAGCATTCATTGTCCATCTACATAAAAAATGTATATATATATGTTTTTTTTTTTAAATGCAGGTATTCAGAGAGGTGATGCTTTCCGATCATGGGTACATCCAGCGATAGTCCATCCCCAATGAAACAGATGTGATTGGCAGCCATGATACAGAACCCAACACTATTCAAATGGGAATATGCCACAGACTCACTGAAGAGGTCAGAAGTCCTTCTGCCTTCAGCTGCTGAAAATATTTTTATGAAAGAACTGAAAAATAGCAAAGCTTACGGGATATAAATATTTACAGAGCTTGAGAGTTTTTGCACAGAAATCTATCATATTTTTATTGAATATTTATTAACGATATACTGTCACTGTAAAATCAGTGTTTCTTCTATACAGTAAGTGTCATCACTCTGAAGTTTTTTTTGTTTTTGCTTTTACTTTTTGTCTGTTTGTTTCTGGTTTGGACATTTGAGAAACCATGATATAATTTTAAAATCAAACCAGTAAAAGGGCTAAGGTCATTGAAAATTAACAGGTATTTTCTTTTTGTATATTAAAAATGAAGCACTGATGTTATTGCTAAATTCTCTCCAGTTTCCCTACATTGAGAAAGACATTTCCTACATAGTGAAAAGTTTCAGGGATCCACAATTTACCTAGATTGTGTTACTGCATCCTATGATATTTCTGTGAAGCCGAATTTTTTTTTGCAGCTGTACAAGATGAGCAGAAGCAGAGGCACAGCTTAATATGTCAACATGTATTAACATCCATTCCCTTATTTCAGAACTCCAGAAAAAAGCAGCCCCACTGAACCTGCTAGATCTTTATACAGTGGTGCCTCCACTTATGACCACAATCCGTTCCAGAAGATGGATGTAACTCGAAATGGTCGTAGGTCGAAGCACCATTTCCCATAGAAATGCACTGAAATGCAATTAATCCGTTCCAGCTGAAGAAAAAAATCACAAAAAATAATAATAAAACAAATCACTGCAAGACTCATTGGAAACGCAATTAATCCCTTCCGGCAGAAGGGGGGAAAAAGAAGAAAAGCAATCAAGTGTGCAAGACCCATTGGAAATGCACAGAAAACAAACGGAGCAGATCAGAAATGCACAGAGAACAAAGGGGGCAGGTCGGAAATGCAAAGGAAACAAAGGAAAAAGCAAGGGAAGCATGCAGGACCCATAGGAAATGGGGGAAAAAAACCCAAAAAGCAACCAAACCCCCAAGACCCATCGGAAATGGGGGGGGGGAGCCAAAAAACAAACAAGCCCCCCAAGACCCATCGGAAATGGGGGGGAAAGCCAAAAAACAAACAAGCCCCCCAAGACCCATCGGAAATGGGGGGAAAACCCCCAAAAAGCAACCAAACCCCCCAAGACCCATCGGAAATGGGGGGGGGAACCAAAAAACAAACAAACCCCCAAGACCCATTGGAAATGGGGAAAACCCCTCCAAAAAGCAACCAAACCACCCAAGACCCATCGGAAATGGGAAAAAACACTCCAAAAAGCAACAAAATCCCCCAAGACCCATCAGAAATGGGGGGGGGAACCAAAAAACAAACAAACCCCCCAAGACCCATCACAGCACAGAAACATAACCCACCCCCAGCTCAAAACCACGCTGCAAAAACACCCAGAACAGTTTTTAAAAAGCAGAAAACAGCACCTTACCTTACAAGGCAGCCCGAAGCCTCCCTGCAAACACACACACACACGCTCTCAGAAGCAGAAGGAGGCAGTCCGAAGCGTCTGATGACTACACACACTCTCTAACTGCTGGGGTGAAAGAGCTACAAAGAAGCAGCCTTGTTGCCACCTAGAATTAGAAATTTGAATTTCCTACCTTTTCCCCCTGCCTTTTTCTGTTCATAAGTGGAAGCTCCGGTCGCAAGTAGAAGCAAAATTTTGCGGCCAGAGCTGGTCGTAACTCGAAATGGTCATAAGTAGGGACGTTCGTAAGTCGAGGCACCACTGTAATCCCCTGCCTCTTTCTCACTCTTGCTGCCTGGTGCAATCTGCAGTTTCTATTCAATTACATTAAAGAACAGCTTGTTCTCCTTTTGGCCAGAGAGAGAAATAAAACTAGTCATAACCATCTCGTCTAATCATCTCCTAGCCTTCTTCAAGTTTTTACTTGTTGTGTCTCTAGCAAAAGGTGTGCCTGGCAGTGGCAACTTCACTATTAACTATTTAGAGCACAGGATGGGACCTTATGGCCATGAGCCACATGTAGCCTCTGGGGCCTAAATCTCTTTTAAAAAAATGTATACTTCAGAGTATACATTTTTGAGTATTCACTGGAAGGACAGATCCTGAAGCTGAGGCTCCAATACTTTGGCCATCTCATGAGAAGAGAAGACTCCCTGGAAAAGACCCTGATGTTGGGAAAGTGTGAAGGCAAGAGGAGAAGGGGACGACAGAGGACGAGATGGCTGGACAGTGTCACCGAAGCTACCAACATGAATTTGACCCAACTCCGGGAGGCAGTGGAAGACAGGAGAGCCTGGGGTCACGAAGAGTCGGACATGACTTAACAACTAAACAACAACAACATACTTTAGAGTATGCCCCGTGACCTATTTCGAGGGCAGATCACCATTCCTGAAGGCTTGCAGGAGTTACCACTTTCAATCTTCCTCTCTTTTTTGCCAGAAAAAAAGGGGGAGCAGAGAAGGGAGGTGCATGCAGCCTGGGAGCACACTTTGTCCAACCCAAAATGGAAAAACTTCCACATCTTTTGGAAAGGTCTTCCTGGACAGGCTGTTAGTTCCTTGCCTACCTTCCAGCAGAAAGAAATGAACCCTACCTTCAAAAACTGATGGTGGTGGTGCTATGAGACACTCTGCAAAGATCCAACACATATGCACCTCTTGCACATCTCTAGCATAGCTACTACCTCCCTCTTCCTACTGCTGCCTTCTTACTGTTTTCCTCCCTGCCATCCAGAGGCAGATGCATTCCCTCCTGCCAACATCTAGTGTTGCTTAATAGAACACTGCTGCCTTTGCTTTAAATTTGGCAGTGGCAGCAGCTAATTTAGCAGTGGTCACTGAGTATTGTCAACAGCAGGATATTGGGCTGCAGTGCAGCACCCGGTGGATTCCTGGGGGCAGGTCCATTGTGCTCCCTCAGCCCCAGGATGGTGTCCCTTTGCTTCTTTGTTTAGGTTGGCTTTTTGTGTGTGTCTTTTGGCCAATGGTGCCTTAGACACAGAGTATCCTAAACATAGTTCCTATTGGCTAAGATATTGATTGATACACCTACCTAGTAATAAATTTCAGACATTTCTTCTAGTGGTTATTACAGAATCTTATGGCAATACATTCTAAAAGCAGATTGTGTGGTGTACAGGGAAGCAAAAGGCAAAACGGCACCGGCCCTACCATTTAGGAATTGTTGTATTAAGTGGAATGTAGTTTGTGATGTACATTCGTGGAACATTTTCACTGTACAAAAATGAAACTCTACGCCATGCTTAGGTTTTTTTCCTCTATTCTCTGTCAGTTCTGTATGTTATTTGTATTTGTTGCATTTACTCTCTGTGTATGCATAGTGGGAAAGGGTGGCTAGTTTATATAAAACTGCTCCTAAGTTATGCCTGACAGACATTTTTGTTATTCTGAAGCACTGCATCAGCAACTGGCATGTTCACCTTGCAATAGCTAATAAATGTTTGACTTTCTGTGCCAGAACTATTTTCTCACCCAGTTCCAGCTCATAGTAAGGTAACATGAAAAATGTCTTGTTTAAAACATACCAGTCAGTAACAGTGACACAGGAGTGGATATGAGACTGAGATAAAACTGTTTGATCTCATGAGTCAAACGATGGAGGCTTCTAAATTCTGCTTCTCATAAGAGTGCCAGTGTCATAGCAATTGTCCCCATGCTCTCTCTTCCTTACATTGGGGCCCTGCCAGATTCATCTACACGATGGCTGCACAAGCTTTGCATGGTCACTTGAATATGAAGACAGTTTTAGATGACGTCACAGGTGCGTTTATTCTGTCTTTCCTTCTTTATTCGTATCAGAACATTGTGCAATTTAAATTTATGAACATATATGAAATATAGGTAAAATTTAAAAACTAAAATGTTAAGATAATTAGACTATTTTTGAATAGAAGCAGACTACTTGAATAGCATTCTCTCTGCCATTTGCTAAACCTTCTTTTGTACATGTGGCAGGACATAAATTGCATGCATGCAGATACATTGATTGCATTTCTCCACAGTCACAGAAAATTTGTCCTGTTTCCAAGTAGCCCCATTTTACTTCATTAGTCTTTGATCTTCCTGCTTTGCTTTGAAATTTATTAAGTGATGTCCAGAGGGTCTAAATAGAGTCTTGTCTTCAGTGTTCACCCATTTGGCAAAGTGTGTTGTTTTTGTTTTCCATGTGTTTAGCCTAGCCTCTTCTGATGTGATATTTAGAGTTCAAGACATGTGCAGAAAACCTTTTCCTCAAATTTAGGTGCTGTCTAGGCAGTAGTTTCCAACCTTGGGTAACCCAGGTGTTCCTGAACTGTAATTACCAGAAGCTTTCACCCCAGTTGTGCTGGTGACTTTGAATGATTAAGTAACTTAGTACCGTTGCTAATTATTGCAGATTCAAGATATCTATTGAAGTTCAGATGCTTGGCAAATGTGTTGTTCCCATACTGGATATATGCTGAAAAACTGATCTTTTGGGGAGAGCATTAAATCAGTAGACCTTGTAAAATAAGAGCTTTCTCCTTTTTGTTGCTTAGTCATTAAGTTGTGTCCGACTCTTCGTGACCCCATGGACCAGAGCACGCCAGGCCCTCCTGTCTTCCACTGCCTCCCGGAGTTTGGTCAAATTCATGTTGGTAGCTTCAATGACACTGTCTAGCCATCTCATCCTCTGTCGTCCCCTTCTCCTCTTGCCTTCACACTTTCCCAACATCAGGGTCTTTTCCAGGGAGTCTTCTCTTCTCATGAGATGGCCAAAGTATTGGAGCCTCAGCTTCAGGATCTGTCCTTCCAGTGAGCACTCAGGGTTGATTTCCTTCAGAATCCTTTTAGGAGTAAGTAAATATTGTTGTGGAGCTGGTGGTTGGGAGTTTGACTTCCCACTGTGTCTCCTGGGAGAAGAGTCAGCCTGGGTAGCCTTGGGCAAGCTGCACCATCCCAGGGCACCCTCAGAAGAAGGTAGAGGCAAACCATCCCTGAGTGCTCAGCTACCTAGAAAATCCTAAAAGGGATCACCATATGTTGGAACTGACTTGACAGCACACCACTATGATTATTATTATTGTATTAGTTGCAGTTACAGTTATATGGTTCTCCTGTCACCTTTCTGTATTCATCCTCTCTGTCTTTCTTGTTTAGAAAAGAAGCTATGTTAAATATGTAAACCGCCCAGAGTAGACACGTTCTAGATGGGCGGTATATAAATCTAATAAAATAAATAAATAAATAAATATACATGGGGCAGCCTTTGAAGACAGTCTGGTGACTGCAACTGGCACAGAACTGGGCTGTGTGGCTGGTAAGTGGTGCCGCTGAGCAGAATCATGTAACGCTGGTTCTGAAAAATTTACACTGGCTGCTGGTTGCTGCTCGGGCCCAATTCAAAGTGCTTACTCTGACATATAAAGCCCTAAACGGCTTAGGACCTGCTTACCTAAAGGACCGCCTTCTTTCATACGAGCCTGCCCATACTTCAAGATCAGGCCAAGAGGCCCTTCTGAAGGTGCCATCCCTGAAAGAGGTGAGGGGGATGGCATGTCGAAATAGGGCCTTCTCGGCTGTTGCCCCCCAACTTTGGAATGCCCTCCCTATAGAGATCCGCCTGGCTCCAACACTTTTGGCTTTTCGGCACCAGGCAAAGACCTTTCTGTTTAGCCAGCATTTTAATTAAATAGTATCCTTTAGCTGGCCATATGAGCAGCAGGATTTATTAATGATAAATTGACCGTTTTAATATTGGGTATTATTATAATATTGGGTATTATTTTAATGGTTTTTAATGTGATTCTAAAGTTTTAATATTGCTGTACGCCGCTCAGAGACCATTGGTAATGGCGCGGGTAAAAAAAATCTTGTAAATAAATAAATAAATAAATTTCACAGCAAAATTCAAATAGATGAGTTGTGATAGTATGCCGAGATCTGCAGCATTAATTCAACACCCAGCTGAACTTGATTCTTTTCATTCTTTTATTCTTTGTTGATTCTATCTTGTGTTTGTTATTAGAGATGGACATGAACCACCAGTTCGTCGGGTTCATGCTGGTTCACTGCATTGATCACTTTTCCGTACAAATTAGAAGTGACACAAACTTCTACTATTCTGTCAAGGCTCTTTTTCACCCCCTTTTCAGGGGAATCTTTGACCTTCCTCTGGATATTTTGCATCAAGGCTGACTATAAGCTTGGCAAATGCTATTAGCCATTAAGGCTGGTTTTCTTTCTTTCTTTTTTTGTTCTAGTCTGCAGTTTTACATTCAAAAGGTTATGTGAGCTGCTGCAGTTTTCTCATATGCAGGACTGACATGAGGCGATTCACTTCATGGGCTGCTTAATCAAGCATTTAATGCAATCTGGATAAGAAGTGTTTTTATCGTGTGAGAATTTCTGTACAGGATAAACCTCATGTACTTTCCATAATAATACAGAGTGCAGGTTCTTTTCCTTGTCTAGCAGGTTAGCTGTAGCTACTATCAAAAGAGTGATAAATTAATGACAGCAACTAGCCCAAAAAGGAAATGAGGAAAAAAACTTAATCTACTCATTTCTCCCTCTCTGACATAGATTTACATGGTGTTTTTATGGTAGACACTAGGTTCTGTTTACTTTTACATTTAATTCTTAAAAGAAAGCTCATTTCTTAAAATTCCTTAAAATGGTGGCTTTCAGTCCTGGAGTCTAAGATCGATTACACACATCAGATGAAAGGGGCAGGTAATTCCTTCAGAACTTGGGAAAGCTATTCCAGCTGAAGGATTTCTGGGAGGTGTCATCCAAAAAAACTCAGAATTCCCTTTAGAAATACTGAGCCACTATTCCTGATCTTTCTCTGCAAGCTGCATAACAGCACAAGAAGAGCTGTGTAAGGACAAACCACGAATCCATCTAGTCCGTGATCTAGTCGGTGCCTGTGGTGCTGAGGACCGAAAGGGGATTTCCCTTGCACACCCAGCAGGAATGAAGTGAGCTGTCCAAGGTGGAATAGAGGACTATCTTCCTCCCTGGGCACCTTGCTGGCAGGACTTTCCAGCTTTGACTCTCTTCTCTGCTTCTCCCAGCTGCTTCCCAGCTGAGCAGCAGAGATGGGTGGAAGGTTGCAGCTGGCCATCTGTCTTCTTTCACCAGTCGAAGCCACCATCTAGTTGAAGATGGTGCAGTCCAGGAGGGCACCCTCAGTGTACAGGCCTGTGGCACTCTTTCTCAAAGGAGACCAAACAAGTCCTGTCTTTGTTGTCCCTCCACCTGCAGACAAAGGCCTGGCTGTTCAGAAAGGCTTTTGGCAAGTACCTGGTTGCCAAAGAAGGGGTTCTCATAGGAACATATCCTTTTTTTTAACCTTTTAAAAAGTGTTTTAAAATTTTTTTTTTCAGTTGTCAATATGCAATATGGCCACTGACCAGTGCAGTTTTATTATTATTTTTTATAAAAGCTATGTAGATACTTCCAAACGGCAAGCAACCCACAAAGATTGCATTAAGTGCTTGATTATGAAGCCCACGAAGAATTAAATTAAAAATGAACTATAATGATAACTGTGTAGGGGACTCAGTGAAGTGTAGACCACAAAAGCTTATGCCAAATAAAACCTGTTAGTCTTGAAAGTGCCAAAATATTTTTCCCCCTTCATAAGTTACTTTTGAAACACAACTTTCCATTTCCCTCTAAATTCTTTGGGCATATATGTAATATATATGGAAATATTTCTATCAATCAATCAATCAATCAATCAATCAATCAATCAATCAATCAATCAATCAATCAATCAATCAATCAATCTATCTATCAACATCTGTCCAACACTAGAGAGTCTGTGTCTGTCTGTCTCTGTGTGTATACACACACACCCACCCACACACACCCACACACACATGCAATATAATATAATAAATGGGCTCTGTGTGGCCATGCTCTCTGGGGCTTTCTGGGAGGTGATGCCCCCAAACACAGATTTGCACAGTTCTAAGCATGAAACAGTTCATGACTGGAGAAGGAGCAGCTGCCCCTCTCCCATTCCTGGTTTGCCAATTGCCTGAGACTCTAGACACTGCACTAAGTGAGACTTTTCACTCTCATTCTTCAAGCTTAAAAATGTTCTGTGTGGTGCAGAACGTCTTCATTGCATCAATTGAGACTGCAGATTTTTAGTTGCATTTTTTTGATCAGGTAAATCTGCTTTATTCTGTAAAAGCAAACTGGACACCCCTTTGCAGGTGGGATGACTTTATGTGCTCACTAGCACTCCAGTACCCATAAAAAAAAAAAAAATCACTGGATTGAGGAATGAGTGCCAGGTCTTCCAATCTGTTCTCAACCAGCACTTTAGTTTTGCATCTAATCATGCCGGATATAACAGTAAGATTCATGAAGCTTGGTCCAGTCAAAGACAAATGTACAGACTGGTCAATCTTTGGCAAAAGCTTGTTGTGAATGTCAATTAACAGGCTAGTGCCAATATATGTGATATGTTGCATGAGTGCCCCCTAGTGGACAACAGCATGTTATTCCTTTTGAATACAAATGGAAGATATTTTTTGCATGAGAACCCCAGAAAGGAATGAGGTTCTCACACAGCATTTCAGATAATGCTAACAGCCCATCATTATATAAAGGTCAAAAGTCTGGCTTTATCTGGGCTTGCAGAGATAGTGAGCTGAATCCAATTTGTGCCCTTCTTTGAAACCAATGGCCCATATTAGTGTTGACTAACTAGTTCTGTTCACTTCAATGGGTCTATTTTAATTGGAATTAAATTGGATTCAGCTCAGAGTCACTGAATAGACACTGCTTGTCTTGGACTAAGTTGTGATTATGACACATACACACACATTAAAAACAGAGCCAACATTTTTATCTTTATTATTATTTTTTTTTTAAAAAAATTCTAAAATAGCAACTGATTGAAAAGACACATGTACAACAAACAGATTTTTTTAATAACAAGAAGCACAATAATAGAATAATTATATGGTTGTTGAAATGAACCCTTTGGATCTGAAATCATCTGCTTGTATACTGAATTTCTGTGTTGCAACACAGAAAGGTATAGTACGATGAGCTCTGGTACTTCAGTGAAGACACAGGATTGTGTGGCATGGACACAGGGATAAAAGAGTCAACTACTACACTGCTGGTACCTTTCCCGCTGGTGCTTCCAGCAGTCAGGGCACCAGACTACCAAGGCTTTGTCGACGTCTTCTCCCTTCTCCCTGTCTTAATGCCCTAATTTTTACACTTTTGCAGCACCGGTAAATGTCAGAAGGGGACAGAGACATCACAAAGCACGTTAAAGGGGCAGGAGTATACCTTGGCCCAATACCCTTTGGGTGAAGACGTTTACCAATTGGAAGCAACAAATATGGGTGCTATACTGCCAGACTAATAAAACTAGTGGCAAGCAGTACATAGATTACCTCTTTCAGTGACCCTGCAACCTGTGAGCTCTTTGCACTAGCACTGTATATAAGAAGCTGGTTCAATTAATGCATTAATATGTGACATAGGTGGTGTTTAGCTTAGATAAACTTTTGCCTGAAGATGTAAGAACCTGTTCTGACTCAGTACAAACACCACAGGAGGTGAGTCTGCCCCTCGAAAGAACCACTGTACTCTAAAGACTCCTAGCGGACATCTTCCCACCTGACCTTATCTAGCCATGACGGACCTCCTTCTAAGGCTCATTTTGACTTGGTTTCAAATCATTGGGTCATATCCCAAGCTGTGCTTTGAAACATAAATTTTAAATACTACAACTTGCAAAAGTGCCCCATCAGCATAACCATTGGTCAGATTATCTCAAGAGTGTAATCCAAAAAGGTAAACTTTTCAAGCTCTGATGTCATGGAAACAAGCACATGGTCATGCTGCAATTTTCACTGACTGTCAGGGGATGCATGTTCGCAAAAGCTTTATTCAGAAGCTGATGACTTTGGCAAGTCCTTAGAATTAAAGGAGAAAAAATGATTATTATGGGACAAACTGAATCTTTGTTCTTGTTGCCCCAACTCATCTTCCATTGGCTATAAGAAAACTGTTCTTGGGGAGCAGTACAGCAAGAAGCATTCCACTTGTAGAAACCAGAACAAATTATATGGTCACCATCCAGTCAGTTGCCTAGGCACATATTGCAAGTGCACAGACACTTGAGTGAAGAGCTACTAATATGGGCATCAATGCATTGAACAATACATACATGTGGGAGCAAATGCACCAAAGAAATCAATCATACCCTAAAGAGCAAATTTTGGGGGTAGAAGGAGTTTGATTATGATTAGAGATGGGCACAAACTGCCAGTCTGGTGGTTTCTAATGGTTCATTCTTTGGATGCACATGTGTTCTGCAGGCACCCTGGCTTCCCTCCCACACCTCCTCTGCAGGTGCCCACTCAGAGGTGGAGGTGGGGTAGGGAAGCCTTAACATTGCCTCTGAGTGGGCACCAGCTGAAGGAGGCCGGGGAGGGAAACCAGGGTGCCTGTGGAACACCTATGCATCTGAAGAACAAGCCATTACAAACCACCGAATCAGGCAGTTCATGTCCATTTCTAATTATGATTACTACCAATGCTGTAGGCATAAACAATAGGTACCTGTGACACTTATACAAGTACAATACCTATCCAGCAATGCATGCGCTAGACAGAAAAGCAACAGCATTTTCCCTGTGAAAAATTAGTCTTTTGTTGCTGAGAAAAAAAATGGCACTTCCACACAGTAGACTTGCTAGCTGTGACACAGATGTTTACAGATCTTGCAAGGAGTAATGTGTGTGCACATTTAGTGCATCAGGAAATGACTGTCTAGAATTGTCCTTGGATGGTACAAGTGTCAAGCCCATCTACAGTCTTTGTGCCATTGACTATGATAACAGCACCATTTGGGGGACATAGAAGGAGCCTACCTAAAGAGTGGAAAGCATTGCAAGTACATTCAGGTGTTCCCTTGGGCAACAGCATTGTTGTTGTTGTTTAGTTGTGTCCGACTCTTCGTGACCCCATGGACCAGAGCACGCCAGCCCCTCCTGTCTTCCACTGTATGCAGGCAACAGCATACAGCTGGCTAATTCTTCAATTCCAGAAGTGTTGCAGTGCAAACTTTCTGATGAGCAAAATGTCCCAATGGTCCTTTTAGGACCACAAATGACAATAATTTTTAACATTAATTTGTTTTTAATTTTTACCTATATTTCATATGCATCCATAATTTTAAATTGTGCAACACTCCGATACTAGTAAAGAGAAAGATGGGATAATTTAATATTGTTTGTCCTTATATGCCATCAAATCACTTCCAACTTACTTATGGTGACCCTAACAGGGTTCTCAAGGTTTTTGATACATTTATTGCCACACATACCCTACTGAGTTTTCATGTTCAAGCAGCAACCTGAATCCAGGTCCAAACTCTATCCACTACACAACACTGGCTCTCCTATTGCATACTGACTGAAATCCTGTTGCTTTGCATAAACCAAATTGTAACTTTCCATCTGTTCCTCCCTGGTAAACAAAGTGCCCCGTCACGATTTTCGGTGCATGTGTGCCAAGTCAGCCCACATGTGTGTGCCTCCAACATTCAAAGCATGGGCAGTTTGTTTATTGGGGAGGAATGGACCAAAAATTATAATCAGGCTTATGCCAAGCGATAGGATTTTGAACAGTAGTTTCTCCCTTTTGTATACAGCCTGCCTTGAAGATTATGCATATTCAGATTTCAAGGTTAAAATTCATGATCTGGACAAAGTCATGACTAACCCCTCTATTTGCCATAGACACACACACACAAATGCATTTAAAGAAGGAAATTCTCACTCTTTCAAATAATGTTTGTGTAGTAGCATTCACAATACTTCGGACAACTTTTCCTTTTTACTTCTTCACTTAAATTTAAGATACTTACAACATAATCATTATTCTCAATACTATATAGTATATAAAATTATGAGGTACCTGCTCAGATAGGCAACTGAATATGCATATTAATCAGAAGCTCTGCCAAGCAAGTAAAGCACATGGGAACCATTGTTTTAAACCCATTTTGGAAAACTCAAAAGAAAGCATCATTCTTTTATTGTGCTTTAAATCACCTTCAACTTAGTCATAGCAATTTAAGAAGTAACTTTGTGGACTGACCTTTTGATCCTAATCCACAAAGTGAGGATCCATCCATGTTAGGTTCAGGTTGCATCCCTGTGTATAGTGGGACGTGTCTCCACAGCTGTGTGTGTACAGCTTAAAGCTCGGAATTTTTTTGGGAGACAGCTCCAAGAATCAGCTTGGCCTGTGGGTTGGTTTTTTTTTTTTTTTAAGTTTTAGTTTTAGTCCAAAAAGTAACTTCCTCACACTCTGGTACACCGGCCTTTCTCAACAACACTAGGAAGTTATTTTGTGCAGAAAAGTTCTGTGTTTTTCCATGAGCACTAGTATTTGACTTCAGCGGAGAGATGTGCACCTTCCACCAGCATTTTATTGCCTGGTTCCCATAAACTTCTCTCAAGTTTTCTTCATTGGTTAGAAGTAAGTTCCTCTCTGAAGGTAAAGTCTAACCTGAACCTCTGAATTTACCTTGTCTCCCCCAGTACAACAATCTCCATTGTACATCAAAAAGCAACATTAAACAGATCTGTCTTGAAACAATACTCTATCGATAAGAGGAAATCCTTGACAATGTGACACCAAAGTAGAAATACACAAAAGCATCCATATGTACAGCCAACATTTTCATGACATCAGTGGGGTTAGAAGCGATGTCTCCACCTTGTTAATTCTCTTTGCTACACAGTGCAATCCTGCTAAAAGGAGCGAATATCCTTATTCGAACAAAGGCCATGTTGGGATCTGGCTCAGGTCCATCATTTCATCTAGACAGAATGAACACAGTATAATACTTGCTGTGGTTCTCCTTATCTGGACCGTTTCTCTACTGGCGATAGAACGCTGTAGTTCATAAATGGCCAGTTCTAGTCACAAGTCCATTTCTGATACTGCAGTTTCCTAACTAGCACCCTTCTTCTCCCATTCCTGCAAAAGAGAGAAAGAAGAACAACTCACACATAAGAGTTTATCATGATTTATTTGTTTTTAAAAAGGCATCAGCCACCATCCCCTAGCCTTGAGATGGAACTACTGCAGGCAGATGTACAACAGGTATTCTCCCCAAATCCCTTACCTTAGCTTTCTGTAGAACTGTTCCTTTTGCTGTGGCCATGATTGACAATGGCCGGTTTTTTAATGCCATCGCTGAATTGACAGGTGAGTTTTCTGTGCTATTCATAGGGTTGGCAGCTTTCATCTGTACTCATGGAAAAAGGAAGTAGTTGTGGTCAGACAGATTATATTGTTTATATACTAAAATAATCATACAGTTGCCATATATTTGATCAGTTGCATGACTGAAGATCAGGAAGTGCTCCTTGCCTTGGCTTCTGGTGGTTGATGCTTTGTGATACTGAAAGGGCAGATTAAAGTCATACCTGGGACTTTTGTTTTATAACTTTTTAATCTTTTTAAATAAACCTTTTATATTTTACCCAAGTGTGATTCTTGGGGGCAAGGGTATGAGTGCCTAAAGAAAGTGCCTTAGCGACAAGGGCTCTGTTTGCTATTTTTGTTCTTTGGGTGTCCTACCTGGTAAGACTGGTGTGCAAGGTTTAAAGTACACAGCTAAAGAGTATTTAAGCCCCAATAAGGGAGAAATTGGAAATCTAGGGTTAGAAGCTTGATCATAGTTGCCCACTCACGCACCTTCTATGTCTCACCCAACCTAGGAATAAAGGGTGGTGGATGCTGGGAACTAGAGTCATGGCACCTTCCTCTAGTGGAAAGACCCCTGACACCAACTAACACAGCTACCTATTTGAAAACGGATTTAGCAAGATCACTGTTTCCTACATTTTCTTCACAACAGCCCTGTGAGGTAGGTCAGAGAGATTGAGAGAAAGAGAGGGAGGGAGGGAAGGAGGGAGAGGGAGAGAGAAGATTACCAAGTGAGCTCCTCGGCAGAACAGGAACCTGAACGTGGATCTCTTGAATGCCATTCCATTCCAGCCATTGCCTACACTGGCTTCCTTTGTCTGGATTTTAAAAAGTGATATTGGGGGAAAGGGTGAAGTACCCTTTGCTTAGGGTTGATGTCTTGCAACAATTCAGCCCCCTCCTTAGCCTCTTTAAACTTTCTTTTTTTAAAAAAAACAACTATGGTGAGATCCAGTCACTTGATCTCATGTATCCTGGCATATAATTTGAAAACGTTGCAGGTTTTCATTGCTTCTCTGTGCTAGAAAGGGTCCTATTGCTGCTGTTGTTTTGAACAGCCTGCTAGGTACCTTGGGGCTTGCGTTCTCCAGGTGTGTGGTATCCACAGCCGTCCCAAGGGTAACAGGACCAGATTCTGCTTTCCTGAGGTTCTCCTTCACATCCACCAAGCTCAGCTCTAAGTCCACACGCTGGTCTTCCTTCCGCTTGCACTCCTCTTCTATTTCCTTCAAGTTTTGCTCCATGGTAGACAAAAGTCTCTTATCTGCACATGGGATTGCAAAGCTAGTAAGTGATGGGCATGGCACAGGGTACTTTGCGCCCCCTTTGAAGCAGGTGCTACCACTCTGGCTCTTGCAAACGTGCCTTTAGGCTTTGAGTGACAAAAGGAACGTCTAGCTTCAAAGCCTAGAGAAATGTGAGCAAGATCAAGACTGCCAACACCAGCCTAAAAATCTGGATCATTGAAACATTCCTCATTTTAAAGGTTACAACTCCCATTCTTCCACCATCCAGCATGTCCACCACTGGAAACTGTACCACAAAGAGCGAGACAGAAAAAAGAATGAACTAAGGATTCTGCTTAGTTCTCATCCCACTGGCTCATGGAACACGACAGCATATCATGCTTACAGAAACTGGCTCTGCCCAAGTGGAAATGAAAGGTGGGTGGCTCAGGATGTTTACCTGTGCAATTAGCCATCATCTCTTTCAGGTCCCTTTTTTCTTTCCGAAGCTGTGCCAGCTGAGAGCGGATTTCTTCTTTTTCCTTCTCCAAGCGATCTCTTTCCTCTGAGTACCGCTTCACCTCCGCCTCTGTCCGATTCTTGCCAAGTTTGTTTTCTACAGGTGCTGGAGACACAGAAGCGGGACAAGCTTGAGCATTGTGGCAGCTACACAACAGGACCGCAGGAAGCTCTCCATAGCATGGCAGCTCAATAAACTGGCAGAATGATTTTATTTAGTATGTCTTAGTTGCATCGCTATCCCACCTTTTATCTAGGGGATGGATGGAGGCACACATAGTTGTCCTCCTCTTCATCCTTACCATAACATCAAGAGTGAGGTCAGGCTGAGAGATTTTGACCAGATGAAGGTTACCCATTGAGGTTCATGGCTGAATGGTAGGAACTCAGAGCACCTGCGTTGTAGCCCAACATGGCAACCACTACATCACATTAACTCTCACTTGTACAACATACTTGTGATCCTTCACCATCAGACTCTTGGCCAAAGAGATGTTATTGCGCCCGGGAAACCCACCTGTATTGATCAACTTGAAATGGTCTGTTTTGTCTTTAAGGGCAGCTATAATTTTAGTGGCAGTCTTAATCTCAGGGCCACTCTGAGGAAAGGCAATTTGCTGTTGCTGAGTCTGGATTTTTACTGTCGTTATCCGTGGTGGCAGCTGATCATCTCCATCTGGAAGCCTCTGTTGGGGAAGCAGGATGAGAAAGATGATTCTAGAGATCAAGCAACAGTGAACGATTGAAGCTCACTATCCATTTAGGACCAGGATGGGGAATGTCCCCCTCCTTTCCACAGCACCCCTCTATTCCCCTGCTGACACAACAGCTGCCATATCACTGCAAGCAAAGTGTACGGTTGGTTTGGTGCCCTTGATGAGTTACTGGGTGGGTCCCTAATGCAAGCCCTTGCCAAGCCCTAATTTAGAATTCAAACATCTGCCTTTTAACAACTGTCAGACAGTTTGTCCGCCTAACCTTTGTAGTATTATCTGCTCTGGCTAACAGTGGTTTCCTGGATCTTAGGCAGAGATCCTTCTCATCACCACCTACCAATCCTTTAAAGCAGATGTTCTGTCCAGCAACAGACGCAGGACTTTTTGTAGCACATTATTAAAAACCAAAACAAGAACGATCAGGACAACGGCAGTAACAAAACACAGCCATTCAGCCTATGCCCAGCCCTTAACTGTTCCTCACTGCTACTTCCTAATTCTTTTTAGAGGATGCCTTCCCATTCCTGGTTCTACTTCCAGCTGTCTTCAAAGGGACAATACATGCTGCACCAAAGATGTCAGGGACCGAACCTGGAACTTTCTGGGTGCCAAGCATGTGCTCTCGCATTTGCTTCTGTGCCGTACCTGGTCTAGCGTTTCCAAGGACCTTCTGTTCAGATCTCCTTCTTTATGCAGTATGGGTCCGTCTTTCTCAGAGTCAGCTGAGCCTTTACTAATGGATTCTTGTAAAGATGGAGAAACCGAAGGGGTCAGTTGATCCTGCGTCTTGCCACCGGAATGCAGGAAGGAATCAATTGGTGTGAGGTCAAGATAGACTCTGTCCTGTTCCTCTTTGCATTTGCTTTCATTCTGGGGTGCCTCATCCTGAGAAAGATTAATCACATCTTCTTTTAAGAACTCCAAACCAGATCGTTCTGAATGAGCCTCACTCACCAATGAGAATTCAAAATTCAAAATTCTCACATATTATTGGATAGTAATGGCACTACAGATGTTACTACGGCAATGAATCTACAATTAGCATTTCAGCATTAATTATTAAAATCATCACCTAGAGCAGATAGAAGAAAGTTGCTTTTTAGATGTCAGTTCCCAGAATACACAGGCTAGCATGGTCAGTAGCCAGTCTGCCCTGCGTATTCTAGATGTTTTGGCCCCATCTCTATGCCTAACAGTAAGAAAGGGTATGAAAATGAAACAGGACACATTTTGAACATACACTCTTTTCTTTAACTTTTAAAAACCTATTTTTAAATAAAACAATATCTATGGAAGTAGTGCTTCCTGGGAAACAAAATGGCCTCCTCTATAAAACCCTCACCATTGTTGCATCTGGAACATCCACATCATCATAAAGTTCTTCTTCCTCCTTTCCCTTTGGCAAATTGTCGATATATGTGTTGGGCTCAGAGAATTTCCTTTGCATTAAACTGGAAAAGATGAAAATGCATATGCTGTCAAAAGATGCATGAGATGATACTGTCATCCTAGACTACAATCCTCTAAGAGCTTTTCATGTGTCAACCATTACCCTCAGCTATCGGAAATGTCATGGCATTTACTGTTCCTGACTACTGTTTTCTATCTAATGTCCACAAGTATGCCGTGTAACAAAGAAGCCATGCTCTAAATCCTGCCAGAGCTTTTCACATTTTTATTTACTAGTCTACCTGTTCATTTTTTTAAATAAGTGGGTCAATGACATTCTCTAACCCCCATGCCCTATTTCTTGTGAGCAAAAGTTGAAGTCTTCAAAATAGCAGGGATACAGTAGAGTACAATGAACTTTCCAAGGACTTATACATTGTTCTGAACCATTTTGTAACCATGCAAGGTATCAAGATGGGGGTGGGGCTTGGTCTTTAATGGGTAATTGAGACTTTATAATTTGATTTACAAATTAGCAGCTCCACTGAGCAGATGAAAGATGATGGGACTCATGTATTGATGTGGGTCAACCTGTCAACATTCTTGGACTCTCCCTGAGAGCATGGTTGGGGAGTTCACCATGACGAGTTGCTGCAAATCAGAATTTATCACAGCAACCATATTGGTTAATGTTGGCTATAACTAAAATAACATGAGTGCTGAATAATGTCTCAACAATTAAGCAAAGAGTGTTAACCTCTGCTGAAAACTTTAGTTTCCTAAGAATCCTGTATTTTATTCTGAAAGAAAAGCAAATGTGTAGCTTCCCTTTCAGAAGAAAATATTCATATGCATTTCTAGTGGTTGGATCACAAGGGATGTTGGTAGAGCAAATTTCCACGTTGTACCAGCTTGTATATTAGTCATAATATTCCAAATTCAGCAAAAGCCCCAATATGCAATCCAAATGCATTGCAGCGCTTGGAAAAGTTACTGTTTCAGATGACAACTCCAAGGACTCTGGAAGGTTGTTCAAAAAATAATTATTTACCCTTGCTTTTGTTTATAACACCCAAGAACTGCTGAAATCACTCACTTGGTTTTGGGCAGCAAAACATTAAGACAGGAGAAAGGTGTTTTTGATGGCTTCAGAGATGGGACATTCTCTGCTAATCTTCTTGTTTTTTAAAAAACTGGAGTATTTGTGTCCATAATTAATGTTGTGTCTTGGTTTTAAAATAAAAAGTAGGTGAAAATGCAATCCACTTTAAGATCATAATGGTACACAGGTTTAAAATGTAGAACTTATACAGTAAATAAAGAGAACAGAATTTGTCTGCTGTTGAGGGATTTGGCCAGGAGGGATTAACACCCACCTTGACATCAATATCTTAAGCTGGTGGAGAAATGTGGGGAACAAAGCAAGACATCATGTTTCACTCACATAGTTTTTCTGCAAACTAAAACTGTGGTCAATAAAAAAGTTATTTTATTTATTTTTTATTTTATTTATTGTATTTATATCCCGCCCAATTGGTCAGATGACCAATTGGTTCCTTGACCAAACCTAATTTCCACGTCAGGAGAGATTGTAATTACTAACACTGTTTTGTTAAAGTCACTGCCATCTCAGGCAGCTAGTATTTCATCTGAATGCACCTCATATGGTAGATATTTATATATTATATAGTGAAGCCAACTCTCTTCTGGATGCTTCTTTTTGCTACTAATTATAATCCTGTCAAATTGTTCATTTATCCTTTCCCAGGAAATGCCTCCCCCCATCAGAGTCAATCACTACTGGAAATTAACCCAAGGAAAGGAGTCTGGATGTCAAATTTGCTACCCAAGTCACTTACAGTAATGAATTCTTTGCTGCACTGACAATGCAGGAAACCCTGTCAGCATCAACGTAATCATAGGTGAGTTCTTCAGGGTCTGTTCTGGAGCCAGATTCTGACAGAAGGAGGCCAAGCCAGTGACCCATTTCTTCACCAGACTTGGCCTACAAAATAACAAAAAATGTCAAAGAAAACATCAGTCATCACTGCTGCAGGCCAAATTTACCACAAGGGACTTTGAAAGCCTTTAATCTGGAAAATGGGCTGGATCCAAAGTAATTTTTTTGGCAGAAATGGCAGGAGGATGGAGATATTTCTCCCCTCTTGTTCTGGGTTCCAGCAGCCCTTTAAGTCAAGGCAACAGATCACCTATGGCTAGTTTTTTTGGCAACCGAAGGAGAAGAAAAAATCACATCATCCCTCCTTAGTAATAGATATACCACAATGCTAAATCTAAACATTTGCTGCCCTTTCACAAAACTCCAAATTGACTGCCTGAAAACAGTCACCTCACGCTGCCTAATGGCATGGCTAGTCCTATCCAAGAGCTAGAGAATCCTGAAGAATGGAGTGGGCTGTGGAATATGTGGCTGAGGAGGAAAGATGGACTCCCCAAATTGTATGGAGGCAGCTTGAATGAATGGGAGCAGGGAATCCTATAAGGAGAGTCAGCATTGGCCCAGCCACTTCCATTGATGCTTCTTTGGATCCAACCCAGAGCAAGCAGAATGTCTGGAAAGGGATCCAGTGTGAGCTGTACTTAAGATTCAACTTGTCGTAATGTGTAGAACCATTTCAATTTTTGGAAAATTGAGTTTTCTCTCTGCCAAGGCTTAATTTGCCCTGCAAGAGTAGGTGACAGCTTGGTGATGGTGAGGTGGGTGGGGAACCAGAAGAACTATGTTTCAGTGAGGCAGAGCTTCAAGTAAACATCTGTCATTTCACTTTTTTGTGTGTGCCAGAAAAATGCACCAAGTAGACTTTCTAATTTCCTCCACTAGATGTGCCCCAAAGTAACTGCTATAAAACTTTGGTGGTGAAGGAAAGCACCTTGCAGGTAAATACCCTGAAGGAACCCATGGAAATTTATTTCAAAAGTTGTAGCTGGCCTGAATTACAATGCTGAACTAAAATTCACCTTATTTGAATCAGTTTTTTAAATTGCCTTTAATTTTGGTTGCCACCAACCTCAGTGATCCCTCAGCTCAACAAAACAACATCCAGAGTCTCTGGCAGTTTGTGGGAAGCCTGTTCTTGGCTGCATATAGTTCTCCCACTACAAAAAGCAGGAAGTCTGTCACATTTTCCTACTACTACTCTTGTGGTGCTGATGTCAGAGGAACCAAGATTAGAGGTAAACAGAAAAGGAAAACAACTTTGATTCAAGGCAAGTGAAAGGAATGGACATGAGCAACCTGCTCCTCTTTTGTCTCAGCTTTTGAACAGCTGTAAATTGAAGGTAATACCACTGAAATTACGTTGATAATTTTAAAAATGAAAGATATATTTTTCTTTTCAGTGGAGAAAACCCATTACTTTATCACCAGTTGGCACCTGTCAGTCTGTTGAGTGCAGTAGAGTGAGGTGTTCCTACAAAGGCAGAGTAAGAGCATTTTAAAAAAAAATTATTGTATAATAAACTGCCAGGTTCAAGGCTCATGGCTTCCTTGCACAGCACTTTGCATGTATTGGGAGTATTTAATTTTCTGAGATGAAGCTGCAGCAGGGAACCACATTGGTGGAAGTGTTGAATGAACCAGGAGGTTACAGCTACACCAATAAGCTGTGAGCTGTATTGCAGAGTAGGGAGCCTATGGCCACGGCCTGGAAGCCACATGTGATTCTTGGCCGGATTTCATGACACGCACACACAGAGTGATCAGAATCTCCAGTTCCTTTCCTCCTCTGGCCCTGGGTTCTGCCTGCCCTGTTGCTCTCATGACATCATCAGTCTCTCCCTGTGTGATCTGCTCCTAATATTTTAGTTTCTATTTTTTTGAGTGACCATGTTGTTGGGTTTGGGTTTTTTTTTGGAGAGACAGCGAGAGAGAGAGAGAGAGAGAGAGAGAGAGAGAGAGAGAGAGAGAGAGAGAGAGAGAGAATGGCAGCTCAACATGGGGTAGCAGTGAGAGCATCCAAAATATTTAAAAGAAGCAAGCATTCAGCCTGTTTTTTGTTTTTTTAAAATACCCCACTCAACTTAAGGGTTGGAAAAAAGGGGGAGAATAAAAAAAGGCACAATAGAAGGAGCTAGAAGAAATCCTCTGCAAGGTGTTCATCAGAAACAGCTGCACTTGTTCTGAATTGCTTGGCTCACGTTCTGAACTGTAAAACTGCTCTCCTCACAGATCTGACTAGAAGCAAGTTAGGAAAGTTACTTTTTAAAATGTTACTTTTAAAAAGTAATTTTATATATAGCTCAGTGTGAACTCCCCCAAAACTAATGAGTCACATTTAATGTAACCAAAGACATATTTATTTATTGTATTTGTGATTTATTACATCTTGGTTGCCTTTGTTTTGTGTCTGTTTTTGTTTTATTTTGTCATATCGAGTATGTCATTTTTTCTTATTTAGTTGTTGTATCTTTGCTTAAGTATGTAAACCTCCTGGAATAGTGTATCACTAAGTCAGGTGATCAATCAATCAATCAATCAATCAATCAATCAATCAATCAATCAATCAATCAATCAATCTCTTCTTCTCATTCCTTCCGGGACAAGACATCTAAAAAGTAAGGGGCTAAAACCTCATAATGTCCCCAAAATGAACCTAAAAAATACAGAGAGAGAAAGAGTGAGATAGATTTATTATATAGAAAGTAATCATGCTACCAATCATTAATTTGTTTGTAAAAGGAAAGTCATTATGCCCTTCTAACTTCAAGTGCATCATAATTACAAAAGAACTGTTACAGGCAATGTTGTTACTTGTTGTGCATTACTTCCAAGCTCTAGGCTAGCAACAGTGTGCACTTCAGCCAAACAGAGAAACAGAACTAGCCCTGCTCAACCAATAAAGATAACAGCCAAACATTCCTACCTGTTAAGAAGCAGGTTAATCCCAGAAGCAGATTTATTAAGTGAGAAAGAGAAAGGAAAAAAGGGGATCCAGAAAGAGTGAGTGAGGGAGCCCTCACCAATTGCTCTGACCCTGTCCCGCATGTATTACTTCTGGAAGAATAAGCCCTCAGATCTAAAAAAGGTTCTGTGCCTCATTTTGTTAGCTGTAGAACCTAAATTCTTTTATTGTTATTCTGCTGTATTTTAAGATGGTTTGCTTACAACATTGCTGTTTGTTTTTTCAATTACTGTTGTCATTTTGTTTCTGTATGATACCTCAAAGAGAGATCTGGGTGAAATTTTAGAAACAAATCAACAAAACAAAAACATTTCCTTCTACTGAAAAAAAAAATCTCTGCATTACATTTGCACACAGCTCAATAAAAACAGCTTCAGGGACAGGCTACACTCACAAGGAAAATCTGCTGTCAAGACTGACCTGCTGAATGGTGTGTGTTACAGCCAGAGTTCGATAAAGTTAGTTTCTTGGCACAACAATTCACAGAACACCCCAGCTGAGAGCTATTGTTCAAAATCATAACCTGTTCAAACTCTGAATAAGATAGTACATTGAGCAATGATGTTGCATGCAACTATCTTCTAAAAAGAGGGATTACCCATACCTCCAGCATGGCCCGTTCTTCGCCGTTCTGCAGGACACGGAATGAGTAGAGATGGTCAGGACTTGGGTCTGGGACAACTTCGCAGCCTAACAAGTTCAGAGGCTGCTGAGCAGTTTTGCTTCTGTTCTTATCCTGATAGAAATGGAGCTGCCCATCTTTCACATAGCACCACCGAGATCTCCACTGGCTATTGACTAGTACATTCAGGTATGCTGTAAATAAGGATATGTTTGCTTAGGAGCATTCCCATCCTCCTGGGACCTGAGACTGTTGTAAAAGTGTTTCTTTCGATAGCCTCTGCCATCTGATCTAGTTTTGATTAATGACAAGAAAGTTCTACCCATATACAGCAGACTCACGGATAAAGAAAACATGAAGAATGTGATCCAGCTTCTGATAAAAAGGGTTATCCATAGGTGGTCCAAATCTGACATTTGATTAGATTTTGAGCAGGAAATATGGAAGTTTATTGATGAAAAATTGACAATTGAAAAATTCTTTCTTTGAAATTCTACAACTGAGAATTCAGTACATTATTAATTCGCTTTCTTTTTGGGGGGAAAGAGAAAAGTTACACAGCAGCCTTCTTAATACTTCTTAATATTTTGTAGTCTCAAAGGCTAGACTGGTGCTCCACCTCTGGGTTATTAGGGGGCTTATGGACTGAGGAGAGGGAACACTCCACCCCATTTCAGGGTGAGACCTACACATACTGCTTGGCCCACAAGCTGACAGATTCTGAATCATCCTCTATGTTTCTAGTGGCAGGGTTCAAAACAAAACATGTTTCTTAGGGATTTCTTTTAGGTCACTTACTACAAGTTTCCAAAGATCTCTCAGGACTGTCAAGTGAGGCAGATTTCTTTCTCCCAAGATTCATCAGGTTGCTCAGCTTTAAACCAGATGTGCCTTTCTTCTTAGCTAAGAGAGCAAAGGAGAGAAGAACAAGAAGAGAGAGGAAGAGAAATAAATAAATACATACATACCAGGCACATGCCAAACTGTTCTACTAAGTATCTGAAACAATGGTCAGCAGTAGAGATGGACATGAACCACTGCTTCAGCGGTTCATCCCAGTTTGTTTACCACTGCAACAGGTGTTTGGCAGTTTGGTGCCCTGCCCCCTCTGGTGGGCACCCATTCGGAAGCAGCATCCTGGCTTTCCTGCTCCACTTCCTCCGAACACTGCCTCAGAGGGGAACACCTGCTGGAAGGGGTGTGGTGCTGAACCACTGAAACCTGTTGCAGTGGTAAACAAGCCTGGATGGACTGCCAAACCAGCAGTTTGCACCCATCTCTAATCAGTAGACATATCAGAAATATTTTTTATTTTAACTAGTGAACTACATAATCAGAAAGATCAATACTGACCATTTGCATAACTTGAACAAAGTATGAATTAATGTGGCATTCTGAAAAAACATATTGCACTAAACATGGACCTGGTTGTCCATAGGCCTTCACCAGCTAAGGGGCTAGGCATAGATCCCTTCCTGTAACTCATGAGAAAACCAAGAAGGGGGACTTTATTTTTCTGCCTACAGATATTTGGCTCTATGATGCTGGCTCAGTTAGAGAGTGGCAATGATCAAGTATGGTAACTTCAGAGAATGTTGTTTAGTGATGGGAAAAGTATACAAGACTGTGGGGTGGGGGAGGTTCTTGAAAGGTTGCACCACATATTGAGTTAGTTCAGACTCATGGATCAAAATGGGACTTTCTTGTCCCTTCACTTTCTAACCCATGCCTATGATATCCACCCACCTATGCAAGCAAAACAAAAAACGCATTACTGTAAGGCTGGTGGGGGAGGAGTAACCAGTGTCACTGTTTCTAGGGAGGTAGGCAAATATCTTGTGATCATTCTAAACAAACCCAGAAATGTCATTTCCTGTTGGGATTCAGTGCTTTACTATTTTCTCTAGCTGAGGAAACTACAAAGCCCTAGCAAAAAAAAATGCCTCTGAGTTTAGAAGAATCATTTCACCTGGTGTTTGGCAGGCCTCTTTCCTGCTCACACAGCTAAGAGGAGGTCTCTCTGATTAACTTCCCGTCCCCGTTTCACAAAAGTAAGAATTTTGTTTTGCTTGCACAAAGTAGCAAAGGTATCTATGCCATTTGGGATTTGTAGAAATTCCTTTGCAAGGATTTGCAAAAACCACTCGTGGCCTTCCAAGTCCTCACAGCAAATGCTAACAAAAGTCCAGATGATTTTTGAGGCAAATAGAGGTTATTCACCAGTCCCGAATGTGGCTACCTTTTTTCAAATCAAAGATTATGTTTTGCTTTGCATTAAATCCTTATCTGCTATTGTTATTTCTCAAATTTATTATCGGGGTAAATTCCCAAGATGTTTAACACAGTGTGTATGCAACATTATGCTATGGTGCTCATCTAATGTCCTGCCAAATGCTTAGGAGATCTTTACTACACATATTCATGTGATCAAAAATGTAGGTGAATGGATGCAGCCCTGCAGCTTCTAATGCATTAGACACAGACTGATCTGAAGCTCGCACACTCTTGTTTCATTGATTTTAGTGGAATTTCGTGGTTGTGGGACGTTGTCAGTTGCATATGTACATCAAGTCACATCTGACTTATACAAGTAGTGCCCCTAATAGGGTTTTCAAGTGAGATATTTAAAGAGTGGTTTTACCAGTGACACCTTCTCAGTGAGTTTCCATAACTGAGCTGGGATTCCTACCCAGGTCTTCTGGGTCCTAGTCCCTCACTCTATTCATGACACCAGAGTGGGTGCCTCTGTGGGACTTTGTTCTTGGTGAATATATGCAGGAGTCTAGACTAAGAGAGAATTTCTGCTGTTGCTGGTCAGTAGGGACAGGATTTCTTTGACATGTCACATTTTTTTCTGCGATCTGTGTTTGAGCCCATGGGTGGGTGGGTTTGAACATGTTTATGAGGAGTCTGGTGAGAAAGGTTAGATTACTCATAAACATGTCCAAACTTGCTTATGGGTGCAAATGTAGGTTGCAGAGAAAATGTGAAATGTCATAGAAATCCTCCCCCTACTGATCAGAGTGACAAAGTTCCCACTCAGAATGGTTGGGGGAATTCTGGAAACTGTGATCCAGAAACAATAAAAAGACATTACTGCTTCATTTAAAAAATGGACAAGAGAGGCTAACGTCCCTCTCTTGGCCTCTCAGTGTTAGATCAGATGCTTTGCAGCAATTCCAGTGAGGGGAAGGGACATCTCTCCCTCTGGTACTCAAGAAAACCAGTGCCCATCAAAGTACATACTCTTGGACTACATGGACAAGAAGTCCAGCCTGGCATAGGGCAGCTTGATACTTTCCAAACATACTGTTTATTAAAGCACCTCTTCATTCCTGGTATGTGACTATACACATATCCAAGGCAGTTTATTTCATTATAATTCAAAGAAAACATAACATAAAGCAGTGATATAGTTTCACTATACAAAGAGCAAAACCCTGTAGGCATAAATTTATGCTGGTGTAATCCGGACCAGGCGTCAGAAATATTTAATTTAAACTAATGGAAATCTTCCTATCCTCCATCACCAACTTCAGGTCCGAGGCTCCCTATGACTGCCTTTTGCCCTGTGGAAGTCTTTTGGAGCCTCGGGATCAGGGGAGGGGAGCTTTTAATAGGAAAAAATCACCACTGGATTACTGTCACCAGGATTGGGACTGCTGTCAATCATCTGGCAGTGATTTTTGACTATTAAAGTCTCCCCCTGCTCCCCAGTTCTGAAGCTCCCAAAGGTTTCCCCAGAGCAAAAGGGAGCCCTAGGGAGGGTTGGAACCTGAAAGGGGGGTAGAACAGGAAGCTTATCATTATTATATATTAAGTATTTCTGGTGCCTGATCTGTGTTACACCAGTGTAAATTTACACCAACAACTTTGTGCTTGGGAAACGCAATGAACATCAAAGAAGCCCTAGCCGTTTCAGTACCAACCAAGCAATCTGAAAGCTTTGTTTGACTGTCAGAGACAAGTGCTTTAACTCTTTTCCACTTGTCTCTTAACACTCATATTTGCTTCTTAAACCATTACCATCTTTAGTTTCTGTCAGTTCCATGTGACTATCAGTACTGCTTCCACTTTCTGATGCCACCACGTATCTCTCAGATGGCTCCACCTGCAAAAAAGAGAGATAATATGAAACCAAGGACACCGCTGCAATAAAATATTATCTAGATTACACCTGTGGCCTTATCATATATTCCTCAATTCCATTTCTGAACTCTATAATTCATGAAAGTTTACATTTGTATCCATAAAGGCATTTCCATTTCAACTAATTGTTTGCTTTTTAAAAATTCTATCTAGAAGTATATTCAAACCATCCAGAATTCTCCACCTTCCAGAACGGTTGCTCTTTCATTTGGGTTTCAGCAAGACTAAGTCTACACAGTCTCTCTAAAACCAGATTTCTCTTGAGACAAACTTACTGGAAAAAATAGGTGGCTACAAATGACACGTAGAGTTTAAAGAATGGGAAAGAAGTTTGATGTTCTGCCAGTTGTGCTGCTCTCAGCAAACAAGAGCTGGCTTTTCTTACGTTTCAGCCATTTTCCTGTCTTGAGGATGGGAGTTACTTCCCTGTATAATCAGATTAAGGTTAAAAAACAGAATAATATGATGCAACTGAAACTTTTTTAAAGCTGCTCTTTCAATGTCACCTCCCTAAAGAGATAAGACGTACTTTCGGATAACTGAGCCGCTGAGAATCTGGAACATATTGGTTTCCTTCACACAGCCCATCTGGGTACACACCACTCGTTTCTTGGATTACCTGTGGGGGGAAAAGAAGCAAGCTGTAAGCAGTGCCTTGTCCCATGGCCATTTGTGTCTTTTCCTTTCTCTTGATCTGCACTGTAAGCTTGACTTGGTTAATCTGCAGAAAAGTTGCACTCCTTCAAAAAGCTCCAGCCAATAAAGGAGCCTAGAGCAATGATACAGATAATGCTGACAATAAGCCAGCATGGTCAGATCCAATGCCATCCTGAGCAAGTGAATGATAGCTTCATATACAACAAGCCATATGCACTCCGGCAGATGTCAAGAAGTAGAAAATGCTACTCATGCAACATAGGATTGCCAACTCTTCTCCTCCTTTTAAAAACATTTTCCTTTTTGGCTATTAGTGGATAGTAAAAACATTATTAATCTCCATGCAATAAAATAACTTTTTTTTATTTCTTCAGATCAAGCAGCTAGTAAGCACTCGGTTTTTGGTTAGCCAAGTGCCACATCAACTTAGAAGAGTGAATGATTAAATGCTGCTTGACTCTTTAAATTAGAAGAATTGCCCCAGTGCTCTGTCCCCACCTCCTATCACACATTTTATTACAGAAATGGGAAGCTTCCACACTGTGGGCCAGAAATGGCCTGCAGGGTTTCCCCATTCAGTTCTCCGGCCTCTTCCCAAGGATGCTGCCCATCCTCCCCAGGCAAAAGCATCAGCAGATGATCAAACATAACACATTTTGGGGTGGAGCTAATCTCTAATCAGAAGCAGCCAAACGGCAAGAAGCTTCTCTCATAAATGGGCAGGAAAAATACTTGCTCCAATTACATTTTAAAATACTCAGGAACAGATTGTTTTCTCAGCCTCTAAATTCAATCTATCAGGTCCAGTTAAGGGTTCAAAACATCAGCCAAAATGTTTGCTACATCATTAATGTTCACAGAACTCCCTACTGCAGCCAGATCCACTATGGGAGAAAAAAAAGGATATTTTACAAAAAGAGTTATAGAGAAGTTCAGACGTTTTAGGTCTCTTAATCCTATCTGAAACTAACTATGGAAAGTGAACTTTTCCATCTGGACCATTTTCTCATCCCTTCCCATGTTCCACAAGTATATCCTCCCTTGCTATAGAATTTACATCAAAATTAACCTTATTTTAAATGTTATTTTCATGTATATTGAGCATGTCACAAATTAACTTTAAAGTGTGAAATACTTAACACATATAAAATTACTGTTGCATCCAAATATGAATGAGCAAAATATATTAACACCACTTTTAATGTTGCATGCTTATGTGCTACTTTGCATATGCAGCTTGTATACTACCCACCCCATATACTAGAGGAAAATGAGAACCAAAAATTGCATGCAAATACATTTCTCTATGAATTACCAGTGAGAAGTAGTAAAATAGTGTCAAACTTCCTGTATGGTCCTATCCTAGTTTGTGTTTGTCATATATTTATATGACAAACATGAAACAGTCTCTATATATTCCTCTATGAAGTTTGCCTTTTAACCCAGCAAGACAATATGGGGTGTTTGCTATGGTCTTGCTGAAGAAAGGCTCCCTTCATTACTGCTTGAAAGGGTCAGTATTCTGAAGTTCCCCCTCATCCTCCCACATTTGCAAAGAGTGAAAGAGACTTTCTTGGATATGCTGCTGTATTAGTAATAAAATGCAAACAGGCACAAAGCCCAGCCAATTAAACTCCAGAAGGAAAGAGAATCTATCTGTCTGTACTAACAGGTATATAAGGATGAAGGCAGAGGGAAGTTCTGTAAAACAAAGTGAAGGCCTCCTTTGGCTTCTGAATCAAGGTTTCTACTGGACCATTCATGGAGGATCAGATGGCCTGCATCCTCCACTCCTTCCATTTACAGACCCTTGCCCCATCTGCAAGTGGGCCAGAAGAGCTCATGTGAATGGAAGAACTCATTGAAGAATGGAAGAACCCGTTCTGCTAGGTTGGATACAATCCAGGCAGTCCAAAGCCATGGGAGAGGAAGACAGAGGAAAGAAGGATGCAGCCCTTGGTCCTCTTGACAATGAGCACAGATGGATGCCAAAGTTTTAAAGACACCCCACACAATTAAATCAAACCTTCTCCTCCAGCACTGTTTGTTTTCTCCCCACCTGGGGAAGCAATCACAACTCCCTGAGACTTCAGTTTGCACTCTGATACCTGGCAACTCTGGGCCCCTTAGGAATGATTTATCCTGAGGAGGAAAAGTACTGTGTACAAAACAGGCGTATCTTGCATGATTTGCCCCTGAGAAGTGGGAGCCAAGAACTAAATTTAAGATCAACAGTAGAGGCTCTTCTCCAAGTATCCTGGGCAATAGCTTCACAGTGGTGGCATTTCCACTTTGCAATTCTTTCCACGTGGTGCCAGAATTCCAATTGTTTCATCAAAACCTCTAAGGTTACCAACTGACAGATTTGGTCTGCTTTAAAGTTCTTGCTACTTGTCTTTTTTTTTGGGGGGGGAAAGGATTGACAAAAACTTGTTCGAATTAGATTTTATTGCTTTAACACTGTTCTGGGATTGGAAAGAATGAAGGGCAGTCTTAAAATGTTTTAACAAACAAACAAAGCTAGCACCTACTCTTGTCTTCATTCACTTCCTCCTGGATTTATCAGATGACACTAGACAGAATCAAAGGGAAGCGATACATTATTTTAACTCATATGTTCTGAATATTAAGAAGTCAAACTCTGGATTGTGATCAACCTTTGGTACCATGGTATGATTCGGGCAGATGAAAATTCATACAGTCTGAAGATACACACAAATCTTGCAGAAGTCACTGTGAGAAACAGGTCCACTCACTCTGAGCCACTGTTCTGCCTGGTCCTTACTCTGCAAGCCCAGCACAATGACATCTGCATTCAGTGGGATGATCTTTAGCTTATGTTCCTGCTTCCTTACATTCTTCTCTTTGTGGATGACACTGCAGCCCACCAGATTAACATCCAACTGGGGACTGTGGTCCTTGGAAGTCTTGTAGCACTAGGAAGAGAATCAAAAAAGTACTTAATTAAAAAAAGGTGGTTGACTAACATAGAAAACTTGGAAAAGTTACTTTTTTGGACTGCTGCTCCCACAATCTCTGAAATGGGGGGATTTTTGGGTGGGGTATGGACCAAAAAGCAATTTTGCCAAGGTCTGCTAATATCAAAGTGTCTAAAGAGACATATTTGATTTGATGTCATGGATTACGTATAACTTTTTGAATTCAAAACATGGCAGATGTAGCTGAAGAAGCTGGAAGATCATGGTCCCAGCAATTATGCATGCCCAATCATATATCTCTTCCATATGGGTACAGATGTCCAGGCACACCTTTCTACATTACCTCTGCACACAAATCTTGAATGTACCCGATGGGAAAAGGGCAGGGTGGGAGCTATTTTCCTATTCTGTTACAGACAAAACTTATAGGTTCCTTCTTGTATAGGATATGTATCAGTTCCTTTGCACTAGTTGCCACTTTGCAAAGAGTTCTGGTTTCCTATGTTTTTGCTGAACATTGCTGCTCTACTGTTTTGATGTTGCCTTCATGCATTGCCAGAGCACTTCCTTAAGGCATCTGACTGACCACTGTGGGATGCAGGGTGCATAACCAAATAGTTCAGAAACACAAGAAACACTGGGTCTCCTAAATGTCTCCAAACCTAGAGATACATCTTGGATTCAGCATAGCTCTTCTGGTGTTGTGTTGTTAACAACTAGAGCTCTGAGGAACTGCTCCCTTTTCCAGGAGGAAAGCAAATTCATTTATGAAGAAAATGCATAAATTTCTTTTATTTAGAAAAAGATTAGTTTTAACTCTTACCAACAACCTGCTGTCCTTAATCACACACAGCTGCTTGGCCCACTGGCCCAGCCACTTCTTCCGCCAGAGGAAAGCACAAATCCGGGCATCTTTCATGAGTTCAATGGAGGCTTCAGGAGAAGGCCACTGGTGAGGAGCTGACTTGCCCTTACTGCTCTCTTCCTCATCATAGGATTCATAGGAGCTGCTGACTGCTTCTCCATCATCTGCATCCAAAAAAGGGGAAAGACTGATGTGTATTCATTTCTGGGTAAAAAACAATCTTCCTTGTTTTATTAGGCAAACTGGAGTTCATAACAGCATGCAGGGTATGGAAGACACAGAAGAAAAGGTGGCCTAGAAGCCTGTTTAGTTTGCATAATCAGAGTTGGGCTGACAAAATATGTAATCTTTATTGATATTTTGTTTTCCACACCACTTCGATCAACATGCACGAACCAAACACAACTGTCAGATTGTATCAGATGTTACTTTATTTATGTGACAATTACATCTTGCAATTACCTGAATGTATGAAATGTATGTATAGCTTCTACTGAATGAATTATTTCCTTTTCACAGAAAGAAAAAGAAACTAATAAAATTACACACATAATGGCATGTCTGCACCAGTTTGCCTTTAGATGACTTAACACGGAGCACAAGAAGTAAATGCAGTTGCATTTCATGACATGTTCTGTTATCAGTTTTTACTGATCCTCATTTGTAGCTGGATACATGCTTCCCAGTGTCCCTCATATTGGCCATTGTCTGCTGCTCCTCATTTGCGGTCAGGATATTATCCCCCCTCCTTTAAAAAAATGATTATATTTCCATTCATCCATATCCAGACATAAGACACCTCCCATAATACTGTGAGATTTGTTTTCAACCCTTGAATTATCTCCCCTACTTCACAAGCTACTCCTCCCCTATTGTTTATTTTTGCACAAAATGATTAATGTTCAGCTATTGGCACAGAGGTGCTGTTGCAATACAGTCAATGTTGTTAGTGAGTTACAATTACATTGGCTAGTGTCCTCATGAGAACCTCCAGGCACACAAGGGCAATTGTTCAAGCAGTTACCCCTGGGGAGACTTGATGTGATGTATTGTGCAACGGGTTACACTCTCTATTTTGCAACCAGTACATGACCCATTGGATACCCAGGTCAAAGTTATGAACTCAGTTATGAGTTCAAAAATATAGGATCACTATAAGTATGATTTAAGCAGTGCCTCAGAATTCTACCTTAGGGAGGACAGCTTATACAAGGTTACAGCAACACCTTATTTTGCCCAGTTGGAGCAGCCCAGGCATAGAAGGGAGTTTACTCTGGCCCGGCTTAACGCACTACCTTCAGCAGTGCAGGAGGGATGGTATAAAAAGATCCCCTGGGCAGAGCGCCTTTGCCCATGTGGAATGGAGCAGATAGAAACAACTGAACATGTCCTGTTGTGGTGTACATATTACAAGGATGTACGTGAAGAACTTGTTTCCCCTTTGATTGGCCGATTTCCCGGTTGTACAGAGCAACAATGTATGCATGTGCTGCTGTCTGACTCCAATCCCATGCTTACACATAGTGTTGCCAAATTTCTTACTGCTGCAATGGGGATTAGAAAAAGGACCCTAAAAGTGGATGAGCCTCTGTAGTTAGAGCATGGTTTGCTAGACATTTTGGAATTGCTTTAGGGGAGATGTTTTGATGCTGTTGTTGTTCACCTCAGAACCGATTATTGCTTTGCATTCGATCCCAATATTTTTGTATACTTCTGTATATTTATATATTTTGATGTTTTATTTGTGGCTGGTCTTTTGACCGTAATAAAGTTCTATCTATCTATCTATCTATCTATCTATCTATCTATCTATCTATCTATCTATCTATCTATCTATCTATCTATCTATCTATCTATCTATCTATCTATCTATCTATCTATCTATCTATCTATCTATCTGTCAGTTCTGAATTGACAGAACATAACAACAGGACCCATCACATGGTAGCTAGCCCTCCATAGGGAGTAAAGTGCTTGCACCATTTCCCTTGTGCTCTTCATTTCCTCAAAGGGATTGTAACAAGAAATGAATCCACTATCTTAGGAGGAGGAAATCTCCCTGTCTTAACATCATGATAAACCTAAGTAAAAAGACATTTGACAATACAGCTGGTGCAGACATACCTTAAAAAACAGTCATGCTCCACATGCTTCCAAGCTGTCTAAATCCCATGGTCAAGCAACCTGCTCCTATCAGTTCAGCAGCAACAGTGACTGCATTCAGACATAGCATTAAATCACCGTTTAGTGTAAGGGTGGGGAACCCAGTGTTCTCCAGCTATTGTTGGATCCCATTCATTATTTAAAGGCATGCCAAAGAGCCATAGTGAATCTTAGGCTTGAATGTTCCACTTCCTTCTGCTCTCCCTCTAGCAAACTAATGACCAGGAGTTTGGAAGCTTTTCTTTCTATTTTTTGCTTAACCCCAATTTATTGGGTCTTCTGAACTGATAGGCTATGGTTTGTGCAAAACAAATTGACTTAAAACCGTATGTTATGCAGGTGGCTTGTTTCAGCACAGTTAGTCCATTTGGATAACACCAGGACCACTCATTAAATTAAAAAACAAAAGAAACAGCTTCCAAACTTCTCTTTGAAGCTATGGCTAAAGAGAAAGTATGGGTGGGACATGTCAGTCCTAGGATTGTTGTGGCTTGTTCACATCATTTTAAATGAGGGATGGATAAAGTGTGGCTCACAAGTCAAATGTGCGCCCACAAGGTGGCCCCTGACAAAAAACAAATTTCACCCTAAAACCACTAACAGCACATCCCAAAGGCCTTGAGAGTACCATTTGCATTTTAAATATAATTGCATTTCTGTGAGCCTGTTTTGCTTATTTGAAAGCCTTTTACAGAAACCAGAGCGACTGACTGGAATTGTGTTTACAATGCAAATTGCATTCCCCAGAGGTGGGGGGGCAGAGGGGAGAGACTGTTGGATCTCCAATTTTGGAGTGATTTTTTTTGGGGGGGGGGACATAGAAGGGGATGCAGCTCTCCATGGACTAGAAGAGGGGGGAAATGACTCCAAGATCCTTGGAAGTTGCCAATCCTTGGGTTTGGATTCCACTCCGAATATGACCAGCAGCTGAGAAAGGAGGCTCCAAATTAGAGATGGGGACGAATATTAAAACGGATTGTTTTTTTCGACAAATATAGCCAATTTGTCATATATTCGTCGATCCGTATTCGTCAAATTTTAAGTCCCGACGAATATGGATCGACGAATATTTCCCTGTTTTTATTCATCCCCATACGAATTTAAAAAAGAGCTATCCTATGGCTTTTCCATTCTGCCTACCAGCCTGCTGATCAGCTGATCGGTGGGCCAATAGGCAGCCACCCACCCCCATGGCCTACCCCACCCCTTCCTCTCCCTACCTTAGCCCCCCCACCCACACCCCCGCCAACACCCCCTTACCGTAATCGTCACTGCCGCTGCCGAGGTCTCCATCAGGCCTCCGCAGCTGTAGAAAGGGAAAGTGGTTTCTTTTTGCAAAGACGGCAGCTGCAGCTTCCCCACCCTAAATGAAGCCACAGCCGCCATCTTTGCAAAGGGCAGCCAGTTTCCCTTTCTACAGCTGCAGAGGCCTGATGGAGACCTTGACAGCGGTGGCGACGATTACGGTAAGGGAGTGTCGGTGGGGGTGGGGGCGGGGGGGCTAAGGTAGGGAGAGGAAGGGGGTGGGGGTAGGCTGTGGGGGTGGGTGGCTGTAAGTGGCTGCCTATCGGCCCATCGATCAGCTGATCGGCAGGCCAGTAGGCAGAATGGAAAAGCCATAGGATGGCTTTTTTTTCTTCATATGGGGGTGTTGGCAGGGGTGGCAGGGGGTGGGGTGGATGGGGGGATGGCAGCGGGGTGGTGGCAGCGGGGTGGGGTGGCGGTGGTAGCGGGGGCAGGGGCTTTGGGGTGTACTTTTTTAGTAACCCCCCACAAATTGACGAATAAATTTGTTATTCATTGGTTCACGGGGGCAACTTTGTGCTTTGTGAGTCGTCAACTTTTGACAACTCACGAAGCAGGATGACTCGCCAAAATGGTGAGTCATCCCCATCTCTACTCCAAATCTTCAAAAAGAGATTAAGAAGTATTCTCATATTTTGAAAGAGGAAGATATTCAAAATATTGGCGGTTGTTAGGTAAGGGGTGAAGATATTTATTGAGCTACTCCCCTCCCCCGATGGGAAAGTCTGACAGTGTCAGCATGAATGCTAAATTGACGGAAGAAAGGTAGGGGGGAAGCTTGGAAACATGATAAATCTCACCCTGTTTGCCAAACTGCTACAGTAAAAGAAGCTTTGGAATTTTTAGAATCCAGTTCAGCAAGATTGCAGAGAATTGAAGCTATTGAAGTTTCTGAAGTGCATTCAAGGATTTACAACTTTGATAAACTTTCCAAATTTGTTGATAAATTGAAGGACAGAGCATCACCACTGGAAGGAAGAAATGAGTGATGTGATGGGTCCAGAGTGGAAATGCTTGGAGCTATTCCTAAAAGAAAAATGGGAAAAGAAGATGCTGGACTATTAGCAGAAATTAAAAAAAAAACAAAACAGAAAAGTATGTATTGGAAATTTTAAAAGAAATGAAAAAAAAATGCAGAAAAACACCAAAGCAATTTTAAAAAGATTTGAGTATGGTTACAGAGAAAACTGTGACATAAATAAAAGCAGAGATAAATAATATAGAAATTAAGGATGAAGTTAAAACATTGGGTACAAAAATTAAGGAGATTGATAGACTCGTCAAGGCTAACACCAGACAGTCATATGAATATGAAGATAAGCTTGATGAAATTGATTTTAAAAATTAATTGATTTGAAGGATAGAGGACACAGGAAAATGTGAAACTATGTGGATTTCCAGAAGGTGGAGCTGAAGATAGAGTAAAACTCAGAGATGCAATATTGCTGTGGATTAATACAGTGGCCCCAAGTTTGGGCTGTGTGGAAGAAGATTTGGAGAAACTCCATAGAGTGGGACCAAAACAAACAGGTTGGATGGACCCTCACAATACTGTGATTCATTTTACAAACTTCTATAAGCTAGAAATGTTTATGAAAGGGGTCAGAGAAAAGCCTGGACAGTTGTTGTATAATGATGCACCAATGCAGGTATATACAGATCGTAGTTATCAAATGATGGCTTGAAGGTGCTTGATGGAGCTAATTATCACAATAAAATATTTTAGGGTATATTCCTTTTTTGAGAGAGAGTTTTAGATACTGGAAAAATTCACAAGATAACATCATTAGAGCAAGGTTTAAATTCTCTTTGTGAGTGGTGTACTGGATGAACGACAACTAGAACAAGAGGAAGTCAAACTAGATGGACAGCTACTCGATTGGTCTACCATTTTGAAGGGGAAAACTGAAGTGGAGCAAGAGGGAACCAGATTAAGTGGAAAGCTGTTTGGTCGGTGTACCATCTCAAAGTAAGAAACATCTGAACTCTGAAAGTGCCCATAATGTCAAGAAGATATAAAGAAGATTTATTTTCGAACTGAGATTGGTTTTCCTTTTACTACTTGACAGGTATAACATCTGCTATGAGAAGATTTTATGATTTCAGGAAGAAGAGTTAATTTGGACATTGTTATGAAGTGGATTTAAGAAGATATAATATGGACACTATTGAGATAGGTTTTACATAACCTATTGGATAAGTATGATGGGGATATAAATCTGAAAAACTGTTTGTTAACAAATAAGCAATACTAATGGGAATTCCAAGGGCAAACAGATATTAAAAGTGAATCAAAGGTTGGGGGAAGGGATGTAAACTGGCAAATAAAAGTTCCTCGAAGTTATAGGGATCTACCATTAAAATGGGTTATTATAAGAAAGGGAAGGGATAAGTATGAGATTAGACGAGGGGAGCTTTATAACGTAAGGGAGAAAGTAACTCCAGATAAAGCAAGTTAAGGAGATGAAAGTTAGAAAGTAGTACATGGATGTGTTAAATATAGTGAATAATTTAGAGAGGTATGGAGCATAAATTAATAAATTAAGATTTCAGTAGGAAAGTCACTCTGAAAAAAAATACTATACGTAGTTAGCTATTGGTAGTAGCTAGCAATTTTCAAATTCTCTAATTCTCTATCACCCATTTAGCATAAATACTTAGGACAACAATATGATCATGACAAATTCATAAATATAGAGTGAAAGACTATGTGGCAGAATGTGGAAAGGAGTACATGAATGATAGGTTTTGAAAACATGCCATACCCATAGTTATTGTGGCATATATTACTCCCTCGGTAACCTGCAACCCTGGTCTGGATCCAGAAGCTGCAAGTCTACCATAAAGACCTGCATAATCACAGACAGAGGTAAAAGTGAGAGAAGATGGAAACCTACAAATAATCCTCACCAATCATTAAAAGGCAGATTAAATTCATTTTACACAGGAGAAAATATTATTTATTGCAGAATATTTTATAATTAGAAGCAGTCCTCTAACATGCAAAGCAATCTCTTTTACCAAGATATGAACACTGTGATAAATTAAATCAACTGAAGTCAATTGATTCTGAACTGAACTCATAGTAGAGTTGAGATGTTTCCCTAGTCTTTCTGCAGGTCTCTGCAGCACTAAAAATCTGCTCCAGAGAGCTTCCCAGCCTTCCAGAGCAAGCTTTTTTTTTTTTTTTTTTTAAAGCAATTTGTGAATGTGTGTCTGGCGGGAGCAGCTATTGCACCCTTTCAGATTTCACCAACAGAAGCTGCTTCCATGGTTGTAATAAAGGAGCTGGATACCCACTTAAACAATTATTAATTCAGTCCCCCTCATTACAACTCAGTTCTCTAATGTTCGGTGATCGGTCTGGGTTTTTTGTTTTTGCCTTTCAGTTATTTTCCTTCTAGAGCAGGGAGTGAAGGACATTTTTATAGGCAACACAAGGATATATATTGGCCACCAACGTGTTGGGGGTTGTAAAAATCAGAATTGGTTCCCCAGATACACTCTCTATTTTTTAAACCCTATTTTTTAGGGTTGCAAAAAATCCTTCTGTCTTACATTCCATACCACAGTGGAAATGTATCCTTATTAAAAACAGGCTATCAGTAGGCTTTGGACATACAATAATTCTGTGGCTGAGCTGAAAAAAACCCAGAAAGGTGTATGGGTTTAGAACGGATAGCCACACAGTCTTTACCTAAGATTTACTCTGAAGCGAAATCTCTGTTTCAGAGAGCAAATATGTTTATGATTGTAGTCTGAGAACCTCAGCCCCCTTCTATTCTTTTCAACACTAAGGTATCTTCTCCACTGCTTGATGTAATCGTGCCTACAGACATGTCCATCACAGGTACTATTAAGTAATTTTGCTGATGTACACAAACTAAGCTGGTTCAGCATATCAACTGTATATCCAAATACTTATTAAGACAGATAGTAAATAGCCCATAATTCTAGACATGGACTAAGCATTTGTAAGAATGCCAGGAGATGCATATCACCCTACATCATAGCTGTCATCTAGGGGAAATGGGCCTAGAATAGAATATAACTCAGGAACCTAGCAAGGTTATCTATTGATCTCAGTCATTTTTTAATTGAATAATAATCCCAACTGAGCTTTCCACACATTTCTGCATGCTATCACACTTAAATTGGGCAATTATGCATTTTATGCTGTTTGAGGAAAACCTCAAAATAAAGTAGCATCATCTCCTTTGCCAAACGCCCACCCATCCAATATGACTTCTGTCTTGTTCCAGAGAACACCATAGACTGCCTCACTTTGGCAGGCGAGTGCATGCCAGAAAGTAATTTAGACCTATTAGCAGCTGTAAAACAAAGAATAGGACTCCCTTGAACCTGCTATCCAGAAAAGGAATGCAGACTGCCAGTCGCTATATCTTTAAGGGAGATTCGTCATCCACATAGTCATCTTACTATTTCATTTCCAGAGTGGAGATGCCTATTTAAGACATAGGGCCTTCTGAAAAATGTAGATGTTTCCAAGTAAAAAGAAAAGATAATAAATATATCAGGCATTTTTCTGACTTTAAAACCCCCCTCAAATGACATGGTCAACTCCTCACACATACAGAGCTAAATCCAATATTAGTTTTACCTGGGTTAGACCACTGACATCAACAAGACTTAATTTAACTGGGCATAACATGCCCTATTCAGGTCATGAGGCCTAACATCAGATAAAACTAACATTGTATTTAACCTATAGTCTCCCACTACAAAGATAAATCCAGCCCTATTATAGCATAGGCATAGGCAGGTGCCTTTAAGCATTTATTTGACTATTTTTGTGGACACTTTATTGCATTTTAGTTCATTTCTGTGATTTCAGAATTGCAGCCAGAATGCTATTTCATGCAGAACAGCAATTGTACAGCAATGTCTATTGTGCGCCTGGTTATGTGCTCTACTGCTCAGCCAGGGCACAGCTGAGCACACAAGAGACAACCAGCAAAACACCTAGCAGTGCTTGCATGATTGTACTTCCATGGCCCCTCCTAACAATTTCTGGCTCTGAGTTCAAACATAACTGTAATATGTTGTACCGTGTTTTATACAGGTTCTTAGCCTTCCCAGAATTTTGGTGAGAAACAGTAGGATATGAAATAGATAAATGTATAATTTCTCTTCTCCAAATGTCAGCTTGGACTAAGGTGAAGAGCAAGAGACTGAGGAAACAACACAAAGAACTATTGTGTAGGTTGAGGGTGAGCAGCAGACTTGGAAAAAGAGGCCATGCTGGCTCGGGAATTCTGGGAGGTGTAGTCCAAAAAAATAACTTTTCCAAGTACTGGAAAAAGGGAGCTCATCATTTGCACCTCCTTCCTTGACCACAGGGTCATCTCTGTGTACCACTTCTATCCAGGAGAACATCTCTCTTTTTGAAGGGAGTTGAATCTCAACACATTCTCTACTGAAAGGAAAGAAACCAGCTAGTTTTGGGAAAGTCCCACCTCTGGTGCCCTTGTTCAGTTTCTCCTCACAACAATATTCTGACTGAAAATGTAGTATTAGTGACATTATCAGCTACAACTGAATTTAACACATTAATTTAATATAAGCTTTGATGTTTGATTGCTAGTATGACAAAAGCAAAATGTATGTCTTAAATATGGAATTCTCTGTAACACTCAGGTTAAAAAACAGCAACTATACACAGGAAGCACACTGTTACATACCATTAACAGAAATGCCATAAGGCTCAGCTTCTTCATAATATCCTTCTGGTGATTCCATTTTGGAGCCTGAAAGTGGCTTTGTTTCTGGCATCTGTGGAATACAAACAAACTCCATGAAATCTGCAGATAAAGAGCCAAAGAAAAAGGAGAGGAACTTGCAAAATGAACTGCCAAGAGAATATCTACAATTAAAAACAAAGAAACATTCTTCTGTACAGACGTATATGAAGATGATAAAACCTCTACCAGGAAAACACACATAACAGTGTTCAGCACAGTGTCACTAAAGAATGGCCCAGCTGCAATGCAGAATGCCGGCTCTGCTGCTGGACCAACAGTCACCAAGGGGAAGGTGGCTCGAGGTCCGGGGGTGGTCAAATTTGGGCTGTCTTCACGACCACGAGACCTCGGGGCTAGGGACTCACCCATTTGTTTGGTAAGCGGTCCGTTGAGACCCCTGTGCAAAACCTGATTCTGCACTACGGCAGGACCCCCCTTTTATGGTGGGCAATAATGAATATTCAATAAAGTGTGGCCCATGTTTATCCCATAATACTTGTATCACGTCATTATTCTGGGGTAGGGGGGCAATGATACCCAGGATCACAACACTTTGGATCTCTAAATCCAAATCAAAATACTTTTCTCTTCCCATGAGCAGATTTCAGTGGGAACCATGTGGCACAACACAGACTTAGTTACAAAAGGTTGTAACAGAAAAGCCTCCCCCTTTTTTTCCCTGGCAGGCCTTCTCTACAATCGTGTGTCCATTCATCTTGCAATAAGCTCTCATGAATTCAGTAGGGCTTACATATGAATAGATATGTACAGGATTGCATTGTATATGTAAACTGCATGATGAGTAAAGATAAACTGGATTAGTTTCTGCCAGCATGTGAACGCAGTGATAAGAACTTTGCTATGGGATTAATACATATTAAAGACACAGGACCCCATCAGAAAACAATGACAAGAGGGGCATTTGTTCTGCCTGCTAATTTTCATTGTGGTAAAACTGAGGCAGATAAAAAATAATCAAATCATTGTTGCATTCTAACTTTTCTTGAAAACCCAACCTGTAGAATTTAGGATAACTCAGACCTAAGAATACTAAATATTCCATTCAGAACTCTCTAAAAAGAGGCTGGATCACAGAACCCGAATATTAAAACAACAAGAAAACTTTGATCTTTTGTTTGATGTTGAGGCCCATATTTGGCTTTGCACAAAATAGTGTTGCTTACAAGTCACACTTAGAAATACTTTAACTACAATATGAATGAGCTGCATCTGCACAGAAGGCACAGCAGAACAATCCCTTATTTTTTGTTTTGAAATTTATCTTGTAGTTGTACAATTGCACTTGGGTTTCCTCAGTTAAACATACTAGAAGGAGGAGGGGTTCAGAACCAAGTTGAAAACACACCAGACTTCAAAATCAATATAATAAAAAGGAAGTAGATAAACAATACTGAAGTAAAACAATACTTTCAAAGGTTTCCAGCTACTGGAAAATCCCTGAATAAATGCCAGGTCAAGGCACTGGGAAGCAACAAGATAACTGGAGATTGACTAGAAATACTCACATATAAGTAGCAAATTAAATGAATCCAGTCACTGGCAAAGAAATGTCCAAAACAAAAAGTCCAAAACAAAATGTTCAGCATAAATTGCACAGAGACAGAAACTGTCATGCTATCTCTCAAGCTCCCATCTCAAGATCTCTAATGTATTTGTATTCTGCTCCTATACAACTGGTGTAAGGATTTCCTTGTCTTAGTACAGTGTTCCTCAATTTCATGCCCTCCAGATATACTGCTGGCTCCGCGGATAAGCGGAGCTTCGTCGGCACGGAGCGCCATTGCCTCCCTCCCTGGGATATCATGAGAGGCAACAGGTCTCGCGAAAGCGACCCGGGAAGGGAGGGGGGAAGGAGAGCCCTATTTAAGGAGCTGTCCCCCCTCCCTTCTGCCTCTTCCTTGGCGACAACTCACCAGCCCACCCTATGTACCAGTGTGAGTTTATCTGGTTGCCTATTTGGGGCTGGATAGGAATTTTTGACCCGCATCCGGATTGGCACTAGGAGGTGGGGATTTTTTTGCCTATCCCACACTGGTAGAGGTGCGCTGGCATTTCATAAAGGTGGACAATAATTGATCACACAGGCGGGTAGTGAGGATAGAACAGGTTTTGGTGAATCCCCTCACAATCACAGGCAACGTATAGCTCATCTGACTTCCCAGCGCTGTGGGTCGTGCGATTACAGTGCTGGGGGGGGGGGGGGAGAAGATGCACTGGGACCACACCCGGACCAACAGTCACCAAGGGGAAGGTGGCTCGAGGTCCGGGGGTGGTCAAATTTGGGCTGGCCGGGCTCTCGGTCTTCACGACCGCGAGACCTCGGGGCTAGGGACTCACCCATTTGTTTGGTAAGGGGTCCATTGAGACCCCTGTGCAAAATCTGATTCTGCACTACGGCAGGACCCCCCTTTTAAGGTGGGTAATAATGAATATTCAGTAAAGTGTGGCCCATGTTTATCCCATAACACTTGTCTCGTGTCATTATTCCGGGGTGGGGGGGGGCAATGGGCTATGACCAATGCTCAATAATAACTGGGTATGATAGGGTTGTAAACCAATGTGTCTAGAGGGCACCAGGTTGGAGGAGGCTAGCACTTACTCTTCCAATTTTCTCACCACTCCATGGACTAGTTAGCAGGGACAAAGGTGTCCAGATGTTTTAGACTGAAAATCAAATATCTCTAGTCAGCATACTGACTAGTCAACATACTGATGATTTGGGTTCAGGGAATCTTGGAGCCGGAGTCCACAACATGTAGAAGACACCACATTGCCTATGATCCTGCATGTCATGCCTATAGCTATGGTTGCATCTAGCCTATAATAGCAACTTCAGTCACTACCATGCAGAGATGTGTATCAGCATCTTTTCTCTGATGTGTAATTGTCGGTCATAGTTGTGTATGTGTTGTGGCATATGGTACAAATGAAATTTATCCTCACATCTATAAGGAGAACTATGAACAAAGATGTGGCAAACACACATATCACATATCTTTACCCTTCTTTCCTCAACAATCTAAGACTTGCCCTCCTCATTCCAGTCCATGATGGCTCCATAGTTTGAGATTTCAGAAAAGATCTGGTTTATGTGAATTAGAAGCTCAACAACAAGTATGATGATTTAAAAGCTGATCCTGCCAATGTCAATAAATTTTTAACATTTTATATCCCAAATGGTGCAAAGTAATCTCAACCAACAACTCTCAAAATGAATCTTACTCTTCTGCTGATGTTTCATCTCACATCACCATTTTGAAGACAAGCCACCCTAATAGTACTTGGGCACTCCACTTCAAGAGTTGCCATGAAGGAGGGCTTTATATTGATAATCCTAATTCGAGCACCAAGTGGCAGATGTTTCACTTCTCTTAACTCCTCTCAGTTTGTCACTTGACTAAACAGTTACTTGCTTTTGCAAAGTTTATGTTGTAAAAGCATACATGATGTAAAGAACCTGCAGGTGAACTTCTACAGAATGCAAGAACCTAATTAAATACTGAAGCACTTAAAAAACAAATTGTACTATTAAACAAGTTCCTCAGGGAGGTCTTTTGATTTCCGTCTATTCCTAGTTGGCATGGGAGCCACTCTCTAATTCTTCACTGAAAGATTAAATCAATAAATACATTTGGTAGCTACCTCTGTTCAATCATGAAACAAATTATTATTGCATCTTGCTGTACAGTGATAAAGTTTAGGAAGGGGGAAGGAGAAAATGGCTGTTTTGCATTGTTTCCCTCTAACAATGGAAACCAGATGGGATTAGGTGGTATGGTCATTTCATCCTTCAACAAGTTCAAAACTCCTTTTATTGTTTGCCCCCCTAAAAAAAACATGGCATTTTAAATATATATTTTAAGTTGGAGGATTAAACTTTTCTGCCTCATTATACACTTAAACAAGCACTTCATCAGCCTTGTAATATAGAAAGAACAAGCCTGCTAATTTACATTGCCATGTTTCTCACCTTATTCTCTCTAGTACTTGGTGCTTTTTACATATAGCTGTGTTTACAGGAATAAGTAACGTCAATATGCCAGTATACAGTATACCAGGGGTAGTCAACTTGTGCACCACATGAAGCTGTCTCAAGCCTCCAGTGCAGCCCAGGGCACCCTGAACTGCCCAACAGCCATACCCTATTTCTTACTATTCTTATTTTTAAAATCCTTTCATGCTCCAAGGTGTGTGTATGTGCTTTTTTAAAATTCAAAACAATGACTTCAATGACTACCCCTTGTAGTCTAAAACACATCCAAGGCAAGTTACTCCAATAACTCCTAGATTATATAAGGGCACTTTTTTTTTGTCAAACCTTTTGGCTGGGATGTTGGGGGGTATGTGGTGGCCCTTGGAGGTCTGCAAGGGTTATGTGTAGCCATTAGATATGTAGTAGTTGCTCACCTTGGTATATACAAACTGCAGATTATTTAGTTATCTTTCAAATTAAAATCGGAGCACCTTCTAGTCATAGTAATTGCCTTTCTTATGATTTAATTTATTCACCCTCAAAGAGAGTGTGTAATTTTTTGCCTGCGTGAAGAAAAGGAATTAGGGCCATGGACAAGGAGATCTGCGGAGCTCAAGCAAAGTGTCTTTCTGGCTGCCTTTGAACATTTGTGGACCACGGAGTCAACCTCTAACAAACTTCAGTTGAGGTAGTTGTCTGATTACAGCTCTGTTCAACTGTTACTTACCCAGATCTATCCAACATGTTTAGAAGGGAGCACCTGGTCCCTCCTTTCTTTGTGCTGCTTTCTGCACATAGAAAATGGCATGTCTGCAGGGGAGAGGTTCCAATCTCCATTCCAGGGGAACAAGAACCTTGCTATTGCTCATGGGGAGAACCTACATAAAAACAGGAACAACTTCTCTGCAGATAGTACATTGTCTTTCCAATGGAAAAAGTGCTGACTAGTAGCAGCTCCCCGATAAGAATGTTTGAAGGAACCTAGTAAGTAATAACTGAAACGGCTGTTTCATGTTACAGGAAAGAGAATGACACATTTTTTAAAATTGGTCTCTGGTTTATACTTGCTCAGAAATCTGCTTATCACAATGAAATGTATTAATAGTCTAGCCTTCTCCTTGATACGCCAGAGACAACAGAGTCTTTACTTCTGTGAATAATCTGGCACTTGGAAGAGTTACTTTTTCAGACTGTAACTCTCAAGATCTTCCAGCCAGCATGGTGGTAGCTGGCTGAGGTGAAAAAGTGTGCAGCTGAAGTTGTGACTAAGCAGCTACAATTTACACGATTATGAACTGCTTGATATCTCATCACTCAGTGATTTAGCATGCAATACTTCCAAGCTCAACATGAAAAGAACTATGTGAAAGTTCACGTTGATGTCACACACACACACACACACACACACACAGAGAGAGAGAGAGAGAGAGAGAGGGAGAGAGCATTGCTCAGTGTTGCAACATAAAGTGATAAATATTCACAAATAAACAAGTGAACTTGCCTATAGATATATGGTTCACCTTGTTTCCCTACCATGGATTGGTAACTTGCTGAAACCGTGGGGCCAAACTGGATGTCCAGGAACCCACTGAGAGCTGTACCCCACCAGTTACAGCTGAACTACAGCATTTGCCATTCATCTGTTGCTGCTGCTGTTGCATTTGCTGGATTTGCACTGAGCTCTTGTAGAACATCTGTGCTGTTCAATATAAACTTACTGATCCCAAGCACAAACTTTTGAACTAACATGTAAACTTGAACTTATTTTTCCCTCACTATACTCATGTTTCGGGTGTTGTAACACAATTATCAACTCAAAGAATGTATCAACAGAGAGAGAGAGAGAGAGAGAGAGAGAGAGAGAGAGAGAGAGAATACAGTGCATGTGATTCCCTTTCCAGCAATATGAATTGACACAGTCCACCAATTTTTATCATTTCAGCTGTAGCATGTTAGAACTTGACTTCACTGACCCATGAACAATTCAAGGCAGTCAGCAAGGAAGTTCTGTCTATACTCAGGAAGAGAATGCATAAAAACTTCATTTAAACCTGTATTTAAATGTGATTTTCACTTGCGCTTACAAGTCTGAGATTTACGCAGAAACAAGAGAGAACTGATTTAAGTGAAGTGTGTGAGGGAATTTTCTCAGCATAGGACTTCCACCAAAAGCAAATAAATAAAATATAATAAATTATAAGCAGCCAAAACCTCCTTGGGCAATGGAATGTATTCATTAAAACCAGAACAGTTTAGTGCATCTTAAAGACTTGGTTCAACTCAGACTTCCTTTTCCCAGCCATCCTGAAGGAACACCCTTCCATTAAGATCTCTGCAGTATGATTTCACAGGAATAATCCCTCAGATCACCCTTCAACTATAACCATTTCCTCAGTAGACCACCCACAGGCCTTCACCTCCTCCCACATTATGCATACACATAAACCCATACATACTTTTTTCTAATATTTAACATTTTTTTAGCATAGTGTTCCTTACATGTGAAATTCCTAAACCTATATCTAATAACTAAATGATGAGACCTACTTTCCTTGTACTTGAACATAAAAGGAGTTTTCTTGGGAGAGAAAAATGCCTTAGAAAAATTGGTTTCACAAAATGGAAACCAAATGTAAATAAATAATTGCTTAATATTTGCAATAATTCTGTTGATTGAATGTTGCTATCCAGGGTTATACAAAGCACGAACAACAACAAAATCTGAACATCATAGTATCAGTTATTACTAATTCATTCAGGAATAATTTTTGTGCACATAAAGTAAATATGTTTATGCATATTGCCTAACAGACACAAACAAAAGACAAAGGCCCAGTTCAGGCAAGAACAAGTACCACGGTGGGACACTCCCTCCTCCTCCTCTCTTTCTCATACAACAATCACAGACTTCCAGGGTTTCTTAAACCGCAGTTTCCTGTTACACTGAGCCAGAGCACTATGGCTTCATCTGAAGACTATAAACCAGGATACCAGATCAGAATATGAAACCAGCTCTCTGTGTTGGTTTGCAGTCTAAAATGAAACCACACATCATACAATAACTGAAAATGAGGCAAGGTAAGTGGAGAAACAAATAATGGAGACCAAGATCCTGCTGTGGGCTGCCAAAGAATGTTCCACCACTGCAGGAAGGCTGGTTTCCCCTCTTGCATGCATGTAAATTGCTTCTGCAATAGGTCAACTTCTACTTGTGCAGAGAGTTACTACACACTTCCTTGTGGGAGTAAGAAAAATGTCAAATGGCTTCAGCAATGAACAGGATCCTGATCATCAACTTTGGTGTGTGGTCACAGAAATACTTGCAGTAGGTACAGTTGCTTATGCCTAAAACATTGCTAGCTCTCTTAAATGTTTAATATTTGGAATTTTGCAGCCTGCTTTGACAGGCACTACATTCTATCAGAGAACACCCCCTACAGCTTGTATTATTGTTTCACAGCACAGGTGCAAAAGAAGAAAAGGAACCAGCAATGACTTACTATTTTTGAAGGAGGAAGGTCTGGCAGACTCTTCTGAGGAGGAGACAAGTGCTGTTCCACTTCCCCATTGGTCAAGGTGTCCTTGGGACCTTATGTTACAGACCAAGCAGAAAGAACAACATGCCAATAGTCCATTATTTAGACTGCTCTCTGTAACATTCTTAGAAGCTATGTTTTTTGTTTGGCTGGAGTATAGCATCAATTACAGAGGACGTCTGAGACCACAAAAATGTCATCTGATACTACCTGCAAGGATACGGTGAAGGAAGCAATACAGACAAGAAGACATTCTCTTGCTAGTTGTGGGTTTATTGGCATACTTTCACCTGAGTCAGAAAAGGCCAAGGTATCTTAAAAATAATCTGTCTACTTGCAACACAAGTTCTATGTCTATATCAAGCAGTTAAGTATTCACCCTGTCATTACTGTTGAAGGTGATTTAAACTTGGTTGTAACCAATCCGGTTTCTTCCCAATTCAAACAACCAGATTTCAAACTGAGAAAAAGTTTCAGCAGTTATGTAAAATTCTTCCAATTGATTTTTCATCTAGTTTGTATGACTTTGCAGACACCATAATTCTGGGTTCTACACAACTTTCATGATCTAAGAAGGAAACGAAGATGACCAACAGCTTCGGTTATACTGAAAGTAAAGGGAAGTAACTACTCTATTCTTTAGGGACTGACGATGAGTAAAAACAGATGACTTCTAAACACATGCTAACTGCTTTAAACCACATAGTTGTTGCTTAGAGATTTATCACATATAGGCTATAACCTTAAGGGAAAATAGTTGATTCTCCAAAAGGTAAGCCTAGCATTTCTGAATGGATTTCTGAATGGACCCAAGGGGCTTTGAAACATATATCACGAGAGGCAAAGTAATGAAGCTCACAATCTTCAAATAAGATGCAGTGTGTGTTTTTGCTTATTGGTGACTGCTTACTAAGCACCCCATAGCTAACTCCAAGCAACTGAAAATAAAGGTATATTAAGTTTCCATAGCCTGAAATGGCATTGGGAAGAATCTGGCATGAACTTTGCTGCGTATTTGTATGATTTAAAAATAAAAGTTAGAACCACAGAGCTTTACAGGCTGTATCTGGGAAGCCACAATAACAGCTCTGCATTCACATCCTGTAACAAGTTCTGGCTGTATGAGCAGAAGCTGCAAAACAAAATCCAGAATGGACAGTAATGTTATTAGTTAAAGAAATTAGACATCTTTCATCCTTCCCACGGCTTCTCAGATTTCCTCGTGTTTGCTTCCCTGTATCTTAATTATGCAGCAACTGGTGGCAGAACCAGAGATGGGAATCATTAAATTTAGGATAACGTCACCCAAAATACCCTAGCCAGCTGACCAGAAGCCATGCTGGATGGGATATTTGAGAAGCTGCAGCTGAAACAAACAAACAAACAAAAAAGACAAAATATTTCTCATCTCAGGGCAGCACCATGTCTTGTGCTAGTCCATCTAAACCAGTGTGGGCAAAGTGTGGCCTGTGGGCTGCATGAGGCCCCTCAGCACCACTTGGGCCTCCCAGATCCCCTGAGACCATCCCTGTATTAATATTCTTTTTAAATCTCCTTGTGCACTATAGAGGGTGCGAGAGGCAATTCTGCCACATTTCGACCCCTCCCAGCACTCCTGCCTCCCCCACTCCTTAGGTTTTTAACACAAATTTTAAAAATTGGCCACTAGAGGCATGAGAAGGCATTTTCATGTTTCAAAAAGCCTTTTTGGAAGAAAACTATTTTGGAGATGTGCAGGAGAAGACGTCCCTTGTCCGGGGTGGACATGTGGACTTTATACCATACAGTTAGAGGACAAACATATGGATAGTGGTAATCATTGTTGTGATTGTTTTAATCATACCCAGCCAGGACCCATGAAACACATCAAGCAACATAATTCATACTAAGAAGTAAGCTCCTCAACGCAGAAAAGCCCTTCTTAATCATTGATGTTTAATATGAGACAGTTATGCTTACCAGCATTTCATGTACAGTATGTGAAAATCCACCATTTATTTATTTATTTATTTATTTATAACTAAAAGCAGTATTACAAGGTTGGGAAATGTGTGCCTCTCCAGATGTGGCTGGATGACAAGCTCCATCTTCCCTAAGCAGTATAGCCAATAGACAGGGATGATGGGATTTGTAGCAAAAAACATTTGGATTGCCACTCGGCTAGTTTTTACATTATGCAGTTGTACCTTTATACATTTTGGAAATTCCACCACAAAGTGGCCAATACTAACATTTGATATTATTAAAATACATCATTTGCAATCTGCCCAGGAATACTTAATACACTGCTTTCTTGAACAATATGGAAAATCTCTCAAAAAACGTGGCCAGACCTGGCGATGCTTATCACCCTTATGAATGGTGATAGCTTGTATTCCTAAACCACCTTGATACTCTTCCAGACAAGATATTCTGTATGGGGGAAAAAACCCAAAAAAACTAGTGGGACTCTGTAACTGTGAAAACATACATGATGTCTTCTTTCCATCAGTCAGTAATATCTTGTTTTGTTCAATATTATTTTTATATTTTCTAAGAGTTAATAACCTTAATAAATATTGATGAAATACAAAGGGAAAGACTGGAGTAATATATGCAGAAAATGTGATGCCTTCTTTGGCTCTGTCTAAATAATTGTTGTCAAATATGTAAATGGAGCACAATTAATTTCCATGTGCCTTTGTCCTCCCTCAACTGAATAATCAACTGGCATGCCAGAAAGATATAAATTCCTACCTTTGTCTGCTTTCTCTAACTCACCATGTTGTTTACTGATGGTGACTTTGTTCATGTAAATGTATTCCTCATCACCACCTACAAAGAATGCAACGTAAATGTCTTATTCATTTGCACATATTATAATACATAGTGTGAATGCAGAGCATTTTAAAACTTGAACATAAAAGAATATCTGTTCACAGCTATTTTCTGTTTCTCTGCATCATGCTTAGGACTTACAGATCAGGAGTAGAGATGGAGATGGGGGTATTCATTGTCCACAATGGATTAGCCAGTTCTGGCAGAAGGCAGGATGATGAGCCTCTCTGTCAGGTCGCAGAGTGGCTAATCCATTGTGGACAATGGAGCGATAGGACGGCTCCATCGAACTCGCGTCAGTGGTGGAATTGTGAGTGGACAGTCCAGCCCCATGGGGCTGGACCCTCATTATCTCCATCTGTGGGGGGATATTCATATTCATATACAAATACGAACACCCCCATCTCTAATCAGGAGCTTCCTACCCACCTTTGCTCTTGCAGAGCTCATCTAGGATAAACCACAGTGGTGCTACATGCTTGAGCAATGGTCCCTAGTTCACTGGTTTTAGTGGCTACACCCTTGCAAAGTTTATTGTTATTGACCGTCATAGGATTCAGGTAATCTCCATGAATAAAAACAGTTTGAGGACCAGAACAGTTCATTCGTTCGTTCGTTCGTTCGTTCGTTCGTTCGTTCCTTCCTTCCTTCCTTCCTTCCTTCCTTCCTTCCTTCCTTCCTTCCTTCCTTCCTTCCTTCCTTCATTTTTCCCTGTGATAAATAAATAAAGTGGCCTTCATATCCTGCCTTCCCTCCAGTGAGCTGAAGGTTGTGTACAGGGCTCTCCTGCTTCCCACTTTATCCTCACAACAAGCCTGTGAGGAGAGTCTGACTGAGAGGCTGCAGGCAGCCCAAGATCACCAAGAAAGTTTCATGGATGAATGGAGATTTGAACTTGGGTCTCCTAAGTCATAACTGAACACTCTAACCATACTGGATCTCAGAAATGCAACTGCTTTGATTCATGGGTTTTCTCAACTCTCATCTTGTATACATTTGGACTCTGCATAGCACTTTGGAAAAACAACTACTTAACACTAGATTTCAAGGAGCTTTGGTCCTATTTATTTATTTGTTTCAGCCCTCTCTTGCCTTTCCTCCAGTGAGCTCAAGGCAAAACTCTGTCCACCTTTTGCCCATGACAACCAAGGGAAGCACATTAGGCTGAAAGAGTGACTAGTCTAATTTGCCTAGTGAGTTTCCCGACTCATTGGAAACTAGAGCCAGGATCTCAAAAACTTGAAGTCTAAAATCGTAACCACTACCCCATACAGTCCTTCACTTCTATTCACTGGGGCTGTATCTGCATGCTTCACACATACCCATGCCAACCTGAGACAAACATCTTACAAAACAGGCTCTAGTCCACAAAGGTTTGCACCCCAGTAAATAAGCTGGTCTCCAACCTAACCAAGAACTCCTGATCATTTTTACACACAGTTTGGGACACCAAAGATAGAATTAAAGAGACATAGGGTCAATGGTAGTATCTATAACCTGCTGCTTCAAGTAGTATACCTGAAGCATGGTCAATTCTTCTGAAATTAATGTTCCTAATCATGGCTGTGCTTACCGCTTGATTTTGTGCACAGCCGAAGGAGGTCAGCAAGAAAGCTCTTTTTCACTATAGCGGTGCTGCTAAGGTTCTCTTTATCCAGTATCTTCAGAAAATCTTCTAGTTCTGTCAGCAGTTGTTCCAGAGCTAAAGCAGACATGAAAACAAAATTTGCAAACATTTGAGGAAATGTTTGAAAAATATGAACAAACAAACAAACGACTAGTTCATCGAATTTTAAGAGAAAAATCTTCATGCAGAATCCTTCATCCTTGTTCTGTTTGTGGAACTGCCTGTCATCTGAGCAGTTTGAGAATTGAAGAGTGTACATAAAGAGATATCCAGTAATACCTCACACAAGCAGGAATTTGTTGGTGCAAACAGCTACTCTCTGTGGTCTCCACTTGTGCAGCAGAGATCAAGTAGACCTACACCAACACAGTGTTATGCTCCACTGGCATTAAACAGGATTCTGACTTGCGCTTTTTGAAAGGGTTCGGCAATCTCAGTAAGTTTCAGGCCACAGTTTTACCCACAGTCCCTCACTGGGCCTGGAAATGACTGGAAGTGGCAATTTTAAATCTAAAAAAAGGAAGTGCTAAAAGGAATACTTCTGTGTTTTTGTTTTTTAATTTGGTGGACTTGGGTGTCTCCCAACACCCCACACTGAACACCATTTTTCCTGGGGGCCTCCAGGTGTGAAAATAGGTCTTTTGGGAAAAAGGGGGAATATTTTTTCACTGAGGGACCTCCAGGGTGGCCTTAGAGACTGCATCCAGCCCACACTCCACATTCTGCCAGTCCAGTTTAGCATCATAGTTTCATATTAGCCTAAATCTCATACAAAACTAACTAGCTTTCAAAATTTAGATCTCTACATTAATAAGTAATGGAATTCTTATAGATGATGTTTTAGTTTTTTTCACATTTTCCATTTTAGCCAATGTTAACTGAAGCTTTTCAAATGTTCAAACATAAAAATGGGGAAAATATGGGAAAAATAAGAGGTGAAATTTCTCTAGTTGAACTTTTGGCTTAGTTTTCTGTTTTCCATCCTTTTGTTGGGAGTTTATAATAACACACAGAGGTTTGCCTAAGGATAACTTGCAAACCTCATTCTAAATGTTCCACTTTAATCCTCAGCTCCTCCCTTCCTATTTCTATCTGATTTCATCATCCCTACAACAATGCTTGAACAATGACACGGGTTTTAAAAAAAAGAGAGAAGCCATAATATTTGTTGGAACGAGTTAGACAATTGTGCCTGAACTGGATTTCTGTGAAGGTGGCCCTCCTGTATGATTTAACCAGAACTGATCTCCAAATGTAGGATCAACAACAAAATCCCTTTTAAGAAGAGATACTCATCTCATGGGGGGGGGGGCAAGGGAGGAGGCCTCGCAAAACCCTGACCACATCTGATCTCATCTGCTTTTAAAAATTAAGCAGGGTCTGGCCTGGTTAGCCTTTAACCAGCTGACTAGGGAAAAATCCTGCCTAAAACTTTAAACAGTTGCTACCAGTCAGAAGTAGCAATGCTGGGAAAGATGGACCCAAAGCTGCCTTATAGGGATGGGCCAGCCATTTGCCATTGCCTTGCCCACATGCTGAATGCAATGAAGGTATTTTCACTATGCAAACGAGCAAGTATAACAAAAAAGAGAAATGTCCTACCCCATGTTCCCACATTGGAAATGTTACTCTCTCTCTCTCTCTCTCTCTCTCTCTTGGATTACAACTCCCAGTGATCATGCTGGTTGGAGAATTCTGGGAAATGCAGCCCACAAAAAAAAAAAAATCAAGCTATGATTTAATTATAATAATACTCTTAGAACTGCAAAACTGGAAGGGACTCTATAGATCATCAAGTCCAGCCCCTGTCAAGGAGGCACAGAGGGGAAACAAACTCCCAACCTTTTGCTCTGCAGCCAGATACCTAAACCACTGAGCTATCCAACAGTTGAATTTCTCTGTTTTTTCCCAATCCCTACAGAAGAACAAATTGTGCACTGCATGTGTGGATGTCTGCAAAGAAGCCTCATGGGAAGGAAGAAGGAAAAAGAAATGGTGACTGCCAGTGGGTGGGAAGGGCAGAGTCAGCCACACATCACACTAAAACATCCTTACTATAAAATTGGACACACTGCAGGAGGAAGCAGTTTAGGTCCTCTCTCTCCATCCATAGAGCATGAACACCTGCCTTTCTCTCAAAAGGGAGAGTGGTTTTTCTTTTATGAGATACAAGTCTCTTCTGCCTTTCCTCCAATTAGCTGAAAATAGTTTATGTGGCTCTCCTTCTTCCCACTTTAGCATCACAACTAGTCATATGAAGTTGATTAGGCTGAAACAGAGGGATCAAAGCAACCAAGCCAAGGTTGACAATGAGTGCCATAGCTGAGAAAATAATAAAATCCAGATCCCCATCTGACACTCTAACCATTCTACCACACCAAGTTTGTTATAGACACCTGCCCAGACATGGGTTATCAAGCATTTAAAATATTATTTAAGTTATTCATTATTCATCTAATACCGATAACATTCCTAGAACTCTTCTGAACAAGGTCAAAAAGCCAGTCCTCTGCCCCAAGGAGCTTACAATCTAGCAATCATGAGAGGAGAGGAAGAGGGAGGCAAGGGTGAAGTCATTTACAGAAGCAGAGAAAAAAGAAGGACGCCAAGAGTGAGTAAGATTACACAGATCAGAGTGGGTGCAAAACATTAATAGAAAAGACTTGATGAAAGAGGCATCGCTGCAGGCAGAATTGTGAAGATCAAAAATATTAGGACCAGGATAAGGTAACAGAAGGAAAAAACCAGGACTAAGCAAGAAAGTACAGCAATCCCCGCTTCTAATTTTTCAGGAAATCTGTTTTGGGCATAGAAGGAGGGTGACTTTAAATGGCTAATCATATTCCCTTTCAGAAAGCTTCAGGGGGTGCAATTGGCCATTCCCTCCCATCCACGCCTTTCTGCTATTGGGACTGTTTTTTTTTTTTTTTTTTTTTTTAAAAGTGGGCCATTGAAGTCTGTGGCAGGATGAAAATGGTCCTTACATCCAATGAAGTTGCCCACCCCCTGGTTCAGCCAAGCTCATTGCCCTTATCTTTCCTTTGTATGACTCTGAGCCTATGTTTCCTCAAAGGATTTCAAGCTGGCATATATGACTCATTTCCCCTTCTTATGACAATTGCCTTTTTCAGCAGGTTAGGCTGCAAAATAGCAACTGACTCGGAATCAGGGCTAAGCATAGGTTTGAACCCAGGTCGCTCCAGCCCTCATCTACTGTAGCCCTCTTATCACTACACTGTACTACCTCTTAGTACAACTCCCTGCTAGAAGAAGGATAGGTTCTTAACCTTTGGCTTTCCAGGTGCGTTCGGCTTTATCTGCCAGAAGCTCCTAGTCAGCATGGCCAAAGAACAGAAATTCTGGGAGATGAAGTCCAAAGAATCTGAAGTAGCACAAGTTAAGAATCACTAAGATAGAGGCTAAGAGTGTGAGTAACGAACTAAAACAGGAAAAACTCTGAACACTTTAGAAGGAAACAATTCTAAATCTACCCAACTGAAGGCCACTTTTCATGCTCTCCTTCACCCATCTTCAAAACATCTGTCTAGAACCTTCTAAGTGGACACCATCCATTTTCTGAGCAGACACCTTTGGCAGAAGGGCCTCGACTTCTAGCTGTGGCTTCATTCTTTGCTTGCTGCAGAAAATCAACAGACCGGCTGATTAAGAGTAAAGCATTCAAGAGGCTGAACAGTGGGTGTTGTTGGCTTGCTGTGGATTTCCCAGCCCTCCCTGGCAACCCACATTCCAAGGCTGACAAGGGTTGACTGCAATCGGGAGAGGGAAAGTCAATGGTTGTGACAGCAGGAGAATGCTATTCTCTCTAACCCTGAAAAGAAGCAGATGTGTTGGCAGTGGCAGCTGAAACAGCTGGAGGACTTTACAGAGGCCAATCTTTGGAAAGGCACAAAACACTTCCTTATTCCAATACTGGTGTGCAGCTCATTTGCCCCAGACTGCTCTGAAGAATGAGCTACAGCTATGATGAATTGAGACCCAGGGTGGTGTAGAGTGTCAGAGGTTCAAATTCCCACTTGGCTGTGGAAATTCACTGTGGGATGGCAATGGTAAACCATTTCTTGAACATCTCATAAACTTAAAAACAGACAAAAAAACAACAACAACCTAGCAAGGAAAATATACTAATATTTTAAAATATGTCTCTAACCTATTTCAGCTTTTTAATTAATGAAAAAGGTTGGCCAGAGTTTAGAAGTAACAAATAGCTAAAGTATTGTGGCTACAAACCAAATTCTAACAAGATAAGAGGAGTGAGTATCAGCTGAGCTGCAGCCAGGCCAGCTAAAGCTATTCTGAATTCAAAACCTTCACACCCTAGGAGTGCCAGAAATTTGGCATACTTTCACTTGGACCTAACATTGTGCCAGCAATTCTGGCTACTTGGCTATGTTCTTGGGCCACAGGAAGTCTACTCTACTCTGTCTCTTTTCTGGCTCACCTGACAGCAGATCTAAGGCAGCAGAGTGGTTCTGCTAGTAGGTCCCTCTGCTGCAGATCTCTGAGGTCAACCAACAGAAGGGGATGCTCGTAATCCCCAGCATAAGGGGGTTTCTGCTTCTGCCTATTCCTAACACTGACACATCCCTGAGTTAAGATTGTACCGTATCTTTAAAGAGTTAGCTTTTGGAGGGGCACCAGCAGGGAATAAAACCACATTTCAAAAGTAGTGTAGCAAGTGAGAAGGGGATCATTCTATTCATGTAATAAGGGACATTTTCTAGTTACTGGTAAATTTCCCAGGCATTTTAAGAGGCATTTTGATAGGGCTTTGTCAAGTGCTTATGCTATTCTCTTTCCATTTTTAAGTTTGATTGTTTTTCTCTCTCTAAGTAATCCAAAGATAAGACTTGCTAGAAAAGACAATAATTCTAGGAAAATTGGAAGGGAGTAGGAAAAGTGGGAGGCCTTTCATGAGATGGATTAAATCAGTGAAGGAAACCATGGCTTTTAGTTTGCAAGGTCATAGCAGTCATAGGGCTGCCATAAGTTAAAAATGACTTGATGGCACATAATAACAACTAACCCACAGTGATGAAAAACAATTAGTACTTCAACAAGTAACTTGCTTAAAGTACTATAACAAGTGAGTTATTTTTAAAACACCATAATAGGCGGGAATAAATTGCATTTAAAATGTAAGTTTTCAAACTCTGACATTAATATATTTGGTAATGGGGAAAATGTGCATTTTTGTTTCATTTCCAAAGCTCGGTCATGTGGCTATTAAATTCCGTAAATTAAAATTAATATCAATGTGGTCTTAAAGATGCACTTTAAAGTCACCATTTCTGTCACAACAGAACACCAGCTGGACTGGGCTGGGGTGGGCTTTGCTTTGCTCTCTCTCTCTCTCTCTCTCTCTCTCTCTCTCTGTATGTATGCAAAATAAAAGAATGAGCCCAGTATTCATAGGCAAGGCAGAATGTTAATGCTTCAGTAAGCTTAATGTTGAAAAGTGTTACATTATTACCTAGATAACTGATTCCAGAATGTATCAGTGTGTTGGATGGAATGTAAGAATGGGGCTTATTTTAGTATGCCTATATGTGCTATCAGGAACTAATGGATGTGCCAAGTTCTCAAGCAGGCTTAGAAGATGTACATGTACAGTTACAAGCATGTAGGGCCCAATCTTACATTCTACCCAACATGCACATGTCAGGGCTGACAGCTGCATGCAGACAGGGATAGAGAAACAACCACATTTTCCTCTCCATACATTGAACAAACCCATGGAAGGGAGCAAAAGAAAAGGGGTTAGGCACCCAATTGAAAAACAGTAGAAAGTTAACATCAAAAACTATAACTGAAAGTGCAGGCCACTCCACAACTGTCTGTCTACCAGACTAATATAATGCACCCTCCCCGCAGCTACTTATGGTTGTTTGTTAGCATGTCATGGATCTCCTGCTTTTGCTATCTACCAGAGGTTATTTTCAATTTTCAAGCGTCTCATGGCTGGTGGGCTGCATTTCTGGCTTTATCAGCCAGGAGCAGCACAAGCCTAGACTAGACAACTAATCTCCTAGAAGGAGATTAAGAAGATAATACCAATTGTTCACAGGATATCTGCATGACAGCATGCCAAAGTATTTTTATTCTCTAAGAAACTTTCCAATATGTCAAAGCATGCACCAAATAACACTTTACCTTTGTCATCTTCAGTAGCAAGGAATCTGGGGAAAGCACAGTGCTTTTGGGAATACAAAATATTGCAGTTTAGGTATGGGGGGGAGTGAGATCCTTTCATCCTAAGGTGGAAACCTAAGGATGATATGCCAACTATTTTCATCATTTTTTTAAAAAAAGTCTCATTGTGCAAAAAGAGTGGTGAAATTACTTGTAGTAATTCAAATCATAGTTCAGTAAGATGCAATTAGATTTTGAAAATATTCTTTTGGATGATAACTATGAGACCCCTTCCTCCAAACCTCAACTCATAGGTTGGTTGGTGTGCATCTAGACTGACTGCAAGAAATGGAACTTAAGATAATTATCCTACTTTTTGAATTTTTGTAGTCCAAAACAGTTCCTTTTCCAAACTCAGGCAATGCATGGATACGAAAGCCCCTGCTCAAGAAGTCTGGCCTTGTCTTTCTGTGATAAATGAAACATAGCGAAGAAAGACAATGAGCCTTGTTGCTTGTGGGCTGAAAGCCCAACTGCTGAACGCAATCGACACAATACGGCCCATTCTGGAGGTCTGGACAATCATCTCATTGATGGGCTGTCTTCTCAAAATCAGGAACTCTGAACTTCTAAGTGAGAGGCAGCAGAAAAGGCACACAAGGCTTCCCAGTTTGCTGAACAAATAATAGACTGACTAGCTTCCATTCCCCACTGGAAGAAAGTGGTGGGAGTACTCAGAGGAAGGGGGAAAATGAAGGGAGAGAAACTGTTTGAAAAACATTCAGAAGTCTCAATGAAGGAACAGCTGTTTTTCCGCCTTCCCATTATGAACAATTGCATGCTTCTTTGGTGCCTCATAAATGAAACAGCTTTCAGCTTCACCATTCTGAACTTTTGCTTGCAGTATTAATGGAGTTTAGACTCCATCATGGACTCCGTCCCCACCCCCTGCCCTTCAGTGAAAATCATCTGCCTGAATTCATAATAATAACCACACTCCCAGTTCTTCTTAAGGATGTTTTATGTTTTGCTGCAAAAGTCTCCCATGCCAAAGGTGCCTTAAAACCTTCAGGGGTCCAAGAGACCTCTTAACTTTCAAAAACTTTCTTCTCTAGCAAATCCAATGTGTATTTTGTTTCTGAGGTTACCAGCTCTAAAATTCTAGCCAATGCAATCCAAAGAAACTCATATGGGAAAAACAGCCTCACTCTGAGAATATTCTTGCTTACATCCTTACTAATCATCAGAAACTACATGCTTTAGGTACTAAATCCCTCTTGCATTATACATAGACCTCAGTATTTTTTACATGAGGGGTGGGCAACTTTTGGTGGCCAAAGGACCACACTGAATGCCCTTGAAATTACCAAAGGTGTACCTCCATGCACAACATCTGCATACAAATGCTCTCCCCATCTCTTGGTCATTCACATCCACCCAGCTACAGATTACCTGAGTGGAAGGTGATATAGTTTTCTTCTTTCCCAAAAATCAATGCTATAGTAACAGGCGATGCTTTGCAGAGTTTGGGGGAGGAATCTTTCTAATCCCTGCCTTCTACTTTGGTGGTACAACCTGTATGCAATGTGTGTGTTTTGTGGCTGCCGCTGAGCTCAACCTCTTTCCCAAAGCCAGGGAGTAAGACTGAGGGATGTACTGTCACCTTATTCTTCCATTAGGAAGAAAGTAAGGTGATTGTCTTGTTTTCATTAATTAATCCACTACTAAGAATACCTGCAGAGCAGCCTGTGAGCTAAATCTGATTCCTGCATGTTCCAGCAAGTTATCCAGCTGTCATACAGGGGAAAAGAGAAATATAAGCCTCAAGCAGAAGATTATAGGGAGAGTGGGAAAAAAAGCATGTTACAGGAGGAGACGGAATCTGTGAGTAATTTATAACATGAGTTATAAGTGAGAAAATAGGAGTGTTAAGTCTGAAGATTTGGTGGTCATATATTTATTGCCCTACACCATCGTGTGACTATGATTCACAATTCCATACTAAACAACAGCAACCTAGTTGATGGAATTTTATTCAGCAGCACTGTAACCACCTAGGACAGTGGTTTCCTACATTGGGTAACCCATGTGTTCTTGGACTGTAACTCTCAGAAGCCTTCACCACTAGCTGTGCTGGCCAGGGTTTCTGGGAGTTGCAGTTCAAGAAAACCTGGGTTACCCACGGTTGGGAACCATTAACCTTGGAGAAAAAAATAAACCATCCCTTTGCCACTCAGAGACCAATTGTAGAACATTTATAAAATGATAGCCCTGCTGGGGAAAAGTAATATTTTACAAGCAGTGGCAACAATGAATGCAAGTCTCCTTATAGTAGAATTCATGTTATATCTCATTCAAACAGAACTGTCCTCTCCATCACCACAGATGTTATGAACAGGTATGTTCATTTTTTCCTCATAGACTTTTCAAACATACAATACATGTTTGAAGACAAATAGCTTGGCTGAAGATGAGTTGAATAACAGATTTGTTAATTAATCTGTTCCCTGGCATGTTGTCAGCTAATTTGAATTCTAGTATTGCCATCAAATATTTTAAAATGTAATTTTACCATCATAATATCTGGCCTTGTAGTATGTAGACAACAGAACATCTAAAAATAATGTGTTTTGATTTAAGAATTTACTGATTTTGGATTACTTTTGTTGCTCTGTTTACACTGGTACTGCAAAATAATGATATAAGCGGTCACTCAAAGCAGAAAAATTGTTGCCCAATGCAGAACAGTTGACGCAGTGGTACCAACATAGGCAGCTCATAACTGGACCACTTATGCTTGTGAGTTAAGGATGTTAATGGCAGAATCAATCCTTAATAAAATGAAGGATTGCTTTTGTTCATTTGACTTTTTGAAAATGGAAACCTGGTCTGTCTTGGTATAAACCAATTCCACACATTGTTGTCCAAGTGCTAGTTTCTCTGTTGTAGGACCACAGAGCATCAGGCAAACTCTGGTCCCTAGTGTAACCACACCAAACTTTTGGTTAGAAATTGTTTACAATGAACATCACTAATGCAAAAGCAGGGCACCTTTGGGAAACTGAGTATAGAAACATCCACATAACCAAGTTACAAAACTTTTATATCTCTCCACATGACATATAGTGCATAGGTACCAGAGTGTGACTCAATATATAAAATAGAACATTATTTGATAATGTCATTCAAACATTTAAATGAGCAATAAGTCCTCTGTGCTTTATCAAGTCCTCAAGTCACAGGAATAAGTGTGCTTCCACTGCAAGCTGTCAACAGATATTGTCTGTGGAAAATGTAGTGCACACTGCTGATTTCCTAGGAACATACATATTTTGTGAGAAAGTTTCAAGAGTTTGCCAAACAAATGTATTCAGGGAAATGCAAACATAGACATACAGTAGCTAACTCCACCGATGCCTGCAGCTTTTAAAGAGTAACCCTTCATCAACCAGGAGTTCCAGACAAAGTAAAATAACCATTTAGTAGATGAAAGAGATTTTTGTGACTTAACTTAGCTCAGACTTTGTTTTACATAAACTGGAGCTGATTATCTACAGAGAGAATGATAAGTTGTGTTGAAGCTCAGAAAGACCATTACATAAAACACTCAAAAGGTATCACTAATCCTACCATAGATTTAAGAGTTGGGTTATTGTTTGGATGTAATGTTTCAGCACAAAATCAGTGTTAAAACAGAACAGAGCAAAACACAAAACTGCTGATCAAGGAGTCTGTGCTCTTCCTGTAACTTCAGTCTTCTTGGAACATTTGATGCTCATGTTTTACTCTTTAATCTCTCTTTTGCACTAACAAACCTCCAAGAGATCATTACAGCTCAACCATAATTTAGTCGTTTCTCTTTTCTCAGCACAGCTGTTTGATTATTATTTATTTTGTATGCTATAATTTAAGAGCTGCTTCTATAGACACTTTCTGAAACTCTTCTTAATTGCCCAGTTCCAAACTGGTGTGGTTAGCACAATTTGATTCTAAAATCTGGTATGAACTTCACCAAAGTCACCCTGGAACAGCAATAAGGAAGCGTTTGGCTGGAAGAACCACCTCACTTGATTGAGGCCTACTATTCAGCTGCATGATTTAGCACAAGAATTATTTTCTAACAATAAGGCCAAAATGATAAAGTTCTGCAGAAGGTTATGAGTCACTGTATAGCAGAAACATTGTAGTAATAATATATTATTCAAATGGTTATTCAAACTTTAGAATTACAGCCACTGTTTATTGAAATAACAAAAGTTGGAAAACAGATGGTACTGAAAGATGTAGACAAGTGAAGATACGAAAATATATCAACTTTGGTTCATAGGTTTTCTCTAGCACTATGCAGATGTTTAAATTCACAGGAAGAAAACAGCAAGAGAATGTCTTCAGGTTCACTGCCCCTTCAGGTTCACAGGCCAGTATGCTGGATGACCTTGTGCAATCATATGAGGTACCTGCTCCCTTTGGCAGGATTTTCCATAGACTGCAGGCATGTGGCAAGAACAGGGGTTTACCAAGAACACATCTTCTCTACCCCCAGTTTTACACAACTGATTAGATGTACAGTTTCAGGTCTCATTGTGAGTTTGCTTCTCTTCATCATTAACCTGAAGTGAACAAGCAGCCCTCATGAAATGGCTGCTTCTAGAGTATTAAGGGGGACCATATTCAGATCCATCATGTTCACAAGCCAATAATTTAACTGTCAGAAACCTTGGGAGTGGAGGACTCAGCATCCAACTGGCCTGGAGCTGGAGCTTCAAAGACAAAACCTGTTTTCTGTGATCCAGTCAAACAGCATGCGTGGTTAAGGAATACTGACCTCTCATCAACTCATCAAGAGCAACCTAATTCATGTCTTAGCAGTTGGTGCATTCTCCTCTACACATGTCTTACCAGGAAGCATGGTGACCACTTCTTCCTCCCCCACCCCTCTCTGTTTCTTTCAAAAACTTCCTGACATGTCCAGACATGCTACGGTCATGTCCACCATGTTTTTTTTCTTGATCATATCTCTAGCCCATCTGAGGTCACTTAAAAGGTATCCTTAGTAGAGAAGATACTGAACATGACTGCAGCTTCCTTTGCAGGACACTTGGCCTATTCTAAAATCTAAAATAAAAGAGAAAGAAGTTAAAAGGTATGGCTGCTTGGGCAGGAATGACTGGAGGGGCTAGATGGGGAAGGCAGGGAATCAAAAAGAGACTGGGAGATGCCCATACAGGTGGCAGCTACATTTGGAGAACTCCTGGGCTATGAGCCTCTGGAGCACCACCCGGTGGTCTGGATTTAACAAGAGGCCCTGAGTTAAGTCTCAGCATATTAATGAATCATAAAGGTACATTAAAAACTCTTGAAATATATGGTCCCATGATGCAATCCTAAGAACTACTAGGTTCCATAGGTTTCCCTTTAGTTATGTGTGTAACACTGCAGCCTTGGCTTTTAATGTAATTCTTCATTTGTTTTTGAGTTTTGTACAAAGAAGCAATGCAAAAGCTACTTCAAGGCTATAAAACAGTTTAAGTTTTCTGCAAGTTGGAAGTGATAAACCTCAGGTCATTTAATATGTGAAATAAATTCATTTTGAACAGCGAATTCTAATTAGAGGGCCTTCTCTGTCGCTGCTCCCAGACTCTGGAACTCCTTCCCACAGGACACTAGGCTGGCCCCATCTTTGTTGTCCTTCCACAGGCAGGCAAGGAGGACCTTTCTCTTCAGGCAGGTTTTTCCTTAATGACTGGTGGCCTGAGAGGGTTTTTAAAATGGATTATTGTGCTCTGTTGTTTTAAATGTGTTTTGATATTGATCTTAGTTAATATTTTAATAGAATACTTAAATACTTTATATTTTAATATAATACTTGTTCAATTCTTTTTTTAATATTTGTACAGAACTGTTTTTTATCTTTTAAATACTGTTTTTACTGATGTAAGCCACCTTGAGTCCTTTTGGGGAGAAAAGCAGGATTAAAATATTTAAAATACATAATAATAATCTGAACTAATTCCTTTCAGCTTCAGGGCTTAATTCAATCCAGGATATGGTTATTATTTTACTAAACAGGAAATACTCTTACATAATCATTACATATTACTGAACTCACACAGATCATTTCTTCCATTTTCAAAGTACTTCAGAGCCAATAACTAAATTAAAACCTGGAAACTATGTAACATTATTATCCATTTCAAGATGAGTGCTGGCAGCAAAAATTTGCTAATGGTTTGTCCAAATCAAATACATAAAAACAGACCCGCACTGAATTAACAGTAGGGGTGAAAACTATTGTCTTGTGGTCTTGCTCAAAAAAGACCTTTCAATGATTGCCCTCAACACACAAAAAAGGAAGACTCAAACTTCCATTTACTTTTGAGGAACAATGTTTGTCCAAGCATATCAGTTTCCTTTCATGCAAGTATCACTTAACAAGAGAGTTTCAAACATGCACTGAAATTCCACTAGTACTTCCTGCAGGAAACTTAAAAAGTGTGTCTAACATATGTACTCCTACGAAGCTCATTAAAGAATTAATCATAACCATCATCTTAGAACTTCAGAGCTGGAAGGGGCTCTATGGATCTTTGAATCCAGTCGCAGTCCTTGTCAAGGAGAGACAGTGGGGAATTGAACTTCCAACCATACTTAAACAACTGAGCTGTCCAGCAGTTCATTACCTTCTCCCCCCCCCCCCCAATCTCCCAAATGGCTGGATGGCTGTTAAACATACATGTATATATATATACAGATGTTTTCTACATCAATGTTTCACAACAAATGGTATGGGTACCAATGAATGCCATGGTTAATCAAGGCAGACCTAGGGTTTTCCTAATAACTACTAAAATTTGAGGAAAAAATCCCAAACTCTAGGTCTCCATGGAGCGTCACCCATTTCCAGCAGAATTTTTAAAAATTGCAAAATAACAACTCTTCCCCCCCCCCGCTTCTAGATGACTGCAGAAGCTAGGGTCAGAGGACCCCCCAAGCTCTCTCCAGCCCTCCCATTAAAAAATAAAATGCAGAAGAGGCTATCTGGTCACCTTCCATTTTTGTCTTGTTTTGTTTCCTTCTCAATTTCTGCTGATTACTGGACATTCTACAGACTATGGGAAATGCTGAGGGGGAGGGTTATTGCAAATTGCACACTGGCATCCAGTGTAGTGTAAAATGAATAGAGTGATGGACCAGGACTCCCCACTCAACCACAGAAGCTCAGTGGGGGAAGTGGAACTCCTTAAACATCTCACTTACTTTGAAAGCCCTATTAAGGTTGCTATAAGTTGTATTTTACTTGATAGCACACAACAACAACAACAGTACCACTGGGGCAAGCATATATGACAGCTTGAAGTGGGAAAATGGCCAAGAAGGAAAGCATGAAACATGCCTTACCACTACTTCTTTATTTACAATTATTTCCTCCAGAAGATTTTTTAAAAGTGGCCAGTGGAATTTTGCTACCTGTCTTTATATTTAACAAGTTGTTCGCTCTTCATGCTAAAGAAACACGAAGTCTATGGTTTGTTTAGCTGCTTCTACTTGCAGTGGGAATACTTGGCCACATAGATGAGCATGTCGCTCATAAATGATAAGGAATTGAATACTTCACTCACGCCATCCCCCTTTTCAGTCTGTAAGACTCATCTTCCTTCCAATTAGCTTTGTTCACTAAGGCCTCCCTCCTTGCTAATATTAGAAAGTATGTCAACACAGAGGGTGTGATATTGTGATTAGACAGTTGGCATGACTTAACATAAGATGCAATGCAGGGTTTTCTGGGAGATGTACCGGCATGACTGGGGGAAGCAAATCTGTGCCTGCCAGCATAGCCCCACACGGAGAATCAGGTTGTTTCCCACTTTCACTTTATTAAGGTCTAGGTTGCGTCTTGCCTTTATCAACATTAACAGGAAGCACATTACTGTTGGCAGTTATGGAAAAATGCAGTGAGTCCAAAATAAAATAAACTTGGAATGTTAGTGTACTACTACTGTGGAAGCAAGAGTAAAAGGAGAAGTGACAAGCGGCTTAGTGTTTTGTGATGGACTTCAGGAAATCATTAGAATTATAAAATGCACAAGCTAAGTAAACATTCATCTAGCAACCTAGATGCAAACCTATAATTGAAATATTCCTTTGCACTAAGCTCCATAATTTCCTTCTTACTCAGAAATTATGTTATTTTTCAAAGTGCAGCAACATCAGTGCTGCCCAATTACAGCTAAATATTATCCTCTCTCTCTCTCTCTCCTTTTTCCAAGCAATTATAGATTCTTTGTTTAGTTGGTATTTTTTGATGTGAACAGTGGCATTTGAGGAAGAGGCCTGTAATCAGAGACTACATTTGTAAGAAGCACATCAATAAGTTGGTATCTGAGGTCATGATCCCCACTGCCCATTTGAATTGATTCCTCTTCTGACTTTTTAAAATTATATCTGTATTAAATCACGTGGTATATAAATCGGTAACCACATTCATTTTGATTTAAATTACTTCAGTTTATTTTTGGTAATTAAAACCAGTTTTAGTGGCCACAGAGATGAAATCACCTAATTTCCTTTCTTTTTTTACGAAATACATCGCTAAATCGATGGCTCTATTCATCTGAGAAATTCTTCTAAATGTCAACAAGGCATCACCTAGTGCCATATAGTCTGAAGAACAAAAGGGGGGGAAGCACCGTAGAGGGAAGCACAAGTTAAAATAATGTCATATCGGCAGAAAGGAGTAAATTGGGAGGATGGTTGTAATACAGGACATATTAATAAAAGTGATGCAATGATACACTTTCAACAATGCAAAAATAAAAGTTTGCAGTCATAATGCACTGAGCTAAATATTTTTAAAAACAATTTTTTAAAATATGGGAGTGGCAAAACCGCAGTGCCAATGGTGCTCAAAAACCAACAAAGACACAAAGCAAATCGACAGTAGTGTTCACAACCACCAACCTGAATTGAAATAAATCAATTTACAAGCAAGGTGTTTTAAAAAGCCCCTGCCAGCCAATTAAAAAAAAAATCACTTTGCAGTCCAAATAAATCAATTCCACCCATGCACCGTGTGCCCATGAATTTATAAATTGATTTAAATAACAGTTAACTTGATATAACTGTGGTTCGTATTGCCAGTGGAACGGCACCCTAAGAGAGACAAACATAGTAAAGGGACTGAAAACAAAGCTCTGTACTAAATAACAGTTTAGGGAGTACAACCATCTTTACATATTTTAAGTGTATACCATGTAGAAGATGCAGCAATTTTGTTTTCTGTTGCTCCACAGGGTAGGGACCTAACAAATAAATTCGAAATAAAATGAAGAAATTTTTCCACTAAGCATTAGGAAGAACTTATTGAACTCAGTGGTATAGAATTCTTCAGAGAATGGTCAGCTCCTTCACTGGAGGTTTTTAAACAGACAACAAATGGACACCTCTGAGGAACAGATACTTCTCGCTTTGCAACCTCAGTAACCTGGCAGAACGCCTACTTCCAACAGGATATGCCTGTCCTACAAGAACATCCCAAACAGGCCAGCCGGAGGAGGCTAACCCCAGGAGAGGCCCCAGAGGGAGAAGACAAGGAACCAGGTCTTCTCGGCGGTTGCTCCTCAGCTGTGGAATGAACCCCCCCTCGTTTGGCCCCTTTGCTGCCGATTTTTAAAAAAATCACTAAAAACCTAGCTATTTAGGCAGGCATTCCAACACATTATACCTGTGGACACAGCTGAGCTTGGTTCGCCAACTTAATACAGCCTTCCATTTAAAATGTTTTAAATGTTATGAATGTTTTAGGTAAATGTATTTTTTTATTTTGACAGTATTGTTTATTTGCATTTTACTATTTCAATTTCTTCTTTTGTTATGTAAATTGTATTTTAAGCCTGTTGGTTATACATGTTGTAAACCACCCAGAGCGGTCTTTGGCCAGATCCTGAAAGTCTGCACACTTTTTAACAGTCCTTTTGGTCAGCCCTAATATATTTTGTATCTTATGCGTATTTATGTATACTGCATTTAGTATCTCACTTCCATTTTATTTGTTCAGCACATTTATATCCTACTTTTCATCCTAAAACCAAATCAAGGCAGCTCAGAACAATTAAAAATTAAAAAGTATAATAAAAACCAATCTGCAACACAAAAACTGTAAAGAGGCCTTTGTTAGAGAGGGAAACACTGCTGGGGGTGCCGTATCTCAATAGGATGGCTGAGCTTTCTGAGAATTGCTCCACTTCTTCAGGGTTCTTCAGGTGGAGATGCAAATCTCAGGGTGAGTGGGGCTAGAGGAGTAGAAGGCTTGATTTCACTATATGAAGTGGCTTGAATGCCTGGGCATTCACTTCTTCCACACGCTCAAACAGCACTAGGGCTCACTGGCTCAGCACAAAGATATTCATATATGTACTGCACCCAGAATATTTGTTTATGAGTAGAGATGGGGATGAATAAAAAAAATGGCAATTCGTTTTGATCTGTTATTCATCAAGGTTAACAAATCAACGAATACGAATATACGAGTATTCTTCGACGAATCGATGAATCGATCTGTCGATTCATCTGCACTTTAAACAGCTATAACACTGGGCCCCAATGTCCTAGAGATGCCAAATTTGCAGGGATGCTTCCTCAGATGATGTTCTACAACGTCTGAAAGTTTGGTGAACATTGGATCATGGATCCCCCAGTTATATAGTCACAAAGAGGACCCCCCAGGAAAGCTCCCCCCAGGTACTTAGAGACTCCAGTATCACAACGGAGCTTCCTATGTCTTTCCCCAACAAGCCTGCCAACTTTGGTGAAGATTGGATATTGGAACTCCAAGTTATTCACCCACAAATTGGGTCCGCCCAGGAGAGTTTACCACACGGCACAGAAGCCCATGGCATTGAGGGGAGTTATATTTAACCCCAGCAGAATGAGAGGTCCCTTTGGCAGAGGCATGCATGAGGCATCGAGTTTGTCTTCAGCTCAGTACAACATTACATTTGCCAGTGAAGTAGAGTTTGCCCTCAGGAGGACTGGAGGCAAGAAGGTATTTGGCAGCACAGCAGGCTTTTTGGCCCCGTCGGGCACTGAGGAGGTTGGCAGGAGGAAAACAGGCTCTTTTGGCCCCATTGGGCACTGAGGTAGTTGGCAGCAGCAAAGTACCGTGTCTTGCCCCATCAGGGCTGAGGCAAAAGGCAGCAGAGCAGACTCTGGTCTTCTTCAGCAACATCAGATTTGCCTGCAAAGGAAAGGTTTTTGCCCCCAGGAGGCAACTGAGGTTGCATGCAACTTCCAACAGCACCAGCAGCACCTTCACTTGAACAGGGTCGGTGCTACTAACAGTGGTTAATCCATGGGGCCGCGGGGCTGTCGGAAACAGATCTAAAGCCGGGTGATGGGGCGATGGGGAGACAAAGATGCTCGTTTAGAACTGGAAAGCTGGGGATTGCTTGCAATTTGGCTGCTGAGACCGCCCAGATATGATAAAGATAGCCCTCGGAGGTTTGGGGGGGGACTTAAACAGGCCAGCCCCCTTGGCATGGGTTGAAAACCAGACGAGCTCTGCCATCTGAAGCCGGGCGATGGGGCGATGGGATGACGCCCGGACAGGCTTTGGGTGGGGCTGAGACAGGCCCTCTTTGACACGGGGGACGCCTGGACATGGACAGGCTTCGGGTGGGGCAGAGCCTGGCCTAGGAGACTCACCTGTCCACCAACGTCTAACTAGACTTGCTGACAACCTTCAAAGAAAGAAAGATGCTCGGGTTGAAAACCAGATGAGCTCTGCCGTCTGAAGCCGGGTGATGGGGCGATGGGGTGATGCCTGGACAGGCTTGGATGGGGCAGAGCCTGGCTTTGGGTGTGCCAACATGGCCGGACAACCCTCTGTCTTGGCACATTATGGGCGTCACCCAACACTTTGCTCTTGATCCAGCAGGCAGGCAGGCAGGCAGGAGTTCAACAGTTCTTGACCTGCTGGTCTGACTTGATCCAGCAGGCAGGCAGGCAGGAGTTCAACAGTTCTTGGCCTGCTGGTCTGACTTGATCCAGCAGGCAGGCAGGAGTTCAACAGTTCTTGGCCTGCTGATCTGACTTGATCCAGCAGGCAGGCAGGCAGGCACGACTTGGTTGGAACTTGGCCCGAGGAGGCGACTGGAATCAGCAGCTTGAGTTCTGACTGAGGGGCAGGTTTACAGGCAGGCAGGCAAGTAGGCAGGTCTTTTTTTTTCCAGGAGGACTGGAGGGTGAGCAGGTGGGCAGGCAGGCGGGCGCAGGCAGGCAGGCAGTGTGTTAAGGGAGAGACTGTCATTGGAACCCTACCTCTTTGGGTTCAGTGAGTGGAAGCCCAACAAGGGAAGGTTCACCTTGATGAACAACAGTCTCTCCACAGTAATGGGATCCAAACGTGAGTGGCATGGTCGGAGTATGTTTCCGAGATGGGAAACACGTGCTCGCTCTGGACGCTGGTGGGGGGGATGGAAAGGAAGTCCATGGCCACATTGGACAACTCCGGCCATATGACTAGTTTCCTAGCCCAGTAATGGAGGGGATCGGACTGGTGGGGCTGAGGGGGCTCAGCCAGATATTCCCGAACCATTATCTCTGCCGAATCCTCCTCAGCCGGCTGTCTTTTCTCTGAGGCAAGTGCCAAGGTCACTACAGAGCTCCAGTAATGTTGGTGGTGAATGGAGCCTTCACCAGGTGAAGTCCTTCCCTGTGGTTTGGGCAAACCACCCTGCCCCTCGTGGCCTGACGTTCCCAATGCCCCACGCAAGTGTTGTGCCCCCAACGTCCTGCGGACCTCAGTGGAGAGCTCCGTTCTCCACTCCTCGAGGTCTGAGGTGTGTGCTGCCAAGCCCCCCTTGATTCGAGGATCATATAGGCAGGCCATGCGGTAAGCTCTGTCGCTGTAGACAGGATGGAGTCGCTTCTGCATGCCTGCTTGCAACCTCTTCACCAAAGCCCTGGTCCGTGGAAGGAGGGAGGGTCCTGGTGCCACAGCAGTCTCCAGGGACCGATTGAGGGCATGAATCAGGGGGATGACCTGCCCCAGGCTTGCCGTATAACCACACAAGATGTCCATGGTTTCCAGGAAGGGCTTGAGCACCTCCACCATCTGGGAGAGGGCCAGCCAATCTGTGGCACTGATGCCCACCTCTCTCCCCCCGGGCAGAATGGGCATGGAGGACATGATGTCCTCCAAAACGGCCTTCTGCTCCACCAGGCAGGAAACCATGGTGTAGGTGGAGTTCCACCTGGTGGGCAGGTCTGTCAGGAGAACGTGGGTCTCCTGACCCAACTCCTCCTGCCTCTCACGCAGCCGGCGGGCAGTTTTCAGGCTGCGGGAGAAGTGGCCCACCAGTTGGCGGCATTGCTCCAGGAGTGCCCGCGTCTCCCGGGTGCCTACGTCCCACTCGGGCTTGACGTGGCTGCCCAGGCCGAGAGCATCACGCACCACAAGGTGTAATTTGTGCACCATGCATACGATGCCCTCAAAGCCCGCCGCGTTCAATACCGCCAACATGTTCCGCCCAGCATCTGTGACTATGTGGCCACGGGTCACCTCCCCCTGTAGTGCCCACTCCAGCAGCGCAGACAGGAACTCATTGGCGATGTCCCTCCCCGTCGCCAGAGCTTCCATGTGCCGCGCCTGCAGCAGAACGGACCTGTAGCCTGGGGGCAGGGCAAGGGCCTCCCCCTGCAGCCCTGTCACCGATGCCCTGCCACTACTCAAGTCCTCTGGCTGCCACCAGTGGGCTGTGAGTGAGACGTAGCCGTGCTGACCTCTGCTCCACAGGTCCGCTGTGAAGTGCGCCTTGCGCCCCTGTAGCCGTGAAAAATGGTCAGTGACCACCTCCCTCACAGAGTCATAGAGCGAGGGCAGCACTCTAGAACTGAGAGTTCTCCGTGAGGGGAGGTCGTACCAGGGGGCAAAAAAATGCAGCAACTAGTGGAAGGCTTGGGATTCCACGATGGACAGTGGAAGTCCGAGCAGGGCGATCGTCTCGGCGACGAGACAAGTGGCCGCCTGCTGGGCCTTGCCCTTCGACCGCTGGCTGAGGGTCATGGCGGACCCAACAGGTGCCACTTCGTGGAGCGTGGCCTGCCTCATGCTCCCAGCCCCAGAAACCCCTGTGGCTGCCCTTTTGAAAGGAGGCACCTCCTCCTGCCTCCCTTCTGCCTCCCCTGGAGCTGCTCTTTTCCCTCTCCCAGATGGTGCGGACGAAGTGCCTTCCCTGGACAGGAGCCTTGGGTGGTGTCTCTCCAGATGTTGGCAGAGGGCGGTGGAGGACAGATGCCTGGGGTCTGACCCCCTCCGGACCACCCCAAGGCAGGTATTGCAGCGTGCCAGCCGTGGGTCATCGCTGAGCGCCGTGAAATGATCCCACATGGCCCCTCTGCCATGTTTGCCCAAACGAGGACCCACTGCCTGCCCCTGACTGCTGGCCTGGGAAGAACTCTGTGTCCCAGGGGTGCTGCTGATCTGGGAGGAGGGAACAGATGACTCTGGGGACAGGGGGGGGGGCTGTGAAGCCTGCCCTGCCGTTACTGGTTCCAAATCGGACTGAGGATCTTCAGAAACCAGTAACTCCTCAGATTCCTCTAGGAAGAGGAGCGGCAGTTCTTTTGGCACCTCTGGAAGCTTTGGTTCCCTGCCTGCCTGCAAGGCCACCGGAGGAGGGACAGTGGCACTGGTTATCGTAGACATGGTTGTACACGTGGTGGTTGTGATGACGGTGCTGCTACCTAGCCTGTGTAGCTTCACAGCCTTCTTCCCCTTGGATTGCCCCTGAAGAAATCCCTTCATTTTCTACTGCCTGCCTAACAAACCAACTAAACAAATAAAGCAATGGAGATTGAGGAAGGAAACTAATAGAGGGTCAGAAAGTGTGTGTAAATTTTATTTTTAGAATGATGGTGGTGTAATTATTTTACTAAAATGTGACCTGCCTGCCTAAACAAAGCCCCCCCCCCTCAGTATAATGTAATTAGGAAAATTCCGCGCGCCCCCCCGACCCACTGTGGCAGAGAAGCCAAAAAAGTCCAAAAAGAAAAGCCCTGGCAGCTAAGTCTCAGTCACACACACACACACACACACACACACACACACACACACACACACACACACAAATAAGTTTTGGAAGAAAAAGGTATGATGGATCCAGCCACCCACCAAATTCCCTGAGAGACACAAGCCTCTCTAAAATGAACTTTTGAAAACGAAATATAAAGGAAAAGAGATTCCACAGTCACACGATGACAGTTCCCACCCCACCGGACGATATATACACACACACACAAGCCTCCAGGAAAAAAAAAAGTTTTGATTGATTTGAATTTGAAATAAAATTGAGCCCTTCCGAAGAAGTAGCCTAAGCTACCTGAAATCCCTCCCCAAATTCCCAGTAAAGTTGATGATGATTGATGAATGTTGATGATGAAAAAGAAATATATAAGTCTTTGCTTTGCTGCTGCAAAAGTGAAACCGCTAGAGCACCAGCAAGCCAGCGAGCAGCAATTGTTCTCACTCCGGAGAGCACGAACAGAAGTGGGGAACGGCTGGACGGGAAAAGCTTATATGAAGCATCTGTAAAAGTAGATACACCTTTCAGCAGCTCTATTGGCTGCCAGACATGCCAATCTAGGATCTCTGTCCTGATTTGCCAGAGCTTCGAATTGGCACCAGCAAGCTCAAAGAGGCCCCCAAAAGGGGTAACGAATATAGATGAATATGAACGGATCGACGAATAAAACCGAGGAAATATTTGTCAAGCCATATGCGTCCTGATTTAAAATTTTACAAATACGGATCAATGAATATATGACGAATTGGCTATATTCGTCAGAAAAACTGATCCGTTTTTATATTCGTCCCCATCTCTATTTATGAGATATTGTGTGCAGGAAATCTACAGTGTTTGTCTCACTGTCTCATGCACACACAAGGACAATTTTGTAGCTGTTACACAAGAGTCCTCCCCCCGTGACGTGAAAGGAGCATCACAAAAGCATGCCCTCTGGACTCTGGGTTTAGCCCTGAAATCTCAGGGTATAGGAAGCTGTTGGCCTGGCAACCATCCCTAGACACCATTCCTTTAGTGTGTTTTAAGGACAGAAAAACAATTTGAGGCCTTAGAGTACTTAATTTTCCATTGTTCTATATTTTCTGAAAAATTCAAGGCAAAGTTCAAACAGCAGAAAAACAAGAATAAAATGCTTATTCAAAATCAGCTTGTCTTCTGAGTTTAGCTCCTCCTATGTGCTTGCAAGTACTGCCTACCTTATGCCCCAAAAGCACAAAGTTCATCACCAGTGATTGTAGGAAATATTCTGCCATGAAGTACTTCTGTGATGAAATACTTATCAAGCATGTCCCTGCCAGTTCCTTTATACAAGTATGGCCTAGCCGCAGAACTGTTTTTCATTGGGCACCATCCAGATGTTCAATTGCTCAAAAATCCAGAAGCACCACTGCAGCACATAAAGCAATTTAAAACCCTGATATTTGAATACATTGTAAGGTCTCACAAAACAATTCTGCATAAAACATCTGCCCTTGAAGACAGTTCCTGAGAAGAACATAGCTGTGGTCATGGTTATTTATTTTTTGCTTGCAGTTAAGGTTAACCACACATTCCATTTTTAGCCTGCGTGTAGAAACAGCAGCAAACACAACACTGTATCTACAAGGTAGGTATCACAGAACTGTGAAGATCATAAGGGGATCTTCTGTCACCTTGGTATAGCTGTCAATGGGAGAGGAATGCAGCCGTTTGCATACACAGATTGCTCCCATGCATATTCTATTAATGCACATGCAGCTAAGAGAGGAATTACAGTAGCAAGTTCCATCCCTATCTGTTGGTCTTTCTCAATGTCTTATACTCATTGGCATGTGCAGACCTTTTCATGACGTTCAAGCTTGCCTATGCATGCCTCATCGTGAGTGTGTGGCCACATCCACAGGACCCATCCATTGCAGGATACATCACATTTTAAGTGTATAGCAGAGTCTGTGTCACTTATACTGCACACACATTCTAGATTTCTGAAATCTGTAAAAAAGTGCTCACGAAAATATGCGTCAAGTGATGAAGAGGAAGGGTAAAAGGTCACCAGAAACGGCTTGACCATAATCTACCAAACAACAGACAGTTAATGCAAGAACATCCGAACAGGTTCAATGACATGTTCTAATACACACATGAAGTAAGTAAGTAAGTTGCCTTGTATCAGGTCAGAACATTGGTCCAAGTAGCTCAATATGGTATGACGGGCAGTGGCTGTCTTGGGTTGCTGTTTTTGTGTTTCAGATTAGTTTATTTTCAAACTTTTTCTGGTGATCTTTGGGGGAGGTGGGGCAGTAAAACCACTCCTTGAACTTCTCATATACCTTGAAAACCCTACTAAGGTCACAATAATACAGAAGCAACTTGTCAGCACAGAGACACAAATTCAATAGAGAGTGACTATTTAACAGGTTAGTAAGAAATAGATGCACAAGGTTGTTGGATAAGATAGTGTGTTAGCATGAAAGGAACAAAAACTATAAGGAAAAAGGCGGTGTAAAATATTTTAAATAAATAAAATAAATGTGATGATTTTACACTGTAAATATATTTTGTGTATAGGTTTGCATTGGTATGCATGGAAAGTGACTGAGGATTGATTGGCAATTATATGCATGATATATGCCAGGAATGTCAGTGAAAGAGTAAACCACTTTTTGGCTTACGAACCTTGCCATTCTTTTTTGAACAGCAGTCACAAGACATTGCATCCAAACAGCACTGGTCAATCCTAGGACACACAGTTTAGGAAATATCACCCAAGTAAATGGCTGTGTGTTTCATTTTCTTCCATAAACATGGAGAAATGTAGGATGTGATCAGACAGAAAAAGAGCTTACATTTTGGCCATGGTCTGGGGTGAGCTATTTCCTGGTGATCACACAAGGTATGGGCAATAGCGCTACAGCCCAATCCCAATCTGTGCCCAAGGTGGCGCTTGTGATCCAGCAGCAGGGCTACTGGGGGGGGGGGGGCAGGCTGAAGTTGAGTTGTGAAAGATGAAAGGGTTGCTTGAAGGGAGATGGATCCTAGAAAAGCAACTTTCTCATGTGTTGAGTCATGATCCTTTCTTGCCGTCTGATTGTACTCTTACTACATGGACACTTTCTCTCCAGATAGCTCTGATTCCAGTTCTATTAATTCCAGCATTTCTGACCTCTGCAGTCCAGGCCTACGGTATTCTTTAGACTGGCTGGCTATCTGCAGATCTGCAGCTGATACAGACTAGTTCAGGACCAATATTATTTCCCACAATATGTACCCTTCCAAGTCTTCAGATTCTCTCCCACAGTCTGCCTTAGGCACATACAGATGTACTACACCCCACACAGCTGTAATCACAAGTTTTGAACTGCTCAGTTTAAAAGGATATGCTAAAAGCCTCTCAGGCATGGATGTTAATTTTGGAGAGGCATTGGTCACAAGCACAATAGCTCTACTTCCTTCCATTATTACAAGATCTACTTTGATTAAAAGAGACTGTACTGATGTATAAATAAAGAGGACATGTGTTAAGGAATCTACATTTTAGAACTGAACTTTCTTGAAACCTTTTGACTTACTTTCAGTATTTCCTCTTTCTCTCTCTCCTTCCCTTTCTCTCTCTCTCCAGGCATAAAATATTCCCACTTTCTTTGTAATTCTGCTCTGACAACACTGAGACAGGAGATTACAGAGGGGACATATTTGGTCTCCAGAAAGCCCCCATTGTCCAAGCTGCATTCAAAAGAGCTTTGCATAATAACTATGATAAAAACAGAAGAAAGATGAAAAAGAAGGAACTGGAAAGTAGAGTTATATAACTGGAAAAAAATATGAGAATGAATATTAAACATGGATTGTGGGGCTCGTCAGCCTTGGAAGGCAGCCCATCTAGGAGAAGGAAAACTCCGATTTCAAACCTCCACTGCCTTGTGGCTATATCCACTGATGGAAAAGGCTTCAGGAGTTAACCTCGAGGCAAAATCCGGAGCTGGAGTCCCGGAGGCAGTTCGTGTCGTTCTGGCAACTCCTGCGACGTTGCTGGAACCAGTTGTATTGGCTCTTGCCTTTCCATTGGACTATTTCAGCGACATGGAGAGGGGGGATTTGCTGCTTGGGTAACAGCCTATCCTCCATATTATTTTACCCAGGCTTCGTGCTCTGGAGAGGACACTCCAGCTTCGCATACAGCGTCGAAACAACACGGGAAGGGATTGTCACTCTCAAATTGGCCTTCTCAGCCACACTAGACGCTGTTCCAAGTCCTCCATACAGAGCACGTTACCATAGTCTCTCGAGACTGAAGGATGCCTAACATTTATTAGGCTTCCTATTCTTTCAATTATAAATAGAGAAATTGTGTGGCATACATTTCTGTGTGCAGGTTTTTATTATTACAGTGCATAGAGCCAGCCCCCATACAAGAAGAGTCAAAAAGCGGAGGCTGCTGGATCGGTGCAAACAAAAAAATGAGGAGCATATGTTTTGTAAACTCAATGGCTCATAATTGCCCACTCCAGACTAAATTACGCTTAAGTACTTTGCATTATAACAGGAAAAGGTTGCACTATACCAGTGATGGCGAACCTATGGCACGCGTGCCACAGCTGGCACGCGGAGCCCTTTCTTCTGGCACGCGAGCCATAGGTCGCTACTCCCCCCCCGGCCCCCCTGCACAGCCAAACCTCATGAGGCGGCTGCAGCCGGGATTCCCCCTTCCGCTGCCACTTCCGGGTCCTCCAGGTCCGTCGCCATGATTCCCCCTTAAACCGCCACTTCTGGTTCCGGGTCCTCCGGGTCCATCAGCATGATTCCCCCTTAAACTGCCACTTCCGGGTCCGGGTCCTCCAGGTCCGTCACCATGATTCCCCCTTAAACCGCCGGTTCCGGTCTTCCGGTACTGGTTCCGGGTCCTCCGGGTCCGTCGCCATGATTCCCCCTTAAACCGCCACTTCCGGTTCCGGTCTTCTGGGTCTGGGTCCGCCACCCGCTGTCCCCCCCCCCCCCATTTTGGGCACGCGAGCCCAAAAATGTTCGCCACCACTGCACTATACACTGCTCCTTGGAAAATACATTTCTCTCCCAGCTATTGGGATGATTGCAGCTAAGTTTAGAGGGAACAGAGAATCCTGAAAAAGTGGCAGAAGATGTCATCGTTCTTGCTAATCAGAAAGTCCCAGGGCTTCAACCTGTGAGCTCTAGTTCTACTACACCACTCTTGGTGGACACAGAAATGGTTGGAAGGTCCGTATGCAGTCCATGGTATGTCTAGTATATAACCATATAACTGGAAGGCAAAAACTTTATACAGGGACAGGCTACAAACAGTATGCCACCACCTAGTTCTCAGATGTCCATATCTACCCACAATAGAGACAGAAAGACAAATGCCACAGTCTTGGACATTCCTGTTTCCAGCCAGCCAGTGTGTAATTTTAAAAAAGTTCCCCCTAATCATAGTTAATGCAGAATACAGAAGACTGTTTCTCAGTTTGTCCCAAAGGTGGAAGCATGTGTTTGGCATACAGAAGGTCCCAAGTTGCACCTCCATTATTTTCAGTTAAAGCATCCCAGGATGCAGGACATTCCTTGGGGGATAAATAGGTAGGCTATGCAAGGCTTTTTTCTGTAACCCATCCATAGAGCACATGAGTATGAATATCTATGATTATTATTATTAGTTTTATTTATATGCTGCATTTCTCCCAACAAGGGACCTCTCCAGAAGAGAGGCACACAATATGGTGGGGTGCCAGACTCTAACTCCTATAAGGCTCAGTCAATATGGCCAGTGGAGTGATAGAGCCCATGCAGTGTACTGTTGGAGTGGGGCTCAGGATCTGGGTTCAAATCCCCAAGCAGCCATGATGTTTACTGAGTGACTCTGGACCAGTCACATTCTTTCCACCTGACAAACTTCACTGGGGTTTTGTGAGGATAAAGTGAGGAGGAAGAGAACCTCACTGAAGGAAAAATGATATGTGAATGTGATAAACAAACAAAGAGTTGTGGTTGAAAACACCTAGAGGGCACCAGGTTGCCAGCCCGGGCCTAAGAAGTAGGCTGCTACACGTACAGGGGCAACCCAAGATATTTCGCTGCCTGCATCAAAGAACCAGTTTCCTCCTCCAGTGCCATGTTAAGAAGTGAACTGGAGTTTTGAATATTTTACTTTAAGAGATGTACTTAACAGTGGGAACAGGGCCATGTATTTCTGCTTATATGAGAGCGGGAGCACAAGTTCAGGCCTGCAGGAGAGGCAACACAACAGCTCTATTCTCTAACGGAGGGGTATGGCTGGGGGTCATTCGGAAGGAATGGGCTACCATTGCTGGCATCTGTCACCTGTGGTGGTTGCCTCACCCTGCCTAACAGCAAGGCCAACCTTGTGCACACCTTTACAATGGTTTATTTCACATGAACCACATATAACTTCCTTGTTTTAGACTGAGTCCTACTGGACTCTTGTTCTCAAGAAACTCCACTTGTGAAACCAAAGCCCCCAAATTTCCTACAGATGATGCTTTTACTATGGAGGGGCTCTAAACTGAAATAAGCATTAATTGGTGGGTGGGGGAAGGGCAGCGATGGATCTACGTAAATATGAGGGGAGAAAATGCAACCATGTGTGTACACAAAATATCCTATAAACAAAGTTATGGGAGGAACAGCAGGAACTTGTTCATTTTAGGCTAAAGAATTCAAATCAAAACAACAGTAATGAGGACTTGGCACACTTCCAAGTTCTCTCCATAATCTAAGCACATTAGACAAAGGCGAGAAGGCAAAAACACAAGGGACTCAAAGGACATGGAAACACCCAGCCTTTCCCAAAATAGGAATAGATCAGATAATCACAGTTGGTACATGCATGGGAGCGGACTCCCCCTACATACTGCAGCCTAACAATGCTGAGCTCTCACACACTGCATTGCAAACAAATGGGGTCAGGAAGTCCCTTCCTCCACTAAAAATACTATGAGAAAAAGACCAAAAGCAGACATAGTACATGCCATTCACCACCCATTTTCCAATGACAAAGGTTTAAATAACTGGGACAAAGAGCAGTTAGTTTATTTGAAACAGAAGTCCTTAGCCCCCACCCCCAAACTGGATGAAATCAAGGTATTTCTATAGAAAACAAGCCCAACCCCTTAAAATGAGAATTGAACTTTGCTTCTGAAACTAGAGGATTCTCTAGTTCAGAAGTAAGGAACCTGCAGATGTCACTGAAAGTATACATGGCTCTCCTCCTTCCCACTTTTATCTCCACTGAAACAACTCTGAAGTCAGGCTATGAGAGAATGACTGGCCCAAGCTCAGTCTCATGGCTGAGTGGGGACCACAGTCTGAATCGCCAAAGTCCAACTTCAGCACTGTAACTACTATACTACAATGGTTCATTATGTAAATTAAATTATTTCAAACACATTGGCTCAAGTCCTATTGCTTTGTTACATGGCTGGAAGGCAAAAGACAAATAGTGCAACATTTACTTGCTTCTGGTTACAAATTAAGAGTTGCTGCTGCAATTCTTGGGGGTGAACCTGCCTGCCAGCTTGGTGTGCACTTGAGAATCCCAGTGGGGACTCTTTAATTGCTGGCTAGAAACAAGTGAATCTTGCACATTTTGCTTTCCACCTGATTAACAAAGCAACAGGATTTTAGCCACTGCAGAATTTATTCTGCTTCTGTTTGCCCTGTAGAATGGCATAGAATGGCTATTCTGTTTGCCCTGTAGAATGGCATAGAATGGCTATTCTGTCTCTGCAGACAATATAGACTGTAAATTTGACTTTTAAGACACAGAAAGCAGAATCTTGGCATACATGAACACATCTCCTGGAATCTCACACTTGACTCTTGGGATTAGGCATGATTCTCTTCTGCTTATATAGTTTCTTGCTTTTATTCCTCTTTTCCTGGGCGTCTGGAACTTCCAAATGCCCACCCCAGTCACAAGCTATTTACATACCATACTGACTCTCACATAAGGCTTAAATATGTGGTATCAACAGGGTAGAGCAGGAGATATGGACCACAGGAATACTTTGTTACATCTGCCTGTCAGCACTGTCTTGCTCAGTAGTCTCCTGTCTTCTCTCAAAAAGAATGACAAAGTACAAATGGAAAGACTGAGCCAAAGCTGTCAATTTTTATAGGCAAGAAAAACCCCTTCCAAGGTGAATGCTTCCAAAAATTATCTGCCTTGGAGATCAACTGCACTCTGTCCAAAGTGCCCCACCATCCCAGTCTTTCAAATCCAGTTGTTGCTGTTGTAGACTTTGACCAGTTGCCTATTAAAACACTGACAAGTAATTCCATCATGCATTAAAAAAAATACTCCAGTTCAACCCTCAGAGGTGTCAGGGTCATTGGCACAACTCTGCTGTGTTGGAGGGTTGGAAATTATGACATTGGCCCATGCAAAGAATAACAGATGTTCACTCATCCCAAGGATCAAATTGGCCAGCTGACTTTTGCATCATTTGTAGGAGGCTTTTCATTGCCAGGTCATCTGGGCAGGCAGATCTCCTTAAGCTTCCAAAACAGAGAGCAGCCAATGAACCTTCAGAAAACATACAGTCCTCCTACAGTCCTTACCCAGATAAACTCTGACTACCCAAAAGACCAGCCCGACACTAATTCATCATAATTTACACACAAATTATGTGCCCTTCAAGGAGAAATATCAGCTGAATTATTTTATATGAAGCTAATTGAGGCTCATTAGTTTGCAGTGCCTGGCTTCAGAATTCCCACTGTGTCTTCTGTGAGACAGGCCAGCCGAGATCATCCATAGTGCATGTGGCTGATGTGGCTACATGCCCTGCCACCTATGTGACCATGGGCAAGCGACGCTGTCGCAGAGCACCACCAAAAGGAGAAACTGGTAAGCCTCCTCTGGTACCTTATATCTAGAAAACCCATCACCATGAATCAGAATCAATTGGATGGTGCATAATTAATGAATTATGAATTCCACAGTTGATAACATGGTTCTGTAATGGAAAGTGGTGCTGATAGCCCACAGACCCCATTCTAAATTATGCTTTCTTATTGCAATATTCATTATTTATTCTGAGACCTCATGGTCTGGCTTGGTGCTACACTCTTGGCACCCTATTTATGGCATGAAACCCATATAATATGGCAAACAGATTTTCCCCCTATACAGAGGTAATGTCAGGAGGGTTTAGAGCAGTGGTTCCCAACCTTAGGTAACTATGGGCTGCAACTCCCAGAAACCCCAGCCAGCAGAGCTGGTGGTGAAGGCTTCTGGGAATTGCAGTCCAAGAACACCTGGATTACCCAAGATTGGGAACTGCTGGTTTGGAGCTCAAAAAATGAAGACATGAGCAAGGGTTTAAGGCACAGGTACAGCCCCCTTTCTCTTTTGTTTGCAGCACAACCAAACAAAACCAGGAAATCTTCCACTAATAGTAGTGTCCGAAACCAGGAACCTACAGTCAACAATTTTCAAACAATTCAGGATGTTACACCATGACTTAGAAATAGTTTTATATTCTGGCTTGTACCCAAGCAGTTAGCCATAATTTGTCATTTCAGATAATGAAGTTAACAGAAGACCTCTTGGTTTCTTTGTCCCCGGTGCAAAGAGAGAGCATAGGGGTTGGATGTGGGGTCAAAAGGCTAGTTTGTTCAAATTCTCTCAATGCATGATGCAGTCCCAGGAGCTGAGAAATCTAGAAAGGAAATTTTTGCTGTTATCATTTTCTTCCACTCGACAAAACTGACTCAAACCCAGCTGTTTCCAACCATATGCCAATCTTTAGTCGGGTGGCCAAAATGTGCAATAACAGCAGGTCACAACTGTACTTAACACAGAAGCCAAAGAACTTGTAAGATCTCTCCAGTTTCAATCGGAGAGGCTCTGAAAACAGAGATGTCTGGCTGAGTGCCATTCTCAAAGCAAATTCAACAGGAATTGCCATCAGTTTACCAGATTGTAAATTGATGTGTAAGGCCATGTCTCCTCTCCAGCATTTGTATGGTACCTGACATAGAGATAAACATGGTCCAAGTGGAAGCAATGATGATGAAATAAACAACAAGTGATCTTATAGTTATGCCAGCACTTAACCACTCATCACTCACTTTCTCCCATGTGGAATGTTGGGAATAAATTGATTGTTAGCTTTGAAAAATCCCTTTTGGGTGGGGAGGGCTATAGTGCTCTGAATGCCTCAGCGAACACAGTAGTTGACTTCTGGGAGCCATAGTCTAAAAAGTAACACTTCCAGCCACTGAGGTGTATACAGTCAATCATTTCTGTGAGTAAAGCTTGTGGTCAGCACCACATCTAATTTGTCTTTGACTTCCATCCCTTGGTGGAAGAGGTAAGAATGTCTGGCATGTGATAAGAGAGAAATTACTAGCAGATGCAGAACAAAGCCTGGTTCCATGACTTCCAAAGATCTGTCACAGTGCCCTTTGCCTTTCAGCAGCAATGTCTCAGGAATGGTCATGTGGTTTAGCTGGCAAAGTAACAAGTATACTCGACAGGTAGTTATGTCCTCTTAAAAAAACAGTGCATTCAATGTGGGGCCCTGAAATTTCATGAGGCCCTTGGCCTCTCTCTGTGCAGATCTCAAACTATGGACAGTCATACATTAGCACCAAGTTTCACAAAAGAACCATGTTACCAGCTGTGGGGCTCACAATTTGTAAATTATGTGTTAACAAGTTGATTTGAACTTACTGTGACCCTCCCACAGTTTTCTAGGTATGAAATACTCACATATGGTTTCCCAGCCCTTCTTTCTGGTGGCATTCTGGGGCAATGCAGCTTTCCCAAGCTGTGTTGATACAGGTGAGATTGCCAAAAGTGTCATAACATTACCTGGTGTCCAGGAACACAACCAGTACCTTATTAATAACTGCAATTTGCCACCACAACTTACGTGACTTCCCTTATGCAAGCGTAAATCATCAATAGGATCCTGACCAGTGAGCTTTAGCTACACCTTTTGCAGAACTGTGTTCACTGTCTTCTTTAAACTAATCTTTTTCATATCACTGTGTAAATTCACTCCTTTCTGTATTCCTTCAAAGGTAAAACACTATTCTCCCTGTATTTAATTTGAAAGCAAATTTGGTTTGCGACTTCCTTTAGCATCAGGGTATCATCATTGAGTTCAAATAAATAGAATTGATATCCAGGTATAATTACACTGATGTAAAGACATAGGATGGCCAGTTAAGGAGACAATAATCAAGAAGATAGTTGAGTAGTTTGAAAACCATATAGACAAAATGGAAACCATATAGCAAAGTGTCTGCTGCTGAGCGGGTATCTCCCTTTAGCTATAAGCAAGTACCTACACCACTTGATTGCCAGAGAAGAGAGATGCAAAACAGACAAGGTTTGTTGCACATATCAGTGATTCCAAGCTTTCACTCAGTACTTTTAACACAAAATTAGAAGGTTTGCATAGCTCTTACACAATGAACAATTCCAATGCTAGAGAGCTGGAATTTGAAAGAGTGTATGGGGAGAAAGTAAAGTTAATTTGCCATGCATCTTATTTATCCCTCCATGGTGCCATCTGTCTTTAGCATTTGACTCCCACTAACCCACTCCCACATTCCACTTTCCAGTGTGACTGTTCCTTCCAATTATGTTTAAAGACTGGTATTTATCCGTGCCCAGTTTTCAGCATCAATGGCATCCTTTCTAGCTAGCAAACCGACAGGCACCAATTTCAGATTATGAGTGCTTCTCAGAAGGACCATTGTTTTCTCCCATAAGGGTCTTTTTTACATCACTGCTATGGAAAGGATAGCTAGCCTTCTTTGTTTAAAGTGCCTTTGGGTCCCTTACAGCAATCCGGTTGTTCTCAGACTGTTCAATGATATGGATTTCTCTCCAACATTATTCATTCACTTCTTTTCACATTCAAATTTACATCATACAAATTTGCCATTTTAAAACTGGAACAGTCCACATGTATATGCAGTTAGATTCTCAAGATGAGTAGACTATGGCTAAAATCCTGTTGTTTAGTGTAATAAATCACATTAGAGTAGGTCCACTGAATCCATAGGGGTTTAATGATTCAACACCTCTGTAAATTCCATTGATTAAAATGGGCATACTCTAACTGCAACTTACTATGCTAAATTAAGTTGCAGTTAGAGTATGCCCATTTTAATAAATGGAACATATGAAAGAGTTGACTCACCAAATCGCTATTGATTCAATGAGCCTACAATAGTGCGATTTAAAACACTAGGTAACAGGATTTAATCCCATATGTTTCACACTGCACACATACATTATTTGAAGAGTCAGATGCTATTTTTAATAACACATTCAGACACTTGAACCTAGCTCAGATATTCAAGGGAATATCTTAAATAAATCATTTGTTTGTTTCCTCAGGCCATCTCGGCAAACATTTTAGCCCTGGATGATTTCAATCACTGAAAAGCAAAATGCTTTTATTTGGAAATAATACTGAGAGGAAAAATAAGCTGAACTGGATTTTCCACATGTTTCAAGTAGATATATTTGAGGATGCTGTCACGCAATTCCCATATTAATGTCTAACACCAGTAGTCTATACTGACTGTAGCTCCTTTCTGCTGATCCTGATTGTATTAGTGTGAAAGGATTGTATACAGAGGTATTTCCCAAGTGTGAAGTTGTTTGCATTATTATCCCATAATTTTTGAACATTTTAAGACATAGCCTCATAACCCAGAATGCATGGGTTTTACTGAACAATTTTTTTTCAGTCCTTTGCTACAGTTGATAATTAGCACTCTATTTTTTTCTTCTGTATTGAATATCTTTGTTCAAGGTACTGCAACCTCATTCGTGCAAGCAGGAGGTGAAGTGGAAAAGCTATGTTTTCACATCCCAGATGATTCACATTTTTAAAAAAGCAAATGCACATAAAAAAAATTATATTTTGTGGAAGGATTGCAGAGTAGCCTTCCACTTAACAAATGAGCTTCCTATGGGTAGGAATATTTGTACAAATGAACCCATGTAGGAACAGCATGTGCATCAAGTGGGGAGGGATAACTGAACCCCAAATTGGTGGTGTTTCCTCCTGGTCTGATCATGAACTGCATGTGCCACTACATAAGCTCCCAAGTGCAACGGGCAGCCCAGACACAGATTTTCTTTCTTATATTTGGTGAGGTCTCTATATGTCATGCCTAAGTGACAGGCTTAAATATCTCAAGACTTCCAAGCAGGTCAACAGAAGGTTTTACAATAACTGATGATATTATCTCCATCTAGATGTGGAATAAGGTTAGCTGAACTCATAAGGTATATGGCTTCAAAGGAAAACTTGGCCTGTATAAGTTCAACAGTTGTTTCTTTGTCGACAGTGAAGTATACCACAGCAGGAGACTCTCTTCATTTTGAAACCTCGGACATGAAATCTTGCAAAAACTGAACACAATCCTCTGAATCCCATTTCCTTGTGGAGTACCACTAAAATGATGAGCAGCTACCAACAAAAGTTAGTTTGAGTGTCACCATTTTGGTCTGTAAAAGATCCTTGGTCACCATCTTCTTCCACTACTGCTGCTGCCCAACAGCTATCCTTTAGGAGTTTTTCCACCTCATTGCCATTGGAATTACGCTTTTCTGCTCTTATGTGACCATGAATTCTGAAAATGGCAGATGCATCTTAGTCTGGTGTCTCAGATTTTTGACCATTCTGCCCTGGGTGACCTTGCTAGAAGTCCATGATTGTAATGGAGTCTAATCTCCTGATTGCATTGCTCTTGGCTTCTCTGACACAATTGAACCCCCTCACTGTGTTAAGGTGTGCATCCATGTGTGCTTGCTGTGTCCAGTTTTCCATATTTCCTTGTGCAACTGCATCCTGTAAGAAGTTACACCAGATCAAGGCAATTGTTCAGTACATTTTTTTAACTGAAAACCAATTTCTCTCCCCCTGCTTGAATTATGGGATTCGGATATGAAAGAACTCTATCCACAGGAACACCAAACTGTTTGGTGCAATCAGCATGGGTTTAATTAGCTACTGCAGATAACCATGTTCTGCCAACACAGATCCTTGCACTTGCTGTTCATTGGCCCTGGAGAATATGGTGGCTGTTTTGATCTGAAAATTGGATTTTTCAACCCTGCTAAGAAAGGAGATTATTTTAATCTTTTGCACTGTGCAGATATATGCTTTAAACTGTCGGTTGCCATGACTTTAAAAGGGGGGATTTTTCAAATGGAACAAATAATAGTTAGGAACCCCAAATGGTTTATTGAACAATAGAGGCCCCCACCTGATGTAGACTAGTTGTAGATATCTAATGAGATACTAAAATACTGCAGAACAATCTCCTAAGCAACACATTAGAAGTCATATGTAACTTGGGACAGTTTAAGACTGAACTGAGAAAGTAAACAAACTTTAAGGAAAATGCCACCCTAGGCAACAAAGCTACAAATCAGTGCTTTCAAACTTTTCTAATTTCAAATAAGAAGCTACCAATTTAGCTTCCACCCTTGATTCTCTGCAGGTGTGAGTCAAATATTCTAGTTTCTGAAATAACATTCTGAAGCAACAAATCAGTACTGTGTGTCTATAAATCTCCTTTCTTCATAAATCCAAATAGATTTGTGCATTTTTCTGACTAAAAGACTAGTAAGTGACTTGAACAGGCACATGCATTTTCTGGCCATCCTACCAACCTTTTCATAGGAGCTTGTCTTTACTGGTCTCCGTGACATAAAATGTGAACAAACTAAAAGAGAGAGATCAGATGCTGACTCACTTCTCAGCCTTCTCTAACCTGCACTTCACACCTGTCTCTCAATCACTTTGCGAGTAGTGCACCATCACATAGTGTCAGTAAAGTGGGAATACTGAGAATTCCATCAAAGCCCAAGCAAAGCTTGGAAAATTTCATTTTGGACTTCTGTTAGTTCATGGTCAAGGAAAGCTGATCAGAGAGTTCTGGAAATTATGGTCCAAAACCAAACTATTCCAAGCTCTGAAGGTGCTGTTACCTCTGAGCTGTGATAGACACCTCAACAGAGAAACATCACAATGTGCCCAGTTTCTTCCAGCATTATGAATCAGTATGGTTGGAATTTACCTACTCCACAACTCTTGTGGCTACACATCTTTCATGGAAGGGTCCAGACTTAACATGTGTGTGAGTCACTGTGCAAACTGACTGGCTTTGAACCAGGCTTGGAATCTTCCAGGATGTTAGCAATTAGGGAGCTTGGGGACATTCTTTTGTCAGAATTGCCTGGTGAATGAAAAAGGGAAAAAAGCTAGATTATATTATGCATAATAGCAACTATGATTGCATCCTACATCCTGTCTAATGAAAATCCCCTATTACTTGAGTAGCCGCTACATCCTGCCTCATCAGAATCTCCTCTGCGATTTCAAATAGAGATGGCTTTGTTCATTTTCTTTCCAGGACAAGCTATTAGTGGCATATTCTAAGGCTTGTAGATTAATCTTCTCCTAGGCCATGTCAAGGTAGCCATCATGGAAGCAACTCTTTCTTCCTCTAATATCTGGTGGAAAGATAAGGCATGTAAGAAAAAAATAGAAAAAAGATGCCATGCAAATCCCAGAATGGATGCCAAAGCATTTTACTCAAAACATAATGCTGTACTGTTTAAAGGCAGGCACCAAGTGTATTATTCTATAGTAAACGCCATTATACAATACCCGGCAGATAGATGGTTTGACTTATTCCTGCAATAATTAAAAATTCAATTTCAGCTCTCCTGCAATCTCACTTAAAGATACAGGGCAAAACTCAGCCTCCATTTGTTTTTGTTTTTAAAAAGAAGTCTCAAGCACACCAGCTCTCATTCTATGGTTTTTGGAAGTGAATGGGGTAATAAAACCTTACTTCTAAGCCTTTTCAACTAGGTTATCCATTTCTCTCACACACATGTAAAAGCCTGGCACTGAAATAATATCATCCTAATGAATATTGTATGCTTTCTGAAATGCAGATTAAAAACAGCCATAAGCATAATCTAAGAAAAAACACCTACATCATACTCATACTTTTCAAGAAAATTCACAATAGAGTTCATTAATAATTCTCTTTTTCCCCCAGACACAGATAAAAATTCAAAGCACAGCTTCCTCAGATGATGTATTTCAGATCATTTAAAATGCTTCTTAAAAACAGTCTTCATATAGTGGCTTGGATACACTAATGAGAAAATACATTGGCCTCCACTGCAATTTAGTTCCTGGCCACTGCATGGCGAGTAAGAAACTGAATGCTTCACTTACATGTAAAAAGAAGTAGGCTCCCTAGCTCCTCCATGGAAGCTGTTGCACTAAAGGCAATGAAACTTCTTCATGATTGGTTCTTTTGACCTTCCTATGAAACTGATTTGTGGAAAGCCTAGAAAACAGACTCTCCTTTTCACGTAAAGCCATTCTTTCCCATTGTCCTACCATAATGAAAAAGACCAACAAAATAAAAAAACAATATATTTAATAACAATACAATAGTTCCAAAATAGGGTGACCCATTCCAAAGTTTTCTAGGTAGAGAATATTCTGAAGTTGTTTACCTTTCCATTCTTCTGGGGGCATCCTGGGACTGTGCAGTTTGTCCAAGGCTGCACAGGCTGGCTTTTCTCCTGGGATGCACAGTAAGGAATCAAACTCCTGACCTCTGACTCAGCAACGCAATGAGCTATGCAACAAGCACGGTATCTTTAAGAGGGTCAAATTCCTTCAAGCGTGATCATTCATAGGTTATAATCTATTTTGTAATATGTGTTTTACTCTGAAGAAGACTAATACTGCTGCTTCTTCCTCTACCCTAGTGATGTTGCTTGAGTTAAAACTTTATGTGGAGAGGACAGTGGCGTGGGTGGGCTTTCACCCTCCCACCCAAGGCCCAAAGAGACAACTGGTCTACCACCAGATACAGCAGAGGGCTTGGTAACTCTGTAGCCTGAGTTGTCAGCAGGAGAAGGAGAAAAGGAGTCCGGAGCAAATTACACTCGGTCTTAAACTGAGTTCCTGTCCCTGTTCATGACTCTGGAATCCCCAGGGGTGGGTGACCTCCAAGAGAAAGGAAACTCCAGTTGTATCCCTGGCAGGTGGGGATACAAAAGGGGCTTTGCCACAAGGCGGGATAGACCTACCACTACTAAGAACCTGCAAAGAGCAGACTAGCTAAATGGAGTAGAGGCAGGAGACCCTTTCTAACTCAAAGGGGTAGAAGGAAAAGCCCTGGAAGAACCCAGGCAAGCCAGCCAGCCAGGGCTCACAGTGGCACCCAAAATGGAGTCTCTCCCTTTGCCCAAGGAACTACTGAACAGTGGATAGCCTGGGCAACTGAGAGCAGGATGTTTTGGTCTGACAGTTAGCTGAGCAGCAAAGAGCACTTTTGGAACAAGTAATGAATTCTCAACAACGGGCCCAAGCCAAAATGATATAGCAAATTTGGGGAGCAAACCCCACCGGGATTCTGTGACTCTCCAGGGTGCAAGCATCTGCACCTATCAAAGTGAAGGTGGCACCAGAAGATGACCAGAAGAGGTATTCTTAAATACTTTTGAGCAAGTAATGCTAGCAGTGAGTTGACCTAAGGATCAATGGACCTTTGTGCTTGCCCCCTTCCTGACAGAGTTAGCACAAGAGTTTGTAAACTCTCTAGATGCTACCAATGCATTGGACTACAAGAAAGTGAAGCAAGCTGTTCTTATTTTACTTAACTTATCTGAAGAAGCTTACCATCATCAGTTTCATGAATTAAGATTTAAGCTGGGACTGCACCCAAGAGCCTTGACTCAACAGATGAAAGCTAACATAACACTCTGCCTAAGGCCAACTGCATGTGCCCCTGATAAACTGTAAAACTAGTGGTGTTAGAGCAATTGGTAACTACCCTGGGCCCTGCACTTTGAAGCTGTGTGTGGAGAATCTAACCTACCTCCTTAGAGGCTTATCAGAATGCAGATGAGACCCCAAGAATTTCTGCTGCACGACCACAGGAGAAAGGGTGAGGTCAAGACAGGATGCAGCTGCTGCCTCGTCCCATTCTCCTGCCTACATCCTACAAACCTAGACCCACCCTGTCTGATTTTGCAGTCCCCAGTGGCTCACCCATAATATGGCACCAACAGGAACCCAGGTAAGGGTTCCTTGCAGGATGGCCATAAATCAATGAGTCAGATCCTGCTTAGTAGGGTAGATGATCCCATTGCACAGAGCTAACAGTTTTAGGTTCTTCTTTAAATTATGCTTTGGGTCCAATGTAAACTTAGTCTCCAGCTAAAGTGCCTTCTGTCACAAAGCTGGATTCAGACTTCATTCAATATTATGTTGATTTTTAAATGGCTTGTTATTGTGTTTTGTGACTTTTTTTTTCCTTTTTAGATATTTGTATACATATTGTTCCTAGCTTTAATATAGACTTTTAATGATGTAAGGTGCCTTTTTTTCACTCACTGTTCTTAGCTTTAAATATTGTCCTTTAATGATGCTAACCACTGTTGTATACTCACTATTTTAAACTTTAAATATTGTTTTTCAGTATTGTAAGTTGCCTTGCATCCTTTTCAAGGAGAAAGGTGGGGTACAAATATTCTAAATAAATAAATAAATAAATAAATAAATAAATAAATAAATAAATAAATAATTGTAAACACTGTTATGCAGATATCAATGTTAGACATCTTATGCCTGCCTTGTCTGAATGAAAGCACAGTTGATGGAAGCCCTGGGCACACTTACTACATATGCCTTCTCCATGCCCATAAGATAGGCTGCCCCAAACACTGAGGAGAGGCAAACATGTAACTGTCCCTCGGACTATTTCTGCATGGTTTCAAACTGTAGAAAGGTATCTGCTGGTCAGAAGAGGCTACCATTTGATCACTAAAGTAGTACTGTAGCATTTAAACACATGGAGACATTAAAATCAATTAAAACTAACTGATGTGTTTAAAAAACCCAAATATTAAGTCTCTTAATACACATGACACAAGTTTCAGGTGTCCAGATGTTGTGATCTTGGAACTATGCCTCTGTCAGACAGACCTCATGTGCTATTGTAATTATACAGCCTAATGCTATGCATGTCTACTCAAAAAGAAGTCCCACAGGCCAGAAACCTATTGCACAAGCAATTCTGTCTCTCTGCTGTGCTGTCTGTCACACTTCCCTACATCCAACAGCTGCATAAACAATTGCATACCTGATCATGTAGCCAGCCATGCAACAGATGGCAAGCCAGAGGGAACCCTACTTGTGTGATTCCCTGCACATGTGTAGTTTTCCCTAATAGGACTTTAGCAACTGTATTCAATGAGATTTACTCCCAGGTAGATGTGTGTAAGACTGCCTCTTTGGTCTAGATACAAATCTAGAGTGGTCGCAAGACCAGATAGGCGGGGTATAAATGAAATAAATAAATAAATAAATAAATAAATAAATAAATCTCCATTCCCAGGAGTACAATTTTGATATTTGCATTGATTCTATGGCATATGAATCATGCAACAATCTGCTACCTTAATGCAGCAACCTAAATTAGTCTTAATACAGCTTCATTCTGAAGTTTATTTAGTAGTGTGCACTTAATTGGTACGTTCGTAAACATGGGTGCTTCAGGGATGACATAAATGTAGGGTTTCTGGGCTGCAGTGATCCTTGAAATCATGTTCTTGATTTCGCTGGAGGGACATCAGGGGGAAAGTTGGTCTTGCTAGTGTTTCCCCTAGATCCTGGCCAACAAGACAGTTATGTTTATTGAGAGAAACAAGAACATATGTTCCAAGGATAGGGTTCCAACAAAAACTCAGACTAGCATGGGAATGAAATTAAATGGCAAAATCTGTATGATTGGCTAGAGTTCAGAACTGTGCTGGGTTTTTTTAAAAAACTTTAGAATGTATTTGCTATTATATGAATCCTTCACCATATTACTGGTAATTAGCCAAAGCCTGATTTAAAAATAATAATTGGGGAGCCAGGGAAGCTGAGTTGCTAGGGAAACTGTGTAATAATTGATTATGCAAAGTACTGAATGAATCGAGAACTTCCTGGTCTCAAACAGCACTTTAAAGTTTCATATTTCATAGATTTAGTTTCCATGGAAAGGAATAATTTCAGTGGAAAGGAATATTAGATAAATGCTCCCTTGTTTGATGTGTATTTGAACCATATCACACAAAAGCAGCACAGCCAGAGCTTCATAATTACTGGGGCATTTATAAAACAGGCAAGTGCTGTGCAAATTTGCACACATCAGTTTCCATTGTCCAAAACGCACTACTATGGGTGGCAGGTCAGAAGAAGTATATTGTTTATAAAAGTGAAAAGAGAACAAAGGAACTACGAACATCTGGAAAAACAGTGTAATTTAAAACAGCATCAAAGCAGAAAAAATACACAGGTTAGGAATTAACAAAAATAAAGATCAAAGCGAAGGGTGCAGTCCTGCACACTTCCTTGGAAGTAAGCCCCACTAAAATCCACAGGCTTTATGTCTGAGGAGCCATGCATAGGATTGCTTTAGAACTAAAAATAACACGAGAGGAGGAAGAAGAGAGGGGCTAGCATGTTCCCCTCATACCATGTGGAGGACAATGCTTTAATGATGATGACTGAAGAGGGCTCTAACCTAGCCAACGTCCAATGCAGGAAGTCCACCACTAAAGAAGAGACATCCACTGTGCTTAAAATCTCCAGTACAGGAGGGTCCATTACCTTCTGAGGTAGTCAGTTCCACTGTCTGTACCACCAGAAAAATTCTTCCTAATGTTTAGTTGATATCTCCTTTCTTGTAATTCGAACAAGTTTTCTCTATCTTTTAGGTGATCCTCCTTCCAATACTTAAAAATTAAAACTATCATATAATTTCTCACTTGTCTTTTCTCTAGGCTTCATACAACTTATCTGTGTGACTAAAATAAATTGTGCTCTTAGTTATATCATAGTTTTAATCAAAGAGTTCCCAGCGTAGTTGCCTTCTTGCTGTAGGAAGCATGAAAGAGCTCTAAGGGCACCAATTTTCCTAACATCAAGCATTTCAAGAGAAAATGCTTTCCTCTGGCCACAGGTAGCTTACGTCTCCACCACTGACATATTCTACCAGGTCTTTCCCACTCCTTTTTTCAGATGGACCTCCAAGAGGAGACAAAGAAAAATGCTGCTTGCTTGTGTGCATCTAATAGAAGTGCATTGGTGTGGCAATATATAATCCAGATATGTACCAAGAATTCAAATCTGGCAAACGATGACATTTAGCAATGTTTTTGTGTATTCTGGCAGAGGAAAGAGGAGCTAAAAGAAGAGCTTGGAAAGTTCATTTTCAGACACTTAACTCCTTAGATTTGGAGAGTTAGCTAACACTAGCTAAAGGAAGAGTGTCAAAAACAACCAGGGGTGTATCTGGAAGTTGAGTCATGGCAACTGGACTTCTTTCTTCTTAGGTTGAAATGTCTCGCTATTCATCCAAGTAGCTTCTTCAGTCTGAGGAGAGTTGGTAGGAGATCCCTGATATATCCTCCACCTTGGTTTCACTTCCCCCTGGTCTGAATAAGCTCCTTAGAAAGACAAAGGACTGGGGGTGAGGGATAATCCCACTTCTGAAGTCCTTCTCCACCCATTGTCAGGGGTCATTAACTGGTCTTTCTGGTTTGTGTGGTCCTAATCTTTCTGGGGACAGATGAAAGGGCAGCATGGTAAATAGGAGACAGATTGTATCTAAGGCATGTATGTTGTCAATACTCCTGCTTATTCCTGTTTGTCCCTTTCTAAGTCAGAAAGCTTGAGATAAAGGAAAGGGATATGGCTTGTGATAGTGTTGTGTAGTGGATGGAATGATGGACTAGGACTCAGGATGCTTGGTTTTTCTAGCTCCATCATGGAAGCCCTCTGGAGGTGTGGAACTGGTGAAACCACTCCTTAAATATCTCCCTTACTTTGAAAGTCTTATTAGGGTCACTATAAGTTGGTTCCAACGTGATGGCACATAACATAAATATAGCTTGTGAATATCGGGTCCTCTGCTATCCCAATGTATGGCCCAACTAGAAAATGCTTTAAACACACTCCTCAAAAGCTTGGCAATGGAATAAGTTATGCAGACTAATGAAGAAATGCAACTGTGTTTAGTTCACATTCATACAAACATCTTAGCAAAAAATGTAACATTATTCTGGCACAGTTACGTGTCAATTGATATGGTGAGTTGGAGTGAAGCATATGAAAGTGAAAAGGCTGTTTGGGTCGGACTTACAGTCAAAGGAAAATCTCAGCTGATTCACAGTTAGCTATAAATGTGGAAGTCAGAGTCAAATTGAGTTTGGTGCATTTCCAAACAGTGCAATGTGGGAGAGAATCTGGGTTTCTATTCTATCCTACCAGATACTCCATTGGATAGCTCAGTGGCTTACATATCTGGCTGCAGAGCCATATGTTGGGAGTTCAATTCTCTACTGTGCCTCCTGTGAGTAGAGACAGCGTGTGTGGCCTTGAGTAAGCTACACAGTCCCAGGGCATCCCCAGAAGCAGGGAATAGTAAACCACTTCTGAGTACTCTCTACCTAAAAAACCCTGAGAAGGGTTGTCATAATTCAGAATCAACTTGATGTCATGCAATTATTATTATTACAACCAAAATAGGGAGTGCCTGTTCATCATCACTTAAGCCTTTCACTTGAGGCCTGGTAACCTGCAGTTTGCTCTCTGACTAAAATACATTATACTCTACTTCAACCTTGCACCTTGCAGTTGTGTTGGATTACAATAATCATTATCAGTGTGACTGATGGAAAAGGTGGGAGTTGTAGTCCAAGTTCAGTAGACTCACAGAGTGAGCAAAGCTGAACAAGTTAATATGAGTTCATCCATAAGGCATGAGTGCCCATGGAGTATACCAGTTGATCTGGTTGAAAAGCCTTCTCAGTCAGGCACTTTACAAAATTTCGAGCTTACACCTCCCAAGATTCACCATGATGGCTAAGGCTGATGTAAAAGGAAGCCCAAAAATCTGCAAAGAAGGAAACAGGTTGAGAGAGACATAATTAGAAGATGCCCAGATCCAGAACAAGATACAATCGGCAGAAGATGGCTATCAGGACATGTTTAAAAGGAATATATTCTGGTACAGTATCCTGTTCATTGCTCGGTCAGAATTTCTTCTAGGGCATTTATTTCAACCACTATAGAGAAAGGATTCTAAGACTGAACAGTAAAGAGGGAGAAGAGGAAATACAGCACTTTACACTGAAGAAAACAAATCAGCACATCAGAGAAATACCAAGTACTGGAAACACTTCCTCTCATGGAAACAATGTTTTGAATACATACTGTTTCATAATCCCAGTTTGGTAGGAAATGAGGAAAGCCAAGCATCACTACATACAAAGAGTAAAACGACCTTCATTGTGATCCACACAATGAAGTTTGAGCCTGTTACACAAAAACCACAGCTCTCATTTGCTGTAAGATTCCTCTTCTTAGGCTAGCTTCCAAGCCATACTCTTTGCAATCTTGTGACTAAAACAATGTTTTTATTTTTTAAAAATCAATATTTTAAATTGAAATTCTCATAAAATTGGTATCAGATACTAACCTTTATGTTGGAATGGAATGATTGCATAATACACTAGGAAGTCAAGAATTTAAAACAATGAAATCCGAATTTTAAAATTGCAGAAATTTAAAAATTGTGATTCAGAATTTAATCAATTAAAAGAAGCACTTCTACATTTGTGCAAGGGAAACATACAGAGTTGTTTTTCCCCTTCATGTTTACACTGATGAGCAGCTGCTCAGTTGGGCTGGCAGGACCGGAAGAGAGTTTGAAAGGCTTCCTTTCTCTTTCAGTTGCCCATGCTCAGCCCATAATGCCATAATATTCTATTTGCAGGGCTTTCAAAGGACAGACACTGAGTTGAAGGAACTCCTTATTTGGAAAACAGTCTGGTCTAAGTCCTGTTAAAGGGAAAGAAGAGACAGCAGTAGCCTTGAAGTTCCCTAGTGATGTTTCTCATCTGGAGAGCAAACTGAGCAGGCATGCAGATCTTCCCAGTAATGAGATGTATTTAATTTTTCCATAGTTTTCCTTGAAGTGTCATAATAATATTCAGATTTGCATCTACACATATAAACAAGCATAGTATATTGACTTCATGCATTTCCATGTCCTCTACACTGCAGAAGAAGTCCCAAAACAGATATATTACATGTCCATGTTGTGTTTGAGTTTTGCTAAAATATATAAATTCACCCATGGATTTAATTTATGTTAACTTCCCATGAGCATCTAGGAAAATCTTCAGTATTATCCAATAATAAATACTAGTTTTATGTTGGATGGGGAGAAATTTGCTGTTAGATGGATAAGCCACAAGCTAATGACTACAGTGCTGCTGCAGATTAAATGCAAAAGCCCATAAACCCTTATTAGATCAAATGGTTTGTAAAGATAATTTGCCAGACATAGCCTAAGTTGTCTTCTAAAGGAGACAGACAGAAATACCAATGATAAAAGCACTGTGACAAGCATCAGTTTTAGAAATCTGACCTAAATAAATTATTTTTATATGTAGCCTGATGTATTTGCTTCATGGGACACACTGCTTGACTCCATAACACATGGATATTTGCTTTTAGATTCTACCAATGACAGTTTGGTATGTAGCAACGTATACTGTCTAGTTGCAAACTAGACAGTATACGTTGCTATATACCAAACTGTCATTGGTAGAATCTTAACCATAAGAGCAATTGATCAACAGAAGTGTGTGTGTGTGTGTGTGTGTGCGTGTGCGTGCATGTGGGCGCGCGCGCGCGCCAAAGCTATTTCAGCAGACACTGGCTCTTCATATTTGGAACTTTAGATGAAACGTTTCCCCATGCTTTCCCAGAGCAACATCAAAATGTGTCTACTCATGGAGATACTCAGTAAATCTACTTCCAACAAGGTGGATAAAAATTAATGATTTTTTCAATCAAATCAATTTAAATCAAGATTTAAATCAGGATTTAAAATTAAAAATTGAATTTTTGATTTAAATTGTAAAAAAAAATTCAAATATTTTATTTAAACAAAGCAATGTGTGCTGCTTATATACTTCCCCATAGTGCTTAAAGCACTCTCTGGGCAGTTTACAATTTTTTAATTATACACGCTACACACTGCCCTCTTCCCTGTGAGCTAGGCACTCATTTTACTGACCTCGGAAGGATGGAAGGCTGAGTCACCCTCATGCCGGCAGTCAGATCCGTTTGTATCGAATGCTGACCATGAGCAGAATTTCAACCACTGTTAACCACTATGCAACAATTTTTAAAATTTAAATCCTGATTTGAATCAAATCCACCCTGATTTCCACTACTAACACTTCACTGTAATCATCTGGGAAAGCCTAAGGCTAAATCTAGTCCTCAGCAGGGCAACTGTAACCCTCCAGTTGTTTTTGTCCTGAATATCCCATCAGCCTAAAATGGCATAGCACAATGGTTCCCAACCTTGGGTCTCTTGATGTTCTTGGACTACAACTTCCAGAAATTCTAGCCCGCAGAGCTAATAGTGAATCTTCTGAGAGTTTTAATCCAAGAACATATGGGGACCCAAGGTAGGGAACCGCTGCTATAGTAAATGATGAAGGATTACGGAAAATACAGTCTACCTGGAGGATCACTGCTCCTGGTTCATGAGACAGGAAACAGAATACCTCCTATTTTTCTAACATCCAGTAGACTTCACTGATTTTATGAAGGCTAACTATCATAGTAGTAAAAAAATTTATCTGCATTTCTCACATTAAAAAGTAATACCTTTTCATCAACATTATTTTTTTAAAGGCCAAAGTGCACAGAGACTTACACCAAGTCCAACTGTAATGCATCTTAACTCACTATTGTTGGTACCAATTGGCAGACCAGTTCCTCAGTGTTTCAGATAAGGGCTCTCCTTGTCCTATTGGAAAAACAAGGGCTTGAACCTGGTACCTTCTGTACACAATGCTTGTGCTCTCTCCTGGAAGCTATGATCCTTCTCCAAGTGAAAACTAGCAACAGCAATAAAATAATAATGGAAATTGTACCACCATATTCAAAAAGCAAAAGACAACAAATAATTTGCACTTTGCACCTTAAAGAACAAAAACTAGGTGCCCTCCCAAGGAGAGTATACAATATTTGGAGCTCCAGCAGCAACACAGGCACTCTATGCTTGGGCATGCCCCTCCTGGCTTCCAAAAGAAAGGGCTTTTTAGAGCAAGGCTTCAGACAAAAGATTTTTAGCTACCCAAATAACTGATAATAGTGAAGACAATGGGCATATGTTTTTCAGCAACACAGATCATCTTCAGTGATGATTATGTAGCCAAACAATACTTCACACTTAAAACCAGTGCCTATAACTAAGGAAAATCATGTGCCCATTGGCTTAGGTATTTACACATCCAGCAGATTTAATAATCACCATGAACAACTAATGGACTATGTACACAGACTGTGTGTAGACCGGGCCAACGCATGATCATGTGTCCCAACATGCACTGCGTGGAAAATGGCAGAGGTCATCCTCCTGCCCCAAACATCTCTTAGTAGCTTCCTGTCACTGAGATTTGCTGCAAGGCAAGTTAGGCCCTACAGCATGATAAGGTAGTTAGGGAATTACTTTCAACTGCTGGCTTGTGGGATGTCAAGAACACAATGCTGCAAAACAGAGATTTAGTTTTAAGTTCACTTTGTGTGTGTGTGGGTTAAGTATTTTGCCATCTTTGGTTGCTGATGCTGAGCACCCCCTTCCCATCTCCTTCCCACCCTGAGGGCAAGCTCTCAGGAAAGGACATGAGTTAATCTGCTACTTTTCCATCAAGTCTTCCTGTGATCTCATTTTAAAAAAATTAAGGAGGAAGATAGGGGGGTAGTAGACCAGTCTTTTTCTTGATTCACCTGATGCTTTCCTTTCTGGTTCTTTTGCCTTGCTTTCTCCTGACATGTGGAGAGTAACTCCAGCTATGTTATCCAGGCCTCAGCTGACTTCCTAAGAATGTCATTAGGTAGAGTGAAGTGGCTGCTTCTGACAGCAGACGTTGCTTCTCAGATTTCTCTTTATGCTCCCCCTTTTGGAAGGCAAAACCATATACTCCACACAACTTGCTCTGGGTCCTCTCAAGTAGCTTGCGATTTCTGATGTGGCGGAGGATGCCACTCCACTGTCACTCCTGACAATCCAACTGCCAGTCCAGTTAGTTTATGTATGTGGATTGGAGAGGGTGTTTTACTCTGTTCTTCCTTCCAGGCAACATAATGTTTAGCACCAGTCCTATTCTCTGACAAACAGTGCTTTGTGTAAGAGTGAGAAGCTCAAGGAGCAATTACGCACAAATGTAATTCATTTGCACATAAAATGACCTTCACAGCTTCTTAGCCCTGCAGCTTTACTCAGCTACCCATCTCATCTCTATACCTATGACATGTGAGAAATGACCATTCAGCATTCCACACTAGGCAAATAAAATGCCAGTTGCATGAGCTGTTCTGGATGCTTTACATGAATCACCTTGCTTCTTTCTTTGGTAAGAACACACCCTTGTTTTTGTCTTCTCTTCCAGCACACATTCAGGATCTTAAGTGTTTCCCCTCCTCCTCTCCTTTTGTACCTGGCACATTTTAGTCACTGTTTCTCAACCTACATATTTTCAAAAGCAGAACTGATTGATATATTCATCAACAGAAGCTGGCCTAGTGAAAAATATAATTTAGGTTTTGCAGTATAGTAAAGAGTGGGAAGGTTTTTGCTGAGAAACAATTCAGTTCCAGTAAGAATTTTAGTTCCAGGGTCATCAGAATATAAAGAATGGTTGAAACCATCAACTATGGAGGTGACTCTAGCCTCTTGGAACTGGATATGTATATATATTTTTTCCTTTAAAAAGTATGAAAAGTGCTTTAAACTTTATATGTCATGCACCTTCATGGTAATCCACTGTGGTAAGTTAAACTGACACTTTAAACTGACCATGGTTTCTTTGCTTGGAATTACTGAAATATGTTGACTTCAGATAAGGTTCATAGCATCAAAATTTTGGTCCCAAGGATTTTTCTAGCTTTGATTACAAAGTCTATTTCTTGGATTGCAAAATCCAATTTTTCAAGGCTTTGAAACTTGCCAAACTATCTCTTCCCTGAAATTTTATAGACTGTTAAATTTCACAAGTACATAAGGTACATATAAATACTTGTACTGTTTTGTACTGGGAAAATCAAAATGTGCTATTTAAAATGTAAATTCAACTTATTACATTCTAACTGGTGGGGAAATTTATTGGTTTTCAGAAATATTCTTAGAAGTCCTATTTTTGGGAAATTTACCCCAAAAGTGATCTGGCTCATGACGGTTTAATCCCATGGGACAGATCACACATAGGCACAGCAAGAATTTGTTGTATTTGTGGGTAAGTGAGAAAAGACAACACAATTAGGCAAAGGAGTTGGGGGAAAATGTTTAAACACCTGAGGAGGCCTTATGCTTCCCAGGGAAAACACAATTATTGGCATTATTTTGATTCCCAGGGAAAACTGTAGGTGCAAAACACAATTATACAAAGAGTTTGGAAAAATATTTTGGCACTATTTTGCTTCCCAGGGAAAACACAATTATGCAAAGAGACTGGAACTCAGCAGTTCCCAAAAGCTTTTCCTGCTTAAAATATAGCAGCCTCAGAAAAAGCCCTATTGTAGCCATTAAAGATTATTTACACACACCCCAAGCAGTTGTTATTCAGAAATATTCTTAGAAGTCCTGCTTTTGGGTAAATTTATTGGTTTTCTGAGGACCTATATTTATAAAAGGCCTCTGTATCCCCCCTTAAGCAGGCTTCAGCAGAATCTGTTGTATTTGTGGGTAAGTGAGAAAAGACAACACAATTAGGCAAAGGGGTTGGGGAAAAAATGTTTAAACACCTGAGGAGGCCTTTTGCTTCCCAGGGAAAACACAATTATTGGCATTATTTTGATTCCCAGGGAAAACTGTAGGTGCAAAACACAATTATACAAGGAGTTTGGAAAAATATTTTGGCATTATTTTGCTTCCCATGGAAAACTGTATAAAAAGTGGGGGCTTCTCTAGAGGATCACTACTCATTCCCTCTTCTGCCATCAACCTGTTGCTGAGAAGTGCTTCCTGACGGCTGAAAAATATGGCACATGTATCTTATTGCCTAGCTGCTTCAAATGTAAGATTTTATTTCAGTGTAGTATAGCTTGTATTCCTTTGCTTGTAATCATGCCTTGATCAGAGGTTTGGACTGTCTGGTCCTTTATGACCCTACCAACCTTACTTTTTTATGCTTGGGTTGTCTGTTATAGGCATGATAGCTCTTACTCTCTCCCCCCTCTTTTATAGAAAATGGTCACCAAAGCCCAGATCCATAGGTCTTCAAGTTCTCAGCAAACAGGTAAGAGCTTATCTGTTTTAAAGGACTTGTTATGTTATGTTTAGAATTAGAAAAAGCATGTAACTATTGGGGCTTGATCCTTAAAATAAAGGGGAAAATGTAACTTTGGGTTTGGGAGGGTTTCTGTTATGTTTAGAATTAGAAAAAGCATGTAACTATTGGGGCTTGATCCTTAAAATAAAGGGGGAAATGTAACTTCGGGTTTGTTCCCTTGTAGACAGTCAACCCTTAGAAAGACTTATGTTTTAAAATATCACAGTGAGCAGGACAGAGCCTCTGTATATATTTTATTTTATTGCAAGACACAGAAAAAGGTTTTCTTGATTACACACAAGGCTCCCTGCCGGTATACTGAACACTTTCATTCCCACGTGCTCAACGGGGTATTTCGCATTAGAGGTCAGAAGGGCCTCGGCGTGTCCTAGACGAACTCCTGGGGACACTTTCACCCTTTTGACAAACAGAAAGGCGTTTAAAATATCCACTTTGTAATTCTCCGCGGCATCACTGCTCATCAAACAGAATATATCCTTGCTACGAGTGAGTTTGATTTTCACATCTACACCGTTCAGTAACATTTTCTCCTGAAAAAATAGCTCGTTGTGCAATGGGCCCATCAGATCCCATTTCTGACTGGCTCCGGTGTGTTGTGCTCTGGTTCTAAAGTCCCAGTTTCTGGCACCGGCTCCTGTGGCGGTTTGCTCCATGGTTAGATGGCCATCTTTATAAAAACCACATGCCGCAAATTGGGTGCTCAAGCTGTCAGAGCCGTAGTTCAAAAGCAGCTCTATCATGGCTCTATAGGGGTAACAATTATTACTCTGGCTGATAAGTCAGTCTCCAAGGGTGACGTCCAGTTGACTAAACAGCGAGGCAATGGGGTAGTTTACCAAGGCTACTTTAGCATCAGCAGCAATGGCTGTCCCGTTTGCTTTTGTGACCTTGCACACCACATAGAGCAATGTATTGTTTAAATCGATATAATCTTCACTGTTGCCGGTTATATAAAATTTGAGCGTTGGGTGTTAGGGTGGCCAACGGTGGTACCTCAATGTACGTGCTGCTTTCCACGCTGGTTTGTGTAGGTGATAGTTGAAAAATATCCAATTCAGATTTGGTACATTCTTCAGAGGCTCCGTGAATGAAGGCCATTTTAAAAGATGTCTCCCCTGCACCGTTTCAGGCCCTTTATCTTCCGGTTTGCTTTCTTCTTCCTGTTCCAAAGCTTCTGACTTTTTAAGGAGGCGCTCCTGTGTTTAACCGCTTAGGAGGACCTAAGCGTTGATGATCCACTTTTCGTTTAACTCCTCCCCTTCTTTTCAGGTATGTGAGTCCTGAGCCTTCTTGGGGTCTCACTTTTTTCATAACATGACCCATGACATCTCCAGCGATGTTATGCATGGCTGTCTTAATGTGGGGTTTAATAAACTCAAAACTTCTCCTCAAGAGGGGGACGGCTTTTCGGAACAGCTCACAAAAAATACCACCCAGCCCTGCCCCGTACATGTTTACAGCGCCGTGAAATCCGGGGAGGCCACGACCTGCCTGTGCATTATATTAAGCCCTATAAACATTGATATCTCCATAGTCTTTTAACACAACAATTTTAATGTTCTTCTTTTCTCCTCCTGCGCACAACCTTTTCTGGGGTGAATATGCAACCTCACAACAACTTTCCCCAAAGTGAATGGCATGTCTTGGTTCTGATCCGTCTTTATTTCAATGGTGATCGTGTTGATGTGGTTCTTACTCATCAATACGTAATGTGGCTTGTCGTAGATAATTGTAACACATTCGTAGGTTTCTCCCCTGACGGGGATACAGCGTAACAGAGGTACAGAGTGGTCTCCCACGATTTGGTGCTCTATGATATCCGTATAGACGTACAAAGAGCTGAAACCTCCGGTAAGGTCTGCAGCATGAGGTATTTTTCTAACGGGTTCATCCGGAGGAACCCCCAAAATGCGGGCTAACTCAGCACCAGCTGAAAAGAAGTAACTTTCAGGGCCTGTGAATCTAACTTTTCCCATGACTGGGTCATACATAGGTCAGCCACGCTTGTTGCAGATCTATAGCTTGTTTTATAGTATCATTCATGTTGTTCAGAAGATCAGGAATGTCCTTGTAATAGCCCCTGTGTAACTGAAAGGCCCATTTATTTGTACCCTCAGAAATGGAAAATGGGGCATTTTTAAGGATTGTGTACCAGCTCCGAGGATACTGTATCTCGGCTAGGCCAACTTCCCAAACCCCGTTCAAATCTCAGGGCCGGGGTAGCATTGTTGTAAAGCTGGCATTTGTATTTTGAGGAAAGACTTTCTTACAGGTGTTGCTGGGGAGTGTGATGTAAAAACCATGATCGCCCATTTTGCTTCTCTGTCCTATACGACCTCAGAAACTTCAGAGGCAGACACCCAGCTATTGAACTTGCTAGGCCAACCTAACCATTTCACTAAGTGAAGCTTTCTTGTGCCCCTGCCTTTTGTGTCCAAAATCTTTTCAATTCTGTACAATCTGTCTTCCCAGTCATTGATCGTCTGTAGTTCTTCAGGATAGAAAGTCCCGACTATGGCCTCCCCATCATAATCCGTGAACTGGTATACAGGCCTCTCTGCGCCTTTGATAACCTGATCCACTATAAATATTTCAGTGGTGAAATTCTGTTCATAGCCCTTATCAAATACACCCTTCATTTTAGAAACCCTCACACAGTCACCTTTTCTGAGTTTTGGAACCTCTTTTTTTGTTTCAGCAGAGGCCCCATAGACCCTTTTCCAGATGGCTAGAGCATTGTGATGATTCACATCTACAGCTCTACATTTAATAGTTCTATGAATACTGTGGTTATAACTTTTAAGGAACTGTGGTAATACATCCACATACCTGTAGGTATTATTAGCTGTGAAATACTTCCACATTTTTGTTTTTAATGTTCTGTTAAACCTCTCCACCACCCCCGCTTTGACCTCATTATTGGTGACAAAATGTTGTATTCCGCATTTCTTGAATAAGCTGCTTACAGGCCTGTTTAGAAATTCACCGCCACGGTCCGTCTGTATTTTGTCAGGTTTTCTTCCGTCTTGTTTGAAAATAGCATCAAAAGCTTTGGCCACTTCTTTACTTGTTTTGCCTTTGAGAACTTTTGCCCAGCTGTGCTTAGAAAGGATGTCGATGCATACCAGGATATACTTTAAGCCCTTGTTGTACCGAGCAAATTGTTGCATATCGACCAAATCTGCATGCCATTGAGCATCTACTTTGGAAACAATGGTCTTATTTCTTTTAAAACGAACTCTAGCCGGTCTATGCAGTGTATAGGCATCCTGATCAGAACGCCATTGAGAAGCATCCCCTACCTTCAATGTTTTGATCTGCTTTTTGGCTTCCCTAAATAGAGGCTTCAGACCGCCAAAACTCCCCACTGATGAGGGTGTATAATAGATATTGTGTAGTATTTTCCCCTGTGCAGCCATCTCAACCATTAACACAAATATGAACAAGGTATCGTACAATAAAGGCTCTTTATTAAAAGACAGTATATTACAAGGGTATTGTAAAGCAAACATCTAAGCCTCAGGGGTAGTAGAAACACATGAAATACAGGATAGATTTACAAGCTGTATATGTAGAAACACATGCAATACAGGAGAGATTTACAGGCTGTATATTCATGCAGGGCAGTTTCTCGTCCTCAGCAGCCCAAGCCTTCTCCGGTGGGTGAGAATGAAACAACATCGTCTGCTGATTTCAGGTCAGTTCTGTTTGGCCCATGTCCACAATCGCACTCAAGCTCATCATCCTCATCATTCCGAGCCTTCTCCTGTGGGTTAGAATGAAACAACCCTTTAGTAAGGTTTTTTTAAAGACCTTAAAACCCCTAACATACCCCATAACTATAGCTTTTAGAAAATGCTCTTACCTGGCTGACTTGATGCTCTGCATCACTCTCAAAGCCTTCATCTGAAACCTCTTCCACCATCAGATCCTCAGGGCCGTCGGCATCCCCCACAAAGCCCGGTTTCGCCAGCACACAGCCATCCACGTCCTCTGCTGATTTCAGGGCATCACCGGTTGGCTTCTGTAAAGCTCTTTGCCCATTGCCCACAATCACACTCAAGCCCATCCTCCTCATCATCACCCCACATCAGGGTGCAGGCTGGCTTTCTTGTGCTTTTCGGCTTCTGCTTTGGCTTTGCAGTAAATACGAATATGTCTTCTGCAGACCTGCATTTTCTTCTTAGATTTTCTAGGTCTTCAGGCAGCATCCCCCTGAGACTTGCAGGGGGTCCTAAGGGGCACAGGGGCTTGGAAAAACCCACAGGCTCATAGTAGTAATCTTGGGGGCGCAAGTGCCTTTTGGCTTTCACCGGGGCCTTTTGGCTTGTCCCGGGGAGCTGGTTTTCCTTGTCCTCCATCTTCTCCAAGCTGCACCGGTCTCTGCAAAGAGTGGCAAGCACACGCAGAAGGCCCCCAAAATCACTGCTGTGGCGTTTCAGCAACCGCTGTGGAGTTTCAGCCCCAGGCGGCCTAAGGGCATGCGAAGGCATGCCCTACGGCCACCCCTTTTCTGGCCAAACCCCTCCAACCTCGCCCCATTGGCCCACAGGGCCGCAGGGGTGACACGTCACTTCGGGGGCCAATCCTGAGGCTGCACTCTGGTCACGGGGAACCCCGGCATCTATGAACCCCTCCTATAGGCCCACGGTGGCCTCAACAACCCCCCACTTCATCCAAAAGCCCCGCCCACCCAGGAGGAGGGCCCTGGGTTGATTCTTGACCCTTTGTCCTGCCTCGCAGGGGTGGCGCACCTGTCAAAAGTGATTTTGATGAATGCTAGGTAGTATTACTACCACAGCCACCCCTTTTCTAGCCAAACCCCTCCAACCTCTCCTCATTGGCCCACAGGGCCGCGGGGGTAACACGTCACTTTGGGGGCCAATCCTGAGGCTGTGCTCTGGTCACGCGGGACCATGGCATCTATGAACCCCTCCTATAGGCCCACGGTGGCCTCAACAACCTCCTACCTCACCCTAAAGCCCCGCCCACCCAGGAGGAGAACCCTGGGTCGATTCTTGACCCTTTGTCCTGCCTCGTAGGGGCGGTGCACCTGTCAAAAGTGATTTTGATTAATGCTAGGTAGTATTACTACTACTGACAATTCCAGATACTGAGATTTCTATAGGAAAGGTCATATAATATTATATCAGTCACATAGTTCTTGATTAAAGACTGCACAGAGAAGTTAGATGAAACTGCATTCATACCATGGTTATAACATTAGAAGCATTTCCAGACAATAACTTTTGGTGGGAAAAGTGCAACTGTTGGACTGTAACTCCCATGTGACCTACTCAGCAAAATCAGTTCTGAAGAATGCTGGGACTTGCAGTTGAACAATTCCATAAGCCATTCAAACTGACAGCATTTCTTCCCCAGCTCCACCATACTGGCATCATTCTGGTCCTGTGCATTGGAACTAAAGGGACAAACGACTGTAAATTTAGCTTTAGCAAGATGTCTATGGAAATTGACTTCCAGGCATAATCCTACACATGTTTATTATCAATAAATCTTGCTTTTTCAAAAGGCCTCCTGTTAGATAAATGTATGTAAAGTGTGCTGTTAACCTACTCGAAGACTGTGGGTCTTCTGTGAAAGGAATCAGTGAACACAACAGTAAGATCATTCACACAAAATGCCCCTTATCTGCAGGAGTACAGATGCAGGATGCCCTGTAAGTATATCTGGTCATGAAGGAGTTGGGGAAAATAAGGAAGGTAATCAAGAAGGCAACTGTGAACTGGAGGCATAGTAGCATTTTGATTGTCAAGCCTTCATATGCAACAATAATGAAAAACAGGTAAATCAAAATAGAAGGATGCTGTATAATGGGGAAGTGCCTGCTGCTCACTTGATTCCTCCCCATCCCCAATAATTAAACTACAATATTGCAGCAACAAGGAGAAAGTACTAAGAGAAATCAGATTGCAGAACAATAACAAAGGTTAAACAAGTTTAGAATGTCAAAGCATAAATTGCATCCACTTCCTCAAAAAGAGGCTGTGTGATCCAGGAGGGAAAATTTTGCATCTGGATGAAAGTATGACTACCAAACACTGTGTTAATATCACCAAGAACTAAGTATTGTATGGAATGGAAGTCTTAACTAGGATCAGTCTTTCTTGAGAATACCAAGAGAGTTTATGAAAATACATATGCTATTGACAATCAATAGCAGAGATAGCAATAAATATTCATTTAAATATTCATCATCAATGGCTGTAGTTGAAACTTTTTGTTGCCTTAGACTAGCCAATGAGCTCTGTGCTGAAACTCTGAGCCAGCAACATTTCTGAGTAATAGCTGAAGCTCTTAATCACTGTCATACATCAACTCTAGCTAAAGGAAAGGAAGAGATGTATATCAAGTAAAAGCAAGACATTCAGGACAATATTTTGAAGAGGTCTTGTGAAACAACTAGGTTATGACCAGGAAAGGCCTGTGGTACTTAGATTCAATCTAAAGGATCATAATTGGTAGTTCTGTAGGTCACGCACAGCCACTTGGTAAGAAGAACAGGGAAGAGGCCTTAGGTAGGATGGAGCTGGGTCCTCGAGTCAAGAACCAACGGACCAGAAGGACTGTATGAAGCGACTACTAACTTATGCAATCATGGAAATCCGATACAAGTAAAGGGGACCTCAGCAAGGTTTAAGGTTGAACAACCTCTAGAAGATGACACTTTCCCCACTCATGGGTCAGTAAAACAATCCTGTCTCTCCTGGAGTTTGTATAAGATTCTGGCTAAAATGAAATCTTGCCTGATGGACTTGATCCCATTGGCCTCTTTGCCTATTTAGAGCACAAAAGGATTATTTTAACTTTTTCAAGTTAAAGAGACAGAGATAGGCAACATTCTTTGCCAGTGCAAATATAAATCAACTCTTTTTCTCTGCTTCTCCTTGCAACCATAATTTAATTTTACTGCTATATTAAGTTGACAGAACAGAGAACTGAATGGGCTACAGCAGCTCAAGGATGACAGGCACTGCTCCTAAATATTATCTCTCAGTCTACCAATCTGTTAACGCAGAAGTTGTGTTCCTTGAATTCAGGGACAGAAAACATTAGAGGATAGTAAAGTCACTACTCAGCAATAATATATGGAAAGATGTTGAGGGTTGATCAGAAAGAACCGCAAAATGCGAACATGCAAGATATAAGACAGGTTTGCTTGACATGGATATGTTTGGACAGGGATGTGATAGGTAACCTAAATATTTCCCTCTGTCTGGGATTTACTGAGTCTTGCCACTATTAAGACCACCCCTAGCATCATAGAGGTTTCCGGGCTTCCCATGAAAATGAGACACTGGTCTGAATCCCCCTACATTTTTGTCCCGCCTGTTGTTCTAATCAGGAAATTGCCAAAGCCTGCACAGTTTAATGTCTGTTAGAGTGACTCCTGTTTCAGGTAGATGCCAACCTGTAGAGAGGTATTATAACAATATCCTGCACAGCTTGGCATTTCTTCTCTCTTTTCCAGGTGAATCCTGCACAGGAAGGCTGCCATCTTGTGCAGAAATTGTAATACTTCTGTAGAGTGTGGTGTTTCTTCCAGATAAAATGACCATGAAACTTCCAAAAACTCCAAAAAGATTTTGCAAGGGGAAAAACTCAAATAGGCAAGCTCCCTGTCTCTTGTTGAGAGCAAGAGGCTGTGAAATTCATATCCATAGCTCTGAAGGCATCTATTGCAGATCTGTTCTGGAACTGGGGATATGGCTTGTCACCATACCAATAAAAGTTTCTATCCTTGGATTCTAGCTAAACATGTTGTGCTACATCATTATAAACTCTTTTAGAAAATATTGTTTTTAGATGAGGAAAGTTATATAAGGAGAACATATTTTAAACCTTAAATCTATAAACAGCTTTCAGGGCTGTGATTTAAGGACTGCATCCACAGAAAGTCACACAAAGGTGGCTAGTTCAGATTCTTGAAATTCTTCCACATGAAACAGTTGCAGGGAGGAAATAACATGTTTTAGCACTCCATGGATTGCACACACACACACACAGAGAGAGAGAGAGAGAGAGAGAGAGAGAGAGAGAGAGAGAGAGAGAGAGAGGAGAGAGCAGCTTAAATATATTTTATGCATGTTTATCTTGCTCCTGGAGAAAATCACGCTGGAGGAAGCAGCATGTACTGACCGAGCAATATTGTTATATTATGCACTGTCAAGTTGCATACAATGTATAGTGACTCTTAATGGGTTTTTCAAGATCTGTGAGATTTTCAAGAAATTGTTGTACATTGCCACCCCCTAATGAGTTTCCATGGCCAAGCAGGAATTTGAAACCCAGGTCTACTGAATCCTCCTCTAGCACTTTATCCACTGTACTACACTGGCTCTCAAGGGTATATTAGGAACAACCTTTCTTCCACTCTATAGTTGTATCCTATGGGCTATTTTACATGTTGTTGTTTAGTCGTTAAGTCATGTCCGACTCTTCGTGACCCCATGGACCAGAGCACGCCAGGCCCTCCTGTCTTCCACTGCCTCCCGGAGTTTGGTCAAATTCATGTTGGTAGTTGGTACTATTTTGCATAGTAGATTACAAACACCTGAATCAGTCCTGTGGTATACATTTACAAGTTGAATATTAAGTATACCCAAATCTAGCTATTCTATGGTGGGAGCATACATGGAAGGAAGAGAATTTTATACCACACGAAGCTGGTGGCTGATTCTCTGGGCAATGATCCCCTTCCAACCATTAGATAAAAATACCCAGAAATAAAATTTCCACAAAACTTCCAATGTGGCTTCCATTTACTTCTTTATTTAACACTACCTAGCTGGCTAGAATTTAGTGAGTCAGGCATCTGGCTGCAGAACCAAAGATTGGCACGTTGATCCAGGAGGAGAGTCAGCCTGTGTAGCCATGGGCACAGTAGCAGATTGCCCCCAGAAGAAGGGGCTGGTATATCTGTGTACTCTATATCTAGATAACCCTGGAAGTGCTCACCATGAGTCAGAATCAGCTTGACCACATATACTGCTGGGCAGTCAATGGTTTAGGCATCTAGCTGCAGAGCCAGAGGTTGAGAGTTGAATTCCTCACTGTGCTTCCTTGACAGGGGCTGGACTCAATGATCCATAGGGTCTCTTCTAGCTCCAACTTAGAACTGCAGAGTTTATACATCATCATCATCATCATCATCATCATCATCATTATTATTCCTCTTGATTAATTATTATAATCTAGCATCTAAATTTATTGTATCTCTTACTTTCTTACCATGAAGACTCACTTTTTTCTCTGTGTTTTTTTCCAGGGCAAAGGCAGTTCTGAGTTAATGGCTGGTTTTATATATTCATTAATGGGGTAGTAAACCTTTCTGCCTTTTTTGCTTTTTTGCTTTCAGCTGTCCTAAGGGCAACTCTGTGTAAGACTAAAATCCATGGCATTGCCTGCTAGAGGCCCATCTGAATCACTCCAATCCTTTCCTCCTTCATGGCATCTCAAGACTGATAATCCAGGCACAAGTGCAATATTAAGTCAGCCTCTTCTCTTCATTTTTCCCCATTCCCATAACCTGCTTTTTGCAACACCTCCACTGAATGAGGAAATCTGAGATCTTGGGGGTTTGCCCAGAGCTGTGACCTTGGGTCAATGTAACAAAAGTATTTCACAAATATAGGTATATACCAGCATTTAAAATGAATGCTCAAATTTTCTTTCTCTTTTCAGCATAATTCATTTTAATCCAATCATTTAGCCAGTCATTCTTAAATCAGCACACCATTCAGGCAGAATAATATATTGATGATGTTTCCCCAAAATACATAGCTATATCAGCTGGAACTATGGTAACCTAGGTGCCCTGGCAGCAGAGCCAAAGCTGAGACAATAGGACATCAGAGAGATATGGCAGGACAGTGTTACAGGAGGTGCAGCACCAGTGAAGACATGGTGGACATACTTCTTTTCCCACGAAGAAGTCTGAAGTGTTTGGGTATGACTGTAGCGAACACCCTGTCTTCCTATATATATAATGGTATTGGCCTGCACCAATGGGAGCTGTTGGGAGGTGGAGCCAGAGAAACCAGGAGGGAGGGGTGAGTCTGAGTCTAGTCAGTTCAGTGAGAGTCAGAGAGACAGAGAAGAGAGAGATAGTTTGGGGTTTGAGGTAGAGAGAGCATTTAAGGAGTGATTAGTCAGAGTGTGACCTGTATTAATTAAGATAGAAGAGGTTAAAGTAAAATACTGAAGCTTTGTGTAACTTTAAGAATGTGCTTAAGAACTATTCCTAAAACAACTTGTAATCAATAAACCTGTTTCTGTTTAAAAGTTCAGTACTGAATGGACCTCAGTCTTTCATAGGAAATATAGGTTGATAAAGAGATCAACTGATGGCAGCGTGTTAAAGGGCGTGTTGGGATACCTTCGTGAGCTCTGTGTTTGGTGAAACAAACAGGGGCCATAGGGTAAACGTCACAATGACGTCAAGAATTGGGATGCAATTCTTTTTAATCTTACAACCTCCTGTTCATAGGCCATCTAGAACATGGTGGATTGGTCTTAGAACTCTCTAAAAATAGTGAAGCAGATGAGAACAGAGAAGTACTTGGGGAGGGAGGGCAATGGTGCTTAATCCCTCTGAGCATCAGAGGCACAAGCTAAGGCAGCAGTTGCCCAAGCAGATGTGACTGCATTTCACTTCCTGCCATGCTTATCATGCCAAAGGCTTTCTAGATAATGTGTCAGATTTTCTGAACTCAGTTGTGAGTCATTTTGTCTTGTTATGAAGTTGGTTGCAGCTATCTCACTTGTTTACAGAAACAGAGTGTGAATCCAGTTTTGCAAGCTATAGTAAACATTATTTTCTGTGGAATGAATGTATGTTGAGTGTCTAGAGTTACATTATGAATGCTGGTTAATTCACTTTAATCAAACATATTGATCCAGCAAGAAGTTCTCTGCTTTGTGTTCTCCATACACAAAAGGATGTTATCCAAAGTTTTAATAATTCATCCTCTGGGGATAGTTTCTGTCTCCAGGATCATCCCCTAACAGGAGATCCACATTGTGAGCTCTGACCAGAACTTGGGAATAATTTTTTTTAAAAAAAAGTTTTATGTTTTGGAGTACAATTCCTCAAGTTCTCCCACCAGCATGGGCAGCAACGGTGGATTTAACATCAATGTGTGCAGGCCTCCCACTTCTTTCTTTAGAAGTATTTTTCTAGCTCACCAAGTGATGGGAAATTGGGGAGGAGGGGGAAATCACATAGAAAAGCAAGAAGTAAATGAAAAGAACCCAGTCTGTTATTGTTCAAAATCTTGTGCCTGTGCCAGCTCTTTTGAGTGTCAAGATGGAAAAAGATCATTTCTGTACTTAAATGTCAGACCTCTCACTGCCATGGCATGCTGCTGGAGATACTGTATTACACATCCAAGAAGCAGCTGACCTGTTCACTGTTGCACCAGAGTTGCTCACTCAGCAAGTATTCCCATTTCCTCCTGTCAATACAGGGTATAAACTTACCGTGTCTCTAGCTTTCTTAACATGAAGGTAATGACATTGATTTGTAACCAGCATTTTTCAGACTGCCTGCTTACCGTGACACTGCAACATACTGAATAGCCAACCTTTCAGAATAAAGCTGGATGCAAACTTTTCATCAGAACAGATCATGTGCACAACTTTACAACAGGTGATCTTCAATCTAAGGAACTCTGAGAATTCAGCCTCAGCTCACAGATTACTCTGGGAAAGTTGCATGAAGAATTCTAATGATTCCATGGGAATCATCCCTAAAGCCATCCTGGGCAGGCTAAGCATTACATCAGACTTGGAACAGTTTGAAATTATACACTAATTTATTTGAGTTCACAGCATGCCCCATTCCTTTTGGGGCAGAACGAATAACAACATATTAAAATGCAGACATAAAAACGCCTTTCTAACAGTCAGTTGCAATCTCATTAAAATAACTCAAGAACAAAAAGGCAATCTAGATTCCCAGTAAGATCCATAATTGCCTCCCACCCAGGACAAGACAGGCCTGAGTACTTCTTGCAAGGTTACTAACAAAAAATTTTGGGCTTTTAACATACATATATTTTGCTAAATAATTTAAGTCTTCAGTTGCATTTTCTATCCTGGTATTGTTAAGATGAAACGATATAACAAATGCTAAAACAAAAGAGCTTAGGATTCATGACAGAAATAAGCAATACAATCTTATGCGTAACAACTAAGACAATTGATTTCAATAGGGCATACTCCCAGATAAGCGGATACATTATAAAATAATTGTACAGGCATATAGCTACACCTTTTTGTCTCATGCCATGTCTAAAATCTGAAAGGAAATAGGATACATCTAAGTGGCAAACTCATACAAGTAGTAGTAAACCTATTTCCATTTCTTTCTTACTTAATATGAACCTATCACCTGGACTGAGAGCCAGTAGCATGTAGTGGCCAGAGTGTCAGTCTGCAACTCAGGATATCTGGATTCAAGTCTTGTTTTTAGCCAGAGAAATGTACTGGGGATTGGCAACATAAACTACTCCTTGAAAACCTAGTATTCCTTGTAAATTATATGAAGCTTATGGTAAATTGATGGCACATAATGACAACAATGAGTTGGATATCTTTCTTTCTTTCTTTCTTTCTTTCTTTCTTTCTTTCTTTCTTTCTTTCTTTCAGATTTTGCTTCCTGTTCTTTTTACACCAAAAATGTATAAAGACTCTCGGATCCTGGCAGAACACCAAGAGGAAAAGAATCCCAGCTCTAGAGACCAATAAAATTACTCCCTGCATTCTTGATCAGTCCCAGAGGGCACTGTCATTACAAGCATGGACATGGATTTCTATAATCTCTCCTATCCCTCCCTGTGCATTTCTCAGATTCATACCAATCCAGAAGCCCCACCTACTCATATCCCTGTTGTGGTTCCCCTGCCACTTCTTGCTCTGACAGGCAAGCTGCCTTTCTAGCTGCTGCCACTGCTGCCTTGTCATATATGAGAATGCTCACAGTATCTGTAAAGAAGGGGAGAGGAGCCACTTTTATGATCTAATCAGGCACTGCACCAGAAAACAGCTCTTCCCAGATGATGAAAGCAAAGATTCTACTTCAAAGCAGGATGCTAGTGCTGCGTGTAAGGCCTCCTGTGCATGAATCCTAGTTTATAAAAAAGCATCTGCGATGTTAATTTCTACCTCATTTATGATGCACTTCTGTGTGTTTGTTTCACAGTATTTCAGAGGAGCAGGACTCCTCCATTTGAGGTGATTCATTCTGGTTTTGCCACTTCAAACTAGTTGTGCCACCTTTGAGCAAAATGACCTACAAAACTGAGTACATAATAATAGATAATAATGATAATTCTGCAAAATCCAGATGCACAAGGTGTCAGACAAATTCAAACCATATTCATATTCCTTGGAGGGTCTGAATGATGACCCATACTAGAAGAAGAGACACAAAAAGCCATCAGCAAGAGTCCGAATTTGGCAAAGCATTTGTTTCTAAAATTAAAATTATAATTGCAGAAATTCAGATTTTCATGTGCTATTGTTAACTGACTAGCACAGTCCACCAATATGCCAATATTCTTAAATAGGCAACGTGGACCAATATATATATAGAAGAAGGTGGGCGGATTTGTTTGCACAAATGTAAATCTTACTAGCCAAAATCCTACTGTGAAGTTCCTTGCACATAAGGAAACCACAATTTGCACAACAGACAGACAACAAGATCATATGAGTGCTGGTTTTCACCGCATGATCCTAAGAGTGGCACTGTATTGGGTGCAGTTCACTTCCAGAGAATATGACTGGAAACTTTATCTTTGTAAAAGAGCAAAGATAAACATACTGAAGAAATCTCATCACCTTTAGCGCAAAAAACCTACAACATTTTGCTTGGCTTAGCACGCATCCGGACTCCGCCTGTTTATAACAGGGTGGTTCAGTGATGGACTGTGCATAATAATAATAATAAGAAGAAAGAGAAACACTTTTGAGAATACACAGGGTCTCTCTCCCTTTCCAGGGAGCCTGAGTGAGTCCTAACGCCACACCCTCCAGATAAGGAGCAGTGCTTTCAGCGGGAAACACGCGAGTCGCAGGCGGCTCTCTCTCTTTTTTTCAGAAACCAGGTGCTGAGCTTCCTCACATACTCCAAAGAGCTTAAACTCATTATTAAGCACGCGGAGGAGAGGCTCAGCTCTCCGCCCCCACGACACCATTATCAGCCAGCCACTCCTTCCCATTCCTCAGAGCGACTCCCCAGCCTAGTCTTGCTGACTAGGGAGACGACTGGCTAAAAACCTAGAAAGTCCTGAAATACTTGCGTATGGTCAGAAACCCTGCAGGAGGAGGTGAGGGGAAGGAGCCTCGAGCAGCCCTCTCCGCTCTCCCTGACTCAGCGAGGGGAGGGAGGAATGTGTGTAAGGTGCTGCTTCCCGTCCATCTGGCTCTAACCAGAAGAGCTTCTTATTCACCTTCTTGTATCCGATCGATTCCATTTTTGGTCCTTAAGGGATCAAACCTTTTTCCAAGAGCAAACAGGACGGCCACGCACATAACTGGGGGCGGGTGTGTGTGAGTGTCTGTAGGGGGTTTGGTCACACACAGATACACCCATGCACGTTTGCTGATTTATTTCAAAGGGAAACCAGCTATTTTATAGCGGCATATCACTCCCTCCCCCCAATCGTCCTTTTTTGCCCACCATTATCGCTTTCACTGCTGAAATATCCGGCATCGGCAAGGGGTGGACTTGATGACCCTTTAGGTCCGATCCAGCTGTGTATAGTCTTCTGTCCCGTGGAACCCACACAAAGAGCCAGAGAGGCCAAATCATTGCCAAATGCTGCATCAAAGAGACGGTCTCGCCCTTTCACTCCCTTAATTCTGAAAACCCCCTAGTCCGACTTCTCTATCATCGGTACTGGGTCTGGAGATATGGACCAGGAAAGATCCGGTTTCGCCCCTTTTTCTCAACCGCACACAACTCCCCCCCCCCCCTCAGCATCTCTCTCCCATCGCACTGCCGAGAAAATGCCCCTTGCGCGCGTCCTCGCTCCATCCCAATCCGGCTCAAACCCCAGACGTCGGATTAAGCATGACAGGGACCGAGGTCTCGCCGTCACCGCCAGCCCGAAGCGTGACTGCGGGCGTTCCATTCGGCTCCCAGGAAACGTTCCACTCAATGGCGCAAACCTCCGACGGGAAGCGAAGCAGCAACCCGTGTGGGAAGCAGCGACTTTTCCCCTTTTCCCACGCCCCGGGAGGAGAAACAACAACAGCACCCGCACGCACACACACACACACACACACACACAGAGAGACATCCTCTCCCCTTACCTTTGTATTTATCCATCCTCGGACTCTGTTGTTACTACTTTGCCGGACAAGACCGAGAGACCTTAGACAAGGAGGCTAACCCGAGGCGGCGCGCGCGCGCTCCCCCAACTTCTTCAGGCGGCTTCCCTACTTTCTCTGCTCCCTCCAATTCCGGGCGACCTCGGGCGTCCCAAAGGGGGAAAGCAGAAAAGTCTCTGTTCTGGCGATACGGTTCTCTCCGGCGGGCTCGCCTCTCGCCAAGCCCCGCCCCCTTCTGAGGGCTCACAGGCGGCCGCGGGACCTACCGGAGCTCGGCGAGGCGGCTTGCCGGCGGGGGCGGGGAGGGGGGGGGGCGCCTTCTCCTCAGCTGGCGGCGGCTTCTGCTCTTCGAAAGCTGCGCTGCCCCCTCTCCCCCTCCCCCCCGCCCCCGCCGCCCCAGCCCTGCTGCCTCAGACGACACTCCCTCACACGGCAGCCCAAAGAATGTAGCCGGTCGTGACAGGAGCCTGCATTGCTTGGCTGAGATACGGGGCGAAAACCGGGGCGTCTGCGGCTTCCTCCTTGCTTCGCCGGGAGAAGGCGACGCCTGGGAAAGGGCAGAGACCCAGCCGGGAAGGGAACGGCACCGGGCTCCTCTGGGCGAGATCAGGAGCCACAGCGCACCGCGGCGGCGCGAGGGTGGGCGCGCCCAGCTCCGTGGGTGCTGTAATTAGATGTTTGGCTGAAGCGGGCCGTGGGGTGTGGGTGGGTGTCAGCGGGTCCGGCTTCGCTGGAAAGACAAACAGCCCCAGGAATTCCGGCCGGGGAAAGCCAGAGAGAGGAAAAATTGGGGTGGTTCCAGGAGACGGTTTCCTGGTGCCCGGGGCCTCTCGCAGGCATGGCACTTTGCGGGGCCCCTCCAGGTTCTCCTTGTAACTCCGCCACAGCGCCCGATCTGCCGTTGGGCTTCTGGAGGGCAGCAGGGGCTGGCCTGCCCTGTGCTGGAGGAGAACCCCGTGCCATTGCTGATCCAAAGGGAAAGTGCAACTGGCAGCCAGGACCTTGATACACGGAGCGGAAGGGGCACGGGTGGCTCATGACCAGAACTGGGGTAAATCATCATCATCACATGCCATCAAAGTCTATTCTGAGTTATGGCGACCTTTCCCAGGGCTTTCCAGGCAGAGAATATTCAGAAGTAGTTTAGCATTTCATTCTTCTGGGGGCACCCTGGGGCTTGCCCAAGGCCACACCGGTTGGCTCTACTCATGGGAGGCAAACTCCCAACCTCTGGCGCCACAGCCAGATACCTAAACCATTGTGCTTAGGGGTAGAGGGCCTGATGTTCAGCTTCAGGCCCTGAACACCTACTCGTTGCACAAACTGCCTGTGATGAGAGGTGGGTCATGTCCTCGTCCCTTTTGTTGCTTCAAGCAGCAAAATGTCTCAAACAGCCCTGCTTAAAGCCTTTTGTGTTCCTTCTGTTCCTGCAACAAACTCTGTAATGGAGACACTTGACTTGGGCAGTCATAAACTACCCAACCTACTGATATCCAGACATAAATGAAGATTTTGCCATGATTGGTTTAGAGTCTCTTAACAGCTGGACTAAGAGCCCTAGCTAATAGGCAGGGCTCTCTCTGCCTACCTCCCTGAAAATATAGCCAGCTTAAATTTCACCAAAGGAGCAAAAAATCATTAATTTAACCTGTTCTTTATCAGATTCAGCACATACCAAACTTTTAAACAATCACTTCAACCTCAAATTTATATCTATTCCTTTTTCACACACACCTTTGTAAAATATTTTTTCATCATGGTGGAAAGAGGTCTCTTGTCACAGTTACATTGTGCGATTTAGTGTCATATACTCTAGTATACAATTTATTATTTTAATGAAAACTTTAAACAAGGCACCAAGAAATATGGTGAGCCATTTTCTGATTTGGGACAGAAGCCAATGGATCTTATAGAGACTCAGAGTGAGAGCATCTTGCTTTGTTTTGAATTTCTTTAACAATGGTGTTTATAAATGAGATGCCACCACAGAAGAGACTTTCTGTAAATTTACATAATACATTTCTCTGATAATGCTCAGAATGAGGATTCACATGAGTACTTAAATGAGTATTCAGAGTACATAAGCAACTTTGTGTAGGAAGCAAAATTCCTTTAGGTATTTGGGTTCCAAGCTGTTTAGGACTTTAAAAGACAAGCATTGGCATATTACATTGGTCTTGGAAGCTGCTGGTATATACTTAATATAATTATTTCAGAATTTGTATCATATGATTCCACCTAGCCCAGTGGTTCCCAACCTTGGAGCCCTAGATGTTCTTGGACTACAACTCCCAGAAACCCCAGCCAGCACAACTAGTGGTGAAGGCTTCAGGGAGTTGCAGTCCAAGAAAACCTGGGTTACCCAAGGTAGGCAACCACTGACCAAGCCAAAAGGGGTAGGTAAGTCAGTATGAATTGAAGCTTCCAAACTTTTCACGGTCAGATATAATGCAGTACCAACCTGTAGGTTAGCAGAACATATATCCCTGTAGCTAGGCTATCCATTTTGAAGAATGGCTGCAGGTTTCAAACCAGCCAATTCTCATTGCCAGCATGGCCAGCTGGGTTTGTAGTAACGGTGCTGCATCAAGGAAGAACCAAAAGGTATGCACCTGCCATTTCAGGGGAGCATGATCTCTAGCCAGAACAGATGGAACAGCAGCTTTCTGGGGGTGGCAACCACCTTCCCACAGTGGGTCTATCTTCAGCATCAGTTTATTAGCCCTTTTTCAGCCTCATCTTCTCAGATGACACAGAAAGATAAAAGATAAAGCTGTGCATCTTCAGCGCGCTTTACTTCAAACTCTCAGTATGACTTCACATAACAGTTTCATTAAATAACAGAAACTGTTCTTTTCCTCTCCTTGCTAAGATGGCGGCGGCCAGGACTCTGCACTTATCCCAAAAACTGGCACATGTTCAAGGCCCTAATCGCTGACCAGTACAGTGGTGCCAAGATCAAGGTCTCCTCTACTTTGCCCCAGTTTCCCTTCAGACAGACCAACAAGACCCCTGAATTCTTGAAGAAGTTCCCAGTTGGGAAAGTTCAGGCCTTTGAAGAGGATGATGGATTCTGTAAGTTTTAGAGCAATGCCACTGTGCACTATGTCAGCAATAATGAAGTTCAAGGAGAAACCAAGGAAGCCGCTGCCCAGGTCATCCAGTGGCTGAGTTTTGCAGACAATGATGTTGTCCCTCTAGCCAGTACCCGGGTCTTCCCCACACTGGGTCTCATGCAATATAATAAGCAGGCCACAGAGTTTGCCAAGGAGGAAGTGAAGCAGCTTTTCAACATCCTTCCTCCCACATGAAAACCAGGACCTTTCTGGTTGGACAGCATGTCACTCTGGCTGACATAACAGTTGTCTGCACTTTTCTGTGTCTGCTTATTTCTGGGGGTTTCTGGGTGATTTTAAGTAGAAAAATACGATCCTCTTGAAGGCACTGTGGCCTGAATGTCTTCAGAAGTTAAGAAAAGGAAAATGGATACAAATAAATCTATTTAGGATTGATACACAGGAGGATATGTTAGGTAGATACTGCATTGTAGATAGCTCTAGCCCTAAATAATCTAACAAGACAGAATTTATTTCAGTAAAGTGAGATGATTATAGTGCTAGCCCCAGTGAATTTTTGCAGTACTGCTGTAAAGTAAATTAGCTAAGGATTGCAGTTCTAATTTTAACATCCCACATGTAAAGGAAAATCCTTGTTTCAGTTTAAAGCCCTTTGAAGACAATTGAGCTCTGTGAAACTTTCAGATAGTCCACAGAGGATTGGCAGCTGGTTATCTGGTGGGACAGTATGCAATTGAAAGCCAAAGGTGCCTGAGAGACAGTTTTTGGATGACTACATTTTTAACTGAAATGTAAATTATGACGTACTGGTTAGGTGATAATGAGTGGTAGGATTTTTGCCTAAAATAGCAATGCTTGGGGAAAGCTCCTTTTGTGGGATTCTGAAGGAAAGCAATGGTTTCTCTTAAGCAGCAAGCTGTTCAGTGAAGTGGAGGTATGAGAAATCATCCATTGTTAGCAAGAAATGCCATCTTTAATGTCTTCTCTTAGTCTAGCGGTAGACTAGAGTCAAATTGGCTGAAATCCTGTTGGTTAGTGTAGTAAGCTGCAACTAGAGTAGGCCCCTCAAATCAGTGGAACCTATGGAGGAGTTGACTCACCAAGTGCCCAATGGGCCTACTCTAGTTGTGAATTACTGTGCTAAGCAACTGGATTTCACAACTGAGAATTCAGTTCTGCTGTCTGCTGCTAGCCTCCAGTTGCCAAAGTTTCTCATTAGTTATGTGCAAACTTATGTTTTTGGACTATAATTCCCAAAATTCCCCCACCAGCATAGGAGTTTTGGAAGTTGTCATTCAAAAACCCAAAGATGTATCCCTCTAGAAGGAGTGTCACAAGAGTTGGGCACAGTGTGTGGCTGATGGGCTCATTGTAACTGCCAGGTCTGTTTTTGATGCTTTTGCTGTTCCCATTTGGCACCATTGCCAAAACAGTGCCACCAAACTGGACCAAAATTTCTGTCAGCAGCTGCTGATAGACCTCTGCTGCTAGAAATAGGCAGCAGAACTCTATTTGGCCTTCCTTGCCAACAGAGAAGGAGATGCTCTTTCCTGCAGACTGACAGCCCAACAGCATGGGAAGCCCCTCCATCATCCTTCTTTATCACTGGTAGCCGCTGCACGTGCTGTTGAATTTCAATAATACCTGCAGCAATAGTGGCAATCTTGGCAGCCATTATCAGATTTAGACATCAACAGCAGAAATTTTGGCAGCTTATATCTCTGCAGGGTTTAGAGGATCTGGTGTAGCTTGGAATTTGTTCACCTCTGATTTAAGGAATTATTCAGCTGTGGTTGCTATTATATGCCATCTAGTTACCTCCAGGTTATGGTGAGCCTATGAATGAGCGGCCTTCAAAATGTCCTCTCATTAACAGCCCTGCTCAGCTCTTCCAAACTCAAGGCCATAATTTCTTTAAATGAGTCAGTCCCTGGTCATATTTGGTCTTTTTCTTGTTATCTTAAACATGAATCCAATAGTCACCTCAAAATAAGACTTCACTTGGTCACAGAATCTTTTCTTCAAGATGCACAAGTCCCTATAGATAACAGGAGGCCTTCTGTTTGCTAGCCCATAAATTAGAGAGAGAGAAACAACTGTGGGATGGGTAGAGAGTATACCATATGCTTCCTATACAAGAGGACCCCATATTCAGTCTCAAGTATCTCCAGATAGGGCTGGAAAAACATCTTCCTGAACCAATCAAGAGCCTTTATTAATCAGTGTTAATACTGGACTGGACAGTGATCTATTTAGGAAGTAAGAAGCTGGGTGGCTTATAAACAATATGAAGTCAGCTAAAATTCTGTTACAGAGTCTGCACAAGCAGTTTTTGCTACTTTCTGTGTGCCTGTTGCACTGCCAACTGCGTGAGCTGGGTATGTTCAAGCATGTGAGAGCCAGCCAGAATGATAGCATATACCAGTTAGGCAGTTTTGAGTTCATGCTTCACAGACCCTGTAGGATTATGTTTATTAAAATGCAGTAAGTAAAAAATACTAATTAGAAGCAAATTGTTAGTTATATATTACTCAAGAGCACAAGTATTACATAACAATACACATTGTGACAAAGAAATAACATCTAGTTACCATTTCTGAAAGTGCAGAGAGTAGCTGCAACACAAACGTACATCACTTATGTCTTGGGAAGGACATAAAGGTGCCTGAATTTGCCCAAAGTAGAAGTAGAGAGAAACATGACAGTTGTTACATTGGCAAAGAGGAACATGAAATTCTAGCTGGTCAAGTAAGAATCCAAGCCTATTGAGGCAAAATTGTGAGTGTTACTTTGTGATTGAAGGGGAATATGTACTGGGAAGTCTACCACAAAAGGGAGAATATTTTCTGCCACCTGAAAAAGACTTACTCTTGAAATTTCTGTCCTTCCAGCAGGTAGTATTTTGATATTATAATATTCAGTAATTCATATGGTCTGCAGTCTCCACCTAAAGAGTGAGTTTAACTGCAGACCTCATTGTGTTTAGCATCTGTCCTAATTTTTGAATTTTCCTATTTCTTCCTTCATCCCATAATGAAGAATTGTGAAGACAAGATCTATTATGCTTCAAAAGTTTGTGACATTGTGAATTGTGGATTTTGTCATGAACAAGCATAACTATATTGGTTTTTGTTTTTATTTGCTTTTATAATATAAAACAAAATTGCCTTCCCTAAATGGCACCTGAAACTCTCCTCTTCTTTCTCCCAGAGACTGGATGTCATCATGCCTATTTTGACTTTGGATGTGGCGGATCTAAATGATCGAACATCCTAGCCAGTCTGCAATGCTTTCCAGCCAGGATGTTCTCTTCTGCTTCCTGCACCTCTTTTCCCATTTATTTTACCTCACCAGCTCACTACCTTTAACTCACCTCCTAACTCATCATTGAGGCAATTGACTCACAGGCCTGGCCATGCTTGCCCATAATACATCTTGTCTCAGAATAAGGCTACCCTGTTAAGAGTGCATAGGTTTCTCCTATATTTCATATACAGTTGTCGTGCTTTGCTTTAACCCAGACTACTCAATCATTCCAGGAAGCGACTGGTAGCCTACAAGGGATATGTGATTGGGAAGAGTGCCAAAGGATGAAGAAAAGAAAGGAAAGTCAGTGTTGAATAAGGGGCTGGGTGTAGCAGCCTTGGACTACAATTCCAAGAAGAGTAGAAGGATCTCTGGAATTAAGGCAATTTTGCTCATTTTAGAGACATCCTACTTCTTCATTCTTTCCCTGGTTATTTTCTGAGTTCCAAGACTTCATTGCAATTGGAATATTTTGACATAGTTATCAGTTGAGCCAGAGAGCAATTAAAGTGAACATACAGTGCTACATGATTACAGAAAAATCTACTCTTTCAGAAAGTTTAACAATTTAAACAAATAATCCACCTATGTGACCTCCAGGTCTTTCATGTTTTTAAAGCCTCAGGCAAAAAAGGCAGAGTTTGGAAAAGTTATTTTTTGGATAATTGCTCCCAAAGACCATGCTGCCTGGGGAAATCTGGGAACTGTAGTTCAAAAAAGTTACAGTGGACCCTCGACTTACGGAATTAATCCGTATTGGAACGGTGGCTGCAGGTCGAAAAGTCTGTAGGTTGAGGCTCCATTGACCTACAATGCATTGAAAACCGATTAATCCGTAACCGGCCGTTTTTGGTCCATTTTGTTTGATTTTCTGGTCTGTAGGTCGATTCTCCGGCCGCAAGTCGAACCTAAATTTTGCGGCCAGAGAAGTCTGTAACTCGAAAAGTCTGCAGGTCAAGCCGTCTGTAAGTCGAGGGTCCACTGTACTCTTTCAGCCTCTGGAATAAACTAAAGTTGATAACCTGGTGATTAAATTCCAGCACCTTATATAAGTGCCTAAGGAAAGTGTGTTCTGGCTATGTGTTCTTACACTAAGCAACATGGGATGTTATGTGCAGAAGGAGGCAGGGCCAGATCAATTTTGTAGCCTTTCATAAGAAAGAGAGAGGTGATAGACTCAGGCAGCAGACTGGAGAGTCATGAAAGGGCAGAAACTTGTTAATTGTTTAAAGAATTACTATTGCGATATTTTTATGCCTGTGAGAAGAAGAGGTTCTTGTGGATTTTCTGTGGCAAAACAATATACTTTGTGTGAAGGTATGTACTATGTGTACTGTGTACTATGAGGGTAAGGTGCATACTGTAGTCTGAGAGTAAGCACCATTTACTTCCCCAAATAAGTATCAAATTGTCTATAGATACATTTCTTAATTCCCCCCCATCTTTAGATGCTCTGGTGATTCTTCAGTACAAATATCAGAAGACATTATGCCATTATTTTTAAAAAAGAAAAAATGAAGTTTGTGGGATCTTAAGGAGAACCTTTCATGATGTCTCTGTCACATCAAGGACATAGCTCTTGGTTTCACAGAACTTGCTCATGGCTGCCAGTTCTGAGACAGAGAAGATTTTCTTCCCCACTCCCTGCAAAATGTCCCCAAAGATGAAGTTTTAGGCCTTTGCTTTTTTCTTAGACACAGTCCATTTCCAGCCAGCCAGAGTCAATAACCTTCCACAGTTCTTCAAACTGAAGCTATGTGTGGAGAGGAAAAATCTCTCCAGAATTCCAAACTTAAAAATACACAGAGAAACTATATTTAAGCTGACAGTTCATTAAAAGGAAGGAAGGAAGGAAGGAAGGAAGGAAGGAAGGAAGGAAGGAAGGAAGGAAGGAAGGAAGGAAAAGAAAGAAAGAAAGAAAGAAAGAAAAAGAAAGAAAGAGAAAGGAAGGAAGGAAGGAAGGAAAGGAAGGAAGATCTTCTGTCACAGACATCCACATGAACAATGTAAGTAGAAATAGCTGTGGATTAAACCATCTTCTTTTCTCTTTCCCATCCTCCCTGCCCCCCCCCCCCCAATTTCTGGTGATTTTTATGTACAAGACACAAAGTCAGTTTTGTAAACAACAACATTTCAACCCTAGTTTTCCCATGCAGCCTTGTCGTTTCCACAGCAGTTTGCTAGCATAATTATGCATTCCATAGAAATAGGTCACATTCTGCACTTCGCTAACTGAAGGTAATGCTTTTTCCCCCCTCTTGTTCTCCCCCCCCTCCCCTCAATTCCTTTTAAAGAAAAAAAATGAGACAGTTGCTTTCCTACAGGAAAAAAAATAGTCACTGTAATTCAAATTGGTTTTTGAAAGGGCTTAATCTATCCACATGAGATCTTCTGGCAGGAGCAAGTGAGGGAATATAAATAGAAGTTCAAAAGAAGAGGGAAACATCCAGTAGGGAAGAAGCCGTTGAAATACACTGTTTAATAGAAAGATGGATGACTGGAAATACTGTTCGCTGACACAATTAGAACTTTATGTATGACTCTCTCTCTCTCTCTCTCTCTCTCTCTCTCTCCCTTTTTAAATGATTTGTATTTCAACAAATGTCCTGCTGGGGGCATTTTGGTGCTGCAGGAACAAAACAAAGGCATTGGCCCCAATCCAACAGAGAGTTAAGTCTACTTAATTGATCGATTCAGTGAACTTAAATCTAAGTATAAACATTATTGGGGGGGCGGGGAACAGATGACACTGGGTCAGCCCAAGCCTCTCTGTCGCAATAGAAAAACTGAGGCTAAATTGTAAATAACGTGTGATAATATATGTGGACCCTCCCCAACTCACCCTGTGTCTTTGTACCTACTATGTACTTCTGAGGATATGTTCTGAAGCCAAAAGCTGTGTTAGAGGAAAGAGAGCAACTTTATGTACAGTGAAATGCTGGCCCAGCAGCACTTTCTCTATAATAGAGAGAGTATGCTTATGTAGGTTACACTAGGACTCGTAGTTTGAGAAGCAAATGCAATGTCAAGAGCTGACTTTCCAGATCAAAGGAAAGCATGGCCTCTTTTCAAGTTAGAAGAAGAATCGATTCTGTCAGTCGCTTAGTCACTATTTTGCTTGTATCTTCTTCTACTCACTGGGCACTGAGAATAGCTTAATGACTTTAAAAAACACAAAAGTATATAAATGGAAAACACCTAACCACATTAAAAAATGGTTGCAGAAACTAAACTAAAATCAGAAATTGGGGTTTTTAGCTAATGCTGAGCATCTTTTCAGAGAAGTCAAAGAGAGATCCTGGGGGAATATGCATGCATTAATTAAAACGTTCCCAGCCATACTCTTACTCCAAACCAATGCCAAATATCCAGGCTAGATATGTATCATTTGGGTCCACAGACTCTGAGTTCCTTAAAAGAATAAGAGAGAGGACATTCATAGTTAATGCAGCCACTTAATGTCACTCGAAACAGACTTCTGGGAGCTGCTATTGTAGTGCAGAGGCTTCTGAGTTTTGTGGGGTGGTGGTGGTTTTAAAATTGAATCTTGTGAATACAGTTGTGAACTTTGCAAGGATTTACATTTTAAAATGGGCAAAAAGGACCATGCATACCACAGCTAGATAATACATACTTATACCCACATCTACCACTCTCTTCAGTGTATCAGCAAAAAGATGGCAAGAGTTGCTTAGCCCAACAAATTCACTTTTTACTTCCCATGTCAATAGATCACTCTCAGAGCATTCTGATCTTTCTCATATGTGTTATGCGCCATCATGTCAGAACCAACTTACAGCAACCCAAATAGAGTTTCAAGGTAACTGAGATATTTAAGGAACAGTTTTCTCTGCTCCATCCCCACCACCCACATAAATTTCTATGGCTGAGCCAGGATTCAAGCCCTGGTCTCCTGAGTCCATCACACTGTCCACTACACCACACTGAGTATCCCTCTTTCATATCATTCAATATAAAGAACTCAGCAGTTCTGCTAGAATACTAAATGAAAGTGATTGAAGCCTGTGCTTCTTGGGGAAGAGCATCCCCCCCGCCATCTCTTTCTAAAGCAAAACTTGACATGCTGTGCCCCTTGATTTAGGATTCCATACCCAATGGGCTAGACCAGTTGGTCTAGAAGAGATCTATTAGGCAGCTGAGAGAGTCCTGTCTCCAGGACTCTTGGCTAATGACGTTTTGGCACAGGGCACACCTTCAAGATGTCTAGAGAAGATAGTCATCAAGATAACTAGTCCATACAGTAGGACTGGGCAAGTTTCATTTGTGTGTGTGAGGTGGCTTTAAAGGTTGGACACCCATCTCCACCCATTTCCAGCTGGCACTATGGCTCACTTGCTCAGCTTGAAGGTGTTTGTACATGAGTTGTGCCTGCTTGCATCTCAGCTTCTGCCTGCCCTGCCTCTGTGACATATCAAGGGCATCTCCTCCTCCGAAGTTTTAGTTTTGGCCTTGAAATCTCAAAGAATGGGATAACTGCTCATCTAGTAGCCCTGCTTGTCAGTTTGATATAAGGCACTGGTGGCAATTTTCTCTACCTTTACATCCAAGGAAGGCTGGCTGGAAAACTCAGTGAGCTAGATACCTGGCTGCAGAGCCAGAAGTTCATTCCCCACTGTGCCTCCTGGGAGAAAAGCCAACCTGTGTAACTTTGGGCAAGCTGTGCAGTCCCAGGGCACCCCCGCCCCAGAAGAAGGTAATGGTACACCACTTTCAAATAGTCTAGAAAACCCTGGAAAGGGTCATCATTAGTCAAAATTGACTTGACAGCACATAATTATTATTTTGCATCCAGCAAAAAGGGTGGATCCAAAAGCAACTCCAATATATGCAGAAGTCTTTGCAAGATGTCACATCCCTTGCAAGTGAATGAAGGTAAGGGTTGCAACATTGGAGCAACTGCTTAGACTGAAGATTTTAAAAGCAGAACATTTAAACCAGTCACTCGACCCATCATAATAGCCTAGACAGAAAATGCAGCCCTCAAAATCCCTCTGCATGGCAACACTTCAGAAGTCTAGGCTAGAGGCCTTTGTATAAGCCTTTCCATGGGGAGAGAGGTTTGGAAGGCTCTCAGATTCCCTAAAACAACTCAGTGCTTTTTGTGTTTATTACATCAGCTGTTCTCCTCTAGTACTTTGATGCTCAGATTCTTGGTTATCTAAGTGGATCCTCCCCCCCCCCCCCCAAGTGATAATCAGGATGCCACTGAGACTTCTCCTGGCAGCTACTTTATACCTAATTGGGATATTAAAGCCATCAAATAAGCAGTTCCTAACAGTGATTCATGCACTTGACTGTCTCGAAAAGTGTTTAAAATAATGAGTTTGCCTGTAGCTTCCACTTCATAACAATGGGCTCTCTCTTGACTCCAGTCTGTTGGTTCATTTCCATTGAGTCTCAGATTTGCTGGTATTTGAATGCATGGTGGTCTCAGGTTTTTCTGGATAATATGGATTCTTGTTGTTGTTTAGTCATTAAGTCATGTCTGACTCTTCGTGACCCCATGGACCAGAGCACGCCAGGCCCTCCTGTCTTCCACTGCCTCCCGGAGTTGGGTCAAATTCATGTTGGTAGCTTCAGTGACACTGTCCAACCGTCTCGCCCTCTGTCATCCCCTTCTCTTGCCTTCACACTTTCCCAACATCAGGGTCTTTTCCAGGGAGTCTTCTCTTCTCATGAGATGGCCAAAGTATTGGAGCCTCAGCTTCAGGATCTGTCCTTCCAGTGAGCACTCAGGGTTGATTTCCTTCAAAATGGATAGGTTTGTTCTCTTTGCAGTCCAGGGGACTCTCAAGAGTCTCCTCCAGCACCACAATTCAAAAGCATCAATTCTTTGGCAGTCAGCCTTCTTTATGGTCCAGCTCTCACTTCCATACATCACTACTGGAAAAACCATAGCTTTGACTATGCGGACCTTTGTCGGCAAGGTGATGTCTCTGCTTTTTGAGATGCTGTCTAGGTTTGTCATCGCTTTCCTCCCAAGAAGCAGGTGTCTTTTAATTTCGTGGCTGCTGTCACCATCTGCAGTGATCATGGAGCCCAAGAAAGTAAAATCTGTCACTGCCTCCATATCTTCCCCTTCTATTTGCCAGGAGGTGATGGGGCCAGTGGCCATGATCTTAGTTTTTTTGATGTTGAGCTTCAGATCATTTTTTGCGCTCTCCTCTTTCACCCTCCTTAAGAGGTTCTTTAATTCCTCCTTACTTTCAGCCATCAGAGTGGTATCATCTGCATATCTGAGGTTGTTGATATTTCTTCCGGCAATCTTAATTCCGGCTTGGGATTCCTCCAGTCCAGCCTTTCGCATGATGAATTCTGCATATAAGTTAAATAAGCAGGGGGACAATATACAGCCCTGTCGTACTCCTTTCCCAATTTTGAACCAATCAGTTGTTCCATATCCAGTTCTAACTGCTGCTTCCTGTCCCACATATAGATTTCTCAGGAGATAGATAGGAGATGGATTCTTATAGTGCTGGCAAATCAGCAGCATCACATTCTTTGAGACTTCAGGGCCAAAATCTGAGATCAGAGGCACCTCTTTGTAAGAGAGTTTGGAAATATGTTTTTCAAACCAGATTCCCAAGTAGACTTATGGCTTATTGGAAATTAATCTCTCAAGCATAGTGAAAGAGATTATTCTATAATACTTCTTGTTAGTCAATCCATCTTCCTGAGAATTCCTAGGCCAAAGCAATTGCAAGATACAGATTAAGTTACAGAAGTTTATTTAAAATATTATTTTCAACAGAAAGAAGAAGCTACAAGAATTGTTCAGTATTTATAATAAGGAAGGATAGAGCATTTACAAGTGCATGGCCCTTAGCCATAAAAAAGTATCTTCATCTGAAGATGACACACTGAGACTTTGGTTCATAGCTTTTATCTTTCTCCAGCTCTGGGGCTATGCAGCTTGTCCAGGGGCTAAGAGGCTGGGTCTTCTAAGAGACACAGTGGGGAATTGAACCTCCAATCTCTGCTTCTACAACTAATTTTCCAACCCAATGAGCTGTCCAGCTTCATACCTGCTAGTAATAGCATATGTATAGAAGAGGTTACTAGCAGGTATGAAGCTGGACAGCTCATTGGGTTGGAGATATATATAAGTATATATAACTTTCAAGGGCATCTTCTCTTGAGCCATGATGTATTGAATCTGCCTGTCTTGCCATGTTTAGGTTCTAGGTTTTAGGTTAGGTTTTACTGGATTATATTTTGGCTTTTCTTTTTCTCTTGTCCCATTATTTATTGTTGATTTTGTTGTTATATTGGTTGGATTTTTCTCTTTGATTGTAGAAGCAAAATAAAAGTATATTAAACAAACAAACAAACAAACAAACAAATATTGCATTTTATTTATTTTACAATTTTGGGAGTGAGGTGAGGAGCCCAGGTATGCTGGAAACCCCTAAAACATGGCAAAATAGCCTCATTCACCCCCTATAGGGCACAAGAGGGCTTCTTGAATAAAGTTTTTTCTTTTTAAATTAAGTTGCTGGGATTTAACTTGGGCTCCTCGGAGCTGCATGAGGCCCTCAGTCCACCCTTGGCCTTCTCCTGCTCTACTATGTTATGATAATCCATACCCATAGATTGCCAGAATCCTGACGATTTCGACAACCAGCAGTAGAGTGGCTGTCTAAAGCTGTCCCCACCTAATTTTGGACTTTGCTGGCTTTTAATAATCTGTAGAAGAACGTTTTGAAAAAGGCATTCTCTGCCTAGTACAGCCTAGTCTTTCCCTTCGTCCAAGCCCTAGAACACAATCTGTTGTTGTTGTTTAGTCGTTTAGTCGTGTCCGACTCTTCGTGACCCCATGGACCAGAGCACGCCAGGCCCTCCTGTCTTCCACTGCCTCCCGGAGTTGGGTCAAATTCATGTTGGTAGCTTCGATGACACTGTCCAACCATCTCGTCCTCTGTCGTCCCCTTCTCCTCTTGCCTTCACACTTTCCCAACATCAGGGTCTTTTCCAGGGAGTCTTCTCTTCTCATGAGATGGCCAAAGTATTGGAGCCTCAGCTTCAGGATCTGTCCTTCCAGTGAGCACTCAGGGTTGATTTCCTTCAAAATGGATAGGTTTGTTCTCCTTGCAGTCCAGGGGACTCTCAAGAGTCTCCTCCAGCACCACAATTCAAAAGCATCAATTCTTTGGCGGTCAGCCTTCTTTATGGTCCAGCTCTCACTTCCATACATCACTACTGGAAAAACCATAGCTTTGACTATGCGGACCTTTGTCGGCAAGGTGATGTCTCTGCTTTTTAAGATGCTGTCTAGGTTTGTCATCGCTTTCCTCCCAAGAAGCAGGCGTCTTTTAATTTCGTGGCTGCTGTCACCCTCTGCAGTGATCGTGGAGCCCAGGAAGGTAAACTCTGTCACTGCCTCCATATCTTCCCCTTCTATTTGCCAGGAGGTGATGGGGCCCGTGGCCATGATCTTAGTAGGATACACAATCTGTATATGCCTCTAAGACTTTAACTCAATTGAAAAAAATCATTTTGTCCCAGGAGCAAATCAAATACTGTATTTTTCCGTTTATAAGACACCCCCATGTATAAGACCCCCCCTTTCTAACCCAAAATTTCTTTCATTGCAAGAAAGTGGAGGGGGAAGGCAGGGATCCAAGTGCTTTGATTCGTGCTTCCCCCTCCACTTTCTTTGCAAAAATCTGCTTTCCCCCCTCCACTTTTGTTGCAAAACGTGGAGGGGGAAAGCAGGGATCAAAGCGCTTTGATCCCTCCCCCCCCTTCCTTCTATGTATAAAATGACCCTCAATTTTTCCTCTAATTATTTTAGGGGAAAGTGTCATTTTATACACAGAAAAATACGGTACACACTCAAAGAGAACAAAGAAAACCCCAAACATTTTTGCTTCCAGTTTTTAGAGGGGGAAGGCCAAACAAAAACATGAGGAATCTCATGTTATAGTTTTTAAAGGAAATGGCCTCAAGCAGCCATATATATTTAACAGCAAATTAGTGCTGACATTTGACTGTGTTTCAGTCAGAACCAGTATTTTGGCACCATCATCTATATTTTTAACATTCTGTGAAGATTCACTTTACCAGCTGCCTTGCTGTCTTGGGGGATGTAGTACATTCCTCAATCATTACTCAGGGGTCAGAAACCTGGGATTATTTTAGTATAAAGGAAAAGAGGGAAGAAAACCAGGCTTTCAGAATCTGGAGATTTATTTATTTATTTCAGATTAGAAGGTCTTTGCTAAGTGCAGAAAATAAAGAAGGGAAGCATTTGAAACATAGCTGTTAAGGTTAACAGGCGAACTGAGAGTGGGGGAAAGAACCCCTACTTTACTGGACAGCAAGCATCATTTGGAATGAATGCCTGAACTCTCAAGCTCCCCCGTGATGGATTCTTGGCTGTAAAAGAAAATTGGTGTTAGCACTGAGAATTCCAAACAAACATTTTGAAGTTTTAAAGGGTTTTGCTCACTTTTTAAGTTCTGTGCCAAGGGGAGTCAAGATTCCAAATGGATGCAGCCAGCCACTTGCCTGCAATGGTGCCAGTACCTTAGTGACACAGCTGATATTGCTGTTGGCACATCATCATCCCATTTTTAAGCCCTAGTGTGCTGGCATGGGGAATCTGTGTGATGAGAACCAGGAACCAAATCCTTCTGTTGTGAAAAGAGATCCCAGAGTCTTCTTTTTTTTTTTTAACCTCTAGATATTGCTTATGTTCCCATCACCACTTCCTTCTTCCTCTTTCTTGTCCCAATCTTGCAGCCAACTCCTCTGTAGCAGGGGCTTACAGTACATACATCATTCTCTTGTTAGTCTTTTCCTGGGAATGGAAATTCTACAGGTCTGCAATCCTCATTCTTGGAGCTTTCAGGTCCTAATTGTGGGGTAAAGGAATGTCTACAGCTCTGCATATTTCCCTATTCCAGAAGTCAAGCGGGTCCTTCATAGGATTGCCCACAGAGGCAAAAAGAAACTCCCCAAGAACCATAAGGAAGCCATTTGGATCCATCAGCCTTCTGGGGCAGATCATTTTAAAAGTTATTCTACCCATGCAGAGGTTCTGAATTCCAGTGAGTCTAAACCCCACAAGCTAGTGATTTGTCCATGACAATGGAAGCACAGAAAGATCACCAACACTTCCCATTATAGAAAACCAGGTCTAAAGTGTGCCCTGAAGTATGGGTGAGACCAGAAACCATTTGGGACAAACCCGTGGTTTCCATGGAGGACATGAAACCCTGAGCAACTCCTAACAAGTATAAGTATTTTATTATTTTGTAAAGGAAATAACCTTGCAATTCACCTATAATGAGTGAGGCAGGGGGAAATCATTGGGCATTGTACTATAAATATTTGTTTCGGCCACCCACTGTGGTTTTACTAATACTTTATTACACTAAACAATACTTGCTCACATTACTGTTTTGTTTCACTGACTTTGCATTATGTCCAGAGTGGAACCATTATTCAAAGCACTATAAATTATATTCCTGTTACATAATGCACAGGTTGGCCAGCTTCCTCTTTCTTCTGGAAAAATAACACAGTAGTTGTTGGTGAGTAAGTGCAAAGAAAAACAGATCAGGCGACCAATTACTCTTGTAAGGAAGTTGTAAAAATGCATGAATGCCCCTACTGTGGGTCAGGGTTCGATTTCCTTCTGCATATCTCCTAACAGAGGATGTCCACTATCAGCCATTTTCTGCTGATACAGTTATACACAACCTGGAAGTTTAATGTTCTTTAGCAATAGGAGGGTTTGTGTGGGGGGAGGAGGAGATGCCTGTTTATCATGTTCTGATCGTTTGCCTAACCACAAGCAGTGTCCAAAAACAACCACACACAAGAAATGAGTCAAAGTGAGAAAGGTCTTGGCCATTTTGCAGAAACTGGTCATCTGTTTTGATACACTAAATGCTTGAAACTCAGAGTTTGTGGGGAATTAGCAATGCTGATTAGACCTGGACAAGCATGATAATACTACAGTGTAATTTAAACTTGGATCCACAAGGCATAAAATTAAATGAGTAATGATTATTGATATTAATTTATGATAGCACATTGATATTATAATATTCAAGAGGACCAAAACCCTCTTGCAGAATACTGTGCATGTCAAGGAGATGGAGCAAATAGTTTTCACAATTTTCTGGCTATTTTTTGCATGCCTATGGCATTCAAGAACATGACTGGGGTATGTCAGAGCATATGCCAGACAGACTGCATGATTACACCCACTGGTTACATGATATTCAGTTTGTGCTGAGTGATCCCAGAGAATTCTGGGCTATAAATAATAATTAATAGCAGCAGCTATTAATTGTATACTAACCCACAGTAGGGCCCCTACTGACCCACAGTAGGGGCACAGGTTACCTGTGTGGTGTAGTGGATGGAATGACAGACTAGGGCTCTGGAGAACAGGGTTCGAATCCCCATTCAGCCATGGAAACTGACTGGGGGAGTGGAACTAGTAAAACCACCCCTTAAATGTCTCACCTACCTTGAAAACCCTGTTAGGGTCACTATAATTCGGTTCCCACTTGACCACGCGTAATAACAATAGCAGCAGCAACAATAGCTACCATTGATACATTCACTTGCTATTAAAAGTGTTTACTCAGCCCCTTAACTTTAAAAACTTTAAAAGGTATCCACATTACATGGACTAATCCTGCACAACAAAATATATTGGAAACTTGAATATTAGGGATGTACTGGATTCCTTCCTGCCAACCTAGCAGTTCAAAAGCATGTAAAAATGCGAGTAGATAAATACGTACCACTATGGTGGGAAGGTAACGGTGTTCCGTGTCTAGTCGCGCTGGCCACGTGACCACAGAAACTATCTACGGACAAATGCTGGCTCTATGGCTTGGAAATGGGGATGAGCACCACCTCCTAGAGTTGGACACGACTGGACAAATTGTCAAGGGGAACCTTTACCTTTACCTTACTGGATTCCTATGAATCCTAAAGTCTGTGCCAGACTCCTTTGGACCAGTTCCAGTGTTTTCTGAGATGATGTGGTCCTCTCTTGAAAGCCACCAGATCCACTGAAGAGCTTCAGTCAGACTTTCAAAAAGTGAGAGAACACTAACCTTTATGGCCCCTATTTTTTGAAAATGCCTTGTGGGGGGGAAGTGAAGAGGGAATACAGCTGACTAACAGGTCTGCCTTCTAATCCCAGGACATGTTTTATGAACTTTGTGATTGCTATGGTTTGAGAGATTGTTACTGATAAATATTTAAACAACAGTTGCTTAAAAGAGGACCAGACAGGGATAGAAAACATCCCTCTCCTGAATCATACATAAAACATTCTTCATACAATACAAGCCTTTTAAAAGCAGGGCTCCTTGAATTGGTGCAGAAAAGGTTAAACAAAGATAAGTAGGTGTGGTTAGAATGCTAGCCAGTTTCGTGTTTTTACAAGGCAAGGTGGCACTATGTGAAGTGCCAGGTAAGCAATTTGTTCCAAAAAAGGCTGGATGGGTATTGATTGACCTTAAAAAGGCTGACCTTCAAGCTGCATCATACTACATTCCTACCCAAAAAAACACAGATCTTTGAAATATTAACAACCCAGCTTGAAATTCTGGCCCTGCTCTATTCTAAGGGCTACCGCTGTGGAGCAACAGAAGATATTGGACTCTTAGGCAGATCAGGCTTAAGAAGTCTGCTTATGAGAATTCTCAATTTTAATCCACAGAATACTGATCATAGGCTGGAAATCTGAATGGGACACACCTTGACATCTATCAACATACTCACCCTGAAAGGTTTCAGGTGGGCTATCACTGCTCACATTTCCCCATTAAAAAGTGGGCTTAGCAGAACCATAGAACTGTAGCGCTAGAAGAGACACAAATGTTCCTGAGTCCAATCCCCTTGGGAAACAGAAACAGAAACCAACAGCTAACGCATCTCTTCACTTGTACTTCAAACTGAAACAGCAAAGTGTTATCTTGTTGCATGTGGGTGTGACTACCCTGGAAAGGTGAATTGGAGTGGTTCAGCTTTGCTGCAATTTGATTTGTAGCCTGTATTATGTTTGGAATTGCAGTCAGTGCTCACACAGGGTCCATGGGTTGTTTCAGGAGTTCACTGTTCATATTGGATGAGATACAATTCGCATTCCAGCCCATAGCCCTTTCCTTCCTTCCTCTGGTCCCACTTCTGACAATCTGATAGGGAACTGACAAGGGTGTATATGCGGGAAATAATAATGACAACCTACCTATAAGGTGATAGGGTGATCTAACATGAACCTCATATATGTAAGAATTTTTAAAGAAAAATTAAAAATTGAATGTATCACAGCTAACAAGATGGGAAAAGCCTGTTTGAACTGCCCTGGCTTAAAGTAGAAGCCTCCAGTAACAGAGAAAAAAAGTTGTTTTGGGAGCAAAAAAGGCTGGACTGATTTCAACCAGCCTTTTTGTCATACAGTCAGTAAAAATACTTCAAATCCATTTGTTTTATAAGTGGAGCAAATCCCACAGTGTTTGACCATGTAGTCACAGCCTGTGTGTATGTTCTGGGCAAACATCCAATGAGACTGTAGATACAGTTAATATATCATTAGTACATGATTAGCATTTTCTTTACTTCCGCTTGTTGCAAATTGGCTTCTTTTTGTTTTGCGGTTGTCTGTTGAGATGTACATGTATTTTATTTGCAAGTCTAATTGCTCAGGCATGAAGCTTGGAAATGATTGAATTCTTGGAGGGAAAAGACTGTTAACAGCAGAAAATATGGGCTTCCTTTAATGTTTAATTTGACTATAGGATTGGCCCTTCCTCAGCACACTCTCAGTTCATTGTACAAAAAGGTCAGAGGCATGCCCACTGTCTTGATTTCCTTGGAAGGAAAACACTCAAAGAGCCACCACTGAAGCAAAATAGAAGTCTCAAAGATCTATATCAGGGAAAGTTAGCCCGCCATCATTTGTCATTTCAGGAAGATACAGCTGGTGGGCTGCAACCTTTTACACTGAACACCACATGGACCAAACAATTTAAATTTAATTCATCTTTTATAATCATGCATTCAGAGCAGCCTGACTACACATGTGAGTGGTTATCTCTTGATCAGAAGTAGCCTCCCCTGGCAGCATATATTCCTTTTCTATTACGTTTATCAAAAGCTGAGCCTTTTTCTGAAGCTATATTATCCATCAATGCAATGTCTGTTTGATAATTACAGTTTTAAAAAGGTGATCATGAATTGACTGAATAAATGAAAGAAAAAGCCAAAGAGCGAGATAAGAATAAAGTTCAAAACTTTATTCATTTACTTGGTTTGAGTACAACAGTGATGTAGATTATAGTGGCACTGGGTGATGTTTGCATTATGGAAATTGAGATGAACAGCAGTGATTCACGGCCAATGTTTCGTTTTGCCAAAAAGCATACTGAGGCATTAGTGATGGTGTCTTGTTTTTGCTTTTAAACAGAAGGCTCCAAATCAGAGCTGTCCCACAACAAAAGAGGGAAAAATAAGCAGAAGGGAAACAATCTGAAAAAGGCTACTTTTTCTCATTTATGTAAAAGTGTGGGTCAGGGAACATGTAAACCACATAGATAAAAACCTAAGAAAACTGAAGCAAAATACATCTCATTAAAGTGATCTTCCTGCCAAACAGCGGTAAGGCTCCCTCATTACAAGGGTTGTCAGCAACCTGTACTACTACTTTGGACCAAACCGTGCCATAAACAATACAAAGTAGAATAAGCATACTTGATACAACAGTGGTGGGCGGTTGTGGCCCTCCAAATATTTCTAGACTGGAGATTCCATTTATTTTCACCACTGGCTATGTTTGCTAAGGGTGATGAGAGCTGTCGGCTAAAAATGTCAGGAAGGTCACAGTGCCCATCCCTGTAAAGGCTCTTCTCCAATCTTGCAGACTAAGAAATTGCCTGATATTGATACTGTTTCCATCAAATTTCATGGGATTTACATTACACCCTGACTCTGCTCATTTGATTCACAAACTAGAGGTTGGTTTGGAAAACGAATTGTGCAAATAAGTATCTGTTACCTTTAGAAAACAGACCTTGGTGCAAAATGCATACCCTTGAAAAGCAACAAGAATTCATCACAGATTCACATTGCTGCACTCCACAGCTTGCTGGAGTCAATAATCAAAATCCTTGTTGATGTTAAAAGTGTTTGGATGGAAGCCACTGGAAGATAATGACCAAACCCATGCAGTGTTACCACTTTCATACTTGGATGGACAGCTTAAGGATGATATAATAAAACATATTAGTTCTTTCCCAATAGAAAACATTTTGCACAATGAAGGAATGTACAAAAGTACCTGAAAGCTCATAGTATTTTCAAATTTTGTGACTTGATATTTGGGGTTAAACCATGCTGATTTTGCCATCTTTCAAAGGCAGTCAAGCAAGACCTTTGTACAGCTGCCACCATTTTCCTGACAGAGATTCTGTGTTGCACCTTTCAGGAGAAATCTAATTATTACTATGTGTCTTGTTATGCAATTTCCATATTAGGAAAAGCAATGTCTGCTAATTGTACTTGTTTTCTGCTCCAGAGTCTCTTATCAGGAATATGGTACACTTGAAACATTAACATGTTAATCAGGATGTTAAACTCTTTATCCTAATCTGTATTTTAGGATAGATTAGGATATCAAACAGTAGAAACATGTAAGGTGGGCAGGGAAAACTGTCCCATAGTTAAGCACCATTAGGAGTTAAGCACCTACCTCACTGGAGGTGACTGAAGAGTTTTTAATTTCAAATGGATAGACTCTGAACAATTATTTCACCACAACAGGATTTAGGAATTAGGATAATGTGTAAAAAAAGTCACAAATCTAGGAAACTCTTCTACAGTGAAGGTCTGCATTCTGGGGGGCATGACATAGCAATCAAATCATTATTCCCATGTGTTTCTCTGTGGTTTTTCCATCTTTTTTTAGTACTCAGAAAATCTTACTTTTGGGGAGATGAGGATCAATAATGTAATCTCTATAGCTATATATTAGCACAGTTCCCCCCTTTTTTTGAGACGAGAGTGGCATGGACATGTACAATGACCTACTGGAATGGAGTGGGAGAGTTAATCTATCACAACACACCTAACTCAACACACCTTTGCTAGCTTTCCCATGAGAAACATGTTATCAGTGTGTGGTTTTCACAGAAATCTTAGTTTTCACTAAAATGCCCTTTCACCTATTTATTTTTTAAATAACATTTTAAATAAATGCACATGTACACTCAAGTACTTCCACACACATGTTCATTCACACAAGGGTTATAACCCACTCCCCAAGTGGGGAAAGGCAACTGCCATTCCACATACAGCTTCAAGTGGATAAGCAATGATTGGGCAATGCAAAGAGTTGGTGGTCAGCACCTCCAGAATCTGCAAGCTTTTACTTCTGAATGGTAGTGTTTGCCAGAATGATAGCTCAAGGACTATGGGTCATCTACGGAATCACAGGATTCATCTGCCTTTGATAAAGAAAAATTTAAATCAGATCCAGATCCATTAAGTGCCCCTTTCCACACATTAGAGATGTGAACATACATTTGCAGTGCCTATGAAGAGTGCCTTAACTAGACATTGCTGTCATTTGGGAAGCCTCCAATTCTTCTCAGTACTTCACAAACACAAGGACCATCCTAGTTTTCCAGAAGCTAAAGAATGGAGGCATTTCTGGATTGGCCAATGCAGAAAATGATGTGATAAAGATAAGAGGTGGGAAAAATGGAAGAGTCAGTTAAGAATGATGGGGAAGAATGGAAGGCTGTGGAACAACCTGGTACCCCATGTGGCTGGAACCTACAAATGAGCAGCTTCCCACAATATTAGAGGTGCCATGTAGGATGGTTTTTCAAGTAGCAGCCATGCAAAAAGTTGGTCACTCATTGTATAATATCTCTAGCAGCTCAGCTGAAGGAAGTATGGTCAAAGTATTAGACAAGGAGGGAATGGATGCCATGCCTGGAAAGAAAGCAACCCTCCCACAATTGTTTTGAGCTATAAATATATTCAGAAAGAGGGAGGAATGGATACATAAGATTGATTCTAGCTGGTGAAGTTGAAACTCTGGTAATTTTTCACATTGCAGTCAAAATATGCTACCCTCAACTCACCTTCTGTGGACAAGACCATAAATCTCTGCCCAGAGCTGATAGTAAAGGAGCATGGCACCAAAGGAAGGGCAAATGTCAAAGAATGTCAAATCACACATAGATAATAGATGGTGTGGTAGCAGCAACAGCACTATGGAAAGGAAGAAAGCAATCCATGTGTTCCTTTTGCAATTCAGTGGCTTCCATTCCAATGTTTGCTCTTGAGACAATTGCCAGTAAATAGCATGGCCTACCATAAAGCATTAATCCAGATCATTGTAAATAGCAGCTAATTGGAATAGACAAGTTAACCCAATATGGCATAAATTATGGCTATTATCATAAATGAAATGCAAGTACGAATTTCTGTTTGAAAGTCTCTTTAAGCCTCTTAAAGCTGCTACAATCTGTTTTAACAGGCAGGGTCTTCTGGGACAGATGGCAGAATTAGAATCAGTGAGGAGAGCAACCATACACAGAAAAATGACTACCATTCCTTGATGAAGAGGCCATTCTTATTGCTGCTAAGGCACCCTCTTCCTGCCAGAAATGAGAGGATGAATACAGATAGCCATTTGCTATGTGACAATTTACAATGTAGACACTTAGCCTCTCATCAGCGTCATTCTGCTGGGTTTCATGGAGAATTTTACAACTCCTCTGCTTCCCAGAGTTATTGTGCAGATGCACGATAAGGTTTTTCTTACCTCCTAGCAAGCTGTCACATAGAGAAGCTATGGAGCACCTCCAGATGTGTTGGGCTATGAGTCTCATCGTCCCCAGTTAGCACTGCCAGCAAACATATTGACTCGGAATTGTGGCCTCACACATACGGAGAATGCCACATTAGTTAAGGGTGTAATGCAGCCTAACACTTGCCACTACACAGTCTTCCACACACTTGTATCTTACATGCATTTGCCTTTTAACAGATAATAGAAACAGCCAAAGTAGGAGCACTCACTCAGGGGTGAAGTAGCTTAGACACCAGTTACAGGTCCAGATTAGAGATGGACATGAATTAAAAAATGAATTGCAAAGTTTGTCAAAAATTGCGAATTCATCAATTTGTATTGATCAGAAATGATGAATACAAATCAATGAATTTTTTAGTGATTTTTGATTTGTCAATTCATTGGAAAATAAAATGGCCCCCAGGCACCAAAACTGCAGAAAAGCTTCTCCTGACTCTCCTCTACTAGCCCTGCAAGTTTAGTGAAGTTTCGGTTTTGGATGTCCAGGTTATACACCCACAAAGATGCCCCCCCCTGGAAAGTTCTCCCCAAGGACCTAGAGACATCAAAGTAACAGAGAAGCTTTTCCCGACTCTCCTCTACAATCCCTTCAAGTTTGGTGAAGATTGGGTTTCGAACACCTGAGTTATACACTCACAATGTGGGTCCCCTCAGTAAAGTGGGTGTATAACTTGGGATGTCTGAAATCCAATCTTCACCAAACTTGGAGGGATTGTAGAGGACAGTCGAAAGAGGCTTCTCTGTAATTTTGGAAAGGGGGAAAAAAAAAAAAACCAGGACAAAGCTGTGTGGTACTCAAAACAATACAAATGCAGGAATAGGTGATACCTTTATTGGACCATTATATAAAATCATTGTTTTATTTTCTTAATGGTCCAATAAAGTATCACCTATTCCTACATCTGCAATTTTAATGTCTCCAGGCGCCTGGGGGGAACTTTCCTGGGGGGCCTTTTTGTGGGTGTATAACTCAGACATTTGAAGCTGAAACGTCACCAAACTTGCGGTGCTTGTAGAGGGGAGTCAGGGAAAGCTTCTCTGTGATTTTGCTGTCTCTAGACACCTGGGTGTGTGTGCAGTTTTATAGGGTTTTAAAACCAAGACAACTCGACAAATTGTTTTGTCAATTCATCCAAAATTTATAAATTCATGATTTGTCAACCTTGACAAATTACGAATTGTGATGAATTGCCATTTTTTCCCCAATTCGTGCCCATCTCTAGTTCAGATAGCAACCTTACCAAGTGATTATATGCTAACTTACCATTCAATGACTATGGTTAGCTTTTAAGTCTAAATGCGGAAAGTACTACAAATCTTCTCTTCCTAAGGCTTAATGTCTAAGTCTGCCATCCTATATGCAGTGACCTGAGAATAAGCCTCACAAAATGCACTTGGGCTTACTTCTGAATGAAAGCGTGTGAGATTGCACTGTTAAGTGAGGAATTAATATGAAACCTGCACACTTCAGTGGAAACAAAAAGTAAAACCTTAAATTGTGGCAGTCGTCACTCAAAAGTAAGGAGGAAGCCTATCAGTGCACACTACTGTTGACAAAGAACAGCTTTGGATCCTGTCAAAAGAAGTTGTCCAGGTTTTTTTTTAGATGAACACTCACTGTTTTCCAGGGAGTTTGGCTACCAGGAGGCCACCTTATATAATACTCCCCGTGTGTAATAAAGTGAGCCCCACTTGGGTCAGAAGTGGCTCTAGCTGCTTCTTTGTCCAGGCACTGAGAGTAAATAAACAAGGAACCTACACGGCAGCTTTGTAATACTAAGAGAAAGTAAAACCCAAGCCATCATTTGCAGAACATGAGTTTGCAATTGCATGAGGAGAATGAAACCAAACATTGCTTCACTTGATATTATTGTGCAGTATCATCAGTGTATACAAAGAAGTGACTGCTTGACCTCTCACTTTTTAACAGCAGAGCCAGCCAGGAGGAGACGTGTCCCACAGCATTGTCTCTGTATAACTGTTTATATCTAATTTCCTTCTCATCAGAGTTCCAGCATTCTTTAGTGTTGTAGGCCGCCAGATGCGTGCCAATAGCACCTGTCTGTTTCAACAGATTTTGTCCTGATTCAAACGTTTCCTTTACTAAGGAGACAGAACTTGTTTTGGCATAATCCAGTTCCATCTCACACTATTAATGTTCATAAAATGCAACTATAGTTGCAGGAATAATACAAGGATGGTATAGTTCCCTCTCTTGGCACCACAGCTAGCCCGTGACAGACGGTGGCTAGGTGAGAAGTGACATTAACTCACATATTGCCTCTTTAGGGACATGATCAGAGCAGCATGTGGCTGGATCGTGTCACAATGACTCTTCTGCAGCAAAGGGAGCACTAGCATTAAATCCTAAGTTTTTGTTTCACTATGGTTTCCATCTGAAATCGCTGCTGAACTAGAAAACTCAGCCCCTTCCCCTTTGTTGCTTGTTGCTCTTGTTAACATTCAACCAACTGTCTTAAGCAAGAGTAATATTAATTAAAGTTGGAGTGAAATGGAGAAGGGAAGACTCAACACAGCAAATCATTAGCAGATATGTGCAAGTGGAATCCAGGAGTTTGTTCTTGAAGAATCTGGCTGGAGAAAAGCTGTCTCAGTGGCCCACTTCATTGATGGACACTGCAATATATTACACAGAATTCCTTCCTTAACTAGAGAATGTATTCATTCATTCCTTGGAGAGACCATGACTACCTAAGTGTAGGATGGTGTACTTTGGGCACTTCCTGGCCCTATCAACACAGGCGCTTGACCTTCGCATAAGAGGGAAGGGGAAATAAGGAAAGCAGAGCAGCTTCACATTATGCATATATGTTGTGTAGAAACTTGATAATGGATAAAAATCACAGCTGAGATTTTACACACAGACAGTTTTGGGCCACAACTCTCTGACAAGCTTGATAGGCCATTGCACAATCGCATGGCATACACAGATGGGTGCCTTTCTCAGATTCTCCCCCCTCCTTTTTTATTTTGTTTTGTTTTTCTCCTCCTTAAGCATTTGCTCTCTCCAAAAAAGTTTGGTCTTAAGTATAATACATTATCCTATTTGCAATATTTTCTCCTCAAAGGGACAGAATGATTCAGAACAGTTTGGCTTTTTTCTTCATTTCGTTGCGTCTCCAGAGAGGTAACTTGTCAAATTCCTGTATCGTCATGCCGAATATTTCTTGAAAAACCTCAGGTGCTAAATGGCGCTTAAAAAAAAATACAACAGGAAAGGACAGGGATTAGTTCAAGGATATAAAATAGGTGGGCTGTGCCCAACGGCAATGGTTTTCAACTTTTTCAAACACGGATCTACCTACAATTAGGGAGTGGCATGTCACTTCTGAATTCTTCTTATTCCTTTACCCTATGCTTACCCGGTGACAGTCAGCTTTGGCTTTGGATCAGGTTATCACCCACCGCCGAAAGTAGGAAGAAGCACAGGGATTCACTGACTAGGCCTGAGCAGTTAGCAGGCTAATGAAGAGCAGAGACTGAAATATGAAGTGGTCTTGCCCTGGGTCAGTTCATTGGCCCACCTAGCCTACAACTCTGACTGGAAGCAGATCTTTGTATTGATGCTGGAGGTTGACCAAGAGAAGGAAAAACCTCTTGTGACATAGATTTGTAGGGACTCAAATAGTAGAATATTATGGCACAGAAGGTCCCAGATCCAGTACTTGGCGGTGGTAGTAAAATGAATGTTAGGCAACAAAACTGGGAAAAACCTCTGCCATGAACCTTTGCAGTTTATTGCTACTCAGAGGCCAAAATCCTTGTGCATAAGTTACATTATCATAAGGGTAATGTCATCACCTGCATTAGCAGGCTGACACTAATTAAAAAGTCCCCGCTTTATTTCCTCGTTGCTTAAGCATATTCTCATGATGCATGAGCCAAGTAGCTTCACAGTGGCAATAATTTATGGAAGAATTTAAAAAGCAGCATGCCTTGGGGATTCTTGCATGAATTAGACTGACATTCATTATGAAGTTACACTTCATTTCCAGGTCACCTATGAAACTAATCTAACTCTCATGCAATGAAATTATGTTTAAGCAAAGAGGACTCAAAATGGGGACTGCAGGTGTCATCATTTGCTTTATGCCGGTGTCACTTTTCCAAGAGGATTTTGACCACAGTAGACTAATCTGGGCTAAATGGAGTACATGGCTGATCAGACTGTCTGTGCTTTGTGAATGTTTTAAAGGGCGCCAACATATCTTTCTTTGAAGTGTCTCCAAGTGATTATTACCATGGATAGTGGAGATAAAATAATCCTACATGTTGTCCAGGATCCTGTACTGTATTTACAACTGTGCAAATCTGCAACTACAGAAGTTGCTGTGGCAATCTGACAAGGTAGCATGTGACCAGGCACATACTTCACACCTTATCAGATCACAGTGGCAGCTTGCACTGTTGAGCCTTCTATTCATGTAAATATTGAACAGGATGCCAGCCAGTATGATCATTTCTATGACAGGCTGGCAATGGTGAATTATTTTTCAGTTTTTCTGTTGAGTCAACCTTGAGCCAGCTACCTAAGCCCATCAGGATCAAACTTGGGTCGTGAGCAGAGTATTGACTGCAGTTTAACCACAGTGCCACAAGGCTTCTAACATAAGCTTTTGTGAACTGCAGCAATTCAGAAACAGATTCATGCTAATAATGTGTGAAATTTTACATAAAATAAAACTTGTTAAGACCTCAAGGTGCCACAAGACTCTTATTTTGCTGAAGCAGACTAACATGGCTACCCCCCTGTAAATTCCTTTACATGAATGCAAGTTTGATTTTTTTCTTAGCTTGCCATCCTTTGTTGCTAGAGTTCTTTTTTAAAAAATGAACCTTACACCTCTACAAGGCCTTCTTCTAGCAAAAGAGCAGTAACTTCTACAACAAGGGTCCACTTACCTCCAGTCTGGTTCTATCCACTTCCCTCAGAATTTTACTTCGCCCTCTGTTGGTCACCATAAGCATTTCATATGGGAATATCTGTTAATTGTACAGAACAGGCATTTATGTAGAATTTACAGTGCAGCAGAAAGCCATGGTTAAGCTTGCAAGGACAATCTGATCGTTGTTGGGAGGCAGCTGCAAGTTGACTAAAAAGATTGCTTTAAATACTTGCATTACTTGGTAGTTAACTGGAAAAATTAGGATGATGTCTGCACTAGCTTAATTTTGTACAACAGAACACTAAAAGTAATCTGAGGAGGAACCAGTGGATTCTAGAGAGCACCCTGTTTCTTATCATTGATTAGTCTTGAGTGGTATTTCATTTTTTGGTTTATTCACATTAAAGTAAGTTCTTCATTAAGTGGCATCACAGTCTGGGAAAGTATTCCTTCTTCACCATCATTGTGCTCTCTAAATCTTTAAGAAATAAATGAAGGCTCTCTTTTGAGATACCCATAAAGTATCTCTATATACAAACAAATATCCCAGTGAGTCTAAGGACTGGCAATCCCTGGGAAACAGGGTGTCAATATATTCTTATGGGGATGAAGAAGTTAAGTGACCAGAGTTGTGTGGAGGCTGTCCATTCCTTCCTTTTCCTGATTAAATATACTATTTGTTGTATATTTCATACTATACAGTATACTACTACTGCTGTCTATTCCAACTCATAGTATCCTTATGAATTAATATATTCCAAAAGATCCTATCATTAACAGTCTTGCTCATATCTTGCAAACAAAAAGTGATGGCTTCCTTTATGGAATCAATTCATCTTATGTTAGGCCATCCTTTTTTCCTACTATCTTCTGAAAATATGATATGCATAGCAGTTTTCAAAATTCTTATACTGAAGAAACCTTCTCTACTTATCTTGCATGCCAATGAACAGCTGTAAATAAAGAGGATGCTGAAATTTGTTTCATGCTCCATGCTCAGAGCATATGGACCATTAACCAGTCAAGTCTCTGATCACTTTGAATTGGCAGTGCACCTTTGAACAGATCCATCATTCCCCTCCAATTGTATACTGCAGAGGAAGATGAGTGTACTGAACAACAAGCAGCTTTTGAAACTGAAGTCCTATATGCATCTACCTGAAGTAAACAACATACAGTATAGGACTGCACAGCATTGTTAGCTACAGAATTGCAAGGCCACTCAAACATCTGCTGAAAGCTGGAGTTGGGTGGTGATTATTAGTATCAGATGGAAGAGCCCACATATTGATAGAGATGAGATCTATTGGTTGGGTAGTTCATCTCCCCTCAGGATGCACCTGCAGAAAGCCTGGTAGATACAGGACAAGGGAAAGCAATCTTTCTTCTACTGGGGAGTGTGTCCTTTTTTCTTTTTTTTGCAGAGCATCTGTTAGAGGCCTTGAGTCAATTGTGGACAAGGCTGACAGCAACAATTGTTAGGGCCAGATAGAAAGCCAAACATGGGGACAACTTCTCTGTCTGCTGGAAAAGTGGAGTGGAAGAATTCACCTTTTGTGTCTCATGTCCTGGGCAGAACAGTTTGGCAATGTTTTGGAACTGAAGCATCATCTACCACTTTAATCTCCCCTCCCCCCCCCCACCTGCCACAAGTTTAGAATTGTTCTATAAGAGAGCAACCCTAAGTACATTTACTTGGGAGCGTGCAGGAATATAAGTCTTTGGGTCAGAGTTCCAAGTCCGAGTCTGAATCTTTGGTACCAAGTCTCAAGCCCCAAGTTCAAGTCCAAATCCCTATTAAAAACAAGCTTCCCCCCCCCCCAAGAAAAAAAAGGGAGGTGTGGGTGAGTTCCGAGTCACGAGTCCAAGCCATTGAGAGAAAAAAAAACACGAGTTGCCAGTGCAACTTAAGTCCGACTTGACAGCAAGTACTAGGGTTTATTTTTGAGTATACAGGCATAGGGTTAGAGCGCACAGAAGCAATTATTTAAAAGCTGAGTCTGTAAATATTCACATTATCCTATGTATCTTCATTTAGATGTAAATAAAGACAAAAACTATCATATAAATTGCACCTGTCCGTTTTTATTGACAGATTCACATTTTCCTAATCACAAGCTACCTTTTATTTCAACTGTTTTAATTACTTTTCAGTTAATTCTACATGCCCTCCCCCTTTTTTTGCACCAGGGGGGGGGGGGGAATGTAGTCTTCCAGACGCAATTCCCAGCAGCCCTGGCTGGCCTACTCAGTGATGAGGAAAGTTGGGAGCATCAGTCAAGTAAGACTGGGGAGGAATACTTTGCATTCCCATGCTTTACAAGAAAGGATTATGTCCACAAGGGAGCTACATGAATAAGTGATTTTATCAACTGGAAGATGAAGCCTCAATGGGACTGGTGTGCTGCTGGTTGTCTCTCATTAAACACTCAATGGGGCTTGCATCTGAGAAGACACAGTTATGTAGACAGGGTTCTATATGCTTGTGCCTTCACCATATTTAATTTGCTATATTCACAACTAGTGTACAGTTCTTGAGTTCATGATCATTATTGTCATGGTTATATAAGTATAGTAAGAGAGTTACGTACTACAGTAGGTTACATGTGGCTTTTGATTTAGTTATGTTGTCGATTTTGTTTATTGATACTTTTCCACTAATGACTCTTTGTGGTATCCAGCAGTTAAGCAAGCGGGGCAGCCTACACTTGACTGCAAATAACATTTTCTATTCTTCCTTCTGAGCACTGGCACATGGATCCACTTGCCAAGTTTTCAGTTTTGTGATTCATGTTATCCATCTGAAGTGCTTACAATGTATTTGGATCTTAAGAAAGATATGGAGATCTATCAGAGCCTATAGAATTCTTATATTTTGGAATCCTCTAGTTCATCTGCTTGAATGTATCCTGTTCCACAGCTTTAAAACTATAAATTTTATATAAAGTACTGTAGATCAAACTTGTTTCTAAACGTATTTTTTCCCTTAGAAATATTGCACACTGAGTGAAACTCATTTCATTATATTCACCCAATTCTTTAGTCACTGGGTGTATGAATAAGAGGTAAATTCATTGTCCTGAAGACAGTGATTAGGACTATAATTAGAGATGGGGGTATTCGTATTCATATGCGAATACCCCTGCACAGCTGGACTTAATGACGGTCTGTCATGTGTCCGCCGGCGGCGGCAGCCTCTGTCAGCCTTCCAATTGCTCCTGGAGCCCCACTCTCTCTCCGCTCATCTAGCCAACTCCAGGCAAGGGAAGTGAGGACGAGTCTCCCTGCATGGCTGCCGAGTGGCTAGATGAGTGGAAAGAGAGCGGGGCTCCAGGAGCGACTGGAAGGCTGACTGAGGCTGCCGCCACCGGAGGATCCATGAGTGGATGGTCCGGCCCCAGGGGCTGGACCCTCATTAAGCCCAGTTGTGTGGGGGTATTCGTATATGAATACAAATATCCCCATCTCTAACTATAATCTCATTACAAGACAAAGTCAGTATTTGTAACAGTGCATACCCCAAATTTGGAGAAACTGAATGTGCTGCAGACAGAGTTGATGTCTGGAGGATACCTAAAACATACCGGTCCTTCCTGGAGAAGAGAACTCAAAAGGTGGTGCTGGGGGACTCCTGTTTGACACCCTGTCCATTTCCCCAAGTGACTGGTTGTCTGAGTGGGTTTTTTTAATGGATTGTTATACCTTACTGTTTTGGTGCTGCTGATTTTTTTTCATATGGTATTTGTTTGATCCTTTTGTATTAGTATATTCACCATGGTTAGCATTAAATGCTGTATTTTAATGAAAGCCACCTTGGGTCATTTTTAAGGAGAAAGGCGGGGTAAAAATATCTTAAATAAATAAATAAATAAATAAATAAAATTATTACTGCCAAATTTAGGATGAACACTTACATCATTAAAGAAAAGCAAGTGGATCACCAAATAAAAGACACAGATTAGCATTATGGTTGCACATGTTAATTTTATATAGATGCAAAACTGGAAACATATACCATAATTAAAATACAAACACAATATATCCCCATAATAGAGAAGACTGTGATCAAGTGGCTCTGTGTACCTGCCCCATCTCCTGTTCATGTGCTGACTATTGATGGGGAGCTTAAGATCCCTTACGCTCTCTTCTGGCTGACGGGGAGCTCAATGGATTCAGCAGCTGGGTATGGAGTTCAAAAAAGCCAGCCTATATAGCCTTGGGTAAGCTGCACAGTTCCAGTATGCCACCTAATAAGGGGATGTTAAACCACTTCTGAATAGTCTATGCCGAGAAAATCCTGGAAAGGGTAACCATAAATTGGAATTGATTTGGCATGTAATAACCCTCCCTTCTAATGGTTCTTTATCTTCAAACCAGACTGGGAGTAAGTAGCCATTTAAACAGAAAACTGTTCCCTGACAGTACTCTGGCAAGTAGGACAGAGGCCATTCCAGCTCAATTTCCTTCCCCTGGAAAAAAACCCAATAAAACTATAGATTGGGACTATATTAGTTGTTTCATTATGGACTATACCAAGTGAAGATTTCAATAAAGAAGGTTCAGTCACCAATATATATATATATACCATTTAGTTTATTGTAAGTAAATAATGGAAGAAAGAATAATTATGTACATTTTGGATTAGTAGCAATCTGGCAGTCTCACAATTATACAGTTCATTCGAGTATTTAACATTGATTGCTTTTTATACGGTTGTACATTGCAGCATGAAACTAAGTTATGATTTTATGACAGCCAAAGTCAACAAATTTTTGTTGAGAGTTTTGAAGTCGTGATCACATTCTTATATATCACAAAGTCACAACACGTTGTTGTGTTTTTTAAAATGGTTCAATTTGTACCCAACGATGGGCATTATTTTAAGATTGTTAAATCTTGGGGTTGTTTAATCTTTAAAAATGGTTTCTATATTTCTGAAAGAAATTTGGGCTCAAAGTTTTATGTTAGTGTTTGTATATCACAGCAAATTGAACATACACTCAGCTAAACATAGTTTTAAAAATATACTGATCAGTACAGTTTTTCAGCAACATGTAAACATGATTTGCCCCTGGAAAATTATATTTATAGTTATAATTATAGTTTGCCAAGATCAGACTACTTAGGCAGCACTTAGAAAATTACTTTTAAAAAGAATGAAAATAATAACACATAAGTTTTCCGTAGTTGTTCTTAATGGCCATTGGTCCATTTCTGTGTGCAATTCATATTATTCATTTGGTTGAACTATAAAGCTCTGTATGACCTGGGGTCCAGGCTATCTCAAAGACTGCCGTCTCTTTTTAAATCCTGGCCTGACTTTGAGGCCCCTGTATTGATCCCACTATGATCAGAGGCTCATTTTTTACTATGTGCCTTCTATGTGGCCACTCCCCAGCTTTAGAACTTTCTGCTAAGGGTGGCTAGGATGCCCCACGCCTCCCTGCACTGTCTTCCTGCTGGCATTCAATAGCCTTTTTACGGAGGCAAGTCTTCAGCAACTATGGCCTTCTAAGGACAGGAGGTAAACAGGATGTGCCCGATTCTTCAACTTCTAAGATTACAATTAATATTTTGATTCTGACACTTTAAAGTGTTTTAATTTAAAAATACATTTTGACATTATAATTGATATATTTTAATATTTATAATTGTATTTTAGTTAAACATAAATTTCATATATTATAAGGAAATGTATCATTACTTACACTATACGAAGAAATATATTATTTCCAGACACAAAAGTAATTTTTAAAAAATATAATGTTAGCTAGCTTGGATCCTAATCCTGGGGAAAAGGTGACAAATGAATAAACAAACAAACACTGAGCAACAGTAGGATGATGCTTTTGGTCCCAGATCATCATTCTATCACTGCTCAGTGAATAGCTTTCAACATGTCATTATATTCATTCTTTAAAAAACAAAACAAAAAAAACCCCATTCTGTTTTCTGGGCTTCTCAGTGGCAATGACGGATATGAGGAGTTACAGTGTATCCAAGGGCCAAAACAGATGAGATGAGGAGCTTCACAATTAGAAGGGAAGCTGACTTAAGCACTAAAAGATATATAATTATCAACTTTCACATATGGCAAATTACTTGCTGACTGATCATCAGCCTCTATTTGCATGTTCTCTCTTTGTGTGTGCACAGAGGCTAGTTGTGAAGAATGACTTTCTGTAGTGATAATGTTTAACCACCTCCTAATTCCAAAGCTGCCTCTCTTAACTATTTTGGACCTAAGAGGAATACTTGTGAAAACCACTGTATTCAATGAGAACGTAGCACACCCTTCTCTTTATTGTTAACATTGTTGGGCATGATGGTGCTGATCATCTTTTCAGCTACTGGAGAGGATGATCATCATGTGCTGTCATCTGCTGTAGCATCACTCAAACATCAAAGGATCATGCCTTTGCACTTCTTTATTTTCAAATACACAGTGTAAGCAAGAACAAACACTTCCACATTTTCTTCTTGTAAGCTACTACAACCATTATTGCCACCATACTGCCAATGTATCCTTTTGATTTCACATTATGCTCTGCCCTGGGGCTCTTTTATTGTTTTGGCTGTCAAAAGTCTGTGCAGCGCAACTGGTTGAGGCCTCTTGCTTTTAAGTTGCTGGAGGCCTCTTGCTTTTAAGTTTACACTGTACAGTGCTGTCGAGTCTCCAGAATGTCTTAGCTGCTCTAGTTGTGTGTCTTACACAAACACAGACATATGGTTCAGAGGAAGAGAAGACTGGCACATAAGGAACATTTTTTGAAAATCAGGGATGCAACACACTTGCAGTGACAAATTATCATTCCACAAGCAAACCATCAGTGCCTTGAAGCAAAATAAATAACATCTGCACTTGCCTTTGGTTCCAACATGTTAGGCATAGACACTCCTCGATCCATTCGCATTCCAGGGACGTGACCATCTGGGAGGGACTGCATCAGATATAGGAGGACATCAAACAAACAGGTTACATGCAAACAGACCCACACAAAAATAGGGTAAAGGCATTCATGGTAAATATGGACAGGAATTTATACATTCCCTAAGGCTTTTATCTTTGCATTGGCAAATAGAATTCCTACTATTAGTACTTAAATACTTAACAAGTTAATCATATGGCTCAAAGGATCTTCTCTTGCCTTACAAATGTTTCCCCTTATTCATATCCTCCAACTGCTTTTGAGGTTAGAAGGCTTCATGGAGCGCAATAAAGACTCAATAGCAAGTTAATTTTTCTGGTCACCCAAAGACCTGTTGGATCACACCAAAGGTGTATCTTGTATCTTTTTTTCTCCAGAAGTGGCTACGCAAATGCCTACAAACACAGAGTGAAGGGGGAGGGAAACCACTCCTTTTTTGTTCCCAGTACTAAATACTTATGGGCTACTATGTACAGAACTGTGGAATATTGGCCAAAATTTTTTTACCTGCTTTCCACATACATTTGATTCTGAGTTTCTTCCCTTAATTTATTTTTAAAAAAATGATGTCCACTTGACAAGTATAATCGTAAGCTTCCATTTACTTTAGCCTGTAAAGTTTTTCCTTTTAAATATGCAATAAACATTTTACCATAATTATTGAGGTATTAAATTTTTAATACATGATGGACTTCTATGCACAAGCATTTGGACTCTAAACTTTAGAGTGAAGGTTAATATAAAGGGACATTCTCTCACACGCTTTTATTGACGAATCTACAAAGCTTCAGAAATGCCAGTGCTAGACAAGGTCACTTGCCATTTTTTTTCTTCCATGCCCACAACCACATAAAAAAAAAGGGGGGGGGGGAGGGAAGAGGGTCAGGGAAATATGGACATATATGGAAAATAGGAAGTGGTATGATTTCAGAATGAGGAGGGCTATCACTCAAGTTACTTTTCCTGGAATTAGAGAGCTAAATCCTACTGAAAGGAGGCCATTGAATGAATGATACTTTTAAAATCAACACATACAAATATCATTTGCTGAAATCCTCTTGCATAGCTCTGCATATGCAACACAAAGCTGTGGCAGTGTTAGGAAAGGTGCAGTAGAGCAGAAGGGCTATTCACAAAACACCTCCATGTGCATGCCTGCCATGCAATGAGAAAAATGATAGCTGAGCAACTGATTGCACAATCTAATTGCACCATGCTGGTTGCCTAGGGCTAACTCCTAGCACACAGGATTTCAGCCATTGATTCAAGTGTCTTACTCTAGCTGGGAATAACAATTAGATTTAGCTCCCTGATATCAGGAGAAACTCATCAAAGAGAGAACTGCTTCCATCTCAAGCACTGGAAAATTTACACAGCAAATCACATTGGCTTGTGCCATTTTCCTAGTAATACAAATTGACATCACTGATTAAGTACAAAACATGCAGATAAACAAGTGCTATGAAACTCTTTCCTGTAGCAGAAATTGAGACTTGAATAACAGACAGGATGGGTTGCTTGTGGAGTTGTTTAGCATGTCCACTACTTGATGGAAGAAAATCTGTACTGTACCTGGAAATCTGAAAAGCAATAAGTGGGAGAGAGGAGGAGATAAACTGTCAGGATTAGTATGCCACACAACATGGGTTTTAACTCTGGGATTGTTCTTGAAGGTTAAATTGCCAAGGGCAAATACTTGCAAATAACTCAACTTTCAGATAACCTCACCTGGATGACTGAGAATCTTCACAGATAATTTGCAAATGTAAAACACTCAGAATGAATGAATCTCTAATTTAACTCAGGTTTAGTATGCTGAGAAACCAGATCAATATATTTGTCTGAAATATGAAAAAGTACTTGCATAGTTCAAGGAATAAAAATGATACTATCCAGATGTGAGAACAGCATAACCTTTTCATCTGACCACAGATAGCATTTTAAGAACATGCTATAAAACCCACAAATCATGTATTTTTAAAAAAGCAGCATAGAGAAGGAAACAATATCTCTTAAGATCTTACCTCGAGCAGCACTGCTCACATCCCCATAACTGTTGTATTGACCAAAGTCTGTAGACATTGGCTGTAAAGAGAAGAAATCAACAACCTTGTCAACCACATTATCTCAACACCGGAAAGTCTTAAGATCATCATTAGCAAATGTGTGTAAAAATTTGTGGACCACAAGTTACCACATACAGATGTATTAAAGGCATCAGCAACACATAGATGTATGGAAAAATTAACAGCAGAAGCAGCAAGGGAGAAAGGTAGTGGGGCAGAATGGTCTGTACAACCAATTAAGAAACAAAAGGTAGAAAATGTGACAAGGAATATAGACCCAAAGAGCTATAAATGATGTAATAATAAATGAATAATATACTAGTTATTACGGGCAGAGGAAGGTATGGCTCTGGTGCAGTAGCAATCAAACCCAAAAGAACGGGGGCCAGATGGTTGAAGGCTGTCCCTTGTTCTAGCTCTGTTGCCAGCAACCAGAATTGCGGTGACTTGCTCAGCCAACCCTCCACTCTATCCTTGATGCTGTTAAATACCAGATCTGCTTTAAATAAGGCCAAGCTAATCCAAGACTTGATCTTGGACGAAATAGCAGATCTGGCCTGTATTATTGAGACCTGGATGGGCACAGAGGGCGGTGTAGCCCTTTCATTAATTTGCCCACCTGGATATTCCATCCAGCACCAAGGTAGACTGGAGGGTCGGGGAGGGGGAGTTGCCATTATTTATAAAAACACCTTAGAGGTTGTTAGGCTCTCTGTCTTGAGCATCACAGGTCTTGAGGCCCTTCATGTGTTGGTGGGGACCAGGGATGGATTTGGGATGGTGCTGGTTTACCTTGCTCCCCGCAACCCAGCGCTCTCCTTTCTGGAGCTGGTGGACTTCATCTCGGCAGCAGCACTGAGGTCTCCCAGACTAATTGTTCTGGGTGACTTCAATGTCTATGCTGAGGTTGGGGCCACAGGTCCAGCTCTTGAGTTCTTGGAAACCATGGCTTCCTTGCCCAGGGACCCATTAAGATGGTCTGCCCCCACAGGCTATTAGATCCTGTTGGTTTCCAAGATGCAATGTGGGGGATACTGGCTGACCTTGTTGGCACTCCTGTCGATGCTCTGGTGGATGAATGGTATGTGGCAGCCTCCAGGGCGGCTGACATGATTGCTCCTAAACGCCCCTCCATTCTCAACCCCAGCCAGCTGCCTGGTATAACCAACAGCTGCAGGGGTTGAAGTGTAATAGGAGGAGACTAGAGGGCATTTGGAGATGGGCCCTGACGGTAAATAACCTAAATGCCGCTAAAATCACATCAAATATCTACTTAGCCCCTTGGCTGTAAGAAAATCCTACTTCGCTCCCCGGATAAACAACGCTCAGGACCATTAAGCAGAACTGTTCCGCATTGTACACGATTGATCCGGAACTGGTCACAGTGACAGGCCTCCCAGTAGCATCTCCTGTGACCAATGTGTGGCCTTCTTTAAACAAAAAGTGGAGGCCATCTGCCGGGACCTAGATATCTCCTCTTTATCAGTGGATCAAGCCAAGATGTCCAGAGCATCTCCTTGCCCGGAAATTTTAACACAATTTCAGCCTGTGACGTCAGCTGAGGTTGACAGGGCCCTTGATCACCGCAGGGCCGCCGCCACCACTAGATCCTTGCCTGGCCTGGCTCTTGAAAGCGGTCAGGCTGTTAACAGCGGAGTGGTTGTAGGCTATTATTAAGGGGTGTCTCTTTGAGGGCAAGGTTCCCCTCACCCTCAAGGAGACACTCATTAAGCTGATCCGGAAAAAACCCAACTTGGCAGCTGATGATCTTAACTACCGTCCAGTCGCCAACATTCCCTTTATTGGCAAGCTGGTGGAGAGAGTGGTGGGTGACCAGTTTCAGGCATTCCTGGAGGAGACCGATGCCCTTGATCCATTCCAGTCCGGGTTCAGGCCGTGTCATGGCATGGAGATGGCATTGGTCGCCCTACAAGATGACCTCCTGAGGGAAGCCGACAGGGGCAAAACATCCTTGTTGGTCCTTCTCAATCTCTCAGCGGCCTTTGATACCGTCAACCAGAGTATCCTCCTGGGGAGGCTCTCGGGATTAGGGATCGGTGGTCAGGCCTTGGCCTGGCTCCGATCCTTCCTGGAGAACAGGAAGAGTCTGTCCCCAGAGAGTTCAGCTTGGGGAGATGTTGTTCACTCCATGGACTCTCAATTGTGGGGTCCCGCAGGGGTCAATCATCTCCCCAATGCTATTTAATATCTATATGAGGCCACTGGGGGAGGTCATCAGGAGTTTTGGAGCTCTGTGTCACCAATATGTAGATGACACTCAGCTCTATCTCTCCTTCCACCCTTCTGCAGTGGATGCTGTCCCGTCCCTTGAACGCTGGATGGATGCGGTGCTGGGATGGACGAAGAAGCACAGACTGAGGCTGAACCCGGACAAGACGGAAATCCTGTGGGTGGGGGCTCCTAGAGTCTGTGGTCTGGTTGCCTCCCTGCCTTTCGGGGGGGGTGTTACTCTTTCCACGAAGGATGAGGTGTGTAGCTTGGGTGTACTTCTGGACCCAACGCTATCAATGGCATCACAGGTAGCGTCTGTGGTCTGTTCCGCTTATTTCCACCTAAAGTGGGTTGCCTAGCAGTGCCCCTACCTTGAAACCTGGTCCCTCAACACACTGGTTCATGCGCTGGTAGTCTCGAGATTAGACTACTGCCCAGGCAGAGCGGTTGAGAGTTCTGACTCCAAGAGAGGCCCGGAAAACAACTACTAGAAACTGTGCCTTCTCGGTGGTAGCTCCACAACTATGGAACTCTCTTCTGCCTGGAGTCCGCCTGGCCCTTTCACTGGGCACATTTAGGAAGCTGTTAAAAACCTGGCTATTTAAGCAGGCCTTCCCTGAACAAACAGCTGTATGATACAACAGTGTTTGCTAAAATATCATCCATCACACCGCCATGTTTCTTGTCTTTTATATTTTATGCTTTTAACTGTAATTTATTGTATTGTACTTATTTTACTGCACTTTATGATATTTGATTTAAGCCCCAATTGTATTATTATTATTTTGTATATGTATTATTTTGTTATTCTGTTATTTGTTTATCTGTTGTAATCTGCCCAGAGTGGTCCTGGATGCCACATGGGAGGTATACAAATCAAATTAACAACAAACGATGACGATGATGATGATCCAGGATGAGCCTGCAACCTGAATTAATAGCTTATGGCCTCCACTAAAGGTAGAAAATGGTCAACAATTTATCACAATATTTTTATTGCTGGGGGAGCAATTTGGTATTTATTCATGTTTTTGCCAAGTTGCCAAGATATCTTGGCCACTTTTGAGTAGGAAATAATGTAGGATGTGTACAAATTAAATTCCTTCTAAACTCCTATAGTGTTTCCATAAATGACTCCTGCAAAGTTTGTATAAGGCATATTAAAATAAAGATGAACAATGGTTTAACAGAGTAACTTGGGTAGTAGTTTATTTTATGTTATTTATTTATTTTATGTTATTTATGTTAATTGGTTGCCTATCACATTTCAGAGAACAGCATTGTAGTTGCTGTAAACAATACCATCCCGGCTCATAAACTTGAAAAAGTAGTAGTGATAGCCCAGGGAGCTGGAAGAGCTCTCTGTGCTGGACTGCTGGACTGTGAAGCCAGGGACGAGCAGTTTTAATCCCTACTGGAGCCTCATGGCGCAGGGGTTAAACTGCTGTACTGCAGCCAAAACTGGGCTCACGACCCGGGGTTCAATCCCAGGTAGCCGGCTCAAGGTTGACTCAGCCTTCTATCCTTCCGAGGTTGGTAAAATGAGTACCCAGCTTGCTGGGGGGGGGGGGGGGCGATGTGTAGCCTGCATAATTGACTTGTAAACCACCCAGAGAGTACTTGAAGCGCCATGGGGCGATATATAAGCAGCACGCTTTGCTTTTTTGCTTTACTGGGTCAGTGGAGATCACTCAGAACTTGCATGGTTGATGGGGTAAGTGTCCTGCCACCTGTGTTTGATCTTGGGTAAGCTACACAGTCCAAGACCATCACCAAAAAGAGCGACACTAAACCATTTCTGAGTACTTTATACTTAGAAAACCCTGGGAGGATTGCCACAAGTTAGAACTGACTTGATGGGGCACACTTATTTAATTAACAGGTCAGGATATTCAGAAGATGTATTTCAATGAAGGAGAATAGTCTGATGTTAGGGAACAACAACAGGATATTCTGAACAGGGGGGAAAAGGAAGTAGGGGATTAAATCTTTTCCCACCAAGTTAGGTGATGTTATTTAGGTATCAGTCCTTTTGTTTCTCTGTAATCTAGCACTGCATGTAAAAAAAGGGAACAATAAAAGTGTACACTTGCAAATGAATTCAAATACTTAAAATCTACTTTTCCTAAACTTCCTCTAGGCAGGTTTTTAAGCAGTAAGTTGTTTCAGGAACGCTGCATTTGAACTTACAGATTTTAAAATGTTTTTAAATTATTTTGGAAAATTTTTAAAATTTTTAATATGTGTTTAATTGGCTTTTTAAAAATGTGATATTTATACCATGTCTATACATCTGTTATTTTATCTGCTGTGAACTGCCTAGACTCTCCTATGGGGAGAAAGATGGCATATAAATAATATTGATGATTAGGCATACTTCAGTCTCGAGAGACTATGGTAACGTGCTCTGTATGGAGGACTTGGAACAGCGTCTAGTGTGGCTGAGAAGGCCAATTCGAGAGTGACAATCCCTTCCACACTGAAGACAAATACAATCTGTCCCCTGTCCAGCTCCCTGATTTTGCTGGTTTCGGGACTGCCTCTTTGCCTCGGCCTGCTGAACAAGTGTCTCTTCAAATTGGGAGAGGCCATGTTGCAGCGCCTGCCTCCAGGCTGAACGCTCAGAGGTCAAAGTTTCCCATCTGTTGAGGTCCATTCCTAAGGCCTTCAGATCCCGCTTGCAGATATCCTTGTATCGCAGCTGTGGTCTCCCTCTGGGGCGCTTTCCCTGCACTAATTCTCCATACAGGAGATCTTTTGGAATCCGACCATCAGCCATTCTCACAACATGCCCAAGCCAACGTAGATGTCGCTGTTTCAGTAATGTATACATGTATAATGTATAAATAATATTAATACATAAAATAATCAATAAAACAGCAAGAGTTTTTCAGTGAGGCCAAAATCAAACTGAACTACTATGTGGTGTGCTCCAGAAATTCCCAAAGAGAAAAATGGGAAGAATTTAACCTTATTCAATTTCTGTAAAGAGAAACTGTCATAGTTTCTAACAGAAAAGAGATAGCAAGCACTTTCTTCAAAGACTGAGATGGCATTTCCTTAAAGAAAATGCTTCTCTACCATCTCTAATTCTGGCTTAAACATCAGTGGTCCTTTACCAAACATTTAGCATTGTTTCAGGGCTTTTGCCTCCATCTCTGCTTATTTCACAAATAATGTCATTTGGAGACACAGAGGAATTTTTAATAGATCTGCTGGCACATTCTATACGAACACTATAAACACATGGGGCTTTGTTCTAGGAAAAGAGTTGTCTGCTTACCCGATGAAGTCCATTTCTCCCATAGCCAGGGAGGGAAGAGGTTTTAGAGGCAGTTGCACGTGGAGCTAAACAGAGAAAAACAGAACAAAAAACCCACAATAATAACATACCCACATCATGTTATTGTAGCATAAAAATGCAAACCAAAATTAAATGCAGCACATTTTAGGAATCTCATGTATTGCCATAAGAGCAAACTGCTTCTTGGTAGAGGATCATTATGGTATATCTGGAATACGTTAGGAAAAAAAAAATCATGAGATGGAGGAAAAATTCCATGAGATCAAGGCAAAGCAGGCTATTCACACTGCAAGTCTGCATCCATGTGAATCTCTATGGAACAATTTTGTTTTACATTGAATCTAGCTGCAGTGTATCGTCATGTTAGTTCTAAAGTTTGTATCCAATCTTTATCTGAATTTTTCTTTGAGATTTTAGTGTTTAAAAAATCTTGGGTTTAAAATACACAGAAATTATTTCATACATTACAAATATTTTCTAGCCATGTCACTACATGTGGCATGTACCGGAATGATGCATGCTGCTAACAACAACAACACAGTTTTCCTCTAACTAACTAGGCAAACACTACATTTTCAACAGCCCCTTAAGGCAAGCCAGTATTATTACTCCCATATGGGCCAAACTGGGACTTGTAGTGGGAGGGCTGGCTGATACCAAAAACCCACAGCTTCACTAAAGCTACTTAATTAGTTCATGAAAATTTGATATTTGAATAGGATATTGTCTGTGCCCATATACAAACATATATTTATGGGGCGGGTCCAGTAAGCAACTAGTTGATTTGGGGTATCTGGAAGGAAACACTATAAAGAATGGTTCAGTCTGATATGATGTCTCTGAACCTCTGTGTGTACTTGTGTGTTTCTGTGAATGTCTATTTCAACATGCATTTTTGAGCTCTGGACAGGGCACTAAGAAGATACACTCCAGTTACATGATCTCTCTCTCTTTCTCTCTCTCTCTCACACACACACAGAGAGAGAGATAGGAGAGAGAGAGAGAGAGAGACTGTTGTTCCTATAAATAAACAGTAATTATAACTCTGCTTCTCCTCTGAAATGAACTGCAGTTTGCCCAAAAGACCTGTCTGGTGAGCCAGCCATTCATTCGATATGATCCAGCACTATGGAATGTGCTGCCCTGCTCCCTGAGGCGGATTTCCTCTTCCAATGTGGGAAAGGCTAAAAGGCTATGAGAAGTATAAATATCAACAAGGTGTATGTCACTTTTTAATCATGATTTCATGACCTAGCCTGCTGGCTTCGCAGGAACACCAATATTGTTGTGACCTCAGCAGTGATCCACATTTTGCATGTTACTTAATATGTATGTGAGCAGTAATCTCATAAAGATGAGCAGTATTTTTGTCCCAATTAAATATTAAACATCTCTATGCACTCTACAGTTTTTAGAAAGTCACTGTCAGATTTGGGATTCTATTAAAGCCTTACTTTAACTCTTTTAAGATTATTTGATTTTATGTCAGAAGACTATATTATACCCTTCAAAAAGGGTATAATTTTCATCAGCAACTGTCATTGTTGTTCTGTGCCATCAAGTCAGAACCAACGTATAGTGACCCTAACAGGGCTTTCAAGGTACATAAGTGAGATATTTAAGGAGTGGCTTTACCAGTTCCACTCCCCCAGTGAGTTTCCATGGTTGAGCAGGGATTCACATCCTGGTCTCCAGAGTTCAAGTCCACCACTCTATCCACTAAACAAAACTGGGAATCATATCAACAACTAGTATATGAGAAATAACAATTTTCTCTAGAAATGCCTCTTCCTGTGAACATAACCCTAGTGAGATGTTACTTCTAGATCCGCATATTTTTCAGCAGCCCAAACAGGAATCTACTCATGAATCTATCCTAGAATACAACAGAGTTTTTAAAGTAAATTCTGAATGGTGCAGAAGAAGAGATTTGAGAAGGTTAAAACAGATGTATATTTCTGTGTATTTATTTATTTTATTTAAATTATTTTAAACCTGCATTTCTCCTTAAAGAAGATCCAAGGTGGCTTTCAACAATTAAAAGAGTATTTAAGCTAATAACAGTGAGTATACAATACTAAAAGGATCAATGAATACAATACCAAAAAACATAAGTGACATCAAAATACATTCAATGAAGTAACGTACAACAGTCCATTTTGAAAATCCCACTTGGTAGGATTCACTCAGGGAAAACTTGCCTGAAAAGAAAGGCCTTTGCCTGCTTGCAGAAGGACAATAAAGACAGGGCCAGTCCTGTGGGAAGGAGTTCCAGTCTGGGAGCAGCAACAGGGAAGGCCCACTCCCATGTCCCCACCAAACACACCTGTGAAGGTGGCAGGACCAAGAGGAAGGCCTCTCCTGATGATCTTGACACTCAAGCAGGCTCATAAAGGGAGATGTGGTCCTTGAGATAGCTTGGACCCAAGCTATTTATGGCTTTATAGGTTAAAAACATCACTTTGAATTCTGAATTCTATATGCATACAAATATCATTGCACACATGGTTTCCTTGATTTCACCTGATAACTGGAAAATGGCATACTAAAGTATTTCATCAAAAATTGTCAAAAACATGAATAAAAACAATTTTCTCTTATTTTAAACTTTTTACTCAGAAATTACCAAAAAGAGCTATTTTTGATGCTCTTCTTGATCAAACATAAGCTGAATACAAATCTGAGAAATGGATCAGCATATTTCCTCTGTAATCCTGGGCTTCCCCTGTACTTCTCATTTCCAGATCTGACTTAGTGGCTGAAATTATGTCGCTTAGCATGGTAAGTCACATTAGAGTGGCCTGTTGAATTAGTAGGGATTTGGTGAGTCAACTCCATAAATTTCATCAGTTCAAATGGGGCCCATTCCAGTTGTGACTTTGTTGTTGTGTAGTCGTTAAGTCGTGTCCGACTCTTCGTGACCCCATGGACCAGAGCACGCCAGGCCCTCCTGTCTTCCACTGCCTCCCGGAGTTGGGTCAAATTCATGTTGGTAGCTTCAATGACACTGTCCAGCCATCTCGTCCTCTGTCGTCCCCTTCTCCTCTTGCCTTCACACTTTCCCAACATCAGGGTCTTTTCCAGGGAGTCTTCTCTTCTCATGAGATGGCCAAAGTATTGGAGCCTCAGCTTCAGGATCTGTCCTTCCAGTGAGCACTCAGGGTTGATTTCCTTCAGAATGAATAGGTTTGTTCTCTTTGCAGTCCAGGGGACTCTCAAGAGTCTCCTCCAGCATCACAATTCAAAAGCATCAATTCTTTGGTGGTCATCCTTCTTTATGGTCCAGCTCTCACTTCCATACATCACTACTGGAAAAACCATAGCTTTGACTACGCGGACCTTTGTCGGCAAGGTGATGTCTCTGCTTTTTAAGATGCTGTCTAGGTTTGTCATCACTTTCCTCCCAAGAAGCAGCCGCCTTTTAATTTCGTGGCTGCTGTCACCATCTGCAGTGATCATGGAGCCCAAGAAAGTAAAATCTGTCACCGCCTCCATATCTTCCCCTTCTATTTGCCAGGAGGTGATGGGACCAGTGGCCATGATCTTAGTTTTTTTGATGTTGAGCTTCAGATCATTTTTTGCACTCTCCTCTATCACCCTCATTAAGAGGTTCTTTAATTCCTCCTCACTTTCTGCCATCAGAGTGGTATCATCTGCATATCTGAGGTTGTTGATATTTCTTCCGGCAATCTTAATTCCGGCTTGGGATTCCTCCAGTCCAGCCTTTCGCATGATGAATTCTGCATATAAGTTAAATAAGCAGGGGGACAATATACAGCCTTGTCGTACTCCTTTCCCAATTTTGGACCAATCAGTTGTTCCATATCCAGTTCTAACTCTTGCTTCCTGTCCCACATATAGATTTCTCAGGAGATA